>CM058234.1:60823728-63223728 GCA_030180135.1 Orychophragmus violaceus | reverse complement strand
TTGATTCGTACCACAGACCATTTCAGAGAGCGGGTAAGCCCTCGCTGTCAGTGATCGTGAGTTTGGCGAGTACGTTCTTAAAACGGGTTATATAATATCGAAGACTTTCCTTCTGTCCTTGGGTAATAGCCCATATGTACATTGGACACTTCCTCCTGTATGTACATTGAATAATGCTTTACGAAAGCATGTGTTAGGTCGTCGTATCCGTCTATCGAGTTCGGTTCCAGGCGAGAGAACCAATCCAGTGCTGACCCGTTCAAATGCTCCACGAACAACTGGCAGTAACCCGCGTCTCGCTGACCGAGGCAGAAGTGAGTTCGTCCCATCGCTATTCGGAAGGACGTTAGGATTTGCCTTGGGTCGGTCTTTCCATCGTATGTCATCATTTTTATCTTGACCCTAGAAGCTGGATGCTCGGTTTGAGTATTCATGAGTCGTTGAGTAAAAGGGGTGTTTTGAGTTTATTCTATCACACGGTCGATCTCTGGTGCCGAGCTGATAGCTTGATGGACTCCATCGTCGCACGGTCGACCTTCGACGTCATATTTTTAAGCATTAGCTTCAGGTCCTCGATTTCATTATCCCTGAGGGCATCTTGTGTTAAGTTGTTTAAGACTCCATCGTCGGCAGGTTCTTCAACGTCCTTGGTTTGCTGTGTGACCGTCCGACTCCTGGGATTCGGAGGGGTTATGTTATCGAACAATGCTCGGTTGAGGCGAGTCCTGGGAGCAGAGTCCTGCTGGCTTGCCACCCGTAGATCGTTGATCTGGCCTTGGCATATTGCATGCGCTGTTGCGAGCTGGTCGAATCGGGCGTTACTTCCTTTAGATAGCTCAGAGATTTGCGTCATGAGGGCCTTGAGCAAGACAGAGGTGTTCTGCTCGGTTTGTTGGTCATTTGTTTCTGGCCGAGGCTGCTCGGTGTTTGGAGATTGCTGCTCGGCGCCCGCCGGCTGGGTAATTGGGTCCGTCACTTGAGAGACGTGTTGAGGCTGAGGTTGGCCCCTTACTTGAGAAGAGTTCATTCCCGAGGCGGATTTTTCTGTCACAAGAACGAAGTCTCTGTTCGGTTGTTGTCCTTTCATTGTTGATCCTGTCAGTTAGTGAAGAAAAAACTTTAATTCCCCACAAACGGCGCCAATTGTGATAACCGAGCTTGTCACAAAGGTTTAGAAGCGCGTCTTGCTCGGGAGAGTTGATGTGCTCGGGTCCGAGGGTCAAAGTTTCTCTAAGGAAGAACCGACTAGGTTCAGTGATGAATCATGAAAGATAATGCATGTTCGGCGTTAAGTAATGAAGAGAGAGAGTTGCTCGGTAACGAGTTGAGTGAGAACCTGAGCTTGTCGAAAGACGAGCTCGGTTTTAAAATTCGGGAAATATTAACTCTAGAGAGAGAAAGTAGTAAGAAGTGCACAAATCCCAAAAAGTTACATTAATGTACAGTGACGACTCATATTTATAGTAAAGTGCAGTCGTACTTTTTACAGTGGTGCGGATGGGCCGTACTTGGTGACGAGATGGGCCGAGCCGTACATTCCTTTGGCTGTTAGTGGAGCCGAGCTGACTTGCTGTTGTGGGCTGAGCCGATGTGTTCGGGCCTTTAGCTTGTTGGGCCGACCTTTATACAGAGAATAGATATTGGTACGTCTAAGTGGATGGGTGCTAAACCCATATATAACAATTAGCGTAAGAGAAAACGCTTGCAAGAGAGAAGCATACTGCCACCCAAGGCCAACGAGAGTGGAGAAGGAGGTGGAAAGAGATACCATCGTTAAGCTCCACAACGACACTAACCAAAGAAGTCCACCGCCGATGAAGGAACCAGAGCGACAAAGCAAAGGAGGATCCAATAACCCGAGACAAACTGTCAGCTCTCCGACCAAGACACTTAACAAAACCCAACACAGATCCAACATCGACACTACCAAAAAACAAAGAGGTGGGTTTTTGGAGGAACATGTAATTGTTGGTCTGCCATGGGCATGTGCGAATCAAACAATATTCCTGAAGTATAGAAGTCTTCTCGGTTTGGTTGTTTTAGTGTTCGAAATTCTTTGTTAAGTGGATTTCAACTTATTTTTTGTTTTGTTTAAAACACATTACAAGAAAATAATGTTTTTGTGACTGCACTAGGAGTCAGAGAATAGTCATTAAATGAGGTTTTACGACAAAATAGCGACTAAATCGTGTAGATGTAAGTCCTTAGTCGCTAAATTGCGTAGTCGTAAAAATAATCGCCAATTGGCGACAACTTTACGACTAATTCACAGGAACAATGAATAGTCGTGTAATAGTCATAGGGTAGTCGCAATTGGCGACAATTAAGTAACTAAAGACTGGGTCAAGATGCAGTTGGAGAAGTGTAGTCA
The DNA here is from genome assembly GCA_030180135.1 of Orychophragmus violaceus. NCBI lineage: Eukaryota > Viridiplantae > Streptophyta > Magnoliopsida > Brassicales > Brassicaceae > Orychophragmus > Orychophragmus violaceus. The sequence goes on along the minus strand of CM058234.1, from coordinate 63,221,357 downwards.
CTATGTAATCGAATAATTTTGTGACTATTGTTCGACTATGGTATGACTGATCTAACGAAAACATGGCGACTAATAGGAACATCAAGATACGATTAGGTTACTTTCATTGGACTAATTTCCGACTAATGTGTGACTGTATATTATAGTCGCAAAATAGTCGTAATATTTGGTAACTAATTGTCGATTGTTTTATGACTGACTTAACGACTACACATTGACTAATCGGAACATTCAGATACAATTACGGTAAAGATTTTTCCACGACCTGGTGACTATTATGTGACTGCATAATATAGTCACAACATAGTCGTAATATTTGGTGACTTTTTGGCGACTGTTTTGTGACTGACTTAACGACGATACAACTAATAACCGGAACACTTAAATACGATTATGGTAAACATTTTACCACTATTTGGCGACTACGATGTGACTGTATACAATAGTCACAACATAGTCATAATATTTTGGGACTATTTGGCGATTGTTTTATGACTGAATTAACGACTATACATCACTAATCGGAACATCCAAATAAGACTAGACGTCAACTATTTATTTAGTCAAATAAGAATTTGGTATCATTTCATATGTCAAATTTACAATATGGTAATTAGTGATTCTGTAATTTGAATGTTACAAAAAAATGAAAAGACATTTGCTTCAAAATAACAAATTTAACTTAGTAACATATATACACTAATGATTATCTACAAATGCAAAATCCAACATTAATAAGTTGCTAAAACATACAAAAAGCAATCAAAAGTTCAAGAGACAGTGATAAGTAACCTATGACGCATATGAAGTTGAAGTTATACTTGTTGCCTGAAGAGACTTTGTGGTTTCTGCAGCCGCCATGAAGTCCGAAATTGCGGATCAGTTTGTCGCATATACTTATCCACCAAGTAAAAGTGCTAGAGCTTTTCCTTTTGCTCAGTCACAGCTCGAAGGTTTCTCTGCTTCACGGGCAGGCTACTCTTCGATTTTACGATAAGCTTCCTTCAGTTGCTCTTGCAGGGTCAAAGATGTTGAAGAGTCTCTCGGTTGCTTGTGCTTGCCTATTACAAGAGTTTATTTGAGGCTTCCAACTCCATAAGGAGTTCCTCGTCCATCCTTCTTAGTGGTCTGTGAAAATTAAAGATACTTAAATAAAAACATGACATGACTTTATAAATATGGTGTGTCAAATTTTTATTTTACCTGAAGAAAGTTGGAGTTATATTCATCTGTTGAGAGCTCCGGAGCTCGCAAAGTAGGATGGTCCGAAATATCTGAAGTCTCTGCCTCGAGCTCTGACAACTTCTTCTGCACGTTCTTCTCATAAGTTTGAGTGATTTCTACTCATTTCGATCGCCATACACACCGTATGGACTTGTATGTGTCTTGATGAAAATTTCATCAATATTCATCGGTCTTCCCAATTCCTCTTCGTGCAGTCATACAAAATAAATAAGGATTATTACATAATTTAAAGTTAAAAAGCTGAAAGATATAATAGATATATAAAATTTACTAGTCATTTCTTGCTGGATTTGTTGATACGACTTAGGCCCTGATAAGTGGATGTGAGGACCGCGATCTTCACAGTCATACAAACGAAAACTGGAATAGGTTTGACTCATTTGCAGTGCTTCTGCAATATTCCAGTACTCGGTCATCGTTTCCCAGAGACTCTCGTTGATCCATTTAAGTCGCTCTCGACTAGTCTTCGCGTTGCTAACCATGTCTTTCATCCGGCATTGATAGTTCTCCTCGTAATAGTGTTGTAATGTCCATGTTATCAAAGGATCCCAGATGTAGGTTTTCTACAATACAAAAGAATAAACATAGAATTAGTGGAAAAACACAAGCAAACCTATATGTGAGGGTATATGAGAGAAAATTGTACCGCGAACTCGAGGAAGTATCTTTACGCTCTCTCCCAAGGCACACATGACCAGCTATAGTATGGTTCATCGAATTTGTTTGTAATTATTTTTAGTAATCTTCCGAACGAGTTTCGATCCTCTTTCATGAATAAACCTAAAAAAATGCTTTAACATAAGATAGTCAGTAATTGTTTGGTCATGTCCCAAACAATACAAACACTATGATTAAAACACTCAGGCACTCGAACTTAACAAACCACAGAGTTGTTACACTGAGACATCAAAACTCAATTGCTTGATAACTCTAACAATCAATTTAGAAGCAATCTCGTTTTAAAAGGAAAGCAAACCAAAGCAAAGCCTAACCAAACCAACAATAAGATTCAGAAGAAGTCTCGTTTCAAAAGCAAAGCAAACAAGACAATTTAAAACACACCAATACAATACACATAAGACAAGAACAAGAAACCATACAGACAAGAATAAGTCCTCAAAAAACTTATATCAACAAATGATGAAACAATAAAGTCATACCAAGTCGAGTTTGGCATCAGTGTGGGAGAGAGGACGGTGGTAAATGTACCCCTATTTAACACCATAAGCAGAGTATTTAGAGCCCACAATGTGTCCTCGTGGATATCCGATAAAACTGGAGAAAATTCGTCAAGGAAGTTGTGACCTTGAAAAAATGGAAGAATTTGAGCCTGAGAGTTGTGAAGTGGTGAAGCTTCGGCGTCCTGCTCATGAGTTTGGTTGTTCTGGACTTCTTGTGACGAAGGAGACGCATTGATTTCACGTTGTTGAGTAGCCAAGTTCTGGAAACATTTTTGTAGCGGTTGCAAGTTCCAGAAATTGGGTGTTGACGTTGACGATTGGGCGATAATGGGTCTTGATGTTAAGTTGACTGAGTCGAAGAACTTTGGGTGCCGGCATGAAGTTGTATTGACTCGGTATAGAGTGTTTGGTTTTCTTGTTCAAGTAGTGAGGCGGGTGGTCTCTCCAGCTCTCTGAGAAGTGTTATGAACATTTAAACTCTTACGTCCTCTCTTACATGTACCTGTAGGCATCGTTTCACTGAGAGTTTCGATGATCGAGAGATTCGAAGAAGAGACTGAGAGGGTCGATAAGATTTTTGCGAAATTTAGCGACGCAATTGAGAGGCTTAAAAAAGATATTCAAAGAAAATATTTTAGTTAGAGATGGGTAGATTAGGAAGAAGATTTGGATAGAGATTAGTGAGATGATACGAGAAAGATTTCAGAAAAGAGGAAGAACAAGATAAAATCAGGGTTTATGTTTGTCGTTGTTGGCAATTGTTTGACACTTAGTAAAAAATTCTTAGGTTTAGGCGGGGTAATTGAAATGTTTTAAGTTATAAAATTGGGTTTGGTTCCCGGGATTAATTAGGCAAATGTTATGAATTTTTTCTCACTTGTAGTTTTAACTTAGTCATTATATTTTCGTATTTTTCTCTCATTTTTTTAAATTTATACTTTTTATCCGACTTACACAGTCCTACAATAATACCCAAATTCCAAATAACAATGATTTTAAATAATAATTGTAATTCATATAAAATCTTAAGTAAAAATCCTCACTAAGTTTGAACCTAATATATAGGCGATGTCCACAGATAAGCAAAAAAATATTACAAACCATAGCATAAGTCATAAATAAAGAAGCAGCATAGAATATCATATGAAATAGATTGAAGACAAATTCAAGGTTTGAAATAAGATCAATTGGCTTTTGTAAAGCAATTCCTACGAGAAAAATTTTAAATTGATGTTAGTAAAAAACTATATTTGATTTATATAACAAAATTATAAAAATTTAAATATGTATCACTTTTTCATGAGATGAACGTCTTTAATATCTAGATCAAATAAATCTGTGAAGTAATATCTGAATATTTGACAAAAGGAGTACCTAAAGACAATGACAAAAATGAAGAATCATTATATTACTAAAGAAAACGGATAAACCATAATAAAATTTTAATTAACAAAAGTGATTTTAATACATTTTTACTTACTTATAGTATTATTTATACGCCAAAATCTCAATACCACAATTGATTCATAGTTCATGTATAGTCCCAGAATTCATAAAACTTCACCGCAAGTCGTCCCATAATCAAGCATTTGAAGTATTTCTCACTTTGAAAAGAAGAAAAAAAATGAGAACAATTTAATCATGAGGTGGAGTACAAAATTTATAAATTTCTAAATAAAATTGTTAAAAATGAGTTCATACATCATTTCTCTTAGATGAAACCATATTTGTTTCATAGTATCAAAAGAAATTTGTCTCGTTTCGATCTTATCATGTTCATATGATTCCATTCACCCACGAACTTGATATATCCCTTATTTAAAAACGTGTTAGATGCTAATCGCACGACAGACTCGGTCCTACTGAGTTATCGAAAAATCGAAACAAACTTGGAGAATACGCAAGACGGAATTTTCATAATAACTTAATATTTTTAAATATTTTATCTATAATACAATAAAATTATAAAATTATAAATATTAATAAATGTGTAATATCTAATTTATTGTGGTTTGATTCTTCGGTTAAATAAAAAGAGTGTATAATCGATAAAATGAGTAATTTACTCTCAAATAAAAATAATATTTTGTTGTTAAAAGTTAAAGAGTCTCTTTATATATATATTCAGTGTTAAGATATCTTAAAAAGGAATGCTATTGGCAAAGCAAGCAAAAAGTATTTTAAAACAGTGGAATATTTTTAACACATGTCAGTATTTTTTTGTGGAACATTTATGTAATGACTCTTTATATCATAAATAAAATTTTGGGTGGAACCATTGGCCACTAATCATTCGTCAGTCAGATCTATTAAGAAACACATAATGAAGAGTTATAGAAGTGAGACTCACATAGTGGCTAGCTTGCAATTTAAAGTGGAGGTGTTAAACTTCCCACATCGATAAACAAAAAATGATAACAGAAAGTCTTATAAATAAAGGGTATAAACAACATTCATAATTGTCTAACACGCTTCAAATTAAGCAATTCTCATAATTTTGGTTGGTCCTAACTTAGTTAAAGCATTAAATAAATAGTTAATTGATTCGATTTATGTTGTTTAGGCTCTCAAACTATTTACCGAGTTGACCAAAAACGCAGCGGTTGACCTGTGATCAAGGATTCAGCGGCTACAAACGGGGTAACTCGGACGCGTTTTTGAACAGAAGATGCATCCAATCACATTTACAGTATAGTATATTAGAGTAAAACAAAGAAGGTTAATAAAAAATATCCAACAAAAAAAATAATAAAATTTATAAGAGATTAAAAATGCATAAAAGAATACTTGTAGATAGTGTATTTTGATGAGAAATTGATTATCTAGTATGGCGTGGATGTCAAAAAAATCATAAAACTAATAATCAACAACCGTGAAATAATTTGATTATAATCTTTTTCAGAGTAACTGTGTTTCTAGGGCCACTTGGATTATAAATCATATCGATGTTTTTGGATATACTTCCATGATCCTTCATCAAAATGTTCATTAATTTTATAAAATCAATTGCATGATATTGTAACATGTATTTTAAAACCCTAAAAATAAAAAATAGTAAATATAAAATATATAAAATAAAGAAAAAGATAAAAAAAAAATTGTGCTTTATATTTTACATTTGTTAATAAATCTAACATTTTAATGATAACATGACACACTGAATATCATGTGGAGAAATATTGGTTATCCATTTCCGAAAGATCTTAACCCGACATGTCCATTCCCTTTTAGTATTATCGACATACCACAACAAATATAATTTTTTATGATTTTTTCTTTGAAAAGAGATGAATGATTTGGACAATGTGAAAATAAAATCTCTTTTCAAAGCCTAATGGAGTAACTGTCGCTATGAGAAGAGTTATATGAGATAATAAGTTGATGAAGTGGTTTATGTGAACTATTATTATCGATTTTTTGATGCTATAGAAAATTTAATTCTGATTTTTATGAATTTTTGACCATACATAATTTATTGCATATATATTTAGAATGCTAAAGAAATTTAATAATATTAGTTGAGATGAACATTTTTTTTCCTGATTTCGTGTAAATGTATCAATTATATTACTTGTGAATCGGGTTTAATCTTTGTATATGCATATTAATCAATGTGTCTATTTGTAGGGTTAATGTCAAATTATAAATACATTCTATTAATAGTTAAATATGTATTTGTTATTAAATAAATAAATATATATATATATATATATAAATAATTAATAGAAAAAATTTGGGTTTAGGCAGGATATTTGAAAAAAAAAAATTGGATATAAAATTAGGTTTGATTTTTCGGATTTATTAAACCAAATTTTCGAATTTTTTCATCATGTAGTCGTAACCTAGTCACTTATATTTCGCGATTATTTTTCTACTATTTGATAAGTGAATTGACTATTTGGCGAATAATATGAACATCAAAATCCACATATGGTAAGTTTGTCCATGTTTATGTTTGTATTCATGTTAAAACATAATAATAATTACTTTTACTAAATATTTATTATTTATTTTTAGTAACTTTTATGTTTTCCAATGCTTGCATTAACACTTTCATATTATTTTTTCCTTTTCAATTAAATGAAAATTTATGTACTTGTTACTTTTTAATCTACTTTATTCATATATTTACTATTAATTCACTGTGTAAAAGGAAAAAAAATGTTGTAAATGAAATTAAAACAGTAATCCTTGAAAATCAAGAGAAAAAAACATTTAGTTACTTCTATGGCAATATATTTTTTAGTATATATATTATATTAGATCCTAGATTATTTTTTTTACAATGTGTATATATAACTCTTGTACTTGTACGATACATTCAATCAATACAATTATCTTAAACCTGTAAATTGTCTTAAACAATTGGGAAAAACCAGAAATTACAATAATAAAAACATCCATATATTAAATCATTAACTCCATAAATAAGTTTCAGCAACCAAAACATAAAAAACCAACAACTTCAGCGTTTATTCCATAGAAAATAGGTTTAATCTCAAATCGTCCACTCATTCGCAGTCAAGTGAATGTCATCGTAGAATCTCCACACTTCATATTGCCAAAAATATGAATAGCAACTATTTTGTCTCTTTGATCCATCCATTGAGTACTCTCACTCAAAATCCGTTTTATTGCAATGGCAGTAATAGTAACTGGAAACAGTGGTTTTTTTTTCAACGATCTAAAAACACTTGCGGTTTCTCGTAGCCTCAAAACCCATTGATTTCCCATCTAGTGATCAAGTTAGCCATGCAATCAACATACTCACGAGTTAGCACTGGATAATTGTGAACTCAGCCCCTCTCATCAACGGAAAACTCCAAAGTCAACATAATATCAACATATTTTTCCAAATCACATCCTCTCGCACCGACATCGTGAATTTTTGCTCTCCCTTCATTAATTAAATGGATCATGAAGAACTCATACATTCCTCTCAAGTAAACTGCCTCAATTCCCCATTTCTTAACACATTAATATGATTTTCGGACAGTGTTGGCCTCATAATACCAATTGTTCAAGAACAGAAGATTAGCGGATCGGTAGAAGTGTTCCTCAATCCTAACGTCGTTCAACCCACAAAATGATACTTTTAAAGCACCATGATCACATAGGCTGTTCATACATACTTTTGAGAGAATCAGAAGAAGCATCGATGAGGGTATGGAACTCAAGTTATTGTTCTCCACGTCTTCTCCCAAACGCTAACGATTTCAGAAAATGAATAAAGGAGTGCAAAGGTTTATATCCTTTATCTCGGGAAAATAACTCAACCATTAATGAAAACCTGAGTAAGTTAACCAAGTATCGTATTCGTTCTCTTGCATGATATTTAACCACAATTAGTTTTGTTTGATGGGGGCCTCAAACAGAATACTCTTTAAGTGCTAACAGTTTTGTGCAATTACACTTACTCATCATTACACTAACACGTAGCAAAAACAGCTTCTCTCTCTCTCTCTCTCTCTCTCTCTCTCTCTCTCTCTCTCTCTCTCTCTCTCTCTCTCTCTCTCTCTCTCTCTCTCTCTCTCTCTCTCTCTCTCTCTCTCTCTCTCTCTCTCTCTCTCTGTTTTTATTCAGAGCTCGATATCACTTTGAGTATGAAAGTACATGAATAATAACAAAATACTCATCCTTATATAAATTTGATTTCAAATGAATGTCTTTATCTGAGTAGACTGTTGGGTAAGAGACGGTTAATTCCCCATAAATACCATTCTTGTTAGTGATTTCTCTCCCACTTTCATTTCTATGCAAAAGCACGAAGAAAAATAACCCCAAACCACAGAAATCTTACATTTCAGAATAGAACAAAAAACATGGTCCACTAAAACATGCTAGCAAAAGCAGAATCTATCAGAAAGGAAACTACATGGTGTTTCAAAGTGAAAGCACATCGGGTCTACCCTTACATCGTGTTCGGAGATGGTCCATATTGGATTTACATCTTAATTGAAGAGGCAGTATGTGAATAAGCATTTAAACTTAATTTTCTACATGCAAGAATGCAATGAAATGGATATGGGTATACTATATTGATGCTTTTACTTATGGGAAGTAAGACTTAAATGGATATTTATCTAGGGAATGTAGAGGAGTTCTATGGATTAGAGAAAAAAAGAAGGGAAGTGGATTGAAATCATCAGATTACAAGTGGTCAAGCGGATTCAGGTTTCGGTCCAACATACTCTCGCTACAGACTAGTAATTATTAATGGGACTGGTATCAAACTGGTCGATCCTTTGAACAACAATCACTACATGTATTTTTTATTTCTATCCAAATCCGTGACATCAACAACAACAGAGATGTTTTCCTATAGATAATAAAATGTGCTAAGTTTTTTAAAAAATTGAGCATGTTACTCTAATTAACCGATATGCACACTTATCTTGTAGATATCATGGGCGTGGTCTCGGTCGTCGAACCCCTTTAGGTCTATTCTCAAAACCTTGCAAGAAGAAAGATATTTTTCACATCAGAGACGCCATGTAAGTGTAAATTAACCATAGTACAATAATACCATGACAAATAAATACATTAGGGTAGTTCTCATATACTCTTTATTCCTAATAGGAACAATAGGTTAAAGTGTATGGCAAGATGCAAACACACTTATGACTTATGGGATGTGTCTTTAAAAACTCAGGGTCAAGAGGTGATTGTGGTGCTCAATTTGTGGAGGATCTATCAGTTTGGAAGTAATTGTGTTATAATCTAACATTAGTTTAACATATAATAATTGAAGAAACATTGATAAACTCATTTATATAAGTGTTGTTGATGAGACAAGAGTTGATACTGTGGAAGGCTTCTCGAATTTCAGGTTCATCCTGCATATGCAGGAGGTTCAAGATTCAGAGATGAGCTAGATCCCAGTGGCCCTTATGTTGCCAGACACATGGCTATTGTCCCTTTCTAAATCTTATGTTTGTTGCTTAAGAACCCAATATTTTTTTATATTTTTTTGTTTCTTATTAGTTTATGAACTTCGTTTTTATCTACCAAGCTTAAGTTTCATTAACCCAAAAGTTGTTATCTACCCAGCTTAAGTTTAATCAACCCAAAAAAACTGATTGCATAGACTTCAATATTTTTACATAAACCATAACATAGACATATCATAAGGAGAAACAGTTAATCAGGGTTGGGTCTGGTTCTTAGAGCAGAGCTTGAGCACAAGACATGTGACGTTTTTGTAAATTAACTCAAACACTAGAGTGTTGTTAGCATTGATGTTGTTAGCCTTTAGGAATTTACTCAACCTAACACTTATGCAATCACCGTCTACTATTTCGAAAGTCCATCACAAGTTTTACATGCCACTTCACTCTATCCTCGTTCATTAGAGATATGGTCCCGCCTGCAGCCCTTTCTAATTCATTTGCGTTGGTGAACAACTGGGAAAGAAACTGCACAAATAGAAAAAAAAAAATTATTGTTACAAGTAACAAAACATCACAAAGCACCAACAACCAAACGTACAAAATTTTAGAAAATACATAAGGGAAAAATCTTACAATTCTGCTACTTTTGAGAGTGTCTACACTGACGGTTAGTGTTACTAGGTGGTCTGCACTTCTTGAAAAAAACCAGATAAACGGTAGATATTGCGATCTTCAAAACCAAAAACTAATTTACTTGGAAGAAAACAAATGATAACTTACTCATGTTCTCTTTTTTAACGTTGGTAGAAGATTGGATATATTTGATCTCACATCAACTAGGTCTGAAAGCAAAGAAATGGAAAATTAGATCTCCATAGTACTTGGATATGAAAATGTCTCCAACTCAGAAAGAATGTGCCTCGGCGAACTCTTTTTAGCCTACAATGAGTTTGTGACCGGCCAACTTCAAACATCATTTTCTATCAAAAGCATCGGATCTTATCTCCCCCGTTTTAATGGTCGTTCTTCCTTTTTGTGTTTAGAGAAGAACTTCAACGGGATATCTTTAAAAAAATACACACAAGTAAGAAGAAGAAAACGTTACATATAGAGAAAAAGAGAGATGGAGAACTGAGATTACGTACCACACTCAAAATGAATTCGGTAAGAACAAGCTTAACGAATGAGGGTACATAATTTTTGAAATCGGGAGTAGTGTGCTTCTATATCTACTCACATAAGTCACGAAAAAAATCGGAACACATAAATCAACAACAAGTGGGAACTTCATATAAATGACAGGGTTAGCACACATCATTCATAACACAACAATCACTCAATCTTGTTTCAAATTCGAATCTTAAGCTCATCAGAAACCATAAATCAAATTTGAATCTGAAAGGAGAAGAGACATACCTCCGATTGATTTCTGGAAGCACCGGATAAATCAGCCAACGAGGAGACGTAATGGCGGCGATTGTGAGAATGTCTAAATTCGAGAGAGATTTGATTGAGGATGCATAGAGGATATTGGGTGATGGGGATTTAATTAGCCAAAATTTTGGTTTGAAGGGTTACTTAGCCAAAATTGGAGTTTAGACTGGTTTAATTAAGTAAAGTATTTGGTTTAGGCGGGTTCAAGTATGCAAAATTCTTGGATTTGGCGGGTCTAATTGATGGAATATCAAAATTCCTTATATAACATAGTGATTTCAAAATTGACAAATATTTGTATTAGTAGAGTTTCAAAATTAAGAAATAAAGAGAAAATCAAGAATTTTACATATTAAACATATTGACTTTAGCATATTATCAGGGTTGTTCATCATCTTCATCATCATCATCAAAAGACAATAAATTACATTGGAATTTATCTTCTGATTTCACATCCCCGACCTCATAACCAAGATTTAATGGTTTTATTCCCTATACCAAATTCTCGATTACGAGATCCTCGATTGTAGTCATCGTTACAGAATTGTCATTTTCTTATTGGAGAAGAGTCAGTTTTGTATCACCATATTCTCCTGAAGTATTTCCCCTCGAATTGACTCTAACAAAATTTAACCACAATTGCTTTGGTTTCTTCATGTATGGATACTAGATATAACAAACTTGATCTGCTTGACAGGCTGTGTAATATTTACATATAGATGTTATATACATAGATACACACATATAAGGACAATAATATATATGCAGGTAAGAAACAAACGTACCTAGAATAAATGGTTCATATTTAATATATTTTCTCGATGAAAGAACGTCTACAAAGCCAGCATTACTCCTCCGAGTGTATATAACGATAACAGGATCGCACCATTTGCACTTAAAAAGTGTGATTCTCAAATTAACTATCCTCTCGTACTCGAGCTGTATGATATCAATTAAGATCTTGTGGAAATCAGCTTCATCAGATGCATCAGTATAATTTTCTCCTTTAACACATACACCATAGTTATATGTGTTCCGTCCCTCACTGTAATATTGCGTATGAAACAAATATCCCATTGTAAAATAGATGGGCCAAGTTTTAGGCTTATTCACGGGTTCATGCAAAATCTCTTGAACCCAAGAAGGAAACAAATGTGTTACGTTCCAATAAGTAACATGTTTATAGATAAAGAAATTATCAAATATTTAGAAGTATAGATATATACATATAATATATATAAGTATGTCTGAATTTTACATATACGTAATCTTTCACTCAAATAGGATATTTGTCAGCTCTTTTCAGGAAGACTTCTTTTTCGGAGAGTTATGGATATTTTGTAGAAATATAATCTTCGAACATACTATATAAGAGTAAAACATATATGGAAAATCATATATAGTGGATTATATTAAAATATAAGTTAAGACATGCCAAATTATACCTCTCAAGTGGCTGAAAGTAATCACAATTTCGGAAAACATATGCATGTGCACATCTATAGTCTTTCTCTAAAATCCAGATTTCATTCATTCTCTCACTTGAACAACCTACTTGAGTAAATATATCAGGAGCTCCGGGGACATGATATTCAACGACTTCACCTTCATTGAATCTTGTTAACCTTAACAAATTAATTTGTAAAAAGATATTTAGAATAGCTAGCATGTATCTTACAAATAGAGATGTGAACATGTAATTAATTATAGTGTTTACTTTGATTTCGTTTTTATATGTGTATCACAATAGTGTTTTGAGAAATAAGCTGCCCCCTTGTTGATATATGATTCAACAGTCGATCATGCCACATATATTTTGTTCTTTGCTTTCCTTTCCAACTTTTTGAAAAACCTTTCAAAAAGATACATCCACCTATATTACATAGGGACTCCTAATTCAGCTTTGTATGAGAGATGTATAGGCAAGTGCTTCATCATGTCAAAAATAATGGTGGAAATATCTTTTTCAAACTGCATATGATTAAAATATTTTGTTTTATAATTTGGACGTGACTTTTCGGTAAAGTTCTTGAACATAAGTCATGGAAAAAGTCCTTCAGCCCCTACAATTATATAATTAGAAACTGAAAATAGTAAATATAAAATACTGTAACCATATTTACGTATCAAATATTCATATATTTATAAGTAATTAGCACCGTATAACGCAAGATGAATGTTCCAGTCTAGGAGTTCGACAAAGATAAATGGAAGTAACCTCTCCATAAAAACATTGCAGTCATGACTATTCATCTTTGAAAACTTCTCGTTTGACATATCATCACAACTATCTAAGTAACCCGCATAACCATCTCGGAATTTGACCGCATGTTACACATATTCCAATAAAAACTTGTTGGCCTCGTCTGTTAATTTGTATGTGGAGAAGGAGCATTACCCTCACTATCAATATGTAAGTGTGACTGCGAACAAAATCATGTTGTATCCAATCTTGACAAGATGTTGTCTTTGGATTTAACCTTCACACTCATAAGAGTATTCATAATGTTGTCAACAAAATTATTCTCTTTATGAATTGAGGTCCATCTAGTACAGAAAGACAACACAAATTAACAGGTCGTCCAATCTAACATTATGACTCCCAGAATATGATTTTCTTGTGCATGTTATGCCAATTCCCATATCCATGCTTCTTCTTTTCGTGATTGTTTCTACCGCAGTCCTTTGTTTTTGGTGGATTTAAACGTTCCAACCGCTCGCAATAAACTTGCCACCAGTCAAAGACTGAGGTGGTTACTCTTGCGAAGTGTCTTTTCTCTTTAAAAAGTCCTTTTTATTCTTCCTCAGTGGATGACCATGTGGAATAAATATTCGGTGACAATCAAACCAACACGTTTTCCTTCCATTAGATAGATAAAAAGATTTTGTATTTTCCATACAAATTGAACAAGACAATTTACCAGGAGTCGTCCATCCTGATAGCATGCCATACGACGAGAAGTCACTTATCTTCCACAATAGCACTGCTTTTAAATTAAAATTTTGATTCAAGGACACATCGTACGCATCGACTCTAGAAGAGCACAATTCTTTTAAATCCTCAATAAGAGGTTGGAGGAAAATATCGAGACTAGCTCACAAATGATTTGGAATAGAATACAGAATTGTACGAAACAAGTATTGTGTATTCATGTACATACCAGGGCGTAAATTATAAGGAGTCAAGATCACATGCCATAATAAATATTTACGAGACATACAAAATGGATTGAACTCATCTGTACAAAATCAAAGATAAACGTTACAGGATTCTTGGGCAACCCGGGGATGTTGATCTTGAAAATATTTCCACTCCGCCGCATCAGACGAAAGAAACATTTCTCTCTCTTTTTCTTGGTTCTCAGCATGCCATCTCATTGTCGATATAGTCTTCTCGCTTTGATACAATCTCTTCAGTCTGTCAGCAATTTATAGATACCACATACGCCTATACGGTACGTTAGTTCTACGTCGTCTCTCGTTAGACTTCCATATTTTTGCATCACAAAACAGACATGTTCTTCCTTTTCATCATCTTTCCAAAAGATCATACAATTATTAGTGCAAACATCAATTGTATAATAGGGAAGGTCTAAATTGCACATCAATTTTTCTAATATGAACCAGTTGCTTGGTTTCCTTCTGATAAATACTTTGTAAACATTTCGCATATTGAATCCATTACATTTTCACTCATATTATTATCTGCCTTATTTTGCAAGATCCGAGCAACTAAGGATAACTGCGAGTGACCTTCTTGTTAACCACTGTATAATGGATTTTTCGCTCCTTCTAACATGCTGTAATTTTTTTTTTGAATGATTACGATTTCTACATTATGATAATTAACTTCATGATGATAGCTATCAATATCATGAAATGCATCATTCAGCATATCCACATATCTATCTTCTACTATATTACACATATCTTCACTCCCACGTATATGCCTCGTATCAACATAACTCATTCTTAAATCCATATCGATTTCTTCTCCATGCTTATACCAAACATAATAATTATGCATAAATCCTTTACTGTAAAGTTAACTCCATATTTTGATCCTGAGATATATTTTTCGTTATTGCAAACACTACAAGGGCAGTGAAATTTACCACTATTACTATGTGCTAGAGGTTGTTTATTTTCAAATGTGATGAATTTTTCCACCCTATTTTGAACTCTGCCGAGAAAGTTTTTGTCGCTTCATCGAACCTCTTATACATCAACTCTCGATAGTTGCTATAATTGTAATTTTTCGCCATTAAACAAAATTTTTGTATTCTTTTTGTTTCTACGAATGAGGAGAAGAATAGGCTGAATTTTGATTATATGTCTATTTAGGAGATTAAGTAGCGACTAACAGGCGACCAAATGGTGACTATAAGTTGCAGTCGGATAAAACCGGTACACTTAACCATAACACGGAAAACACATGTTTTTGCATTGGTATGATACGACTGATACTCGACTACTTGCGACCCGTCGAAAGAGTCGCAAATTATTCGCAAATGTAGCTATTAATTTGCGACTTCTTTACAACTCGACGGAAACTCGCACATTACTCGCAAAACTAGCGACTACTTGGTGACTAATTTATTCGGTTTTGGACTATAGCGTTAAATAATCGTAATTCGGCGACCACGACTATCTTTTTTAGTTATAATTTAGTGATTAGTATACCGATCATATATTGGTAGTCACAATACAGTCGCAAACTAATCTTTCAGTAGTTGTAATCGGTTACGAATACAGATATAGTCGCAAAATGCAGTCAAAAACGTTATTTTCTTGTAATGACATCAGTGCGGCAGTGCCAATTGTACTGTAGTTTTAGTTCACTTTGCTTTCCTTTCATAGAATTATGTATCTGGAGAAATTGGATTTCCGTCGACTTTGTTTCCATAGATTTACTTATTTTCGACCAGCTTCGATATTTCTAATAAAAACAATTAAGACCATCGATGAACCTAACGAACCCAAAACTAGTTGGGTTGGGCTAAGTTATGTATTCTACAAAATGTAGTATCCATGACTATTTGAGCTTGTCTGATCAAAACTAAATTTATCTCTTATACTTGCACCAACATAAATTACAAGTTAAAATGGAAATGGTGATCCAACAATACCACTAGTAAAAAGTGCTATGAGACAAAATTGCAGTTAATTCAGATTTTGTTTGTTTCTAAATATCTTTCCCCAATTTTAAAACTTCCGCTGATTATCTTTTTTTTTTAATAATATTACATTTATATTATTAAACCGAAAAATTGGCATAACCGGGTTACAACAAAAACAGCATACTAGAAATAAAAAAACCAAGCCATTAAACCATGGAAAGTCCCAAACCAAACCAGAGAAACCGGTTATATCAAATTTTTTTAGATGCTTCTTCTCGACCTCGAAATTTGTCGCTGATGGCTGCGAGAGCGGCAAGGATCGCGGCGCACTCCGTCTTTCTTCCCGAAACAACTGAAGAGCCGACTTCAGCGCTTTTTCCAGAGACCGAAGGACCTACCTTTTAGCCGACTCCCGACTTCTCTGATCTCAGCCTCTCCAATTCCTACGGACTCATCCGGCGGATCTCGCAGCTGCGAAACCCATGTCCTTCCCTCGCCGAAATCTCCTCCTCCGGTCATGACTCATCTCCACGCATCCGCCTCAAAACTCACCAAACACTAATCGAATATGTAGCGAAGAAAGATAACCGCGACATGACCACCTCAATTTTCGCCGTCAATCTTCCTAGCATACGCAGTAGCTGCACCAAGCACTGCCACGCACCCTTCTCGTGCAGCCAGAATAAGGCAGAGTCGAGGCATCTTCTAGCCCTCTTCGTTAACCCCAGCTTTGTTGAAGAGCTAAAAACTAAAAGGAAGACTTCTCTCGTCACCGCCAAAATCCGCTGGGCGGTGGAGAGGTCTTTAAAACAGATAAACGTGGCGAAAAACTTTGGCTAAACCTAAAGAAAAAAAGAACGAGCGCATAAAAACGACTCGATCTTTTGAAATATCTTTTTTTTTTTAATTTTTGGGGTGATTATCAATTAGCTACCGAACCAATATATACATTCTTATTTAATAGTATGGTATTTGCATATTCGGTATAATGGTTAACGGTTTCTTAAGTCAACACATATACAGATACTAATCACTTGTATATTTTCATTAAACTAATTAAGTTCAAAAGCTTAAACGCTTATATAATTGTACATGGTATTATTGATTTGTTGTTCACATGACATGCAACCTTCCCCAAATCCTTCTCAGGGAGTATATGGATGTATTTAGTTAATGCCCATAACTAAGTACAAAGCACATGTAGTAGTTAAAACTAACTAGGTGATCGACTCTGCGGGCATTATTATGTTGTTAGTTAATTTAGGTATAATTTATACTTAGTGTTAAGACAAAATGTGATATAAGTTTTTTTGGAGTTTTAATTCATAGTTTCGTGCGCATATCCGAATTATTACGTTCGGATCTGATGCATAACATAGTAAAAATATATTCATACGAAATCTTTTTTGGGAAAAGTGTTTAGCTTAATTTAATTAGTAGAAACACATGTAGTCGAATATTTGAAACTATAGAAATTATAGATGAAGTGTGATTTTATATAAAGAAAAACTTAGAATTAAAATGAAAATGTAGAGTCCTTAATTATCTATTATTGAAAAGAAACACAACAATTATTTGAAATGAATAACTAAATAGATGATTAAGATAACAGAACATAAATTAGGGAATTTCAATATTTTGTAAGGCAAACCATGTATCTCGAAATGTGTCATAAATAACATTATTAATCGTCCTTAGATCCAAATAGTCACATGGTCCCCTTATTACATCTAACAAACGACGTAAATAATATAGTTCTCCAATTTCTTATGCAAATATTGGTAAAACACATAAACTCGGGTTACCATGTTTGCGGGGTTACCATGTTTGCGGGGTTTCCATTGAAGGGATTTTCGATCCCAAACAAATTTAGCTGTTATTTGTGAATATAGAGACGTCTTGCTTGAAGATGAACTTGATTGCATTTCATCCATGCCCGCAATTTACCTTCTTTTTCTGGATATGCCAAACAGACATCTTCGTCGAAAACAATTTGTGGAGAAGGAAGAACAATAGGTAGAATTTCCATAAAATCAATAGAATGTCCGGAAGAAGCTGTAAGAAATTTGAATTGTTAATGAAAATAATAAAACTTGTTTAACAGAAATCAAAAAGTATGGAATATAAAAAAACAAAGATGCCAAAGTTTTCTCAAATTTACCTATAGCTTCCATTAGAAACCCGAGATAATAATGATACTAATGAGAAGAAGATATCAATTATATAGTACTATGATATTAGGGTTTCTTAGAGATAATATCTCTTGTTAGGATTTTGTTTACTAATATCGACCACATAAATTATACAAAAATAACAAAGTTTAGAAATTAGAATATCAAAGTTATTATAATATCTTCAATTTGACAGCAAGAATATCTCATTTGTTACCAGGATATGGTATAATTTGTTATTTTATTAATATATTCGATAAGTAGTTCCATATTTGAATTGTAAGAGATTTTCCTATTTTTGTTTAGTGAAATTATATTTCGTCTTAAACCAAGATATTCTATAAAAATCAGTTTTATATTATATAAACACACGAAATTGCATTTGATATGGTAGTAGTTAAAATTCTACGTAAGAATATAAATATTAAACTTTTCATAAATATTTGTACAAAAATATAGTAACAGTTCAACAACCATACAAAACCAAGCACTAAACATAAGTTTTTGACAACAAAAAAGAGAATTAAAACGTAGGAGGAATAGTGAGTTAGACCGAGCAATAGTGAGTTAGACCAAGTCAGACATTCTTAGAGGAGAGTCTAAGGACATGAGCAATTGGATTTTCCTAGAAAAGTTGAAGCATGATTGATTGGTTGGCCTTGACATTGTTTGCTTTCAGAAATTATCTTAAGCCGCCAGCCAAACGAATACATTTTCTATTAGTATCAGAATGAAATGCGAGCTCAACAGACCATTTCTGTCCAGTATCATTGACCAAGGATATGATGTTGCGAGCAACTTTGTGTAAATCGTTTGCATCCACAAAAGACTTGGGAAGATACTGCAAAATGAACAAATATGGATAATGTAACAATATTTAAAACCAAAATACAAATGAATAACTTACAATTCTGCTTCGTTTGATGCTGTCACTTGTGACTTTTAAGGCAACAAACTTCTCCTCGGTTCCTTCAAAAATAATTTCCTTATTAGTCAAAATAGTAGAAAGATTGAAGAAAATGTCTAGAAATTAGGTGAAAACACTTATTCGTGCTAGCTTCTCCAGTCTCCATCTGAGACGGTTTTTCATATGTGATCTCACAACCGCATGGTCCGTACTATTGTACCATATGAAAATCGGCAGCTCCACGATACTCAAAAATTAGAAGATCTAATTCTTCTAATACATGAGCCTTATAGACTCGTCTCCATCCTTTTGTAAGCCTATCACCAACTCATTTGATAGGGAACTCTTCTGGACTCGCATCAGACGTGAGTTTACCGACTGTAACACTTGTTTTTCCAAGTATATGCCTCTTAAAGAACCTTTCAGAGATAGTATGCAACACAACGTTTAAACAATGATTGCAAGAAATAAAATAGCTGTTAAAAATCTACCTTAATGAGACAAAGAACTAAGATTACATACCAGACTCTTTCTACATTTTCCTGTAAGCATAACCTTGATAAATCGTGGGTTTGTCATCTTCGGATTTCCTTTGAGAAGCTAATATGTGTTCATAAAAATCAAAAATCATTACATGCATGTACCAAAAACAATATGAACTAAACCGAATCTAAAATAAAGAACTGTTTTTAAAGGCACCATATAAAACCTAAAGGCTACTCAAAAATTCAAACTTGATTTTGTGCTGCAGAATCGATGAGTTCTTGTTATTCACAATCGGTTTATCTCAATATAAATCGGTAGATTCCATGAATACAAACCCTAATTTTAAATATCGCTTTGAAGAAAAATTCAGGGTTACCTTGTTCAGTTAGTTGTTGATTGACCACGATTCTCTAACTATATACTCAATATATTTCGCAGCGCCAAGATTGAACTAGTTTTTTCGGTCGATAGCCTGAGCACTTTAACGATTTTTGGAATGATTAGAATGACTAAAATAAACTGAATCGTTTCATCTTCAGCCATATTAAAATGGGCCTTTCATATTTGGGCTTTTATAGTATTGATTATAAGATAATGTTATGTTAGCATTATATTAAATGGAATCTTAGATTGAAAATAACTAAGACTTGTTGGTTTAACTAAGGTTTCTCTATTTAGACTAAGTTCAACTATTTGCAATATACAAAATTATTAGGCTAACTTTCATTTCATTAGACATTATTTATTGTTTAGACATTAGTTATTGTTTTATATTGTTTTAAATTTCATTAGGCAATAACTATATATGTAATTATTTAATATAGGTAATTCATGAAATATAATAACACAAGTAGCACTAAATTTCTGGTTTTAAAAATTAAACATTTTAGAACCAAAAGTTATTAGTAATTAAAAACAAAAATACAAAATACAATCATATAATTCAATAGTATTGTAAGTACTTGCAATGGAAAATAAGAACCAATGGATTTATATAACATACTTAAACACATGATTTATATACATATATTAAGATAGGGTCCAACAGTTGTAGATTCGGGTTTTTTTTTTGACATCTTATTAAAGGTATCGTGACGACACGTTAATTTTGATATTTATATACCCATTACATTGTATTCTATTTGACATATAAATACCAAGTTTATTAATAAAGTTTAGCCCGCATGATACCGTGAAGTAGATTCTAACCCAAAAATATAAAGTTTAGTAAAGTCTTTGACAACACGGACATAATTTACAACGGCTTCCACCAGGAAGGGATGTTTTCTTCAGGATATTGGTCAGGTACTAGATTTGGAAAACTACAAAATAAAAACAAATGTATTAATTCCGGAAAACATATAAATCATATTACATAATGAGTTGCATTAGGGTTATAACGAAAACCTGTTGTGAAATCCATTAAAGTCAGAATTATTTGTTTGATCGTACATAATCGTAGAAATCCCTTCTTCTGCTTTGAGCCAAGTTATACCCATATCTAAATTTTACACACAAACAATATTAACATTGTAAACAATAGAGAAATCAAAAGTGTCATCAATCATAAACACAAACATGTAATAGACAATGAATTCATTAAAAAAAAGACACAAAAGTTAATTTATAAGCATACCCTTTATTGGATTTATGTAGAAGCAACGGAGAATAACAAATAGATATCTATTAGCCTCCTTCGAAAACCTTTCACCTAGTTCCTTAGCATGTTCCATGTATATTAAACACTCAACACTCTGGAGGCTAGAAAAATTAATGATTTCAAGTTTTTTATTAGAGACAAACAACATAACACATGTGAAGAAGATTATAGTCATCTGTTTACTAACCTTAGATCGCGAATTGTAAACTGCAGCTTTTCTCTTGTATGATCAGGTTCAAGGTTTCCAACATGTGTAACTACACCAAGGACATCTATAATGGAGAAAATAAAATAATTAACAGCTATATACCTTAATTCGATATTTTGTTAAAAATATAATGTCAACCACAGATTCAAATAACAGCACTAATATCATCCGATAGAGGAAAAACAAATGTATATAATAAACATTACCTATAGGGTATTCATCATAGACTCTCCCGTCTAATATATATGGTATCGATTCAAATTGCATAAAATGA
This sequence comes from Orychophragmus violaceus, assembly GCA_030180135.1. Lineage (NCBI taxonomy): Eukaryota > Viridiplantae > Streptophyta > Magnoliopsida > Brassicales > Brassicaceae > Orychophragmus > Orychophragmus violaceus. The sequence continues at coordinate 63,199,781 of CM058234.1, read as the reverse complement.
CCTTCCGGAATAATATCATAAGTAAGGCAGAAAGATGTGTTTAACCAGAATATGAGTTTGAAATCGTGAGGGGTCAACGACCCATATAGCGGTGCTTGTATAACTCGAGCATCCGTAAGTTTAAACCAACGACCCTCACACGATGTTGTGTACAAAATTACTCAATAAGAGGTTCAAGAACAGTAGCCTCTATTTGGGTACCCTAAAACAATAAACGAATACAGTAACAAAACATGCAATAGTCATATAAACAAAACAAATTATATAGGAAAAGAGAGATTACCTCTTCATCCACCAAAATCATTCGGATTATTGGTTGAGTAAACCTAACACACATCCAAACATGGAGAAGCAGAACTTTTAGGTCCCAAAAGTAAGGAATAAAGTTGTTGATGCAAGAAATTTGTTTGAAAGTTTGAGGAGCCATTGTTTTGAATCGGAGAAATTAGCGCATAAATTAGTTTGAAAGGAAGTTATTTCTCTTTGTAAGAGGTAAGGAAATGAAGCGTTTTAGGGTTTTTAACTTTAATAGTTTCAAATAATTTTCAGTAAAAGGTGTGAATAACTAAACGATAACAATTGAATTAATAATAGTAAAAGGTGTAAAACTTGAAGTACAAACCCATTGGTTTATGAATAACTATTTGGACTACAACCACTAATAAAATTTATTTATCTTAGCCCAAAAATTTGGGTTTCGAATCACACTAAGAAATGCCAACAAGAAAGACTAAAAACTTCTTATTCTCGATAAATCCAATACAAATTTCTTATATTTAGATTTAGTTATCAAATTTAAATACACATTTACATATATATATATATATATATATATATATATTAATGCCCGCACATTACTTATTTTAATTTCTTATATGTAATCTTGACAAAAGATCTGTAATTGTTTTGTTATGTATAAATACCGTATCTAATTGTTGTGATCCGGATATTTAATTTGAATCAGTCTAATTTTCGATTTTAATATCTAACTGATTAAAAAATCTTCGTTTAATTCAGCTGGTATATATTACTTTTATATTTAGGTACATAACTATGAATAATGATCGGAAAGTTATTCTAATAATGTTACAAATAAACTATGTATATAAGTTCCCTTTGTTTTATTTTTAGACATCGTAAATGAGTTAACTTGATTTACAAAATCACAATCTATTTTTAAGGTGAGTTGCATTAACGTCAATACACTTTATTAGAAGTTGCGGCTATTATTGTAGGTCATGATCACCTATGCAATTGGGAATCTAAAAAACTACTAAATAAATCATAGAAACATGTTCAAATCAAGACAAACAATTTGTTCACAAAAACATAAACAAAGTTCCTAATGTACTTAAAGAAAATGAAAATAATTAATTCTTCTTAACATAGAGGAGGCTTAGGATACCTGTAGGAAAAAATCATACCAACAATCAAAAAATAAGATTACTGAAAAAAACTAAACCATCCATACAGTCAAATCTAAAACAAAAATACCTCTGCACTAAGTCACAGAATTCTGTCAAACCGTATCTTAGAAACCCGATTGGAGGCATTTATAGGCTTCAAGTCTAAGTAGTGTTCACCATTAAGGAATGGAATTCTCCATATTATACTCGAATAGATTCGACATAAAGAGAATAAACTATCTGTCAAGCGGCCTGAAATCGGCCTATCAACTATAAGAGCGTTATCCCATTGAATCCAGTGGCCTTCAGATTTCAAAAGCCACTGTTGTTATGGAAATTCGACCTAGTCAATATTACGGGCTACGATCTGAGATGTCTGAACTACGAGGTGAAATACAAACATAAAGTGAGGTCGAAATGGTTCTTTATTGATCTTAAGGCCGGAGCCGAGCTATGAACAGGAAGGTACGAGGTGTGAGTTCGTCGAATGACGTGCTCACTAAGCAATGCTTGAGGTCGGAGCTTTATAGAAGTAGCTCGGCCTCTCGCAAGTTACAATGTGTCTGAAATGAAGAGCAAAGGGTCCTATTTATAGCACTTGGATGCTGACTTCTCTTTGGGCTGTTGACTCCTTTGCGGGCTTATCTTCTTGGGCCGATATCGAATATAATTGATTTAGGAAAGATTTCCAATGGGCTTTGGATGGGTGCTAAACCCATATCAAACAATTAGCCCCCCCCCCCAGTTCGTCGAGCCGTGATGCTGAGGTCGGCGAATTTCTTCGAGATTTTAAGTCAAGCGGAAATCTTGCTGAGTTAATTTTTGCTTTAACCGTTCATGTCCGCTCTGTTGGGGCTTGTTTTATCCTTGGGGAAGCGAAAAGGCGTGGTTTTGAAAGGCGCGATTCTGCTTGTAAAGAAAAATCTTTCCTTTTGGTAATTCAGATCTTGCTCTTTTGACTTTTGCCTTCTCTTTCGTCTTGGGTGGTTGTGAGTTTTGGCTTTTGCGCTTGTTTCTCCGAATCTGCCGTTTCCTTTGGATTCCTTTTTCTCCTTCGCTCGAGGGGTGTGTTTTCTCGGAGCCTTTCGCTTGGAATTTCTCTTTTACCTCGTTTTTTCTTTCTTCTGTTTTGGGATCGTCAAGAGATGAGGTGGGGGGAGGCCGTGTTACCGTATTATATCCAAAGAGTTCTTGCTTCCGTTGTGAGTGTTCCCCCGGCTCGGGAATCAATTAAGAATATTTGCAACACTCAGTCGGTCGTTCAGATGGCCGAGGAGTCGTTGGTGCTTCTGAACCGGCCTGAAGAAGAAATGGCGATCCGTACGGAGGGTCCAATTACTAGCACCGCCGTACTTGGTGATGATGGAGACAAGGTTGGTTTCGACGAAGGAGGTGCAGGTGCCGATGGAAAGGATGCTGATGGTGAAAAAGAATGGTCCCTTGCTGGAGGAGGCAATGCAGTTACCGAAGGAGATTTATCCCTTGATATGGGGGGGGGGGGGATATTGACAGTATGAGGGAGTTATCTCTTAACGATAGGGATTCTGTTGATGTTGAGGGAGAGTATTTTTTGCTGTTGAGAACGACGTAGGCGTTGAAGAGGAACTGGCTCCTGGTCACGTTGGTTCTCTCGAAGAGGTGAATGATGATCTTGGTGCTGGTGGTAGTGATGATCGTTTGAGCGGGAAGAGGCGCATATCGCAAATTGAAGATGTGTCTGCCGCGGAGTTGGACCTCTTAGGAGACTACGTTGATCCGGATGTCCGGAGGGTTCTTGCCCGTACCGAGAAGCGTCGGGCAATAAAATCGCCGACTGGGGACGGCTCGTTGGTGATTGATAGATCGAAGGTGTCGGAGGGCCTGAAGGCTTTAGATGGTTCGTTCAACTTTCGTCATAATGGTCCTGACTTGATCATCCATGATAGGACTTCCTGCATGAATCTCTTTCGCCATCTATCACTGAAATCTCGTCCCAGCTTGGTTCCTGTCGACCAGTTGTTCAAGGCCAAGATTCAACAGGACGTGAATTATCATTTCGCAATGGTGAGCACCTTCTCTGATCTCTTTTTTTTAATGATATGTGAAGGGGGAGCTTCCGCTTATATCATTGTATTCGCTTTTTGATTTTTCCAGGCCTTTGCTCATCTTAATCACCTCAATGACTCTTTTGCTGCGGAACTTGAGGCGTCTAAGGCCATGGAGGAAGATCTTAAGAAGGAAGTCGTGAGCCTGCGGCAGTCCTTGAACGGGCCTGAAGGTGTTTTAGAAGAAACTTGTTGAAGCTGAGTTCGCGAATGTCGAGCTCAAGGCTCGGGTTATTGATCTTCAGAAGGAGAAGCAGGAATCGGAGGATCGGAGCGGGGTGTTGGTCTGCTCCCTGAGAGATGTGGTCAAGAAGCTCAAGTCCGAGTGTGATCGTTTGCGCTTATCGAATGAGGAGGCCGTTTTGCTTGAGAGGCATAGGATGAATGAGAAAGCTTCTGAGCGTCTTTACAACATCAGGGTCGAGAAGAAGGATGATGCCTTGGCGACGAGTAAGTTGTTGGAGATGCATCAGAATGTCGCTGTGCTGGGTGCCCTTCATCGCCTTGTGGAAGAAGGGTTTGAAGTTCCTCCTTCTCGTCTTGAGAAGCTTAAGGAGCACGACGCCAAATTGCGGACTGAACTGCATGCTTTACCGGTTCAAAATCTTGGGAAAGACGACTTCTTTATGACTCCTCTTGGCGATCCTGGGTATGAAGACGTATATTCTGAAGCGTTGGTCGATCTTCCTTATGGGTCGAACGCCGTGCTCATTACTCTCGAGGTGGCTGCTGGTTTGCGAGCTCTGGGGGGTTTCAAAGTCATTTAATATTTTTGTAGGCGCTGTTATTCTTGTAAATACTTTTGATTTTTGTCGTTTCTTTTGGATTGTCTTTTTGCTTGTTTTTATATCAAGAAGAAAAGATTTTGAGTCTGATGTATATTATTTTGTTTTTATACTTTTGGTAATTTGCGTAGTGTTCTTTTTGTCCGAGATTTGTGATGGTCCCGTGTGATTTCATAAGGTGTTACCTCTTTTTTTTTGTGCGGGCTGGTCCGAGCTCGTTGTTAGCTCGGCTTAATCATTTTTTTGTTGTTTCGTTTTGATGTGATTGTTTTGTTCGAATTTTTTCGAATATTGGCGAGGGCAAATTCAGTCTTTGACTTGCCCTCTTAATGGTTTTTAAGTACGAAGCTGCCTTCGCCTTACATGCAAAAGTTTATAGGTGCGAGCTTGGGCCTGGCTTATCATGTCATTTGCTAGGTTTTAGGTGCCAGTACGTGCCCGGCTTATCCTGTGAAGTCTCCGGATTGGATTGTGCGAAGGAGGTTTGGCTTAATCAATCTATCCCAAGGACTTGTGCGGGTATGGCCCCAGCTTAGGTGTTGTCGAAACCGACAACGTGGCGCGATGCCACTGCGCCTTGGGACGCGTTTTTAATTTTATCGATCATTTGGCCAGAATGTCGATGTTAATATTTCGGTCAATCCGAGTACGTTTCCGATAGAAGACGTGCTTTTAATTTTGAAGTACAAGGGGTGACTGGGCCTCATAAAGGCTGCCTACGTACTCTCAAATAAGAGATCAATTCAAGCGTAGTTCTTTCGTTGTTACAAAGGATTTTGCGAGATATAGATATATGTATGAAAGAGTGATAAGGGATCTTATCTATGAGCTCGGATCCTGAGTTGCCACTTCCTCTTAGGTCGTTTCCTTCCTTGGTTGCGTCGTTTCTTGCGTTTCGATTTGTGTTGTCAGTGCTTCGTTATTTTCCGTGAGGTCGGCTCTTGGTTTTTCCTGTTCTCCCCAGAGTGTGTGGATTCCTTGTGAGGTTGGGAATTTTACGCATTGGTGGTAGGTTGAGACGACCGCCTTCATTGCGTGGATCCACGGGGTTCCTAATATTGCATCGTATGTCGATGGTCGGTCTATGACGAGGAAAGTGGTGGTATGAGTGATTTGTCCGGCACGCACTTGCAGCGGGATTGTTCCAATCATTGTTGTCGTCTCGCTGCTGAAGCTGGTGATGTTCTCTCTGGTCTCCTTTCTATGCGCCTATCGAGCTTCATTTGCTGCAAAGTTTCTTTGAAAATAAGGTTAATCGAGCTTCCTGTGTCGACCAGGGCTCTGACGACTCTCTGTTTGTTTATTAGGAGTTTGATAACAAGTAGACCGCAGCTTGGCTTTCTCGGTTCTCCTCCTCTCTTGGTGGTGAAGGAAATCTTGTCTTTGCCTCTTGCCTCGCTGGTGTGGTTTCTTTCTAGTTCCGTGTTTTCTTCCCGATCTAAGGTTTTTGAGAGGTCCGCCGAGTCGTCGCGGCTAGGAAACCCTCCCAATATCATGTTGATGCTCCTTCTTGGCGAAGGCTTTCCAACTTCATAGCTACCTTGAGCTCGCTTGTGCGACTCCGCATCGGCGTTGTCCTGCTCGGTTCGTTGTGCATTTCCAAACCTTCTGTTCTTCCTCTGATAAGCCGAACTCGCTCGATGTCGTTCGTTGCTTGTTTATCGGCTGGTGCCATTTGCGCATTCCGGTTCGTTATGTTTGTGTCCCCCTTTGGTATTCTACGAGGAGGAGGTTCTGCAAGTGGCGACACTCGTCGGTGTCGTGCCCTGACCTTTGGTGGTATGTGCAGAAAGGTTTTTCCCTATCTCCCGCGTTTGCTCCTTTGTTTTTAGCGTGGTTTCTTGGGTTGCCTTGCGGGTCGTGCTCGCCAGCGAGGTGGGCCGCTGTTTTCTTGCTTCCTTCTTTGAATTTTTGTATTCTTGATCGTAATATTAGCGCAGTTCGACGTATTCTTGTGTCGACTCCTTTTCTTTCTTAGGCTTTACTGTCCCAAACTTTTTGGCCAGCAGTTCTCTTTCCTCCTCTATCTCGATGAAGATGGCTGCCCGATGAACGGCGTCTTCGAGACTTTGTCGTTTGTTCAGGGCCAGCTCGCTGCGAAATGGCGATTCGTACCAGAGCCCGCTCCATAACGCGGGTAGCCCTTCGCTGTCGGTGACGGAGATTTTTGAAACGACGGTTTTGAATTTATCGATGTACGATCTTAAGGATTCGTGTTACTCCTGCTTGATCGACCAGAGGTCGGCGCTCGAAGCTCCCTCCTGAATGAACATTGAGTAGTGCTTGAGGAATGTGGTCGTTAGTTGCTGATAGCTGTCGATGGAATGCGCTTCCAGCCGCGAGAACCAGCTGAGGGCGGCGCCGCAGAGGTTTTCGACAAAGAGCTGGTAGAAACCGGCGTCGCGTTCCTCTGGAAGGAATTGAGTGAAGGAATGTTTAGTGTTAATCCAGATTCAATTCTCAGATTCAACAGTCCTAAACATGCAGATCTAGGTTCTCTTGATTAGAAACTTAATGGATCTCACCTTATACCTGTTTTATGCAGCGGAATGAAGGTACAGGTCAGAGATCAGCAGAACCACCAAGGGATGGATCCTCCAAAGGCTCACACACGCACACCGAAGGAAACTGGCTGCTAGACCGAGAGGAGGGAGGCCGCGCAGGGAGAGAGAGTTGGCGCAGGGGATTAGGGTTGGGAAGAGAGAATTAGGCTTGGTTTTATTTATAAAACCCTTCTCTAATTTTTTTGGGCGTTTGGGCCCAAATTCCCAGTCTGATTAAATCCCTTAGATTTAATCAGACCCATTAATCTCTCTCTAAGTTCGGTAAATGCCTAGCACTTTTACCGTACTTCTGCTAAGCCGTTCTTTCGTATATTCCCGTTAGCTTAGGCGTGTGACCCATATGGGATCATATAATAAAGGCAATAAGTCCAAGACTTATAGATCATGAGCGGACTCTAGCAAGCCATCATGACCCCCAGTATCATATGACTTATGTCTGATCATTGACATACTCTTACTTTCTAGAGACAGTACAGAGATTACTGGACACAATTCCAACAATCTCCCACTTGAACTGGAATCTCTGTATTCATAATCCTTTTGTCTCAATATCTCGATTAGTCATAAGGCAAGATTAGTGTCATCCTTATAAAGCCTAATCTTGTTCATCGGACTCTGATTCGATACTGACAATCCAAACGACTCGGGAAAGTCCGTTTGAGCATGGCCATGCGTTTTCCAGTATTCAAATCTCCGATTGGCCTAGAGATATTCACTCCATTTATATTGGAGGGACAAATCCCGTCTTGTTCCATCACTGTAAACTACTCATTTCATAATACACCCAAACAAGGTCCTTATAACTATCGCTTAACGACAGCATTAGACAATGATCAAAGCGCATTAGTTCATGTGCAGTCACATGCATGCGAACTCAGGTCTAAGGACTATACTCTATAGTCGTAGTAAGAATCTCTTATGACACAGATATAAATATCCTGAAGAGTTCTTATAATCGGGTCTTGTCTGGTCGTATGTACCCTACATACACCTATGTACTGACTTTGATGCCGCGCATCTATGACACACTGAGACTTTGTCATAAGTCACATACCAATCTAGTCTCACACGGTTGTTGGTGTTCCAATTTCAACAACCTTCGACTAGGGACATGATGATATAAACCATCTATCAAATATAGGGTCTCATGATCAAGCTAAATGACTTTGATAACTCAAGATCAAGTCACTTACTTCGATGACCTATAAAATGGTTCATATTATTTTGGAACGATTATTTCATCACAGTTAAAATAATCTTGAAATAATAATTTCATTAAACATAAAAAAATGTTTTACAAGAACATATCAAATAACTAAATAAAGCCCCAAAAACTCCCACTCAAATTTAGATTACATTTCAATGTTTCTAATGCCTACAGCTTCAGTGAGATACTCGAGCTTAGGCCTTGGGAGTGGCTTTGTCAACGGATCAGCGACATTATCATCTGTCGGGACTCGGCTGATCTTGACTTCCTTTCTATTAACGATGTCACGTATCAAGTGAAATCTTCTTTGAACATGCTTGGATTTCTGATGTGATCTTGGTTCCTTTGCCTGAGCTATAGCACCATTGTTGTCATAAAACAGTGCCAGAGGCTCAGCCGCATTCGGTATCACACCCAGTTCGATCATGAACTTTCGTATCCAAACAGATTCCTTCGCTGCTTCTGAGGCGGCGACATATTCAGCTTCTGTAGTGGAATCAGCAACGGTGTCCTGCTTGGAGCTTCTCCAACTTACTGCACCGCCATTCAGACAAAAGATATAACCAGACTGTGACCGGAAATCATCTGTGTCTGTCTGGAAACTTGCGTCCGTGAATCCACTGACTTCAAGCACATCACTTCCACCGTACACCAAGAACTTATCCTTAGTATGTCTTAGATACTTCAAGATATTCTTTACGGCAATCCAGTGGCTTTCACCTGGATTTGACTGGTATCTACTCGTCATGCTCAGTGCATAAGCAACATCAGGACGAGTACAAATCATGGCATACATGATAGATCCTGTTGCAGATGCATAAGGAATGTTCTTCATGCGCTCAAGCTCAGCAGCCGACGTAGGGCTCTGCTTCTTGCTCAGCGTTGTGCCATGTACCATTGGTGTGAAGCCCTTCTTGGAATCTTTCATGCTGAATCTTTGCAGGACTTTGTCAATGTATGAATCTTGACATAAGCCTATCAGCCTTATAGATCTATCCCGGTAGATCCTAATTCCAAGAACGTATGCGGCTTCACCCATGTCTTTCATGGAAAAACAACTTCCAAGCCAGTCCTTTACCGACTTTAGCATTGGAACGTCGTTTCCGAGAAGCAGTATGTCATCGACATACAGAATAAGAAATACTATCTTGCTCCCACTAGTTTTCTTATACACGCATTGTTCTTCTTCGTTTCTGATGAAGTCAAATTGCTTGATTGCTTCATCAAAACGAAGATTCCAGCTCCTCGATGCTTTCTTCAATCCATAAATGGATTTATGAAGCTTGCATACTTTCCCAGCATTCTTTGGATCTATGTAACCGTCAAGTTGTGTCATATACACATCCTCTTCCAGAATTCCATTCAGGAAGGCGGTTTTCACGTCCATCTGCCAAATTTCATAATCATGAAAAGCTGCAGTTGCTAGTAGAATCCGAATAGATTTCATCATAGCCACTGGGGAATAGGTTTCATCGTAATCCACACCGTGAACTTGTCTGAAACCTTTTGCCACCAACCTGGCTTTATAAATCTGGACATTTCCATCCACGTCAATCTTCTTCTTGAAGATCCATTTGCACTCGATGGCTTTTACACCAGCGGGTAAGTCAACCAACGAAAACACTTGGTTGACCGACATGGAGTCCATTTCGGAATCAGTGGCCTTACGCCACTTAGAGGAATCTGGGCCCATCATGGCTTGATTGAAGTTCGATGGTTCATCACCATCAATGATCAGAAGATCATGACAGTTAGTCACGAGGAATCCTTGATATCTCTCGGGTTCGTGACGGATCCTCCCGGATCTTCGAACTTCAGGTACTACAGGTTCAGGCTCTACAATTTCTTGTAGGTCCTCCTGCTGCTCTTCCTCATTAGGTTGAGCAGTATCCTGTTCATCTTGAATTTCTTCAAGCAGTACCTTACTCCCTCTGTCTTTCTTAGAGAGAAATTCCCTCTCAAGAAAGTTACAATCCCGGGCAACAAAGATCTTGTTCTCGGAACGTAGATAGAAGTAATAAGCCTTGGTTTCCTTCGGATAACCAATGAAGTAGCATTTATCAGACTTTGGTGTAAGCTTGTCTGAGATTAATCTCTTGACATAGGCTTCACAACCCCAAATTCTAAGATAAGACAGCACTGGAGCCACTCCAGTCCATAATTCATATGGTGTCTTTGCTACTGCTTTCGATGGCGCTCTATTTAGAGTGAACACTGATGTTAGCAGAGCATATCCCCAAAGGGATATTGGAAGGTCTGTGTGACTCATCATAGATCGAACCATATCCAATAAGGTCCGATTTCTCCTCTCAGACACACCATTCCATTGAGGTGTTCCAGGAGGAGTGAGTTGGGACACGATCCCACACTCTCTTAGATGATCACTGAATTCTTGGCTTAAGTATTCTCCTCCTCGGTCGGACCGAAGAGCCTTAATGCTTTTGCCAAGTTGGTTCTGTACTTCATTTTGAAATTCTCTGAACTTCTCAAAAGATTCAGACTTATGTTTCATTAAATAAACATATCCATACCTACTGAAATCATCAGTGAAGGTAATGAAGTACTGATAGTTTCCTCTTGCATTTGTGGACATTGGGCCACACACATCAGTGTGTATCAGGCCCAATAAGTCACTGGCCCTCTCGTTAGGTTTATTAAAGGGGGCCCGTGTCATTTTGCCCATCATGCAGGATTCGCATTTCTCACATGACTCAAAGTCAAATGAGCCAAGAAGTCCATTCGAATGGAGCCTCTTGATGCGTTTCTCGCTGATGTGCCCTAAACGACAATGCCATAGAAACGTTCGGTTCTCCTCATTAGGTTTGAACCGTTTGGTATTAATGTTATAAATTGGCGCGGATTGATCGAGTATGTAAAGCCCATTCGAAAGAGGGGCACAACCATAGAACAAATTGTTGCGATTGAAGGAACATAATTTATTCTTAACTGAAAAATCATAACCTTCCAAATCCAACAAAGAAATTGAAATAATATTTCTGCTTATAGCAGGTACAAAATAACAATTATTGAGTTCTAAAATCAATCCCGAAGGTAAAGACAACAAGTATGTGCCTACAGCTAGTGCAGGAACTTTCGCTCCATTCCCAACTCGTAGCTCCACTTGTCCTTGCTTCAGCCTTCTACTGTTGCTGAGTGCCTGCATATTAGTACAAATATGAGCCCCACAACCAGTATCCATAACCCATGAGGTATTATCAGAAGTAGTTGTATTAACTTCTATAACAAAAATACCTGATGAAGAAGTCTCGAGAGTCTTCTTCTTCAATTCCTTTAGACCTTCTTGGAATTTCTTACATTCTCTCCTCCAATGCCCTGGTTCTTTACAGAACCTGCAGATGTCAGTAGGCCCAGCCTTAGACTTGGGCTTGGGCTTTGGCGTGTCCTTGTCCGAGACTTGGACAGCCTTAGCCTTTCCCTTATCCTTAGCAGAGGATTTCTTAAACCCCTTGCCCTTTTGCACCATAAGCACATTGGGGTCCTTGGCGGTTTTCCTCAAGTTGGGCTCTGCAGTCTTGAGCATTCCGTGAAGCTCAGGCAATGTCTTACTCAAGCCATGCATATTAAAGTTCAGAATGAACTGATCATAGCTTGAAGGTAAAGACTGCAGAACGATGTCGCAGGCAAGTTCCTGGCTGATAGGGCAGTCGAGTTTCTGAAGATGATCGATATAACCCATCATCTTCAAGACATGAGGACTCACTGCCGCATTTGCAGCCAACTTACAGTCTAAGAGGTTCTTAACAGTCTGAAACCTCTCAGTCCTTGCTTGCTCCTGAAAAAGCGATTTCAGGCTTGCCATTATCTCGATGGGTGACAACACACTCTCGAACTGCATTTGCAGCTCAGCAGTCATTGTCGCCAACATCAGGCAATAGACATCATTTTCATCTGACGAATGCTTTTCCCAAGCATTATGCAGAGTCCTGGCAGCATTGTTAGGAGGCCTCTCGGGGATGGGATCACGAAGGACATAATCCTTCTTCTCCTGCTTGAGGACCAGCCTCAAGTTCCTTGACCACGTCAGGAAGTTCGTTCCAGTCAGCTTCTCCTTCTCGAGAACAGACCGGATTGAGAATGTGTTTTGAGTGCTTGCAGTAGTCATAGCTGAAATATAATATAAAAAGGTTATTAGTTAATATGTTCAATATGATTAATCTCGTATTAAATTTAATATGATTAATCACGCATTATATTCAATAACATAAGTTACCCTCAATAGAATATAATGATTCCAAGATCCACATATAACTAAGATCAAAGTGGGCCACTGGCCATCACCCAACCTTAGCTTATATCGGTAAGCCCTATGTCGGCTAATTATATCCGTGATATAACTCTTGGTTGTGAATCTGGGCCCGAGGCCCAATCCACTCTGATGTCTCAAGGCCCGGGACTCCCGATGGCCCAGTCAAGAAAACCAGACTATACAGTCATGTAATCATTAATGTCTGGGACTCCCAATGACATTTGTGAATCACAAACCGTCTTATCCACGCAAAAGTAGACACCCTCACACTGTAAGGCCATGAATACAATTGAATGGGCTTCGACAGCTGACATAGACTAGACAAGACATCCAACGCTTGATATTATTTGAGGTTTGTAGGTTTATTTTAAAATTTCATTCCCAAAATAGAAGATTACTATTTTGGGAAACTTTCCATTTTGGGAAACCTACTAATTTTGGAAACTTTCTAAAATTGGAAACTTTCTAAAACCGGAAACTTTCTAACTTTAGAAATTTCTTAAAATCCAAAACATGCAAATCTAGAAACTTCTATTTTAAGAAACTTTCTAATTTCAAAATTTCGGAAACTTTAATTTAAAATCGATTTATATAATTTTATAAAATAAATTTTAAATTAATTCTGAAGAAACGACTCAAATAATTGGCCCAATTGTTTTAACTTCTTGGCCCGAGGCCCAAGAATTGGTCTATGTCCAAGACATAACCCAATTGCCCAATTAGATGACATAACCGGTCTAGTTCATTAAAATTGGTCTAACCAAAATTAATTACTACGATGACCACAATTGTCAACCGGTTATTTACTAAACCGGATTTTCTCAATTTATTTGGTCCAACCAAATCAAATTAGAAAACCACTGGTTTAGGCACTAAATCCAATAATTATTTCGACATTGGATTTCTTATCCCGGTTTAACCAGAACTTAATAAATTTTATTAAGTCTGTTTATTAAACCGTGACGGTTAAAATTTTAATTGACTTAAACCGAACCATCACAAAAACCAAAACGAACCGACCATTAGGTCATGCCCGCAAGCATACCGCGATCGTGCATGATCCGGACAGCCGCAAGCCTTGTGATCGGGACGAGCTCAGCTTGTGATCGGGACGGGAGCGTGATCGTCGAGTCGGGTCGTTGGCTTCACACGATCGCCGAGCGATCGGGACAGCAACACACGCGAGCGGGACGACGAGGCAACGGGACGCGATCCTTGCGGTCGATTCAATCGATCCGATCGGTCCATCCTCGCACGCAAGCGATCGATCGGCCATGATCACGCGATCGATCCATGATCGATCCGTGCATCAAAACGATCGGCCGACGCATACCAAACCTTGTTTGGTCCATGCGATTTCATAGTTAGGGTTTTAGGTTTTTTAATTTGTTTCTTAAGTGTTTTACAAATCAGATTCAAGCAATACTCAGATTCAAAACACTTCTTAAACAATCCTAAAACATGATTCTAAAAAAGAAAAACCACAGAACCAATAGCTCTGATACCACTGAAGGAATGTTTAGTGTTAATCCAGATTCAATTCTCAGATTCAACAGTCCTAAACATGCAGATCTAGGTTCTCTTGATTAGAAACTTAATGGATCTCACCTTATACCTGTTTTATGCAGCGGAATGAAGGTACAGGTCAGAGATCAGCAGAACCACCAAGGGATGGATCCTCCAAAGGCTCACACACGCACACCGAAGGAAACTGGCTGCTAGACCGAGAGGAGGGAGGCCGCGCAGGGAGAGAGAGTTGGCGCAGGGGATTAGGGTTGGGAAGAGAGAATTAGGCTTGGTTTTATTTATAAAACCCTTCTCTAATTCTTTTGGGCTTTTGGGCCCAAATTCCCAGTCTGATTAAATCCCTTAGATTTAATCAGACCCATTAATCTCTCTCTAAGTTCGGTAAATGCCTAGCACTTTTACCGTACTTCTGCTAAGCCGTTCTTTCGTATATTCCCGTTAGCTTAGGCGTGTGACCCATATGGGATCATATAATAAAGGCAATAAGTCCAAGACTTATAGATCATGAGCGGACTCTAGCAAGCCATCATGACCCCCAGTATCATATGACTTATGTCTGATCATTGACATACTCTTACTTTCTAGAGACAGTACAGAGATTACTGGACACAATTCCAACATTGAGTTCATCTCATCGCGATGCTGAAAGCTGTGAGGTATTGTCGTGGGTCTGAGCTGCCATCGTAGGTAGGCAGTTGAAGGAATTTCTAGCAGATTCCTAATCCAATTAGGCAATCCTAGTCTGAATTCCTAGCCTAGGATCTACAGGTTCATGTAATTGAATCTATCAGATCTGAAGATTACCTGGTGATTAGCAGCGGAAGTCTTAGCAAGTAATCGAGATCTTGAGCGCCTCAAGTGATGCGCCTCTACTGGTATCCACACGCACACAGAACTGGACAGCAGGGATGCTAGTGCCTATCAGAGATCTGATCTCCAGAGAGGTTTGTTTTCTGTTTCTGGTGGCTATCAATTAGGTTAGAATCGAGTTTAGGTCGACCATATATCTTATATATGTCGACTTAAACCGCAACGGGATTAACTAATGATTAAACCGATTTAATCTGCTAATCCGTGAGTTGTGTCGACCGACACACTCTTTGTGTCGATCGACACAGTCGATCCGTGTCGACCGATACACATAGTGCGTCGATCGACACTGCCCAGAAAAGATGACATCGAATGCATATCAAATATGCATTCATCCGATCATTACATTAATGATCAACCTCACATTCAATGTCCAGTTTGCTTAGGTGTGTGACCCTGTAGGATCATATAACACTAGCAATGAGTTCTAAACTCATTGGTCATAAGTGGCTTCTAGCAAAGCATTACGAGTACCTAGTGTCATATGATTGTCTCATCTCGACAACACGACTTTCTCTCAGAGTAAGTACAAATAGATTTCAGGACATTCCCAACAATCTCCCACTTGTTCTGGAATCATCTATTCCTATAATCCCTTCGTCACTATATCTCGATCCGGCATAAGGCAAGATCCGTGTCATCCTTATTAAGCCAAAATCATGTTCATCGAATTCCGATTCATACTGACAAGCCAAACGACTGACAATCACCTCGTTTGAGTGTGGCCACACATTTTCTCAGTATCAAATCTTCGATGGGCCCTGAGATATTTATCTCCTGTTATATAGGAGGGACAATTCCCATCTTGTTCCATCCCTGTTCCTTCACACGTTTCATGATACGCCCAATCAATGTCTTTATGATCACCAGTTACGGCTGACGTTTGACAAGGTCAAAGCGGACCAATTCACATGTAAGAAATCATGATGAACTCAGGTCTAAGGACTATACTCTATAGTCGTAATGAAAACTCTCATGACACTTATATAACTATCCAGTAGAGTTCTCATCAATGGGTCATGTCCGATCATGTGTTTTCTAACACATACCTATGTGATTGACTTTAATACTCTTATTAATGACTTCATGAAACTTAGTCATCAGTCACCTCACATACTAGTCTCACGTGGTTGTTAATGTCCCACTTTAACAACCTCGACCAGGGACAAACATAATTTATGTCATTTATTATTTATAGGGTTTCATGATCAAGTCACATACTTGATGACCTATAAAATGTCATAAATTACTTTGGGACTATTATTTAATAACCATTATCAAATAATACAGATGTCAGATTTTAATAACATAATCATATTATGTTTATACGAACATCATATCATAACTAAAATTAATAACAATGACTCCCACTAAAATTAAGATCACATCTTAAGACATCTAATGCCTTTAGCAGTAGCCTGACCCTCATTCGCCCTAGCTCAGCGTGTGTCGAAGGACACTGCGTCTTGCTAAGAGTAATACCAAGAGTCATTTTCATAAGGTCCTTCTTGGAATCATGCATACTGGATCTGTGTAAGAACTTATCACATAAGTATCTTGACACAATCCAATTAGCTTGTCTAATCTATCTCCATAGATTCTTATTCCAAGAATGTATATGGTTTCTCCCATATTTCTCATCGAAAAACAACTTTCGAGTCAAGTCTTAACAGACTTATACAATGGAACTTCATTTCCGAGAAGTAGTATGTTATCAACATACAATACTAGAAATGCAACTGCGCTCCAACTAGTCTTCTTGTAAACACATGTTTCCACTTCATTCATGACGAAATCAAACCTTTTGACTTCTTCATCAAAACGAAGATTCCAACTCCGAGATGCTTGCTTCAATCCATAAATGGATCGATGAAGCTTGCATATCTTCCTGGCTTCATTAGGATCAATGAAAACTTCAGGTTGTGTCATGTACACATCCCTTTTCAGAATTCCATTAAGGAAAACTGTTTTTCACATCCATCTGCCAGATCTCATAACCATTATGAGTGGCGGTTGCTAGGAGAATCCGAATGGACATAAGCATGGTGTCTGGGATTAGGTTTCTTCACAGTTAATACCATGAATTTACTTGAAACCTTTTCCACCAATCCAGCTTTGGACATCGCCATTCCGGATTCAGCGGCTTTTAGCCACTTTCGGAGTCAAGGCCCATCATTGCTTCTTCAAATTTCGCAGGCCCGTAACTTTCAATGATCAGTAGATCACGGCAATTGGTTACGAGAAATCCCCATTTCTCGGATTCGTGACGGATCCTATTGGATCTACGAGCTTCAGTCTTGTGTTAAAAGTCACGCACATATCTCATATGTAGACTTTTACCACGATCTAATTAACCAAGATTTAAACCGTAGTTAATTAAATCATAAACCAAAATATTTTGGTTCGCGACCTGTTTCGATCGATGCAACTTTTGCGTCGATCGACACATCTTTAAAACTCGCTTTTGAATGTATATCTAATATTCATTCATCAGATCCTTGCAAACCTCAGGCACCACAGTTGCAGGTTCTACAACTCTTTGTAGATCCAACTGCTGCTCTTCCTCATCGGGTTGAACAGTCTCCTGTGATTCTCGAATTTCTTCGAGTTATACTTTACTCCCACTGTTCTTCTTGGAAAGAAAGTCTTTCTCAAGAAAACATAGTTCCGAGCAACAAACAATTTGTTCTCAAACTGGTTGTAAAAGTAGCACGCCTTGGTTTCGTCAGGACAACCAATGAAGCAGTACTTATCAGATTTGGGTGTGAGCTTATCAGAGATTAAACGTTTTATATAAATCTCACAACTCCAAATCTTCATGATGGATAAATCAGAAACATTTCCATTCCACATCTCATGTGAAATCTCTGTAACTGATTTTGATGGAACACTATTTAATGTAAACTCAGACCATTCCTAGAGCTTATTCTTAGAAGGATAATGGAAGATCTAAGTGATTCATCATTGATCAAACTATATCTAATAAAGTTCAATACATGAGGATTGAATTGTGAAACACTTTCACAATCTATTAGATGATCACTTAATTATTGACTTAAGTATTCACCTCCATGATCTCATCATAGAGCTTCAACTCTTTTGCCAAATTGATTCTATACTTCATTCTGGAACTCTTTGAACTTTTCAAAAGATTCTGATATATGTCTTATTAACAAGACATAACCGTACCTACTGAAAATATCAGTAAAGGTAATGAAGTACTGAAAATTTCCTCTAGCATTACTGCTCATCGGCCCATATACATCCGTATGCATAAAGCCCAATAAGCCTCTGGCCCTTTCATTTTATCCGTTCGCGACCTGTGTCGACTGATGCATCGTTTGTATCGATCGACACTACCCTTTTTCCGAAAGGGGCCTTTGTCATTTTACCCAATAAACAAGATTCACTTTACTCATTGTGATTCATAATCAGATGAGCCCAAAAGCCCATCACTATGGAGCTTCTGAATCTGTTTCTCATTTACGTGGCCCAAAATGACAATGCCAGAGAGAAGTTTGATATTAATGTTATAGTTAGGCACATTCTGGTTTATAACATAAAAATCCATTCTCTAATGGATTGCTACTATAAAATATATCACTGTAATCAAATGAATAACACTTATTCTTAATTTGAAAACTGATATCCTTTCATATCCAAACAAGGATTAGAAATAATCTTTCTGCTCATAGCAGATACATAGTAGCAGTTTTAAGTTCATAACATGCCATAAAAGGAAAAACAAATGAAATACTCCTACGGTTAATGCAGCAACTCTTGCTTCATTTCCACGCGTAGATCCACTTGTCCTTTCTCCATAATCCTACTTTTGCTCAGGCCCTGCACATTTTCACAAAATATGAGTACCACAGCTGGTATCAAATACCCAATAAGTAGGACTGTAAGAAGTAACATTTACTTCTATAACATAATACCTGAAGAAGAAGTCTCGTACGTCTTCTTCAGCTTCTCATAATCTTCCAAGAATTTATTGCAGTTTCTTTTCAAATGCCCATAACCATTACAATAACGGCACTTAACATCTTCAGAAGGACTGGTTTTAACCTTAGGAGCTTGGCCAGACTCGCTTAGATTCACAATCGAGCTCGTCTTTCCATCACCTTTGTTCTTACCAAGTTTCTTAAACTTTTTACCCTTTTGTACCATAAGGACATTTGGGGTGTCCTTCTTTATGTTAGGTTCAGCAGTCTTAAGCATCCCATGCAATTCAGTCAATGTCTTCGTCAAGTTGTTCATGTTATAGTTCATAACAAATTGATCATAGCTTGACGGCAGTGACTGCAGGATGATGTCAGTAGCCAACTCTTGGCTAATGGGACAATCCAGTTTCCCCAGGTTATCAATATAACCCATCATCTTAATGACATGAGGACTGACTGGTTCGCCCATTGGTAGCTTGCAATCAATCAGAGACCTAACCGTCTGGTATCTCTGATTCGTGCCTGCTCCTGAAACATACTTTTCAGGCCAGTGATCATCTCTTTTGGCGACTCCACATACTCATATTGCTTCTGCAATTCCGAGTTCATGGTAGCCAACATGAGACAACTCACATCCACCGCATCATTAGAATGCTTATCCCAAGCATCCTTATCTGACTGCCAGGCATTGGCTCGGTACTTCTTGGGGAGAACTTTCTCAAGGACATAGTCCTTTTTCTCCTGTTTGAGAACAATTCTCAAGTTCCGATACCATTCAAGAAAGTTGGATCCATTTAACTTGTCCTTCTCAAGGACGGATCGCAGGGAGAAATTGTTACGATGGTTTGTGCTAGACATAGCTGAAAAACAAGGGAGGTTTAGTTATGATGTTCAAGAAATGAGAAGTCTTAACAATTAAGAAAACTCGCATTATATTCAAACAATGTTTCCTCAAATGAATATAATGATCCAAGACCCATACTTCACTAAACTTGAGTGAGCCACTGGCTATCACCCAACTTTAGCTATCTAGGTAAGCAACGACCTTGCTAGTTATATCCAATATAACTATTGGTTGTGGATCGACATCTTATGTCCAATCCACCTGATGTCTCTGAGCCCAAAACGATTTTGATGGCCCAGTCAAGTAAACCAATCTCTTCAGTCATGTAATTGTTGACGCCTTGCACTGCAAGCCCATCAACACGATTACTTCCTGTCTTACTCATGAAATCGTGGACATCTTGCACTGCAAGTCTATCTCACAACTAAATGAGTCTTGACAGTTGACAAGATTGGAAAGACATCAAGTATCACTTGATATTTGGTTGAGGAACGGAACCTTTAAAACGTTCAGTTTTATTATGTTTTAATTCTTATAATTAATTGATTTATCATGCTTTGGTTCTGTGATTGCAGGTTCCAAAACCCAATCATCGAATCTGATGTCGACCGACACTACTACAGTGTCGATCGATACAGAATAACCAAAAGCAATCCGCGATAACCGATCAATCCAATTGATCCGGTTTCGAATACTGGTCGGTGTCGATCGATGCTACACTAGCATCGATCGATACCAACCTAATCAAAACAAGCGCAATTCAAACCATTTAACCAAGCTCGATAACCGGTCCAATCCAATTGAACCGATTCATCATTCTAGCGAGGTCTGTGTCGACCGACACAACTCTTGTGTCGATCGACACCAGGTGAATAAGTTCTATTCGGGTTATCCTTCTGTGTCGACCGATACCGGATTGGTGTCGATCGACACAGTGCGATAAGCCCTAATCGTTTTTCAATCAAAAAACCTAAAAACTAGATTTTCATGAAAACGAATTTTAGCATGCTTGTATCAACTATACAGAGATTCAGATTCAACTAATCTAATCAACATGCTACAGATTCAATGGAACCCTAAAGCTCTGATACCACTGAAGGAATTTCTAGCAGATTCCTAATCCAATTAGGCAATCCTAGTCTGAATTCCTAGCCTAGGATCTACAGGTTCATGTAATTGAATCTATCAGATCTGAAGATTACCTGGTGATTAGCAGCGGAAGTCTTAGCAAGTAATCGAGATCTTGAGCGCCTCAAGTGCTGCGCCTCTACTGGTATCCACACGCACACAGAACTGGACAGCAGGGATGCTAGTGCCTATCAGAGATCTGATCTCCAGAGAGGTTTGTTTTCTGTTTCTGGTCGACCGATACACATAGTGCGTCGATCGACACTGCCCAGAAAAGATGACATCGAATGCATATCAAATATGCATTCATCCGATCATTACATTAATGATCAACCTCACATTCAATGTCCAGTTTGCTTAGGTGTGTGACCCTGTAGGATCATATAACACTAGCAATGAGTTCTAAACTCATTGGTCATAAGTGGCTTCTAGCAAAGCATTACGAGTACCTAGTGTCATATGATTGTCTCATCTCGACAACACGACTTTCTCTCAGAGTAAGTACAAATAGATTTCAGGACATTCCCAACAGCAGTTTGATTTTTCCTTGATGCCGAACTGGCGTTCTTGTTATTTTGCTTGTGAACGGCGTATTCTGCGTTTCTTTTAGGACTCTGTCGATCTCTAGAGCCGAGTTGTTTGCCTTGTGGACCCTTGATGTCATGTTATCCAGTTGTGCCTTCAAAAGCTCGATTTCGCTGCCACTGCCTGGTTCTTCTTCGTGTGCCTCGGGCTCATATGCTGATGCTTGCCGGGGTATGGTTATTCGTTCGCCTGGCCTGACGGTTGTGTGTGGGAAGGTATCCACGAATGCTTCCGTGTTTCGGGGTTTTTGTTTTTCGATCTGCTCTTGGCATATGTTCTAGGCGTTTGCGAGTTGATGGAAGCGGTCGTTGTTGCATTATCTTAGCTCGTCAATATGTGCCATCAAATTTCTTATGAGAGAAACGGTGGCTTGTCGGTCCTGGTCGGGAACTTGTACGACAATCGTCGCTGGTTCGTCATTTCTGGGTGTGCTCGCGTTTCCGATCTGGTTGACTAGGTTGTTGACCGTCGACATCTTCGTGCGGGCTAACGCAGTGTTGGGTCCAGTGGTTTTTGAGAGTTCCAGGGGAGTGAGGGGGTTTGGGTTTGAGGACCCGACCGGTGGGTGCGGTAGGTCCGTCCCTTTGCTTGGATTCGGGGGTTTTGGGTTCGGCGGCTGGTCTGCTACCTTTCCGGAGCTGTCGCTAGCTGAAAGGGGTCCTGTCATCTCGGCTTCGTCTTAGATCGTAGAGAAGTTTATCGAGTCCCCACAGACGGCGCCAATTGTTGTTACGGAAATTCGACCTAGTCAATATTACGGGCTACGATCTGAGATGTCCGAACTACGAGGTGAAATACAAACATAAAGTGAGGTCGAAATGGTTCTTTCTTGATCTTAAGGCCGGAGCCGAGCTATGAACAGGAAGGTACGAGGTGTGAGTCCGTCGAATGACGTGCTCACTAAGCAATGCTTGAGGTTGGAGCTTTATAGAAGTAGCTCGGCCTCTCGCAAGTTACAATGTGTCTGAAATGAAGAGCAAAGGGTCCTATTTATAGCACTTGGATGCTGACTTCTCTTTGGGCCGTTGACTCCTTTGCGAGCTTATCTTCTTGGGCCGATATCGAATATAATTGATTTAGACAAGATTTGCAATGGGCTTTGGATGGGTGCTAAACCCATATCCAACAGCCACTCGAAAATTTCAACAAAATCACACCATAGTTGTATTTCTATCATTTGACCCTATTTGTTATAAAGTGAATCTTACAGAAAACTTCAAATACCGTAGGAACAAAGTTGATCTAACCATTATTAGAATGAAAATATATACACATACAGTTATAATATTAAAAGAGACCTGTTCATCGACCAATAGTAGTTTGATGGTTTTGGCGGTTATGACATCTTCAAACATCCAACACCGAAGGACCTTCAATCTCAAACTCCACTTGGTGTTAGACTTGTTGATCTCTATAAGTAATTGGTATTGCCTTTGGGCCATAGTATTTTCGAATGAAAATCGAGGAGAGAAAAAATGGATGACTGAAATGAAGTTAAATTCGAAAAGGTTTCGTGCCTAGAGTTTTAAAATAAATACTCACCACGATTCCAGGAGGTCATGATTTTGTATATATTTTATTTTACGTTTAATAATGAAAATTTAAAATTATGTTTCAAAATTAAAACATTATATGTTAACATATCATCACCTTTTCACTTATTATAAATTCACAATTATAATTTATATTATTCGTGTTAGGGTTGAATATATGTGGCCGCAATCTTCTGGTGGAAGATTAGTATATGACAATAGTTTTATTAGCATAAGAGATAAAACTATATTTCGAAAAAAATATATATCAAACTATAAAGATTTTTTGTAAGATATTGCGATATGTCTGAGGAAACTTCGAATAATATAAACAATTTTGAATGATAAAATTGTTATACTCTTCACCATTTATATATTATTAAGGTATTGAGTTGATTTGATCCGGAACAATAAATGGAAATTTGCAGTTGTTAAGATTCATTTGAAATGTTTACGATTCGCTAAACCGTTTATTATTATACAGCTCCGTCTGTAACCAAATGTTAAATGTCTATTTAGACTAACATGAAAACATTATATGAATCACAAAACATTTCAATTCAAGTGTCTTGATATATAGGTTTATTATGAAAACATTAAAAATCAACTCATACAAACTAATTAAAAATGTTCAAGGTCTACAAATTTCTATTATTAATTTAGAATATGAAATGCTGCATACGATCTTCTTCACGGTATTGCTCAGAAACCGGATTTGAAAATCTACAAATAGAGAAATACATGTATTACTCTTCCAGTCCTCCATATATTATTTCAAGATCCATACATGAATTCAATATTCTATGAACACAAACTGTTGAGGAACTGAACAAAGTCAGGATTGTTAGTTTGATCATAGACAATCGTCGAAAGCTCTTCTTCTTCTTTAATTCAAGTAAAACCTAAATAAATACAACAAAGAACAAAACTTCATAAACCTTAGCCTCTCCTTTCAAAACCGATAATCAAGAACTACACCTTAACAATGTCTTGACAAAAACAATAATTCGGACATTAGATATCTACTATAAATTCACACTATCATTAAACCTTAGCCTCCCGTTTGATGGGACAGAAGAACAAAACAGAAATATAGTAATTGTAATTCTGACTTACTTTGTGCAGTGAACAATGGTGTTACCTTTTTCGGTCAACTAAATATTGGTGTTGCCTAAGTTATAAATATTGTATATTTCTTTTAATATATAATTTCTAATGCAATCTCAGTTGGCCAAACAAACAGGGAATTAAATCAATCCGAGAGTGGTTGTCTCATTTTTTTTTCTCATCGTTTACCACCAAATAAAACTTTTGAACTGAAACTCATATGATACTGGAAACAGTATTTATCGAATCAGTTCTTTACGACCAAATCCATCTCTATAGTAATAGGCAACCCTTATTCGGACTATAGGCTCATTGGGACAAAAAGGTCATGTGATGTGAACTAACAACGTCTTGCCAACAACATCCAATCGGACTTTTAGATCTCACACTCCTTTCTATAAACAATCTCAAACGTTTGTTAGTTCACATCACATCATTAGATCTTAGCTTTGTGATAACCGCACTTCTTCTTTCATGGGATCAAACGAATAAAATAGAACAAAAAAACAAAAACATATAAATCCTTTCAAAACCGATAAGAAGAAGAAAGCAATAGAAATGACAACAGATCATTTGACCAAAATTTTGATGATCCGGAAGAAAACTTCCACGGCCAATGAAAAAAACAAATGAGACAGAAAGCTTCTTAAAATTATGGAAGATGCCGACGATTGTGTTTCTAAGCCACCCCAAGCTCACCTTATATATGATTTCAAAACTTCTCTCGAAAGCTTGGAATATGCCCTAGAATATGTTTTTAAAAACTCGAAATAATGGGATATTTAGAAAGATATTATGTTTTTTTTAAGGAAATTAATTAATTAATTAACTTTAAATCGAGCCGATGACATTCCTGTAAATAAATCGAACCCCAAACTTATTTGGTTATTTTTGGGATCTCCATGTCACACTTCCACGTCATCATTATCCGCCTCTAAAGCCCTCTTGTGACGACACGTCATCAATCGCCCAAAATTACTTCTCATTTAAAGGCAATGTTCAAATACTCGCTAGGCGCTAGTCGGGCGGTCGGGTTGGGCCGACTAGCGCCTAACGAATAAATCGGGGACTAAACAGGATTTACGTGGGGCAGAATTTTAAGAATTTGTTGTATGATGATACATTTATATATAAGTAATGTTAACAAATACCAATAACTTCACGCTGCCTGGCGGTTAGTATGCGCTATTATTGCTGAGAGGTCTTGGGTTCGACGCGCAGTCGATGCGTTTTCTCCTTTTTTCCAGATTTGGTTTAATGAAGGGTAAACTGGTAATTTCGCTTTCATCTTCTTCCTAAAGGGTGCCTCTGCAACCCTAAATTTCCGACGGCCACAGCTTCAAATCTTCATATTTTTCATCGTTTTCATCGATTTTAGTCTCGTTTCTTCTCATTTCTTCTCAATTATCTACATCTCAAGCATATCTCACGATTTCTAACCTTGAACACACAAAAAAAAAAAAAAATCAGAGATCCGATTTTTCAGCCGCCTATGCCCAACTCGCGGCGGCTCCGGTCCGACCAACGAGTTCCCGGTGATTAATCGGCTCTCTGCGCCGAGTTTTCGAACAGGGTTTAAAGGTATAGATTGTCCAGATTTTTATTTTGTATTAATTACGATCAACTTTTCAGTCTCAACAGAAACAAAAACAATTTATATTTATTCTTTGGAGTAACATTCTGGTTTCATATTTTACAGATTTGGGAGATTCCTTGTGGCAATTTCTACTTTTATTTATCCTTTTTTATGGTCATATTGTCCATTGGTATATCAAAGTTTGAGTAGTCGTTTTGTAGTCTTTCGAGGCAACAAATCAACTTTGCAGTTCAGAGATTATATTGGGTCTTATTTGGGCCAAGATATGTAGGTTAACTTTGTACTTGTAGATACGACATTGCTTCATAATCTTTTTTTTTTTTTGCAAAGAGGTTAATATTTCATTTAAGAAAGTTAAGGTTGTACAATATTTACATCCTAGAGAATGAGAACCTTGGCAAAAAAGCATGAAAAAGCAAGGTCACATTAAGCCAAACAAGCCACAGAGGCTTGAGTATAATCATCTAATCCAGAAACGCATCAAGGAAGCATAACGACGTCTTGCTACTCTTGCGGTTATGATGTTCTTCACCTCTCGGTCCACCATTTTGAAGATCGTCTCCGGCGGTAAATGGATCTGGTTATGGAGAGCGGTGTTCCGCTGTTTCCATATGTGAAAGACCACTGATTGCGAGACCACTCTTCCATAATCTTATACACAAAAAAATCTATTCACAACATCTAAGGGTTCTTGACATGGTATTAGCTTGGAAACATAAATTACTACACAAAAAGCTTCATCGTTCTCGACCTTGAGATCTCAATTTCTTAAAAGAACTGATTTCTGTTTTTATTGTTCTTTATTTTTTACCTAGTTTTTGTCTTTCTCTATCTAATATGAATAGATTTCTAGAGATAGCTGGTGATAACGTTGTTGTTGCTGTTCCCGGATGTGTTGAAACTCGAAGAAAAATTTTGACATACAATCTTACTTCCGGAGACAACACTACAAAAAAGTCCACATTGATAGCAAATTGTTATAGCACGTTTTACTGAACTGCTATCGTAGATGAGTTTGAAATTTCCGTACTATATAATAACATTAAATAAATGCTATGATAGAGTTTCACTAAGTGAAAAGCTAAAATTGGCTTTTCCGCCAAACCCTTAGCGAAAATTTTAGGCTCGTGACTCATTTTTGCTCTTTCATTCTCATTTTCCCTCTTTCACCTTTCATTTTTCCCTCTTTCTCATAGAACCCTAAAACAAAAATTATCCTCTCTTCCTCCTTTATAGAGAAAAATCCTTTACAATAAATACATTCATTCCTCTTGTGATCAGTGGTTCGGGTTTCATTAAGCCGTCAAATCCAGAACCGGTTTAAGTGTAAAACCGGAGACGAGCTGATGACAATGAGAAAGGAGACTTGGGCTTCGGAGATTTGAAGAAGGCCCAACTTCAAGACGTTAAAACGACTTCGGATCCTCGCAGTTCAAAGTATCCGTTGTAACAACTTTTCTCGTTTATCTTCTTGAGCTGTTCTTGATCTGAGTGTGTAATCAAGCTCAGTTTTCTCTGTAACTCGAAGCTCATAGTGATTTCCCAGGTTCCGATCCTGAAGAGAGATGTACCCATAGTTTTGGGGAACTCTATAATCGTGCTGTGCATTCGTTCTTACGTTTCTTTTGAATCGATTCATCACACAAGAGTGAAACATAGAAGTGAGTTTGCAATTAGAGAGAGTGAGATCGAATTGAGAGCTAAACGACAACAAGTGGTATCAGAGCACCCAGGTTACGGTGCGCAAGGAAGGAATCGGAGAAAAGTGATTACTAATCGGAGCTGAAAGCGGAGACAGATCGAAAGTCATCGGAGGGAAGGAAAAAGGCGAATCAACGCAAATCGGAACTGAGAACGAGCAACGATCCAGAGGAGAAAGCGATTATCTCAAAAAGGATCACAACTCAACTTCCGAATCTCGAACCAACAGGGAAGAATATTCTCGGACCTTTATCTTGGTTGATCTAGAATCTTAGGATCGCGGAACCTTGCCTTAAGATTCATATAGACCATCTGTGAAAGATATTGCCGGGATATACTACTGTTATTGTGTTGTTGGCTGGATTTTTTTATTGTGGTTGCAGGTACAAGATTCATACAGGTTATTCTGCAGATAACTAAAAGGATCTGTACATCACTGCAAAGAATAGATGGAGCCGACTCCAGGAAAGTTTGAGATGCAAAAGTTTGATGGAAAAGGAGACTTCGGACTGTGGAAGTACAGACTACTCGGTCAGCTAGAGATTCAGGGACTTGGATCCGTTCTGAAAGAGACTGAGGTCACTGAGGGAAAGGTTGAGGATCAGGAGAAGTCAGAGAAAAAAGAGACTGATCCTAAAGCTGAGGATAAAGACTTGAGAGTCAAGAATCTTCTTGGTACATGTCTCAGTGATACAATCTTGAGGAAAATCATGCACGAGAAGACTGCTATGGGAATGTGGAAAGCTCTGGAACGAGACTATCAAACCAAATCCCTGCCCAACAGGATTTACCTAAAACAAAGCTTTGCAAGCTTTAAGATGGAAGAACAAAAATCCATTGAGGAAAACCTTGACACCTTCCTCAAGCTGATAGTAGACTTGGCAAGCCTAAAGATCCTGGTGAGTGATGAGGATCAGGCCATTCAACTGCTGACAAGTCTTCCACCTTTATACGAGCCACTAGTTCATACTCTGAAGTATGGAACTGGGAAGGAGACTTTGACAGTAAACGAAGTTACAACTTCAGCTTATGCAAAAGAAGCTGAACTAAGACAGAAGGGTTTACTCAATAAGACTAAACAGAACTCAGAGGGTTTATTTGTGGAGGGGAGAGGCAGATCAGAGAAAAGAAACGGCAAACCAGGACATGGTAAAGGAAGGAACAACAGAGATAAGAGCAAGAGCCGATCCAAATCAAGACCAAAGTTTGGACCGAAAGCCTGCTGGATCTGTGGCAGTGAAAGTCATTGGAAGAGAGACTGTCCTGAAAGAAACCAATCAGGTCAGAACCAGAGATCAGGAAACTCAGCAAATGTTGCAGTAAGGCTTCCAAAACCAATTGCTTTAACCGCTAGTATACAGGACACCAAAGAAGAATGGGTCCTTGACTCGGGGTGCACATTCCACATAACCCCAAGAAAGGAACTCCTAACCGACTTCAAAGAAGTAGAAGGCCACAAGGTGCTTATGGGAAATAATACTCATTGCATGGTAAAAGGAATGGGTACTATAACCATTGAAAATGATGAGGGAAAGATCATCACTCTGAGTAACGTGAGGTATATGCCGGAAATGGGAAGGAACTTAATATCTTACGGTCAGCTAGAGAAATCAGGGTGCAGCTACTCAGGTGGAGGTTTTGAGGTCCAATTCTACAAAGGAACTGAGAAGATGTTGAATGGGAAGTATCAACAGGGCCTATACTACCTCAAAGGGCGTGTGATCAAACCACAAGTCAACATGGCTAAAGACAACACTATGATGACCAAACGGTGGCACTCAAGATTAGCACATATGGGTCTGTCCACCATGGAAACTTTGGCCAGGAAAGGCTACTTGAAGAAGGAAGATGTAACAACCTTGGGTTTCTGCGAGGCCTGCACAATGGGGAAATCTCATAAACAAAGTTTCCCCAAGGCCAAGCACACTACAAAAGAGATTCTCGACTATATCCACTCAGACTTATGGGGCTCATCAAACGTCACTCCAAGCTTGTCAGGGAACCAATACTTCTTGACATTCATTGATGATTTTTCCAAGAAAGTCTGGATCTACTTTCTCAAGACTAAAGATGAAGCCTTCCAGAGGTTTGCAGACTGGAAAGTCTTAGTTGAGAACCAGACAGGAAAGAAACTAAAGTGCATAAGAACTGACAATGGACTGGAGTTCTGTAACTTGAAGTTTGACAAGTTATGCAAAGACTCAGGGATAAAAAGACACAAGACATGTCCTTACACTCCTCAGCAGAACGGTGTCTCTGAGAGGATGAACCGGACAATCATGGACCAAGTAAGAAGCATGCTGTCAGAGACTGGACTATCAGGAGAATTCTGGGCAGAGGCGGCATCTACGGCAGTGTACATCATAAATAGGTCACCAGCAGCATCTCTAGAGTTTGAAATACCAGAAGCAGTGTGGACAGGAAGCAAACCGGATTACAGTCATCTCAGGAGCTTTGGATGTCTAGCATATGTTCACACTATCAGGGACAAGATCAGTCCAAGAGCCTCAAAAGGAGTGTTCCTAGGATATGCACAAGGCACAAAGGGATACAGAGTTTGGTTATTGGAGGATAAAAAGGTGGTCATAAGCAAGGATGTTATCTTTGATGAAGAAAGAACCTACAGAGAAGTGATAGCTGGAAGTGAACCTAAAGAGATTGAAACCGATGTTCCTAAAAGAAAGAAGAAGGTAACCTTTAGTGAGAATCTTGAGGAAATAGC
Organism: Orychophragmus violaceus; assembly: GCA_030180135.1. Taxonomy (NCBI): domain Eukaryota; kingdom Viridiplantae; phylum Streptophyta; class Magnoliopsida; order Brassicales; family Brassicaceae; genus Orychophragmus; species Orychophragmus violaceus. Next base: position 63,169,911 of record CM058234.1, on the reverse strand, counting down.
TGATGAAGTAAATGAGTTTGGTGAAGGCTCAGATCAAGGTGGAGCTACTGATCCGGATTATGAAGAAACAGAGTCAGAACAAGAAAAAGACTCAAGTTCTTCAGATGAATCTGAAAAGGAACCAGACAAAGAAGCTTCACTAGAGGATATTCAGAAGTACCTTCTAACAAGGGACAGACGGAAAAGGAAGACCAAGAAACCTGCAAGATATGAGGATGGCAACTATGTAGCTTATGCCCTCTCAAGTGCCGAAGACATGAACTTAGATGAACCCAAATCTTACAAAGAAGCTATGGCCAGTAAAGAGAGGAGATACTGGAAGACCGCATCTGATGAAGAAATGGATTCTTTAAAGAGGAACCATACATGGGAGTTAAAAGAAAGACCAAAGAATCAGAAGGTCATAGGATGCAAATGGATATATAAATTGAAACCTGGGATACAAGGTGTGGAGAAACCAAGATACAAAGCCAGACTCGTGGCTAAGGGCTTCTCTCAAGTTGAAGGCGTGGACTACAATGAAGTATTTGCCCCAGTTGTTAAACATGTTTCAATAAGATTGTTACTATCCATTGTGGCGAGTTATGACATGGAACTGGAACAGCTTGACGTAAAGACAGCTTTCCTCAACGGCTTCTTACATGAAAGGATCTACATGAGTCAACCTGAAGGGTATGAAGTAAGAGGAATGGAAGACAAGGTCTGCCTGTTGAAAAGATCTCTGTATGGTCTAAAACAATCTCCAAGGGAATGGAACCATCGATTTGATGCATTCATGGTAGAACAAAACTATACCAGAAGCGAGTATGATCCCTGCGTTTATCAGAAAGGATCAAGGATTGAAGAAAACATCTACCTACTGTTATATGTAGATGATATGCTACTAGCTTCTAAGAGCATGGATGTGATCAAGCAACTGAAAACACTACTTCATAAGGAATTCGAGATGAAAGACTTGGGTCCAGCCAGCAGGATCCTTGGCATGGAGATCCACAGAGATAGGGTTAAAGGAGTTCTAACTCTATCTCAAGAAAACTACTTAAATCAGGTTCTGAAGAACTTTGGTATGTGGGATTGCAGAACAGTTCAAACACCTATGGGATCTCAGTTCAAGTTAGAAGCTCTCACCAAGGACCAGGAGCTTGAACAATCACCAGAAATGGATAAGATTCCATATGCCAGTGCGGTAGGCAGCTTAATGTATGCAATGGTTGGGTCCAGACCTGACTTAGCCTATGCAGTGGGTCTTGTAAGCAGATACATGAGCAAGCCTGGAAGAGACCATTGGTTGGCAGTTCAATGGATCATGAAATATGTAAGAGGAGCTTCAGGAGTAGTCTTAACATTCACCAAGGGATCAGACTTCAAAGTTCAAGGGTACTGTGACTCAGATTACGCCGCAGACTTAGACAGAAGAAGATCAATCTCGGGTTATGTGTTTACAGTCGGAGGAAACACTGTAAGCTGGAGGTCTTGCTTACAGAAGGTAGTTTCTCTCTCAACAACAGAGGCAGAATACATGTCTTTAACAGAGGCAGTAAAAGAGGCACTCTGGCTTAAGGGAATCTGTGAAGAAATGGTTTCAAACTAGAAGCAATCAAATTGAACTGTGATTCTCAAAGCGCTATACATCTTGCTCACAACTACATGTTTCATGAAAGAACAAAACATGTAGCTGTCAAGTTCAACTTTGTGAGAGATATAGTGGCAGAGGGAGATGTGGACGTGGTCAAGATCCATACATCAGAGAACCCAGCTGACATGCTTACCAAAGTTCTTCCCACAAGTAAGTTTGTCAAGTGCCTCAACATTCTGAAGGTGGTAGTAGCCTGAAAAGGCTACGTGAGCCGTTATCTCCGGAGGCTAGGAGTTAGCAGGATTAGTTCTGAAGAATAACAGAACAAGGGGCTCAAGCTAAAGACTCGATTTGTCAGGCACTTTGTGCAGTTCGAGTTTCATCTTTCCGGTGGCCAGGAAGGACAGAGGATATTAATGATTTCAGTCAGGTCCTGACTTGTAATCATCAGAATGATCTCAGGGGTAGAAGAGATCATTGTTACCAGGATCGGATACACTAACAGGAATTGACCGTTTGAAGGATGTAACCAGAACCAAGGTGGAGATTTGTGATCAGTGGTTCGGGTTTCATTAAGCCGTCAAATCCAGAACCGGTTTAAGTGTAAAACCGGAGACGAGCTGATGACAATGAGAAAGGAGACTTGGGCTTTGGAGATTTGACGAAGGCCCAACTTCAAGACGTTAAAACGACTTCGGATCCTCGCAGTTCAAAGTATCCGTTGTAACAACTTTTCTCGTTTATCTTCTTGAGCTGTTCTTGATCTGAGTGTGTGATCAAGCTCAGTTTTCTCTGTAACTCGAAGCTCATAGTGATTTCCCAGGTTCCGATCCTGAAGAGAGATGTACCCATAGTTTTGGGGAACTCTATAATCGTGTTGTGCATTCGTTCTTACGTTTCTTTTGAATCGATTCATCACACAAGAGTGAAACATAGAAGTGAGTTTGCAATTAGAGAGAGTGAGATCGAATTGAGAGCTAAACGACAACACCTCTCTTCTCTCTTCTCTCTTCTCTCGTCTCTCTCTCTAACCCTAAACGAGCATGTACCTTCTTCAACCTCCATCATCGTCGTCTCCCAGTTAGTTTATCAACTTTACGGTTACTTTCCGTCAAGAACACCACTCAAAGAGTCGCAGTTTCATTTCCAGATCAGCTCGAACATCTTTTGGCTCCATCGAGACAAAGTCGAGTGTACGCTTTCGTTCCTCTCCAACTCTTTATACGCATTTGTGAGAATAAATTCGACTGGGATATTTTCGACGGAATCGAAATTAAATTTCCGTTTGACTTGAAATGTTTTTGGGTACTTGGCTGTGATTTCTTTCCGAAATTTAGGTTCAGTGTAAGTGGGATTATTGTTTGATGATCTCGATTTGCAGCTGATACAATTTTATTGGCATGCAGGTGAACTCTGTTGTCGAGAAAGAGAAGAACATTCTAGCGTGTCCCACATGTTATAACTCCATAGCATAGATTAGTCAACCCAGTGGATTATTGGGAGTCCTCAGTCCTCACTGTTCACTAATGTCATCGTTGACAAGTTAAGTGAATGCTCAATTTTCTTGATTGAGAAGTTAAAGAAGTTTTTTTTGGCTACAGAGAGTCTCCTACCTCTGGTACTCAATTACAATGCAGTTCCTTTAAAAAGAGATACTTGGGTAATGAGCCGCATCTTGATTTGGTTGTGGCTAGTGGAAGCAAGCAATACAATGAACCAATGCCTCTTTCAACCGAGTTGTTCAGGTAAATGATATCGTTCGCAAAATACATGTTATCTCTTCTAAGTATTATTATATATAACCTTGAGTCAGTGCGTTTAGAGCTGGGTGCCACTTAGTTAACAAAATGTATTGACAAGTTAAAATGGTGAATCTTACAAGTAGAGTATTCAACACTTACTATGCAAGTCTATATCTCGGCAATGTAACTTAAAATCATCCTCCTAGTTAGGAAAAAGTATTTCAAAAGTCTTTATGCCTTAGATTATCCATGTCATGCACCCAGGGGATGATGTTATAGGCATTGATACACGGCCATCAGATGCCATTAACGTTGCAAGAGCATGCCAGGTATGCTTTGCTACCCCAGGCTTTACCCGCTTTCATCAGTTTACTCTCTTCTCTTGAAGCTGTTGACCATTTTTGTTTGTCAAATCACATGCTCCAATTTATGTGAATAAAACAATAGTCCTGGAAGATGCTATCAGGATTGGCTATGGAGGAAGACTGCAGAGCACAAAGCCCATTTCAATATTATCCTTGACAGGTTTTGTAGTTTATTAGTGAATCCCCTGGGTTACTACTACGTGTGACTCTATTACAGTTACTAACCACACGGTGGCTCTTCTTGTTCAGCGTTCCAGAGGGAGCATATCCTATATCGGAGGAGCTTAAACTAGTGAGGAATATGGATTTGGCATGTAAAGAGGAAAGGTACATCAATGGTATACATACTTTCTGTATGCCATCTATGTTCAGTGTGCTTTGTGGACTCTTCAATATTATTATTTTTTGTGGGATGCAGCAATGTGGAGAGACAGATTGAAGAAGCTTCAAAACTGAGGTGAGTAGATAATGGTTGGTGCCAGTTGAGAGGCACTAATAATGAATAGCTGACATTAATAATGGAGTTGCAGCTCAGTTATTGATAATGAATAGCTTGACCTTAATTTAGAACATAATTTTCATTCAGAAGTTATGATTTAGAGCTAGTCATTAACATATTCAAATTTTCAGTTATTCTCAATGCTACAAGCTCAGAGAGAAGAGTTAGCACATACACAACATCATATTTTTTCTCTTCAGGTATATTAGAATTGGTTGCATTTATTTAACACATGTTGCTGCCCATGTTTCACTTATTAACTAACTTTTTTTTTTGAATCGGGAGGAAATGGAGGAGCTTGAGCGTGAAAACCGTCTTCACAGTCAACAGATATGTATGTGATTACACGAGACTTTGGAGAGTTATTAGGTGCTTTTGCGGTCTTATTTCAAACATTGGGGATTACATGAAGCCATTCTAAAAAGGGAGCTGAGGGAGATGGATAGAAAACAAAAGAGAGAAGGTGTAGATATGACGTAGGTGTTGCTAACTATGTAGTATTTGTTTTCTTGTTTTGTATGTTTACTTAGACTTGGGGTAAAACATAAAATTTTCTTATATAATCAGATATAATATTTTTTTATTTAAACCCAATTGATAAAAATATATATAATAACAATAATTTAATATGGTTTGGCTCGGCTACAAAATAAAATTAAAGCACTATCCAATTGCTATTGTAAAAAGACCTATCATAGCAAGAAATATCATCGCACGAAATATGAATTGTAATCGGGTTTTTTTTTTTACAAATATAGAGGTTATACAATAAAATAATTAACATCTTCCAAGTATTGCTATCGTATATGGACGTATCGTAGCATACAAAACAGTGCTATTGTAGAGGGGTACCTATGATGGATACCGATGACATAGCATTTACGAATTTGCTATGAAACACCTATTATAAAATTATTTACGCGCTAAGAATGTACATATTTCTTGTAGTAAAATCGAGGAACTCTGGTTTCCAAACCATTGTTGCGTGGCCCTAACTACGATGAGTGGGCTACGAATCTGCGTTTGGATCTTAAGGCGAAGAATAAATTTGGAATTGCCGATGGATCCATTTCGCAGCATGTTGAAGATTTCAATGACTATGAGGATTGGACAGCCAACAATGCCCTTGTAGTCTTGTGGATGTAGCTTATTATTGATGAGAACATCTCTACTTCGAAGTCTCATATTGATGACGCTCATGAGATTTGGACGCACATTCAATAACGATTTGGCGTTAAGAATGGTCAATGCCTCAAGGCAGAATTGGAAAATTGTCGATAAAAGGTTTGCTGATAGATACTTATTACGGAAACCTTACCAGACTGTGGAGAAGCTTAGCCGACTACCAAAAGGCTAAAACAATGGAAGAAGATTGAAAAGAATGCAAATAAGATCAGCTCAATCATTTTCTCATGGGTCTTGACGAAACGATATATGATGTGGTGAAATCTGCTTTGTTGCATATAGGAGCAATATCTTTTGAAGGATGTGTAGTTCGTTTTTCCAAGAGGTAAGCCATAGACCAAAGTAGATATGCCAGCAATAATTTAAAATATTTTATCCATACACAACCTCAAACTGATTTTACATTTGAATAATATCGAGTATAACTTCCTTTTCAAATAAAAACGATGAAGATTGAAAAAATGATTATGGTCAATTGGCGGAATCTTCAATCTCAAGTTGATTTTACATTCGAATAATGACATTTGGATTTTTTCTAACAACAAATCTAAATAATATATATATATATATAATATGTTAGCAAAATAACACGGTATATTGGTCGTGGAATGTCAAACTCTTTTGATGCAGGTCGTAGTTCAAATACTTCTCTTGCGAACTCAGAAAAAGCTACGTATGCTGGAACCAATCGCAGTCCAGCTCACACAAAATCTGTTTTTGTCTCCAACGTTTCAACATCCAATCCGTCTCATTCACGTTTGACATCAGCTGATCGTGTGGAATAAGCAGGCTTAGTGACACTCAATGGAAAATAATGGTTCACATTCTCGAAGAACGCAAACCAGCATCTAACAAGCTACTTTTGGGTACGTATTTTCTGGAATCCATCCAATAATATGACATGCACACTTGAAGTTGTACTAGACATATACGATATGGCACCGGTTATGATTAACCTTCTTGATGGTTGTTTTACTGTGGCCACTAAACAAGGCCGAGTTTAGTTGGGATCTTCTCTAAGTCTTCGAGAAGTTTGTTTTGTTGATGGACTTCAATGTCATCTTATATCACTTTTTCATTTGACTAGCAATCGTTTCTGCATATTTCAGATAACTGACGGACTTTGTATCATTCAGGACCGCATCAAGAGGATGCTGATTGGAGTGGGTGAGCAGCAAAATGGGTTGTATCAGTTTCGTGGATTGGAGGTAGAGCTGTTATGCAAGGATCAGACTCATCATCTGTTCATGTATAGCATCAGCGTTTGGGACATCCATCCACTAACGATTTAAAGATGTTGCAGTTTTCTGATTTTAGTACTACTGATTTTGATTCAAAGGCGTGTGAGATTTGTATCCTCGCTAAACACACAAGGGATCTTTTCCTTTAAGTAGTAATAAGAAAATTTTTTCTTTTGAATTGGTTCATTGTGATCAATGGGATTAGTATCGAATTCTTGCGATGAGTGGTTCTCGAAATTTTCTTACACTAGTCGACGACTACTTAAGAGTTGTCTATATTTATCTATTAACATCCAAACAAGACACTCCAACACATCTTCAAAACTTCATCAAAATTGTTGAAAAGAAATTCATAAGCTCCATAAAAACGATAAGAAGCGATAATGGTTCAGAATTTCTATGCTTGTTGGGATTCTTTGCGCAACAAGGCATTGTTTATGATACTTTTGTGTTAGAACACCTCAACAAAAATGATCATATCGAGCGTAAACATCATCACATTATCAATGTATCTCGGTCTCTTCGGTTTCAAGGTAGTATTCCCAACAAAATTTTGGGTTATTGTACACTCTTCGCTTCATATCTCATCAATAATACACCGAGTACTATTCTAAAGGGAAATACAACTTTCGAAATGATCTGCTATCAAACTCCGCCAATGAATCACATGAGAATTCTTGGCTTTTTTTTCGTCCATAACCAAAAACATGGAAGAGATAAATTTGAAAGTCGAAGTAACAAATCTATTTTCATTGGCTATCCCTTCGCCAAGAAAGGATGGTGTATCTATAGCATTGAATTTGGAGTAGTTTCTTTCTCTCGCGATGTAATTTTACAAGAAAAAGTTTTACATTACCATGTTCCGGAAATATCAGCTCCTTCATCTTCTCTACTACAAGAATTGATTGTTTCTGTCTGTTGGGGTTATGTCCTGAAATCATATTGTACTTACTCTGCATGATAGTTGTATAGTCGAGATCGGACAATTCATGTGATACTATGTGGTCATAATGTTTTGCTAGAAGCCGCTTATGACAAATGAGTTGTAACTCATTGCTAGTATTATGAACCTACAGGGTCACACACCTAAGCAAGCTGGATACACTTTGTATGGGATTGATCATTGGCAAATGGTCTGGTCAATGTGTATTGGATACACATTGAATTCGAGTTTTAAGAGGTGTGTCGATCGACACCATTGGTGTGTCGATCGACACAAGGCGAAACCGAAATGATATTTCGATTTAATGACTTAAATTGACCTGTTTTAATTACTGGGTAATTAGGTCGACTCAGAGGCCTATATATTCAATATGAGGCACGACTTTGATCATGAGAGTTCTTGACAGAACAACCACAGCCACCTCTCTAGACACAGGGATTCCCAGGAGATCCGATTCCCGGCACTAGCATCCCGGCGGATTCCAGCTTGTGTGCGTGTGGACTACGGTAGAGGCGCAGCAATTGAGGCGCTGTAGATCTCACTTACCTGATTATTATTCCGCTGCAAATCTCCAGGTAAACACGAGATCATTCCTAATGATTCAATTAACTAAACCCTAGATTCTAGGCATAAGGAACTAGTTAGGATTCAATCTTATGATAAAATGGCACAAGTTCCAACAGTGGTATCAGAGCCTTAGGGTTTTTCCATTGAATCAAACATGCTGATTGAATTTGATGAATTGAATTCGAATCATATAAGTTGTATGAATAAGAAGCATGTTAGATCGATTTCTCTGTAATCGAATTCTGTGTTTTTCGTCTTGTGTCGATCGACACAGAAAGTGTGTCGGTCGATGCAGCATAGAAAATCGTAATGAATTAAGTTTATTTGAAATCGGCGGCTAGGATTTTTCGCGAAGTGTCGACCGACACCAAGCTGGTGTCGATCGACACATGAAGAAAAACCTAATTAAAATTTAGGGTTCGCCCTACTGTGTCGATCGACACAGGTTGAGTGTTGGTTGACACAGGCCTTGCGATTGGTTGATCGGTTCAATTGGATTGAACTGGTTATCATGCTTGGTTATGGTAGATCATATCGGTTTAAATTAGATGATTTGATTCAATTGGATTGAACTGGTTATCTCAATTAGTATAAACCGATTTGATTGGTTAAGATCAGTTTGATTGGATAAGTCGGTCCAATTGGATTGGACCGGTTATCGCGATTGGTTAAGGTTGAATGTCAAGTGTCGACCAAGTGTGTCGGTCGACGCATATTGTGTCGATGCGAACAGTAATCGTTTGGTTATTGAACCAAATGATTGAGAAACCGAACCAAATGATCTAACCCACTTCTTAGAACAATTAAAAACTCAATTATAATTAGAAGTTAAACATGTTCTAAACTCATTGAATGCACATTGGATGTGTATTAGATCAAAGCTTAGTTTTCAATATGGTCAACTGTCAAGACTCAGTTCGTTGTTGTGATACTCTTGCCAAGAGCTTGATGTCCACAATTACATGAGTAAGGCAGGTAATTTTGTTGATGGACTTGCAGTGCTTGACATCAACAATTACATGACCTAAGAGATTGATTTACTAACCTTTTAGAGTTCCGTTTCCTCAACTAAATATCAAGTGACCTTGATGTCTTGCCCAATCTTGTCTACTGTCAAGACTCGTTTCGTTGTTGGATAGTCTTGGAGTCCTTGGTATCTACAATTACATGAGTAAGGCAGGTGATCATTGATAGACTTGCAGTGCGACTGTCAATGATCACAAGACTGGAGAGATTGGTTTAACTTGACTGGGCTATCAGAAGTTCTGGGCCCAGAGACGTCAGAGTGGATGAGACATGGATTGTCATATCTGCGACCAAGAGTTGTACTGGGTACAATTAGCAATGATTTGCTTACCTAGATAACTAAAACTTGAGTGATGGCGAGTCGTCCACTCAGATTTTAGTGAAGTATGGGTCTTGGATCATTATATTCAAAGAGGAAACATTGTTTGAATATAATGCGAGTTTTCTTATTAGATAAGATTTCTCATTTCCTGAACTTCATAACTAAAATTTTCTTTTCTTAGATTTCAGCCTATGTCTAAAACTACTTTCTCGTTGCGATCCGTCCTTGAGAAGGACAAGTTAAATGGATCCAACTTCCTGGATTGGTATCGGAATTTGAGAATTGTTCTCAAGCAGGAGAGTAAGGACTATGTTCTTGAGAAACCTCTCCCCGAGAAGCTTGGGACCAACGCCTCGCATGCAGTATATGATGCTTGGAATAAGCATTATATTGATGTGGTAGATGTGTGTGGTCTGATGTTGGCTACCATGAACTCGGACATGAAGAGTCAATACGAGAACGTGGAGTCGCCAATAGAGATGATCACCAGCCTGAAACTGACGTTTTAGGAGCAGGCACGAATCGAGAGATACCAGATGGTTAAGTCTCTCATTGGGTGCAAGCTATCAAAGGATGCTCCAGTGAGTCCTCATGTCATTAAAATGATGGGTTACATTGATAACATGGGGAAACTGGATTGTCCTGTTAGCCTAGAGTTGGCTACTGAAATCATCCTGCAGTCACTGCCGTCAAGTTATGATAAGTTTATCAAAAGCTATATCAAGAATGGCTTGACAAAGACGTTGACTGAGCTGCATGGCATGCTCAAGACAGCTGAGCAGAACATCATAATGGGTAAAAGGTTTGAGAAATCTTGTAAAGACAAGGGTAGAGGCAAGGCTGTCCAGATTTGGAATCAGGATAAACTTATGTCTTCTTATAAGCCCAAGTTCGGCCCATCTGATGTTGGTAAGTGCTGCTACTGTGAAGAGTTTGGGCATTGGAAGAGAAATTGCATTAAATTCTTGGAAGATTCACAAGAGATGAAGGAGATGTACGAGACTTCTTCTTCAGGTATTGTGTTATCACTTCAAGTTCTACGAAGGTATTGGATACTAGTTGTGGCACTGATATTTTGAAATATGCAGGGCCTAAGCAACAGTAGAACGTTGAAGAAAGGATAAGTGGAACTGCGAGCCTGGAATGGAGCAATGGTTGCTGCCTTAGCCGTAGGAATTCTCCACTTGTAGGAGCCTTTCAAGCTTGGTTTTAGAATTAAGTAATTGCTACTATGTACCTGCTATAAGCAGAGATGTCTTTCATTTTCTTGTAAGAATTTGAATGTTTTTCATTTTGATAAAAGACAAGTTTTGCTCTTTTGATCTTGATGAAATATTCTATGGTAGCACCCCTTTTTTGAAATGGTTTTTATATCTTAAACCAATGTACGCCTGTATATAACATAAATACCAAACGGTTTAAGTCTGATGACTCGAACTCGATTTTTCTTGGCATGGTCGTTTCAACCACAAAGAGTGAAGCGGATTCAGAAGTTCCATAGTTATGGGCTTTTGGGCTCATTTGATTATAAATCATATGAGATATGAATTCTGCTTACTGGGCCAAATGACTAAGGCTTCTTTAGCAGAGCTAAAGAAAAAGGGCCAGAGGCCTATTGGGCCTTGCACATACTGATGTATGTGGCCCGATGAGCAATAGTGCCAGAGGAAATCTTATGTACGTCATTACCTTTATTGATGACTTCAGTAAGTTTGGCTGTGTTCATTTGATGAGACACGAGTCGGAATCTTTTGAAATGATCAAAGGAGTTCCAGAATGAAGCATAGAACCGATTTGACAGAAGTATTAAAGATCCTCGATTAGATCACGGAGGAGAATACTTGAGTCAAGAATTGAGTGATCATCTGAGTGAGTGTGAAGTCGTCTTACAGCTCATTTCTCCTGGAAAACCTGAATGGTGTTTCTAAGAGAATGAATCGGACCTTATTGGATATGCTCCGATTAATGATGAGTCACACGAATCTTCTATTATCCTTTTAGAAATACGCTCTAAAATGTCTGTATTTACGCCAAATAGTTTTCTATCAGAATCAGTTGAAAGACACCACATTGGATGTGGACTGGGAGTTTTCCAAGTATGTTTTCCTGATTAATTGGGATTGCATGGTTTATGTAAAGCAGTTGTCAACAGACAAGCTTGATCCCAAATATGATAAGTGTTGCTTCGCTGGTTGTCCTAGGGAAACCGAGGCTTATTACTTTTGCAACCAATCCGAGAACAAAGTTTTGTTGTTCGGAACTCTGTTTTTCTAGATAGAAAGTTTCTTTCCAAGAAGAACAGTGGGAGTAGAAGTACAGCTCGAAGAAATTCGAGAAACACAGGAGGCTGCTCAACATGTTGAGGGAGAGCGGCGGTTGGATCTACAAAGTGTTGTAGGACCTACACTTGTGGAGACTGAAGTTCGCAGATCCGAATGGATCCGTCACTAACCCGAGAGTGATTTCTCGTAACCAATTGCCGTGATCTGTTGATCATTGAAAAGTGACAAGCTTGCGAAATTCAAGGAGCGATGGTGAGCCCCAACTCCGAAAATTTTCTAGGTATGCATGTTAGCTTCACCGATCCATTTCTGGATTGAAGCAAACATCTTGGAGTTGGAATCTATGTTCTGTTAAAACGGTCAAAAGTCTTGACTTGATCAGGAACGAATAGGAACCGTGCGTTTACAAGTAGACTAATGGGAGCGTAGTTGCATTTCTCACACTGTATGTATATAACATAATCTCATAAACGACGTTCCGTCGCTTAAGTCTTATCAGAACTTGGGTCGGAAGTCATTTTCAACGATGGACATGGGAGAAGCCGCGTGAGTTCTTGGAATAATGATCTATTGAAATAGATTGGGTAGGCTAAATGGATCGTGTCAGAATCCTTATGTTGATAAGGTATTGGACAGTTCCAATATGCATGATTCCAAAAATGGCTTCACGCCAAAGGTCTTATGGCAATAATCTTAGCGAGATGAAGTGTCTTGGACACTGGCTGAGCTAGTATATATGAGTGTGATTCCTTATGCTTCTGCAATAGAATCCATCATAAATTCCATATTTGCGCTCGTCTAGATGCAACTTACGCATAAAGTATGACGAGAAGATACAAATTTGTTCCGGTAAAAGTCACTGGACAGTTGTAAGGAATATCCCCAAGTGTTTGAGAAACACTAAGGATAGGTTCTTGTTCAACAGAGAAAGTGACGAATCTGTTATGAGTAGTTAGACGGACAAAGACGATTCCCGGTTCCCACCTGGTTATGTCTCTTTATCTGTGTAGCGGTGCTATCTGTTGGAAGGGCTCCAAGCAGGGGACCATAGAATAGGGCTTATTAAAGAATAGAGGTGTGGTTTGTTGGAATAGTTCCAAGCAAGAACATCGCAGCCTCTCTCACAACCTAAGCACGAGTTTTAACTATTGATGTAGGTACTAGATATCTAAAGACGTGATCTTGATTCTAGTGGGAGTTATTTTAGTTATGATGTTCACATAGACATGCCATGGTCATGTTTATGAAAAACTGACATCAGCATTATTTGATTATTGGATAATTAAATAATGGTCCCAAAGTATTTTATGTTTATTTTATAGGTCATCAAGTTGAGGACTTGATCATGAAACCCTATAAATGAAAGATGACATAAAATTATGTTTGTCACTGGTCGTAGGTTGTTAAAGTGGGAAACTAACAACCGTTAAGACTAGTATGTGAGGTGACGTATGACTAAGGAATTTCTAGCAGTTCCTAATCCAATTAGGCAACCCTAGGTATAAATTCCAAGCCTAGGATCTAGGGTTCATGTAATTGAATCATGTGATCTCAGGATTACCTGGTGAATTTGCAGCGGAAGATAAACAAGTAATCGAGATCTAAAGCGCCTCAAGTGCTGCACCTCTACTGGTATCCACACGCACACAAACTGGATCGGATCGGGATGCTAGTGTCGTAAATAACAAAAAAAATAGACAAACGATTTGTCTCTCTAAATTAGGTTTAGCCGTTCTCACGTTTTTTCTCATTCACCTTAATCGCATCAAGTTATATCTATATATAACATTGAAGTCGTGTTAATAACACGTCTAATGGGCTAAGCCCAACTTGGAAGAGAATGTAATTATCTCTTACATTACGTGCATGAGATGCGCTTAAACAATATATATATAACTTATATTATTTATTTAACATATCATATATGTATAAATAATATAATATATTATTCTCTAAACCCAATATATCATTGATCCAGTTTGCTTAGGTGTGTGACCCTGTAGGATCATATAACACTAGCAATGAGTTCTAGACTCATTGATCATAAGTGGCTTCTAGCAAAGCATTATGACTACCCAGTGTCATATGATTGTCTCATCTCGACAATACGACTTTCACTTAGAGTAATTACAAGTGTGATTTCAGGACATTCCCAACAATCTCCCACTTGTATTGGAATCATCTATTCCTATAATCCCTTCGTCACCATATCTCGATCTGGCACAAGGCAAGATCCGTGTCATCCTTATTAAGCCAAAATCATGTTCATCAAACTCCGATTTATACTGACAAGACAAACGACTGACAATCACCTCGTTTGAGTGTGGCCACACATTTCTCAGTATCAAATCTTCGATGGGCCCTGAGATATTTATCTCCTGTTATATAGGAGGGACAATTTCCATCTTGTTCCATCCCTGTTTCTTCACACGCTTCATGATACACCCAATCAATGCCTTTATAGTCACCAATTACGGCTGACATTTGACAAGGTTAAAGCGGACCAATTCACATGTAAGAAAACATGATGAACTCAGGTCTAAGGACTATACTCTATAGTCGTAATGAAAACTCTCATGACACTTATATAACTATCCCGTAGAGTTCTCATCAGTGGGTCATGTCCGATCCTGTGTTCTCCAACACATATCTACGTGATTGACTTTAATACTCTTATTAATGACTCCATGAAACTTAGTCATCAGTCACCTCACATACTAGTCTCACGTGGTTGTTAATGTCCCACTTTAACAACCTTGACCAGGGACCAACTTAATTTATGCCATTTATCACTTATAGGGTTTCATGATCAAGTCACATACTTGATGACCTATAAAATGTCATAAATTACTTTGAGACTATTATTTAATAACCATTATTAAATAATACAAATGTCAGATTTTAATAACATAATCAAATTATGTTTATACGAACATCATATCATAACAACTCCCACTAAAATTAAGATCACATCTTAAGACATCTAATGCCTTTAGCAGTAGTCTGACCCTCATTCGCTCTTGCTCAGCGTGTGTCCAAGGACACTGCGTCTTGCTAAGAGTAATACCAAGAGTCATTTGCACGAAGCCCTTCCTGGAATCCTGCATACTGGACCTGTGCAAGGCCTTATCACCATAAGTATCTTGACACAATCCAATTAGCTTGTCTAATCTATCTCCATAGATTCTTATTCCAAGAATGTACATGGTTTCTCCCATGTTTCTCATCGAAAAACAACTTTCAAGTCGAGTCTTAACAGACTGAAACAATGAAATTTCATTTCCAAGAAGTAGTATGTTATCAACATACAATACTAGAAATGCAAATGCGCTCCCACTAGTCATCTTGTAAACACACGGTTCCTCTTCGTTCATGAAGAAGTCAAACCTTTTGACTGTTCCATTAAAACGAAAATTCCAACTCCGATATGCTTGCTTCAATCCATAAATGGATCGGCGAAGCTTGCATATCTTCCTAGCTTCATTAGGATCAATGAAAACTTCAGGTTGTGTTATGTACACATCCTTTTCAGAATTCCATTAAGGAAAACTGTTTTCACATCCATCTGCCAGATCTCATAACCATTATGAGTGGCGGTTGCTAGGAGAATCCGAATGGACTTTAAGCATGTTGACTGGGAATAAGTTTCCTTCATAGTCAACACCATGAATTTGCTTGAAACCTTTTCCATCAATCCAGCTTTGGATATCACCATTCACATCAGTTTCCTTTTGAAAATATATTTACACTCAATGGGTAAATCGACCAAAGTCCACACGCGGTTCTGTGACATGGATCCCATTTCGGATTCAGCGGCTTTCAGCCATTTTCGGAGTCAAGGCCCATAATTGCTTCTTTACTCATTTGCAGGCCCGTCACTTTCAATGATCATTAGATCACGGCAATTGGTTACGAGAAATCCACATTTCTCGGGTTCGTGACGGATCCTTTCGGATCTGCGAGCTTCAGTTTTGTGTAAAAGTCGCGCACATATCTCATATGTAGACTTTTACCACGACCTAATTAACCAAGATTTAAACCGTAGTTAATTAAGTCATAAACCAAAATTAATATTTTGGTTCGCGATCTTGTCGATCGATACAACTTTTGTGTCGATCGACACTTCTTCAGAAACTCGTCATTTGAATGTATATCGAATATACATTCACCAGATCCTTTGCAAACTTCAGGCACCACAGGTGCAGGTTCTACAACTCTTTGTAGATCCAACTGCTGCTCTTCCTTATCAGGTTGAACACTCTCTTGTGATTCTCGAATTTCTTCGAGTTGTACTTTACTCCCATTGTTCTTCTTGAAAAGAGAGTCTTTCTCAAGAAAACATAGCTCCGAGTAACAAACAATTTGTTCTCGGATCGGTTGTAAAAGTAACATGCCTTGGTTTCGTTAGGACAACCAATGAAGTAGCACTTATCGGATTTGCCTTGGTGTGAGCTTATCAGAAATTAAACGTTTTATATAAGCCTCACAACTCCAAATCTCCATGATGGATAAATCAGAAACATTTCCATTCCACATCTCATGTGGTATCTCTGTAACTGATTTTGATGGAAACCTATTTAGTGTAAACGCAGACGTTTCTAGAGCGTATTCTTAGAAGGATAATGGAAGATTTAAGTGACTCATCATTGATCGAACCATATCTAATAAAGTCCGATTCTGGAGGAGTGAATTGTGAAACACTTTCACAATCTCTCAGATGATCACTAAATTCTTGACTTAAGTATTCACCTTCATGATCTCATCGTAGAGGTTTAATACCTTTGCCAAATTGATTATGTACTTCATTTTTGGAACTCTTTGAACTTTTCAAAGATTCTGACTTATGTCTTATAAATAAGACATAATCGTACCTACTGAAACTATCAGTAAAGGTAATGAAGTACTAAAATTTTCCTCTAGCACTAGTGCTCATCGGCCCATATACATCTGTATGTATAAAGCCCAATAAGCCTCTGGCCCTTTCATTTTGTTCGTTCGCAACCTGTATCGACCGACACACCGTTTGTGTCGATCGACACTACCTTTGTTGAAAGGAGCCTTTGTCGTTTTATTTAATAAACAAGATTCGCATTTCTCATATGAGTCATAATCAAATGAGCCCAAAAGCCCATCACCATGGATTTTCTGAATCTGTTTCTCATTTATGTTGCCCAATCGACAATGCCAGAGAAAAGGTTTGATTCGTATCATTTGACTAGAATCTCTTGGTACTAATGTTATAGTCAGACATGATTTGGTTTAGAACATAAAGTCTATTTTCTAATGGATTGCTACTATAAAATATATCATTGTAATCAAATGAATAACACTTATTTTTAATTTGAAAACTGATATCCTTCCATATCCAAACAAGGATTAGAAATAATCTTTCTGCTCATAGCAGGTACATAGTAGCAGTTTTAAGTTCAAAACATGTCATAAAAGAAAACAAATGAAATACTCCTACGGCTAATGCAGCAACTCTTGCTCCATTTCCCACGCGTAGATCCACTTGTCATTTCTCCATAGTCCTACTTTTGCTCAGGCCCTGCACATTTTCATAAAATATGAGTACCACAGCTGGTATCAAATACCCAATAAGTAGGACTATAAGAAGTAACATTTACTTCTATAACATAATACCTGAAAAAGAAGTCTCGTACGTCTTCTTCAGCTTCTCATAATCTTCCAAGAATTTATTGTAGTTTCTTTTCAAATGCCCATAACCATTACAATAACGGCACTTAACATCTTCAAAAGGACTGGTTTTAACCTTAAGAGCATGGCCAGACTCGCTTGGATTCACAATCGAGCTCGTCTTGCCATCACCTTTGTTCTTACCAAGTTTCTTAAACCTTTTACCCTTTTGTAACATAAGGACATTTGGGGTGTCCTTCTTGATGTTAGGTTCAGCAGTCTTAAGCATCCCATGCAATTCAGTCAACGTCTTTGTCAAGTTGTTCATGTTGTAGTTCATAACAAATTGATCATAGATTGACGGCAGTGACTGCAGAATGATGTCAGTAGCCAACTCTTGGCTAATGGGACAATCCAGTTTCCCCAGGTTATCAATATAACCCATCATCTTAATGACATGAGGACTAACTGGTTCGCCCTTTGGTAGATTGCACTCAATCAGAGATCTAACCGTCTGGTATCTCTGAGTTCGTGCCTGCTCCTGAAACATACTTTTCAGGCCAGTGATCATCTGTATTGGCGACTCCATGTACTCATATTGCTTCTGCAATTCCGAGTTCATGGTAGCCAACATGAGACAACTCACATCCACCGCATCATTAGAATGCTTATCCCAAGCATCCTTATCTGACTGCCAGGCATTGGCTCGGTACTTCTTGGGGAGAACTTTCTCAAGGACATAGTCCTTTTTCTCCTGTTTGAGAACAATTCTCAAGTTCCGATACCATTCAAGAAAGTTGGATCCATTTAACTTGTCCTTCTCAAGGACGGATCGCAGGGAGAAATTGTTATGATGGTTTGAGCTAGACATAGCTGAAAAACAAGGGAGGTTTTAGTTATGATGTTCAAGAAATGAGAAGTCTTAACTATTAAGAAAACTCGCATAATATTCAAACAATGTTTCCTCAGATGAATATAATGATCCAAGACTCTTACTTCACTAAACTTGAGTGAGCCACTGGCTATCACCCAAATTTTAGCTATCTAGGTAAGCAACTCTTTGCTAGTTATATCCAATATAACTCTTGGTTGTGGATTGACATCTCATGTCCAATCCACATGATGTCTCTGAGCCCAAAACGATTTTGATGGCCCATTCAAGTAAACCAATCTCTTAAGTCATGTAATTGTTGATGTCTTGCACTGCAAAAACATCAACACGATTACCTCCTGTCTTACTCATGTAATTGTGGACATCTTGCACTGCAAGTCTACCGCACAATGAAACAAGTCTTGACAGTTGACAAGATCGGGAAGACATCAAGGTTGACTTGATATTTGGCTGAGGAACGCAACCTTTAAAACGTTCAGTTTTATTATGTTTTAATTCTTCTAATTAAAATGTTTCATTTTGGTTTGGTTATGTGATTTCAGATTCAATAACATAAACCATCGGACCTTGTGTCGACCGACACTACTTTAGTGTCGATCGATGCAGGTTAACCAAAACCAATTTGCGATAACCGATCAATCCAATTGATCCGGTTTTATGATAACCAGTCAGTGTCGATCGACACTACATTAGTGTCGGTTGATGATAACCTAATCAAACCAATCGCAATAAAACCATTCATAGTGTTCAACCATTATTAACCAAGCTCGATAACCGGTCCAATCCAATTGAACCGATTCATCAATCTCGCGAGGTTTGTGTCGACCGACACAAATCTTGTGTCGATCGACACTATGCGAAACTAATTTTGTTCGGGTTATCCTTCTGTGTCGACCGATACCGGATTGGTGTCGATCGACACTGGGCGATAAACCTTAATCGTTTTTCAAGCCAAAAAAACCTAAAACTAGATTTTGATGAAAATGAATTTTAGCATGTTTGTATCAACTATACAGAGATCCAGATTCAACTAATCTAATCAACATGCTACAGATTCAATAGAACCCTAAGGCTCTGATACCACTGAAGGAATTTCTAGCAGTTCCTAATCCAATTAGGCAACCTTAGGTATAAATTCCAAGCCTAGGATCTAGGGTTCATGTAATTGAATCATGTGATCTCAGGATTACCTGGTGAATTTGCAGCGAAGATAAACAAGTAATCGAGATCTAAAGCGCCTCAAGTGCTGCGCCTCTACTGGTATCCACACGCACACAAACTGGATCGGATCGGGATGCTAGTGCCGTAAATAACAAAAAAACAGACAAACGATTTGTCTCTCTAAATTAGGTTTAGCCGTTCTCACGTTTTTTCTCATTCACCTTAATCGCATCAAGTTATATCTATATATAACATTGAAGTCGTGTTAATAACACGTCTAATGGGCTAAGCCCAACTTGGAAGAGAATGTAATTATCTCTTACATTACGTGCATGAGATGCGCTTAAACAATATATATATATATAACTTATATTATTTATTTAACATATCATATATGTATAAATAATATAATATATTATTCTCTAAACCCAATATATCATTGATCCAGTTTGCTTAGGTGTGTGACCCTGTAGGATCATATAACACTAGCAATGAGTTCTAGACTCATTGATCATAAGTGGCTTCTAGCAAAGCATTATGACTACCCAGTGTCATATGATTGTCTCATCTCGACAATACGACTTTCACTTAGAGTAATTACAAGTGTGATTTCAGGACATTCCCAACAAGTATCAACGTAAATCACATAGATATATGTTGGTGAACATATGATCGGACATGACCCGCTAATGAGAACTCTACAGGATAGTTATATCAGTGTCATGAGAGGTTCTCATTATGACTATAGAGTATAGTCCTTAGACCTGAGTTCATCATGCTTTCTAGCATATGAATTGGTGCGCTTTGACCTTGTCAAACGTCGTTCCGTAACTGGCTGCTATAACGGCATTGCTTAGGCGTATCATGAAGTGTTTGTAGAAACAGGGATGGAACAAGAAGGGATTTGTCCCTCCTATATAATAGGAGATAAATATCTCAGGGCCCATCGAAGATTTGATACTGAGAAAAATGCATGGCCGTGCTCAAACGAGGTGATTGTCAGTCGTTTGTTTTATCAGTATAGATCAGGAGTTCGATGAACATGATGTTGGCTATAATAAGGATGACATAGTTTCTTGCCTTATGCCATATCGAGATATAGCGACAAAGGGATTATGGGAATAGATGATTCCAGTACAAGTGGGAGATTGTTGGGATTATGTCCTGAAATCATATTGTACTTACTCTGCATGATAGTTGTATAGTCGAGATCGGACAATTCATGTGATACTATGTGGTCATAATGTTTTGCTAGAAGCCGCTTATGACAAATGAGTTGTAACTCATTGCTAGTATTATATGAACCTACAGGGTCACACACCTAAGCAAGCTGGATACACTTTGTATGGGATTGATCATTGGCAAATGGTCTGGTCAATGTGTATTGGATACACATTGAATTCGAGTTTTAAGAGGTGTGTCGATCGACACCATTGGTGTGTCGATCGACACAAGGCGAAACCGAAATTGATATTTCGATTTAATGACTTAAATTGACCTGGTTTAATTACTGGGTAATTAGGTCGACTCAGAGGCCTATATATTCAATATGAGGCTTGAATTTGAGCATGAGAGTTCTTGACAGAACAACCGCAGCCACCTCTCTAGACACAGGGATTCCCAGGAGATCCGATTCCCGGCACTAGCATCCCGGCGGATTCCAGCTTGTGTGCGTGTGGATTACGGTAGAGGCGCAGCAACTGAGGCGTTGTAGATCTCACTTACCTGATTATTATTCCGCTGCAAATCTCCAGGTAAACATGAGATCATTCCTAATGATTCAATTAACTAAACCCTAGATCCTAGGCATAAGGAACTAGTTAGGATTCAATCTGATGATAGAATGGCACAAGTTCCAACACTGTCAACATTGATATATGATATGCTTTCTTCACAGGTCGAAGCTGTTGTTTCTGTAACAGAAGAAAATTCAGCTGCTCATGACATTTTGCCCCATGTTGCTGTCTATGATCATCTTGAAGATGTGTTCGTTGAAGTTACTCCTGCTAAAAATTGAATCTTCGAGTATGACTGCTGATTCAGAATTGACTTCAACTGAAATAATAGTTAGGCAAGAAGAACCGTAACTTCTTGGTCGAGGTTAACAAACGAAATGCCGACCAATGAAACTTGCTGATTATGTTGCTACTCTTCTAGGTGAGTTTTTTCCAGCTGTCACACCTTACCCAATTGATAATTATCTCTCGATCGATCAGTTTTCTGAAACTTACTAGGCTTATCTCATGGCCATGACATCATCTACTGAATCTACGCGCTACGAAGAATTTGTTCTCGATGAAAGATGGTGTCTAGATCTTGCTGGTGAGATCATCTCTCCCGAAGACAGAGAAACTTGGACTGTTGAAAACTTTCCTACTGAAAAAACAGCTCTTGGTTGTAAGTGGGTATTTCAGATTAAGCCGAATTCTGAGGGTTCATTGGAACGATACAAAGCGCACTTAGTGGTTCTAGGAAACAATCAAACAGAAGGTGTTGATTACGACGAAACATTCGCACCAGTGGCTAAAACGGTGACTATTCGTGCATTCTTCAACAAGTGGTGTCTCTTGATTTGGAAGTACACCAAATGGATGTACACAATTCATTCTTACACGAAGATCTTTATGAAGAGGCCTATATGCGATTTCCTCCCGGATTTCGAACAGATTACAAAACAAAAGGTTTGTCGTTTACGAAAATATCAATATGGATTAAATATCACGTTGATGATGGTATGATAAGTTAGCAGGTTTCTTGGAGTCTAAGTGGTAAGTACTTATGTCAACGGAAATACTGATAGGTCTAAGTTTTAATCCTATTCTACTGCAAGTGCACAATTAATGCAATTATAATATAAGGGTATCGAAATCCACAGAGACTCTAGACCTACGATAGATTTTAGAATGGTCAAGTTAAACTAGGAGAAAGTAATGAGAAAACTAAAAGCAAAGCAGAAAAGTAAATCAGGTAGCAGGATTGGTTTGAAAGCAATTAACTAAAAGCGCTAAGTCTAGGGAGTTCTCAGGACATCAAACAAGCAGATCAGATAATCAGTCATGATCAAATTAAGCACTGTTCTTGAACTCAAACACGGATATAGAACTATCCAACTTTCGTTGTGAGAATTCTCTAAGTCTAATAGCAGAAATCCAAATTTCTTTGCAATTCCTAGCAGATTAAACTAGCCTTAAGTTCAGATTCGATATGTTCACAATTCAATTAAACCAAATTTCTTTGCGAGTAATTCAATTGCTCAACCTAAATAGTTCAGATTCTAAATCACACTTTCGTGTCAATTTAATAACCTAGAGTCTAGATTCTAAGTGATCAAGTTAGAAACTAGTGTTAAGCATAATTCAGGTTGAAGAACAAATAAGTTATTTATCCTAACTGAAATAATTAAATCTAGCAAGTCATGAAATCCTTAATGAGAACCCCTAAACCTAACTATGAATCTACTCAGACATAGATAATGAAAACATAATCAATGAATAATTAGATTGCATAAAAGAGTAAGAAACAAAGGGGTTCGAAATCTTCTCCAAAAGCAGGAAGCAATACAGGTTCAGATCAGCCCCAAAAAGCTCTAAAAACTCTCAGCTCAAAGTATGAAAGCGTAATCTAAAAACTGATGTAAAAACCTAATTATATTAGCCTAATCACGTCTTGGGGCTTCTTTATAAATACTGGAACATCTGGGCAAATCTGCAATTCCAGCATTTTTCATTAAACTCGCCGAGAAAGGCCCATCTCGCTCGTGTGTCGATCGATGCACAATGTGTGTCGATCGTGATGGATGTTTTGGTGTTAATCCTGATTCAGTTCATCAGATTAATTCATCCTAAACATGCAGATCTAGGTTCTCTTGAATAGAAACAATATAGATCTCACCTTATACCTGTTTATGCAGCGGAAAGAGAAGGTATGGTCAGAGATCAGAGAGCCACCAAGTGATAACTCCTCCAGAGGTTCACACACGCACACCAAGCAGGAAGAGAGGCTGCTAGACCAAACTGTGGGAGGCGCAGAGAGAGAGAGAGAAATCGCAGAGGGGCTTAGGGTTAGAAGGAAAAATCAGACTTAAGTTTTAATTATAAAACTTGTCTATTTCCTTTTGGGCTTTTGGGCCCAAATACCAATCTGATTAAATCCCTTGGATTTAATCAGACCCATTAATCTCTCTCTAAGTACGACAAATGCCTGGCACTTTTACCGTACTTCTGCTAAGCCGTTCCTACACATTTTCCTGTTAGCTTAGGCGTGTGACCCATATGGGATCATATAATAAAGGCAATAAGTCCAAGACTTATAGATCATGAGCGGACTCTAGCAAGCCATCATGACCCCCAGTATTATATGACTTATGTCTGATCATTGACATACTCTTACTTTCTAGAGACAGTACCGAGATTACTGGACACAATTCCAACAATCTCCCACTTGTACTGGAATCTCTGTATTCATAATCCTTTTGTCTCAATATCTCGATTAGTCATAAGGCAAGATTAGTGCCATCCTTATAAAGCCTAATCTTGTTCATCGGACTCTGATTTGATACTGACAATCCAAACAACTCGGGAAAGTCCGTTTGAGCATGGCCATGCATTTTCCAGTATTCAAATCTCCGATTGGCCTAGAGATATTCACTCCATTTATATTGGAGGGACAAATCCCGTCTTGTTCCATCACTGTAAAATACTCATTTCGTAATACACCCAAACAAGGTCCTTATAACTATCGCATAACGACAGCGTTAGACAATGATCAAAGCGCATCAGTTCATGTGCAGTCACATGCATGCGAACTCAGGTCTAAGGACTATACTCTATAGTCGTAGTAAGAATCTCTTATGACACAGATATAAATATCTTGAAGAGTTCTTATAATCGGGTCTTGTCCGGTCGTATGTTCCCAACATACACCTATGTACTGACTTTGATGCCGCGCATCTATGACACATGAAACTTGGTCATAAGTCACATACCAATCTAGTCTCACACGGTTGTTGGTGTTCCAATTTCAACAACCTTCGACTAGGGACAGGATGATATAAGCCATCTTTCAAATATAGGGTCTCATGATCAAGCTAAATGACTTTGATAACTCAAGATCAAGTCATTTACTTCGATGACCTATAAAATGGTTCATATCATTTTGGAACGATTATTTCATCACAGTTAAAATAATCTTGAAATAATAATTTCATTAAACATAAAATGTTTTACAAGAACATATCAAATAACTAAATAAAGCCTTTAAACTCCCACTCAAATTTAGATTACATTTCAATGTCTCTAATGCCTACAGCTTCAGTCAGGAACTCGAGCTTAGGCCTTGGGAGTGGCTTTGTCAACGGATCAGCGACGTTATCATCTGTCTGAACTCGGCTGATCTTGACTTCCTTTCTATTAATGATGTCACGAATCAAGTGAAATCTTCTTAGAACATGCTTGGATTTCTGGTGTGATCTTGGTTCCTTTGCCTGAGCAATAGCACCATTGTTATCACAAAACAGTGCTAGAGGCTCAGCCGCATCTGGTATCACACCTAGTTCAATAATGAACTTTCGTATCCAAACAGCTTCCTTCGCAGCTTCTGAGGCGGCGATATATTCAGCTTCTGTAGTGGAATCAGCAACGGTGTCTTGCTTGGAGCTTCTCCAACTGATTGCACCGCCATTCAGACAAAAGATATAACCGGACAGTGACCGGAAATCATCTTGGTCTGTCTGGAAACTTGCGTCCGTGAATCCACTGACTTTAAGCACATCACTTCCACCGTACACCAAGAACTTATCCTTAGTATGTCTTAGATACTTCAAGATATTCTTTACGGCAATCCAATGGTTTTCACCTGGATTTGACTGGTATCTACTCGTCATGCTCAATGCATAAGCAACATCAGGACGAGTTGGCATACATGACAGATCCTATTGCAGATGCATAAGGAATATTCTTCATGCGCTCAAGCTCAGCAGCCGTCGTAGGGCTCTGCTTCTTGCTTAGCGTTGTGCCATGTACCATTGGCGTGAAGCCCTTCTTGGAATCTTTCATGCTGAATCTTTGTAGGACTTTGTCAATGTATGAATCTTGACACAAGCCTATCAGCCTTCTAGATCTATCCCGGTAGATCCTGATTCCAAGAACGTATGCGGCTTCACCCATGTCTTTCATGGAAAAACAACTTCCAAGCCAGTCCTTTACCGACTTCAGCATTGGAACGTCTTTTCCGAGAAGCAATATGTCATCAACATACAGAATAAGAAATACTATCTTGCTCCCACTAGTTTTCTTATACACGCATTGTTCTTCTTCGTTTCTGATGAAGTCAAATTGCTTGATCGCTTCATCAAAACGAAGATTCTAGCTCCTCGATGCTTGCTTCAATCCATAAATGGATTTATGAAGCTTGCATACTTTCCCAGCATTCTTTGGATCTATGTAACCGTCAGGTTGCGTCATATACACATCCTCTTCCAGAATACCATTCAGGAAGGCGGTTTTCACGTCCATCTGCCAAATTTCATAATCATGAAAAGCTGCAGTTGCTAGTAGAATCCGAATAGATTTCATCATAGCCACTGGTGAATAGGTTTCATCGTAATCCACACCGTGAACTTGTCTGAAACCTTTTGCCACCAACCTGGCTTTATAAATCTGGACATTTCCATCCACGTCAATCTTCTTCTTGAAGATCCATTTGCACTCGATGGCTTTTACACCAGCGGGTAAGTCAACCAACGAAAACACTTGGTTGACCGACATGGAGTCCATTTCGGAATCAGTGGCCTTGCGCCACTTAGAGGAATCTGGGCCCATCATGGCTTGATTGAAGTTCGATGGTTCATCACCATCAATGATCAGAAGATCATGACAGTTAGTCACGAGGAATCCTTGATATCTCTCGGGTTCGTGACGGATCCTCCCGGATCTTCAAACTTCAGGTACTACAGGTTCAGGCTCTACAATTTCTTGTAGGTCCTCCTGCTGCTCTTCCTCATTAGGTTGAGCAGTATCCTGTTCATCTTGAATTTCTTCAAGCAGTACCTTACTCCCACTGTCTTTCTTAGAGAGAAACTCCCTCTCAAGAAAGTTACAATCCCGGGCAACAAAGATCTTGTTCTCGGAACGTAGATAGAAGTAATAAGCCTTGGTTTCCTTCGGATAACCAATGAAGTAGCATTTATCAGACTTTGGTGTAAGCTTGTCTGAGATTAATCTCTTGACATAGGCTTCACAACCCCAAATTCTAAGATAAGACAGCACTGGAGCCACTCCAGTCCATAATTCATATGGTGTCTTTGCTACTGCTTTCGATGGCGCTCTATTTAGAGTGAACACTGCTGTTAGCAGAGCATATCCCCAAAGGGATATTGGAAGGTCTGTGTGACTCATCATAGATCGAACCATATCCAATAAGGTCCGATTTCTCCTCTCAGATACACCATTCCATTGAGGTGTTCCAGGAGGAGTGAGTTGGGACACGATCCCACACTCTCTTAGATGATCACTGAATTCTTGGCTTAAGTATTCTCCTCCTCGGTCGGACCGAAGAGCCTTAATGCTTTTGCCAAGTTGGTTCTGTACTTCATTTTGGAATTCTCTGAACTTCTCAAAAGATTCAGACTTATGTTTCATTAAATAAACATATCCATACCTACTGAAATCATCAGTGAAGGTAATGAAGTACTGATAGTTTCCTCTTGCATTTGTGGACATTGGGCCACACACATCAGTGTGTATCAGGCCCAATAAGTCACTGGCCCTCTCGTTAGGTTTATTAAAGGGGGCCCGTGTCATTTTGCCCATCATGCAGGATTCGCATTTCTCACATGACTCAAAGTCAAATGAGCCAAGAAGTCCATTCGAATGGAGCCTCTTGATGCGTTTCTCGCTGATGTGCCCTAAACGACAATGCCATAGAAATGTTCGGTTCTCCTCATTAGGTTTGAACCGTTTGGTATTAATGTTATAAATTGGCGCGGATTGATCGAGTATGTAAAGCCCATTCGTAAGAGGGGCAGAACCATAGAACAAATTGTTGCGATTGAAGGAACATAATTTATTCTTAACTGAAAAATCATAACCTTCCAAATCCAACAAAGAAATTGAAATAATATTTCTGCTTATAGCAGGTACAAAATAACAATTATTGAGTTCTAAAATCAATCCCGAAGGTAAAGACAACAAGTATGTGCCTACAGCTAGTGCAGGAACTTTCGCTCCATTCCCAACTCGTAGCTCCACTTGTCCTTGCTTCAGCCTTCTACTGTTGCTGAGTGCCTGCATTTTAGTACAAATATGAGCCCCACAACCAGTATCCATAACCCATGAGGTATTATCAGAAGTAGTTGTATTAACTTCTATAACAAAAATACCTGTTGAAGAAGTCTCGAGAGTCTTCTTCTTCAATTCCTTTAGACCTTCTTGGAATTTCTTACATTCTCTCCTCCAATGCCCTGGTTCTTTACAGAACCTGCATATGTCAGTTGGCCCAGCCTTGGATTTGGGCTTGGGCTTTGGCGTGTCCTTGTCCGCGACTTGGACAGCCTTGGCCTTTCCCTTATCCTTAGCAGAGGATTTCTTAAACCCCTTGCCCTTTTGCACCATAAGCACATTGGGGTCCTTGGCGGTTTTCCTCAAGTTGGGCTCTGCAGTCTTGAGCATTCCGTGAAGCTCAGGCAATGTCTTACTCAAGCCAAGCATGTTAAAGTTCAGGATGAACTGATCATAGCTTGCAGGTAAAGACTGCAGAACGATGTCGCAGGCAAGTTCCTGGCTGATAGGGCAGTCGAGTTTCTGAAGATGATCGAGATAACCCATCATCTTCAAGACATGAGGACTCACTGCCGCATTTGCAGCCAACTTACAGTCTAAGAGGTTCTTAACTGTCTGAAACCTCTCAGTCCTTGCTTGCTCCTGAAAAAGCGATTTCAGGCTTGCCATTATCTCAATTGGTGACAACACACTCTCGAACTGCATTTGCAGCTCAGCAGTCATTGTCGCCAACATAAGGCAATACACATCATTTTCATCTGACGAATGCTTTTCCCAAGCATTATGCAGAGTCCTGGCGGCATTGTTAGCAGGCCTCTCGGGGAGGGGATCACGAAGGACATAATCCTTCTTCTCCTGCTTGAGGACCAGCCTCAAGTTCCTTGACCACGTCAGGAAGTTCGTTCCAGTCAGCTTCTCCTTCTCGAGAACAGACCGGATTGAGAATGTGTTTTGTGTGCTTGTAGTAGTCATAGCTGAAATATATAAGATAAAAAGGTTATTAGTTAATATGTTCAATATGATTAATCTTATATTATACTTAATATGATTAATCACGCATTATATTCAATAACATAAGTTACCCTCAATAGAATATAATGATTCCAAGATCCACATATAACTAAGATCAAAGTGGGCCACTGGCCGTCACCCAACCTTAGCTTATATCGGTAAGCCCTATGTCGGCTAATTATATCCGTGATATAACTCTTGGTTGTGAATCTGGGCCCGAGGCCCAATCCACTCTGATGTCTCAAGGCCCGGGACTCCCGATGGCCTAGTCAAGAAAACCAGACTATACAGTCATGTAATCATTAATGTCTGGGACTCCCAATGACATTTATGAATCACAAACCGTCTTATCCACGCAAAAGTAGACACCCTCACACTGTAAGGCCATGAATACAATTGAATGGGCTTCGACAGCTGACATAGACTGGACAAGACATCCAACGCTTGATATTATTTGAGGTTCGTAGGTTTATTAAAATTTCATCCCAAAATAGAAGATTACTATTTTGGGAAACTTTCCATTTTTGGAAACCTACTATTTTTGGAAACTTTCTAAAATTGGAAACTTTCTAAAACCGGAAACTTTCTAACTTTAGAAATTTCTTAAAATCCAAAACATGCAAATCTAGAAACTTCTATTTTAAGAAACTTTCTAATTTCAAAATTTCGGAAACTTTAATTTAAAATCGATTTTATAATTTTATAAAATAAATTTTAAATTAATCTGAAGAAACGACTCAAATAATTGGCCCAACTGTTTTAACTTCTTGGCCCGAGGCCCAAGAATTGGTCCATGTCCAAGACATAACTCAATTGTCCAATTAAATGACATAACCGGTCTGGTTCATTAAAATTGGTCTTAACCAAAATTAATTACTACGATGACCACAATTGTCAACCGGTTATTTACTAAACCGGATTTTCTCAATTTATTTGGTCCAACCAAATCAAATTAGAAAATCCTGGTTTAGGCACAAAATCCAATAATTATTACGACATTGGATTTCTCATCTCGGTTTAACCAGAACTTAATAAATTTATTAAGTCTGTTTATTAAACCAAGACGTTTAATTTTTTTTTTAAAAATCTTAAACCGAACCTTAAACCGAACCATCTCGAACCGACCATCTAGGTCACGGCCGCAAGCATCACCGCGAGTGGATGATCGAGACAGCCGCAAGCCTTACGATCGGGACGGGACGGGACGCGGGACGGGACAAGACGCGGCGTGAGCTGGACTCGATCGCATCGATCCATGCCATCGATCCGTGATCAATGCATGCGATCGGCTCACCGATCGGTTCAACACTCGCCGCGAGCAACAAGTGATCGGCATGACCACGCGATCGGTTCACGATCGGCCCGTGCATCAAGCGATCCACTCGGCTCTCTCTCGGACGCATACCAATCCGATTGGTCCATGCGATTTCTTAGTTAGGTTTTTAGGTTTTTAATTTGTTTCTTAAGTGTTTTACAAATCAGATTCAATCAATCTCAGATTCAAAACACTTCTAAACAACCTAAAAATTGAATCTAAACAAGAAAAACCAGAACCAATAGCTCTGATACCACTGATGGATGTTTTGGTGTTAATCCTGATTCAGTTCATCAGATTAATTCATCCTAAACATGCAGATCTAGGTTCTCTTGAATAGAAACAATATAGATCTCACCTTATACCTGTTTATGCAGCGGAAAGAGAAGGTATGGTCAGAGATCATAGAGCCACCAAGTGATAACTCCTCCAGAGGTTCACACACGCACACCAACCAGGAAGAGAGGCTGCTAGACCAAACTGTGGGAGGCGCAGAGAGAGAGAGAGAAATCGCAGAGGGGCTTAGGGTTAGAAGGAAAAATCAGACTTAAGTTTTAATTATAAAACTTGTCTATTTCCTTTTGGGCTTTTGGGCCCAAATACCAATCTGATTAAATCCCTTGGATTTAATCAGACCCATTAATCTCTCTCTAAGTACGACAAATGCCTGGCACTTTTACCGTACTTCTGCTAAGCCGTTCCTACACATTTTCCTGTTAGCTTAGGCGTGTGACCCATATGGGATCATATAATAAAGGCAATAAGTCCAAGACTTATAGATCATGAGCGGACTCTAGCAAGCCATCATGACCCCCAGTATTATATGACTTATGTCTGATCATTGACATACTCTTACTTTCTAGAGACAGTACCGAGATTACTGGACACAATTCCAACAGATCGATGCAATCCTCTGTTCTGGACAGTGAACTCTATCTCTCAGATCAAAACTCCAA
The DNA here is from genome assembly GCA_030180135.1 of Orychophragmus violaceus. NCBI lineage: Eukaryota > Viridiplantae > Streptophyta > Magnoliopsida > Brassicales > Brassicaceae > Orychophragmus > Orychophragmus violaceus. The sequence goes on along the minus strand of CM058234.1, from coordinate 63,138,915 downwards.
AATGCTCCAAAAATCTCCATAATCTCCAATTCCGCTCCAAACGTGCATGTACGTAATAACACCTGTAAATGACTCTAAAGAAACACCAAAAGACTCTAAAACATACTTATATCATGCTCTAAAACCGGTAAAAACCATGATATATCAACTCCCCCACACTTAGCATCTGCTTGCCCTCAAGCAAAACAGAGAACTAAAACATGGTGAAGAGGTTTGAAAACTTTCAGAAACTCTTTTCATCCTAGAAGCAACAACACTCAGATTCCCCTTAGTAAGCCACTAAAAGAATCACCTGCAAGACATCAAGACCAACATATACTTCCCTCACACTTAGCAACTGTCCTAAGTAAACTCCACAATCACATTCAAGCATTCAAATTCACCCTACTGACTTCTATAAGCTATTAAGTACGGTCTCACCTAAGGATTATCGATCAAAGGGCACATGGATTCTTACTCTGTCAGCTCTAGACCACCATACTATCTTTTTATGGTTCCTTTCTTCTCTTTTCCCTTCCTTAGCAATCTGATTTTTCCCCATTGGGTATCATTTTTTTTTTTATCAGTGCTCTTCCCGTTATGGGGTGTACTTTGGACACATTCCATGAATGCACAGGAGGTAATAGTGGTAGCTACCACTCCCGTGACCACTTCGGAGCTACTAGCTCATCCTCAGTTTGTTATTCTTTTTTTTTTTTACTTTAAGAGAAGGGGAGAAGGGAACCTTACTCGGACAGGTTTACAAGCTGTGTCAGAACTAACAAAGGAATCCGACTCAAGGTATACCAAGCCCTTAGGTGAGAAAATTAAGTCAAATTTACAAGGGTGAAGTCAGTAAAGGATCCTCTGATACCTGAAGTGATGTGGGTGTTCTCAGTAGGCTGATATGTGTTGGGTTTTCTAATAGTCATAGATTGATCCTGCAACTTCATCCCAATGGTCACTTAAGTTCCTGCAAGTGATGTTAACTTCTCAAAAATTCAATGTTTCTTACTTAAACCATTTTGACTCAATAAAACAATTTTTTTTTGAAAAATAGGACTGACTCTAAGAAAACAAAAAGATAAAAGTTAGTACCACCTCTCCCACACTTGAAACACATTGTCTCTAGTAGTGTCAAGCTAAGGATTGGTAAAAGAAACTAAAAATGTTAAGGGATGGATTAAGTTCTGTCTGATTTTTACCTGTCTCGCTCATGCATCGATCGTTACGCATAAATGCGACGATCGTTGCAAGGCGATTTCGATATGAGTCGATCGTTGCTCAGGTCCACAACGATCGCTGCAATGCGATTTTCGTGTTGTGATGATCGACACACATGACTGTGTCGATCGTTGCATTGCGATTTCTCGAGACCTGCAGACAAAACTCACCAAAACCAAAAGCAAACGTAAAATCCTAAAAAAACACCAAAAATGAATATGCGAAAACGAAACAGTGGGTTGCCTCCCACTCAGCGCTCTTTTAGCGTCAATAGCTTGACGTTTTAGTTGAATCAGACAGAGGGTGCAACATCCAGAGGCAAAATCTGACCTTCTGGAATCTCGGCCTTAGCCCAATAATGCTTTACTCTCTGTCCATTTACAGTAAATTCCTTACCTTCCTGGCTGATTAGAACGACAGCTCCATAAGGACGTACCTCCTTGATCGTGAAAGGACCAGACCACCTTGATCTCAGCTTACCTGGGAACAATTGCAAATGAGATTTATACAAAAGTACCTGATCATTAGGCTCAAATTGTCTAGAGACAATCTTCTTGTCATGATAAGCCTTAGTCCTCTCCTTGTACAGCTTTGAGTTCTCATAAGAAAAATGTCTAATCTCATCCAACTCATTAAGATGCACCAATCTCCTCTCTGCAGCAGATTTAAGATTGAAGTTCATCTGCTTCACAGCCCATGCTGCTTTGTGCTCAAGCTCTACTTGCAGATGGCATGCTTTTCCATACAGCAGATGAAATGGAGTAGTCCCAAGTGGTGTCTTAAATGCAGTCCGGTAAGCCCATAGTGCATCATCCAGCTTTGCTGCCCAATCCTTCCTTGTCTTCCCAACTGTCTTCTCTAAGATCTCCTTGATATGTCTGTTAGAGACCTCAACTTGTCCACTAGTCTGAGGGTGATAAGGAGTAGCAACTCGGTGATGAACTCCATGCTTCTGTAGCAACTTCTCGAAGACCTTATTAATGAAATGAGATCCTCCATCACTAATTACTATCTGAGGTACTCCAAATCTAGGGAATATGATGGTCTTAAACAGCTTAATAACCACCGAAGAATCATTGGTTGGACTAGCTATTGCTTCTACCCACTTAAATACATAGTCCACAGCAACCAAGATAAACTTATTCCCATAGGATGAGGGAAAAGGACCCATGAAATCTATGCCCCAGCAATCGAAAACCTCAACCTCAAGAATGAAATTCTGAGGCATCTCATGCTTCTTACTGATTTTCCCTCTCCTCTGACAGGCATCACACTGAGAAACAAAGGAATGAGCATTCGCAAACATCGTAGGCCACCAGAAACCTGCTTGCAAAACCTTAGACACAGTCTTGAAAGTAGCAAAATGTCCAGCATAATCTGATCCATGACAGTGGAATAGGATACCTGGAACCTCTGATTCAAAAACGCATCTTCTGTAAAGACCATCCGAACAGTGCTTGTAGAGATAAGGCTCATCCCAGTAGTATCGTCTGAGCTCCCTGAAGAATTTCTTCTTTGCATACCCCTTCAAATCATCTGGTTCAGTCTCTGCAGCCAGGTAATTAGCTATATCTGCGTACCAGGGTCGATCGGTGGTTGCGATAGCATCAACTTCGAAGTCATAGTCTCCAATTTGAACCGTGAAGGGTTCTGGGCTCGTATCCGCACTGCAACGATCGTCTCATAAGGTAGCATCGATCGTTGCGTTCTCGTCACATGCGTCGATCGTCACAGATGTGGCATCGATCGACGCAATGCGATTACTCCGACAGTCTTGCAAATTTCTGTCCAAATCCGTCTGAAACACTGTCCCGATCATATTGGCGTTCTCCTCAGGCAAGAAATCATTAATAGGCACGTCTTCCTCAACCAGCATCCTTGACAAATGGTCAGCAACTCCATTCTCAACTCCCTTATTGTCCCTCACTTCAATGTTATACTCCTGAAGCAACAGAATCCATCTCAACAATCTTGGCTTAGCATCTTTATTCTGCATCAGATACTTCATGGCTGAATGATCAGTGTGTACAATCACTTTGGAGCCAACAAGATAGGGGCGAAACTTCTCAAATGCAAAGACAACAGCCAACAACTCCTTCTTTGTAGTGGCATAGTTTCTCTGCGCATCATCTAGTGTCCTGCTGGCATAATAGACAGCATGAAGCTTTCTGTCCTTCTTCTGCCCCAGAACAGCTCCCACAGCGTAGTCACTCGCATCACACATAACCTCAAAAGGTAGACCCCAATCTGGTGGCTGAACTATAGGAGCACTCACTAATGCCTTCTTGATCTGTTCAAAATGCAGTGTGACAGTCTGAATTGAACTCAAACTTGGTATCCTTACACAGCAAAGCAGTTAGTGGTCTAGCAATCTTACTGAAGTCCTTGATGAACCGTCTATAGAAACCAGCAAGTCCAAGAAAGCTCCTCACAGACTTCACAGAATAAGGCGCCTGAAGGTTGGTCATTTCCTCAATCTTAGCGTGGTCTACTTCGATCCCTGCTTCAGACACTTTATGTCCAAGTACAATGCCATCTCTGACCATGAAATGGCACTTCTCCCAATTAAGAACCAAGTGCTTCTCCTCGCATCTAGCTAGTACCTTGCACAGATTATCCAAGCACTCATTATAAGATGACCCGTAGACTGAAAAGTCATCCATAAACACCTCCATAAAGTCCTCAATCATATCAGTGAATATGGACATCATGCATCTCTGGAAGGTGGCTGGTGCATTACAAAGTCCAAAAGGCATCCTGCGGTATGAAAATGTGCCATATGGACAGGTAAAAGTAGTCTTTCCCTGATCCTTTGGATGGATGGGGATCTGGGAGAAGCCGGAGTATCCATCTAGGAAGCAATATTAAGGGTGATTTGCTAACCTCTCTAGCATCTGGTCAATGAAAGGTAAAGGGAAATGATCTTTCCTTGTCGTAGCATTGAGCTTCCTGTAATCTATGCACATCCGGTGTCCAGTCACAGTCCTTGTAGGAATCAGCTCGTTCTTCTCATTCTTCACTACTGTAACTCCACCCTTCTTGGGCACTACATGGACTGGACTAACCCAATCGCTGTCTGAAATAGGATAAATGTGTTGGAATTGTGTCCAGCAATCTCTGTACTGTCTCTATAACGTAAGAGTATGTCAGTGATCAGACATAAGTCATACAATACTGGGGGTCATGATGGCTTGCTAGAGTCCGCTCATGATCTATAAGTCTTGGACTTATTGCCTTTATTGTATGATCCCATATGGGTCACACGCTTAAGCTAGCAGGAAATAATGTTGAAAGGCATAGCAGAAGTACGACAAAAGTGCTAGGCATTTGTCGTACTAAGAGAGAATGAATAATGGGTCTGATTAAATGGGATTTAATCAGATTGGGCCCAAAAGCCCAAAAGGGAAAGAGAAGGCTTTTAATGTCTAAAAGCCAAGTCTTTCTCCCCAACCCTAAGCCTCCCAGCCGCGATCTCTCTCTCTCTCTGGCGCCTCCCTCAGCTCGGTCTAGCAACCAGTTTCCTGTGATTGCGTGTGTGAGCCTTTGGAGGATTCATCCCTTGGTGTATCTCCCTGATCTCTGACCTGTTCATCAATTCCGCTGCAACAAACAGGTAAAAGGTGAGATCTAATGTTTCTAAATAAGAACACCTAGATCTGATGCATGTTTAGGTTGATATCAACATGAGAATTGAATCAGGATCAACCGAAACTTCCAACAGTGGTATCAGAGCCATTGGTTCTTAGGTTTCTTGTTTTAGATTCAAGTTTAGGTTTTTAATCTGCTTAGAATTGTTTTTGAATCAATTACTGATAAGATAAAACGATTAAGAATCAGAATTGAACTCTAAACACACAAGAAAAATCGCAAAACATGAGCTATATGACTCAGATTTGCGATCGGCCGGGTATTGGATCGACCGGCTTGGCCGGTTAGTGATCACGGCCGAGAGACCGGGAGGGCAAAGATGGCCGGTCGGACGGAGCGATCGCGGGTCGGACGCACGATGGTCGGATCGGATCGGTTCATACGATCGCGATCGATCGTCGCGTCACGACCGATCACTCGTCCCGATCGCGTCCCAGCCGAGCGTCCATATGGTCGCGTGCGTCCGTCCGGTGAGCCGTCCCTGTCCCGTCCCGAACGTCAGGCTGATTCGTCCCGACCGTCCTCGATCTCGGATCGACCGGCTCGCGGCTGAGCGGCTGGATGTGAGTTTCTTGGATGGAAACTAGGTCACGACCAACTCGGTTTGGTTCGTGACCAATTCGGTTCGGTTTAAGGCTCGGTTTAAAATTTGATTAAAAAAATCAACGTTCTGGTTTAATAAACAGATTTTAATAATTTTATTAAATCTGGTTAAACCGGGATAAGAAATCCAATGTCGAAAGAAATATTGGATTTAGTGCCTAAACCAGGAATTTCTAATTTGATTTGGTTGGACCAAATAAATTGAGAAATTCCGGTTTAGTAAATAACCGGTTGACAATTGTGGTCATCGTAGTAATTAAAACTTGGTTAGACCAGTTTTAATGAACCAGACCGGTTATGTCAATTAATTGGACAATTGGGTCATGTCTTGGACATGGACCAATTCTTGGGCCTCGGGCCAAGAAGTTAAAACAATTGGGCCAGTTAATTGAGTCTTTCTTCAGATTAATTTAAAATCTATTTTATAAAATTATAAAGTCGTTTTTAAATTAATGTTTCCGAAATTTTATAATTAGAAAGTTTCTTAAAATAGAATTTTCTGAATTTGCGGGTTTTGGATTTTAAAGAAGTTTCTAAAGTTAGAAAGTTTCCGGTTTTAGAAAGTTTTCAATTTTAGAAAGTTTCTAAAAATAGTAGGTTTCCATAAATAGAAAGTTTCCCGAAATAGTAATCTTCTATTTTGGGAATGATTTTAATAAACCTACGAACCTCGAACAATATCAAGCGTTGGATGTCTTGTCCAGGCTATGTCAGCTGTCAAAGCCCATTCAATTGCATTCATGGCCTTACAGTGTGAGGATGTCTGCTTTTGCGTGGGTAAGACGGTTTGTGATTCATAAATGTCATTGGGAGTCCCAGACATTAATGATTACATGACTGTATAGTCCGGTTTTCTTGACTAGGCCATCGGGAGTCTCGGGCCTTGAGACATCAGGGTGGATTGGGCCTCGGGCCCAGATTCACAACCAAGAGTTATATCACGGATATAATTAGCCGATATAGGGCTTACCGATATAAGCTAAGGTTGGGTGACGGCCAGTGGCCCACTTTGATCTTAGTTATATGTGGATCTTGGAATCATTATATTCTATTGAGGGTAACTTATGTTATTGAATATAATGCATGATTAATCATATTATACTTTAATACGAGATTAATCATTTTGAACACATAACTAATAACCTTTTTATTTATATATTTCAGATATGACTACTACAAGCACTCAAAACACATTCTCGATCCGGTCTGTTCTCGAGAAGGAGAAGCTGACTGGAACGAACTTCCTGACATGGTCAAGGAACTTGAGGCTGGTCCTCAAGCAGGAGAAGAAGGATTATGTCCTTCGAGATCCCCTCCCCGAGAGGCCTCTTGCCAATGCTGCCAGGACTCTGCACAATGCTTGGGAAAAGCATTCGTCAGATGAAAATGATGTTTATTGCCTGATGTTGGTGACAATGACTCCTGAGCTGCAAAAACAGTTCGAAAGTGTATTGTCTCCAATCGAGATCATGGCAAGCCTGAAATCGCTTTTTCAGGAGCAGGCTAGGACCGAGAGGTTCCAGACAGTTAAGAACCTCTTGGACTGTAAGTTGGCTGCGAATGCGGCAGTGAGTCCTCATGTGTTGAAGATGATGGGTTATCTCGATCATCTTCACAAACTCGACTGCCCAATCAGCCAGGAACTTGCCTGCGACATCATTCTGCAGTCTTTACCTGCAAGCTATGATCAGTTCATTCTGAACTTTAACATGCATGGCTTGAGTAAGACACTGCCTGAGCTTCACGGAATGCTCAAGACTGCAGAGCCCAACTTGAAGAAAACCGCCAAGGACCCCAATGTACTTATGGTACAAAAGGGCAAGGGGTTTAAGAAGTCTTCTGCTAAGGATAAGGGAGCGGCCAAGGCTGTCCATGTCGCGGACAAGGACACGCCAAAGCCCAAGCCCAAGTCCAAGGCTGGGCCAACTGACATGTGCAGGTTCTGCAAAGAACTGGGGCATTGGAGAAGAGATTGCAAGAAATTCCAGGAAGGTCTAAAGGAATTGAAGAAGAAGACTTTCGAGACTTCTTCATCAGGTATTTTTGTTATAGAAGTTAATACAACTACTTCTGATAATACCTCATGGGTCATGGATACTGGTTGTGGGGCTCATATTTGTACTAATATGCAGGCACTCAGCAACAGTAGAAGGCTGAAGCAAGGACAAGTGGAACTACGAGTTGGGAATGGAGCGAAAGTTTCAGCACTAGCTGTAGGAACTTACTTGTTGTCTTTACCTTCGGGATTGATTTTAGAACTTAATAATTGTTATTTTGTACCTGCTATAAGCAGAAATATTATTTCAATTTCTTTGTTGGATTTGGAAGGTTATGATTTTTCAGTTAAGAATAAATTATGTTCCTTCAATCGCAACAATTTGTTCTATGGTTCTGTCCCTCTTACGAATGGGCTTTACATACTCGATCAATCCGCGCCAATTTATAACATTAATACAAAACGGTTTAAACCTAATGAGGAAAACCGAACGTTTCTATGGCATTGTCGTTTAGGGCACATCAGCGAGAAACGCATCAAGAGGCTCCATTCGAATGGACTTCTTGGCTCATTTGACTTTGAGTCATGTGAGAAATGCGAATCCTGCATGATGGGCAAAATGACACGGGCCCCCTTTAATAAACCTAACGAGAGGGCCAGTGACTTATTGGGCCTGATACACACTGATGTGTGTGGCCCAATGTCCACAAATGCAAGAGGAAACTATCAGTACTTCATTACCTTCACTGATGATTTCAGTAGGTATGGATATGTTTATTTAATGAAACATAAGTCTGAATCTTTTGAGAAGTTCAGAGAATTCCAAAATGAAGTACAGAACCAACTTGGCAAAAGCATTAAGGCTCTTCGGTCCGACCGAGGAGGAGAATACTTAAGCCAAGAATTCAGTGATCATCTGAGAGAGTGTGGGATCGTATCCCAACTCACTCCTCCTGGAACACCTCAATGGAATGGTGTGTCTGAGAGGAGAAATCGGACCTTATTGGATATGGTTCGATCTATGATGAGTCACACAGACCTTCCTATATCCCTTTGGGGATATGCTCTGCTAACAGCAGTGTTCACTCTAAATAGAGCGCCATCAAAAGCAGTAGCAAAGACACCATATGAATTATGGACTGGAGAAACTCCAGTGCTGTCTTATCTAAGAATTTGGGGTTGTGAAGCCTATGTTAAGAGATTAATCTCAGATAAGCTTACACCAAAATCTGATAAATGCTACTTCATTGGTTATCCACGGGAAACCAAGGCTTATTACTTCTATCTACGTTCCGAGAACAAGATCTTTGTTGCCCGGGATTGTAACTTTCTTGAGAGAGAATTTCTCTCTAAGAAAGACAGTGGGAGTAAGGTACTGCTTGAAGAAATTCAAGATGAACAGGATACTGCTCAACCTAATGAGGAAGAGCAGCAGGAGGATCTACAAGAAATTGTAGAGCCTGAACCTGTAGTACCTGAAGTTCGAAGATCCGGGAGGATCCGTCACGAACCCGAGAGATATCAGGGATTCCTCGTGACTGACTGTCATGATCTTTTGATCATTGATAGTGATGAACCATCGAACTTCAATCAAGCCATGATGGGCCCAGATTCCTCTAAGTGGCGCAAGGCCACTGATTCCGAAATGGACTCCATGTCGGTCAACCAAGTATTTTCGTTGGTTGACTTACCCGCTGGTGTAAAAGCCATCGAGTGCAAATGGATCTTCAAGAAGAAGATTGACGTGGATGGAAATGTCCAGATTTATAAAGCCAGGTTGGTGGCAAAAGGTTTCAGACAAGTTCACGGTGTGGACTACGATGAAACCTATTCACCGGTGGCTATGATGAAATCTATTCGGATTCTACTAGCAACTGCAGCTTTTCATGATTATGAAATTTGGCAGATGGACGTGAAAACCGCCTTCCTGAATGGCATTCTGGAAGAGGATGTGTATATGACGCAACCTGACGGTTACATAGATCCAAAGAATGCTGGGAAAGTATGCAAGCTTCATAAATCCATTTATGGATTGAAGCAAGCATCGAGGAGCTGGAATCTTCGTTTTGATGAAGCGATCAAGCAATTTGACTTCATCAGAAACGAAGAAGAACAATGCGTGTATAAGAAATCTAGTGGGAGCAAGATTGTATTTCTTATCCTGTATGTCGATGACATACTGCTTCTCGGAAACGACATTCCAATGCTGAAGTCTGTAAAAGACTGGCTTGGAAGTTGTTTTTCCATGAAAGACATGGGTGAAGCCGCATACGTTCTTGGAATTAGGATCTATCGGGATAGACCTAAAAGGCTGATAGGCTTGTGTCAAGACTCATACATTGACAAAGTCCTACAAAGATTCAGCATGAAAGATTCCAAGAAGGGCTTCACGCCAATGGTACATGGCACAACGCTAAGCAAGAAGCAGAGCCCTACGTCGGCTGCTGAGCTTGAGCGCATGAAGAATATTCCTTATGCATCTGCAATAGGATCTGTCATGTATGCCATGATCTGTACTCGTCCTGATGTTGCCTATGCATTGAGCATGACGAGTAGATACCAGTCAAATCCAGGTGAAAACCATTGGATTGCCGTAAAGAATATCTTGAAGTATCTAAGACATACTAAGGATAAGTTCTTGGTGTACGGTGGAAGTGATGTGCTTAAAGTCAGTGGATTCACGGACGCAAGTTTCCAGACAGACACAGATGATTTCCGGTCACAGTCCGGTTATGTCTTTTGTCTGAATGGCGGTGCAGTAAGTTGGAGAAGCTCCAAGCAGGACACCGTTGCTGATTCCACTACAGAAGCTGAATATATCGCCGCCTCAGAAGCAGCGAAGGAAGCTGTTTGGATACGAAAGTTCATTATGGAACTAGGTGTGATACCAGATGCGGCTGAGCCTCTGGCACTGTTTTGTGACAACAATGGTGCTATAGCTCAGGCAAAGGAACCAAGATCACACCAGAAATCCAAGCATGTTCAAAGAAGATATCACTTGATACGTGACATCATTAATAGAAAGGAAGTCAAGATCAGCCGAGTTCCGACAGATGATAATGTCGCTGACCCGTTGACAAAGCCACTCCCAAGGCCTAAGCTCGAGTTCCTGACTGAAGCTGTAGGCATTAGAAACATTGAAATGTAATCTAAATTTGAGTGGGAGTTTTGTGAGCTTTATTTTAGTTATTTGATATGTTCTTGTAAAACATTATTTTATGTTTTAATGAAATTATTATTTCAAGATTATTTTAACTGTGATGAAATAATCGTTCCAAAATGATATGAACCATTTTATAGGTCATCGAAGTAAATGATTTGATCTTGAGTCATCGAAGTCATTTAGCTTGATCATGAGATCCTATATTTGATAAATGTTTTATATCATCATGTCCCTAGTCGAAGGTTGTTGAAACTGGAACACCAACAACCGTGTGAGACTGGATTGGTACGTGACTTATGACAAAGTCTCAGTGTGTCATAGATGCACGGCATCAAAGTCAGTACATAGGTGTATGTTGGGAACATACGACCGGACAAGACCCGACTATAAGAACTCTTCAGGATATTTATATCTGTGTCATAAGAGATTCTTACTACGACTATAGAGTATAGTCCTTAGACCTGAGTTCACATGCATGTGACTGCACATGGACTGATGTACTTTGATCATTGTCTAACGCTATCATTCTGTGATAGTTATAAGGACCTTGTTTGGGTACATCATGAAATGAGTAGTTTACAGTGATGGAACAAGATGGGATTTGTCCCTCCAATATAAATGGAGTGAATATCTCTAGGCCAATCGGAGATTTGAATACTGGAAAACGCATGGCCATGCTCAAACGGACTTTCCCGAGTCGTTTGTATTGTCAGTATCAAATCAGAGTCCGATGAACAAGATTAGGCTTTATAAGGATGACACTAATCTTGCCTTATGACTAATCGAGATATTGAGACGAAAGGGATTATGAATACAGAGATTCCAGTTCAAGTGGGAGATTGTTGGAATTGTGTCCAGCAATCTCTGTACTGTCTCTATAACGTAAGAGTATGTCAGTGATCAGACATAAGTCATACAATACTGGGGGTCATGATGGCTTGCTAGAGTCCGCTCATGATCTATAAGTCTTGGACTTATTGCCTTTATTGTATGATCCCATATGGGTCACACGCTTAAGCTAGCAGGAAATAATGTTGAAAGGCATAGCAGAAGTACGACAAAAGTGCTAGGCATTTGTCGTACTAAGAGAGAATGAATAATGGGTCTGATTAAATGGGATTTAATCAGATTGGGCCCAAAAGCCCAAAAGGGAAAGAGAAGGCTTTTAATGTCTAAAAGCCAAGTCTTTCTCCCCAACCCTAAGCCTCCCAGCCGCGATCTCTCTCTCTCTCTGGCGCCTCCCTCAGCTCGGTCTAGCAACCAGTTTCCTGTGATTGCGTGTGTGAGCCTTTGGAGGATTCATCCCTTGGTGTATCTCCCTGATCTCTGACCTGTTCATCAATTCCGCTGCAACAAACAGGTAAAAGGTGAGATCTAATGTTTCTAAATAAGAACACCTAGATCTGATGCATGTTTAGGTTGATATCAACATGAGAATTGAATCAGATCAACCGAAACTTCCAACAAAATGATCCCAGCATTCAGGAGCTTCATGATCTCCTTCTTTACCACATCCTTAAGGTTAGGATTAAGCCTCCTCTGATGCTCAACAGACGTCTTAGACTCGTCCTCAAGATGTATCCGATGCATGCACAGCTCCGGAGAGATACCTGAAATGTCATCAAGAGAATAGCCAAGAGCTTTGCGATGCTTGCGCAGCTTGCTTAGCAGTAAAGTGAGCTCTGCGTTGTTCAAACTAGCATTAACAATCACTGGATATGTCGAATTAGGTCCAAGAAATGCATACCTTAGCCCGGATGGAAGTTGTTTCAGCTCAATTTTCGGAGCTTTTTCCTCTGCCCAATCTCTGTCGACTTGCAACGATCGATGCTTAAGTTGTGTTGATCGATGCAAAGTCGCGTCAGACACATCTAATTGCATCACTTGCTCAGAAGAATCCATTAGCCTCGCATAGCAGATTGCGAGCTCATCTTGCAGGTGTTCCAGCTCCATTTTAGAGCTCAGTAAAGCTCTCTCCAGTGGATCCTCAGCATGTGTCTTATGAAAGTAATTTCAGCCAAATCACTGAGTGTGTCCACATAAAAGTTATGTTCGTCGATGGTCGGTCTCTTCACCAGTTTGTCCATATCAAAGCTCATCTTCAGGTCACCCACATTCATAATTATTTTACCTCTCTGGCATTCAATCATCGCACCCGCAGTAGCCAAGAAAGGCCTACCCAAAATCAGTGGATCCTTTGGTTCCTCTCCATACTGCAGAACCACAAAATCAGTAGGAATCACACATTGGCCAATCATTATAGGCACATCCTCCAATATTCCTTCAGGAATTCTGATTGTTTAGTCTGCTAAAACCAGTGAGATCCTAGTGGGCAGGAAGTCAGTCATCCCAAGTCTCTTAGCAACAGAGAAGGGCATAAGGTTCACACTAGAACCAAGATCACATAGAGATCTCTCAAATCTTTCCCTGTAGATACCACAATCCAACACAAAGCTTCATGGATCTTTCAACTTCTCAGGAATTCTGCCATGAATCACTGCACTACATACCTCTGTGATCATCATTACACTCTCCTCATCAGACCATTTACCAGCAATTAAGTCCTTAAGACATCTCTTCATCACATGAGTAGTCTCCATAGAGTCAATCAAAGGCACTTCAATCTTCACCTTTTTAATGATCTCCTTGCATTTGGCATACTGCTTATCGTTCTTAGCCTTCCTGGGGTTCTTAGGAAAAGGTACCTTAGGTTTGTAGACCCTTTCATTCGACTTCTTCAGCTTTTCTGCGTTTGAGCTCTCTGCAGTCGCCTTGCGTCGATCGTTGCTAGTGTTGCATCGATCGTTGCTGCGCGACTGTGTTACAACCTCTGCATCGAGCTTGGGCTCATCATCCTTGTTTTCGCTTTGCATCGACCATTGCTGAGGTGCGTCGATCGATGCATTGCGAATTCCACGGATCTCATCTTCCATTTCTTCAATCTCCACGATTTCTTCGACACTCAACTGCTTTTTCTAGGCAGGAAACAGCTCCTTACCACTTCTCAATGTCACTGCATTGCACTGATACTTAGGATTAGTATCAGTCCGTCCCGGAAGAGATCCATCTGGCCTCTGAACATATCCAGCAGTCCTCGCAACCTTAGCATCAAGCTCCTTCATATGTGTGCTAAAGGATTCAAATTTCCCATTCAGATCTTCATACACAGCACCTAATTTCTTGTCGAAGTCTACAGCATTCTTAGTCTGACCTTTCAGCAACTCCTCCATCATGGCTTCCATCTTGCTCTCATGAGCATTAGCAGCAGGAGGTGCTTGATAGGAGGATGATCCATAAGTCCTCTGATTACCTTGCTGAAAAGGTTTCTGAAAACCAGCAGACTGTCCATATCCAGAAGAGTTTTGATTGCTTGTGAAAGCACTCTTCTGTCCACCATTGAAAAACTTGTTACCTTGCTGACCACTAAACATGTTCCCTTGAAATCCAGAGCCACAAATGTAGTTCACATCCTCTTCCTGATGGTCTTATTTAGCTCCAAATACCTCAACATCCTGAGCAAAATGGACAGCTTTCTTCCCAGCCAACAGATTACGAACAGTGTCCAACTTACTCCTGATATCAGCTATCTCCAGATTATCTATCTTCCCACCAGACTCCTTCCTTCTCCTATCAGCAGTCTTGCAGCTATTACTGCTCACCAAGTTATCTATCAATGTCTTAGCTTGCTCAGGAGTCCTTGTGTTAAAATTTCCATTGCTGGAATTATCCAACGCAGTCTGGTAAGGGAGATCTATACCTCTAAAGAATATGCCCAGCAATGTCACTTCAGTGAATCCATGATGAGGACAGTCTCGTTGGTACTTCTTAAACCTCATCCAAGCAGCTTTAAGAGGCTCTATAGGACCTTGGGAGAAAGTGAGAATGTCCTGTCTCGACTGATCGGAGTGAGCATCATCATAAAAGTGTCTCAGAAACTCACTCTTCACAGCATCCCAAGTAGTAAACTTCCCAGGTGGAAGTTGTTTCAACCAGGCAGCAGCATCTCCAGCGAGAGAGTAGGGGAAAAGTTTGAGAAACAGATAATCATAGTTCACTCCATCATACTTCATCCCAGTGACTATGTCCTCAAACTCATCAATATGGTCCATTGGCTGCTCATTCGGAAACCCATGGAAGGCATTCTGCCTCAGAATAGAGTAGTAGATGGTCTTGATCTCGAAGTCATTCCTCTCAAAACCAGGAGGTACAAGTGCTGACCGGTTAGCATGAAGCTCATCCGGACGGTTATAGTCAGCAAGGGTCCTCTCAGCATGAATGACCATCTGCCTCTGACCTTGGCCTTGTCCTTGGCCTTGTCCTTGTTCTTGTCGCGGTTCAGGCTCAGGTTTAGGGATCACATTCCCTTCAGCATCAATCCTTTGCACAGCAGCATTATACGGATTGTTTTATCGGTCCCTTAAGGTACCTTGAGCATCAGGTATCAGAATCAAGCGCTCTTGTACCATCTTTGCTCGTCGACTTTTCATGTTAGTTCTCTCTAGTCTAGCAAGCTCCTAAAGTCTGAGATTAACGAGATTCGAGTTCGGATGACTTCTGGTATCACGCGTCTGCATAAACCGTCTGTAATCGCAGTGCAACGATCGATGCTAAGAGGCAACGATCGATTCAACTCTAGTCGCCTTGCAACGATCGATTCAAAGGTATGCAACGATAGATGCTAAGCGAATGTCAGACCTGCGACAGAGAAAAACAGAAAAATAAAAATTAGTAACTAAAAACAAAAATAAAAATCCTAGTCTAAACCCTAAGTTCAAATCTATCGAAGACTCAAAAGAGTCCCCGGCAACGGCGCCAAAAACTTGATAGGTCTAAGTTTTAATCCTATTCTACTGCAAGTGCACAGTTAATGCAATTATAGTATAAGGGTATCGAAATCCACAGAGACTCTAGACCTACGATAGATTTTAGAACGGTCAAGTTAAACTAGGAGAAAGTAATGAGAAAACTAAAAGCAAAGCAGAAAAGTAAATCAGGTAACATGATTGGTTTGAAAGCAATTAACTAAAAGAGCTAAGTCTAGGGAGTTCTCAGGAAATCAGACAAGCAGATCAGATAATCAGTCAGGATCAAATTAAGCACTGTTCTAGAACTCAAACACGGATATAGAACTAACCAACTTTCGTTGTGAGAATTCTCTAAGTCTAATAGCAGAAATCCAAATTTCTTTGCAATTCCTAGCAGATTAAACTAGCTTTAAGTTCAGGTTCGATATGTTCACAATTCAATTAAACCAAATTTCTTTGCGAGTAATTCAATTTCTCAACCTAAATAGTTCAGATTCTAAATCACACTTTCGTGTCAATTTAATAACCTAGAGTCTAGATTCTAAGTGATCAAGTTAGAAACTAGTGTTAAGCATAATTCAGGTTGAAGAACAAATAAGTTATTTATCCTAACTGAAATAATTAAATCTAGCAAGTCATGAAATCCTTAATGATTTGTGAAATGATTAGTGAAATAGGTTTGCTTGGCCTAAAACCAGCGACACATCCTCTTGAACCGAACCATAAACTCTCTTGGCTGACAGACCTGATCTGCTGAATCCAACTCTCTATAGGCAGCTATTTGGGCGTCTGATTTTTCTTGCTACAACTCGGCCTGAAATGTTGTATGCTATCCAGATTCTCTCTCAATTCATGACTCATCCAAAATCTGAACATTAGGATGCAACTATTCGAGTTGTTATATATCTGAAACATAGTACGAGTCAAGGTACTCTACTCAAATCCTGCACAAACCTTATATTTTCAGCTTGGTGTTACTCCGATTAGGCCTCATTTCCTATCACTCGACGATCCTTAACAGGATGGTTCATTCATTTAGGTGATGATTCTCCTCAGTCATGGAAAAAAAGAAAACAGAACGTTGTCTCTCGTTTCTCTGCTGAAGCTAAGTATCGTGCAGTGGGAGACACAGTTAGTGAGATTCTTTGGCTTCGTGGATTATTTCTTGTGCTTGGTGCCTCATGCGATTATCCTATCATCCTTAAATCAGAGAGTCAATCAGCTACCAAGCTTGCTGCAAACCCTATTTATCATGCTCACACAAAACATGGGTAATGACTGTCAATTCATATGTGATAAGATCATTCGAGGTACAATCGCAAATACACATATCTCAACAAAGACGCAACTTGCTGATATCTTGACAAAAGATTTAGGTCGCAAAGAGTTTGAAGATTTCTTTTTCAACTTTCTCATAATCTTAATACAAAAGAAACCTATTCACAACTTCTAAGGGTTCTTGACAGATTATCATCTAAGTAACACGAGAGACAGAAGGAAATCATAATGAAAACATCGTCATAATCTTAGACTCTTAGTCAGATAGGAGCAGTATCTTTCGAAGGATGTGTAGTTCGTTTATCCAAGAGGTAAGCCATAGACCAAAGTAGATATGCCAGCAATAATTTAAAATAATTTATCCATACACAACCTCAAACTGATTTTACATTCGAATAATATCGAGTATAACTTCCTTTTCAAATAAAAATGATGAAGACTGAAAAAATGATTATGGTCAATTGGTGGAATCTTCAATCTCAAGTTGATTTTACATTCGAATAATGACATTTGGATTTTTTCTAACAACACATCTAAATATATATATGTGACATATATGTATATAATAAAGATATATATATATATAAGGTGCACATGTGATTAGCATATATATATATATATGATTAGTACATGTATATATATGTTAATATTATGGTTTGGGCTTAGCCCATTTATAATCGTTAATTACGTAAGTGAACATATATAAACGTGTGAGTCGCCGAACAAAAGGAAAACGAATTGGAGAGATCTATTGTGAAACCCTAACCAGTTTGAGATCTGATTTCGACGGCATTAGCATCTCATATCGATCCAGTTTGTGTGAATGTGGATATCGGTAGAGGCACGGCATTTGGAGTGCTACACAATCTCGATTTATTCAGTTCATCTTTCCGCTGCAGAATATCTAGGTATATTCGAAACTTTAGATCTAGATTTATTTCAGTATTTGCATGAGTTCCTAGCTAGTTTATTTATAAATTGTTTTATAAACTTGTATGAAGTCCAACAGATCTTTGGTATGGATTGGCTCGGGAAATACAAGGCACACGTGGACTGTCACAGAGGGCGAGTTAACTTTGAGACTAACGAGGGATTCTTGACCTTCCAAGGCATTCGTCCTACTGCAGGATGTTGGTTCATCTCGGCCTTGCAAGCGGAACAGATGTTAGAGAAGGGATGTGAAGCGTATCTAGCCACGATCACTACGGTTGAAGTTGGGTCGGATACTGGGATAAGTGAGATTCCAGTGGTAAATGAGTTTGAGAATGTGTTCCAGACCGGATTACCACCAACTCTTTCTAATCCTTTCACGATCGAGCTTGAGCCTGAGACGGCTCCAATCTCTAAAGCTCCATATCGTATGGCTCTGGTAGAAATGGCCGAACTAAAGAAGCAGTTAAGTAAGTTGATGTAGAAAGGGTTGTGCGATCGAGCGGTTCACCTTGGGGCGCACTGGTTCTGTTTGTCAAGAAGAAAGATGGGAGTTTCAGACTCTGCATCGACTATCGTGGACTGAACAGGGTGACAGATAAGAACAAGTACCCTCTTCCAAGGATAGACGAGTTGTTGGACCAACACTGAGCTGCTACTTTGTTCTCAAAGATTGATTTGGCTTTGGGCTATCATCAGATTCCGATAGCAGAGTTGGATATTCGCAAGACTGCTTTTCGGACAAGGTATGGACATTTCGAGTTTGTAGTCATGCCATTTGGGCTGACGAATGTACATGCTGCCTTTATAAAACTCATGAACATTGTCTTTAGAGACTCTCTGGATGAATCAATAATTATATTCATTGATGATATACTGGTTTACTATAAGAATCAAGGAGAACATGAAACTCATTTGAGGGCAGTGATGGAAAGGCTAAGGAAGCATAAGCTGTTGACTAAGCTTAGCAAATGTAGATTCTGGCAAAGAGAAATAGGATTCTTGGGTCATGTGGTCTCAGACAAAGGAGTTTATGTTGACCCATAAAAGATCAAGTCAATCGCGGATTGGCCAAGGCAGCGTAACGCCTCCGAGATAAGAAGCTTTATGAGATTGGCTGGGTATTATAGACGGTTTGTTAAAGGTTTTGCAAGCATGGCAAGACCATTGACTCAACTGACTGGGAAAGATGTGTAGTTCGTGTGGAATGCAGACTGCGGGATGAGTTTTTCTAGGCTGAAGGAAATTCTTACGAGTACTCCAGTTCTTGCTTTGCCTAAAGCTGATGAACCCTATGTGGTATACATTGATGCATCGCGGACTGGTTTGGGGTGTGTTCTGATGCAACAAGGCAAAGTTATTTCTTATGCATCAAGACAGTTGAGAAAGCATGAGGGCAATTACTCTACTCATGACCTTGAGATGGCCGCAGTGGTTTTTGCCTTCAAGATATGGCGATCTTATCTTTACGGTGGAAAGGTACATATCTTTACTGATCATTAGAGTCTGAAGTACATCTTCACTCAGATGGAACTGAATCTGAGACAAAGAAGATGGATGGAACTAGTGGCTGACTATGATTTGGATATTGCCTACCATCCGGGAAAGGCAAATCTAGTTGCAGATGCTTTAATCCGAAAGAGACTGGTTGCGGCCTCAAAAAGTGTAGCTTCAGAAAAGGATATGGAAGGATTGATCAGCAAGGTTGGAACCTTGCTATTGGCTGCATTGACTGAAGAACTTGAACCGTTGGGTTTGGGAGCGGCAGATCAAGCTGATCTCTTGACTCGTGTTCGACTGGCTCCGGAAAAGGATGTGAATCTGGTTAATATGTCCCAAAATGATAAGACATAATACAATATTTTGAATAATGGGACAATCTTGGTGAATGGGCGGGTTTGTGTTTCAAATGATAAGGAATTGATACAACAAATTCTTAAGGAAGCTGACCGTTCTAAGTTCTCCATACATACGGGTTCTACAAAGATGTATTGTGATCTGAAGAGATATTATCATTGGGTTGGAATGAAAAAGGATGTGGCCGATTGGTTTGTTGCATGTCCGACTTGTCAACTGGTTAAGGCAAAGCATCAAGTTCCTCAGAGCATCAGAGTTTACCGACTCCCGAGAGGAAGTGAGATCTGCTCATGATGGATTTCATTACTGGGCTGCCACCGCACAACAAGTATGATGCGATCTGGGTAATAGTGGACAGGTTGACTAAGTCTGCTCACTTCTTACCGGTGGATAAACATGATAAGGCTGAAGCGTTGGCGGTGATTTATGTGCAGGAGATTGTTAAGCTGCACGGGGTGCCTGCGAGCATAATTTCAGATCGGGATGTGAAGTTTGCATCTTCGTTCTGGAAACACCTACAAAGACAGTTCGTGACAAAGGTCCACATGAGTACGGCTTATCACCCTCAGACGGATGGTCAGTCGGACCAAACAATCCAGGAACTTGAGGACTTGTTACGACTTGTGTTCTGGATTGGGTTGGTAAGTGGGTATATTACCTACCTTTGGCCGAATTCTCATACAACAATAGCTATCAGGAAAACTTTAGAATGTCTCCTTTTGAGGCATTGTATGGACGGCCATGCAGGACTCCTCTATGTTGGACTCAAGTGGGGGAGTGGAGTATCTATGGTCGGGATTTTGTTTAGGAAACGAGCAAAAATATCAGACTAGTTAAGCGGAATATGAAAGCGGCTCAAAACCGACAGAAAAGCTATAATGATAAACGCCGAAAGCATTTGGAAATTGTTGTTGGTGATCTGGTTTACTTAACGACAGTCACTTACAAGGGTAAGGATCGAGCCACATTGACTGGGAAGTTGGCTCTGATGTACATGGGTCCTTACAAGATTTTGGACAGAGTTAGGCCAGTTGCCTATCGATTGGAGTTGTTGGAGTCTATGGTAGCGTTTCATAAGGTGTTCCACGTTTCAATGCTAAGGAAATGCATTAAACCCGTGGATTATGTGATCGCAGAACCAACTCCTTATCTGCATGAAAACTTAACTATCTTGGGAAGGCCGATTCAGATAGTTGGGAGAAGAATAAAGGTAGCTGGCCGGAAACAAGTCAGAATGATCAAAGTTGAGTGGGATTGCGAAGAAAAAGAGGAAGTTACTTGGGAACCGGAAACAGTGATGAAGGAAAATTTTCCAAAGTGATTTGAAAAGCAGCCAAAGAAAACTTATTGGAAAAATCAGCCAAGGAAAGGCAAAGTTTCGAGGACGAATCTAAATATAAGTCGGGAGAATTGTAACACACTGATTCTGGATTATTTATTTTTATAAATAGTTAATTCGGAATTAATTGATTTCACACGAATTCAATGTCTTTTGGTGCTAGATCGAGAAAATTTCATAAGGACTATAGAAGGGGGTGGGTATCCTTGACTGACTGGGCAGCTTGAAACTAGACTGGGATGGAAAATTGGCTAGTTAAACTTACCCATATCATGTAGGAAACATGGTCTAGTCGGATTAGATGGGATCAAGAGGGATCAAGGTTGGATCAATGATACTTGGGATGATGGGAATTCGAATGTTCGAGGAAAATTTAGCCAAAATCAGTGGAAGGATCGAAGACTTAAGTTCTACTCGGTTAGATAAGTTGGTGAAGGTCATTTCCTAGCAAAAACAGTTTGGCCGGATTTATCGGACTAGCTGGACGGTTATCCATTTCAGTCAGCATTCAGACAAAGTTTGGTTGGATTTCAGACATGACAGTTAGTACTGTCGGCTTAAGTTTGTAGTAACTGGTTTTGGCGGGGACAGTTACTACAAAAACGCAGACTTTTGGCTCATGAAATTGAGCGGTAACAAGTCAGACAGATAATCCGGGCATTCTATGTGTTATACCGCGGGAAAATGGTTGGTTTCGGGACTGGCCAATCAGAATGAAGCATGAACGGTTTTGGGACGGTTTTGGCTGATGAAAATCGCCCAACTGCTCATTTAATCGTCCCTTAGTCTATTTCGATCAATTTTCACGGATTGAAAGAAAGGAAATCGAGAGAAAACTTGGGAAAGACAAACTGATCGCTTAGACTGAGAAGAAGGGAGATTTGGTTGTGAGTTTCAACGGAGATTGACCGTTCTAAAGGATCGCGTGCAAGAGGTGTTAGAAACCGATCTTATTAACCGAATCGAAAGATCAAGGTGAGTGTTCTAGACCGATCTCTTATCTAATTCGTTTACTTGTTGTGTTTCTTAAATTTAGATTGCTTGACTCTATTCAACGTTCTGCATATTCGGCCTTATGATCGATCTAGATAACCTGGTAGATTAGTCTGGCCGAATTCTGTCTTGTAACTGATTTAATGAACTCATTGCTTGTTTTTGGATTTTCACTTGGCTCGGTGAGATGCCTAACTTATTCACTAAGTAACATGTTATCCTTACGCTCTCTTTGACTTAACACAGAAAAAGAACGGGATAAAAGTGACTAAGATCGCGAGACAAAGGCAGGAAACAAGGATGGTGTTTTTCGTATTTTCGGATTATTGGACTAGATACAACGTGATAGCTTATAAGCAAACTCTCATTGTACTAGAACCGCATGTTTGAGTAATTCAGGTTATCTATTTAAGCATAAATCAGTCTAAAATCGATTAACCTCGGAATAAATTTTAAGTTAAAAATGGAACAAAGTAATTCTTAAGTAAGTTCTAAAAATGAAATCGGGTTAGGGTGTTTGAGAAATGCTCTCACATTGGTGAATTCTTAATTATCTCTTTGACCAATAAAAATCAAAAGAACACAAATATGAAAAGGTTATTGTCTTGCAAATTAAAATATACCGACTTGCAAGTTACAACTGTATTAAATAGTGCATGTTGACAAAAAATAAATAGTGCATTAAGTTCCAATAATGTTCGATACTATTGTGGATGAGTTTTCTTTTTCTTTTAAACATAACAAAAACAAAAAAAGCAAATAGAATGTTGTAGAATTCTATTTTGATTAGTGAGAAATGAAAATTTCATTAAATTTTGAAATGATATGAGAGGTGAGTTAAAAAAAAAAAAATATAGTCATATGGTAACTGTAAATCATATGTGAAAAAAAAATACAGATTTGTCAGGCCCACTCCGTAGACATTATTGTTTTGTTAGTCCATATTCTGTGGTGAAAATATTTGACCACGCTCTTGAAACTCATCCACTGGCGCAGCCTATACATAACAACTTCTTAGTTCGTTGATTCGAACAGAATAGCCGAACAAGAAAGGTTTTGTAGTTCTTTGATTCACTTGAATGGCCGAGAAACAAGAGATAAATTGATTATAAAAGCTTCTTTGTTTATATCAAAAATCGGGTGCTTACAAACTAAAGGTCGAGCGCTTTATATAGAGCCTTCAACAAATAACAGTAAAAATTAAAACCTAGATCTTTATCTTTTAGGAGATATCAAAATCTTGCTCGTAATTATAAACGTGATAATTAAAGCCAAAACACAAAACATAACACCAAATAAAGAAAACGCGTTAATACGATGCATCAATTCTCCCAAAGTTCGAAAAGATTCGTCCCCGAATCTGGACTAGTGTTGTCGCCATGATACTTAGATAGGAACTTAATATTGAAGATTTCAGATGTGTTGAGCTGAGGAGGAAGAAAAAGGCGATAAGCATTGTCGTTTAACCGCTCCAAAACCTCAACCAGACCTATTTTCGTGATTGGAGTTTGTTGTACTCGTGTGCAGGCATAGAGTCCCTTGTCAAGACCACCCAAACCAGCTCCCCTGGCTCAAAAATGAGCTCACGACGTCAAGTATCTGCTCGGGATTTATAACGAGTAACTGCCTCTTCAATATTGACGCGGGTCTTTATGTGTGTATCACACAAAGACTCGACGAAATCCACAGCTCGCCCATGTAAACGACGCGGATCGGGAACAGATGCTAACTACAAAGGACGTGAGGAACAATGGAGTAAACGACTTGGAAAGAACTTAATCCCAAACTCCAATTTGTCGCGTGGTTGTGAGAAAATTCCGCCTGGCATAGTCATGAATCCCAAGAGCGTATATTGTCGCTAACCAGAGAATGAAGCATGTTGCCTATCGACTGATTGGTCACCTCCGTTTGTCCGTCAGTTTGAGGATGATATGATGTACTCATTTCAAGACTAGTATGTAGTAAGTTCCACAAAGAACGCCAAAAATGACTAAGGAAACGTGTATCACGATCCAAAACGATAGACGTTGGTAACCCATGTAAACGATATATTTCTTGAAAGAAAAGCTGAGCCACCCGCACAACATCTGACGTACGTTTACATGGAATGAAATGCGCCATTTTAGAGAAGCAGTCTACCACCACATCGAATCATGGCCGCGCTGAGTCCAAGGTAAACCAAGTATGAAATCCATACTTAAGTATGTCCACGGTTGGGTAGCAATTAGAAGAGGTAAGTCTAATCATGCGTTGGAAGCGCCTCTTTTGGCTAATTGACAAGGACAAAAACGTTCAACATATCGTCTTAAAGCCGGCCAGAAATAAGCATCGGACACGAGATGCAATGTTCTGCCACGGCCCACATTTCTCTCCGTATGTAACTCCTCTATCAACCGAACACGAAGGCTACAATCCGGAATGCAAAATTGGAACCCACAAAGAGGAACCCATCTGTCAAGGTAAAGTCAAGTTGTGATCCCTCTGTTACCTCATTCAAGATCTAGCTAAAGAATGGATCCGATTTGTAGAGTTCCAAAAATGTAGCAAATCCTGGAACCGAGACATGCATGGTCGTCAGGAGGGAATGTCTCCTGCAAAGCGCATCTACCACAAGATTAAGCCGTCCCGATTTATGACGAATCGAAAAGGTAAATTGTTGGAGATACGCGATCCATGAAGCGTGCCTAGCCGAGACTTTTACATAACTGTCCAAATGTTTAAGAGCATCGTGATTAGTAAAAAGAACAAAACCGCGATGAACTAAATAATGATGCCATTGTTTGATCGACTGAATCACTGCGTAGAATTCAACGTCGTAAGTGTTGTAACAGCTTCATGCACCACTAATTTTTCGCTAAAGTAAGCCACTGGCTTCCCGTTTTGACTGAGAACCGCAACAATGCCCAATTTTGATGCATCTCAGTGTAATTTGAACGAAATATCGAAGTCAGGAAGAACAAGAATCAAAGCCGAAGTTAACTGTTCCTTAGTACGTTCGAAAGCCTATGTCGCTGCTTCAGTCCAGACAAACGTCTTTCCTTTCATGCAATCCGTTATTGGGGCCATAATTGAGCTAAATTGGGCGACGAAACGATGATAGAATGATGATAGTCCATGGAAACTTCGTACATCCGAAATTTTCCGCGGAATAGGCCATGACTGCACTGCTTCTATCTTAGATTCGTCCATAGTAAATCCTTTGGCGAATACCACATACCCGAGGAAGAGGACTTTGTCGACCCCAAGCTCACACTTCTTCTTCGCCACAAATAGAGATTCCCTGCGCAAAACGAGCATAATTTCTTGTAGATGCAGCTGATGGTCCTCCACCGTTAAGCTAAATATCAGAATGTCAACGAAATAGACCACCACTAACTTGCCAATAAAAGTTCGTAATGCTCTATTCATGACTCTCGTGAAAGTGCTTGGTGCATTTGACAGCCCAAAAGGCATAACCATCCACTCAAAAAGTCATTCCCACGTTTTAAACGATGTCTTCCATTCATCACCGGGACGTATACGGATTTGATGATATCCGCTTTTCAAGTCCAATTTGGAGAAAATGCTGGCGCGCCCTATCTGGTCCAATATATCATCAAGACACGGAATTGAGAAGCGTATCGGACCGTGATCTTGTTTATGGCCTTGCTATCGACGCACATACGCCAAAAACCATCTTTCTTTGGAATGAGCAAGGTCAGGACTTCACATGGACTCAGACTTTCCCGAATGTGTCCTTTAGCGACCAACTCTTCAACTTGGCGTCGCAGTTCTTCGTGTTCCTGCGGGCTCATTCGATAGTGCGGACGATTAGGCAAAGATGCTCTAGGAAACAGATCTATGTGATGATGGATATCACAAAGTGAAGGCAAACCCTACGGTAATATGTTCGGAAGACATCTGCAAATTCGTCCATAAGATGTTGCACCCAATTGGCGGGGACCAATTTTGATGGTCGAGTGATGCTCAAGGAACACTAGAATTATGTTCATTGTCCATAGTGTTATCAGCAGGTTTTTTGGTGACACTTAAAGGCTCTTGGCTCGGAAGAAGAACGATCATGCGATTGTCAAACACGATCGTATTGACATGGCCGCCCAAGTAGTAGGTGTCCCACGTCCATTGGTGCTGCAACGCAGAAGATTTGTCCTCGTAATGTGCTCCAATATAGAAAGTTACCAAAGCCCTTTGTGTAATATGTATCATTCTGCCCTCTTTTAACCATGTGAGTTTATAGGGGGTTGGATGTTCCTCCCATTTTAAAATCAACTTCTGAAATGCATCTTCTGAAACCACATTATGGGAGCTGCCTAGATCGATCACAAACAGGCATACTTTGCCCTTAATCGTGCATGTTGAATGGAAAATATAGGTACATAACCCGGGATCTTCGGCGACCAAAGGAGCTAGACACACTCATGTGACAAGAAGTTGACATTGATCACCCTCGTGTCGTTCTTCAGGCAGGTCATTGTTGTCATCATCATCGCCATAACCCTCATCATCCCACTTTGTGTCGTCAACCAACAAACCTCGACGTTTATTCTTTGGACAGGCCGTTTGTATGTGTTTTTGTTCTCCACAAGCAAAACATTGTAATGCGTTAGGTCTTGTGGAACGTCTTGGTAGCTGAGAATTCGGAAGTTGGTCCGACGGTTGATTGCAAGTTGTGGTATTGTCCCCGTCTTTAGCTACTGACCCACGATTTCCAGCCTCTTGTGATTGACTTGTAGTCGCTATGTTTCTGGTTGTTGATCCCCACGCATTATTTGATTTAAACTGCTGCTCAGACAAGATTGCATGTCGCTGAGCCTCAGCGATTGACGTTGGATCAAATTGATTCATCACATTTTAAATTTAAGGTCGCAATCCGCCAATGAATCGCCAAACCAGTTGGATTTCGCAGTCGAAATTTTCGTTTCGAGTGAACAGAAGAAAAAATCATCTACGTATTCTTTGATTGTGCGTAAACCTTGGCGTAGATTTTGTAGATGGGTGAACATTGTACGATCATAATTCTGCGGAAGGAATGCAAGGCGTAAATGTTTCTGCAACTTTTCCCAAGTTTCGATTTTTGGTTTCCATGTGCGCATCTGTGTTGTCTTGAGTTGCAACCACCAAGACGCTGCACGTTCTTAGAATTCGGTTGCCACTAAAGAGACTTGGCGATCAGCAGGAACTTGTTTAAATTCCATTATTTCCTCGACTACAACCAACAGTCAAGCAACTCGTCTCCATGTGAACTACCATTGAATTCCGATATCTCGAGCCGGAAACCCGTTTTCCAATGCCGATCTGGAGGATCGCGATCGTCAGCGTTGCCATGTTGTTGTCTATGAGGTTGTCATCCCTTTGCAAAAGGATTTCGCAGGCTCTGTTCGGATCGGTCATCATCCGAGTGTTGTTGTTAGTGGAATTGGTGTTGTTGATGTTGTTGGTGATGATTTTGTTGATGTTGTGGTTGAAATTATTATTGTTGGTGTTGATTGTTGAACAATGTTTCCGCTAACTCGTGGATTGAGTTAACGATGGTCATCTCGATGTTTTTCTTGCATAGTTAATAGGGTTTGAAGAAGTTGATCCCACTCGGTGAGAGCATCCTCTCCACGCCTTTCATTAGCTTGTTGAGTGTTCCGTTTAGGACCCATGATTGTGTGTTGCAATCGAAAACTTTGAAAAGAACGTCACAGTCTCTG
Source organism: Orychophragmus violaceus (assembly GCA_030180135.1). Classification (NCBI taxonomy): domain Eukaryota; kingdom Viridiplantae; phylum Streptophyta; class Magnoliopsida; order Brassicales; family Brassicaceae; genus Orychophragmus; species Orychophragmus violaceus. The sequence goes on along the minus strand of CM058234.1, from coordinate 63,111,404 downwards.
ATACCAAATTGGTGCAGCCCATACGTAACAACTTCTTAGTTTGTTGATTCGAACAGAATAGCCGAACAAGAAGGGTTTTGTAACTCGTTGATTCACTTTGAATGGCCGAGAAACAAGAGAAAAATTGCTTGTTAGTTTATATCAAAAATCGAGCGCTTACAAACTAAGGATCGCGGGTTTTATACAGGGGCGGCCTAACGAATATAGTGGCCCCAAGCAAAAAAAGATCTATGGTCTTTTTAATATTTGTTATTTTAGAATCTCAAGTTAACTTAGCTTTAAAATATCTGTAAAATTATATGTAACATTTTTTAAACTTCATTTCTATGTGAAAAAACAAAATTTGTGGCTCTAAATACATAATTACTATCATAAAATTACAAATTAGTGGCCTTTAAATTTGAAAAAAAAAATTGGTGGCCCCAAACGGCCGCTTTGCGGCTTGTCCTCTGGGCCGGGCCTGGTTTTATATAGAGCCTTCAACAAATAAAGATAAAGATGAAAACCTAGATCCTTATCTCTTTAGGAGATAGTAATTATCAAAGTGATAATTAAAACCAAAGCACAAAAACATAACACCAAATAAAGAAAACACGTTGCATCACCCACTCACTCAAATTTTATATAATAATGCCTTCGTAAGGTTACAGAAAACTAATTTGATGTATATAGCATACGATTGAACTTATAATTAAAAGATCTCTCTCCTCTCTCCCTTCTCTCTTCTTTTCTTGTAGACAAAAAAGTTTTTCCGTCGTTTACGAGGCATCTTCAGTCCCCGAAGATTTCCGTCGGGACCGTGAGATGCCTCCTTTCTTATGGTCGTGAAGATGAAACAGTCGCGGTGGCTGGGTCGTACCGGAGTTCCTCATCCTTCTTTCCCTAGTTTCGTGTGGAGTGGATCTTCAAGTGTGGTGGTGTGGTGTCGGATCTATCTCGATCCTTCGATTCTCGATAAGTTGCGAGGCCGGATTCCGTCTGAGGACTGGCAGGAGAAGGTTAAGTGCAGGGAAGAAAGGAGAAAGTAGATCTGGGAGGTTGTGGCTGTCGGCGATAAGTAGGTGGGGGCGATGCGCGTTGCGGAGATGTCGAGGAGGTGGTAGCCACGCCGAATCGATTGCGGAGGAGATCGGCGGTGAGGTGTCTCGTTGCATGCAGATCTCGCCGGAGAAATCTTCATAGCAGGTGGGGAGAAGTTCTTTGGGAAGAGCGGAGGGGATATGCCAGTCGCCGGGATGGAGGTGTGGAGGAGCTTTCGTCATCGGAGTTCGCCGGTTGCGGCTTCACCGGGTGAGTCCATGAGGTTATGTGGAAGACCCATTCATCAGAAGCCAGAGCGAGGAGGTATGGGGCGCTGACGGGTCCGGAGAGTCGGTTAAGGGTCGGATCTTTGAGTCGCACAGGAAAGGCTCTGTCGTGCGCTGTGAATTTCTTCGGTTTGCATCCGCCGCCGGCGGGTTCAACTACAGTCTGTCTCTTAAGTGTGGTGAAGGCAAATCTATAATTAAAGCCCGGTTTGATGGTTCCTTTCGGTTTATTATGTTAACTGGATTCCTTCTTTTGGTTCGGTATGATTTTAGTTGTAAGTCCGGTTGATCCCCGGTTTTGGATCGGTTTTTTAAATATAATATTATATTTAAAAAACTTATAATTAAGAACTAAATTTACTATTTTTGAAAAAAAATTGAGAAAAATTCAGAAAATAAACTAATTCTAATGTGTTCATTTTCCCACTAGAATTATCTTATGCCCAACAACATGTCAGCTTAAAATGATCCATTTTGTAATGCTATTTATATTGTAAGAAAGCATTAGTGTAAACTTTCACAAAGAAATAGCTACAAGTTTTCGCATATGACAACTAATCTCGACTTGTTACTCGGACCGACCTGATTCAGACAAATATTTCTATTTTGTCGGCAGAAAATTCTGCTGTTTCTTTATTTTCCATCTTTTTATGTTTTTTTATAATTGCTGTTTTCAATTATCAACACATCAAAAAAGTGTAAAAAATGAAGCGACCCACAAATTAAGGATTGACAGCATTCAAACAAACCTGAACAAACCTGAAATTTTTGCGCTAATCAAGGCTCTTATTCCTCTCACTTTTCTTTTTGTTAATTGTTTAATTATGAGTTAATAATTATTGATGTCCATAATTGCATACACAATATGAGCTTCGATCAATAGAGAAATCAAACAAGAAGAAACAAAAAGTGATAAGAAGCCTAAGGCTCTTCTGATAGATCAAAATACAAAACCCGAAAGAGAAAAATGTGCCCGACTGAGTGAGTTTCACTACGAAATTAGAACTCTGAATTTAAAATAAACACAAAAATTAATCTCGCAAAAGACACAAATTGAAAGAACAATGGAGCACGGAAGATGTTGCTCCGATTTTTGTTTATCATCATTCTCTATACAAACAACATGTTTTTGGTTTTCCAGGAAACCCTAATGATATTTTTTTTGTTCTTATTTTCATCAAATAAATCTTCTACTAGACAATCTTGATCACTCGCTTTATCTCTGTAAATAATCTATGAACGATGACGGCTCTGAATTTTCAATCTTTCCGTAGAGTAACGGAAACGACATCGTCTTGGTATTTGGATTTTTTACCTGTCCAAGAATCAATAGAACGGTGGAGGTGGAGGAGAAGCATAGGATACTCCGATCACCGGCGGTAATGGACCCTCGTATTCAGGAGACAGAGGTGGTGGAGGCGGAGAACTATAGTGGACTGGAGGTGGCGGCGGAGAACTGTAATGGATTGATGGTGGTGGTGGTGGTGGTGGAGAATTGTAATGGACTGGAGGCGGAGAGCTGTAATCTGGGGGAGGTGGTGAGTACTCTATGCAAGGAGGAGGTGGAGGTGGTTCAATACAAGGAGGTGGGGGAGGAGGTGAATAATGGGGAGGGGGTGGGGGGGAATGTGGTGGTGGTGGCGGTGGGGATGAGTATGGATACATTGGTGGCGGAGGCGGCGAGTGGTGTGGTGGTGGTGGTGAGTTGTAGTAGTATGGTGGAGGCGGCGAGTGGTGTGGTGGCGGTGGTGGTGAGTTGTAGTAGTATGGTGGAGGAGATGAGTGATTTGGTGGCGGGTGTGAGCTGTAATAGTAAGGTGGAGGAGGTGAGTAATGTGGCGGTGGCGGAGGTGAGTGGTGTGGCGGTGGCGGAGGGCGTGTGCAATATATTGGAGCTGGTGGTGGGGGAGGGCGAGTGCAATAAACGGGAGCTGGTGGCGGTGGAGGAGATGAATATACTGGCGGTGGTGGTGGCGGAGAAGAGTAGACTGGTGGGGGAGGTGATGGTGGTGGTGGAGGGGGAGAATATACTGGTGGAGGTGGTGGTGGCGGTGGAGGCGGTGGTGGGGGAGAGTAGACTGGAGGTGGTGGTGGGGGAGAGTAGACTGGGGGTGGTGGTGGAGGTGGTGGTGGTGGCGGAGGTGGTGGAGAGTAGACTGGGGGTGGTGGTGGGGGTGGTGGTGGAGGTGGTGGAGGTGGTGGAGGTGGTGGAGAGTAGACTGGGGGTGGTGGAGGAGGTGGTGGAGGTGGTGGAGAGTAGACTGGGGGTGGTGGAGGAGGTGGTGGTGGCGGAGGTGGTGGGGAGTAGACTGGGGGTGGTGGTGAAGGAGGTGGTGGCGGAGGGGAATACACAGGGGGCGCCGGAGGAGGAGAGTAGACTGATGGTGGTGGAGGTGGCGATGGAGGAAGCGGCGGAGGTAATTGGGGTACAATCGGAGGAAGAGGTGCAACAGAACGGCCGCACTTAAAAGATCCACAATCCACCGGAGGTCGAGACGAAAACGCTGCACATTGCTGTAAAGACCTCTGAGCAGGACGCCCAGGCAAACAATTTCTCCGATCATCAAACTCAGGCATCCTGAGACACACAGGAGCCTCACCGGTGAAGAAATTGTAGCTGTAAGTGAAATTCTCAAGCTTTGGAAGCTGACAAATACTCGCCGGAATCTTCCCAGATAACCGGTTATGAGCCACATTCAGTTGCTCAATCGACACCATCCCACCAACACTCTCCGGCAACGGACCAACAAGCTCGTTAAAGCTAACATCGAACACTGTCACGTTTTTCAACCGTCCGATATCCGCCGGCAAACAAGAATTCAACCCATTGTTCATGAAGATGATCTCATTTAAATTCTTCATCTCAACTAAACTCGTCGGAATACAACCATGGAACCGATTATTGGCAAGTACGATAACCGAAACCGGCGAATCTCCGAAATTGTCTGGTAACTCAAACTGGAACCGGTTGTGGTTAATGAAAATGGCGTCTAAGTGTTTGCTAAAGAGCTCTGTAGGTACAGTGCCTTCAAACTCGTTGAATCGAAGATCTAAGAATTTCAACGACGGCAAGTCAAGAACCACCGTTGGGAACTTCCCGGCGAATCGATTGTTGCTGAGATCTAGCTCGAAGAGAAGCTTGAGCTGCTTAAACCGGTGCGGAACCGTTCCGCAGAAACGATTCGAATTGACATGGAACAAGGCGAGATCTGTTAACAGACCAAGCTCCTCAGGTAAATAACCAGCGATATCGGCGTGGTTGAGATCGATTCCGGCGACAGTGCGGATCTGGCTATTATCAGGCGCACGAGAGCAGAAAACTCCGGTGTAGTTACAGACATTGGATCCGATCCAGTTCACGGTGATATTGTTGGGATCAGAGAGAATGGCTTGTTTCCAAGCTTGAAGAGCTATGTAAGCACTTCGGAGTCTAGGATTCTCGAAGATTAGAGATGGATCTATGGTGACTTTCTCTCCACGGTCGCCGAACTCGTCGCGGTAGTAGAGAAGTTGCCGGCGTTGGATGAACCGGACTTCGTTGTCAGAGAGGGGAGCATTGGATGTAAAAAGAGAATGGACGGAGAAGAAAAAGAAGAAGAGGAGGAGGAGAGATAGGGTGGTGTTCTTCATGTCACCACCACACAACAAGACATCTGCTATGGAGTGGCAGAGGTGTGAAAATTCGAAGGAGGAGGGAGGGTAAAATGGGGAATAATAATAATGTGGAGAGGATTTTGGGAAGAGGAAGATGAAGAAATAGAGAAGTTATGTGAAGGAGAGAGAGAGTGAGGTGAGGAATTTAAATGAAAGAAAGACAGCTCAGGCACAGCTCAAGCACAGCTCAGGCTTACCCTTATTCTTTTTTCGACTTTATGATTTTGTAATTATCATTAATGTCTACGAATATATAAATTGTATAAAATTCGATTTCCCCTTACTTTTTTGGAATGGAGCGTCTCCGTAGGTTGCAAAAGTATACGTTATACTTTTTTTTTTAATTTTTATAATTGGGTAGATGTTGAGTTCCCCACTTTATTTTGTCATCTTAAATTTCTTTGAACACATCGGAAATAAGCGCAGAAATATAGTTATTCTGATAATTAACCTGGCGGACAATAAAAAAGTCTTCAGAGACAAAAATAAAAATAAAAAATTATAAAATAACAAACATAAGCAAAAAACTATTTATAATGAAGATAAAAACTTAAAAGTTAAATTTGTATAACTAGATTATTGAATTTGGATATGAAATGAGATAAATTAATTAGTGTTGAATATATTCAATATGAAAAATGTAAATAGAAAAGGCATGCGGCCACATATTATTTTTTAGTTGACTATTTAATTTTTTATATTATTTTATTATTTGATGTTAGTAACTAATTTACATTTTTTAAAATTATATTATAATTTATAGTTTTGAATTTTATAAATATAAAACAGAATTCTTTGATTTTAAAATTTAAAATTAATTTTATTAAATTTAAAAACTAAATATGTGTTGATTTATTAGGTGTAATAGAGAGAAAATGAGGTGAAGTGTTAAAAATAAAATAAAAAGTTAAATTGAGAGTACTTAGTGGATAATCTAATAGTGAAAACAAATCAACTTTACAAGTTAAAAGTTGTAGTACCAATTGTGATATCATTCCACAATGAATATTTGATTTCAATGGAATTATAATAAGTAAGGGTTTATTTGCTTCCTCCTCTTTATTAACCCCAAAAAATAACAAAAATAAAATGGTAAAAAATTGGTAGAAAACAGTAAATAAACATGCTGCTCTTTCTAGATATTTTTGACAGATTTTTGTGTTTATTCTAAAAAAATTTCATGACCTAGTTTGTGAGGACATGCCGCATCTTCAGATTTGGCGTGGTTTAGGCTCTTCGATAGTCTGTGAGGAGTCTCTGCTTTTGTTTGTCTCGTTCTCCGGTTCTCGTTTGGCAATTTTAGAGCGCATTTCGTTCATGGTGTTGAGTCTCGTCGTGACTGTGGGTTTTGTCCGCTATCTCCCCTCCTCTGGTGGCTGAGCGTGACTGTTTATGGAGCTTTCGTCCGTTCTCCTTTGGTCGTTTGATCCCATCATGGTTTTCGTGGTGGGTTCGAGCCGGTTTTTTATCTTCGTTATGGCTTTGTTCGACCATGGTAGAGCTGGTGTTTGGGTTAACATGTTCTAGTTTTGGTTGTCAGATCTGTAGTTTAGGCTTCGTAGGGTTGTGGCGGTTTAGTTAGGTTTGTGGTTTGTGGTTTTCTTGTTCGGGCCACTAGTCTAGTTAGTTGGTCTTGTTTGGTGTGTATAGATGGTGTTTATTTCTTTGCGTCAGCTATTTGTTAGTGATTGTCGGATATTGACCTTGTTTATCCTTCTTCCATTGCGGTTCTCTCGGTTTTATCAGTTATGGGTCTGAGTGGGCGATTTGGTTTAGGCATGGTATTTCGGTTCTGGTTATTTCCTTGTTCCACTGGTATTCGGGTGTTGTGCGGTTATCTTCATTTGCTTCTAGTGGTGGGATTGCTTTGGGTGGAGAGTGTGCTTTTCCTTTCTGTTGGTTGCTTCAGTATATGTCTTGCGGCATTTTGGCCGCCTCTCGGTTACGAATATCCAGCTCAATCATTAGGATTTAGAGTTTCGGCTCTTCTCACATCAAGTCGTCATCTGTCATTTGGTTAAAGTGTGTTCCTACGGCGCTCTGGTCTATCTGCATACGGTTTGTCTTGTGGCTTCTATGGTGAAGCAATATAATGAGTCTCGGTGGATCAGACCTAACAAAGTTTGGCTTTGAATGCTTCTTTTATCAATTTTCTTGATTCGTGGTGGATCTTCCTGCTTTGGGTTTAGGGTTCCGATCCAATTTTATAGCTGATTTTAGTTGTTGTTTGGACGTTTGTGTTATTGTCGTTTGGTTTGGCTCTAGGAAATTTCTTTTTATCAATCAGCTCTTGGCTCTGAGAATGATCTTTATTTGCTAGTTTTCATTTTCCGGGGGTCTTATTTAACCCGTCAACTTTAGTTTCAGTCTTATGCAATACCGTGTTCGTTTGGTTCGTCAATAAAAATCCTTTAGTGAAAAAACAAACGTTCTGCTATCTTTTTGTTTATGATTTAGTTTTGTTATCACGTATGATTTAAAGTATGACATGATATGATGTAAAAAATAGTGTGCTAAAATATAAATAGCATAATATTTTATTAAAATATGTACTATATTCATGTTATTTTTAAAATGCAGATAAACGAACAGCTTAGTTACGATTTTATCATTCATCTTCGATTTCGTAAATAAAGGTATCTTCAACAATTAATTTTGTTTTAAGAAGAACAAAAGCTCGAAATAGAATTTATGGGTGGATTGCTTCAACAACAAAAAAACCTTAAATTTATCCTTTAAAATATTATAACTTATGTTTTGATCCTCAACATTAACAAAAATTAATAATAATGATAAAAATTTACAACTAAATATAAAATATATATTTAGAATATTACACAATACAAAATATTACATGATAAAAATTACAAGATAAGATAAATTAATATAATAAAAACACACACATAAACTAAAATTATTGATTTACATATAAAATACTAGGCCAAAACTGAGACTGCGACCAAATAGCCCGTCCTGCCGCGGTTGCTTCTTCCCTCCAGATCGTGCGGTCTGGCCCGTCACGGAGAGCGGTCCAAATTCCTTTGTTCCCGCCCCACCATATTTTAATGGTTTAGCGGTCAGATCGTGGGCTAAACTTCATACAGTCATTCTCTGACAGAGAATGAACCAAACCTCATTGAAATCAAATAGCGAAAGAATGACTCGAGGACATGCCGGACAGTTGTTGCTTCTTTTGCTAACTTTTCCAGATTATGCAGACAAACCCTCGACCAAAACTTGGGGTTTTTAGCATCCTCCCTGCAGCTTCTTTAATAAGTACAAGAGAGACCATACATATACCTATCCTATAAAGAAAACAAGCATGCCAAACTAAAGATTGAATAGAAGGATTTACAAAGATACAATTGCCTTGCCACTATCATCCACAATTCTTATCCAAGAAGCAATCCTTGTTTCAGCTTCTGCGAAAGAAAGTTCTTTATCGATAGAAGCAATCTTGGTGTCTTGAATGAGGCCATAATTTTCTAAGACAACAGAGATAACCTAAAAATAAAGAGAAACAAAAGACATGTGATTCAACATGCTAAACATCCATGCAAATAGATTTCAAACTTATGACTGAGTTGAAATAAAAGCATTCAAGATTTCATACACACGCTTCCAAGCAAACTTACATTGTCAAATTCCACTGAGATATGTGAAAATTCTCCCATGATCCAAACCTGTAAAATATATAGTGTTTGTATCAATACTTTTCTTGCAACTCTCAAGAATAAAACATGTCATATTCAAATGGAATAAAGACTACCAAAGATGAAAGGGATTGAAGCCCAGCAGAACACAAATTAATTGTCCTATCTTCTTCTCCCAATTCGTGAGCTTAAGGAAAGATTTTTGGGATCAATTCATCTAAGTTAAACATGTATGTGCCCTTTGTCTCGAATGAACATCCCATGGACCATATAGAGACCTTTGAGGAATTGGCTAGCAACATTAAGGCTGATGGAGTCTCTTCTGAATACCTTTTCTGCAAGCTCTTCCCATTCTCTCTCAATGGAGAAGCAGTTCAATGGTTGAAGCAGTTACCACCAAGATCTCTGACTACTTGGGATGCAACAAAGAAGGCTTTCTTACCCAACTTCTATGATGATGCTAGATCTGATCAGTTGAGAGAGGACATCTTGCACTCCAAACAGGGTCCTACAAAGGCATTAAAATCTGCATGGATATGCTTTAAGATGTACCAGAGGGATTGTCCACATCATGGTTTCTCTGAGGTTCAGCTGATGGGCATTTTCTTCAGAGGTGTTGATATGTGGTATCAGATGGCTTTGGATGCTGCTAGCAATGGAAACTTCTACACCAAATCTCCAGAGAAATCTATGGAGCTGATTGAAAACTTAGTGTATAGAAATAGCACTAAGAATGCTGATATGGAGAGGAAGAAATCAGGTGGAAAAGTGGATGGACCGAGAATCACAGAGATGAAGAACAAGATTGATTATGTCCACAGTGTTCTGCTTGGGAAGAAGAATGTCCATTTTGCTCAGGATTTTGAGACATCTGAGGCTGGAGAGTGTGCACAAGAAGCCGTTACCTACATTGGAGGGGCTGGATTTCAGAAATTTGGTACTCTGCAAGGCACTCAAAACCCTTTTGTTTTCATTCAGAAGTCTACATTTCAGAAGTCCTTCCAACATCAGAACAATTCCTTCTCAAAGAACTATGAACCTTCTTCTTACCAAACACCTCATGCACCTACACATGAGATCAGATTGGAAGCTATGATGGAGCAACTTCTTGAGGGACAACAACAGACCACTGTGTCCTTTAACTCAAAGCTAGATGCCATGTACACTGATTTGAATGGGAAATTTGAGTCTTTGAACACTTATGTGAAGCAGCTGGATACACAAGTGGCTCAGATTTCTGGTTCGGTCAAGGGGAAGAATGTTCAGAGTGCACAAGTCAGTGCCATCTCGGTTCAGATTGGAGATGAGCTGGATCAGGAGCAAGAATTTGAGCTAAAGGTTGTGCAAAACGTGGAAAATTCTCGTGATTTTGGAGCTGCATACTTAGTGTCGGTCAACACTAATGCTGAGTGTCGGTCGACACTCATTAAAAATCACGAAATTTTGAGTTGCGATGGATCAAAATCGACCTTGCTCGACACCAAATTCGGGAAAAAAAACCTGGACAGATTTAGTGTCGACCGACACCAACCAGGGACCACGCCAGTTTTGCCTATTGATTTGTCATGGTCCACAAAAACAGATCCAATTTTGCTCAAAAACATCCCAGAACCTAGAATTGAGCAGAAATAGACTGCAGAAAGAGTTTATAAGCCCAAGGTTCCATTTCCTAGACCTCCCAAGAAGAAAAAGATCTCCAAGGAAGGAGATTTAAAAGAAGGGGTGGTGAAGGTTTCTAAACAAATCAGTAATCTGCTATTGAACAAGGTTCCAGAGAAGCTACCGGATCCAGGTGTCTTCGTGCTATACTGTTCCATCTTTAATGACAGTTTTAAGCATTCCCTGTGTGATTTGGGATCTGGTGTGAATCTCATGCCATATTTTGTGGCTGTGAGGTTGGGGATGCTGGACTTCAATCAAACTAGGATCTCTCTAATCCTAGCTGATCGATCGAAGAGGATTCCAGAAGGACTTCTTGAGACATCCCTATATATCAGAGTTGAAAACTACTTGATTTCAACAGACTTTGTGGTACTGAAATATGATGTTGAACTAGATGATCCTGTTGGAAGTTTCGGTTGATCCTGATTCAATTCTCATATTGATATCAACCTAAACATGCATTAGATCTAGGTGTTCTTATTTAGAAACATTAGATCTCACCTTTTACCTGTTTGTTGCAGCGGAATTGATGAACAGGTCAGAGATCAGGGAGATACACCAAGGGATGAATCCTCCAAAGGCTCACACACGCAATCACCGGAAACTGGCTGCTAGACCACGAGGAGATGGGGCGCAGAACAGAGAGAGAGGCGCGGCTGAGTGCTAGGGTTCAAAGGAAGAGAGTTGGCTTTTAGTCATTAAAAGCCTTCTCTTTCCCTTTTGGGCTTTTGGGCCCAATCTGATTAAATCCCATTTAATCAGACCCATTAATCTTTCTCTCTTAGTACGACAAATGCCTAGCACTTTTGTCGTATCTCCCACTTGAACTGGAATCTCTGTATTCATAATCCCTTTCGTCTCAATATCTCGATTAGTCATAAGGCAAGATTAGTGTCATCCTTATAAAGCCTAATCTTGTTCATCGGACTCTGATTTGATACTGACAATCCAAACGACTCGGGAAAGTCCGTTTGAGCATGGCCATGCGTTTTCCAGTATTCAAATCTCCGATTGGCCTAGAGATATTCACTCCATTTATATTGGAGGGACAAATCCCATCTTGTTCCATCACTGTAAACTACTCATTTCATGATGTACCCAAACAATGTCCTTATAGCTATCGCAGAACGATAGCGTTAGACAATGATCAAAGTGCATCAGTCCATATGCAGTCACATGCATGCGAACTCAGGTCTAAGGACTATACTCTATAGTCGTAGTAAGAATCTCTTATGACACAGATATAAATATCCTGAAGAGTTCTTATTAGCGGGTCTTGTCCGGTCGTATGTTCCCAACATACACCTATGTACTGACTTTGATGCCGAGCATCTATGACACACTGAGACTTTGTCATAAGTCACGTACCAATCCAGTCTTACACGGTTGTTGGTGTTCCAATTTCAACAACCTTCGACTAGGGACAGGATGATATAAAACATTTATCAAATATAGGATCTCATGATCAAGCTAAATGACTTCGATGACTCAAGATCAAATCATTTACTTCGATGACCTATAAAATGGTTCATATCATTTTGGAACGATTATTTCATCACAGTTAAAATAATCTTGAAATAATAATTTCATTAAAACATAAAATAATGTTTTACAAGAACATATCAAATAACTAAAATAAAGCTCACAAAACTCCCACTCAAATTTAGATTACATTTCAATGTTTCTAATGCCTACAGCTTCAGTCAAGAACTCGAGCTTAGGCCTTGGGAGTGGCTTTGTCAACGGATCAGCGACATTATCATCTGTCGGAACTCGGCTGATCTTGACTTCCTTTCTATTAATGATGTCACGTATCAAGTGATATCTTCTTTGAACATGCTTGGATTTCTGGTGTGATCTTGGTTCCTTTGCCTGAGCTATAGCACCATTGTTGTCACAAAACAGTGCCAGAGGCTCAGCCGCATCTGGTATCACACCTAGTTCCATAATGAACTTTCGTATCCAAACAGCTTCCTTCGCTGCTTCCGAGGCGGCGATATATTCAGCTTCTGTAGTGGAATCAGCAACGGTGTCCTGCTTGGAGCTTCTCCAACTTACTGCACCGCCATTCAGACAAAAGACATAACCGGACTGTGACCGGAAATCATCTGTGTCTGTCTGGAAACTTGCGTCCGTGAATCCACTGACTTTAAGCACATCACTTCCACCGTACACCAAGAATTTATCCTTAGTATGTCTTAGATACTTCAAGATATTCTTTACGGCAATCCAATGGTTTTCACCTGGATTTGACTGGTATCTACTCGTCATGCTCAATGCATAAGCAACATCAGGACGAGTACAGATCATGGCATACATGACAGATCCTATTGCAGATGCATAAGGAATATTCTTCATGCGCTCAAGCTCAGCAGCCGACGTAGGGCTCTGCTTCTTGCTTAGCGTTGTGCCATGTACCATTGGCGTGAAGCCCTTCTTGGAATCTTTCATGCTGAATCTTTGTAGGACTTTGTCAATGTATGAGTCTTGACACAAGCCTATCAGCCTCTTAGGTCTATCCCGATAGATCCTAATTCCAAGAACGTATGCGGCTTCACCCATGTCTTTCATGGAAAAACAACTTCCAAGCCAGTCTTTTACAGACTTCAGCATTGGAACGTCGTTTCCGAGAAGCAGTATGTCATCGACATACAGAATAAGAAATACAATCTTGCTCCCACTAGATTTCTTATACACGCATTGTTCTTCTTCGTTTCTGATGAAGTCAAATTGCTTGATCGCTTCATCAAAACGAAGATTCCAGCTCCTCGATGCTTGCTTCAATCCATAAATGGATTTATGAAGCTTGCATACTTTCCCAGCATTCTTTGGATCTATGTAACCGTCAGGTTGCGTCATATACACATCCTCTTCCAGAATACCATTCAGGAAGGCGGTTTTCACGTCCATCTGCCAAATTTCATAATCATGAAAAGCTGCAGTTGCTAGTAGAATCCGAATAGATTTCATCATAGCCACCGGTGAATAGGTTTCATCGTAGTCCACACCGTGAACTTGTCTGAAACCTTTTGCCACCAACCTGGCTTTATAAATCTGGACATTTCCATCCACGTCAATCTTCTTCTTGAAGATCCATTTGCACTCGATGGCTTTTACACCAACGGGTAAGTCAACCAACGAAAAGACTTGGTTGACCGACATGGAGTCCATTTCGGAATCAGTGGCCTTGCGCCACTTAGAGGAATCTGGGCCCATCATGGCTTGATTGAAGTTCGATGGTTCATCACCATCAATGATCAAAAGATCATGACAGTCAGTCACGAGGAATCCCTGATATCTCTCGGGTTCGTGACGGATCCTCCCGGATCTTCGAACTTCAGGTACTACAGGTTCAGGCTCTACAATTTCTTGTAGATCCTCCTGCTGCTCTTCCTCATTAGGTTGAGCAGTATCCTGTTCATCTTGAATTTCTTCAAGCAGTACCTTACTCCCACTGTCTTTCTTAGAGAGAAACTCTCTCTCAAGAAAGTTACAATCCCGGGCAACAAAGATTTTGTTCTCGGAACGTAGATAGAAGTAATAAGCCTTGGTTTCCCGTGGATAACCAATGAAGTAGCATTTATCAGATTTTGGTGTAAGCTTATCTGAGATTAATCTCTTTACATAGGCTTCACAACCCCAAATTCTTAGATAAGACAGCACTGGAGCCACTCCAGTCCATAATTCATATGGTGTCTTTGCTACTGCTTTTGATGGCGCTCTGTTTAGAGTGAACACTGCTGTTAGCAGAGCATATCCCCAAAGGGATATTGGAAGGTCTGTGTGACTCATCATAGATCGAACCATATCCAATAAGGTCCGATTTCTCCTCTCAGACACACCATTCCATTGAGGTGTTCCAGGAGGAGTGAGTTGGGATACGATCCCACACTCTCTCAGATGATCACTGAATTCTTGGCTTAAGTATTCTCCTCCTCGGTCAGACCGAAGAGCCTTAATGCTTTTGCCAAGTTGGTTCTGTACTTCATTTTGGAATTCTCTGAACTTCTCAAAAGATTCAGACTTATGTTTCATCAAATAAACATATCCATACCTACTGAAATCATCAGTAAAGGTAATGAAGTACTGATAGTTTCCTCTTGCATTAGTGGACATTGGGCCACACACATCAGTGTGTATCAGGCCCAATAAGTCACTGGCCCTCTCGTTAGGTTTATTAAAGGGGGCCCGTGTCATTTTGCCCATCATGCAGGATTCGCATTTCTCACATGACTCAAAGTCAAATGAGCCAAGAAGTCCATTCGAATGGAGCCTCTTGATGCGTTTCTCGCTGATGTGCCCTAAACGACAATGCCATAGAAACGTTCGGTTTTCCTCATTAGGTTTAAACCGTTTTGTATTAATGTTATAAATTGGCGCGGATTGATCGAGTATGTAAAGCCCGTTCGTAAGAGGGGCAGAACCATAGAACAAATTGTTGCGATTGAAGGAACATAATTTATTCTTAACTGAAAAATCATAACCTTCCAAATCCAACAAAGAAATTGAAATAATATTTCTGCTTATAGCAGGTACAAAATAACAATTATTAAGTTCTAAAATCAATCCCGAAGGTAAAGACAACAAGTAAGTTCCTACAGCTAGTGCTGAAACTTTCGCTCCATTCCCAACTCGTAGTTCCACTTGTCCTTGCTTCAGCCTTCTACTGTTGCTGAGTGCCTGCATATTAGTACAAATATGAGCCCCACAACCAGTATCCATGACCCATGAGGTATTATCAGAAGTAGTTGTATTAACTTCTATAACAAAAATACCTGATGAAGAAGTCTCGAAAGTCTTCTTCTTCAATTCCTTTAGACCTTCCTGGAATTTCTTGCAATCTCTTCTCCAATGCCCCAGTTCTTTGCAGAACCTGCACATGTCAGTAGGCCCAGCCTTGGACTTGGGCTTGGGCTTTGGCGTGTCCTTGTCCGCGACTTGGACACCCTTGGCCTTTCCCTTATCCTTAGCAGAAGACTTCTTAAACCCCTTGCCCTTTTGTACCATAAGTACATTGGGGTCCTTGGCGGTTTTCTTCAAGTTGGGCTCTGCAGTCTTGAGCATTCCGTGAAGCTCAGGCAGTGTCTTACTCAAGCCATGCATGTTAAAGTTCAGAATGAACTGATCATAGCTTGCAGGTAAAGACTGCAGAATGATGTCGCAGGCAAGTTCCTGGCTGATTGGGCAGTCGAGTTTGTGAAGATGATCGAGATAACCCATCATCTTCAACACATGAGGACTCACTGCCGCATTCGCAGCCAACTTACAGTCCAAGAGGTTCTTAACTGTCTGGAACCTCTCGGTCCTAGCCTGCTCCTGAAAAAGCGATTTCAGGCTTGCCATGATCTCGATTGGAGACAATACACTTTCGAACTGCTTTTGCAGCTCTGGAGTCATTGTCACCAACATCAGGCAATAAACATCATTTTCATCTGACGAATGCTTTTCCCAAGCATTGTGCAGAGTCCTGGCAGCATTGGCAAGAGGCCTCTCGGGGAGGGGATCTCGAAGGACATAATCCTTCTTCTCCTGCTTGAGGACCAGCCTCAAGTTCCTTGACCATGTCAGGAAGTTCGTTCCAGTCAGCTTCTCCTTCTCGAGAACAGACCGGATCGAGAATGTGTTTTGTGTGCTTGTAGTAGTCATATCTGAAATATATAAATAAAAAGGTTATTAGTTATATGTTCAAAATGATTAATCTCGTATTAAAGTATAATATGATTAATCATGCATTATATTCAATAACATAAGTTACCCTCAATAGAATATAATGATTCCAAGATCCACATATAACTAAGATTAAAGTGGGCCACTGGCCGTCACCCAACCTTAGCTTATATCGGTAAGCCCTATATCGGCTAATTATATCCGTGATATAACTCTTGGTTGTGAATCTGGGCCCGAGGCCCAATCCACTCTGATGTCTCAAGGCCCGGGACTCCCGATGGCCTAGTCAAGAAAACCGGACTATACAGTCATGTAATCATTAATGTCTGGGACTCCCAATGACATTTATGAATCACAAACCGTCTTACCCACGCAAAAGCAGACATCCTCACACTGTAAGGCCATGAATGCAATTGAATGGGCTTTGACAGCTGACATAGCCTGGACAAGACATCCAACGCTTGATATTATTTGAGGTTCGTAGGTTTATTAAAATCATTCCCAAAATAGAAGATTACTATTTCGGGAAACTTTCTATTTATGGAAACCTACTATTTTTGGAAACTTTCTAAAATTGGAAACTTTCTAAAACCGGAAACTTTCTAACTTTAGAAACTTCTTTAAAATCCAAAACCCGCAAATTCAGAAAATTCTATTTTAAGAAACTTTCTAATTTTAAAAATTTCGGAAACTTTAATTTAAAAACGACTTTATAATTTTATAAAATAGATTTTAAATTAATCTGAAGAAAGACTCAATTAACTGGCCCAATTGTTTTAACTTCTTGGCCCGTGGCTCAAGAATTGGTCCATGTCCAAGACATGACCCAATTGTCCAATTAATTGACATAACCGGTCTGGTTCATTAAAACTGGTCTAACCAAGTTTTAATTACTACGATGACCACAATTGTCAACCGGTTATTTACTAAACCGGAATTTCTCAATTTATTTGGTCCAACCAAATCAAATTAGAAATTCATGGTTTAGGCACTAAATCCAATATTTCTTTCGACATTGGATTTCTTATTCCGGTTTAACCAGATTTAATAAAATTATTAATCTGTTTATTAAACCAGAACGAAGATTTTAATCAAGTTTTGAACCGAACCAGCTAACCGAAATCGAACCGGTTGAACCGTGAACACACTCAACCCTACCTTTCGGATCAAGCAATGATCGTCCAGCCGCAAGCCGTGCGCCATGATCCGAGATCGATACGCTTGGCATGCTCGGGACGGTTCATCGGGACGTTCGGGACGGTGCTGGGACGCGGACGAGGCAGCACGGACGGACGCTCCACGATCGCCGAGCGATCGGGACGCGACGCACGCGACAGCCGGGACGCGATCGGGACGTCGCGATCGGACGCGATCGCCGTGCGATCACTCGGTCGATCGACCCAACCGGTCATCCCGACCGTCCGATTCCGACCGTCCGATTCCGACCCAACCGGCCGATCACCAAAACTCGAGTCATATAGCTCGGTTTTGTGATCCAATTGTTTGTTTAGAGTTCAATTCTGATTCTTAACTGTTTTATCTTATCAGTAATTGATTCAAAACAATTCTAAACAGATTAAACAACCTAAACAATGAATCTAAAACAAGAAACCTAAGAACCAATGGCTCTGATACCACTGTTGGAAGTTTCGGTTGATCCTGATTCAATTCTCATATTGATATCAACCTAAACATGCATTAGATCTAGGTGTTCTTATTTAGAAACATTAGATCTCACCTTTTACCTGTTTGTTGCAGCGGAATTGATGAACAGGTCAGAGATCAGGGAGATACACCAAGGGATGAATCCTCCAAAGGCTCACACACGCAATCACCGGAAACTGGCTGCTAGACCACGAGGAGATGGGGCGCAGAACAGAGAGAGAGGCGCGGCTGAGTGCTAGGGTTCAAAGGAAGAGAGTTGGCTTTTAGTCATTAAAAGCCTTCTCTTTCCCTTTTGGGCTTTTGGGCCCAATCTGATTAAATCCCATTTAATCAGACCCATTAATCTTTCTCTCTTAGTACGACAAATGCCTAGCACTTTTGTCGTACTTCTGCTAAGCCGTTCCTACTTTATTTCCTGCTAGCTTAAGCGTGTGACCCATATGGGATCATACAATAAAAGCAATAAGTCCGAGACTTATAGATCATGAGCGGACTCTAGCAAGCCATCATGACCCCCAGTATTGTATGACTTATGTCTGATCACTGACATACTCTTACTTTATAGAGACAGTACAGAGATTGCTGGACACAATTCCAACAGATCCTCTGCTACTTGGCATATCCTTCTTTGCTATAGCTGGAGCAGTGATTGATGTGGGGCGCGGTCTGAATGATCTCCACCTAGGAGATAAGCCTCTCTATTTCAAAATGGATAAGTTGCGAAGATCCACCATTGATGGTTAAGATTTTAGTGTTGAGGTGGAGCAAGAAGTTCGGATTGGTGTGGTTACAATGTCTGATATTGGAGAAGAGAAGATGGCGGTTTGTCAGGAATCTACTATAACATCTTCAGAGCCTGCAACTGCTCATAAGAAGAAAGCTCCAAACTTCAGACATCCTCCAAAGCAAAGGTATGATTCCTCTAAACTTAAACCTCCTAACTTCATTGTTGTGAATGCAGGAAAACGCTCTATCCCACCCAAGCTTCGCTCCTGCCCTGGATCTATTCCTTCTTTCCTTGGACGATCTCATGCTGATACTGCCTACACACCTCCATGGATGAGGAAACTTTTGCAGAGGAACTCTTTGCCTTTGCCGAACCCCCCAGGAGCCTGATCTCCTACTCATAGTCAAGCTAATGACTTAAAACAACGCTGAGTGGGAGGCAACCCACTGTTGGGTCAGTTTTTCTTTTATTTTTTGGTTTTTGGTTTTGTTTCTTTGATCTTTGTGGTTTTGGTGTGCCAGAAACGTGACGAACAGGTTGCAGACACCAGTTTCGGTCGACATTCCTTTTGTGTCGGTCGACACTCAACTCGAAAAGGCGGACCAAAGTTGAGGACGCTCGATTTGGATCAGGAACCTGTCGACCTAAGCCTAGTGTCGCTCGACACTGGCTGTGTGTCGGTCGACACTCACCCTGCTAGCAGGTAAGGTTTCTGATTTGTCAAATTTTCACTTGATTATACGTTGTTCTCCTGAGCTCAAGCTTCTATAACACTGTGGACAGTGTTGTTTAAGTGTGGGGGAGGTAGTTTACTAACGCACCTTTTATGTTTTCTTAGAGTCAATCCATTGTTTTGTGTCTATTTTATTGAGTCAAAACTAGTATGATATTATGATTTTTCGAGGAAATTTTTGCTTTCACAGGATCCTAAGTGACCATTGGACAAACTTGCAGTAGCTATATGACTATTAGAAAACCACACACGGATCAACTTACCCAGGACACTCATATCTTTTCAGGTATTCAGAGGATCCATTACTAACTTCACCTCTAATCTTGACTTAATTTTCTTACCCAAGGGCTTGGTATGCATTAGATCGTACTCCTCTGTCAGTCCTGAAAGGTCTGTAAATCTGTCTGAGTATGGTTCCCTTCTCCCTTCCTTTCAAGCATAGTAAAAAAGAGTTATAAACTGTGGATAATCTAGTAGCTTCGAAGTGATCACGGGAGTGGTAGAGACCCCCATTACCTCTTGTGCTTCATGGAATGTGTCCAAAGTAATACCCCAATGAGGGAAGAACAACTGATAGAAAAAATAAAATGATACCCAAAGGGGAAAAATCAGCTGCTAAAGTGAGAAAAGGGAGAAGAAAGGAATCAGAAGTTGATAGTTTGCAATTAGGGAATTGCTGAGTAAGAGTCCATGTCTCCTTTGATTGATACCCCCTCGGTGAGACCGCACTTAATTATTTACAGAAGTTAGTATGGTGAATTTGGATTTCTTGTCTTGATTGTGAAGTTTACTTGGGAAAATTGCTAAGTGTGGGGGAAGCACATTGTGGTATTGATCTCTGCAGAAATGTTTTCATGTGGATTACTAAGTGAATGCGAATGCGATGTTCTTAGGACGAAATGAGTTTATGTGTTTTCAAACCTCTTTTTCATACTTTCGTTTTATGTTTGCTTGAGGGCAAGCAAAGGCTAAGTGTGGGGGAGTTGATATGTTTTTACAGGTTTTCAAGCCATGATATAAGTCTTTATCTAGAGTCTTTTAGTTGTTTTGGAGTCTTTTGAGTCCTTTGCAGGTTTAGGTACGTTTGAAGCTTATCTGGAGATTCTGGGAGCTTTTGGAGGGATTTTGCAGCATACATGGATTTCACAGAGTTCACTCGGTGTGTCTGCACTTAGTGTCGACCAACACTAATTTAGTGTCGGTCGACACCACTAAAGGACAAAACTCATGCGCGTCAAAAATACAGATTTTGGAGATTTGCAAGATTTACCCAGAAGTTTTCCATATTTACAAGAAGACCCAAATCGTGTTTTAGTCTATTAATTAGGTTTTTGAGCCATTGTTAAGGCTACTCTTTATTCTATCAGAGATTAGGAGATTTGGGGTTGGTCTTGTACTTGAGAGAGAAGAGATTTTGAACCACTGTTTTTTCTATCTTATTTATGCTATTTGGTTTTCTATTCATCATGTATGTTGTTATGATTGCTATGTCTGAGTAGTTCTCTTGTTAGATTTAGGGATTCTCTTTAAGGATTTCATGGAATTATAGATTGATTGAATAATTGGGATTCAAAACATCTAGTTCTTCATCTAGGTTGTTCTTAATGCTTAATCTAAATTAGCTACTTAGATTATTGATATCAGATTGATTAGCGCAGCGAGAGTTGGTTAATTAATTAGAAAAGAACCTGGTTGAGCAAACTACCTATTCGCAAAGAGATTTGGCTTAGGGAATTTGTGAACGAAGGAACCTGAATTAAATGCATGTTTAGAACTCTAGAGTTCGCAAAGAGATTTGGCTTTCTAGGTTTTTAGACATAGTTAGCATTCGCAGCGAGAGTTGGTTTGTTATATATTAGTGATTCTAGTTATAGAACATCAATATTTGAATCCTGGTTGATTGTTTGATTTATATTCCTGATTTCTGAGAACTTCCCTAAGTCTAGCGCCTTCGTTTGTTGATCACACACGGTTTACTTTACTTGCTTTGTTTACTGCTTTCATCTGTCTTACTTAGCTTAATTCAATTACATATAATCTATCGCGTAAAACTTGAGTATATGTGGATTCGATATCCTAGATATTACATCATTTGACACTGTACACTTGCAGTTAGAAAATAGGGATTAAGACTTGACCTATCAGAACTGCAAAAGAAAAACAAAATAAGAGCATGTAAAGTAAATCCACAGTCTTTCCCCTGAAGGAGTTTTCTTCTAGGAGTTTGCAGTATTGAGCTAGAAATAACATATGGAACAAGAAATCCAAATATGCAATGTACATTGATGATAAGAAGAGAAAGTAAGTAAATTTATATGCCAAAGACTCAAAAAGCAAACTAACAAGTCTTAGCAAGACATTATCCTGAGCCTATAAGTCCAGGGAAGGCAAATTCAAATGATCCAAGGAGAGAATGCAAAGAATTTTGTATCTAAGTCAAGAGTTGAAGAAGATTACCCATCTTTCATAAATAAAGGAAATTTATAACAAGGCGCCGGAATTGGTATTGCTTCACCACCAGAGTAAGATTCAGGTAGAGATTATAAGGAGATATAATCTGCAAAATAAAGAACATAAGCATAAACCACAACACTTGAGCTCATTCTGTTTGTACCATTCTTCTACAACTTGAGCCATACCTCGCAATCACAATCGAATCTAATGGAGAAACAGTTGAACATAATGTCTTAAAATCAAACTCAATCTAATCTCTAGAAGCTTCAACGTTGTAATGAATCGAGATATTTCAGCTCTGATACCACATGTTAGAATAACATGAACATTATGCATGTAAGATTTATTTACATGCTCCCTAAGATCTTTAAACATCCAATTAATCACATAATAGAAACATAAGAATAGCGATTAGGGGTACCTTCATTCATGATAGTGGAGAGAAGTGGAATGATTCTTACTTCAATGATCTCTTGAGTTGAAGAAGAAATTGCGACCTTTACTTAGGAACTTAAGGTTTCTCTCTCCTTGCCCACAAACTTTCTTTATGTGTTGTACTACTTTATGTTCTTGGTATGTCTTTGTGATGGAGCAAAGACATCTATTTATAGGTGGAGAGAGGACCTTATTCCTCATTAGTTAGATTTAATCTCAACCATCCATCAAAGTAGAGATTTATTCATAAGTGACAAGTATGAGGGCAAGTGTCAAGCATTAGTTCTTTAATATGCCATGTGTAATACATGCAACCATTATGTGCCACCACTAAACCATTATGTGACACCTTAGTTCATGACTAAGCAATGCATAACTTTAAGCATGACATGTGTCTTTAGTACTTGTCTCCTTAAGATCATTCCACTTGTCCTCTCATAATAGATTAGGAAT
This sequence comes from Orychophragmus violaceus, assembly GCA_030180135.1. Lineage (NCBI taxonomy): Eukaryota > Viridiplantae > Streptophyta > Magnoliopsida > Brassicales > Brassicaceae > Orychophragmus > Orychophragmus violaceus. Next base: position 63,088,994 of record CM058234.1, on the reverse strand, counting down.
GTAACTCCTTGATATCCATTTAATTGGATTATCAAATTACTAGAATATAGCAATCCCATTAATAAAACAATTACTACAAGACCACATTCATGGATAAGAAATAAATAATTTCTTACATTCTCCCACTTGGTCGTTAGTAAAATGCTTTCTTTCGGGAATCATAAGGCCGGAATAATTTGTTATATCGTCTTATTTTGGATAGTGGGTTTTGTTTGGATTTATTTCAAACTCTTTATGTACCCTCTGTTTCCCGTAACTTAGTTTCTGTAAGCAAACTTGACTTGGCTGGTTTTAAGTTTACTCAAGGAGATGGTTGTTTTAATCTATTTATGAACTCAAATAAAATTGGTTCAGGAATATTAGTCGATGGCCTTTATATGTTAAAATTGGCTGATCAACATTTTGAAACACATCTCACCGTGCACACTAAAATTGGAATTAAGCGTAAAACATGTACTAATGACTCATATTTCTTGTGGCATAAAAGATTAGGACACATTTCCTATGAAAGAATTAAAAGATTGGTAAAAGATGGAGTTATTCTGCATCTAGATTTTACCAATATTAAAGAGTGTGTGGATTGCATTAAGGGTAAGTAAACCAAACACACTAAGAAAGGAGCCACAAGAAGTACACAGCTTATTGAAGTCATACATACAGATATTTGTGAACCTTTTGATGTTCCAAATTTTAGAGGTGAAAAGTATTTCATTACCTTTATCAATGATTATTCACGTTATTGTTATCTCTATCTGTTACATGAAAAGTCTCAGTCTGTGGATGTTGTACAAGCGTTCATTACTGAAGTAGAAAGGCAAATAGATAGAAAAGTGGTGATCATAAGGTCAGATAGAGGTGGTGAATTTTATGGCAGGTATGATGAAACAGGACAACATCCTGGATCTTTTGCCAAACTTCTCCAAAAATTAGGAATTGTTGCTCAGTACACAACGTCTGGTTCTCCATGGAAGAATGGTGTAGCTGAAAGGCGTAATCGTACTTATATGGGTATGGTTAGATCCATGATGAGTCATTCTAACTTACCTATATCCTTGTGGATGGATGCATTACGTATTGCAGTATATATCTTGAATAGGGTTCCAAGCAAATCAGTTCCAAAGACTCCTTTTGAACTGTGGAAAGGCTGGAAACCTAGTCTGTCACATCTCCAAGTTTGGGGATATCCAGCTGAAGTAAGGATATATAATCCACATGAAAGGAAATTAGATTTCAGAACGATCAGTGGTTTCTTTATTGGCCACCCTGAGAAATCTAAAGGATATAGGTTTTACTGTCCAACCCATAGTACGAGAATAGTAGAAACTGATAATGCCAGATTTTATGAGGATGGTGAGATTAGTGGGAGTGATAAAGTTCAGGATGTACACATTCAGGAAATTAGAGTTAATGTTCCATTAACCTTAGTTCTGAATGTTGGGAGTTCTCCCATTGTTGAACCGTTAAACAATGAGGAAAACCCTATAAATGATCGTCCACTCCATGATGAAACTATCTCCAATAATGATGATGTACTTGAAGCACAAAAACCAGCATTAAGAAGATCAACTCGTATGAAAAGATTTGTTGTTTCGGATGACTATGTGCTTTATCAAGTAGAATCTGGAGAATGGGATATTATTGATCCGGTTTCTTATTCACAAGCCATTAAGGATATTAATTCTGATAAATGGATTGATGCCACTAAAGATGAGATTGACTCAATGGCTAAGAATGAAGTTTGGGACATTGTTCCATTGCCTGAAGGACACAAAGCAGTTGGGTGTAAGTGGGTCTTTAAGACCAAGCTCGAATGTAATGGCAATGTTGAACGATATAAAGCCAGACTTGTAGCTAAAGGTTTTAATCAGAAAGAAAGCATTGATTATAGTGAGACCTTTTCACATGTGTCTAGAAAAGACTCTCTCAGGATTATTATGGCATTAGTAGCTCATTATGATCTTGAGTTATATCAAATGGATGTGAAAACTGTCTTTCTTAATGGAGACTTGCAAGAAGAAGTCTATATGCAACAACCTGAAGGCTTCATAATCGAAAGCCAGAAAGACATGGTCTGCAAACTAAAGAAATCAATTTATGGACTGAAACAAGCTTCAAGGCAATGGTATCTAAAGTTTTATGAAATCATTACGAAATTCGATTTCAAAGAAAACGCTGCAGACCAAGATCGCTACTGGCCAATAAGATGTCATCATAATTCCAATAAACATTAATGTGTACACACATTGGAGACAGAATACATAAGATGTAAAAGTCATAAAAAGCTCATATTATTGTCATAATAGGTGTGAGATCCGGGATTCACACTAAGAATTTGTATTCGTGGATTTGGACTTTAGGATATAGAAATGGTATAGTTTCCTATGAATCAAAGACTTTATTGAGATTGATCGTCGAGATAGAACAAACACAATCGAAAAGAGAGTACAAAGAATGAAATCGAGCTATCTAGTCGAAGTGTTCTTAGCTAAGGTTGGAATGTCTCAAATGAATTGCCACTTCTTCTTTAAATAGTCTCGACTCTGATCTTTCTGTTCCGATATTTAGGCCTCGCCGTCGTAACGATCTACGAGATTTGTGTGGATCCGTTGAACTGGCGAAGATCGAGTTGCTCTATCTCCACGTCATCTTCGGCCGAGCTCGAGCTCGATTGTCTCTGGCTTCGGCATCGTTCGGGCCTTGTCAGGGCGTTTATTCGCTTGGGCCCAACAAAGGAGTCGGCTCTCCTCTTTGTCTTTGATTCTGGAACGGGCTCATGAATATGGGCCTTTTTCTTATCTGTTAATGGGCCGGATTTCCTAGAGGGAAATCCAGTACCAACAATAGCCCCCCAGCCCATTGATTTCGAGAAGTCGAGGTTAATGGGCGGTGGACGTTTTCGGGAAGACGCGCGCGTGCTCTAGACATTAAGGAAGCCCTAATGATTGTTCTCGCCTCGTCCGTAGATCTTGTTTTGACGGTCGAGATCGCGAGGAACTGAAGGATCCTAACTGTCTCAATCTTTTTCGTAATCATTTACAAATTTCGAATTGAGCGGTTGGTATTGTGGGATACGAAAGATCCCACGGATCTCGAGCACAAGATAGTTTAAAAGGGGAAGTTACCTAGCACGATTCCCATTACTGCTCGCACTACAAATCGTCAAGGTAACTTCTTCTCCCTCATTATATCCTTTTTATGTTTGCCTCTCGCTCTTATTCCTTTTGCCGTTGCTCTGAGACTTTCTCCTCTAGAGATTTCGTTTTTCTTCTTTTCTCAAAAGAAATTTCCGATATACCGAACTATCATGGTTCGAAAGAGTACGGCCAGGGAAAGTCCAATTGTGGCGGCGGGACCGGTTGGTCCTCATCCACCGTCCAGTCTGACCGTCGACCAAATACGGAAGTTGCGGGCGAAGTGCCGGATTCCGCCGGAGGTGGAGATACTTATCCCATCGACGGGAATGTCCCCAGAAACCGTCGTCGAGGGCCATTGCTGTGCCTCTTATACCTATTTCGATAAATGCGGATTGTTTTTCCCAATCCCTCGCATTATCTCGTGGGTTTTGGCCCAGCTTCAGCTGGCCTTTCATCATATTACCTCGAACTTCGTTCGATACGTCATCGGGCTCGGGGTCAGAGCTGTTGAGGAGAGTATCAACTTTGCCGAAGAGTTAATGAGGGTTTGCTCGGTAAAACATAATACTCGTTTTCCCGGGACCTACTACCTCTCTCCTCGCCACGGAAAAATCCTTGACGAGATCCCGACGAGGGATGTGTGGAAGAGTAAATATTTTTACTTCAGGATCAATCGTCACTCGGTTGAGGATTTCGATTATTCGGTTATCCCGACAAGATGGGCAACCAGCGTTGGTTAGCTTATAGGGTTTATTGTTTTCTCTGGTAGCTTCGATGTTCTCTATCGACATCGAGCCGTTTGCTAATAACCTTTTTGGTTTCTTTGCAGAGGTTCTTGAGTCACCATCTTTGAACCCAAATACATCGAGTTTGATAGCTCGCCTTCGGAGAGGAGATATCCGCTGGTGTAACTTTACGGACCAGCGAATCCGAGCTGCTTTAGGTCCTGCGGCCCGACAACCTCCTTCATACCAACCTTGTCTTTCGCGGGATGAATCACGCCTCCCTCGCCAGCCCACTTCGACTCGAATCGTTCAGGCTCCGCTTCAGATTGTAGAGCGGACCGGAGAGAGTAAGTGTTCTGGTTAGTCTGTCCGAGGGTCATCGCGCCATATGCCCTTCGTTTGCTGGGCTGACCCGAATCTGTTTTGTTTGCAGATCGACCTGTTTTGGACGACAGTTCTACTGCAAGAACCCCTTCTCTTGAAAAGATGTCACAAAGATCTAGCAGCCGTCGGAACGGGAAGGATCCCGTTGATCTGGCAAAGAAAATGAAGGTTGGCGATTTGAGCAACGCCCTCCTTTTTGACATGGACGAGGGGCCTCCTCCTCCTCCTTCGACCCCTCCTCCTAACCCTGTTCGGGTTTCTCTTCCCGTGGTCGCAGGGTCCGGAGAGGCAAATGTGGGGGTGGAGAATTTACCTCCTATTTTGGCCGGTGAGGAACCGGTTCGGGTCCCGTCTGAAGAGCCTGCCTTGCGCAACTCTCGGTCGAATGGTTCGAGAGGGTCGAACGGTCGGAGCCAAGGTGGTCCTCCTCCGGCGGCGAAGCGTCGAAGGACTGACGCGGAGGTGAGCTCGAGAAGATCGGGCCAGAGTGTTGAGGCGAGGCCTGCTTCTTCTGGGTCCTCGGGGTCTTTCAACTGGCGCTTCAGGCACCAGAAGGAATGCCCGATTGCGGATGACCCGACGGGTGTTGCTTATCTGCTAAGTCTTTTTAAGCCCGCAGGTGTTCAGCTCCCGGCTGTCGGGGATATGGCTCTTGGTGATACTTATACCGAGATGATGGCGGCTTCTGGGAAGGTAATGATTTCTTTCCTTCGCTTTTTCGATTTGTTTCGTGCTTAATTTTCATCACACACATTTTTTTGGTAGGCCTTGGAGACTGCGAACAGGTTTGCGGCTAGGGCCGAGCGTGAGCTGCGAGAGATACCGCAGGTGAGTGAGCTCGACACCGTCAAGAAAATGGTCAACGACCTGAGAGCGTAGTTGCAGGGGGCCTTGGCTCGGGAAGAGGAGCTAAGGAAGAAGGCGGGCGACCTGGATGAGCAGTTGCAGGGTGCCTTGGCTCGGGTTTCGGTTGCGGAGGAAGCGAGCCGAACGGCCATTGAGGCAGGTCGGGTTGCGGACATGCGGGCTGCGCAATGCCAGGCTGGTCTGGACAAGGTTCTCGCCGACCGAGAGTTTGATGTCAAGGTGGCAGCCCATGAGGCGAGGAAAGGGCTAAACGGTGAATACCTCAAGATTCACGAGGGGATCGCGGCGAAGGAGAGCCAGAGGAAAGTCGCCGTGAGTGCTGAGATGAGGCTCCAGGAGGCCTTGGCTAATATCGCGCTTATTGCCGAGTTCGCCTCTGGTGAACTGGACCTGACCAAGGAGATGATGGACTTGGCCGAGAAGAAGAGATTGGCCACGGAGGAGATGAACGCTGCGGCGGTGTCGGACTTCAGTATCAACAAGCTTAATTTGCCGGTGATGTAGGACGATTCCGTGATCCTTGCGCGCCCCCTAAACCAGGCGGCTACTCGTCTTGATCAGTATGGGTCAAACCTCCTGACCGGAGTCAGCTCGCGAGTTAGAGATGAGGTCGAGGGTCAACTCGAGGAGGACAGGGCGACCGATGGTCAGACGGAGAATCAAGACGAGGCTTCCTCTCCTTCCAAGCAGTTCTAGTCCTTTTCATTTGTTGCCGCCCAAGAGGGCTTTTAATTCAGACTTTTCGTTGCCCGAGGGGGCTTTTAATTTCTTTTCAGACTTTTGTTGCGCGAGGGGCTTTTAGATTATAAACTGCGAGGACGTCGTGTCCTCTTTTATTTTTTTATGAACTGCTTTTCAAATCTTTCATGCCTTAGCATAGATTTTATTGTTTTTATGCCTTAACATAAAATTCGAGCCGTTGTGGCGATTCGAACTTCTCCATAGGAATCGAGCAGATAACTTATCTTGAATTGCCTTAGGTAGTTCTACTTTTAAGTTAATTGCATTTGAGCTCGAGCTCTTTGCCAGGAATAGTCTGAGGCGCGACTACTTCGTAATGTAAGATTCAGGCTTAATCGTTGAATTGAAAAGAGAAGCATTATGTATGAGAACGAATCGAAGTAAACTTACAAAGATCCGATTTGGAGTGTGTGTAGAGGTTGCATGCTTGAGTAGCCGTCTTGACCTCGCTATTTTGCTTGAGGGGTGGGGTAGCCCCCCGATCCGTATAAGGTTTAGAAGAATTGTATTTTTTGGAAAGATCATTCTGGATCTCTTTCTTTGGGACGATCATTTCAATTCGTTCGAATCGGGAGGACCATTTTGGGTCGCTTGTTTTGGGACGATCATTCAGCTCGTTCGGTTTGGAGGGACCGTTTTAGGTCGCTTTGTTTGAAGGGATAATTTCATATCACTTTACTTCTTGGAGAGATAATTTCATATCACTTGATTTTTGAAGAGATAATTTCATATCGCTTGATTTTGGGGGAGGCCGTTTGAGGTCTCTCGGAAGGGATAATTTCATATCGCTTATTTTAGGAGAGATAATTTCATATCACTTTAGCTTTGGGAGAGGCCATTTCAGGTCACTCGGAAGGGATAATTTCATATCGCTTTGACTTTGGGAGAGGCCATTTCAGGTCGCTCGAAAAAGGATAATTTCATATCGTTTGTTTTTTAGAAGAGATAATTTCATATCACTTTGTTATGTGAAGAGATAATTTCATATCGCCTTAGTTTTTGGAAGAGAAAATTTCATATCACTTTGCACAACGTAACGGCTCTAACTTTTGCGACAGGAAGAGACGTTTGATTGGGAGACTTATTTTGATTTCACAAATATAAGTTAGTATGACTTCGTCTGAAGCCGTTGAGCTTGGTAGAAGCTTTGTGTTTGGGGGATGGCTGCGCTCGAAGTCGAGTTGCCTACGTACCCTTTTAAGGGGATCAAGCCATTTCGTAGTTCGATTATGTTGATGTACTCTTAGTGGAAGTACTTTTTGAGGTTGATGATGTTCCAAGGTCGTAGTTCAGGCTTCTGGATTTCTACCGACTTGAGTCGGTAGACCCCGTCCTTCACAACGTCGGTGACCTGGTAAGGACCTTCCCACTTTGCTCCTAATTTTCCAGCGTGTTCTTCCTTTTTATGGTCGAACACTTTCCGTAAGACGAGCTCTCCTACTTGAAACCTTCGAGTTTTGATTCGGGAATCATAGTAGCGAGCTGCGGCTTGTTGGTAATTCTGGAGTCGAGCTAATGCGAGGTTCCTTCTTTCGTCGACGAGGTTGAGCTCGTCAGTTATCATCTTGTTGTTAAGTTCCTCTTGTCGTGGGCATTCTTCCTTGCGGATGCTTGACACGAGGATTTCGGCTGGTACTACCGCCTCGATCCCATAAGCCAGCGAGAATGGAGTCTCGCCGGTGGATTTGCGGGGGGTAGTTCGATAAGCCCATCGTACGGCCGGGAGCTCGTCGCTCCAGGTTGTTTTGCACTCGTTGAGCCTTTTCTTGAGACCGTTCATAATCGCTTTGTTAGCTGCTTCTGCTAGCCCGTTTCCTTGGGGATAGCGTGGCGTTGAGTAAGTCAGCTTTATGTTCCAAGTTCTGCAGAACTCTTTGAACGTGTTTGATATGAACTGAGATCCGTTATCGGTGACGATCTCGTGGGGTAGTCCGTGTCGGCAAACGATGTTTCGCCAGACGAACTCCTTAACGTGAACGTCCTTAACTTTTTGGTATGACTCTGCTTCAATCCACTTGGTGAAGTAGTCTGTCATCACCAATAGGTGTGTAGCTTTCATTTTACTGGATGCGACTAGCGGTCCCACAATGTCCATTCCCCATCGCATGAATGGGTATGGTGATGAGATAGAGGAGAGTTTCTCCGACGCTTGGTGGATAATTGGAGCATGCTTTTGGCATTTGTCGCACTTGTTGGAGAAGGACTCGCATTCGGTGGCCATTGTCGGCCAATAGTAACCTTGCCTTTTGATTCGCACGGCCAATGCTCGTCCTCCGGAATGGCTTCCGCAGGATCCATCATGTGTTTGTGTAATCACGGCTAGGGCTTGCTTTTTGTCAAGGCATTTGAGATAAGGTCCGGAGAGGCTACTTTTAAAGAGCTCTCCTTGCGTGACACAGTACCTTGCACTCTGTGTTTTAAGTTTCTGCGCCTCCCATTTGTCGTCGGGAACTTTGCCGTTTGTGATGTATCGAATGATCGGAGTTCTCCAATCTTCGTCGTTGTTAGGCTCAGGTCCCTGACTAGTGGATGCGGTTTGAATTGGTCTGTCGGGGACGTTCGCGACGTACACGGCGTTTCTAGGATCGAGGTCGTCATCAATCTCGATGATGTCGCTACTGGTGTCTCCAGGACATTCTTTGTGCTTGACATCGTCCTTCACTGCGGGCCCGTCCTCTTTCAAGGATAGAGCTTTGAGGGCTATGTCGATGCTTGGTTTTTCTATCCCCTCGACTTGTATGATCCTTTTGAGGTTAGGATCTGATGCCGATGCTAATGCGGCTAGGGCATCGGCTGCGGTGTTTTCCCCTCATGGGATTCGTGTTAGATCAAAGAATTTGATCTGTTCGGCCAGTGCTTCCATCCGTTCGTCTTTGGCCTCGTAATCGCCATGATATTGGCTCGTGACCAATTGGGAATCGCTGAAAGCGTTTACTTCCCAGGCTCCTATTGCTATCGCGAGTCTGAGCCCGGCTATTAACGCTTCATATTCTGCTTCGTTATTCGATGCGGCGAAGCCCAATCTAAACGATTGTTCTAGTACTTCGCCCGTTGGGGAGACTAATTTCACTCCGACTCCGGATCCTTGCCTCGAGGAAGCTCCATCGACGTAGAGTTTCCATCTTTGGGCCGAAGTCGGGTCGAGTTCTATAGTCGGAGGGAGCTCGATTATGAAATCTGCCAGTACTTGTGCTTTTAGGCACATTCGAGCTTTGTATTCTATGTCATACTCGCTAAGTTCGATAGCCCATTTGACCAATCGACCTGACTGGCTTGGACTATGAAGGATGGTTCACAGCGGCTGAGAGGTCATCACTATGATCGAGTGCGATTGAAAGTACGGTCGGAGTTTGCGAGCCGATGTCACTAGCGCTAAGGCGAGTTTTTCCATGGCGGGGTATCTGGTTTCAGCATCGATCAAGGTCTTACTGATGTAATACACCGGCCGTTGCTCGTTTCTTTCCTCGCGAACCAGGACTCCACTTACTGCTGCCGTCGAGACAACTAGGTAGAGGTAAAGGGGTTCTCCTTCTACTGGTTTCGCCAGTATGGGTGGTTCGCTTAAGTAAGCTTTGAGCTGAGTGAAAGCTTCTTCGCACTTTTCGTCCCAGAGGAACTTTTTGTTTGCTTTGAGCATGTGATAGAAGGGTAGACATTTATCAGTCGACCTTGAGATAAAGCGATTCAGAGCAGCTATTTTTCCAGTTAGGCGCTGGACTTCTCGCGTTGTTCTGGGAGATTTCATCTCTATGAACGTCGCGATCTGTTTGGGGTTTGCTTCGATCCCTCTTTCGGTCACTAGGTAACCAAGGAATTCTCCTGAGGGAACCCCGAAGGTACACTTTGCTGGGTTGAGTTTCATCCCGTATTTATTGAGAATGGTAAAATATTCTTTTAGTTGGGGGATGTGATCCTCATACCTGGAGGATTTGACCAGCATATCGTCGATGTAGACCTCCATGGTTTTGCCTAGGAGTCCCGAAAACATCTTGTTGACGAGGCGTTGGTAAGTTGCTCCTGCGTTTTTTAGTCCGAAGGGCATGACTTTATAGCAGTACGTGCCTCGATCAGTTATGAACGAAGTCTTTTCTTGGTCTTCAGGGTTCATCAATATTTGATTGTACCCTGAGAACGCGTCCATAAAAGATAGTAGCTGATGTCCGGCGGTAGCCTCGACCAGTCGGTCGATGTGCGGGAGTGGGAAGCTGTCCTAAGGCGAGTTTTTCCATGGCGGGGTATCTGGTTTCAGCATCGATCAAGGTCTTACTGATGTAATACACCGGCCGTTGCTCGTTTCTTTCCTCGCGAACCAGGACTCCACTTACTGCTGCCGTCGAGACAACTAGGTAGAGGTAAAGGGGTTCTCCTTCTACTGGTTTCGCCAGTATGGGTGGTTCGCTTAAGTAAGCTTTGAGCTGAGTGAAAGCTTCTTCGCACTTTTCGTCCCAGAGGAACTTTTTGTTTGCTTTGAGCATGTGATAGAAGGGTAGACATTTATCAGTCGACCTTGAGATAAAGCGATTCAGAGCAGCTATTTTTCCAGTTAGGCGCTGGACTTCTCGCGTTGTTCTGGGAGATTTCATCTCTATGAACGTCGCGATCTGTTTGGGGTTTGCTTCGATCCCTCTTTCGGTCACTAGGTAACCAAGGAATTCTCCTGAGGGAACCCCGAAGGTACACTTTGCTGGGTTGAGTTTCATCCCGTATTTATTGAGAATGGTAAAATATTCTTTTAGTTGGGGGATGTGATCCTCATACCTGGAGGATTTGACCAGCATATCGTCGATGTAGACCTCCATGGTTTTGCCTAGGAGTCCCGAAAACATCTTGTTGACGAGGCGTTGGTAAGTTGCTCCTGCGTTTTTTAGTCCGAAGGGCATGACTTTATAGCAGTACGTGCCTCGATCAGTTATGAACGAAGTCTTTTCTTGGTCTTCAGGGTTCATCAATATTTGATTGTACCCTGAGAACGCGTCCATAAAAGATAGTAGCTGATGTCCGGCGGTAGCCTCGACCAGTCGGTCGATGTGCGGGAGTGAGAAGCTGTCCTTTGGACATGCTTTGTTGTGATCCGTGAAATCTACACAGACTCTCCACTTCCCGTTCTTTTTCTTAACCACTACGGGATTGGCAAGCCAGTCGGGGTACTTGACCTCTCTGATCGATCCGATTTTTAATAACCGGTCGACCTCATCATTGACGGCTTTGGCCCGCTCAGGGCCTAGTTTTCGACGCTTTTGTCTTACCGGTTTGTGGGTTAGATCGACATTCAGCTCGTGGCTGGTTACGTCGATGTTGATCCCTTTCATGTTTGCTGAAGACCAGGCGAAGGAGTCGACGTTCTGTTTGAGAAAAGAGACCAGTTCATTTTTAACTGGCTCTGATAGGTCGATTCCGATGCCAACGAGTCTTTCGGGATGAGCATCTTCTATGCAGACCTGAGTCGTGAGATCCTTTAGGGGTCCTATTTGACTTGGGTCGTTCGACCTTTTGGTCTGCATGGTGGCGAGCTCCTCCTCTTTCTGTAATTGCTACGCATAGGATTTCTCGATCTGCTTGTATCCGTTCATGTAGCAATGACGGGAAATCTTTTGACTTCCGTAAATGGTTTTGATCCCTTTGGGAGTTGGGAATTTTACGCATTGGTGGTAGGTCGATGGTACCGCTTTCATGTCGTATATCCATGGTCGACCTAAGATCGCGTTATAGGGAGCTGGCCGATCTACTATGACGAACTCCGTCATTCTTCGAACTCCTCCAGCGGTTACTGGGGCGAAGACAGAGCCCATCGAGTACGTCGTTTCGCCAGCGAAACATACTAGTGTGTCTTTTCTTCCACGATCTCGGAGTCGTTGAAGTCCATCTTTTTGAATGCGTCGTAAAAGAGGACATCTACCGAACTTCCCGTGTCAATCATTATCCTTGAGAGTTCGACATCTCCCACTACTAGACAAACGAGGAGAGCGTCGTCGTGTGGTTTGTCGAGATTACTCGTCTCGCTCTCGTGGAAAGTGATTTCGTGGTCTGGACCTAACATTGGGATTTTGCCCCTTTTGTCGGTCTCGACTCTCCTTTGAAGAGATTTGATTGAATTGACCGAATCTCGGCACAGCTTGGAGCCACCGAAGATAAAGTCGACTCTTTTAGGGGGTATAGCCCGTACACCCCCCCCCCCCGCAGAGACGAGGGAGATTGATTCTCGAGCGTAAACTTTTAGCGGGAGCTGGAGGCGGGGATGGTGCCGAACCTCCCGGAGTGCCGCTCAGGTTGAGCTCGCCGAGGATGAACTCGACTCGCTTTCGTGACCCTTGAGGGAGTGTTTCGGGGGATTCCGGCTCCTTTGACCGTTCTCGTTTGTTCTGAGAAGGTTTTTTGGAGTTCGACTCCTTGGTCTGTTTGTTTTCCTTTTTGTCGGGCAGAGTTTCCTCCTCGACTTCGGAGTCTTGTTTGCTTTCGGACTCTCGCTTTTGAGCCTTGGCTTTGGCTCGAGTATAGCAATCTTCGGTCGAGTGTCCTCTTTTATTGTGGAAATCACAGAATTTTTCCTTGTCGAACTCGAATTTCTTCGAGCTCTTTAGGCTCTCGACCGCGTTGACGTTCCCTGATTTACCGAAATCCTTTTTCGAGTTCGAATTCTGCGAGCCCGACGGGTTCTTATCTTTTCGGTGCTTTTCTCTGAGGGCCGCAGTTTCGTCCTCGAGGCGAGCAAAGGCTGATGCGCGATGGAGGGCGTCATCAAGCGTTTGAGGTTCGCGGACTGTTATTTCCTCGCGGAATCTGGTTGAGTACCATAGTCCTCGTCTTAATGCTTCTATAGCTACCTCGTCTCGTGGGTTCGCGATTTTGGATTTTATTTCCTTAAATCGGTCGATGTACGAGCGAAGTGTTTCGTCAGGTTTTTGAGAGACGCCAAATAGGGTTGCCTCAGTGGTCTTTTCCTCGATGAAGACTGAGTATTGTTTGAGGAAAGCCGTCATGAACTGGGTGAAGTTGTCAATGGACCTTTCTTCCAGTCCGGCGAACCATTCTAGGGTGGAGCCCGATAGGTTTTCTGCGAAGAGCCTGCAGAAGGCGGGCTCTCTCTCCTCGTCGGTAAGGTACACCCTTGCCATCGCTAGTCGGAATGCCCTGATGTGGGCTTTCGGGTCTGATTTCCCAGAGAATTCTGGAAACTTAGTTTTCTTGATTTCTCGGATTCTTGCAAATGCGATCCAATCTGTGAACGGCGTTTGCTGCGTTTCTTCGATCCCTCGATCGATGTCAGGAGCTGCGCTCGTTGCCATGTGAACTTTCGAGCTCAGACTGTTGAACTGGGCCTTAGCCTGTTCGATGTATTGTCTGAGCATATCGTGTTCATCGCCCTCTACGGGTGTGAACTGGGCTTGTGCCCGACTTGACGCTTGTTCCGGAAAAATGGGGTCGAGGAGATCGATCGTTGGGACCGACCTCGTCTGGTCGACCTGGGGCGTTCAGATCCGTATCGTATTTGACTCGTTAAGGAGTCCCGAACTCGAGGCGAAGGCAGAGCCTCCTAGTTGCCTCGGTCGGATATTAGAGTTATTCGGGAAAGGTGGTGGCCCGGGTAACGGTCGGTTTCTTGATCCGGTTGGATCTGTGACCATTGAACTCGAACTGAATGGGGTTGGTATCGCGATAGGGGTCATTATAGGGCGGAAGCCGCTATTTGACGTATTATCGAGGTTTCCCGACGCTCCCGGAGGAGTTACTATCTGGGAGAAGTCCAAGCGGGTACACGGTGGAGGACTTATGGGAGTTCGCGTTGGTCTACCCCCTTGGTTTTGGCTGGAGAGCTCTTCGAGACGGGCGTTAAGGCGCCGTTCTTGTTCATCGAGCTGCGCGGCCAGGGAACGGTTTGCGATCTCTTGGGCCCTTGCGCTTGCCTCGTTATTTCTCGTTCGATCTACCAATAGGCTGAGCATCGAACGGATCTCGGCAAGATCGTTTGGCCCTTGTCTCTGTGGAGCAGAAGGTAGTGGCGAATTAGGTCTGGTTATTCCAGATCCACCTCCTGGGGCGGATATCGAATCATTTCTCATCCACACCTAGTTTCTGCTCGGATCATTAGTTCCTGACAAAACATTTGTCGGAGTCTGGCTTGTCGCGATTGTTTGAGCGACGGAGCCGGCTGGTGCCGAGGTCGTGGAGACTGAGGCAGAGCTCGTCAACACGCCATCGGTCTGACCCATGTTTCTTACCCCGGTGGTGTTTTGAGGAACGTTGTCGACCGTTTGAGGGAGGTAAACTGGTGGTGTGGCGCATGGAGAGCCAGTTTGGTCGGGATTCATCTCGATCTATCGGATCTAGGATCTGATTCTTAAGACAGGAAAAACTTTAGATAGTCCCCACAGTCGGCGCCAAATGTGAGATCCGGGATTCACACTAAGAATTTGTATTCGTGGATTTGGACTTTAGGATATAGAAATGGTATAGTTTCCTATGAATCAAAGACATTATTGAGATTGATCGTCGAGATAGAACAAACACAATCGAAAAGAGAGTACAAAGTATGAAATTGAGCTATCTAGTCGAAGTGTTCTTAGCTAGGGTTGGAATGTCTCGAATGAATCGCCACTTCTTCTTTAAATAGTCTCGACTCTGATCTTTCTGGTCCGATATTTCGGCCTCGCCGTCGTAACGATCTCCGAGATTTGTGTGGATCCGTTGAACTGGCGAAGACCGAGTTACTCTATCTCCATGTCATCTTCTGCCGAGCTCGAGCTCGATTGTCTCCGGCTTCGGCATCGTCCGGGCCTTGTCAGGGCGTTTATTCTCTTGGGCCCAACAAAGGAGTCGGCTCTCCTCTTTATCTTTGATTCTGGAACGGGCTCATGAATATGGGCCTTTGTCTTATCTGTTAATGGGCCGGATTTCCTAGAGGGAAATCCAGTACCAACAATAGGCTAATACATAATGCAGACATGCTTAAATGCTTTCCTCAAGACCCATACTATCAGCATGCTTCATAAAGGTCTTTTGAGGTAAAGCTTTCGTAAATATGTTTGCGACCATAAGTTCAGTGCCTATTGTTGGAAGTTCCGGTTGATCCTGATTCAATTCTCATATTGATATCAACCTAAACATGCATCAGATCTAGGTGTTCTTATTTAGAAACATTAGATCTCACCTTTTACCTGTTTGTTGCAGCGGAATTGATGAACAGGTCAGAGATCAGGGAGATACACCAAGGGATGAATCCTCCAAAGGCTCACACACGCACACCGTCAGGAATGAGGCTGCTAGACCGAGAGAGTGAGGAGGCGCAGGGGAGAGTGACTCGCGGCCGTGGGTATTCGGGTTAGAGAGAAGGGTTTTTGGCTTCAGCTTATAAAACCCTTCTTTAGCTCTGTTGGGCCCTTAAGGCCCAATTCCCAATTTGATTAAATCCCATGGATTTAATCAAGCCCTTTAAACTCTCTAAGCACAGTAAATGCCTAGCACTTTTACCGTGCCTCTGCTTTACCGTTCCTACACGTTTTCCTGTTGGCTTAGGCGTGTGACCCATATGGGATCATACAATAAAGGCAATAAGTCCAAGACTTATAGATCATGAGCGGACTCTAGCAAGCCATCATGACCCCCAGCATTGTATGACTTATGTCTGATCTTTGACATACTCTTACTTTCTAGAGACAGTACCGAGATTACTGGACACAATTCCAACAATCTCCCACTTGTACTGGAATCTCTGTATTCATAATCCTTTTGTCTCAATATCTCGATTAGTCATAGGGCAAGATTGGTGTCATCCTTATAAAGCCTAATCTTGTTCATCGGACTCTGATTTGATACTGACAATCCAAACGACTCGGGAAAGTCCGTTTGAGCATGGCCATGCGTTTTCCAGTATTCAAATCTCCGATTGGCCTAGAGATATTCACTCCATTTATATTGGAGGGACAAATCCCGTCTTGTTCCATCACTGTAACTACTCATTTCATGATGTACCCAAACAAGGTCCTTATAGCTATCGCAGAACGATAGCGTTAGACAATGATCAAAGTGCATCAGTCCATATGCAGTCACATGCATGCGAACTCAGGTCTAAGAACTATACTCTATAGTCGTAGTGAGAATCTCTTATGACACAGATATAAATATCCTGAAGAGTTCTCATAAGCGGGTCTTGTCCGGTCGTATGTTCCCAAACATACACCTATGTACTGACTTTGATGCCGCGCATCTATGACACACTGAGACTTTGTCATAAGTCACGTACCAATCCAGTCTCACACGGTTGTTGGTGTTCCAATTTCAACAACCTTCGACTAGGGACAGGGTGATATAAGCCATCTATCAAATATAGGGTCTCATGATCAAGCTAAATGACTTCGATGACTCAAGATCAAGTCATTTACTTCGATGACCTATAAAATGGTCCATATCATTTTGGAACGATTATTTCATCACAGTTAAAATAATCTTGAAATAATAATTTCATTATTAAACATCTCAAATGTTTTACAACAACATATCAATAACTAAATAAAGCCCTTTACTAACTCCCACTGAAATTAAGACTACATCTTAATTTCACTTATCCTACAGCTACAGTCCGTGACTCGTGCTTAGGGCTAAGGGGTGGCTTCGTTAATAGATTAGCAACGTTCTCATTCGTTGAAACTTGCTAATCTACTTAACATCTCTGTCATTTATCTTACGGAATAGGTTATACCTATTCTCAAGGTGTTTGGACCTCTGATGTGCAGCTAGTCACATCTATGCTGGGAATCACATCAAGTTCAGTGACGAACTCTTCTTTCCAAACAACCTTTTTCGCCACTTCCCAAGCTGCGAAATGTTCAGCTTAAGTCATTGAGTCAGCAACAGTGCCTTGCACCGCCAGATAGACACAAGATATAACCGGACTGTGATCGGAAATCATCTTTGTCTATTGGAAACTTGCCTTTTAGACTCTATCGACTTATAGCACCTCACTTTCTCTGTAAATCAAGAACTTATCCTTAGTATTCCTCAAATACTTTAGGACATACTTTAGGAAACTTGATTCTTTGCTGGATTTGACTGGTCTTTATTTGTCTTGCTTAACATTAAAGCAACATCAAACAAGTACGTTTCATGGCATACATGATAGATCCAATTGCCGACGCATATGGAATCTTATCCATGCATTTAAGCTCAGCAGTTATCGTAGGACACTGCTTCTTGCTTAACGTTTTGCCATGTGACATTGGCTTAAAACCCTTCTTGGAGTGCTGAAAACGTGTAGGACTTTGTCAATTTAAGAATCCTGACTTTGTCCTACCAGCTCTTCTGGATCTCTATCTTTAGATCCAGAATCCAAGACTTTCGTGGCTTTACCCATGTCAATTACTAAACCAACTCCCAAGCTAGTCCTTTACCGACTACAGCATTGGGACGTTATATCCGAGAATCAGTATGTCATCGACATACAATATGAGAAATGCAATATCGCTCCCACCAATCTATTAGTAAACGCACAGTTCCTCTTCGTTCCTGTTCAAGTCAAAACCTTGACTACTTCAACAGAACGAAGATTCCAACTCCGATATGTTTGCTTCCATCCATGAATGGATCAATGAAGTTTACTTACACATAGTGTAATTTCGGAGTAAGGGCTCACTTTCGCTTCTTTGAATTTCGCACATTTGTCGCTTTCTATGATCATCAGATCATGCGAACTTTCAATGATCATCAGGTTCAACTAATGACGAGAAATCACTCTCGCAATAGTGACTGATTCTTTCATATCTGCGAACTTCAGGCTCTACAGGTGTAGATTCTACAGAAATCTGTAAATCCATTCGTTGTTCTCCCTCAACAGGTTGAGCAGCCTCCTGTATATCTCGAATTACTTCGAGTTATACTTTTACTCCCACTGTTCTTCTTGAAAAGTAACTTCCCTTCTTAGAAAACAGAATGGTCGTAAAAGTACCGAGCCTTGGTTTCCCTAAGAAAACTTCGAGTTATGCTTTTACTCCCACTGTTCTTCTTGGAAAATAACTTCCCTTCTTAGAAAACAGATTGGACGTAAAAGTAACAAGCCTTAGTTTCTCTAGGACAACCAGCGAAATAGCACAACTTCAAATACTCAGTAAAGACGAATTTGGATCGATTCCAACCCACATTGACGTGGTGTCTTTCAACTGATATTAGTGGAACTATTTTAGCGTAAACTTAGATATTTTAGAGCGTTATTCTTAAAATATCATGGAAGATTCATGTGACTCATCTTTAATCATTTCTGATAAGATCTGATTCTTTCTCACAGAAACACCTCCAGGTTTTTCAGGAGAATTGAGCTGTGAAACGACTTCACACTCATTCAGATGATCACACCATCAATGACTTAAGTATTCTCACTTTGATTTAACTCAGAGTCTTAATACTTCTGTCACTCAGATTCTATACCTCATTTTGGAACTCTTTCGACCATGTCAAAGAATTCCGACTTGTGTCTCATCAAATGAACACAGTCTTACTCACTGAATTAATCAGTCGAGACAATGAAGTACAAGAAATTTTTCTCTGGCATTGTTGCTCATCGGACCACATACATGAGTATGTTCAATCTCCAATAAGCCCTTGGGCCTTTCTCTAGCTCGGCTAAGATGGGCCCATTGTCTTTTGGTCCAGTAAACAGAATTCAAGTCTCATAAGATATCGTATCAAATGAGCCCAACAGTCCATAACTATGGGATTTCTGAATCCGTCTTACTCTATGTGACCAAGACGTTGTACCAAGAAAATTCAGGTTTAATTCATCAGATTTAAACCAATTCGGTATTTATGTTATATTTAGGCACTCTTTGGTTTAAGATACAAAACCCATTCCTTGAATAGGGTGCTACAATAAATATTTCATTAAGATCAAAAGAACAAAACTTGTCTTTTATCAAAATGAAAAACATTCAAATTCTTACAAGAAAATGAAAAACAACTCTGCTTAAAGCAGGTACATTGTAGCAATTACTTAATACAAAACCAAGCCTCGAAGGCATCTACAAGTGAAAACCCTACGGCTGAGGCAGCTTCCAAAGCTCCTTCCAGACATGCAGTTCCACTTGTCCTTCCTTCAACGTTCTACTGTTGTTTAGGCTCTGCATATTTTCACAAATATCAGTGTCACAACCAGTATCCAATACCTATAAGGTAGAACTTGAAGTAATAACATGAATACCTGAGGAAGTAGTCTCATACATTAACTTCAACTCCTCATCGTCTTCCATGAATTTTATGCAATCTCTCTTCCAATGCCCTATCTCTTTACAGTAGCAGCACTTACCAACGTAAGAGGTATCTGACTTGGGCTCAGAAGACACACGCTTGCCATGATTCAAAATCTGGACAACTTTGTCTTCACCCTTGTCAGTACTAGGTTTCATAAACCTACCCTTCACGTTTGGCTCAACCGTCTTGAGCATATTATGCAGTTCAGTCAGCGTCTTCGTTAAGCCTTTCTTGATATAGTTCTTCCTGAACTTATCATAGCTTGACGGCAGTGACTGCAGAATGATCTCAGTTGCCAATTCTTGGCTAACTGGATAATCCAGTTTCCTCAGGTTATCAATATAACCTATCATTTTACTGACATGAGGACTCACCGGATTATCATTTGGTAGCTTGCAGCTAGTGAGAGACTTAACCAACTGATATCTCTCCACTCTTATCTGCTCCTGAAATTTCAATTTCAGACTGCTGATCATCTCTATTGGCGACTCCATGTTCTCATATTGCTCCCGCAAGTCAGAGTCCATGGTAGCCAATATCAGACCACGCACATCTACCGCATCATTATAATGCTTATTCCAAGCATCATATACTGCATGGGAGGCATTGGACCCGATCCTTACGGGGAGAGCTCTCTCAAGAACATAGTCCTTTCTCTCCTGCCTGAGGACTAACCTCAGGTTCCGCGACCAAGTCAAGAAATTTGATCCGTTCAGCTTGTCCATCCCAAGGATAGACCGGATCGAGAAAGTGTTTTGATTGTTTGTGCTAGTCATAACTGAAATATAAGATAAAAGGATTTTAGTTAATATGTTCAATATGATTAATCTCGTATTATATTTAATATGATTAATCATGCATTATATTCAATAACATAAGTTACCCTCAATAGAATATAATGATTCCAAGATCCACATATAACTAAGATCAAAGTGGGCCACTGGCCGTCACCCAACCTTAGCTTATATTGGTAAGCCCTATTTCGGCTAATTATATCCGTGATATAACTCTTGGTTGTGAATCTGGGCCCGAGGCCCAATTCACTCTGATGTCTCAAGGCCCGGGACTCCCGATGGCCTAGTCAAGAAAACCGGACTATACAGTCATGTAATCATTAATGTCTGGGACTCCCAATGACATTTATGAATCACAAACCGTCTTACCCACGCAAAAAGCAGACATCCTCACACTGTAAGGCCATGAATGCAATTGAATGGGCTTTGACAGCTGACATAGCCTGGACAAGACATCCAACGCTTGATATTATTTGAGGTTCGTAGGTTTATTAAAATCATTCCCAAAATAGAAGATTACTATTTCGGGAAACTTTCTATTTATGGAAACCTACTATTTTTAGAAACTTTCTAAAATTGGAAACTTTCTAAAACCGGAAACTTTCTAACTTTAGAAACTTCTTTAAAAAATCCAAAACCCGCAAATTCAGAAACTTCTATTTTAAGAAACTTTCTAATTATAAAATTTCGGAAACTTTAATTTAAAATCGACTTTATAACTTTATAAAATAAATTTTAAATTAATCTGAAGAAAGACTCAATTAACTGGCCCAATTGTTTTAACTTCTTGGCCCGAGGCCCAAGAATTGGTCCATGTCCAAGACATGACCCAATTGTCCAATTAATTGACATAACCGGTCTGGTTCATTAAAACTGGTCTAACCAAGTTTTAATTACTACGATGACCACAATTGTCAACCGGTTATTTACTAAACCGGAACTTCTCAATTTATTTGGTCCAACCAAATCAAATTAGAAATTCCTGGTTTAGGCACTAAATCCAATATTTCTTTCGACATTGGATTTCTTATTCCGGTTTAACCAGATTTAATAAAATTATTAAAATCTGTTTATTAAACCAGAATGATGATTTTAATCAAGTTTTTAAACCGAACCATAAGCCGAACCGAAACGAATTGGTCACGAACCGAAACGAATTTGTCACTGCCGTGACCTAGCTCTTAGACCATGATCGACCAGCCGCTGAACGTGCGATCCAAGATCCACGATCGGGATGGCCGATCATCACGCGAGCTGATCGGGACGGGACGGCATACCGGGTCGAGAGCGAGCGAGACGGGACGATCGACGAGTCGTGCGATCCGCGATCGCTGTCGATCGTTCGACTCAACTCTCGCGGCTGGTCGGGACGTGAACGGATTCGATCCATGCGACCATGCCGATCGGATCCTTGCGATTGATCTCGGCCGGTCCATGCGATCGCCAACCGTTCCAACTTTTCAACGCAATCCAAATCATATAGTTTGGAATCTGCGATTTCATTAGTTTAGGATTCAATTCAGTTTCTTAAGTGTTTTTCTTATCAGCAGTTGATTCAGAACACTTCTAAACAGATTAAACAACCTAAACATGAATCTAAACAAGAAATCCTAAGAACCAATGGCTCTGATACCACTGTTGGAAGTTCCGGTTGATCCTGATTCAATTCTCATATTGATATCAACCTAAACATGCATCAGATCTAGGTGTTCTTATTTAGAAACATTAGATCTCACCTTTTACCTGTTTGTTGCAGCGGAATTGATGAACAGGTCAGAGATCAGGGAGATACACCAAGGGATGAATCCTCCAAAGGCTCACACACGCACACCGTCAGGAATGAGGCTGCTAGACCGAGAGAGTGAGGAGGCGCAGGGGAGAGTGACTCGCGGCCGTGGGTATTCGGGTTAGAGAGAAGGGTTTTTGGCTTCAGCTTATAAAACCCTTCTTTAGCTCTGTTGGGCCCTTAAGGCCCAATTCCCAATTTGATTAAATCCCATGGATTTAATCAAGCCCTTTAAACTCTCTAAGCACAGTAAATGCCTAGCACTTTTACCGTGCCTCTGCTTTACCGTTCCTACACGTTTTCCTGTTGGCTTAGGCGTGTGACCCATATGGGATCATACAATAAAGGCAATAAGTCCAAGACTTATAGATCATGAGCGGACTCTAGCAAGCCATCATGACCCCCAGCATTGTATGACTTATGTCTGATCTTTGACATACTCTTCTTTCTAGAGACAGTACCGAGATTACTGGACACAATTCCAACACCTATATGTTCAATGTCAACCTTTTTTCTTTTTACATCTTGCTTTAGTGATAGATATTTCAGTTCCATGTGCTTGGCACCTTTAAATATCCTATCATGCTTGGAGAAAAAAATTGCGGCTTGATTGTCACAATAAAGAGTTAGAGGCTTATCAACAAATCTTAATGCTCCAAACTCATTGATAAAGTTCCGCAACCAATGCCTTTGAATAGAAGCCTCATAACATGCAACATACTCAGCCTCCATAGTGGATGTATAAATTAGTTGCGACTTTTGGCTTTTCCATGATATGGCACCTCCACAAAGGAGATACACATAGCCAAGAGTGCAATGCCTACTGTCAAGACATCCACAGAGTCCGAAAATCCAACCATCTGTGGATGTGTTGATTTTCTGTATGTTAGCATAACGTTCCTTGTCCCCTTTAAGTGTCTCAAAACTTTCTTTGCCGCTTTCCAATGAGCGGGTCCTGGGTTACTCTGAAATCTACCCAGCATTCTGACCGCATAACTTAAATCAGGTCTTGTACAGACCTGTGCATACATCAAACTTCCCACAAGAGATGCATAAGGGTAATTTTTCATTTCATTACGTTCCATCTCATTTCGTGGACATTGCTTAAGGTCAAGCTTATCTCCCTTTTGCATGGGAACATTATTAGAAGAACACGTCATCATGCCAAATCTCTCAAGAACTTTATCAATATATGCTTTCTGAGACAATCCTAACATTCCAAGTGTTCTATCACGGAATATTTCAATTCCTAACACATAGGATGCCTCACCCATATCTTTCATATCAAAGTTCTTGGAGAGATAACTCTTAGTCTCATTTAATAGATTTCTTTAGTTTGCAGACCATGTCTTTATGGCTTTCGATTATGAAGCCTTCAGGTTGTTGCATATAGACTTCTTCTTGCAAATCTCCATTAAAAAGGCAGTTTTCACATCTATTTGATGTAACTCAAGATCATAATGAACTACTAATGCCATAATAATTCTGATTTGAAGGTTATCTTTCATAGTGCTCCCATATATGATCAATCAATACATTTCAAAATGATAAATGAGCCTCTTTGTTTTTTACTTTTAAATTACGAACTAAAAATTGTTGAAATCAGATATTTTCACGTGAGTTTATTCGATTTGAAAAAGAACGAATCATAAAAAAACTCAAAAATAATGACAACATCAACCTCCACTTGCTTATAATCTTTATGGGCAATATTTTAATTATTTTGAAAGTTTACTATCAAATTTACCAGAATATTAGTATTTTGGTATGACTTGTAATATACGTAATATTTATGTGTTCATGTAATTTTTGTTTAGTTTGCTTTAACTAATGTAATTTGTGCTCATGTAATTTGTATTTTTTTGTCTTGTGTAAAATTTATTTAAATGGTGTTTAATATATTCAATATTATTAACTTGCTTATTTTATGTTAGTATACTTAAGTTATTCTAAATTAAACAATAATGCAATCATGTGTGACAAGTATAATTAACAAATCTGGTAAGCCCATCCAGATCTACTCAACCAAATATTAAAGCCCAGTTAAATTTCGACATCATTGACCGAACAACAATTTACAACAACATCATGGGAACGATATGGATCCACGCAATGAAAGCAGTCTCTTCGACCTACTACCCATGTGTAAAGTTCCCAAAACCAGGCATAATTTCACACTCTGAGGAAGTAAAAAATTTCAAGAAATTATTTCCTTTTCGAGCATAAGTTGCGGCAGAAATTATTGTCGAACCCCAGATAGAGCTGCCACTGCAGGACGACCGACGACGTGACGCAGTCGTGCAAGTTAACATTGGCATCAGCGATCCAGAGTGCTGTGTTGGAATATGTGAAGAATTAAAAGAGGATTTGAAAGATCAGCTCATTTAATTTCTCCGCCAAAATGTCTCAACCTTCACGTGGTCAACAAGCGACATGACCGACATCGACCCACCGATCGCATGCCATGAACTTCGATCAAGTATTCAAACCCATCAAGAAAAAGAGAAAGAATCTCAGCCCCAGATGCAACAAGGCAGTCAACGACGAGGTAGAAAGATTATCAAAAGTCGGTTCATTTACCAAGGTAAAATACCAAGAATGATTGGCAAATCCGGTAGTTGTTAAGAAAAAGAACGGAAAATGGTGTGTATGCGTTAATTTTACCGACCTCAACAGGGTTTGCACGAAAGACAGCTTTCCATTGCCTCACATCGATCGGCTCGTCGAAGCAACAACTGGTAAAGAGCTCCTCTTATTCATAGATGAATTCGCCGGATACAACCAAATAATGATGCACCCAGAGGACTGTGAGAAAACTTTGTTTATAACAGATCGAAGAACGTACTGTTATAATGTGATGTCATTCGGTCTCAAAAACACCGGGGCAACATATCAAGGACTGATTACCAAAAGGTTTGTCGATCGGCTTGGAAATACAATTGAGGTATATGTAGACGACATTGCTCGTCAAATCAGCGTTAGCTGATGACCACATCGACCATCTAATTACCTGGTTTAATATTCTAAAAAAATATGGAATGAATTTGAATCCAACTAAGTGCAATTTTGCTGTCATTTCAGGAGAGTTCCTTGGGTACATAGTTACGAAGAGAGGGAATGAATCATTCAAAAGATTCCAGCACTCACCGAAATCCCGTCACCGAAAAAACTTTTGAAGTGTAGTGACTAATAGATCGTATCGCCGCCCTAAGCCGTTTCATCTCGAGATCGATGGACAAATGTATATTGTTCTATCAACTCCTTTGAGGATACAAGAAATTCGAGTGCAGCTCTAAGTGCGAAGAGGCCTTTCAATAGCTGAAGGAATACCTCACAACACCACCGATCCTAGCAGAACCAGAAGAGGGAGAAATTCTATACTTGTACATATACGTATCAAGCTCGACAATCAGTGGTGTCCTCGTTAGGGAAGATAGAGGGGAGAAAATGTCAATCTCTTATATCAGCAAGATCCTCGATGACTCTGAGACCATGTACTCAAACTTTGAAAAAATTGTAGTGATCTTAGCAAGGAAGCTGATATATCATGGTTTTTACTAGTTTTAGGCCATGATAAAAGTGTGTTTTAGTGTCTTTTGTGTTCTTTTAGAGTCTTTTACATGTATAATCAGGTTTGGAGCTGAATTGGAGATAATGGAGCATTTTGGAGATTTTTGGAGTGATTGGCCGAGAGATAGAGTTCACTGTCCGAAACAGAGGAATGTGTGTGCAACGGTCGTTGCACCAGCGAGATGGGCCAAAACTCGGCGGTTTATGAAGAGTCAAGAATTTGCACTTTGATCCAGAAGTTCCTGATATTTACAAAGAAGCCTCTGGCCGAGATTAGACCTATATAATTAAGTTTTTGGTGTTTTATTTACTTACGCTTTGATAATTAAGAGCAGAGGATTCTTAGAGCTTTTGGGGCTGATCTGAACCTATTACTTCATCTGTATTTGGAGAAGATTTCGAACCCCTTTTACTCTTATTCTTTTATGCAATTTATTCATCATATGATTATGTTTTCATTATCTATGTCTGAGTAGATTCCTTGTTAGGTTTAGGGTTTCTCACATAGGATTTCATGGCTTGCTAGACTTGTTTAAATTCAGTTAAGGATTC
The DNA here is from genome assembly GCA_030180135.1 of Orychophragmus violaceus. Classification (NCBI taxonomy): domain Eukaryota; kingdom Viridiplantae; phylum Streptophyta; class Magnoliopsida; order Brassicales; family Brassicaceae; genus Orychophragmus; species Orychophragmus violaceus. Next base: position 63,063,211 of record CM058234.1, on the reverse strand, counting down.
ATAACTATATCTGTTCTTCAATCTAATTGTGCTTAAAGCTAGTTCTAACCTGATCAATTAGAATCTAGATCTTAGGTTGCTACATACGTCACGGAAGTGGGGTTTAGGAATCTGAACTAATTAGATTGAGCAATTAAACTACTCGCAAATGGAAGTTTGGTTTAGGATAATTGTGAACATATCAAACCTGGAATTAATGCTAGTTTAATCTGTTAGTTCTCGCAAACGAAAGTTTGGTTTGCTGCACTTAAACTTAGAGAATTATCGCAAAGGAATTTGGTTAATTCTATATCTATGTTTTGAGTTCTAGAACTGTGCTTAATTAGATCCTTACTGAATGAACTGTCTGCTTGTCTGATTTCCTGAGAACGCCCTAGACTTAGCGCTTTTAATTACTTGCTTTCACAACCGTTAATCTATGCTACTGATTTACTTTCTCGCACTGCTTTTAATTCAATCACATTGCTTTCTTCCTAGTATTAATCCGTTTCGTTCTATTGAATACCAGAGTCCCTATGGATTCGATAACCCTATATACTACAACTACTGAACTGTGCACTTGCAGTTAGAGAATAGGGATTAAAACTTAGAACCTATCAAGTTTTTGGCGCCGTTGCCGGGGACTCTTAGAGTCTTCGATAGGACCGAACTTAGGGTTTTACTAGGATTTTTCGTTTTTGCTTTTGTTTTTGTTAGTTACTGATTTTCTCTGATTTTCTCTCTGTCGCAGGTACCAATATCGCACTGCGTCGATCGTTGCACCCTTAGAATCGATCGTCACTAGGCGATTCAGAGATTGAAACGATCGTAGCACTGATAGCATCGATCGTTGCCCGACGATTACAGACAGTTTATGCAGACGCAGAAAACTAGAAGTAATCCGAACTTGGACTTAGTTAATCTCGATCTTGAAGAACTTGGACGTCTAGAAAGAACTATCAGAAGAGAAAAGAGAGAGAGAATGATACGAGTGTTGGAAGTTTCGGTTGATCCTGATTCAATTCTCATATTGATATCAACCTAAACATGCATCAGATCTAGGTGTTCTTATTTAGAAACATTATGATCTCACCTTTTACCTGTTTGTTGCAGCGGAATTGATGAACAGGTCAGAGATCAGGGAGATACACCAAGGGATGAATCCTCCAAAGGCTCACACACGCAATCACAGGAAACTGGTTGCTAGACCGAGCTGAGGGAGGCGCCAGAGAGAGAGAGAGATCGAGGCTGGGAGGCTTAGGGTTGGGGAGAAGAGACTTGGCTTTTAGACATTAAAAGCCTTCTCTTTCCCTTTTGGGCTTTTGGGCCCAATCTGATTAAATCCCATTTAATCAGACCCATTATTCATTCTCTCTTAGTACGACAAATGCCTAGCACTTTTGTCGTACTTCTGCTATGCCTTTCAACATTATTTCCTGCTAGCTTAAGCGTGTGACCCATATGGGATCATACAATAAAGGCAATAAGTCCAAGACTTATAGATCATGAGCGGACTCTAGCAAGCCATCATGACCCCCAGTATTGTATGACTTATGTCTGATCACTGACATACTCTTACGTTATAGAGACAGTACAGAGATTGCTGGACACAATTCCAACAATCTCCCACTTGAACTGGAATCTCTGTATTCATAATCCCTTTCGTCTCAATATCTCGATTAGTCATAAGGCAAGATTAGTGTCATCCTTATAAAGCCTAATCTTGTTCATCGGACTCTGATTTGATACTGACAATACAAACGACTCGGGAAAGTCCGTTTGAGCATGGCCATGCGTTTTCCAGTATTCAAATCTCCGATTGGCCTAGAGATATTCACTCCATTTATATTGGAGGGACAAATCCCATCTTGTTCCATCACTGTAAACTACTCATTTCATGATGTACCCAAACAAGGTCCTTATAGCTATCGCATAACGATAGCGTTAGACAATGATCAAAGTGCATTAGTCCATATGCAGCCACATGCATGCGAACTCAGGTCTAAGGACTATACTCTATAGTCGTAGTAAGAATCTCTTATGACACAGATATAAATATCCTGAAGAGTTCTTATTAGCGGGTCTTGTCCGGTCGTATGTTCCCAACATACACCTATGTACTGACTTTGATGCCGAGCATCTATGACACACCGAGACTTTGTCATAAGTCACGTACCAATCCAGTCTTACACGGTTGTTGGTGTTCCAATTTCAACAACCTTCGACTAGGGACAGGATGATATAAAACATTTATCAAATATAGGATCTCATGATCAAGCTAAATGACTTCGATGACTCAAGATCAAATCATTTACTTCGATGACCTATAAAATGGTTTATATCATTTTGGAACGATTATTTCATCACAGTTAAAATAATCTTGAAATAATAATTTCATTAAAACATAAAATAATGTTTTACAAGAACATATCAAATAACTAAAATAAAGCTCACAAAACTCCCACTCAAATTTAGATTACATTTCAATGTTTCTAATGCCTACAGCTTCAGTCAGGAACTCGAGCTTAGGCCTTGGGAGTGGCTTTGTCAACGGATCAGCGACATTATCATCTGTCGGAACTCGGCTGATCTTGACTTCCTTTCTATTAATGATGTCACGTATCAAGTGATATCTTCTTTGAACATGCTTGGATTTCTGGTGTGATCTTGGTTCCTTTGCCTGAGCTATAGCACCATTGTTGTCACAAAACAGTGCCAGAGGCTCAGCCGCATCTGGTATCACACCTAGTTCCATAATGAACTTTCGTATCCAAACAGCTTCCTTCGCTGCTTCTGAGGCGGCGATATATTCAGCTTCTGTAGTGGAATCGGCAACGGTGTCTTGCTTGGAGCTTCTCCAACTTACTGCACCGCCATTCAGACAAAAGACATAACCGGACTGTGACCGGAAATCATCTGTGTCTGTCTGGAAACTTGCGTCCGTGAATCCACTGACTTTAAGCACATCACTTCCACCGTACACCAAGAACTTATCCTTAGTATGTCTTAGATACTTCAAGATATTCTTTACGGCAATCCAATGGTTTTCACCTGGATTTGACTGGTATCTGCTCGTCATGCTCAATGCGTAAGCAACATCAGGACGAGTACAGATCATGGCATACATGACAGATCCTATTGCAGATGCATAAGGAATATTCTTCATGCGCTCAAGCTCAGCAGCCGACGTAGGGCTCTGCTTCTTGCTTAGCGTTGTGCCATGTACCATTGGCGTGAAGCCCTTTCTTGGAATCTTTCATGCTGAATCTTTGTAGGACTTTGTCAATGTATGAGTCTTGACACAAGCCTATCAGCCTCTTAGGTCTATCCCGATAGATCCTAATTCCAAGAACGTATGCGGCTTCACCCATGTCTTTCATGGAAAAACAACTTCCAAGCCAGTCTTTTACAGACTTCAACATTGGAACGTCGTTTCCGAGAAGCAGTATGTCATCGACATACAGGATAAGAAATACAATCTTGCTCCCACTAGATTTCTTATACACGCATTGTTCTTCTTCGTTTCTGATGAAGTCAAATTGCTTGATCGCTTCATCAAAACGAAGATTCCAGCTCCTCGATGCTTGCTTCAATCCATAAATGGATTTATGAAGCTTGCATACTTTCCCAGCATTCTTTGGATCTATGTAACCGTCAGGTTGCGTCATATACACATCCTCTTCCAGAATGCCATTCAGGAAGGCGGTTTTCACGTCCATCTGCCAAATTTCATAATCATGAAAAGCTGCAGTTGCTAGTAGAATCCGAATAGATTTCATCATAGCCACCGGTGAATAGGTTTCATCGTAGTCCACACCGTGAACTTGTCTGAAACCTTTTGCCACCAACCTGGCTTTATAAATCTGGACATTTCCATCCACGTCAATCTTCTTCTTGAAGATCCATTTGCACTCGATGGCTTTTACACCAGCGGGTAAGTCAACCAACGAAAATACTTGGTTGACCGTCATGGAGTCCATTTCGGAATCAGTGGCCTTGCGCCACTTAGAGGAATCTGGGCCCATCATGGCTTGATTGAAGTTCGATGGTTCATCACCATCAATGATCAAAAGATCATGACAGTCAGTCACGAGGAATCCCTGATATCTCTCGGGTTCGTGACGGATCCTCCCGGATCTTCGAACTTCAGGTACTACAGGTTCAGGCTCTACAATTTCTTGTAGATCCTCCTGCTGCTCTTCCTCATTAGGTTGAGCAGTATCCTGTTCATCTTGAATTTCTTCAAGCAGTACCTTACTCCCACTGTCTTTCTTAGAGAGAAATTCTCTCTCAAGAAAGTTACAATCCCGGGCAACAAAGATCTTGTTCTCGGAACGTAGATAGAAGTAATAAGCCTTGGTTTCCCGTGGATAACCAATGAAGTAGCATTTATCAGATTTTGGTGTAAGCTTATCTGAGATTAATCTCTTAACATAGGCTTCACAACCCCAAATTCTTAGATAAGACAGCACTGGAGTTTCTCCAGTCCATAATTCACATGGTGTCTTTGCTACTGCTTTTAATGGCGCTCTATTTAGAGTGAACACTGCTGTTAGCAGAGCATATCCCCAAAGGGATATAGGAAGGTCTGTGTGACTCATCATAGATCGAACCATATCCAATAAGGTCCGATTTCTCCTCTCAGACACACCATTCCATTGAGGTGTTCCAGGAGGAGTGAGTTGGGATACGATCCCACACTCTCTCAGATGATCACTGAATTCCTGGCTTAAGTATTCTCCTCCTCGGTCGGACCGAAGAGCCTTAATGCTTCTGCCAAGTTGGTTCTGTACTTCATTTTGGAATTCTCTGAACTTCTCAAAAGATTCAGACTTATGTTTCATCAAATAGACATATCCATACCTGCTGAAATCATCAGTAAAGGTAATGAAGTACTGATAGTTTCCTCTTGCATTAGTGGACATTGGGCCACACACATCAGTGTGTATCAGGCCCAATAAGTCACTGGCCCTCTCGTTAGGTTTATTAAAGGGGGCCCGTGTCATTTTGCCCATCATGCAGGATTCGCATTTCTCACATGACTCAAAGTCAAATGAGCCAAGAAGTCCATTCGAATGGAGCCTCTTGATGCGTTTCTCGCTGATGTGCCCTAAACGACAATGCCATAGAAACGTTCGGTTTTCCTCATTAGGTTTAAACCGTTTGGTATTAATGTTATAAATTGGCGCGGATTGATCGAGTATGTAAAGCCCATTCGTAAGAGGGGCAGAACCATAGAACAAATTGTTGCGATTGAAGGAACATAATTTATTCTTAACTGAAAAATCATAACCTTCCAAATCCAACAAAGAAATTGAAATAATATTTCTGCTTATAGCAGGTACAAAATAACAATTATTAAGTTCTAAAATCAATCCCGAAGGTAAAGACAACAAGTAAGTTCCTACAGCTAGTGCTGAAACTTTCGCTCCATTCCCAACTCGTAGTTCCACTTGTCCTTGCTTCAGCCTTCTACTGTTGCTGAGTGCCTGCATATTAGTACAAATATGAGCCCCACAACCAGTATCCATGACCCATGAGGTATTATCAGAAGTAGTTGTATTAACTTCTATAACAAAAATACCTGATGAAGAAGTCTCGAAAGTCTTCTTCTTTAATTCCTTTAGACCTTCCTGGAATTTCTTGCAATCTCTTCTCCAATGCCCCAGTTCTTTGCAGAACCTGCACATGTCAGTAGGCCCAGCCTTGGACTTGGGCTTGGGCTTTGGCGTGTCCTTGTCCTCGACTTGGACACCCTTGGCCTTTCCCTTATCCTTAGCAGAAGACTTCTTAAACCCCTTGCCCTTTTGTACCATAAGTACATTGGGGTCCTTGGCGGGTTTCTTCAAGTTGGGCTCTGCAGTCTTGAGCATTCCGTGAAGCTCAGGCAGTGTCTTACTCAAGCCATGCATGTTAAAGTTCAGAATGAACTGATCATAGCTTGCAGGTAAAGACTGCAGAATGATGTCGCAGGCAAGTTCCTGGCTGATTGGGCAGTCGAGTTTGTGAAGATGATCGAGATAACCCATCATCTTCAACACATGAGGACTCACTGCCGCATTCGCAGCCAACTTACAGTCCAAGAGGTTCTTAACTGTCTGGAACCTCTCGGTCCTAGCCTGCTCCTGAAAAAGCGATTTCAGGCTTGCCATGATCTCGATTGGAGACAATACACTTTCGAACTGTTTTTGCAGCTCAGGAGTCATTGTCACCAACATCAGGCAATAAACATCATTTTCATCTGACGAATGCTTTTCCCAAGCATTGTGCAGAGTCCTGGCAGCATTGGCAAGAGGCCTCTCGGGGAGGGGATCTCGAAGGACATAATCCTTCTTCTCCTGCTTGAGGACCAGCCTCAAGTTCCTTGACCATGTCAGGAAGTTCGTTCCAGTCAGCTTCTCCTTCTCGAGAACAGACCGGATCGAGAATGTGTTTTGTGTGCTTGTAGTAGTCATATCTGAAATATATAAATAAAAAGGTTATTAGTTATATGTTCAAAATGATTAATCTCGTATTAAAGTATAATATGATTAATCATGCATTATATTCAATAACCTAAGTTACCCTCAATAGAATATAATGATTCCAAGATCCACATATAACTAAAATTAAAGTGGGCCACTGGCCGTCACCCAACCTTAGCTTATATCGGTAAGCCCTATATCGGCTAATTATATCCATGATATAACTCTTGGTTGTGAATCTGGGCCCGAGGCCCAATCCACTCTGATGTCTCAAGGCCCGGGACTCCCGATGGCCTAGTCAAGAAAACCGGACTATACAGTCATGTAATCATTAATGTCTGGGACTCCCAATGACATTTATGAATCACAAACCGTCTTACCCACGCAAAAGCAGACATCCTCACACTGTAAGGCCATGAATGCAATTGAATGGGCTTTGACAGCTGACATAGCCTGGACAAGACATCCAACGCTTGATATTATTTGAGGTTCGTAGGTTTATTAAAATCATTCCCAAAATAGAAGATTACTATTTCGGGAAACTTTCTATTTATGGAAACCTACTATTTTTAGAAACTTTCTAAAATTGGAAACTTTCTAAAACCGGAAACTTTCTAACTTTAGAAACTTCTTTAAAATCCAAAACCCGCAAATTCAGAAAATTCTATTTTAAGAAACTTTCTAATTATAAAATTTCGGAAACATTAATTTAAAAACGACTTTATAATTTTATAAAATAGATTTTAAATTAATCTGAAGAAAGACTCAATTAACTGGCCCAATTGTTTTAACTTCTTGGCCCGAGGCCCAAGAATTGGTCCATGTCCAAGACATGACCCAATTGTCCAATTAATTGACATAACCGGTCTGGTTCATTAAAACTGGTCTAACCAAGTTTTAATTACTACGATGACCACAATTGTCAACCGGTTATTTACTAAACCGGAATTTCTCAATTTATTTGGTCCAACCAAATCAAATTAGAAATTCCTGGTTTAGGCACTAAATCCAATATTTCTTTCGACATTGGATTTCTTATCCCGGTTTAACCAGATTTAATAAAATTATTAAAATCTGTTTATTAAACCAGAACGTTGATTTTTTAATCAAATTTTAAACCGAGCCTTAAACCGAACCGAATTGGTCACGAACCAAACCGAGTTGGTCGTGACCTAGTTTCCATCCAAGAAACTCACATCCAGCCGCTCAGCCGCGAGCCGGTCGATCCGAGATCGAGGACGGTCGGGACGAATCAGCTGGACGTTCGGGACGGGACAGGGACGGCTCACCGGACGGACGCACGCGACCGTATGGACGCTCGGCTGGGACGCGATCGGGACGAGTGATCGGTCGTGACGCGACGATCGATCGCGATCGTATGAACCGATCCGATCCGACCATCGTGCGTCCGACCGGCCATCTTTGCCCGCCCGGTCTCTCGGCCGTGATCACTAACCGGCCAAGCCGGTCGATCCAATACCCGGCCGATCGCAAATCTGAGTCATATAGCTCATGTTTTGCGATTTTTCTTGTGTGTTTAGAGTTCAATTCTGATTCTTAATCGTTTTATCTTATCAGTAATTGATTCAAAAACAATTCTAAGCAGATTAAACAACCTAAACTTGAATCTAAAACAAGAAACCTAAGAACCAATGGCTCTGATACCACTGTTGGAAGTTTCGGTTGATCCTGATTCAATTCTCATATTGATATCAACCTAAACATGCATCAGATCTAGGTGTTCTTATTTAGAAACATTATGATCTCACCTTTTACCTGTTTGTTGCAGCGGAATTGATGAACAGGTCAGAGATCAGGGAGATACACCAAGGGATGAATCCTCCAAAGGCTCACACACGCAATCACAGGAAACTGGTTGCTAGACCGAGCTGAGGGAGGCGCCAGAGAGAGAGAGAGATCGCGGCTGGGAGGCTTAGGGTTGGGGAGAAGAGACTTGGCTTTTAGACATTAAAAGCCTTCTCTTTCCCTTTTGGGCTTTTGGGCCCAATCTGATTAAATCCCATTTAATCAGACCCATTATTCATTCTCTCTTAGTACGACAAATGCCTAGCACTTTTGTCGTACTTCTGCTATGCCTTTCAACATTATTTCCTGCTAGCTTAAGCGTGTGACCCATATGGGATCATACAATAAAGGCAATAAGTCCAAGACTTATAGATCATGAGCGGAATCTAGCAAGCCATCATGACCCCCAGTATTGTATGACTTATGTCTGATCACTGACATACTCTTACGTTATAGAGACAGTACAGAGATTGCTGGACACAATTCCAACAACGAGAACGTCTGATCTTGATACCAGATGCTGAAGGTACCCTGAGGGACCGAGATAATAACCCGTACAATGCTGCTGGGCAAAGGGTTGATGCTGAAGGGAATGTCAAACCTGATCCTCCTGAGCAACAGCAACAGGAGCAGAACCAGGGTCAAGGACAGGCCCAAGGTAGACAGTTAGTTGTCCATGAGAGGATTTTAGCTGACTACAACAGACCGGATGAGTTTCATAGAAACCGGTCAGCTTTAGTGCTTCCTGCTTTTGAGAGGAATGATTTTGAGGTCAAAACCATCTACTACTCGATGATAAGACAGAATGCATTTCATGGACATCCAACAGAGCAGCCTATGGACCACATTGATTCGTTTGAGGACATAATCAATGGCATGAAGTATGATGGAGTTTGCCCGGATTATCTGTTCCTTAAGATTTTTCCTTATAGTCTCGCTGGAGACGCTGCTGCATGGCTGAAGCAACTGCTACCTGGACAGTTTACTACTTGGGCAGACCTGAAGAGTGAGTTCCTACGTCATTTCTATGATGATGCGCGTTCAGACCAGTCTAGACAGGACATACTCACATTTTCCCAAGGAGCTGTGGAGCCTTTGAAAGCTGCCTGGATGAGATTTAAGAAGTTCCAGCGTGACTGCCCACACCATGGATTCACTGAAGTGCAGTTACTTGGTATCTTCTTCAGAGGAATAGATCTGCCATATCAGTCTACACTGGATAACTCCAGTAATGCTAACTTCAACACCAGGACTCCTACACAGGCTAAGCAGCTGATTGAGAACCTAGTTGGCAGCAACAGTTGCAAGACTATGGATGAGAGAAGGAAGAAATCTGGTGGAAGTGTAGAGAATACAGAGATGACTGAATTGAGATCTAGGATGGACACAATCTACAACCTCCTGACTAATAAGAAGGCTGTCCATTTTGCTCAAGATGTTGAGGTAATTCAGACTGAGGAGGACACTCAGGAAGAAGATGTGAATTACATTGGAGGATCTGGTTTCCAAGGTAACAGATTTGGTAATCAGCAGGGTAACAGATTCTTCAACCAAGGACAGAAGAGTGCCTTCACAGGCAATCAAAACTCTTTTGGACAGACTAGTGGTTTTCAGAAACCCTTTGGACAAAGTGCTCAGAGAACCTATGGATCTATATCTTATCAGACTCCTCCTGCACCTACAGCTCATGAGAGTAGGGTAGAAGCAATGTTTGAACAACTAATGGAGAGTCAGACCAAGAGTACTGTGGAAAGCAACAAGAAGATAGATGCTGTCTATGAGAACCTCAATGGAAAGTTTGAGACGCTGAACACTCACATGAAGCAGTTAGATACTCAGGTGAGTCAGATTTCCAGCTCTATGAAGGGAAAAGGAGTGGCAGACACTCATATTAAAGCCTGGTCTGTGTGCATTAATGATGGATCTCACCTAGGTGAAAAATTTGAGCTAAGTACAGCTGAATTGGTGAGGGAAGAAGATATCTCGGATTTTGTGAAAAAGTCTCGGGTGGAAACTGCAGCATCGCAACGATCAACACACACCTAGCATCGATCGTTGCAGGTCGTGAGCAGACAAAACTGTCGGATGATAATGGAATAGATGCTGACTTGGAGCTTGATCGCCTATTCCCTGGAGTTTCTGAGATCTCTCAACAGGAGATTTATGCGCAGATTGTTAGACAACACTCCTCAGTATCTGAGGTGATTAAGCAGGAAATTGAAGAGCTTAAAAAGCTAGAGGAAATTGGTGAAGAATTGGAAAAAATTCCATCTTCTGATGATCCACCTTATCATCCATGTGTGCAGAGGTATTTGAACAAGATGATGCCTCTAGACGAAGAGTTGAGAGACTGGGTGATTGTAGTTCCTCAACATATAAGTGATGTTCTGCTGACAAAGATCCCGAAGAAGCTGCCTGACCCTGGAGTCTTTGTGCTTAACTGCTCCATCTTCGAGGACAGTTTTAGACGCTTTCTGTGTGACTTAGGAGCTGCTGGAAGTTTGATGCCATACTCTGTGGCAGAGAAGCTGGGTATGCTGGATTTTTCTCCCACTAGGACCTCTCTTGTCCTAGCTGATCAGTCTATACGAGTTCCGGAAGGACTCTTAAAAGACATTCCAGTGAGAGTTGGAGACTACTTAGTTCCGACAGACTTCCTTGTGCTGAAGTATGACTGCGATCCTGATGAAGCATTGCTGCTTGGAAGACAATTCTTGGCTACAGCAGGAGCTGTGATTGATGTTAGACAAAGTCTAATAGACCTCCACCTGGGAGATGAGCCGCTGCGATATGAGATGGAGAAGCTGCGAAAGCCACTGATAGATGGGCAGGCATTCATAATCATGGATGCAGATGATGAGCAGCCGAGTGACACTGTGATCCTAGATCCTGGAGCACATTTTACTCCATCTTTTCTTGGACATAAGCATTCTGCAACAGCCTACTCGCCACCTTGGATGAGGAGACTTGGACAGAGACAGAAAAATTCTCTGTTGGGATCTCCTGGTGCCTGAAAATTCTTGTCCGTCCGGTCAAGCTATTGACCTTAAACAAGCGTTGGGTGGGAGGCAACCCACCATTAGGTACTGGTGTTTTTCTACTTAATTTTTGGTGTTTTTGTTAGGATTTTACGTTTGTTTTTGTTTTTGGTGAGTTTATGTTGCAGGTCTCGGGCAAATTCGCAGTGCGTCGATCGACGCACTTCTGTGTCGATCGTCACAACACGATCGTAATCGCATTGCAGCGATCGTTGCGCTCCTGAGCAACGATCGACCATACACGAAAATCGCCAAGTAACGGTCGATGCACTTAGTGCAACGATCGATGCCTGAGCGACAGAGGTAAACCCGACAGAACTCAATAGAATTTAACAATTTTTCTTTCTTTTTACCAATCCTTAGCTTGACACTACTGGGGACAGTGTGTCTTAAGTGTGGGGGAGGTTCTACTGACTTTTGTTTTCTGTTTTCTTAAGAGTCAGTCCGTTTTTCAAAAAAAAATTTGTTTTATTGAGTCAAAACTGTTTAAGTAAGAAACTATGATTTTCTGAGAAGATTTACAAGACTTGCAGGAACTTAAGTAACCATTGAGATGAAGTTGCAGGATCTATCTCTGACTATTAGAAAACCCCATCACAGATCAACCTACTGGGAACACCCACATCACTTCAGGTATCAGAGGATCCTTTTACTGACTTCAACTTAATACTGACTTAGATTTCTCACCTAAGAGTTTGGTATACTCTGTGTCGGATTCCCTGTTAGTTCTGACACAGCCTGTCAACCTATCCTATTTAGTTCCCTTCTCCCCTTCTATAAAGTTAAAAAAAAAAAGATAATAAACTGAGGATGAGTTAGTAACTCCGAAGTGGTCATGGGAATGGTAGCAAACACTATTTTCTCTCATGTGATCCATGGAATGTGTCCAAAGTACAACCCATAACGGGAAGAACACTGATAAAAGAAAATAAAATGATACCCAATGGGGAAAAATCAGTTGTTAAAGAAGGGAAAGAGAAGAAAGGGACTAGAGAAAGATAGTATGGTGGTCTAGAGCTGATAAGGTAAGAATCCATGTGCCCTTTGATCGATACTCCTTAGGTGAGACCGCACTTAAATACTTGCAGAAGTCAGTAGGGAGAATTTGAATGCTTGAATGTGATTGTGGAGTTTACCTAGGACAGTTGCTAAGTGTGGGGGAAGTACATGTTGGTCTTGATATCCTGTAATTGATTCTTTCAGTGGTTTACTAAGGGGAATCTGAGTATTGTAGCTTCTAGGATGAAATGAGTTTCTGAAGAGTTTTCAAACCTCTTCACCATGTTTTAGTTCTCTGTTTTGCTTGAGGGCAAACAAAGGCTAAGTGTGGGGGAGTTGATATATCATGGTTTTTACTAGTTTTAGGCCATGATATAAGTGTGTTTTAGTGTCTTTTGTGTTCTTTTAGAGTCTTTTACAGGTATAATCAGGTTTGGAGCTGAATTGGAGATAATGGAGCATTTTGGAGATTTTTGGAGTGATTGGCCGAGAGATAGAGTTCACTGTCCGAAACAGAGGAATGCGTCGATCGTTGCACACCTGCAACGGTCGTTGCACCAGCGAGATGGGCCAAAACTCGGCGGTTTATGAAGAGTCAAGAATTTGCACTTTGATCCAAAAGTTCCTGATATTTACAAAGAAGCCCCTGGCCGAGATTAGACCTATATAATTAAGTTTTTGGTGTTTTATTTACTTACGCTTTGATAATTAAGAGCAGAGGATTCTTAGAGCTTTTGGGGCTGATCTGAACCTATTACTTCATCTGTATTTGGAGAAGATTTCGAACCCCTTTTACTCTTATTCTTTTATGCAATTTATTCATCATATGATTATGTTTTCATTATCTATGTCTGAGTAGATTCCTTGTTAGGTTTACGGTTTCTCACATAGGATTTCATGGCTTGCTAGACTTGTTTAAATTCAGTTAAGGATTTATAACTATATCTGTTCTTCAATCTAATTGTGCTTAAAGCTAGTTCTAACCTGATCAATTAGAATCTAGATCTTAGGTTGCTAAATACGTCACGGAAGTGGGGTTTAGGAATCTGAACTAATTAGATTGAGCAATTAAACTACTCGCAAACGGAAGTTTGGTTTAGGATAATTGTGAACATATCAAACCTGGAATTAATGCTAGTTTAATCTGTTAGTTCTCGCAAACGAAAGTTTGGTTTGCTGCACTTAGACTTAGAGAATTATCGCAAAGGAATTTGGTTAATTCTATATCTGTGTTTTGAGTTCTAGAACTGTGCTTAATTAGATCCTTACTGAATGAACTGTCTGCTTGTCTGATTTCCTGAGAACGCCCTAGACTTAGCGCTTTTAATTACTTGCTTTCACAACCGTTAATCTCTGCTACTGATTTACTTTCTCGCACCGCTTTTAATTCAATCACATTGCTTTCTTTCTAGTATTAATCCGTTTCGTTCTATTGAATACCAGAGTCCATGTGGATTCGATAACCCTATATACTACAACTACTGAACTGTGCACTTGCAGTTAGAGAATAGGGATTAAAACTTAGAACCTATCAGAAGCTTCGACCATATTTCCAATCTCATGCGGTTGTCATCCTCACCAACCAATTTCTCAGAACTATACTGCACATCACTAGTCAATCTGGGAGAATGGCGAAATGGACAGTTGAAATGAGTGAATATGACATTGAGTACAAGTATCGAATAAGCGCAAAATCTCAAGTACTAGCAGATTTTCTCGTCGAGTTACCTCTAGAACTCATCAATAATGACGATTAAGCAATAACAGATAAGTTTTCGATTGATCCTAATTGTTGTAATGGCTCGGGAATTAAAGTCAGACTAATTTCGCCGATGGGAGAAATTCTGAAACAATCTTTTCGAATCGCCTTTTCATCATCGAACAACGAGTCTGTGTACGATGCTCTGATAGCACGACTATGACTAGTAAAGGCCGTCGGATAAAAGCGAATTGACGCATTCTGCAATTCTATGCTCGTCGCCAACTAATACAGCGGAGAATACGAGGCCAAGAATGATTGAATGGATGCTTATTCAAAAAATTCCAAGGTTTGACAGACGATCTCGTCGCTTTTACCCTCACCAAATTTCCCGAAGCAATAATTCGTCGGCCGACGCTTTAGCCGCCCTAGCTTCTACGTTTGATCTGGATCTCCGATGAGTCATATGTGTCGAGTGCATCGTCAACCCAAGCATCAAGAAAATAATGGAAGTATTCGCTATCACTAAACTCGAAGACGGAATGGATAATGCTGACGAAAAAATGAGCCTGTCGTAAAGAGTGAAATATCAAAAACCGATGATTGGAGAGAGAAGATCAAGGCTTACATTTCGGACGGAGTAGTCCCCAAGGATAAATAGGCAGCCCAAATTGAAAGAAAAATTCACACACTACGTTATGAAGGAAAGAGTCTTGTTCCATTGGAGTGCGTCGAAGGCCCTTCTAATTTGTATTCACATACAAGATATCAAATGGGTGATGGAGGAGACACATGTTGGCGCAAGAGGTAATCATACCAACGGTCGAGCACTTGCAACAAAAATAAAACGACAAGGAAACTTCTGGCCAACAATGGTGGCATACTTTGAAAAATATGTCGCCCAATGCGAGAAGTGTCAGAGGCACACACCACACATCCACAAGCATGTCAAATTACTAACGACTACAAACAGACCTAATCCATTCATGAAATGGGGCATGGACATCATCGGTTCTCTTCCGGCCTCAAGGAAAAAGCAGTGTAAGCCGAACATACGTTCGCACCTAAGAACTTCCTACGAAGCACGAGGAACCGGGAGACAAAAAGAGTTTCATTTGATTAAGATAACGATCATATACAGAAAGGCCAAAATTTAAGGCTGAGAAGAAACCAAAACATTCATAAACTAAGGAAAATCATAACTAATAATCTTCACTAACACGGTCTTCTGAAGAAATGAGCTCAACGTCTTGGATCCTCACAGCTTGATCGGCGGACATGAGTGCCTCGTTCGAACCGTACCCCCCCCCCCCGCCTGACGGTTGGTTCATTCGAGAATACCTCTCACGACCATGCTCTTCAGGCATAGTCATATTAAGGTTTGCGTCAAACAATTCGATGGTCTCCATCATTTCAGATTCGTTCATCACACACACCTCGTCAACAACTAGCTTCTCGAGCTTGGACGTTGGAACATTTATACCTCCGACAAGGAGCTAGTAAGATATCAGAATGGCGACCACCTGGTTTAACTCCATGACTTTCTTTCTCGAAGGAACATCATCTTCCTTAGCCTTCCTGATCTTTGCAAGACTAGCTTCACTTTTGTTAAAGATCTTCTTTCTCTCTCGGGCTGCCTCATCCTCGCAGAGCATCCAAGGACGCTCACATTTAGACGTTTTCTTGGCTTTAAAAGTAAAAGTCGCATCTCTAGCCTCTGCACAACATGCCAAGGAGGCATATGCCAGACAATTCTCTTTCTCCTCCAGTCAAGCATTCTCTTGAGTCAACTCAGCCAGCCGTTGCTCAAGGTCCTCGAACTTTTTACTCTCCATATCCAAAGCCTCGCTGTTATCCAAAGCCTATGCTTCTCGAACATTCCTCTTTAGTTCCTTCTTTTCAAGTTTAAGACACTTTATTTCAAACCCGTAAGACTCAACGTGGAGGTTGTTTTTCTAAAAAGCCTCACATACATGAAAAGGGTTAGAAAACCACCAAAATCTAAAAGCATGACAACAATAAGAAACTTTTACCCGAGAAAAGTCGCGACCCGCCGCTCTATAGAGGTCATGCATATGAAGACTAGAAACTGTGGGAAGCTCCTTGGTCAGGTTAGACCTGGTCACCTGGAAAAAAAGCGCACACGAACTGGGATCATTCACAATCGCACCAGGACCTGAATAGTTGAAGAAGAAGGTGAAGTCGGCCGCTTCTTGAGTTCTACAACACCTCCACCTTCTTATTCCTCCCGGTCATCCGAATCTAGGATGGATAACCTAGTTTCACCCTGGTCTAGGCCAAACTCACCCTCAGGCTCAACATTAATTGCATCCTCGCCAAGATCTATAGAATTCGCATTTTCCATCTCGACAGCAGAAGCCGGACTATCCCGACTTGAATTCTTCTTATTCTTATTTTACACTTGCTCGACATCACCACCATCAGCTCCCCACCTTGAGCATCAGCCAGATCACTCTGGGCGAACCTCTTCCTTTTCTTCTTTTTGTATTCTTCTCGACAACCACATCCACCTTACCTAGGGAATCATTCTTATCTAGATCATCTTCGTGTTGGCGATCCAACACCAAATCGCCCTCAACAACTCGGCGACACTCAGAGGTCTGACCCTCGGGCACGTTGTCCAATCGGGGATTCTTGCATACCAAAGCAAGGTTTTGCTCGACCTAAATAGGAAGGACGCCTTTGATTTGGCCCATATTTTCTTTCACCAACTTTCTCGGTCGAATCTCCCAAGTAGCTGCCGAAGAGGAACTTTAGATCTCGTCTGAATAACAAAGCATAAGATGACGAGTAAATAGTAGACATGCAACTAACCAGCGTCTATGTGGGCCAAACTCCTCATGATTCTCTTTGCGTGAACCTCGGGACTGTTGGAATTCCTAGCAGTTCCTAATCCGATTAGGCAACCCTAAGTCTGAATTCCGAGCCTAGGATCTCAGGGTTTAAGTAATTGAATCATGGATCTCGTGTTTACTTTGTTCTGGCAGTGGAAGATGAATCAGGTAAGAAAAGATCAGGGGCGATTCAGATGCCTCGCCTCTATCGTAGTCCACACACACACAACCTGGAAAGCCGGGATGCTAGTGCCGGATCTGGGAATCGAAGAGAGAGTTTTTCTGTTTTCTCTGATCAAGAAAACTGACGGCCACGTATTCAGGTCGACCATATAAGCCTATATATACGACCTGTTATGTCTAAACCATGTTTCGGGTTTAACCGAAAAAGTCTAAGTCATAAACCGAAACATCAGTCTCGGAATCGACTATGTGTCGATCGATACACCAACTGTGTCGATCGATACACCTCTCTTTAATCGATATTGATATGTATCCAATACACATCATCTTGATCATCACCATGATGATCATTCCCATATAAAAGCTTCCAGATTGCTTAGGTGTGTGACCCTATAGGATCATATGACACTGGCAGTAAGTCTACAACTTACAGACTGCAAGAGGCTTCTAGCAAAACATTGCAACCACCTAGTATCATACAACATGTCTGGTCTCGACATACAACTATCGTTTAGAGTAAGTACAATGTGATTTCAGGACATAATCCCAATAATCTCCCACTTGTACTGGAATCACCTATTCCTATAATCCCTTCGTCTCTATATCTCGATATGGCATAAGGCAAGAGACTGTGTCATCCTTATTATAGCCAACATCATGTTCATCGAACTCCTGATCTATACTGATAAAACAAACGACTGACAATCACCTCGTTTGAGCACGGCCATGCATTTTCTCAGTATCAAATCTTCGATGGGCCCTGAGATATTTTCTCCCGTTATATAGGAGGGACAAATCCCATCTTGTTACATCCCTGTTTCTACACATACTTCATGATACGCTTAAGCAATGCCGTTATAGCCGCCAGTTACGGAACGACGTTTGACAAGGTCAAAGCGCACCAATTCATATGCTAGAAAGCATGATGAACTCAGGTCTAAGGATTATACTCTATAGTCGTAATGAGAAACTCTCATGAAACAAATATAACTATCCTGTAGAGTTCTCATTAGCGGGTCATGTCCGATCATATGTTCACCAACATATATCTATGTGACTGACTGTGATACTCATATCATTGACTCCATGAAACTTAGTCAACAGTCACCTCACAAGCTAGTCTCTCGCGGTTGTCAGTGTCCCACTTTGACAATCTCGAATAGGGACAATCATAATTTATGTCATCTTTTACTTATAGGGTTTCATGATCAAGTCCTCAACTTGATGACCTATAAAATGAACATAAAATACTTTGGGACCATTACTTAATTATCCAATAATTAAATAATACCGATGTCAGTTTTAACTTACACAAACATTGCCATAGCATGTATATATAAAGATTATAACATAACTAAAATAACTCCCACTGGAATCAAGATCATCTGTTCAGATATCTTATACCTACAGCAACAGAATAAATCTCGTGCTTAGGTTGTGGGAGAGACTGCGGTGTTTTGCTTGAAACAATTCCAACAAACCACACCGCCATTCAGATAAAAGCACTATTCTACGGTCCACTGCTTGGAGCCCTTCCAACAGATAGCACCGTTATTCAGACAAAGAGATATGCCAGGTGGGAACCGGGAATCTTCTTTGTCCGTCTAACTACTTTCAACTGGTTCGTCACTTCCTCAGTTCACCACGAACCTATCCTTAGTGTTTCTCAAACACTTGGGATATTTCTGGCAACTGTTCAGCGACTTTTACCGGAACATATTGGTATTTTCTCGTTATCCTTTATGCGTAAGCTGCATCTAGACGAGCGCAAAATATGGCATTCATGATGGATTCTATTGCAACAGCATAAGCAATCACACTCATTAATAATAGCTCAGTTAGTGTTCAAAACACTTCATCTTGCTAATATTGATACTAGCTTAGCCATTGTCCAAGACACTTCATCTTGCTAAGATTATTGCCATAAGACCTTTGGTGTGAAGCCATTCTTGGAATCATGCATATTGGAACTGTCCAACACCTTATCTATATATAAGGATTCCGACACGATCCAATTAGCCTATCCAATCTATATCAATAGATTCTTATTCCAATAATTCACGAGGCTCCTCCCATGTCTTTCGAAAAATTGACTTCCGACCCAAGTCTCACAAGACTTAAGCGACGGAACGTCGTTCATGAGATTAAGTACATTATGTACATACGGTGTGAGAATTGCAATTACGCTCCCACTAGTCTTCTTGTAAACGCATGGTTTCATTTCTTTTCTGATCAAGTCAAAACTTTTGACCACATTATCAGAATGTTGATTCCAACTCCAAGATGATTGCTTCAATCCAAAAATGGATCGGTGAAGCTAACATGCATACCCAGCCAATTTTTCGGAGTTAGGGCTCACTATCGCTTCTTGAATTTCGCATGCTCATCACTTTTCAATGATCAACAGATCACGACAATCGGCTACGAGAAATCACTCTCGAGTTAGTGACGGATCCTTTCGGATCTGCGAATTTCAGGCTCCACAGGTGTAGGTCCTACAGCACTTTGTAGATCTCACCGCTGCTCTCCCTCAACAGGTTGAGCAGCCTCATGTGTTTATCGAATTTCTTCGATGTATACTTTTACTCCCACTGTTTCTTTTGGAAAGTATGATCTTTCTCAAAAGACACAGCTCCAGACAACAAAACTTTGTTCTCGGATTGGTTATAAAAGTAGTAAGCCTCGGTTTCCCTAGGACAACCCGCGAGGTAGAACTTATCAGATTTGGGTTCAAGCTTGTTAGCTTTCATCCCCAAATGATCAGAAACAACATGCTTGAAAAACTTTCATTCCACATCCAATGTGGTGTCTTTCAACTGATTCTGATTGAAACCCTTTGCTGCGCAAACACAGACATTTTAGAGCGTATTTCTTAAAGGATTATGAAAGATTCCTGTGACTCATCATTAATCGGAGCATATCTAATAAGATCCGATTCGTTCTCTCAGAAACACCATTTAGGTTTTCCAAGAGAAAAGAGCTGTGATATGACTTCACACTCACCTAGATGATCACCCAATTCTTGACTCAAAGATTTTCCTCCGCGATCTAATCGAGGATCTCAATGCTTCTGTCAAATCTGTTCTATACTTCATCTTGGAACTCCTCAAGGGATTCCTGCTCGTGTCTCATCAAAAGAACACATCCATACTCATTGATGTCATCAATAAGGTAATGAAGTACTGAAGATTTCCTTTGGCACTAATGCTCATTGGGCCGCATACCTCAGTATGTTTAAGGCCCAATAAGCCTCTGGCCCGTTTACTTTTAGCTCTGCTAAAAGGGCCTTAGTCATTTGGTCCAGTGAGCAGAATTCATATCTCACATGATTAATTATCAAATGAGCCCAAAACTATGGAACTTCTGAATCCGCTTCACTCTATGTGGTCAAAACGACTGTGCTAAGGAAAAATCGAGTTCAAGTCATCAGACTTAAACCGTTTGGTATTTATGTTATATGTACAATTGTACATTGGTTTAAGATATAAAACCCATTCTAAACGGGGTGCTACCAAATAATATTTCATTAAGATCTAAAGAACAAAACTTGTCTTTTATCAAAATGAAAAACATCCAAATTCTTACAAGAAAATGAAAGACATCTCTGCACAAGGCAGATACATAGTAGCAATTACTTAATTTCTAAAACCAAGTATGAAAGGCTCCTACAAGTGGGGAATCTCTACGGCTCATGCAGCAACCATTGCTTCATACCAGACACGCAGTTCCACTTGTCCTTTCTTCAACGTTCTACTGTCGCTTAGGTCCTGCATATTTCAAAAAATATCAGTACCACAACTAGTATCCAATACTCATGTAGAACTTGAAACAATAACACAATACCTGAAGAAGAAGTACCATACATCTTCTCCATCTCTTGTGAATCTTCCAAGAATTTAATGCAATTTCTCTTCCAATGCCCAAACTCTTTACAGTAGCAACATTTATCAACATCATATGGGCCTGACTTGGGCTTAAAAGATGACACATGTTTATCCCGATTCCAAATCTGAACGGCCTTGCCATCACCCTTGTCTAAACAAGATTTCTCAAATCTTTTACCCTTTTTGATGCTTTGCTCTGCTGTCTTGAGCATGCCATGCAGCTCAGTCAACGTCTTCGTCAAGCCTTTCTTGATATAATTCTTTATGAACTTATCATAACTTGACCGCAGTGACTGCAGAATGATGTCAGTAGCCAACTCCAAGCTGACAGGACAATCCAGTCTCCCCAGGTTATCAATGTAACCCATCATTTTAATGACATGAGGACTTACTGGAGCATCCTCTGGTAGCTTACACCCAGTGAGAGACTTCACCATCTGGAATCTCTCAACTCGTGCCAGATCCTGAAACTTCAGTTTCAGGCTGGTGATCATCTCTATTGGCGACTCCATGTTCTCGTATTGACTTTTCAAGTCTGAGTTCATGGTAGCCAACATCAGACCACGCACATCTACCACATCAATATAATGCTTATTCCAAGCATCATATATTGCATTCGAGCGATTGGTCCCAAGCCTTTCTGGAAGAGCTTTCTCAAGGACATAGTCCTTGCTCTCCTGCTTGAGGATTAATCTCAAATTCCGATACCAATCCAGGAAATTTGATCCATTTAACTTGTCCTTCTCAAGGACGGATCGCAATGAGAAAGTAGTCTCAGACATAAGCTGAAATCCAAGAAAAACAAAGATTTAGTTATGTATTCCATGAGAAGTCTTATCTAATAAGAAAACTCGCATTATATTCAAACAATGTTTCCTCTATGAATATAATGATCCAAGATCCATACTTCACCAAAATCTGAGTGGACGACTCGCCATCACCCAAAATTTAGTTATCTAGGTAAGCAAATCATTGCTAATTGCACCCAGTACAACTCTTGGTCGCAGATAAAACAATCCATGTCTCATCTACTCTGACGTCTCTGGGCCCAGAACTTCTGATGGCCCAGTCAAGTAAACCAATCTCTTTAGTCTTGTGATCATTGACAGTCGCACTGCAAGTCTATCAATGATCACCTGCCTTATTCATGTAGTAGTGGA
The DNA here is from genome assembly GCA_030180135.1 of Orychophragmus violaceus. Lineage (NCBI taxonomy): Eukaryota > Viridiplantae > Streptophyta > Magnoliopsida > Brassicales > Brassicaceae > Orychophragmus > Orychophragmus violaceus. The sequence continues at coordinate 63,041,144 of CM058234.1, read as the reverse complement.
TACCAAGGACTCCAAGGCTATCCAACAAACGACACAAGTCTTGACAGTAGACAAGATTTGGGCAAGACATCAAGGTTACTTGATATTTAGTTGAGGAAACTAAACTCTGAAAGGTTAGCATATCAATCTCTTAGGTCATGTAATTCTTGATGTCAAGCACTGCAAGTCCATCAACATAATTACCTGCCTTACTCACGTAATTGTGGACACCAAGCTCTTGGCTAGACCATCACACAATGAAATGAGTCTTGACAATTGACCATATTGAAGCTAAGCTTTTATCAAGGTTTAAGTCTAGTTTGGTTTCTGCAAATTCAAGGTTCAATAACCAGAATTGCGAGCACTGTGTCGATCGACGCAGACCATGTCTGTCGATCGACACCACCAAATGAAACCAGACTTCAATAACCGGTTAATCCAATTAACCCGGTTCATTGAACCGGTCATGTCGATCAACACAACCCATGTGTGACGGTCGACAAAGACCTAAACCGGATACAGTTTTTGATAATCGGTCCAATCCAATTTAACCGACTTATCAAATCAAACTGATCTTTACTATTTAAATCGGTTTATACTAATTGAGATAACTGGTTCAATCCAATTGAATCAATTTATACAATTCAAACCGTTTCAACCAGTTTCAACTAATTGTGATAATCGGTCCAATTCAATTGAACCGTTTTATCCAATCAAACTGATTTTAACCAATCGGTTTATGCTAATTGAGATAATCAGTTCAATCCAATTGAGCCAATTCATCCAATTTAAACCGATCTGTTCGGATTTAACCAAGCATGATAACCGGTCTAATCCAATTGAACCGATTAACCAATCGCAAGGTCTGTGTCGACCGACACTCAACCTGTGTCGATAGACACAGCAGGCTTTCTGTTTTTCTTCGCGAAAAACCCTAGCCGCCGAGTCTGTCGATTTCACCATTCTGTTAGTGTGTCGATCGACACTCTGCGAAAACACAGAATCGTTTTCGATCTGAATCGATCTAACCTGTTCTTATTCATACTATCTTATGAACGAATTTAAATCATCAAATTCTACTAAACAGGCTGATTCAATGATAAAACCCTAAGGCTCTGATACCACTGTTGGAATTCCTAGCAGTTCCTAATCCGATTAGGCAACCCTAAGTCTGAATTCCGAGCCTAGGATCTCAGGGTTTAAGTAATTGAATCATGGATCTCGTGTTTACCTTGTTCTGGAAGCGGAAGATGAATCAGGTAAGACAAGATCAGGAGCGATTCAGATGCCTCGCCTCTATCGTAGTCCACACGCACACAACCTGGAAAGTCAGGATGCTAGTGCCGGATCTGGGAATCGAAGAGAGAGTTTTTCTGTTTTCTCTGATCAAGAAAACTGACGGCCACATATTCAGGTCGACCATATAAGCCTATATATACGACCTGTTATGACTAAACCATGTTTCGGGTTTAACCGAAAAAGTCTAAGTCATAAACCGAAACATCATTCTCGGAATCGACTTTGTGTCGATCGATACACCAACTGTGTCGATCGACACACCTCTCTTTAATCGATATTGATATGTATCCAATACACATCATCTTGATCATCACCATGATGATCATTCCCATATAAAAGCTTCCAGATTGCTTAGGTGTGTGACCTTATAGGATCATATGACACTGGCAGTAAGTCTACAACTTACAGACTGCAAGAGGCTTCTAGCAAAACATTGCAACCGCCCAGTATCATACAACATGTCTGATCTCGACACACGACTATCGTTAGAGTAAGTACAATGTGATTTCAGGACATAATCCCAATAGGGACACCTCAGAATACCGAGCGCGATCAACTTCTTCAAATCTTTCAAGAAATTCTCAAGAAAGAGAGCACTGAATGAATAAAGATCTGCAAATAAGGAAAATATATAAGATGGTCAACAGAAGGAACAAAAAAAAATATAGAGTAAAACTATACCGTGATTATGATTCCATATCGTCTTATATTGGCTATTCACGTCTGGGACCGACACTTCGTTGTCGTTCCGGTGATAAGCTTGAGACCATGTCTAGCTTTCACATTCACATATAGGTCCCATGAGTCGCCGGGTTAATCGAGATCAACATCACTTCCTCAAAGAAGCGAAGACTCATTTTGATGTTCCCATCGGCGGCAAGGAGCATGGCGTCGACCATATTCCAAACCCCATCCGGACAAATCTGAGAAAGATCGATATTCCGTTGCTCGCAATAGCCGATGAGAAGCTTAGGAAGAGGAAACCAAAGATGGAATTCGATAAACCAACAGTCATAAAGACATATCCACCCATCCATAATCGTACATGGCCATTCCTCCGATGCTAGGAGTCGAAGATCGAGACCTGGACGAGGAGCATAAACTCGCATTATGTTAGTCAATGTTGTCTTTTTACATGTGGATGCTCGGATCTCCCAGATTTGTACATGCTTTTTCTCTTTCTTTTCTTTCTTTGCCTTCTTTGATGTTCTTGGCACCCGAGCGGAATCTCATATTGATCGGCGATCTGATCCCAAGTCTCATCTTACGCCGAACGGAGCATTACCTGAAAGATCCTCATCTTGATCATCATCTGCTAAATCATTCATATCCTCCATTTAAAAGTGCGGAGTATTGAATCAGAGTCGATGATTTATCGGTTCTCCACGAGGTGACCTCGGTAACCCTCTACTAATTTGGTCCTGACCAATTGATCAGTTGATTAAATTTTGAGATTAGGCTTCTTCGTTGTTAGATCTCAGAAGAGCCGAGCTCACACTCGAGGAATTGGACAAACGACAGTCATTATCACTGTCAGAAGATGACGAGCAGTTGGATTCAATTCTCATCGTTGGAACGTATGTAATAATGAAACCCAAGGGCAGAACAAAAGGAAGCAAGAGAGATAGAAGAGAGAGGAGCATTACCTACAAATGAGAGAAATGAAGAAATAAAAGTCGAGAGGGGATTTTAACAAAACAAAAGTGGTTATCAAGGAAACATCATTATTACCCTTCAGATTCTGCGATTATAAGCTTCCTTTTACCATTGGAGATACAACTCTACAAATTCAACGATTATGAATGCATCTTGTCTTCCTGAGACATGTATGACACTTACGAGAAGCCGAGTATACTAGAGAGCCAACCAGATTTCCACCAGACTTAATACTCGAAGAATTTGCTGACATCAACTAACACCAAAGATCGACGGACTGGGGGCTTATTGTTGGATATGGTTTTAACACCCATCCGTAAGCCTGACCCAAATCTGCTCGGCTCATCTGAACTTCTTAGCCCAATATCAAAACCCATTTATAAGTCAACATTCCGCACAAAAATTCTGACCATATTTTCTATAAATAGCAATTTACTGTTCATTAACGTCGTTCATTGGGATTAGTGTACTCTATGTTGTCACTAAATAGCTACGAGCATATGTTTTTTATAAAGAGTTCGTTTAATCGACGACCTCTCTTTTAATCAAGTTTATTTTTTGGATTTGCCCTAATTTATGTTATATAAAATCTCTGACCTCACACTCAGAACTTAATTTTTTAACATATTCACTTTCTCTTCGAACTTTGTATCAAAGATATGATACTTAGGCTGATTCCTGCAACATATATGATGTAAAAAATAAATTTATGTGATATAGATAGCATAATATTTTATTAAACACATGTATCAAATTCATTTTATTTTAAAAATGTAGATAAACGAATAACTATTTACGATTTTACCATTCATCTCCAGCTTCGTAAATAAGAGCATCTCCAACAATGAACCTTTTCTAAGGGGAATAAAATCTCAAAATAAAGATTTAAGGTGTGATTGCTACAACAATAAAACCTCAAACTCATCCTTAAAAATATTAGTAATTTATGTTTTGGTCCTCATCTTTAACAAAAATTAATAATAATGATGATAAAACTTTATAAATAAATATAAAATATACTTTAGAATATTACACAGTACAAACTATTACATGATAAGATAGTTTATTTATATATAATAAAAACACACAAAACTAAAATTATTGGATTACATATAAAATGTCCAACTATTTAAACATTATTTTTATAGTGCTTCCATATATGATCAACCACTACATTTTGAAGTGATGAATGAGCGTCCTGATTTTTTATTTTTAGATTACTAACTAAAAATTAGTAAAATTGAGTATTTTCACGTGAGTTTATTCGATTTTAAAATGCATGAATCATACAAAAAGAACTCAAGAACAACGACGACAACAACATCTACTTGCTCAAAATCTTTATGGATAATATTTTAATTATCTTGGAGGTTCATGATCAAATTTACTGGAATATTAGTACTTTGATACGATTTGTAATATATATAATATTTACGTGTTCATGTCATTTGTGTTTAATTTTTTTAATTGATGTAATTTATGCTTTAGTTGGTTTTAATCTTCGTTCATAAAATTTGTATTTAATTTTGTGCAAGTTTAATCTATTTATCTTGAGTACAATTTATTTTAATGTTATTTTATATTTATTCAATATTATTAACTTGCATATTTTATATTAGTGTACTTTATTTATTTATTGATCTAAAAATGTGTATTTACATTATTCTAAATTAAATAATAATGCAATTATGTGTGATAAGTATAATTGTAAGTATTAAACTGAAAATAAAACATATTTTTGAAGTCTTGAATAGTGAATTTTTTTAAGTTTCATTATTTAAAATCTTAAAATTTAATATTTTAAAATTTTGTTAGAATAACAAAAACCTTAAAATGTTTTTCAAAAAAAAAAAAAATCTTAAAATTTAAAGTTTTAAAGACTTGTTAAAGATGCCCTCACCAGATGGAATTTGATTCTCTGTTTGTGCCTCTTCAATAGAAATGAACCAATATATTTATGAATTTTCTTTGAACATATTCGTCAATATTTTGGATTATTCGCATAAAGATGTAGAAATTGATTATTTAGTGCATATTTGAATTTTTCTTTGAAAATTTTCATCAATATATATATTTACAAGCATGTGAAAGGGTTCCCAAGCAAAAAAAAAAAAAAAAAAATTCTAGCAAAAACTGGTTCTAACATTTGGATATAAAATAAAAATTGCTGAGAAAATTCAAAATAATTGATGATGTAAGTGTTTCTTTTATTATAAGTTGTTACATTTTTTGAATAATAATAATGTAGACGCCAATGAAGAAGAAGGATTTTTGCCAGTTTTTAAGTCTCTTTTATTGTTGACAAAAAAAAGTCTCTTTTATTCGTCAAGATGTGAAATCTCCATATTAGCATATCCCACGGGAGCAAACATAATGTCATTGACAATAAAATTAATTGTCATTAATTAGGGTTTGGTGTTTCCTACTTCTTTTTAAAAAATGTAACAACTTTAATCAAAGAAGCAGTTGCATAATAATGCAAAAATAAATTAAAAAATAGAGCTCGTTAAGGAAAGAGTCGGTGGTTCATGACGAATTTCTGGAGCGTATCGGTTGACCGTGAAGCTATTTAGTATTTTTACACTTTAATTTAATGTCATTTGCCCGTCGCCGGTAAAAATTTAGTGATATCAAAATATTTAATTTAATATCAAAAATAGCGCTCAGTGCCCTCCAGCTCAGAGTTGTCTTTTTCTCTATCACGGGTTTATTAAAAAGAAATTATAGCAAAGTATTACTTTGGAACACAAAAATAATTGACAGCGGATAACAATTAGAAAACTATTAGTATTATGCAGTTGGTGAAAATTCTTTAAAAAATACTATAAGGTTGTTGTGGCGTCTAGTCACTTAGATTTATGTTAATATCGAAGATATTGTTGGTAGTGAATAATTCGTTTGATTTTCATAATTTTTTGCATTAATTAATTATTTTATTTACAAAAATCAACACAAAATTGAAAATTATTTATACGTTACAACAATCCTACATATCGTGTTACGATAGTTAAAGTTTGGACGGATCGGACAAGACAAAGTCGAGTGTAATGGATCATATAAGATCGGACAAGACAAAGTCGAGTGTAATGGATCATATGATCCATCGTCTAATTAATAAGACCACTAGAGTAATGATGCACTGAATTACATACATGGTGATTATGATTTCACGGCATGACTTTGATAATGAGCACAAAAGAAGATATGCACTAGAGCGATATTTTTTTTTTTCTTTACAACTGGTTTTCATAGAAGATCTATGTTGAAACGCAAATATTTTTATTTATATATTTTGTGTGTGTGTACAAAAGCATGGAAACAAATTATTTGATAACCGACTCCATTAATGTTTAGTACTAAATTTTTTATAAAGATTAAAGACACCTAACAGCTAACTACCAGGTTTTATAAATCATTAGAAGTTCAAAAAAGAAGGAAACGAATCGCTTTTATTAGTAACAAAATATTAGTATTTGTATTGTACTATTGTTCAAAAAAATATTTGCCAAAAAAAAACCCGGGTAATTGTTAGCATTTGTACTGTTCAAAAAATATATTATTTGTATCACAAAATATTGAATTTTGGAGGTTTGCAAAAGGTTTGTGTTATTGCCGCAAGGACGCAAGCTGTATGGGAACGTTTTCCACGTCAGATTATGTTCTCATCATCCAAACTTCGGATACGTCGAACACATGTCAAATTTAGTATCTTAATTTAACGAAATAATATATATTGTGAAAACACAAATGTATATATCTGATATATAGTTTATCCGACGATTAGTCAGAAATTTTTGTTTTCGATGTTAACAGAAATACTAGTTTGACCAAAATCAATACTATAATAATAAGGGATCTAATAGGATCCATTTGTCATGCTATGAGGAGTTGTTTCAACACGCTCGGGACACAATTGTAAGCATCGATGAGCTTCACCATATTGGTAAGAATCTTAAATGTCCAAGCGAACGAGATTTAGGCGGTGTTATTCGATATTAGATTTAAAATTAACTCTTTAGGTTTTATAATCCTTTGTTATTCAATAAATGATTGTAAATTTTTTATTAAATTCTAGTGTTATTGGTTAATGTATTCAAAATACATATATTAAAAGATTTTGAAATCTAGTGTTATTGATTCTTGTATTTACAATCTTTTTTTTTTTTTTTTGAACTTAAGTATTTACAATCTTTTTGTTAAAAGAAGTTGGAATCCATTGTTATTCAACTTAAGATTTGAATAAAATAATTAAAATCTTGTGTTATTCAATATTTCATAAATTCTTAGAATTCATTTAACTTGAAAGAATTTAAATGAACTTGAATCTAATCTCACGTGTAATCTGAAGTAATCAAAATCCAAGCTTTTGTCCTCATATTTTATAATCACTAGCGATAATAAATCAACAAGCAACATATTATTATCGATAGTCATCATCACTTTTGTCTAGAAAAATGCATTTCACATTGTTGAAAGAAAAAAGCCATCGACTAAGGTTTCTTTCAAAGAGAAAGATTGACCAAATAATTTTCTCGATCAAATTGAACAAGCCCAGATTCTATTGTAGCTTTATAAGAGAGTCTTTGTTCTTCTAAGATATTAATTCTTTATATTATTGTATCAGATGGCTAGTATATGTTATCGTAACTAGCAATTGAAGTCAACTGGGTCATTTTGTGTTTGTATGTAATAATCATTTGTTATCGTGTTGACTTTATAAATATAATGACACAGATTTTAAAATTTTAAATGACTCAAACATATTAACAACACCTTACTTCATTTTAAATCTTGTGGAATTTCAAAATTTGAACTAATTTAAATCTTGTGGAATTAACTTCAATTTCTATAACCAATAACACCTCCTTATAAGCCTATACATATTTGTATTGAAAGCAAACATCATTTTTGGATCTTGCTGAAATAGTTTGGATTTTGGAAAAGACCAGGGTTCCGCCAAAAGGGGTCAACTTCTCGTGTAGCCTTATGGCTTTAAAAGAAATCCACACTACCCCCAACTAATTTCCTATACCCTTCCTTGTTTAATGAAATGTTGTTTGACCATTTTGCCCTTGATTTACGGATCCTGATTTAATTGGGTCTTGAATGGATTTAGTTGGTTGGGATTTAAATCCATTTAATTGGATTAATTTGGTTTATGAAAAAAAAAATTTCCGAGCCTCGCCTCCGAACCTCGCCTCGCCTCTGAGCCTTGCATCCTCGTCTCGCCTCAACCGGGTTTTGCTCGTCGGCGTCGTCGCCTCGCGTCTCCGACCACCATTCGCCGGGTCCGTCGTTCCTCGTCACCATTGGGACTACCAATTGAGTAGAAGTGTAACCCAGAGGCAATATTGGCCGCGGAAATCGAATCAAATTGGAATTTGTGTTGAAGGTGAACTGACAACCAGTGCAACTAGTATAACTAGTATAACTGGTACAACCTGTAAAACTGGTATAACTGGTACAACTAGTATAACTGGTAAAACTAAGAATCGTTGTGTATAACTGGTACAGCCTGTAAAACTGGTATATTTGGCACAACAAATCCGTAAAAGAAAACTAGTCATAAATCGATATGACGTTTACGCTTCTCTAAATTTTATCAAATCAAGTTAATGGAGTTGTTTAATGCCCCATTTGATACATGCATGGGGCAAATCGATATGACGTTTACGCTTCTCGGGTAACCTCAACAAATCCTTCCTTTATGGGTGAGTCTCTTCGAAGCCGGCGAACAATCACGTCTCATCATTACAAATCCTTTATGAACGCTACCCATCAAACGAGATTCCACTCTATAAATACAGAGTTATGCTTCTCTCTCTCACAAGAGTAATTCGTTAAAACAGAGAGAAGTTAAAAAAAAAACAGAGAGAAGTTTGAGAAAAAACAGAGACTCACCATGGCCAACAGGAAATCAATTGTCTCTCTTCAACAATTTCCGATTTCGATCCTCACCAAGATTGTTTAAATCACCGGCAAAGCTTCCTCCGCCGATTACTGCAATCTCATGACAACCTGCAAAATTATGCGACGAGCCTCAGAGAAACCTGAAGTCCTACAATCTCTCTGTCTCTCTCCGCTGGTGAATAAGCCTATCCGTGCGATGCTGCACGACCGGATTCTTCGTAAATGCTTATATTGGAAGAACACCGCTGCATTCTTCATTGAAGGTATTCTCACTTACTTTGTAGAAAATAAGGTAGCAGACGGATTTGCGTGTTTACGCATTGCAGCGCTTGGGAAGGGTGACGATGAGATTCTCGAAGCTTGTTATCTGTATGGTGTTCTGCGCTACCTCCACGGCGATCCTCTGACCTCTCCTTATGACGAAATGCCCTTCATGTACTGGTGGGAAGATGATGAGGTTTTGGTAAACCGAGTTTGGAAGAACCTGAGGAAGATGCTGCATGGAATCCCTGTCGATAAGAAGAAGGTTTTTACGCAATCGATGCGGAACGAAAAGCCCAATAGATGTTGCCATGTTTTCGATATGGAAATCGACTGTTCTAAGTGCTTCATGTACAAACGGGGCATGAAGTTGTCCTACATGACTTATTTTGTGTTGGAATTCCTAGTAGTTCCTAATCCGATTAGGCAATCCTAAGTCTGAATTCCGAGCCTAGGATCTCAGGGTTTAAGTAATTGAATCATGGATCTCGCGTTTACCTTTTTCTGGCAGCGGAAGATGAATCAGGTAAGCCAAGATCAGGAACGATTCAGATGCCTCGCCTCTATCGTAGTCCACACACACACAACCTGGAAAGTCGGGATGCTAGTGCCGGATCTGGGAATCGAAGAGAGAGTTTTTTCTGTTCTCTGTAATCAAGAAAACTGACGGCTTTCGGGTTCAGGTCGACCATATAATCCTATATATACGACCTGTTATGACTGAACCATCTTTCGGGTTTAACCGAAAAGGTCTAAGTCATAAACCGAAACATCAGTTTCGGAATCGACCCTGTGTCGATCGATACACCAACTGTGTCGATCGACACATCTCTCTTTAATCGATATTGATATGTTTCTAATACATATCATCCTGATCATCACCATGATGATCATTCCCATATATAAGCTTCCAGATTGCTTAGGTGTGTGACCCTATAGGATCATATGATACTGGCAGTAAGTCTACAACTTACAGACTGCAAGAGGCTTCTAGCAAAACATTGCAACCGCCCAGTATCATACAACATGTCTGATCTCGACATACAACTATCGTTAGAGTAAGTACAATGTGATTTCAGGACATAATCCCAACAATCTCCCACTTGTACTGGAATCACCTATTCCTATAACCCCTTCGTCTCTATATCTCGATATGGCATAAGGCAAGAGACTGTGTCATCCTTATTGTAGTCAATATCATGTTCATCGAACTCCTGATCTATACTGATAAAACAAACGACTGACAATCACCTCGTTTGAGCACGGTCATGCATTTTCTCAGTATCAAATCTTCGATGGGCCCTGAGATATTTATCTCCCGTTATATAGGAGGGACAAATCCCATCTTGTTACATCCCTGCTTCTACACATACTTCATGATACGCCTAAGCAATGTCGTTATAGCCGCCATTTGCGCAACGACGTTTGACAAGGTTAAAGCGCACCAATTCATATGCTAGAAAGCATGATGAACTCAGGTCTAAGGACTATACTCTATAGTCGTAATGAGAAACTCTCATGACACATATATAACTATCCTGTAGAGTTCTCATTAGCGGGTCATGTCCGATCATATGTTTACCAACATATATCTATGTGACTGACTGTGATACTTATATCATTGACTCCATGAAACTTAGTCAACAGTCACCTCACAAGCTAGTCTCTCGCGGTTGTCATTGTCCCACTTTGACAATCTCGACTAGGGACAATCATAATTTATGTCATCTTTTACTTATAGGGTTTCAGAATAAATCGCGTGCTTAGGTTGTGGGAGAGATTGCGGTGTTTTTGCTTGAAACAATTCCAACAAACCACACCGCCATTCAGATAAAAGCACTATTCTACGGTCCACTGCTTGGAGCCCTTCCAACAGATATCACCGTTATTCAGACAAAGAGATATGCCAGGTGGGAACCGGGAATCTTCTTTGTCCGTCTAACTACTTTTAACTGGTTCGTCACTTTCTCAGTTCACCACGAAACTATCCTTAGAGTTCCTCAAACACTTGGGATATTTCTGGTAACTGTTCAGTGACTATTACCGGAACATATTGGTATTTTCTCGTCATGCTCTATGCGTAAGCTGCATCTAGACGAGCGCAAAATATGGCATTTATGATGGATTCTATTGCAGCAGCATAAGCAATCACACTCATTAATACTAGTTCAGCCAGTGTTCAAAAACACTTCATCTTGCTAATATTGTTACTAGCTCAGCCAGTGTCCAAGACACTTCATCTTACTTAGATTATTGCCATAAGACCTTTGGTGTGGAGCCATTCTTGGAATCAAGCACATTTGAACTGTTCAATACCTTATCAACATAAGGATTTTGACACGATCCAATTAGCCTTTCTGATCCATTCCAATGGATCCTTATTCCAAGAACTTTTACGGCCTTCTCCCATGTCCTTTGTTTAAATTTGACTTTCGACCCAAGTCTCACAAGACTTAACTGACGGAATGTCGTTCATGAGATTAAGTACATTATGTACATACAGTGTGAGAATTGCAATTACGCTCCCACTAGTCTTCTTGTAAACGCATGGTTTCATTTCTTTTCTGATCAAGTCAAAACTTTTGACCACATTATAAGAACGTTGATTCCAACTCCAAGATGTTTGCTTCAATCCAGAAACGGATCGGTGAAGCTAACATGTATACCCAGCCAATTTTCGGAGTTGGGGCTCACCATCGCTTCTTTAATTTCGCGTGCTCGTCACTTTTCAATAATCAACAGATCACGACAATCGGCTACGAGAAATCACTCTCGAGTTAGTGACGGATCCTTTCGGATCTACGAATTTCAGGCTCCACAGGTGTAGATCCTACATCACTTTGTAGATCTCACCGCTGCTCTCCCTCAACAGGTTGAGCAGCCTCCTGTGTTTATCGAATTTCTTCGATGTGTACTTTTACTCCCACTGTTCCTTTTGAAAGTACGATCTTTCTCAAAGACACAGTTCCGAACAACAAATCTTTGTTCTCGGATTGGTTATGAAAGTAGTAAGCCTCGGTTTCCTTGGGACAACCAGCGAGGTAGCACTTATCATATTTGGGTTCAAGCTTATTAGCTATCATCCCCAAATCATCAGAAACAACTTACTTTAAAAAAAACTTCCAGTCCACATCCAATGTGGTGTCTTTCAATTGATTCTGATTGAAACCCTTTTCTGCGCAAAGACATACATTTTAGAATGTATTCTTAAATGATTATGGAAGATTCCTGTGACTCATCATTAATCGGAGCATATCTAATAAGATCCGATTCATTCTGTCAGATGATCACCCAATTCTTGACTCAAGTATTTTCCTCTGCGATCTAATCGAGAATCTCAATACTTCCGTCAAATCGGTTCTTCACTTCATCTTGGAACTCCTCAAGGGATTCCTGCTCGTGTCTCATCAAATGAACACAGCCATACTTATTGATGCCATCAATGAGGTAATGAAGTACAGAAGATTTCCTCTGGCACTAATGCTCATTGGGCCGCATACATCAGTATGTGTAAGGCCCAATAAGCCTCTGGCCCGTTTCCTTTAGCTCTGCTAAAAGGGCCTTAGTCATTTGGCCCAGTGAACAGAATTCATATCTCAAATGATTAATAATCAAATGAGTCCAAAACTATGGAACTTCTGAATCCGCTTCACTCTATGTGGTCAAAACGACTGTGCTAAAGAACAATCGAGTTCAAGTCATCAGACTTAAAACGTTTGGTATTTATGTTATATTCAAACTCACGCTGGTTTAAGATATAAAACCCATTCCAAACGGGGTGCTACCATATGATATTTCATTAAGATCTAAAGAACAAAACTTGTGTTTTATCAAAATGAAAAACATCCAAATTCTTACAAGAAAATGAAAGACATATCTGCACAAGGCAGATACATAGTATCAATTACTTAATTTCTAAAACCAAGTATGAAAGGCTCCTACAAGTGGAGAATCTCTACGGCTCATGCATCAACCATTGCTTCATACTAGACACGCAGTTCCACTTGTCCTTTCTTCAACGTTCTACTGTCGTTTAGGTCCTGCATATTTCAAAAATATCAGTACCACAACTAGTATCCAATACTCACGTAGAACTTGAAATAATAACACAATACCTGAAGAAGAAGTACCATACATCTTCTCCATCTCTTGTGAATCTTCCAAGAATTTAATGCAATTTCTCTTCCAATGCCCAAACTCTTTACAGTAGCAGCATTTATCAACATCAGATGGGCCTGACTTGGGCTTAAAAGATGACACATGCTTATTCTGATTCCAAACCTGAACGGCCTTGCCTTCACCCTTGTCTATACAAGATTTCTCAAATCTTTTACCCTTTTTGATGTTTTGCTCTGCTGTCTTGAGCATACCATGCAGCTCAGTCAACGTCTTCGTCAAGCCTTTCTTGATATAGTTCTTGATGAACTTATCATAACTTGACGGCAGTGACTGCAGAATGATGTCAGTAGCCAACTCTAAGCTGACAGGACAATCCAGTTTCCCCAGGTTATCAATGTAACCCATCATTTTAATGACATGAGGACTTACTGGAGCATCCTCCGGTAGCCTGCACCCAGTGAGAGACTTCACCATCTGGAATCTCTCAACTCGTGCCAGATCCTGAAACTTCAGTTTCAAGCTGGTGATCATCTCTGTTGGCGACTCCATATTCTCGTATTGACTCTTCAAGTCTGAGTTCATGGTAGCCAACATCAGACCACGCACATCTACCGCATCGATATAATGCTTTTTCCAAGCATCATATACTGCACTCGAGCGATTGGTCCCAAGCCTTTCTGGAAGTGCTTTCTCAAGGACATAGTCCCTGCTCTCCTGCTTGAGGATTAATCTCAAATTCCGATACCAATCCAGGAAGTTGGATCCATTTAACTTGTCCTTCTCAAGGACGGATCGCCACGAGAAAGTAGTCTTAGACATAATCTGAAATCCAAGAAAAACCAAGATTTAGTTATGCATTCCATGAGAAATCTTATCTAATAAGAAAACTCGCATTATATTCAAACAATGTTTCCTCAATGAATATAATGATCCAAGACCCATACTTCACCAAAATCTGAGTGGACGACTCGTCATCACCCAAAATTTAGTTATCTAGGTAAGCAAATCATTGCTAATTGTACCCAGTACAACTCTTGGTCGCAGATAAGACAATCCATGTCTCATCTACTCTGACGTCTCTGGGACCAGAACTTCTGATGGCCCAGTCAAGTAAACCAATCTCTTTAGTCTTGTGATCATTGACAGTCGCACTGCAAGTCTATCAATGATCACCTGCCTTACTCATGTAGTAGTGGATACCAAGGACTCCAAGGCTATCCAAAAAACGACACAAGTCTTGACAGTAGACAAGATTTGGGCAAGACATCAAGGTTACTTGATATTTAGTTGAAGAAACTAAACAATAAAAGGTTAGCAAACCAATTTCTTAGGTCATGTAATTGTTGATGTCAAGCACTGCAAGTCCATCAACATAATTACCTGCCTTACTCACGTAATTTTGGACACCAAGCTCATGGCTAGACCATCACACAACGAAATGAGTCTTGACAGTTGACCATATTGAAGCTAAGCTTTGATCAATGTTTAAGTCGAGTTTGGTTTCTGCAGATTCAAGGTTCAATAACCAGAATTGCGAGCACTGTGTCGATCGACGCAGACTATGTCTGTCGATCGACACTACCAAACAAAACCGGACTTCAATAACCGGTTAATCCAATTAACCCGGTTCATTGAACCGGTCATGTCGATCGACACAACCCATGTGTGACGGTCGACATAGACCTAAACCGGATACATTTTTGATAATCGGTCCAATCCAATTGAACCAACTTATCAGATCAAACTGATCTTTACTATTTAAATCGGTTTATACTAATTGAGATAACTGGTTCAATCCAATTGAATCAATTCATCCAATTCAAACTGTTTCAACCAGTTTCAACTAATTGTGATAATCGGTCCAATTCAATTGAACCGTTTTATCCAATCAAACTGATTTTAACCAATCGGTTTATGTCAATTGAGATAATCAGTTCAATCCAATTGAACCAATTAATCCAATTTAAATCGACCTGTTCGGACTTAACCAAGCATGATAACCGGTCCAATCCAATTGAACCGATTAACCAATCGCAAGGCCTGTGTCGACCGACACTCAACCTGTGTCGATCGACACAGCAGGCTTTCTGTTTTTCTTCGCGAAAAACCCTAGCCGCCGAGTATGTCGATTTCACCATTCTGTGTCGACCGACACACCTAGTGTGTCGATCGACACTCTGCGAAAACACAAAATCGTTTTCGATCTGAATCGATCTAACCTGTTCTTATTCATACTATCTTATGAACGAATTTAAATCATCAAATTCTACTAAACAGGCTGATTCAATGATAAAACCCTAAGGCTCTGATACCACTGTTGGAATTCCTAGCAGTTCCTAATCCGATTAGGCAATCCTAAGTCTGAATTCCGAGCCTAGGATCTCAGGGTTTAAGTAATTGAATCATGGATCTCGCGTTTACCTTGTTCTGGCAGCGGAAGATGAATCAGGTAAGCCAAGATCAGGAACGATTCAGATGCCTCGCCTCTATCGTAGTCCACACGCACACAACCTGGAAAGTCGGGATGCTAGTGCCGAATCTGGGAATCGAAGAGAGAGTTTTTTCTGTTCTCTGTAATCAAGAAAACTGACGGCTTCCGGGTTCAGGTCGACCATATAATCCTATATATACGATCTGTTATCATTGAACCATCTTTCGGGTTTAACCGAAAATGTCTAAGTCATAAACCGAAACATCAGTTTCGGAATCGACCCTGTGTCGATCGATACACCAACTGTGTCGATCGACACACCTCTCTTTAATCGATATTGATATGTATCTAATACATATCATCCTGATCATCACCATGATGATCATTCCCATATATAAGCTTCCAGATTGCTTAGGTGTGTGACCCTATAGGATCATATGATACTGGCAGTAAGTCTACAACTTACAGACTGCAAGAGGCTTCTAGCAAAACATTGCAACCGCCCAGTATCATACAACATGTCTGGTCTCGACATACAACTATCGTTAGAGTAAGTACAATGTGATTTCAGGACATAATCCCAACATTTTGTTCCTTATATGTATTAATTTCCTTTCTCGTACTCTGTATTTGGTTTTAAATTTATCGGCTATGTACTACTCTTTTTGGAATGTTATGTCTATATCATTTTTAATTTCTCTTCACTGTGTAAAACCGTGTAAAACTGTGTAAAACTAAGTGAACTTGATCACTAAACATATGTTTCACGTTTTAAACATAAGTTACACTCCCACACAAAGCCAACGAAAACATACAAAGACGACGACAATAACCAACAATACAACCACGAACTACATATAACGACCAAACTCAATTATATGCTTTTTTGCATTAACAACCATTGTTCCCATCACAATGGCAATGATAGTAACACAGATGAACCCAACACAACAACATTTGATCATCACTCTCCCCTTGTTAAGGTCTCTTTTTGTCACTAATGCGTCTTCCTCCAAGTCATGGATCCTACACTTTAAGGCTTCAATTTCGAAACCAATCTCGGATTTGGCTTTCTCAATCTCAATTTCAATACTCGAAATTTTGTGCAACGCATCATTGACTTCCTCATACATGCTATCCTCCACCCATTTGAACAAATGTTTCTGGGTTTAAAAACAAAAGCAATAATTAGTGAATCATAAACAAAAAACAGAGCATAAAATCATTATCCACAAATTATTTGACAATATGCTTACATCTTTCATGGTTGAACATATGAAGAATTGTCTTCCTGGGTTGTCTTTCGTCTTAGACGTGAGAATGACGACGCCTTTACCGCAGTGACACTTCGCCGGAAACCCTCGGTCTCCATCTTCAACAGTCGACGAAGATGTATCGCAGCTCATGGAGGAACGAGAGGTGAGATGAAATCGGAAATCGTTGTTTAGATGAAGAAGAAAGCGAAATCAGGATCCCCGCGAAATCAATTGAGAGGAGATGGAGAATTATTTTTCGATTTCTAGGGTTTTGAATGATTTGGGATTTTTTTAATTCAAAGAATCCGTGTGGATCCGGGTCATGTATCCGTGAGGTCCGAAAGTTGATGGTTTAAATAACATTTTTCCCCATTTTTCCTCATAATTAATATCATTGGATAAAAAATATTTAACATATAACCTTATGAAATTTGAACTTGTAAAATCACTCTCATCATAACTATGATCAATGGGTGACATTACATCAAATAAGATTGGGATAATTCGCTCGACCAACTAATTCCACCAACAATGTTAATACACTAATTCCACCAACAATGTTCATACACTTTCAAGATCATTTTAATAATACGAGGATAAATTTACAAAAATCGAAAGTTGTTACATAATAATATGCAGAAGCATTATATTCATAGATTAATTGAGTAAAATCAACTGTAAAACTATAAAATCGAATTTTAAGTTCCAGTAAAACTGATTATATTGAAAACAGCCAAAGTACAACTATTAAGAAAAATTGTACAACTACAAACTCCTGTAAAACTATGTGTTAAGTTTTGGCGCCAAAATTTAACACTCTCTGACATCTGTTTTCTCTGTATTAATAAATCGATATGACGTTTACACTTCTCGATAAAATAACATTGGATAAAATAATGACCTATTTCATGTAGGACCTATTTATGCCTTTAATGACATATTTTATCATTGGATAAAATAACATTTTCTCCATAATGAATATCATTCGATAGTAAAATTTGTACAACTACAAACTCATGTAAAACTATGTATTAAGTTTTGGCGCCAAAATTCCATTGTTTCGTATACTAGTATAACCGAGAAAAATTTGTGTAAAATTGTGTGATTCTCTGTTTTTCGAAGAGCGTTGTAATGATGAGCATCTTTCTTGCTTTTTTGTCCCCTGCATTAAACGGAGCATTATTACAAGCCGGCGAACCGTCACATCGCATGCTCCGTTTAATGCAGAGACACGGATGACAACCCGTCGCTTGACAAACCCAAGAAAGATGCTCATTATTACAAGCCTGCGAACCATCACATATCTGTCTGCGTCTTATCGACGCAACCCGTCACATATGGGTCTATAAATAGAGACAACTTATTCGTCTCTCTCATAACCGTTTTCCACACAAAACAAACAGAGAGAAGTTAGAGAAAAAATAGAGACTCACCATGGCCAACAGGAGGGGGATCTGATTTCAACAGTTTCCGATTTCGATCCTCACCAATGTCTTACTGAAAGCCGAGAAAAATTCGCCGACCGATTACTTCAACCTGCGAAAAACATGCAAAATTATGAACGAAACATGCAAGAGTGAAGGAGTCCTCCGTTATCTCTCTCTATCAACCCTGGTGAAGAATCCTCTCAGTGCGTATGAGAACCAGGATTTTCTGGACGCATGCGTAATCAATTCCAACTGCGCGGCAAACTTCGTGAAAGGTACATCAATAGTTTTACTCAGTTTTATTTAGTTTTACATAAATAGTTTTACTCAGTTCTGCCGGTTTTACATCAGGTATCCTCACATACTTCCATGAGGGTGATGTGGAAATCAGATTGTTACATATACACAATTCCGCCATGGGAGAGGGCAAGGAAGAGATTCTGGAAGTTGCTTACCTCTGGGGTGTTCTGCGCTTCCTCCATGACGATCCTCTAGGTCCATATGATAATGTTGCTTTCCGTGACTGGCGGGAAGATGAGGAGGATTTGGTGGCCAGCGTTTGGAAGAACTTGAGGAGGATACTTCATGGAATCAATATAGATAAGATACCGGTTTATAGGGAAACATTGCGGAACCGAAAGCCCCCTTCATCTTGCCATCTTCTGGATATGGAAATCAATTGTCCGGAATGCTTCATGTACAAACGGTGCATGAAGTTATTCTACGTGAATCAATTTGTTCCTTATCTCAAATAATTTTTTTTCTCGTACTCTGGTTTTTTGTTTTTAATTTCTCGGTTATGTAGTACTCTTTTTTTGTTTTTAAAATTCTCGGATATGTCTCCATCATTTTCCAAGTAAAAATCCAAGTTGTTCATATTAATATACTGAAGCATTAGTTTCATAGATTAATTGAGTATAATCAGCTGTACAAATGTAAAATCAAATTTAAAGTTCTAGTAAAACTGACTATACTGAAAACAGTTGTACTCAATTTTACCGGTTTTACGACAATAGTTTTACTTAGTTTTACCCGTTTTTCATAGTTTTACCAGTTTTTATAGTTTTACCAGTTTAACATATTAATATATCCGCGTTATTTTTAAAATTTTAAATAAAAACGGAAAGTTAAAAAACATAATAAAATAGTGTTTTTGGTTTATTTATACAAAAAAATAGATTTAATTTTGGGATACCCTTTTGTTTTGAATTGATCACTTCTCCCCAAATCACTTTATAAGTAATATAGCTTGAGTAAATTAACAATATAACACGATAGTTTAGTGGCTCTGGTCTGTTTTTATCAGTTTAGCCACCCGAGTTCGAATCCCATCGGTGTCACATTTTTCCTTCTTTGTGTTCAGTAAGGTTAAAAACGTAATTTCAAATATCTTTGAGTTGGGCGGATTATCCGATTTGTGGGTTACCCGTCCCGGGTAAATCGGGTGAACCACCGATTTTTTATTTCCTTGGTTTATTTACGGTTCAAAATTGGATTGCGGTTTGGTCGAGAAAACCGGCTGGTTTGTCATGTAATTCAACGAAAATCATAAGGTTTTTTGGTAACTTCACAAGTTTTCGATTAAAAATAAATGTTAACAAATATTCTAATAAATAGAGGGGCATATGAGATTTGTTTCCAGTACGAAGGGGTTCTGGAGACAATAATCCAGCCAAAAGCCGTATCAACAACTGACATACATGCATGTTAGTAAACGAATAGAGTATAAGGTAATATTTCGAAATGTAAGTGCATTTTATAAAACAAATTGTGTGATTGTATATTTGTATTTCTATTTTTTTTTCTTGCCTATAACACATACATGCCCATTATCGGGGGTTTAGTTCACCTAGATGGTAACAGTATTAGTATATACATAAACCTGTAGGCCCGTCGTTACTAACCAAACGTAACATAAGTTTTTTTCTGGTTAAGGTTCGGTTATAGGTTCTAAACCGATCGGCAACTTACCAAAATAAATTCAGTTATCGGTTTGGTTTGGTCGGTAGTCGGTTAATTTATTTATTTTTATATAAAAAATAATGACTTATAGCAAATCATATCCAAATATTCAAACCGAAAACCAAACTAACCAATTTCACTAAAGTTACTAGTTTAACTGAATTTAGACTTAAAATAAAAACCTTCGGTTTACTTCGGTAACAAATTTGAAAAATAGAATTAACCAAAATCAAACTAAACCGTAATTCTATTCGGCTAAGTTTTGGTGGATTTCTTTTTAACTTTTGAATAAATCAGAAAATCAAACTAACCGATCTGAACAAACCAGTTGATCCAAACCCACATGTCTAATTCAAATCATGGGTTTGTACTTTCAAGTGAGTCTTATTATCTCCGGTCCTCTCCATGCTAGTTGACGTCACTTTACAAAATTTCTCGTTACCAAGTGAACCATCCAAAAGACCAAGTGAATCACTAACTCTTTAAAAAATTTAATTTTTTTTTGTCAACTTTAAAAATTTAATTATATGCAATAATTCATCATATTTTATTTTTCTTCCTATTTCCAATCCTTTTTCTGATTTCGAATATTATGTAAATCAAATGTGGTGTTCTATATTTTTTTGTTTGTGGAGGATATATCTTGACATTAGACCATCAAATATACCTACTTCTAGAAAGGGGGAAACAAGAAAACGAATTGCAATTAGCGCGTCGTGCTTTTGTGAGATCACTGAAGATTAACATTTTCTGTTAGGTACTTTGGTTTTGGAATCTTGGTTATATATATATATAAAAATAAGAATTAGTTCTCAAAAATCTAAATAAGAAATACAGATTAAGAAATAAATGCTGAAAATAAAGACTAAAGACAAAGAAACTGGTGGCATTGGAGTGAGAGAGCGAACGTAACCACTAAACATAACGCGTTGAAAAAGATAGTTGCAAAGACTTTGGAAACTTCGTAACGGTTTACACGAGATGTCACCTCTCACACTCATTTTCCCATCCAATACGCCGACGTTTCAATTCCACCTCATAATATATATATTTTCTTGATTAGACAAGTGTGCCCTCCATTTCATCCACAATTCTTTGAAGTGGTCAAATAGAACATGTAGAGTAGGTGGATCGAACTCAGTGTGGTGCACCCAGATCCCGTCTCCTTAATATATACTAGTTGACTTTCTACCTCCACGCACGCGCGGGGGACATATACCTTCCTTGTATCTAATTTTTCTTCTGTTTGCTAAATTTATACGTGAGTACATTTTATTTGGTGAATGCATTCTCTCTCCATACATCGTAGTTTTTGATTTGTTAGTTTTTAAAAGTGTTGCAACTTGGTTTTAGCATGTATGGAGATGTGTATTTTCCTTTACGCATCCTTTTGTTGGTTGAGTGTTATTTGAGTGTAAATTGTTGTCGACCCAGCAGATATTTTTATGATGCAACGGTTTATCGGCGACCTTCTTGTACGGGTGTTTTGGAAGATTCATGTTGAACCAAAAAATTGTAGGTAATATTTTACCATTTTAATTTATGTTGTAAAATTAATATATAAGCGAATCTAAACATTGAGTCCGAATCGATTTGCAGATATGATACATTGAGCTAGAAGTTGTCTGCCACAATTTGGTTATGAAACAGCCCTTTCGCTTCAGGATCCGTTTCATGTTTACTCTTTTCGTCACAATGCATGATATAGTTATCATTTTCTCCCTTTGTCTTTTCTTCTGCAAACTTTTTTGGACTACACCGGCGCTGTAAATACATTATACATACGAAGGAAAAAAAGCAGCAAAAAAATATCCAAATAGTCTCGAGTATAGAAAGAACAGATTAATTGGAAAAAGAAAAAAAGGAAGAAAACATAACACATTGGTAATCATTATTCAACAACCAACCTTCAAGAAATCAATAGGAAGCGCCTCGGCGCCATCTTGTTCAACATGATTAATGGGATGGCCGTCGTAATATAGCGCATACTCCACAAGAAAGGCAACTCGGCCACTTCTAGAAACTCCAAACCATGTCCCATTGTTCTTTTCCCACCGACCACTCATCGGATATAAAACACACAAATCAATGCAATGCACACACACACACATATATATTGTATATACACTGAGATGCTTAAAATTAAGGCATAAAAAGGGTTGAAGAAAAATCATATAAAACTTGCCTTTGTTCCCAATTGCCCTGTTTTGCAGCGGAGTCATTTGTTGTTGTCCCCATTTGAATGTTACTATCCCACCCATTCTTCTTTTGTGCTATTGAAATCTGATGATCTTTTTGTTATTGTTAGTAGTTAGCTCCCCCACCCCCGTGTGACGTGAAACTGGTTTTTCATCATGCACACCACTGTGATGATGAGAAGACGGCCACCGACTTAACAGCCCAAGACTGTTTTCTGAGGTCATATTCCTATGCAGCAGACCGGCTTCATTTCTCTGATAAATAGAGCTTCAAAGATTCTGTAGAGACACAATACATCACAAAGTATTAAAAACACAATTGTTTTTTGATTTGCAACTTACTGAAGACCAATTCCATGTCTTATTGTAATAGTATAGCATCCTACGGTTATCAAGGATGAAGAACCTTCTTTTCCAGTCACCCCACAAATTTGACAAACATTTAGACATATACCCTTGTCTTATAAGACAAAGCAGTATAAAGATATGAGAGCAGTCTTATGAGTAAGCCTTAGTACATAAGCTATTTCGTTACCTTTCCTTTTGCAGCATATTGCGTGACAGCCTCTATGCCTTTTTGTGAGTTTCTTGAGTTGTGTCTCATGCCATCCCCTGTTGGAGAACCATTTGAGTTTCTGAATACCAGAAACAAATTTCAAATCTCTTCTCCGTTCTCCACCGCCATTCCTTCTCGGAGACAGCGAATGATCTCCGAACAGTCACCGAGAACATTAAGCACGTCTTCGGACTATTGTTAAAATCTAGATTTAGAGGACTGGTCCCAGAGGAACCCGATAATAGAAATAGACAAATATTTAACCTCTCCACAGCCATCATTTTGATCAAATATCTTGCAGGAACTCCTACTCCAACTGTATCACACAATCAACAAAGATTCTCCGTTATGTGTTTTTAATCTAAATTGAGAGATTCAAAATGAAAAATAGCAAAACAAAATTCCACTTGAGCTTCTGCATGAGTGCGTTTCATCCTCCTATAATCCTCTTAAGCTTTCTTAGACCTGAAAATGGCTTCGACCCGCACTATAGACCTCTCGAGCCTCTCCTATGCTTGTCTCTGAATCGTCTTGTAGAGATCTTCCAATGCTTCACCTGGAAGATCTTCCTCGGCTTCATCTTGGCTCACTTGGAGTCCTATAAACAATTTTCTCTTTTGTCTCCACCTGATAATTGCCTTCTCCAACACTCCGACCGACCATAAAATCTTCTTGTACTGCCCTGAAAGCAGCCTGCAAAAGAGAAGAAAAGAAACGTGCTTTTATTTCCTTTAACATACACTTACGGGTTGCAAAAATCAGACGAAACCTAGAACTCAAGTCTTATATGTCTTAAACAGTTAAACCAATTCACTGCATACCTGGATCCTAATTGCTTGACGACGTAAATTCAACAGCTATCTTCGTATTTTCCATGTTTGGAACCTACACTGAATATGTTAAGCCGCTTCTATCTTCCTACATGTATCGTATTTGCTCGGAGATGAGCATCCATTGTGCCGCGTGCCCCGTCGGCTCATCTGTCACATCTCACGTATTCCAAGTGGACTCCACTCCCATCGGATCGATCGCCCAAAGCACCTGCGATCAGCTTCACGTTCGCATCCTCCCCCTAACGACGGATAAAGTAGCTTGGCTCCACACGCCGCCTGATTAGCGCCTTTTCCCCCGGCGAGCATTCGCCCTGTCTGAGATGAGAGTATGAGAGAGGCTGAAACGGTGGGAATTGCAAAGGTTTGGGTAAATTGAATAAGAGAATGCGAGAGGCTTTAAGGCTGCGAGGAGTCGATTACAGATTGCTGAATTAATTGAGAGACAGTCACGATTGTTAGCCGCTGATGATATGAAAGTGAAGGACTATCGATTCATTGGAAGGATGGTGGCGACATGGGCTTTAGGTTGAAACTAAGCTACAAATATAGCAGTCCAAATTAGATAACGTCAAGGCCCATTTTTTAATTTTAAAAAAGAACACGTGGCATCCTATGGAGAAAGTTGGTTTCTCATTGTATATAAGATTTCATGAATACAATTGGCTTATCACAAAATATTCATAGTGACTTCATACTAATTCATTTTGTTCTAGTCTCGACAAGTTATCCACCACTTCACTTTATTATTATTTATATTAATATTTCTTCATTAAATTAGTTTTTTTTTCCTTGTTATAGAACTTAATTAATTTTTAGGGATTTTCAACCTATAATCTCATCAAATACCCAAAATCAATATTTATATATTATGATTTAAGGAATAATATTCTTTGGTAAAAAAAATTGATTCTAAATCACAAAAACTAACTTGTATTACCACGAAATCACCATATTTTATTTGTTATGTTTTTTCTCTCTAAAAAAATATTGAAGAAAGAATTATGTTTGGACCAGAATTCACCCCGAGTAAATTCAGCTGAGCAAGGCCTATTTTTCAAAGTAAGGGCCTGACCATTGAACGAAAGCCCAAATAAGAGACCCGGCTTCAAGAGGCGACCCGATAAGACGACATAGTCAGCTCGAGATCGTGGGACCGAAGAAGAAGGAGTCGCGCAACAAGAAGATCCCAAAGAAAGTGTGAGACGTTGGAGCGAACTCCGAGATTAAAGGAAAGCGTTTGAAGACGGAGAAAAACTATAAAGAGAGAGCTTTGACAACTCACAAGGGGATCCGATCTTTTACTCGTTCTGAGACCTAGCATTAAGACTTTGTAATCGCTTCATAGCTCGAGTTCTTAGTGTTCGTATATTCAAATCAATATAAATTCACTTTTCCACTATTGTTAGCTCGTCTGATTAAGTTCACTCAAGAATCTAGCCCACCTTTTTCATAAATCAGCTCATCTAACACTCCAAAACTTAAGTGTGGGTTTTAGGATCCACATTTTGGCGCCGTCTGTGGGGAAGATTCATAAATTTTCTTTACACACGAACCCGATCAACAGCCTACTAGCGTGGAAATGGATCCCAACGCAACAACTCTGATTGGATCACCAAGATCACAAGATCTCGACCAAACGAACGTAAGCGTTCAAGTCGGGAATACCGGATCAGAGTCGGTTGTGACTCAAGCAGGATCCGGAGCAGTGGACCGTGTCCCTGTTTCCCAGCCCTTAGGAGTTGCGCTGCCAACCTCGACTTCGCAGACAGCCGAGAGAACGAACTCTCGAACCTGGATACGGTCTGAGGATCGCCCCCAAGGGGACGTGCAAGTTCCTCGGGTCAATCTGCAAACGCGACTCGACTCGCCGTGCCTGACGAGATCCGTAACCGATGGCATGGCGGAGCTCCGAAAAATGCTAGCAGTCCTAATTGACAGATCGCACGATCAAGAAGTCACACAATGGACTGTGTTAGCCCGGCTAGATATGCACGACAGGAGTCTTCTGAATCTCGGAAACAGGCCACGACCTGTTACGGGGACTGCGGCGGACGCTCCCATGAGGAGCCCGTTACCTCGCATGCGTCTGGACTTCGAGGAGGAATACGTAAACCCCGAAGCTCTGAGACAGACATCCATGCCTGGAAACGGTGGCTACCCGGTATTTAGCCCGACTTCAGGACCCACGCATCCCGGCGTGAATACTGTGGCCTCGACCTCGACGGGCATTACAGCTCCCGAAGGAGCACGTCTGCCGACGCCCCCGCCTATGCCTACAAGCTACGAACCAAATACGCATCGGGTACTGGGAGCATCAGCCTTCGCCTCCAGCTCACGCCCTTTGATAACAGAACTTGGGACTAACACCGCTCGGCCTCCCCCGAGCGAGGTAGCTCAGCAAGCCGGGATCCGGGGACCAAGCAACACACGTCCGCGGAGCGCACAACTCCCCATGTTCGAACACCGAACTAACGCAGACGACGAAGGCATATACGCCAGGCTCCATCGCCTGCAGGCTGCAGTCCACTCAGCAACCAGTGCGGCTCCGGACATCGATCAAGTCATCGAGGAGACCCACTGAACTCCGTTCACGGATCGAATCGCTAGTGCGAGGATCCAGAATACCGGGAAAATCAAAATCCCAGAGTACGCGGGGACTACGGACCCGAAATCCCATGTCAGAGCTTTCAGGCTCGCAGTCTCCCGATCCCATCTCACTGACGAAGAAAAGGAAGCAGGCTACTGCAGACGCTTCGCTGATAACCTCACGGGTACCGCACTAGAATGGTTCGCCAGTCTAGAAGGAAATTCAATCGATAACTTCACACAGCTCGTATCGATATTCCTGAGACAATACTCGATCTTCATCGAAGAGAAAACCTCGGAAGCCGATCTATGGGCTCTGAAACAAGGATCAGACGAGTCTCTTAGAGCCTACATCGCTAGGTTCCGAGAAGTTAAATCGCGCATAGCAGATCCAAACGAAACCATAGCGATTGCGGCTCTGGAGAACGGACTCCAGTACACATCGGAGTTCAGAAAAAGCTTGCGGTCCGACCTTGCACGTCCCTAGACGATGCGCTGCATAAAGCTACATACTATGCGAAATACGAAGAAACGATAGCCGCAACAAAAGAAGAGTCAAGCCAGAAGAAAACCAGCAAAAAAGAATCCTCTGGCAAAGGGAAGCACGTCCTCGCTATAGACGGCAAGCCCCAGTGGTGCAAGGCCTACAACGAGAACAAGTATTGCAAATACCATGACAAAATGGACATTCCTCCGAGGAGTGCAGGTCCAAGGACCGCCTGTTAGCAGCCAAGAGTGGCAGAAACGAAACAGAAACTCCAGAACCGGAGGAAACAAGATCAAGAAAAGAAAAACAAGGGAAAGAGCAAGTCGAAAAGCAGAAAAACTCGCAAAATAAACGTGAGAGAACTCCGGAGAAGGAAGAGTCAGCTTCTCCACCTCCCTCTCGCAAACGCATAGACGCGATTTTCAACTTAGCTCGATGTGGGGGATCGGTGAAGTCGGTCATCACACCACCCCCATATCCTAAGAAACCAGCCAACCAGTGCTTGCCTAAGCTCGGACTATGCAGTTTGAATCTCCCCAAAACGATAAATTTCATATCGGGAGGTCAAAGTTCTGCCGAAATCCGATTAACTCAATCAAGGCTCACCAAAGGCGAGTCACGACCGAAGTCAGAGAGTTGGTCCCAATCGAAGAACCAGACACGCACATACTTTCTCTGAAAGCAAAACTTTCAAACTCGATAAACCGCACGACGACGCTCTAGTGATCCAACTCGACGTAGCGGGATTCGAGTTATCAAGAGTAATGATCGACACCGGAAGCTCGGTGGATCTCTTATTCTACGACGCCTTCAAGAAAATGGGTTTCAAAGATTCAATGTTGACCGGCGGGAAAACTCCCCTAACCGGATTCGACGACGAAACCACCTATTCGATGGGAACTATAAAGCTCCCGTCTTGCGCCGGGGGGCAGCAGGAGATCTTGGAGTTCGTAGTCATAAACAAACTAGCCCCGTACAACGCGATACTAGGCAGACCATGGATTTACATCATGAAGGCAGTGCCTTCCACTTACCACCAGTGTATGAAGTTCCCAACCCCTACAGGGATAAAACGATCCACGGAGACCAAAAGGCCGCCAGGTCGTGCTACCTGACTTTCTTCAAACAACTAGAAACACTGCAGGTATAGCAATTACAGAAAGAGGAAGAGCTCGCAGCCCGGACAACGAAGCGCAACAACAATCCGACGGTCCGGGGCCCCCGCAAAGATTTGGTCATCCCAGTCTGCATCGACGACACTAATCCAGAAAGATGTGTAAACATCGGTTCGGAGCTCCTAAGCTCCACGCGGGATGAGCTCATCAGCTTTCTCAAAGAAAACGTAGACACGTTTGCGTGGTCTACCCATGACATGAAAGGGATCAACATCGACGTCACCTCACACGAATTGAATGTAAATCACACATTCAAACCAATAAAACAGAAACGCTGTAAGCTCGGGCCGGACCGAGCTAAGGCAGTGAACGACGAAGTCGATAGACTGCTAAAGGTCGGGTTAATCAGGGAGGTGAAATACCCCGACTGGTTAGCCAACCCGGTCGTCGTCAAAAAGAAAAACGGGAAGTGGAGATTCTGCATAGACTTCACAGACCTGAATAAGGCATGCCCAAAAGACAGCTTTCCACTACCGCATATAGACCGTCTGGTGGAAGCCACCGCCGGACACGAACTATTGTCCTTCATGGACGCGTTCTCTGGGTATAACCAAATCCTCATGAACCCAGAGGACCAAGAAAAAACAGCCTTCATAACCGATCGCGGAACCTACTGCTATAAGGTGATGCCTTTCGGGCTAAAAAACGCCGGAGCTACTTACCAGAGGTTGGTGAATAAAATGTTCGCCAGTCAGCTCGGAAAGTCATTGGAAGTCTACATTGACGATATGCTAGTGAAGTCCTCTAAAGAAAGCGACCATATAGCACAGCTCTGGGAGTGTTTCAAAATCTTAAACCAGTATGGGATGAAACTCAACCCAGCCAAGTGCTCTTTCGGAGTACCGTCGGGAGAATTCCTCGGGTATTTAGTAACATAGCGAGGGATCGAAGCAAATCCAAAACAGATAGCAACCTTCCTGGAAATGCCCTCCCCGAAGAACACGAGGGAAGTACAAAGGCTAACAGGATGGATAGCAGCTCTGAACCGTTTCATCTCTCGATCCACAGACAAACGCCTACCATTCTACAACCTCCTCAAGGGAAACCGAAAGTTCCAATGGGATGAGGACTGTGAAAAGGCCCTAAACGAGCACAAGAAGTACCTTAGCAAACCTCCGATACTAGATAAACCCTTAGAGGGCGAGCCGTTATACCTCTACACCGCGACTTCGCCCGCCGCGGTAAGCGCAGTCCTGGTCCGCGAGGAACAAAATGAGCAAAAGCCCATATACTACGTGGGCAAGACACTCATAGACGCAGAAACGAGGTATCCGGCAATGGAGAAGCTCGCGCTCACAGTAGTAATGGCGGTGATATATCATGGTTTTTACCGGTTTTATGCCATGATATAAGTGTGTTTTAGAGTCATTTTGTGTTCTTTTATAGTCTATTACAGGTATAATCAGGTTTGGAGCAGAATTGGAGATATTGGAGCATTTTGGGGATTTTTAGAGTGTTTGGCCGAGAGATTGAGCTCACTGTCCAGAAATCAGGATTGCATCGATCGACACACTAGCGAGATGGGCCGATTCGGCGGTTTAATGAAGAATGAAGATTTTGCACTTTGGCCCAGAAGTTTCCAGTATTTACAAAGAAGCCCCAGCCGAGATTTAGCCTATATAATTAGGATTTTGGTGTTTATTTTACTAACGCTTACTTACGCTTTTGAGACGCTTTCATACTTAGAGCTAAGGGATTTTTAGAGCTTTTGGGGCTGATCTGATCCTGTACTTCATCTATTTTGGAGAAGATTTCGAACCCCTTTATCTATTTAATTTCTTATATGCAATCTATTAATTCTATGATTTCTGTTTCATTAATCATGTATGAGTAGATTCATAGTTAGGTTTAGGGTTTCTCATTAAGGATTTCATGACTTGCTAGACTTGTTTTAATCAGTTAAGGATTCACATGAATAGAATCTAGATCTTAGGTTGCTAAATACGACACGAAAGTGTGGTTTAGAATCTGAACTATTTAGGTTGAGCAATTGAACTTCTCGCAAAGGAATTTGGTTTAGTTTAATTGTGAACATATCGAACTTGAAATTAATGCTGGTTTAATCTGTTAGTAATTGCAAAGGAATTTGGATTGCTGCGCTTAGACTTAGAGAATTCTCGCAAAGGAATTTGGTTAATTCTATATCCGTGATTTGAGTTCTAGAACTGAGCTTAATTAGATCCTGACTGATTGATTTGTCTGCTTGTCTGATTTCCTGAGAACGCCCTAGACTTATCGCCTTTAATTGACTGTTTTCACCACCGATAATCTGCTACTTGTTTACTTTCTCGCTTTGCTATTTAGTTTACTACAAATTGCTTTCTTCTTAGTTTAAATCTCTACATTTCTAATCTATCGAGACCAGGGTCTCTGTGGATTCGATACCCTATATACTACAATCACTTAACTATGCACTTGCAGTAGAATAGGATTAATTCTTGACCCTATCAAGTTTTTGGCGCCGTTGCCGGGGACTCGTAGAGTCTTCGATAGGATCGAACTTAGGGTTTCTACTAGGATTTTTATTGTTTTTGTTTCGTTTTGTTTTTGTTTTTTGTTTTTAGTTACTAATTTTTCTCTGTTTTCTCTCTGTCGCAGGTACCGATTTCGCATAGCGTCGATCGTTGCACCTTTGTGTCGATCGTCACTAGGCGATTCTGAGATTGAATCGATTGTTGCACTGATAGCATCGATCGTTGCTTGACGATTACAGACAGTTTATGCAGATGCGTGAAACTAGAAGTAATCAGAACTTGAACCTCGTTAATCTCGGACTTGAAGAACTTGGACGTCTAGAGAGGACTAACAGAAGAGAAAGAAGAGCAAGGATGGTGGTACAGAAGGTAATCATAATGCCTGATGCTCAAGGTACCCTAAGGGACCGAGATAACAATCCGTACAATGCTGCTGGGCATCAGATTGACGCTGAAGGGAATGTAATCCCTGATCCTCCTGAGAAACCGCAACAGGAGCAGAACCAAGGCCAAGGACATAACCGAAATAGACAGATGATAGTCCATGAGAGGACTTTAGATGACTACAACAGACCGGATGAGTTTCATGCAAACCGGTCAGCTCTTATGATGCCTGGTTTTGAGAGGAATGATTTTGAGATCAAAACCATCTACTACTCGCTGATGAGACAGAATGCCTTCCATGGTCATCCCACGGAGCAGCCTATGGATCACATTGATCAGTTTGAGGATATAATCACTGGCATGAAGTATGATGGAGTTTGCCAGGATTATCTGTTTCTCAAGCTCTTTCCATACAGTCTCGCTGGAGACGCTGCTGCATGGCTGAAGCAACTGCCACCTGGGCAGTTTGATACTTGGGCAGCCCTAAAGAGTGAGTTCCTGCGTCACTTCTATGATGACGCTCGTTCTGATCAATCCAGACAGGATATTCTGACTTTTTCCCAAGGCCCTGTGGAGCCTCTTAAAGCTGCCTGGATGAGATTCAAGAAGTACCAGCGTGACTGCCCACACCATGGATTCACTGAGGTCACATTGCTAGGTATCTTCTTCAGAGGCATAGATCTTCCATATCAGTCTGCGCTGGATAACTCCAGCAATGCAAACTTCAACACCAGGACTCCTGCACAAGCTAAGCAGTTGATTGAGAACTTAGTGAGCAGCAACATTTGCAAGACTATGGATGAGAGGAGGAAGAAATCTGGTGGAAGTGTAGAGAATTCGGAGATTGCTGATATTAGATCTAAGCTGGACACAATTTGTAATCTTCTAGCTGGTAAGAAAGCTATCCACTTTGCCAAAGATGTTGAGGTAATTCAGACTGAGGAGGACACTCAGGAAAAAGATGTGAATTACATTGGAGGATCTGGTTTCCAAGGTAATAGATTTGGTAATCAGCAGGGAAACAGGTTCTTCAATGGAGGACAAAGGAGTGCCTTCACAGACAATCAGAACTCTTCTAGCTTTGGACAGACTAGTGGTTTTCAGAAACCTTTTGGACAAGGTACTCAGAGAACCTATGGATCTTCATCTTATCAGACTCCTCCTGCAGCCACTGCTCATGAGATTAAGTTGGAAGCAATGATAGAACAGCTGCTGGAGAGTCAGACCAAGATTTCTGTGGACTGCAATAAGAAGTTGGATGCTGTCTATGAGGATCTCAATGGAAAGTTTGAGTCTCTGAACACTCATATGAAGCAGTTGGATACTCAGGTGAATCAGATTTCCAGTTCTATGAAGGGAAAAGGAGTGGCAGACACCCATATTAAGGCCTGGTCTGTGTACATTGATGATGGATCTCACCTAGGTGAAGGATTTGAGCTAAGCACAGCTGAGTTGGTAGAAGAAGGTGAAATTTTGGATTTTGGAGAAAATCTCTCGGGTGGAAACTGTGAAAACAGTGTTGCATCGATCGACACACCACTAGTGTCGGTCGATGCAGGTCGTGAACGGACAGACTCGCCGAATGCTGATGGCATTGATGCAAATTTAGAGCTTCATCGTTTATTCCCTGGAGTGTCTGAGATTACTCAACAGGAGATTTATGCACAATTCATTAGATTATATCCCTCAGTGTCTGAAGTGATTAAGCAAGAGATTGAAGAGCTTAAGAAGTTGGAAGAGATTGGTGAAGAGTTGGAAGAAATTCCAACATCTGATGATCCACCTTATCACCCATGTGTGCAGAGGTACTTGAATAAGATGTTGCCTTTAGATGAAGAGCTGAAAGATTGGGTGATTGTAGTCCCTCAACAGATAAGTGATGTGCTGTTAACCAAGGTTCCCAAGAAGCTACCTGACCCTGGTGTCATTGTTCTTAACTGTTCTATCTTTGAGGATGGTTTTAGGCGTTCTCTGTGTGATCTGGGAGCTGCTGGAAGTCTTATGCCATATTCTGTGGCAGAGAAGCTGGGTATGCTGGATTTTTCTCCTACTAGGACCTCTCTTGTCCTAGCTGATCAGTCTATACGAGTTCCAGAAGGACTCCTTGAGGACATTCCGGTGAGAGTTGGAAACTATTTTGTTCTAGCAGACTTCTTAGTGCTGAAGTATAACAGTGATCATGATGATGCGTTGATACTTGGGAGACCATTTTTGGCTACAGCGGGAGCAGTAATAGATGTTAGACACAGTCTGATAGATCTCCACCTGGGAGATGAGCCGCTGCGTTATGAGATGGATAAGCTGCGCAAGCCACTGATAGATGGACAGACCTTCACCATTATGGATGGAGATGATAAGCAGCCACGTGATACTGTGATTTTGGATCCTGGAGAGCAGTTTACTCCTTCTTTTCTTGGACAAGTTCATTCTGATACAGCTTACTCTCCGCCTTGGATGAGAAGACTTGCACAGAGACAATCAAAGTCTCTGTCAGGATCTCCAGCATACTGATCTTGTTCGTCCGGTCAAGCTAATGACCTTAAAAAAACGCTGAGTGGGAGGCAACCCACTGTTAGGTTTAAGTGTTTTTCTTTCTTATTTTGGGTATTTTTCTTTCTTATTTAGGGTATTTTTCTTAGTATTTCACGTTTTTGTTTGTTTTTGCTAAGTTTCAGATACAGAACTCGAGTCTGGAGATGTGTGACGATCGATGCACTTGTGCACCGGTCGTTGCAAGGAGATTACGACGAGGAGATAGATCGCATTGTGACGATCGTTGCGGTCCTGTGCAATGGTCGTTGCAATTGGTTCAATTGCAAAATTAAGGTACGTGCGCTAAACCAGAATCAATCTGGTTCAACCAGCATCGATCGTTGCTCACTAGCAACGGTCGTTGCACCCACGATCGAGGTAAGTTGCCTTAAACCCTTCTCTTCTCTTTTCTTCTCCATTCTCGCTGTCCGTACAAACCGAAAACCTCACTCGCCTAAAACTCTCATTTCTTCGTCATTTTCTTCGATTCCAAGTGCTATTCTCTCGATTTTACACTCTTAATCCATTCCTATAACCCATATATCACGAATCCAAGGTAATGTGTCTCGATTTTATGATTTTAGGATTCATTTTTAGGGTTTAGATTTTGAGAATTTTTGGATTGAAATTGATGATTGCATGCTGAATTAGACTAAATTTAGGAATGGTTGGTGGTGATTTTAAGTTGTTGGTGATAATGTGGAACGAACTTAGAACGATTTTAAGGATTTTGTTGACGGCTGAAATCGCCTTGCAACGGTCGTTGCTTTGCGATTTTGGGGATTTGTTCGATAATACGAAATCTCCTTGCAACGATCGATGCCTTAGTGCAACGGTCGTTGCTTCGCGATTTCACAGAGAGATTGTCGAGACTAATTGTTTTAATTTCTTGAATGCAGATGGCATCTCGCAGACAACCCCGCTAGCGCCGAGCCACAGCAGCAACATCCACACGACAGTACATTCCACCACCAGGGTGGTTCCATAGAGAGTCACAGCCACCTGAGCCTTATGTGAGAGTTGGTCCAGCAGTAGCATTGCCTTGGCCCCGAGCAGATGAGACACCGATCCCGACAGCCAGAGACTGGCCACAGAACATTGCTGAGTTCCTCAAGACTGCTGAGTTTACAGAGAGGCCACTGCTTAACCAGTGGGACGAATTTGACACGCTGCTATACAACGGTTGGTGTGGGATGACTATTAAACCAACCAAGTTTGCAGACTACTCTACCTGTAAGAGTCTGGGGATAGATGAGCAGGTACTTGCAGTGTGCAGGGGCATTGGTCTAGGGACAATGCCTATGCGTCCTTATGATTTGTATCCAGAGTTAGTCAGACAGCTGCTAGCTACTTGCAGAGTGGTTTACCCGGATCCAGACAACATGAGTACTACAAAAGGTATCTTTACCTTCATGAGTTTAGGAGTCAGGTATCGGATTCCTTTACTAGATATCTGCATGATCTATGGTTTCAGCACTGAGCCGAGACGCATTGGCATGCCACTTGAGTGGGATCCAGAGGAGGCTCGGTCATTCTGGGAGTGTATTGGCAGTGGCCGATACAACTCGAGGACTACACCGGTGAAGCAGGTTAGGCATCCTGTACTGAGATATGTCTTGCGTATCTTGTGTTGGAGTTTGTTGTGCAAGTATGAGGCCAACAAGATGCACAAGTATGAGATGGAGATGTTGTTCATCGGGCTGAGGGACCAGTTTGAGGGTTCTGGCGTTAGAGATCCCACTAAGGGTCTCAACTTGGGAGCTGTTTTCACTCAGCACTTATGCGATCTGCAGTTGAAGCCATTTGATGGTGTTCTTACTGAGACAGTGGGGAGCCTGCTTACTCCAATATTCATGCACTGCGGGATTCCCCTAGAGGGCACATAGTGTAACACAGCCAAGGAGTTCCTTGATTTCAGCCACTTGCAGAGCGCTACCTGGCTCAAGGAGGGACGCATTTGGGTTTACCATGATCAGAGCTCTGGGAAGTGTGGTTTGGATATTCCTGCTCCTGGATTGACACAGATTGATACGCTGGAGGCCCTGAGATTCCAGCCTCCTGAGACTAAGCAGCGCAGAGTCCCTTCTATGGCTCATCCGCTGGGAGAGCCTTCCACACGAGCTTCATCTTCCTCTGCTCCTGCGCCTGCTGCTGCCCCTGCTGACGATATTGGACCTTTCCCAGAGCCCACGATGCCTTATGGTGATATGTCTGAGGCAGAGTAGAGAGAGCGTTCAGATGGTATTCTACGGGCCATCTGGAACTTCATGCGTACCTGCACTTGCAGGAGACAACCACAGGTTCATCAGCCCGTCCCTGCTACTCGACGTCGACAGCGTTCTCCTGCGGCCGCCAGTGACACTGAGCGCTATGGTGGGATAGATGATGATGAGAGCGAGAGTGCGTAGTCTCCATTTTCAGACAGTCGGTTCTGTATTCTGATATTCTTTTCTTTTTCTTTGCACTTTTTCTTTTTGATTTTTAGGATGCTATTATGTTTGGATGGTTGTGCTTGATTTGATACATCAGTTGCTTTGATTTTACTCTATTTTCAGTGTTTTCAGCTTGCAGGATCGAAAATTTGGTTTTACCAACGGACTAACCTGCTAACTTGCAAACTGATCGAGTTTACGCAGTGCGTCGATCGACACACCACTGTGTCGATCGTCACAACACGATCGAAATCGCATTGCATCGATCGTTGCGGTCCTAAGCAACGATCGATCATACACGAAAAATCGCACAGCAACGGTCGGTGCACCTAGTGCAACGATCGATGCCTGAGCGACAGAGGTAAAACCCGACAGAACTCAACCAATCCTTTTAACAAATTTTTCTTTCTTTTTGCCAATCCTTCGCTTGACACTACTGGGGGAGGTTCTACTAACTTCTTTTTTTTTTTTTCTTAGAGTCAGTTAAATTTTTCAAAATTTATTTTATTGAGTCAAAACTTTTAAGTAAGAAACAATGATTTTTTTGAGAAGATTAGCAGCACTTGCAGGAACCTAAGTAAACCATTGGGATGAAGCTGCAGATTATCTCTGACTATTAGAAAACCCAGACATGGATCAACATATTGAGAACACCCACATCTCTTCAGGTATCAGAGGATCCTTTTACTGACTTCAACTTAATACGGACTTAATTTTCTCACCTAAGGGCTTGGTATACTTTGTGTCGGATTCCCTTGTTAGTTCTGACACAGCCTGTAAACCTGTCCTATTTAGTTCCCTTCTCCCCTTCCATAAAATAAAATAAAAAAGATAATAAACTGAGGATGAGTTAGTAACTCCGAAGTGGCCATGGGAATGGTAGCTACAACTTTCATATCCTGTGCATCCATGGAATGTGTCCAAAGTAAACCCCTTAACGGGAAGAGCACTGATAAAAAAAATAAAATGATACCCAATGGGGAAAAATCAGAATGCTAAGGAAGGGAAAAGAGAAGAAAGGGACTAGAGAAAGATAGTATGGTGGTCTAGAGCTGATAAGGTAAGAGTCCATGTGCCTTTGATCGATACTCCTTAGGTGAGACCGCACTTAAATACTTGCAGAAGTCAGTAGGGAGAATTTGAATGCGTGAATGTGATTGTGGAGTTTACTTAGGACAGTTGCTAAGTGTGGGGGAAGTATATGTTGGTCTTGATGTCTGCAGGTTGATTCTTTCATTTGGTTTACTAAGGGGAATCTGAGTGTTGCTGCTTCTAGGATGAAAAGAGTTTCTGAAGAGTTTTCAAACCTCTTCACTACATTCTAGTTCTCTGTTTTGCTTGAGGGCAAGCAAAGGTTAAGTGTGGGGGAGTTGATATATCATGGTTTTTACCGGTTTTATGCCATTATATAAGTGTGTTTTA
This sequence comes from Orychophragmus violaceus, assembly GCA_030180135.1. Lineage (NCBI taxonomy): Eukaryota > Viridiplantae > Streptophyta > Magnoliopsida > Brassicales > Brassicaceae > Orychophragmus > Orychophragmus violaceus. The sequence goes on along the minus strand of CM058234.1, from coordinate 63,003,765 downwards.
GAGTCCTTTTGTGTTCTTTTAGAGTCTATTATAGGTATAATCAGGTTTGGAGCAGAATTGGAGATATTGGAGCATTTTGGGGATTTTTAGAGTGTTTGGCCGAGAGATTGAGCTCACTGTCCAGAAATCAGGATTGCATCGATCGACACACCTTTGGTGTCGATCGACACACTAGCGAGATGGGCCGATTCAGCGGTTTAATGAAGAATGAAGATTTTGCACTTTGGTCCAGAAGTTTCTAGTATTTAAAAAGAAGCCCCAGCCGAGATTTAGCCTATATAATTAGGATTTTGGTGTTTATTTTACTAACGCTTACTTACGCTTTTGAGACGCTTTCATACTTAAAGCTAAGAGATTTTTAGAGCTTTTGGGGCTGATCTGATCTTGTACTTCATCTATTTTGGAGAAGATTTTGAACCCATTTATCTATTTAATTTCTTATATGCAATCTATTAATTATATGATTTCTGTTTCATTAATCATGTCTGAGTAGATTCATAGTTAGGTTTAGGGTTTCTCATTAAGGATTTCATGACTTGCTAGACTTGTTTTAATCAGTTAAGGATTCACATGAATAGAATGTTCTTCGATCTAAATTGAGTTTAATGCTAGTTCTAACCTGATCAATTAGAATCTAGATCTTAGGTTGCTAAATACGACACGAAAGTGTGGTTTAGAATCTGAACTATTTAGGTTGAGCAATTGAACTTCTCGCAAAGGAATTTGGTTTAGTTTAATTGTGAACATATCGAACTTGAAATTAATGCTGGTTTAATCTGTTAGTAATTGCAAAGGAATTTGGATTGCTGCGCTTAGACTTAGAGAATTCTCGCAAAGGAATTTGGTTAATTCTATATCCGTGATTTGAGTTCTAGAACTGAGCTTAATTAGATCCTGACTGATTGATTTGTCTGCTTGTCTGATTTCCTGAGAACGCCCTAGACTTAGCGCCTTTAATTGACTGTTTTCACCACCGATAATCTGCTACTTGTTTACTTTCTCGCTTTGCTATTTAGTTTACTACAAATTGCTTTCTTCTTAGTTTAAATCTCTACAGTTCTAATCTATCGAGACCAGAGTCTCTGTGGATTCGATACCCTATATACTACAATCACTTAACTGTGCACTTGCAGTAGAATAGGATTAATTCTTGACCCTATCAGGCGGCCAGAAAACTACGGCCATACTTTCAATCACACGCCATAGTAGTGATGACGTCACAGCCCATACAAACCATACTCCATAGCTAGAGTCAATCCGGTAGGCTAGCCAAATGGGCAATCGAGCTAAGCGAATATGACATCGAGTATCGCACCAGAACAAGTGCTAAGGCACAAGTCCTTGCAGATTTCATAATCGAGCTCCCACCTACAACTCTGGAGGGGGAAAATCAGAACAATTATTGGACCCTCTACGTGGACGGGGCCTCATCCAAACATGGCTCCGGAGTTGGAATAAAGCTCACAACTCCCATGGGAGAATTAATGGAACAATCCTTCAGTCTCGGCTTCAGTGCCTCCAACAATGAGGCCGAGTACGAAGCCCTAATTGCCGGACTCCGACTCACGACGGGATCGGGGCACGCAAAGTCCACGCCTACAGCAACTCACAGCTAGTTACGAGCCAATACCACGGCGAGTACGAGACTAAGGATGAGCGAATGGAAGCGTACATCAAGGTAGCTCACGAGTTGGCGAGTCAGTTGAAAGACTTCACACTCGAGAGAATACCTCGGGGAGAGAACTCCTCCGCTGACGCCCTGGCAGCATTAGCCTCGACGTCCGACCCAAAGGTCAAAAGAATAATACCCGTAGAAGGGATAGATAAACCAAGCATAGAAGTAGCACTAAAAGCACATGCTACAGACAAAACCACGACTTCTCAGGCGGATCAGACCTAAAGTCCGTCTGAAGTTCCGAACTCCGAAGTCCCCTCGGAAGCGATGTTGACATGCTCCGAAGTCTATGACATCGGTCTTCGAAGCGGCCGACAGGTTCCAGAACCTCCGGTCGAAGAAGAATCTGAACCAGAGGCCGAGGAACCGGACGCAGAGTTCCTAAACAGGCCAGATTGGCGGGAACCGATCCTGGATTACATCCAAGTCGGTCTGGTCCCCGACGACAAGTGGCAGGCCAGAAAGCTAAAAGCGCGAAGCGCTCGATATTGCGTGATCAATGATCATCTGTTCAAGCGCAACACCGCAGAACCTTACTTACGATGCGTGCATGCTCAAGACGCCCTCGCCGTAATGGGAAACACCCACGAAGGCACTTGCGGTAATCACTCCGGAGGGCGACCCTAGCCATCCGCATTAAAAGAAAAGGGTTTTTCTGGCCAACCATGATCGCTGACTGCGAGAACTACACCAGGAAATGCGACAAATGCCAAAGGCACGCCCCCATCATCCATCAGCCTGCAGAAAAACTGTCCTCGATCTCTGCGCCTTACCCCTTCATGAGGTGGTCAATGGACATAGTAGCAGCTGAGATACCTGCTAGTCCTGACCGACTATTTCACTAAGTGGATAGAAGCTAAAGCCTATCAGCAAACCACAGAAATTGAAGTACGACACTTCATCTAAGAACACATAGTCTGTCGACACGGACTCCCCTACGAAATAGTAACGGATAACGGTTCACAGTTCATCTCCATAGCTTTCAGAAACTTCTGCAAAACTTGGAAGATACGCCTGACCACCTCGACCCCGAGGTACCCCCAAGGAAACGGTCAGGCAGAAGCTGCGAACAAGACACTGCTGAGTAGCCTCAAGAAAAGACTCGACTCTAAGAAGTCTACATGGTTTGAAGAGCTACCGGGAGTCCTATGGGCCTCCCGCACTACACCTCACAGCGCGACTGGTGAAACTCCGTTTTCGTTGGCATACAGAATGGAGGCGGTAGTCCCTGCAGAGGTATCGGTTCGGACTATCAGGAGGGCCCTGAGCCCGAGAAGCGAGGAACTAAACAAACAAATGCTCCGAGATCGTCTAGACATGATCGAGGAACAACGCGACCAAGCGCTGATACGAATGCAAAACTACCAACAAGCAACCTCCCGGTACTACAACTCCAGAGTCCGACTCCGGAAGTTTAGTGTGGGAGACTTAGTACTGCGCAAAGTCTACTTAAATACCAGAGAGCCAGGCGCCGGGAAGCTCGGGACCAACTGGGAAGGTCCCTATCGAGTTACCGAGATAGTCCGAGACGGCGTCTACAAGCTCACGAAGCATAAAAACGGAGTACCCGTGAGGAGACCGTGGAACGTTACGAACCTCAAACTATACCATCTGTGATTACTCACAATAATCGAACTACGTTAGGCTTGATCCCTTGGCGGGGTACATAGGCAGCTCGAACCTCGAGTGCAGCCACTCTACCCATAAACTTAAAACTCTCCATCCATCTTTTCGTTTTTCGGGGGGGGGGGGGAGTACAAAGTTATCACCCAATACATCAATGTAAACTCTGGAGCATACATTAATGAAATTCTACTTAACATATCCATTTGAATCCCTATCAAGCTCCATTACAGCCAACACAGGCTATTACAAATACGCTAAGTCTTAAAACCTTTGCAATTGTAAACTCCGGAGTATACATTAATAGAGTTCTACTTTATACATCGTGTTGAGCTCCATTTTATACGTTACTTCGAGCCTTTATCAAGTAAACATAAATCGCAAATACACTAAGTCTTAAAATCTTAAGTGTTTCGTAAACTATAATTCCAGAAGGTTTCTCCAGAGCAATCTTCCGAAGCCCGCAACTCGCGCACAAACTTGGAAGTAAAACCCTAAACAAATTTGCACGGGTTAAACAGATATCCAAATCATAGCGAACCAAAAAGGGCACCAGGTCGCGAAACGAACTCTAAAAGACAAAGAACGTTTGGCCAGACTACGCGATAAAAACTAAGAGTTCTATTTCGCGGCTCAAAGGTTCAACTTGCAAACTAGCAACGCACAAGCGAACCTCGACATTTTGCTAACCTAAGATCCAAACTCGAACAAAACATAAACATAAAAACCGTGCGTTTAAAAGGCTCACCCGAGCCAAAAAGAGTTACGGATTAAAACCCTCCCGGGCAACACCAAAAAGCAAAATAATAAGAGTTCAACTTTAGCCCAAAAGGGGGCTTTAGAGAATTCCAAAAAAAAGATAATTTTTTTTTTTAAAGGAGCAGTCTTCAGCCCTGCTCCTCACCTCCAGCCTTAAACTCCTCACCGCCTTGCTCCGCCATCATCGCGGCGTTCGACCCGAACTCGTTGAAGCCCGTAGAGCGAGCCCCGCGCATCACCAAATCATCTGAGATCTGAGGAATGGCATGCAGCTCGGCACTTAAGGAGAAGTCAGAAACCTGCGCAGCTTCGAACTCCTTCGCAAAAGTCTCCCTCTGCTCCAGCAGCTTGGGAAGCTCTTCCTCGAGGGTCGTCACTCCACTTTACAGAAGGTTTATCAGCTCGATATTGGCTTCGACCTCCTGGACTTTGATCTTGAAGTCTGTTTCCTTCTTCTTCCTCTCAAACTTGTCCTTGTGAGCTTCGAACATGTCTTAGTAGTGGCCGTCCCTGATCCTCATCCCATCATGCCTAGCCGTACGGATCGCAGTCTCCGCCTTCGCAAGGATTTCTTTGGTCTGCTTCTCCAGGGCGACCGTCCTCTCCACGGCAATCGAGCGTTCAGACTTCACGACGCTAAGCTGAGCCTCGCAAAGCCTCATCTCCTCTTGGCAACTCTTGAGACTTGTGGTCAGCTGGTTCACGACGCTTTGAGCCTGCTCGAGCTCCTCTTGACGAGGGACGCACCTGAGACTCTGCTCATAAAAGGCCGTGAGCTGGTTATACGCCTGCAGAGCCTGAAACAGAAAAGTGGCGTTAAAAACCAGGGAGAGAAGGAAGATGCGAAAGCTTGAAAAGTTACCTTTACCTTAGCAGTCATCGCTTTGACGTACAACTTCCGGCCTATCAGTTTCCTCACCGAAGGGAGAGAACACTCAGCGGCCTTGCAGTGGCGGAGCAAATGAGCGACCCTGTCAGGATCGTCCTTAATCGGAAAATCCTTGGTATGGTCAAACTTCCAGTGAAACGGTTTGGACCCCGGAGCATGCGATGAGCCCGACCCAACAGCTGCCTCCTTTTCATATCGAGGCTTCTTGTTCAAAGGTTGCACCGAGGAATCACTCCCGGTGGCCTTCGAACTCAAATGGATCACTTGGTCGGGGCGTGCAGCTTCCGGTCCCTTCCCGAACTCCGTGTCCCAACGCGGAGGCGGAGGAGGAACTGTAGGAACTGTTTAGTTGATCCTGATGTAATTCACAGATTCATATCAACCTAAACATACAGATCTAGGTTCTCTTGAATAGAAACATTAGATGATCTCACCTTTTACCTGTTTGTTGCAGCGGAAGGAATAGAACAGGTCAGAGATCAGAGAGATACACCGAGGGATGAATCCTCCAAAGGTTCACACACGCGATCACAGAAAACGGCTGCTAGACCGAGCTGGTGGGAGGCGCAGGGAGAGAGGATTTTCGGCGCTGGGGGCTAGGGTTAGGAGAAAGAGATTTGGCCTTTTGTTTATTAAAAGCCTTCTCTTTCCCTTTTGGGCTTATGGGCCCAAAACACCAATCTGATTGAATCCCATTTAATCAGACCCATTAATCTTTCTCTCTTAGTACGACAAATGCCTGGCACTTTTGTCGTACTTCTGCTAAGCCGTTCCAACACATTTTCCTGTTAGCTTAGGCGTGTGACCCATATGGGATCATATAATAAAGGCAATAAGTCCAAGACTTATAGATCATGAGCGGACTCTAGCAAGCCATCATGACCCCCAGTATTATATGACTTATGTCTGATCATTGACATACTCTTACTTTCTAGAGACAGTACCGAGATTACTGGACACAATTCCAACAATCTCCCACTTGTACTGGAATCTCTCTGTATTCATAATCCTTTTGTCTCAATATCTCGATTAGTCATAAGGCAAGATTAGTGTCATCCTTATAAAGCCTAATCTTGTTCATCGGACTCTGATTTGATACTGACAATCCAAACGACTCGGGAAAGTCCGTTTGAGCATGGCCATGCGTTTTTCCAGTATTCAAATCTCCGATTGGCCTAGAGATATTCACTCCATTTATATTGGAGGGACAAATCCCATCTTGTTCCATCACTGTAAACTACTCATTTCATGATGTACCCAAACAAGGTCCTTATAGCTATCGCAGAACGATAGCGTTAGACAATGATCAAAGTACACCAGTCCATGTGCAGTCACATGCATGTGAACTCAGGTCTAAGGACTATACTCTATAGTCGTAGTAAGAATCTCTTATGACACAGATATAAATATCCTGAAGAGTTCTTATAAGCTGGTCTTGTCCGGTCGTATGTTCCCAACATGCACCTATGTACTGACTTTGATGCCGCGCATCTATGACACACTGAGACTTTGTCATAAGTCACGTACCAATCCAGTCTCACACGGTTGTTGGTGTTCCAGTTTCAACAACCTTCGACTAGGGACAGGATGATATAAAACATTTATCAAATATAGGGTCTCAAGATCAAGTCACTTACTTCGATGACCTATAAAATGGTTCATATCACTTTGGAACGATTATTTCATCACAGTTAAAATAATCTTGAAATAATAATTTCATTAAACATAAGAAAATGTTTTACAAGAACATATCAATAACTAAATAAATCCCTCAAACTCCCACTCAAATTTAGATTACATTTCAATGTCTCTAATGCCTACAGCTTCAGTCAGGAACTCGAGCTTAGGCCTTGGGAGTGGCTTTGTCAACGGATCAGCGACATTATCATCTGTCGGGACTCGGCTGATCTTGACTTCCTTTCTATTAACGATGTCACGTATCAAGTGAAATCTTCTTTGAACATGCTTGGATTTCTGGTGTGATCTTGGTTCCTTTGCCTGAGCTATAGCACCATTGTTGTCACAAAACAGTGCCATAGGCTCAGCCGCATTTGGTATCACACCTAGTTCCATAATGAACTTTCGTATCCAAACAGCTTCCTTCGCTGCTTCTGAGGCGGCGATATATTCAGCTTCTGTAGTGGAATCAGCAACGGTGTCCTGCTTGGAGCTTCTCCAACTTACTGCACCGCCATTCAGACAAAAGATATAACCGGACTGTGACCGGAAATCATCTGTGTCTGTCTGGAAACTTGCGTCCGTGAATCCACTGACTTTAAGCACATCACTTCCACCGTACACCAAGAACTTATCCTTAGTATGTCTTAGATACTTCAAGATATTCTTTACGGCAATCCAATGGTTTTCACCTGGATTTGACTGGTATCTACTCGTCATGCTCAATGCATAAGCAACATCAGGACGAGTACAGATCATGGCATACATGACAGATCCTATTGCAGATGCATAAGGAATATTCTTCATGCGCTCAAGCTCAGCAGCCGACGTAGGGCTCTGCTTCTTGCTTAGCGTTGTGCCATGCACCATTGGTGTGAAGCCCTTCTTGGAATCTTTCATGCTGAATCTTTGTAGGACTTTGTCAATGTATGAGTCTTGACACAAGCCTATCAGCCTCTTAGGTCTATCCCGATAGATCCTAATTCCAAGAACGTATGCGGCTTCACCCATGTCTTTCATGGAAAAACAACTTCCAAGCCAGTCTTTTACGGACTTTAGCATTGGAACGTCGTTTCCGAGAAGCAGTATGTCATCGACATACAGAATAAGAAATACAATCTTGCTCCCACTAGATTTCTTATACACGCATTGTTCTTCTTCGTTTCTAATGAAGTCAAATTGCTTGATCGCTTCATCAAAACGAAGATTCCAGCTCCTCGATGCTTGCTTCAATCCATAAATGGATTTATGAAGCTTGCATACTTTCCCAGCATTCTTTGGATCTATGTAACCGTCAGGTTGCGTCATATACACATCCTCTTCCAGAATACCATTCAGGAAGGCGGTTTTCACGTCCATCTGCCAAATTTCATAATCATGAAAAGCTGCAGTTGCTAGTAGAATCCGAATAGATTTCATCATAGCCACTGGTGAATAGGTTTCATCGTAATCCACTCCGTGAACTTGTCTGAAACCTTTTGCCACCAACCTGGCTTTATAAATCTGGACATTTCCATCCACGTCAATCTTCTTCTTGAAGATCCATTTGCACTCGATGGCTTTTACACCAGCAGGCAAGTCAACCAACGAAAATACTTGGTTGACCGACATGGAATCCATTTCGGAATCAGTGGCCTTACGCCACTTAGAGGAATCTGGGCCCATCATAGCTTGATTGAAGTTCGATGGTTCATCACCATCAATGATCAGAAGATCATGACAGTCAGTCACGAGGAACCCTTGATATCTCTCGGGTTCGTGACGGATCCTCCCGGATCTTCGAACTTCAGGTACCACAGGTTCAGGCTCTACAATTTCTTGTAGGGCCTCCTCCTGCTCTTCCTCATTAGGTTGAGCAGTATCCTGTTCATCTTGAATTTCTTCAAGCAGTACCTTACTCCCACTGTCTTTCTTAGAGAGAAACTCCCTCTCAAGAAAGTTACAATCCCGGGCAACAAAAATCTTGTTCTCGGAACGTAGATAGAAGTAATAAGCCTTGGTTTCCCGTGGATAACCAATGAAGTAGCATTTGTCAGATTTTGGTGTAAGCTTGTCTGAGATCAATCTCTTGACGTAGGCCTCACAACCCCAAATTCTGAGATAAGACAGCACTGGAGCTTCTCCAGTCCATAATTCATATGGTGTCTTTGCTACTGCTTTTGATGGCGCTCTATTTAGAGTGAACACTGCTGTTAGCAGAGCATATCCCCAAAGGGATACTGGAAGGTCTGTGTGACTCATCATAGATCGAACCATATCCAATAAGGTCCGATTTCTCCTCTCAGACACACCATTCCATTGAGGTGTTCCAGGAGGAGTGAGTTGGGATACAATCCCACACTCTCTCAGATGATCACTGAATTCTTGGCTTAAGTATTCTCCTCCTCGGTCGGACCGAAGAGCCTTAATGCTTTTGCCAAGTTGGTTCTGTACTTCATTTTGGAATTCTCTGAACTTCTCAAAAGATTCAGACTTATGTTTCATTAAATAAACATATCCATACCTACTGAAATCATCAGTGAAGGTAATGAAGTACTGATAGTTTCCTCTTGCATTTGTGGACATTGGGCCACACACATCAGTGTGTATCAGGCCCAATAAGTCACTGGCCCTCTCGTTAGGTTTATTAAAGGGGGCCCGTGTCATTTTGCCCATCATGCAGGATTCGCATTTCTCACATGACTCAAAGTCAAATGAGCCAAGAAGTCCATTCGAATGGAGCCTCTTGATGCGTTTCTCGCTGATGTGCCCTAAACGACAATGCCATAGAAACGTTCGGTTTTCCTCATTAGGTTTAAACCGTTTTGTATTAATGTTATATATTGGCGCGGATTGATCGAGTATGTAAAGCCCATTCGAAAGAGGGGCAGAACCATAGAACAAATTGTTGCGATTGAAGGAACATAATTTATTCTTAACTGAAAAATCATAACCTTCCAAATCCAACAAAGAAATTGAAATAATATTTCTGCTTATAGCAGGTACAAAATAACAATTATTCAGTTCTAAAATCAATCCCGAAGGTAAAGACAACAAGTATGTGCCTACAGCTAGTGCTGAAACTTTCGCTCCATTCCCAACTCGTAGCTCCACTTGTCCTTGCTTCAGCCTTCTACTGTTGCTGAGTGCCTGCATATTAGTACAAATATGAGCCCCACAACCAGTATCCATGACCCATGAGGTATTATCAGAAGTAGTTGTATTAACTTCTATAACAAAAATACCTGATGAAGAAGTCTCGAAAGTCTTCTTCTTCAATTCCTTTAGACCTTCCTGGAATTTCTTACAATCTCTTCTCCAATGCCCCAGTTCTTTGCAGAACCTGCACATGTCAGTAGGCCCAGCCTTGGACTTGGGCTTGGGCTTTGGCGTGTCCTTGTCCGCGACTTGGACAGCCTTGGCCGCTCCCTTATCCTTAGCAGAGGATTTCTTAAACCCCTTGCCCTTTTGCACCATAAGCACATTGGGGTCCTTGGCGGTTTTCCTCAAGTTGGGCTCTGCAGTCTTGAGCATTCCGTGAAGCTCAGGTAGTGTCTTACTCAAGCCATGCATGTTAAAGTTCAGAATGAACTGATCATAGCTTGCAGGTAAGGACTGCAGAATGATGTCGCAGGCAAGTTCCTGGCTGATTGGGCAGTCGAGTTTCTGATGATGATCGAGATAACCCATCATCTTCAAGACATGAGGACTCACTGCCGCATTCGCAGCCAACTTACAGTCCAAGAGGTTCTTAACTGTCTGGAACCTCTCAGTCCTAGCCTGCTCCTGAAAAAGCGATTTCAGGCTTGCCATTATCTCGATGGGAGACAATACACTTTCGAACTGTTTTTGCAGCTCAGGAGTCATTGTCACCAACATCAGGCAATAGACATCATTTTCATCTGACGAATGCTTTTCCCAAGCATTGTGCAGAGTCCTGGCAGCATTGGCAAGAGGCCTCTCGGGGAGGGGATCACGAAGGACATAATCCTTCTTCTCCTGCTTGAGGACCAGCCTCAAGTTCCTTGACCATGTCAGGAAGTTCGTTCCAGTCAGCTTCTCCTTCTCGAGAACAGACCGGATCGAGAATGTGTTTTGTGTGCTTGTAGTAGTCATATCTGAAATATATAAATAAAAAGGTTATTAGTTATTATGTTCAAAATGACTAATCTCGTATTAAAAATTTAATATGATTAATCACGCATTATATTCAATAACATCAGTTACCCTCAATAGAATATAATGATTCCAAGATCCACATATAACTAAGATTAAAGTGGGCCACTGGCCGTCACCCAACCTTAGCTTATATCGGTAAGCCCTATATCGGCTAATTATATCCGTGATATAACTCTTGGTTGTGAATCTGGGCCCGAGGCCCAATCCACTCTGATGTCTCAAGGCCCGGGACTCCCGATGGCCTAGTCAAGAAAACCAGACTATACAGTCATGTAATCATTAATGTCTGGGACTCCCAATGACATTTATGAATCACAAACCATCTTATCCACGCAAAAGTAGACACCCTCACACTGTAAGGCCATGAATACAATTGAATGGGCTTCGACAGCTGACATAGCCTGGACAAGACATCCAACGCTTGATATTATTTGAGGTTCGTAGGTTTATTAAAATTTCATTCCCAAAATAGAAGATTACTATTTCGGGAAACTTTCTATTTTTGGAAACCTACTATTTTTGGAAACTTTCTAAAATTGGAAACTTTCTAAAACCGGAAACTTTCTAACTTTAGAAATTTCTTAAAATCCAAAACCCGCAAATCCAGAAACTTCTATTTTAAGAAACTTTCTAATTTCAAAATTTCGGAAACTTTAATTTAAAATCGACTTTATATTTTATAAAATAAATTTTAAATTGATCTGAAGAAAGACTCAAATAATTGGCCCAATTGTTTTAACTTCTTGGCCCGAGGCCCAAGAATTGGTCCATGTCCAAGACATGACCCAATTGTCCAATTATTTGACATAACCGGTCTGGTTCATTAAAATTGGTCTAACCAAATTTTAATTACTACGATGACCACAATTGTCAACCGGTTATTTACTAAACCGGAATTTCTCAATTTATTTGGTCCAACCAAATCAAATTAGAAATTCCTGGTTTAGGCACTAAATCCAATATTTCTTTCGACATTGGATTTCTTATCCCGGTTTAACCAGATTTAATAAAATTATTAAAATCTGTTTATTAAACCAGGATGATTAATTTTAATTAAAATCTTAAACCGAACCGGTCACGGACCATCCACGGCCGTGACCTAATTCACACGATCACAACCGACCAGCCGCGTTCAATCCACGATCCACGGACGGCCGAGCCTCACGCGATCGGGATGCAAGCTGGACGGGACGATGATCGGACGAGCTCGGGACGCGGATGGGACGGTCGTGACGCGGGACGGTATGATCGCAGACGGGACGATGCGCGACGCGATGATCCTCGGCTGATCGGATCGACCACGCGACGCGATCCGTGATCCGTCCGTGCGTCGTGTCCGATCCGGTCGATCGATCGACCGTCCGCCTTAGTCGCCCGTGCTCTGTCCGTCCGACGTTCGGGATGAGCCGATCCCGACCCAACCGGCCAACTCTCGGCCGTGATAACCAACCGGCCAAGCCGGTCGATCTCTCCTTGGCCGATCGCAAGAAAACGAGTCATATAGCTCGGTTTTTGCGATTTTAATTGTTTGTTCAGGATTCAATTCAGTTTCTTAAGTGTCTTCTCTTATCAGTAATTGATTCAAAAACACTTCTAAACAGAATAAACAACCTAAACATGAATCTAAAACAAGAAATCCTAAGAACCAATGGCACTGATACCACTGTAGGAACTGTTTAGTTGATCCTGATGTAATTCACAGATTCATATCAACCTAAACATACAGATCTAGGTTCTCTTGAATAGAAACATTAGATGATCTCACCTTTTACCTGTTTGTTGCAGCGGAAGGAATAGAACAGGTCAGAGATCAGAGAGATACACCGAGGGATGAATCCTCCAAAGGTTCACACACGCGATCACAGAAAACGGCTGCTAGACCGAGCTGGTGGGAGGCGCAGGGAGAGAGGATTTTCGGCGCTGGGGGCTAGGGTTAGGAGAAAGAGATTTGGCCTTTTGTTTATTAAAAGCCTTCTCTTTCCCTTTTGGGCTTATGGGCCCAAAACACCAATCTGATTGAATCCCATTTAATCAGACCCATTAATCTTTCTCTCTTAGTACGACAAATGCCTGGCACTTTTGTCGTACTTCTGCTAAGCCGTTCCAACACATTTTCCTGTTAGCTTAGGCGTGTGACCCATATGGGATCATATAATAAAGGCAATAAGTCCAAGACTTATAGATCATGAGCGGACTCTAGCAAGCCATCATGACCCCCAGTATTATATGACTTATGTCTGATCATTGACATACTCTTACTTTCTAGAGACAGTACCGAGATTACTGGACACAATTCCAACAGGAACACCTCCAGACCTCCCGTCATTAATAGCACCGGCTAAAACGTCACTTAGCTGACTACCACGGATGGGCGCATAACCGCCAGACGTCGCCTTCTCAGAGGGCCTTTTGGATGACTCACGAACGGTGGGGCGTCTCCTCATCTTGTTCTTCTATTGAGTCAAACTCGACGAAGCAGCTTCGGAAGGGGTACGTCCTCGAGAGGCTGCAAAAAAAAAAAAAAAACGAATGAGCGATGCTCATATCCAGGCTATGAAATAAGTAAAGGGGCGCGCATGTACTCCCTGATAAGTACCAGAGTAAGACGAGTCTCCAATGGCTCTATTGCCTCCGGGAGCTCGAGTGCGCGCTTGACTCTATCAAAGGTGAACGATGACCAGAGCACGTCTTTGGAGCCGAGAGCGATCGCTAACCTTCTAATCGCGGGGATTATTCCGTATCTCTCCGGGTTTTCTGAAAACATTGAAAAACGAAATCAGATACTCCCAAATAGAATCTAAATCAACATGCAACAAAGAAAAACCTAGCTAAACGCTATCTCTAACCAATAGACTCCGACCACGAGGTCACGATCCTAGAAGGGTCATAATCCCCGATTGAGTGACGGTCGAGCTTGAATAAAATTGGTCGCTCTCTCCAACGATCCTCTTGGTTCGGCACCGCCACTAAGACCGCCAAGCTTCTCCGAGGCGAGAGGTAGAAAAGTCCCGATCCCGAGTTATGTTTAATCGAACACAAGTCGTGAAGAACGGACATATCAAACGGAACTCCCTCCTCTCGAGCCTTAACCAGTCGGCCAATGAGGTAGCGGATGAAATTTGGGGTCAGCTGCGGAAGCGCTATCCCGAGCTCGCCTAGCACGTCCAACAGAAGCCGAGGAATCGGAAAGACCAGTCCGCACTTCTCGAAATAGGCCTTGTAGGCGCAGCAATAACCCGGTCTAACCGATTCCGAAGTCTCTCCGGGATCAAGGAGCCTCAGCTTCACCGCCCTCGGCACGCCGTGCGACGAATACATGCTCTCGATGTCCTCCGCCTTCGTAGTCGGATTAGGATGCTCGAACTCCTTCTCTTCGACTACCTGCTTCTCTTTTTTAACCCTAACCAGACTCGATTTCGAAATCGCCTAAAGTTCTCTAGAAAGCAGTTTCTTTTTCGCAAGCAAGAGAAAGAAAGAAAACCACGAAAATAAGAAAGAAAAAGAAAGACAATCGCTATAAAAGAAAAGGAGTGGAGAGTTACCTTAAGGCTGGCGGTTGAGTCTTGGAGAGTGGGTTCACGAGGAGAGGAGTAAAGCCATCATAATTCGCAGCCTCGGGACTCCGCAAATCTTTTAAGATCTTGCAGGTCGCAACCTGTCAGATCTTTAGGGTATCTCCCACGCGCCGCGATCATGCGTGGCTGAGATTCGCTTTTAATCCCAACCGTTAATTTTGGCGGGATTCTGATCCAACACGCCATTTTATAAATTAATGCAGCATATTATTCGTGCAATAATATATGTTGTGGTGGCAATATTTTAGGGCTGTATTATACTTTATCCTAGCATTTTTGTTGCTGCTGTATTATTATTTATAATGACCAATCTTTATGGCTGTTGTATATCTTATGAACACTTTTATATTTTGCCATATTTAATATTAATTGGAGCTAAAAAAATTTATTATATAATTATATTTTGAATTCTGGTTTTAAATTATTATTCGAAAATCAATTATAATTGCAGAAATATATTTAGAATTTATAAACATATAATTACAAACAATTAAATTGTCTCCAACTTAAACATAAACTTAATAGTTGTAATCTTAAGTATGATCCCACATCATTAGAAGGAAGCTTTACCCATGGAGGATTCTCGGATAAGTGATGGCTGTCCAAGTATCCCGACGAGATATAGAAGCGTCTGCGAGTCGTTACCAAACAATTACCAAGACTGTCTGGTAAGCTACAAGGGAAAAGTATATTAAGATCCACCTATAAAGGAGTAGAAAGAAAGGTCCTTAATGATCATGTGAGCAAACAAGGGCACATACAAAATAAACGCCTCGCCAGATCCAGGCTGCGTCTTAATTTGATCCTCTTCAGCAGAGCTCTTCAACCTCAATGAACATGAATATGTTTCTGAAAACAAAGAAGAATTAAACAACGATGACCAATATAAGACGATGAGTTGTGTCCAAAGTACAATGTAAATACCTTATATTGTTTCATAAGTTTGTAGTCCAGTGTGAGATGCAACCACTTCGCTTTTAACAGCCTTTGAGACATGTTTAAGGTAGCGAGCAGCTGCCTGCAAGTAAGCCAGACTTCGACGTGAAACTGAACCATTTAGAGGAACATGAGGAGCGACATTAACTTTCTTCGCTGCTTTCCATCCAGAAGATAAACTCAAATTCATTTCCGTAATACGGTGATGAACAAGTTCGAGCTCTTCCTTGGAGACCGTCAGTGTTGCAATGTTACAGCCAGGTGGTGGATCTAATCCCACTTTAATTCTTTTAACTGTACAAAAATCAAAACTCTTATAAGCACAACTGATCTAGAAATAGTCAAATGCAATGGGAGGAGAAAAGTATACGAATGTAAGCCTTGGACTCCAATTTTTCCAATAGTTTTCTTAGATTTTGGAGCAGATGTCTCAGTAACCAACTCACAAGGTCCCTTTCCAAGTAACTCTTCTTCAGATTGAAGGAAAAGTTTCTCCAGACTAAAGGCATTTCGCATTATCCTGCATTCGTTATTCAGGAAGTAAGAAGCCTCGCTGCCTCTATCCAGTGAACATGAATGAAGACATAGCCGCATATGTTGAATCTCAACTCGCCTATCCGAAGATAGAAAGAGTTTTAGGGTTTATTTTTAAGGGATTCTAAAAGAAGGATCAAAGAACTCGGTGAGAGTTAGGAAATTAGGATTTAGCTTTGATTCTGAGATGGAATAAACTGGCTGAATAGAATGCTTAAGTCGCCGGAGAAGAATTATGTTAAATCGGTTTTCTAAGTCTCTCCGAAAACTATATTATGAAAGCGTGAGTTTATTTGATAATGAGGTCTCCCTTTTATAGGGTTACAAAGTCGGTTTAAATAAAAGGAAAATTGAGATAAGCATAAATATTCCTAATATCTCGGTTCCGATTTGTGGAATATTTCCATATCTTGGCGCCGCTATGCTTTACGTTATGCCGTCCTTATCCCGAAACCCTAAATGTAAGCCGACTTGAACCGGATCGGGTTTAACCTAGTTTTACCGTCCTGGGCTCTTCATCGACTTTCCATTCTGGTCCGACCTATAATCATGACTGGGCCTTTTGGGAAAGGTGCAAATGTTGACTCCAACAGCATACATGCTTCATATGCAATCATCGCAGACCATGGACCTTGCTCACTGCACACACCGGCAAACAAACAAAAAAAGTGGGTATAAACAATTACAGAGAAGCGAAAAAAAGGAAGATAACCAAATATGAGTCAGCTCAGTAACAAGTTACTAAACCGGATAAGTGATCAACAATTACTCAAATTCTAGTTAAACAAGAGAGCAGGTTTCGAAGTTCATAAGAAACGAAGACAAACACGAGGTTGAGTTGTCAAACAACTTTTGAATGTAATTTAGGACACTAATCATATAAGCAAACAAAACGAAAGTCAGTTGCTAGGATTTCTATCTTCTTTAGTTCATCAAGTCAAGACAATTCAATCACACTAAAAAAAAAGAGTTAACTTTGAGACTAGCTAACAAATCCAAGACAAACTCGTGTCTCTCTCTATTACTTTTTACTACTCTCAAGCATTTGCGATTATACAAATCGAGACAATATCCAGATATTAAGATTATATCAATAAGACATTGTGAGGGTGAGCAAGAAGACATTGCGACGATGAAATACCAATGTTCAGTGAAATCGATTCCACAAGAGATCTCATACACGAACAAGTGAACAAGTAAAACAGATCTCAGGGAGAAGAGAGGGGATACAATCGATTGATTGAATAAAATCGAAACCCGAGCCATTGAAGGAGATTGGAGAAGAACGAGACCCTAGAGACAGACTGATTTTTTCAAAATCTAAGAGAAGAAGAAGAAGGACATGAGGAGAGATGAGGAGAGATTTTCAGATCAGAAACGTCTAGCCAGAGGAGAGATTTTCAGATTTGTTTTTGGTTTCAGGAAAAAACTTAAAATTTGGGGGGGGGGGTAAAAACTAAAATTTTCCTTAAATTTTTTAGCGCTCAAGTGTTTAGGGTTGTATTTAGGTTATTGAGTTAAAGTTAAAAATTTTATTTGAATTTTTATTTAGATAATTAAGTTTTTGAGATAATTAAGTTTTTGATTTAGGATTTATGCATGTAATTAATTTTTTTTATTAAGATTTTAAAGTTAAATTTTAAAAGTTTAGAATTTAAGGTTTGAACTTTGGGGTATAGAGTTATAATTTAAAGTTTAGGGTATAAGTTTATGGTTTAAATTTGTGTATGAGGTTAAATAAGTTTTTGAATTTGAGATGAAAGACTTAGGATTCATAATATGTTTGAGAATAAAAATTAAGGGTTATAGTTCATAATTTAGGATTTGATAATTAAGTTTTTTATTTAAAAATGGATTAGGTGTTAGGGTTTAGGATTAATGTTTATGTTAGAGAGTTATGGTTTTAGAATTTAGGATGAAAAAATAATTATCAATACCCTAACTCTAAACCCTAACCCTCCAATACCCTAAACCCTATACAATGTGTTTGTGAGACTTTAAACTTTTATATTACAATATATGTTACAATAGTTAGATTTTTTTTCAAACCCTAAACCCTATTTATACAGTAAACCCTAAATTCTATTTTTTTCAAACCCTAAACCCTATTTTTTTAAAACTGTAAACCCTAAATTCTATTTTTTTCAAACCCTAAACCCTAATTTTTTAAAACTGTAAACCCTAAATTCTATTTTAAAAAATAGATTAAAACTTTAGAACTTTTATTAATAACTCAAAATACCTTACACAAACATTACAAAATTATAACCAAGGCAAACAATAGATTAAAACTTTAGAACTTATTAATATACGTCTTATGTTCCATCTTTATTAGAAGTTTAGAACCACTGAAACAAAAGTCTAAAGAAACCAAACCGAACCAAACCACTATGGTTCGTCTCTTCTTTACATGAACCGCCATACCGTCAAGTATCAGTTCCCACATCTCTTCCTAGCTTGACAAACACCTAAACATTGGGGGACACATTAGTCTTAAGATGCAATCAATGTTGTTTCTGAGAGGAAATATTTTTCTCACCATTTTCATCAACACTAGGCCTCGTCGGGTGGAAACATTTCTCGTCCGGTTACAGGTTTACTGGCAGTAGATTGCTTGATCAATATGAGAAGGAATTGGTTTGATTTCAGTGCCAAGTTCTTGCTCAGTCTGATACCTGTTTTCAAAACAATAACAAACAACTGAGTAAACAAAAACAAAGATCAGTAGGAACAATGGTATGGAGTGACATACATTTTGAAACGGTCCTCATATGTTACCAAATTCACAGCCAACCCAAGGTGTCCAAACCGTCCTGATCGACACACCTGAGAATTTAACAGCATGGACGAGGTTGTACCACTACAAGAAAAATGGCTATTCATAGCACCACGAAAACGCTATCATATGTCTATTGTAGCGTTTCCATAAACGCTATGTTTGCCGCTGCCATCTTAGGTCAGCCATCTACGATAACACTAATTTTGTATGCTATAAAATATATGTCTAAGATAGCGTTAATTTTGCTGTGATTAATTATGTTTCAGTAGCATTGTATGATTGCCATTTTAAATGTTAATGTAGCTTTGTTTTAATGCAATAACATTTAGATTGGTGGCGTTAGATTATGGCTATGTTATACTTTATACTAGCAGTTTGATTGATGTTGTATTATAATTTGTAATGGCGAGTATGTATTGCTGTTTTATATTTTATGAACACTCAAATTTTTTGCCATATTTAATATTAATTTGAGCTTTTGAAAATTTATTATATTGAATTCTGGTTTCGAATTATTATTTGAAAATCAATTAAAATTGTAGAATTATATTTAGAATTTACAAACGTATAATTACAATCCAATATATGTTTAGATAAAGCTCATTAACAATACATATCTCTAAGTTAACATTCACATAAGGATTTCCAATGTTAACGAGACCATCAAACACAAGCCAGGATTTTAGTTCTCTATCAAATTTGATTTCATTCACCAAGTCCACAGCCGTATGGAGTTAAGAGCATGAAGTAGAAACCACGACTTTTCTGCAAAGAGGAGAGAAAAGTTGACATCAGTTTAATGCTAAGTAGGAAAAACAAGTGAAAGCAAACAATCAAAAGTTAACATCAGTTTTATTATGCGCTACTGTCTTTGCAGACATGAGACTCGCGGAACAAAGCTTAGATAAAGCAAGTAGGAAATGCTCCCCTTCTTTACTTCCATGTCTTTAAAGGAAAACCAACTAAAAAATAAAAACACAAATGCACCACTAATTTGTATTAGTGAGTAAACCAGAGAATTACCTCGTCAGAGAGGCTAAGCTTAGATACCAAGACATACAGTTCAAGTAAACTGGAGTTGTAAATTATGATGACAAGACGCTCTAAAAAGTAAAAGATGATTGGATAATTTTAATCTCTGGAAAATACGTTTTAGGGAGACAAAACTCGTAACAAATATAGTATACTAGAATTTGGAAGCGAGGGAAGTACATACCAGTGGCTGCGCTGTTGGTGTGCTTCCTCGATATCAAGTTTGGCACTATCCTACCAAGTCCAGTGGAAAGTATCTAAATATAATACAGATTTAGATACCATCTCTATGTATTACTATAATTTATCAAGAAATATAAGAAACTAATTTGGATTAAACACAATGAGTAGAATATTCGAGCAATCTTGAACTTACAGTCATAACAAACAAAGCTGAAAGGGCACCAGATAAAACAGTAGCTTTCGGGTGTCGCATAGCCATCAGTCCCTAGTGACTTGATACTCTGCCATAACTACCAATCAATGAATGGTAAGACTGATGACAATTAAAGAAGTCTACGTAGAGCCACTGTCATTCCCTTGGAAGCTACTTTTCGAGTGCCACAGCCAAAGAAGCTTACTTGGTGTTCTATAGAAGAAGTAATGAAGCGTTGCAGCCTAACATCAGCTTCAGCTTCTGCATTTTTCCCTCCATTGTCTGAAGCCGAGCCCCACTACTCTGACTCTACCTGCTAGCCATAAACAATGTAAGGCTATGTTAGAGACAAGATTAAGAGAGAAACACCAAAAAAGAAGGTGAATCCAGATCTTACCTGCAAAAATAGAAGATGAATCCAGATCTTACCTGAGAAGAGATAGCCTCAAACCCATTGACATGCTCTGTTTCCTTCGCTGGTTGGACTTCTTCTGTGAGCAAATTATTAGCAGTCTCAGTAATAGATGCTACAATGTTAAAGCCTGTATCACCATTTTCCACTGTCTGAGAGGCATTCGAAACAAGAGATGAAGCCTCATGGAAGCCTGGAATGTTCTTGGAAGCTTCATGCTCCATCACCAAAGCAAAAAACCAGATATAGATGGCAAATCCAGCTCCGTTAGTATAAGGTAAATGTTATGTGACTTCTCCTTTAGAGCTTCCCACGCAGCTAAACCATCGGAAATAGCTACAACTGTTTTGAAACCAAAACAAGAGTCTAGTTTAGTTTCCCAGATAGAACATACTTGTAAGTTCAAATCAAGACATACAAAGAAACCGAATCAGACAGAATCAAAGAAAGAGCGAATACCCAAATTCACCGTTGATGAGAGCCTTAATCGGACCAGCTCTTCGACCTCTAAGACGCTAAAGACCTCTTCGAAAGTTTCTGAGCCATCCCTTCCATTCGATTTACACAGATGAATTAGCCTTCGGAATTGACGGCAAAGGTGAGCTGCGGCTCGTCGTTTCTGGAAAGCGGAGGGTTCATCTAGAGACAGTGAGGCTGTGATCGAAGGCTCGGATTGACGGAGGAGCCGGTGGTAGAGTTGGAAGTGCAAGGCGGAGATGGGTTTTCAGAACCCTAGAGAAAAAAAAGGAGAGGTGAATGTTTTTTTTTTTCTAAACAATTTGTGAAATGGTCGCCAAAACCAATTTTCCCTTCCCCCCCTTTAGGCTCTAAATTATTTTGGATTCCCGCTGAAATTATTAATTGTAGTGCCAAAAAAGATTTAATTTTGTTTATAAAATTCTTAGTCTTGCTTAAGGTTAAGAACTAAGATTAAAATCTTCAATGCTCTTAACTAACATATTATAATTTAATATCATAGAAACCAACAATTATTAGGAAAACATTAACAACATATAAGTTTTGAAATATTGTATTTAGAGTTTAGGACATTGTGGTGCAAGTTTCAAGTTTAGGATTTGAGTACTTAAGTATAGATTTAGGGTTTATGACAATGTAATATATATACTTATAAATGTGGATAGAGAATACAATAAATTTAGGATTTATGGTTATTTGAGAATAAAAATTAAGGGTTATAGTTCATATTTATGTTTAAATTTTATGTTTGAGAATTAAAATAAAGGGTTATAGTTCATAGTTTAGGGTTTGATAATTAAGTTTTTGATTTAAAAATGGGTTAGGAGTTTAGGATAAGTGTTTATGGTAGAGAGTTAAGGTTTTAGAATGCTTTTAGAATTTAAGATGAAAAAAATAATTATCAATACCCTAACACTAAAACCTAAACCCTCCAATACCCTAAACCTTATACAATGTGTTTGTGAGACTTTAAAATTTGTATTAAATTGGAAATTTTGTTTTTAGACTAACCCTAACCCTAAACCCTAACCTTAAACCCTAACCCTCCAATACCCTAAACCCTCCAATATCCTAACCCCTATACAATGTGTTTGTGAGACTTTAACTTTTATACTAAATGGAACTTTTACACTAAAAGAAATTATTAATACCCTAACCCTAAACCCTAACCCTCCAATACCATAAACTCTATACAGTGTTTGTGAGATTTTAACTTTTATATTAATTGGAACTTTTATACTAAAAAGGAATTATATTTCAAACCCTACTCCTTTAATCAAACTAAAAAATTCTGTGTGTTATAATACTAAATCAAACTCAAAAATTATAGTGTGGAGTGTATTGTAATCAAGAAAATAATATTGTTGAGAAGCATGTCTTGCTACAACGTAAACTTTCATTAATAATGAAGAAAAGAGTTTACAAATTACATAAGCACTAAGACAAATCCTTCTCGGGCAAAAATAAATAAAAACAGAGAAGGATTACATGAGTCATGAATTGGGATCGAAGCGGTTATCTGATCCAAATAGACATAAACTTTCGAAATCGCCGCCTATGCTTTCTTGAGATGATCACGTTCAGAATCTCTCGGTCAGCAAATTTGAAGATGGTTGTCGCTGGGATCGAGACTTGGTTGTGATAGACGTTGGTTCGCTGCTTCCATATATGATAAGAAGATGCTTGCACTGAGACTTTCCTCAACGTGTTGCTGCCATGGATTGAATTGTTCTTCAGCCAAGATAGCAATTCTGCCCAAGAACAGAATTGTCTAACATGGGGATCAAGACGAGCTATTACCAAGTTCCAGATTTCCAGACTGAATTCACAGGACATAAATAGGTGGTCACGGGTCTCCTCTGCTTGCGAGCATGACTGTACATTCATTCCCCAAGCTGAGAGCCTTGATCTTGTCGGAAGTCTGTCTAGGTGAGCCATCCACATTAGGAAAGAGTGCCTCGGGATGGCACCTTTGAACCAGACAAGCTTAGCCCAGTCTTTAACAGTATCTCTTGGTCTGATTATGTCCCATGTACGTGATGAAGAGTAGTCTGTTTGAGCAGAACCGTCTGTGACCCAGGTGATCAAGTCTGTTTCCATAGACAAGCTTGGCAAAGAGATCGTGGTAAGGTGTGTGTGTAGTTCAAGAGCCTCCTCAGACCGCGGTGATGGTAGCAGCCATTGTTGGTTGTTGCAAGCAGTTGAGACCATGGCGTTAATTGGAATCCGGAGGTCTCTTGGTCCATTATGTCCTAACAACGTGTGGACCAAGCGGGGTCCACTGATCAAACCAAAAGCTGGTGTTTGTGTCATTGCCTATCACGACTCTCACAAACTTCATAGCATAATGTCCAAGGCGTAATAACGATTTCCACATCCAAGAATCATTTACATTCTACTCAATAGACCAAAAGTCTCTTCCTCTCAATGAATATTGATTATGCCAAGCAACCCACAGAGAAGAAGAGTTGGAGAGTACCAGCCAAATGAAGCGCAGAGACATAGTAATGTTCCAAACACAAAAGCTCCGCAGTTCAAGTCCTCCCTCCAGCTTGGGTAGACATACTTTCGTCCATGACACCTTTGAGAATCTAGTAAGAAGTAGGACTACAACTCTGAGAAGCAACCACATTGGCTTTATATCATAACTAACACATTCATCATCACAAGGAAACATCTTTCGATCATTAGTATCAATATAACCGCACAAAAAAACTTCAAACAAATGAGTTACAACAGTAATGTAAAGTAAAGTGAAGCAACCTGTATTGGCAGAGATGGTAAAGGTAGCTGGCTCGCCTCGAGATATAGGATTAGGCGATATATTAACCTCTTTCACTTTCACTCCATACTCTGCGTTATCCTCTGCAATTCAAAATACATCACAAAATCAGAGCACAGTAGAGAAGGAAGAGGGCTTCCTCAAAATTCCCCAGAAATAAAAAATCAAAACTTTGACACTATGAAACGATGAATTACGAGTTAAAAGCGAAAAAGCATCAAACTTTAGAACTCGATTCGAATTCAGTAAACCATTGTGTCAAGAGTTAACAACAAGAGCCAAGGAGAATCGGAGGGTCAAAACGTACCACAGTATTGGAGATTCGCCGGAATCAGAGACTGAAAAAGAGATGTCAAATCTTTGTCGTTGGGTAGCCCCATCGTTGTCGCCGGGAAACTCGTAATCGCTGATTCTCACTTCATCTTCATTGATTTCACTCTCTAATTTCTCAATATCCAGTTAGAGATTGAAGCTCAAAATCAATGAAATTTGGGACTAGGGATCGCATAACCTAAATTGAAATGTCGTGGATAAGTTTTTTTTTTGTTCTTTCTAAGATTTTTTTATTAATCTAAAAATTATGAATGAAAGTGTTAAGTCTCTTATTTTGACTAACTGTTATAACTTTTACTAAAATTTTACCTCTAAAACATATTTTGGCAATTATAGCAGAATTTTGGTTCTAAAACATAATTTTGGTCTCCCGCTTAGTGAAATAACAACATAGCACTGGTAAAATGTTGTGATAGAGTACTTCATCCCGACATACCCTCTACAATAGCACTTACCGAAATCGTGCTATCCTCGTATGCTATCAATATCTATATTTCTTGTAGTGTACTAGAGAAAGCTAGATCCAAAAAGAGGTTTTGTTTCGACTTACCATGTGTAGATACGACTCAGAAGTATGATATATCATGGTTTTTACCGGTTTTATGCCATGATATAAGTGCGTTTTAGAGACTTTTTATGTTTCTTTAGAGTCTTTTACAGGTTTTATTAGGTACTAGCAAGTTTGGAGTGGATTTGGAGTAATTGGAGCATTTTGGTGCATTTTGGAGTTTTGATCCGAGAGATAGAGCTCACTGTCCAGAACAGAGTAATGTGTCGATCGACACACATCAAAATCAATCGATGCATAGCGAGTTGGGCCAGTCTCGGCGAGAGTTAATGAAGAGTTGATATTGCACATTAGCCCAGAAGTTTCCAGGAATTAAAAAGAAGCCCCAAGACGTGATTAGCTTATATAATTAGGTTTTTACATCAGTTTTAAGATACGCTATCATACTTTAGAGCTGAGAGTTTTGAGAGCTATTTGGGGCTGATCTGATCCTGTACTACATCTTGTTTTTGGAGAAGATTTCGAACCCCTTTACTTATTTAATCTCTTTTATGCAATCTAATTATTCATTGATTATGTTTTCATATTCCATGTCTGAGTAGATTCATAGTTAGGTTTATGGATTCTCATTATGGATTTTATGACTTGCTAGATATAATTAATTCAGTTAAGGATTCATATCAATAGATGTTCTTCAATCTAAATTGTGTTTAAAGCTAGTTCTAACTTGATCACTTAGAATCTAGATCTTAGGTTGCTAGATTGACACGAAAGTGTGGTTTAGAATCTGAACTATTTAGGTTGAGCAATTGAATTACTCGCAAATAAATTTGGTTTAATTGAATTGTGAACATATCGAACTTGATTGTTAAAGCTGGTTTAATCTGTTAGGAATTACAAAGACATTTGAATTTCTGCAATTAGGCTTAGAGAATTCTCACAACGAAAGTTGGTTAATTCTATATCTGTGTTTTGAGTTCTAGAACTGTACCTAATTTGATCCGGACTGAATGATTTATCTGCTTGTCTGATTTCCTGAGAACTCCCTAGACTTAGCGCTTTTAGTTAATTGCTTTCAAAACCAATCCTGCTACTAATTTACTTTCATGCTTGCTTTTAGTTTCTAATCACATTTGCTTTCTCTTAGTTTAATATTTTCCGTTCTAATTCTATCGTTGCCTAGAGTCCTCGTGGATTCGATACCCTAAGTACTACGTTGATATTACTATGCACTTGCAGTTAGTATAGGGTTAAAACTTTACACCTATCAAGTTTTTGGCGCCGTTGCCGGGGACTCTTTGAGTCTTCGATAGATTCGAACTTAGGGTTTAGACTAGGATTTTTGTTTTTGTTTTAGTTACTAATTTATTTCTCTGTTTCTTCTCTGTCGCAGGTTTTAAAATCGCATAGCATCGATCGTTGCATCCTTTTGTGTCGATCGTTACTAGGCGACTGGAGTTGAATCGATCGTTGTACACTTAGCATCGATCGTTGCTTGGCGATTACAGACGGTTTATGCAGACGCGTGATACCAGAAGTAATCCGAATACTAATCTCGTTAACCTCCAACTTGAAGATCTTGCTAGACTAGAGAGGACTAACAGGAGAATTGAAAGAGCAAGGATGGTTGTTGAACGTGTGATCATAATGCCTGATGCTCAAGGTACCCTGAGGGACCGACAAAACAATTCGTACAATGCTGCTAGGCAACAGATTGATGCTGAAGGGAATGTTATCCCTGATCCTATCCCTGAGCCTGAACCGCCACAAAACCAAGGACAAGGCCAAGGACAAGGTCAAGATAGACAGATGGTTGTTCATGAGAGGACCTTAGCTGACTATAACCGTTCGGATGAGTTTCATGCTAACCGGTCAGCTCTTGTGCCTCCTGGTTTTGATAGGAATGATTTCGAGATCAAGACCATATACTACTCTCTTCTGAGGCAGAATGCCTTCCATGGTTTCCCTAATTAGCAGCCAATGGATCATATAGATGAGTTTGAGGACATAGTCACTGGAATGAAGTATGATGGAGTGAACTATGACTATCTGTTTCTCAAACTCTTCCCCTACTCTCTCGCTAGAGATGCTGCTGCCTGGCTGAAACAACTTCCACCTGGGAAGTTTACTACTTGGGATGCTGTTAAGAGTGAGTTTCTGAGACACTTCTATGATGATGCTCGCTCTGATTAGTCGAGACAGGACATTCTCACTTTCTCCTAAGGTCCTATAGAGCCTCTTAAGACTGCCTAGATGAGGTTTAAGAAGTACCAACGTGACTGCCCGCATCATGGATTCACTGAGGTAACATTGTTGGGCATTTTCTTTAGAGGTATAGATCTCCCATACCAGACTGCGCTGGATAATTCCAGCAATGCAAATTTTAACACTAGGACTCCTGAGCAAGCTAAGCAACTGATAGATAACTTGGTAAGCAGTAATAGTTGTAAGACTACTGATAGGAGAAAGAAAGAAGTGTTGGGAATGTCCTGAAATCTACCGTACTATCTCTAGAAAGTATGATAAGTGTCGAGATCAGACATAAGTCATAAATACTGGGTGATCATGATGACTTGCTAGAGTCCGCTCTTGATCTATAAGTTTAGGACTTATTACCAGTATTGTATGATCCCAAAGGGTCACACACCATAGCTAACGGGAAAGTTAACAAGGAATTAATACGGTAAGATGCAAGGCATTTACTGTATTTGAACAGAGAATTGGGCCAGACAAAATACAGTCTTTTGTCTGGTTTGGGCCTTGGGCCCAAAATCCCAATAGGCCATTAGTTTAATTACTTGGGCCCATATAAGGATGAAAAAGGTGCAGGAAGCCCTAATGCTTCTTGCTCTGCGATTTGAGCCTGAGCCGTCCTCTCTCTCTCTGTTGATTCCGAACTTGGTCTAGCAGCCTGATCCAGTAGCTTGTAAGAGTGTGGATACCTAGGAGGAGCCGGTTATCATCAGCTCTCTGTGATCTCTTCATTCCTTTGATCAATCCGCTGCAATCATAAGGTAATGAATCTGATATGTTTATGATTCAACTGCAAATCACCTAGATCCTAGTTGATTATGTGCTAGGTTGTAACCTGACAATTACACCAATGAACACACATAATCCCACAGTGGTATCAGAGCCTAGGTCGTTAGGTTTTGCATGTTTGGATCTTTTAGGTTGTTTTAATGTTTATAGAATCGAATTTGAATGTAAATTTGATTAAGAAAACTTTAGAAAACCTAACAAACCAAAATCGCATAAGCCGGATCCGATGATCGGCATGCGTCGGACTGTGATGCGTCGGAACGATCGCATGTCCGGATGCACAAACCGATCGCGGGATCGATGCGTGTATCGATCGTTATGATCGTATCACGATCGACTGCCGGGTCGCGTTCAACGCATCAGCTCTCCCGGCTGGCTCGTTCGCATATCGATCCGGATGGATCGTGATAGTATGCGTGATGGTTTCGGGATGGTCGCGTGTATCGATCGGGCACATCGTATGTGCTGATCCGATCAATCGAGTTTGACGCGAGCATCCGGCGAGAGAGCATCACGACCCGCGAGTAGCCATTCGGTTAAGCCGAGCCTCGCGGTTCGTCCCACCTAACCCGAGACGCGAACCGATCGTGCCATTGGGCCATTGCGGTTCGTCGTTGGTTTTGCCTTATCCCGCAAGTTAGGTCAAAATCAGCTAAAATTGATTGGTTAGACCAATCTATTTCTTCCTGATTTTGGACTTAACCGAACCGATCCAATTTAATTGGTGGTTCAAGCGGTTAACCCAAATCGCGGTTTGCTGGAAATTATTTAATATAATTGGTATTATTTAATTTCTGGTTAAACCGGATTTAAATTCAAAAATTGAATTTTAACCTAAACCGAAGGCTGGTCTAAGTTTGATTTGGTTGGACCAAATAATTTAGAGCTGGTCTGGTTTAGTAAATAACCAGTTGGATTTAGTAGTTAATTTGGTCTTGGACCAGAATTAATGAACCGACTCGGTTATGTCAAATTATTGGGCCAATTGGAATTCTGTGGTCTTGGGCCAAGAATTGGGCCTATAATTTGTGACCCAACCGAAAACTTTAATAAAATATTAAATTAGAAATTTCTATTTTTAGCATGTTTCTAAATTTAGAAAGTTTCTAAAATAAGTAAGTTTTCCAAAATAGTAATCTTCTATTTTTGGAAAGAAAACCTAAAATCCTCAAAACCAATATCAAGCTTGGATGTCTTGCCCAGTCTTGTCAGCTACTTAACGCTTATTCAATTACAGATATGGCTTACAGTGTGAGGTGTCTGTTTTTGCGTAAGTAAAGTAGTATATAGTCACTAATTTCATTGGGAGTCCCAGACTTTAGTGATTATTTGGCTGTAAGAGATTGGTTTCCTTGACTGGGCCATCGGGAGTCCCGGGCCTTGAGACATCTGGTGAATTGGGCCTTGGGCCCAATCCACAACCGAGAGTTATATGGTTATAACTAGCTGTGTGTATGCTTACCAAGTAAAGCTAATTCTGGGTGACGGCCAGTGGCCCACTTTGGTTTTAGTTGAACATGGATCTCGGAATCATTGCATTCTTATGAGGTTAAACAAAGAAATTTTGAATGCAATGCGAGTTTTCTTATAAGTTATTAAGATAACTCTTTTATGAACTAAATAACTAAAACTCTATTGTCTCATAATTTCAGCTATGTCAAGCACAACAACACAAAACACTTTATCGATCCGGTCTGCCCTTGAGAAGGACAAACTGAACGGATCAAACTTCCTGAACTGGTCCAGGAACCTGAGACTTGTGCTCAGGCAGGAGAAGAAGGCTTATGTCCTTGAAAGAGTTCTCTCCCCTAGACCTGCGAATAATGCCGCACAAGCTGTGAAGAATGCTTGGGATACGCATTCTTCAGATGCTAATGACGTGGTTTGCCTAATGTTGGCGACAATGGCTCCCGAACTGCAGATGCAGTGGGAAGGCCTGACTTGTCCCATGGAACTGATGGCAAACCTGAAAGCGTTGTTTCAGGAGCAGGCTCGTACAGAGAGATTCCAAACTGTAAAGAATCTCTTGGACTGTAAAATGGCTAAGGATGCAGCAGTGAGTCCACATGTTCTGAAAATGATGGGTTATCTCGATCATTTGACTAGACTCGACTGTCCTATAAGCCAAGAGCTTGCTTGTGATATCGTTCTGCAGTCTCTTACTCCTGCATATGACCAGTTCATCTTGAACTATAATATGCATGGGTTGATAAAGACTTTGCCTGAGCTACATGGTATGCTCAAGACTGCAGAACCTAATCTGAAGAAGGCCAAGGAGCCGTCTGTACTCATGGTGTAGAAGGGCAAGGGTTTCAAGAAATCCGCTGCAGACAAGGGAAAGGGCAAGGCAGTCGAAAATGCCAAGCCCAAGCCCGTGTCTAAAGCTGGGCCTTCTGATATCTGCCACTTTTGCAAAGAGGCAGGGCATTATCGCAGGGACTGTAAGAAATACCAGGAAAGTCTGAAGAAGAAGAAGAGGTCCTTGGAGACTCCTGCTTCAGGTATTTTTGTTATTGAAGTAAATACTACTACTTCTGATAATACCACTTGGGTATTAGATACTGGATGTGGGGCTCATATTTGTACTAATATGCAGGCACTCAGCAACAGTAGAAGGTTGAAGCAAGGGCAAGTAGAGTTGCGGGTTGGCAATGGAGCGAAGGTTCCAGCACTGGCCGTTGGCACTTACTTGTTGTCTTTACCTTCTGGATTGATTTTAGAACTTGAGAATTGTTATTTTGTACCTGCTATAAGCAGAAATATCATTTCAGTTTCATTATTGGATTTGCAAGGATTTGATTTTTCTATTAAGAATAAATTGTGTTCCTTTAATCTCAATAATATGTTCTATGGCTGTGCCCCTCTTATTAATGGGCTGTACATGCTGGATCAATCTGCTCCAGTATATAACATTAATACAAAACGGTTCAAATCTAACGAAGAAAATGAAACGTTTCTCTGGCATTGTCGTTTGGGGCACATTAGTGAGAAACGCGTCAAGAGGCTCCATTCAAATGGACTCTTGGGCTCATTTGACTTTGAGTCTTGTGAGCAATGCGAATCTTGCCTAAAGTGCAAAATGACACGGGCCCCTTTTAATAAACCCACAGAAAGGGCCAGTGAACTATTGGGCCTGATACACACTGATGTGTGTGGCCCAATGTCCACAAATGCTAGAGGAAACTATCAGTACTTCATTACATTCACTGATGATTTCAGTAGATATGGATATGTCTACTTGATGAAACATAAGTCGGAAACCTTTGAGAAGTTCAAAGAATTCCAGAATGAAGTACAGAACCAGCTTGGTAAAAGTATTAAGGCTCTTCGGTCGGACCGAGGAGGAGAATACTTGAGCCAGGAATTCCGTGATCATCTGAGTGAGTGTGGGATCATCTCCCAACTCACACCTCCTGGAACACCTCAGTGGAATGGTGTGTCTGAGAGAAGGAATCGGACATTGTTAGATATGGTCCGATCCATGATGAGTCACACAGACCTTCCTATATCCCTTTGGGGATATGCTTTGCTGACCGCAACGTTCACTGAACATAGTGCCATCAAAAGCAGTAGCAAAGACACCATATGAGTTATGGACTGGAAAAGCTCCAGCAATGTCTTTTCTCAGAATTTCGGGTTGTGAAGCCTATGTCAAAAGATTAATCTCAGACAAGCTTACACCAAAATCTGACAAATGCTACTTCATTGGTTATCCTAGGGATACCAAGGCTTATTACTTCTATCTGCGATCTGAGAACAAGATCTTTGTTGCTCGGGATTGCACTTTTCTTGAGAGGGAATTTCTCTCTAAGAAAGATAGTGGGAGTAAGGTACAACTTGATGAAATTCAAGAAGGACAGGAACCTGTTCAACCTAATGAGGAAGAACAGCAGGATGAATTACATGAAGTTGTAATAGAACCTGAACCTGCAGTACCTGAAGTTCGAAGATCCGGAAGGATCCGTCACGAACCCGATAGATATCAGGGATTCCTCGTGACTAATTGCCATGATCTTTTGATCATTGACGGTGATGAACCCTCGAACTTTGCAGAAGCCATGATGGGCCCTGACTCCTTAAGGTGGCGTGAAGCCACTGAATCCGAGATGGACTCCATGTCTGTCAACCGAGTGTTTTCACTGGTTGATTTACCCGCTGGTGCAAAAGCCATCAAGTGTAAATGGATCTTCAAGAAGAAGATTGACATGGATGGAAATGTCCAGATTTACAAGGCCAGGTTGGTGGCAAAAGGTTTCAAGCAAATTCATGGTATAGACTATGATGAAACCTATTCACCAGTGGCCATGATGAAATCAATTCGGATTCTCCTAGCAACTGCAGCTTATTATGATTATGAGATTTGGCAGATGGATGTGAAAACCGCCTTCCTGAATGGAATCTTGGAGGAGGATGTGTATATGACACAGCCTGACGGTTACATTGATCCTAAGAATACTGGGAAAGTATGCAAACTTCATAAATCCATTTATGGATTGAAACAAGCATCCAGGAGTTGGAATCTTCGTTTTGATGAGGCAATAAAGAATTTTGACTTCATCAGAAACGAGGAAGAACAATGTGTGTATAAGAAAACTAGTGGGAGCAAAGTGGCGTTTCTTATCCTATATGTCGATGACATATTGCTTCTTGGAAATGATATTCCAATGCTGAAGTCTGTTAAAGACTGGCTGGGAAGTTGCTTTTCCATGAAGGACATGGGTGAAGCCGCGTATGTTCTTGGAATCCGAATCTTTAGAGACAGATCTAAAAGGATGATTGGACTTTGTCAAGATTCTTATATAGACAAAGTCCTGCATCGATTCGGAATGGATAAATCCAAGAAGGGATTCACGCCAATGATACATGGTGCTACACTAAGCAAGGATCAGTGTCCTAAAACACCTGATGAGCTTAAGCGCATGAGTAGGATTCCTTATGCCTCGGCTATAGGATCTATCATGTATGCCATGATCTGTACTCGTCCTGATGTTGCTTATGCACTAAGCATGACGAGTAGGTACCAGTCTAATCCAGGTGAGAATCACTGGATTGGCGTTAAGAATATCCTGAAGTATTTAAGGAATACTAAGGATAAGTTCTTGGTTTACGGAGGAAGTGAAGTGCTTGAAATGAGTGGATTCACGGATGCAAGTTTTCAGACAGATAAAGATGATTTCCGGTCACAGTCTGGTTACATCTTCTGTCTGAATGGCGGTGCAGTAAGTTGGAAGAGCTCCAAGCAGAGCACCGTGGCAGATTCCACAACTGAAGCTGAATACATCGCTGCTTCAGAAGCTGCGAAAGAAGGAGTTTGGATAAGGAACTTCTTGATTGAACTCGGTGTATTCCCAAATGCCACTGAGCCTCTAGCACTGTATTGTGACAACAATGGTGCAATTGCTCAAGCCAAGGAACCGAGATATCATCAGAAATCCAAACATATTATGAGAAGGTATCACCTGATTCGTGATATAGTGAATAGAGGTGAAGTGATGGTCAGCAGAGTTCCCACTGATGAGAACGTGGCTGACCCGTTGACAAAGCCACTCCCGAGACCTAAGCACGAGTTGCATACTGCTGCTGTAGGAATTAGAGATATTCAAATGTAATCTCTTTTTGAGTGGGAGTTGTGAGGGCTTTATTTTAGTTGTTTTGATTGGTTCATGTAAACATTTTAATGTTAATGAAATTCTTATTTCTGGATTATTTTTAACTGTGATATAAAATAATCGTTCCAAAATGATTCATGTCATTATATATGGGCCATCGAAGTACATGAGTAGACTTGATCCTGAAACCCCATATTTAACGAAATGACATAAATCATAATGTCCATGGTCGAAGGTTGTTGAAATTGGAACACCAACAACCACTTGAGACTAGAGTGTGTTGAGACTTATGACCAAGTTTCGAGGGGTCATAGATGCGCGGCATCAAAGTCGACACATAGGTATATGTAGGGGAACATATGACCGGACATGGCCCGCTGATGAGAACTCTGCAAGATATTAATATCTGTGTCATAAGAGGTTCTCATATACGACTATAGAGTATAGTCCTTAGACCTGAGTTCGCATGCATGTGGCTGCACATGGAGTGATGCGCTTTGATCATTGTCTAACGCTGTTTCGTAACTGGGAGCTATAAGGACCTTGGTTGGGTGTATTATAAAGTGTGTAGTTCATAGTGATGGAACAAGATGGGATTTGTCCCTGCCGTTTAACGGAGGTAATATCTCTAGGCCAATCGGAGACTTGATAGCTGGTAAGAGAGTGGCCACTCCCAAACGGACTTGCCCAAGTCGTTTGCATTGTCAGTATCAAATCTGGTCCGATGAACATGGTCTGGCTATATAAGGATGACACGCATCTTGCCTTATGCCAGATCGAGATATTGAGACAAAAGGATTAGGGAATGTAGGATTCCAGTACAAGTGGGAGATTGTTGGGAATGTCCTGAAATCTACCGTACTATCTCTAGAAAGTATGATAAGTGTCGAGATCAGACATAAATCATAAATACTGGGTGATCATGATGACTTGCTA
Organism: Orychophragmus violaceus; assembly: GCA_030180135.1. Taxonomy (NCBI): domain Eukaryota; kingdom Viridiplantae; phylum Streptophyta; class Magnoliopsida; order Brassicales; family Brassicaceae; genus Orychophragmus; species Orychophragmus violaceus. The sequence goes on along the minus strand of CM058234.1, from coordinate 62,969,653 downwards.
GAGTCCGCTCTTGATCTATAAGTTTAGGACTTATTACCAGTATTGTATGATCCCAAAGGGTCACACACCATAGCTAACGGGAAAGTTAACAAGGAATTAATACGGTAAGATGCAAGGCATTTACTGTATTTGAACAGAGAATTGGGCCAGACAAAATACAGTCTTTTGTCTGGTTTGGGCCTTGGGCCCAAAATCCCAATAGGCCATTAGTTTAATTACTTGGGCCCATATAAGGATGAAAAAGGCGCAGGAAGCCCTAATGCTTCTTGCTCTGCGATTTCTGAGCATGAGCCGTCCTCTCTCTCTCTGTTGATTCCGAACTTGGTCTAGCAGCCTGATCCAGTAGCTTGTAAGAGTGTGGATACCTAGGAGGAGCCGGTTATCATCAGCTCTCTGTGATCTCTTCATTCCTTTGATCAATCCGCTGCAATCATAAGGTAATGAATCTGATCTGTTTATGATTCAACTGCAAATCACCTAGATCCTAGTTGATTATGTGCTAGGTTGTAACCTGACAATTACACCAATGAACACACATAATCCCACAAGAAGCTGGTGGGAAGATAGAGAACCTGGAGATTGCTGATATTAGGAGTAAATTGGACACTGTTTGCAATCTTCTAGCTGGGAAGAAAGCTGTCCATTTTGCTCAAGATGTTGAAGTGATCAATGCTGAAGAAGATGGTCAGGAAGAGGATGTGAACTACATCGTAGGATCTGGTTTCCAAGGAAACATGTTTGGAGGACAGTAAGGTAATAGATTCTTCAGTGGACTGAAGAGTGCTTTCACAAACAACCAAAAATCTTCTGGCTTTGGATAAAATGCTGGTTTTCAGAAACCTTTCCAACAAGGTAGTCAGAGGACTTATGGATCTTCCTCTTACCAAGTATCTCCTGTAGCTAATACTCATGAGAGTAAGATGGAGAGTATGATGGAGCAGTTGCTGAAAGGTCAGACTAAAAATGCTATAGACCTCGACAAGAAGATAGGTGCTGTGTATGAAGAGCTGAATGGGAAGTTTGAATCTTTGAGCACACATATGAAGGAACTTGACGCCAAGGTTGCAAGGACTGCTGGATATGTTCAGAGGCCAGATGGATCTCTTCCGGGACGCACTGATGCTAATCCTAAGTATCAGTGCAATGCAGTGACATTGAGAAGTGGTAAGGAGTTGTTTCCTGCCCAGAAAAAGCAGTTGAGTGTCGAAGAAATCGTGGAGATTGATGAAATGGAAGATGAGATCCGTGGAATTCGCAATGCATCGATCGACGCACCTCAGCAACGATCGATGCAAGGCAAAAATAAAGATCCAGAAGTCGTAGCACAGTCGCCCAGCAAAGATTGATGCAACACCAGCAACGATCGACGCAAGGCAACTGCAGAGAGTTCAGACGCAGGAAAGCCGAAACGGTCAAACGAAAGGGTTTACAAGCCTAAAGTACCTTATCCTAAAAATCACAGGAAGGCTAAGAACGATAAGCAGTATACCAAATGCAAGGAGATCATAAAAAAGGTGAAGATTGAAGTGCCTTTGATTGACTCTATGGAGACTACTCCCATGATAAGGAGATGTCTTAAGGACTTACTTGCTGGTAAGTGGTCTGATGAGGTGAGTGAAATGATGATCACAGAGGTATGTAGTGCAGTGATTCAGGGCAGAATTCCTGAGAAGTTGAAAGATCCAGGGAGCTTTGTGTTGGATTGTGCTATCTACATGGAAAGATTTGAAAGATCTCTATGTGAACTGGGTTCTAGTGTGAACCTTATGCCCTTCTCTGTTGCTAAGAGACTTGGGATGACTGACTTCCTACCTACTAGGATCTCACTGGTTCTGGCAGAAAAAACAATCAGAATTCCTGAAGGAATATTAGAGGATGTGCCTATAATGATTGGCCAATGTGTGATACCTACTGATTTTGTGGTTCTACAATATGGAGAGGAGCCAAAGGATCCACTGATTTTGGGTAGACCTTTCTTAGCTACTGCTGGTGCGATGATTGACTGCCAAGGAGGTAAGATGGTTCTGAATGTGGGTGATCTGAAGATGAGTTTTGATATGGACAAACTGGTGAAGAGACCAACCATCGACGGACAGACCTTCTATGTGGACACACTCAGTGATTTGGCTGCAGAGTACTTTCACAAGTCACATGCTGAGGATCCACTAGAGAGAGCTTTACTGAGCTCTATAATGGAGCTGGAACACCTGCAAGACGAGCCCACAATCTGTTATGCGAGGCTAATGGATTCTGCTGAGCAAGTAATGAAGTTAGATGTGTCTGACGCGACTTTGCATCGATCGACACAGCCTAAGCATCGATCGTTGCAAGTCGACAGAGACTGGGCAGAGGAAAAAGCTCCGAAAATTGAGCTGAAACAACTTCCATCCGGGCTAAGGTACGCATTTCTTGGACCTAATTCAACTTATCCAGTGATTGTTAATGCTAGTTTGAACAACGCAGAGCTCACTTTACTGCTAAGCAAGCTGTGCAAGCATCGCAAAGCTCTTGGCTATTCTCTTGATGACATTTCAGGTATCTCTCCGGAGCTGTGCATGCATCGGATACATCTTGAGGACGAGTCTAAGATATCAGTTGAGCATCAGATAAGGCTGAATCCTAACCTAAAGGATGTGGTTAAGAAGGAGATTATGAAACTCCTAGATGCTGGGATTATCTATCCAATTTCAGACAGTGTTTGGGTGAGTCAAGTCCATGTTGTGCCTAAGAAAGGCGGAGTTACAGTAGTGAAGAACGAGAAGAACGAGATGATTCCTACAAGGACTGTGACTGGACACCGGATGTGCATAGATTACAGGAAGCTAAATGCTGCGACAAGGAAGGATCATTTCCCTTTACCCTTCATTGATCAGATGCTGGAGAGGTTAGGAAATCACCTTACTATTGCTTCCTCGATGGATATTCAGGTTTCTTCCAGATTCCCATCCATCCAGAGGATCAGGGAAAGACCACCTTTACTTGTCCATATGGCACATTTGCTTACCGTAGGATGCCTTTTGGACTCTGCAATGCACCTGCCACCTTCCAGAGATACATGATGTCCATATTCACTGATATGATTGAGGACTTTATGGAGGTGTTTATGGATGATTTCTCAGTTTATGGGTCATCTTATAATGAGTGCTTGGATAATCTGTGCAACTGACTAGATGCGAGGAGAAGCACTTGGTTCTTAATTGGGAGAAGTGCCATTTCATGGTCAGAGATGGCATTGTACTTGGAAATAAAGTGTCTGAAGCAGGGATTGAAGTAGATCGCGCTAAGATTGAGGTAATGACCAGACTTCAGGCGCCTGATTCTGTGAAATCTAAAAGGAGCTTTCTTGGACATGCTGGTTTCTATAGACGGTTCATCAAGGACTTCAGTAAGATTGCTAGACCACTAAATGCCTTGCTGTGTAAGGATACCAAGTTTGAGTTCAATGCAGATTGTCAGACTGCATTTGAACAGATCAAGCAGGCATTAGTGAGTGCTCCTATAGTTCAGCCACCAGATTAGAATCTAACTTTTGTGGTTATGTGTGATGCGAGTGACTATGCTGTAGGCGCTGTTCTTGGGCAGAAGAAGGACGGAAAGCTTCATGCTATTTATTATGCCAGCAGGACACTTGATGATGCGCAAAGAAACTATGCCACTACAGAGAAGGAGCTGTTGGCTGTTGTCTTTGCATTTGAGAAGTTCCGCCCCTATCTTGTTGGCTCCAAGGTGATTGTACACACTGATCATTCAGCCCTGAAGTATCTGATGCAGAAGAAAGATGCTAAGCCAAGATTGTTGAGATGGATTCTGTTGCTTCAGGAGTTTGACATTGAAGTGAGGGACAAGAAGGGAATTGAGAATGGAGTTGCTGACCATCTTTCAAGGATGCTGGTTGAGGAAGACGTGCCCATTAATGATTACTTGCCTGAGGAGAACGTCAATATGATCGGGACAGTGTTTCAAATGGATTTGGACAGAAACTCAGAAAACTGTCGGTTTAATCGCATTGCGTCGATCGATGCCACATCTGTGACGATCGATGCAAGTGTCGAGACTGCGACAATCGATGCAACCATATGCGACAATCGTTGCAGTGCGGAACCAGATCCAGAGCCTTTAACGGTTCGAATTGGAGACTATGACTTCGAAGTAGATGCTGTCACAACCACCGATCGACCCTGGTATGCAGATATAGCTAATTACCTGGCTGCAGAGACTGAACCAAATGATCTAAAGGGGTATGCAAAGAAGAAGTTCTTCATAGAGCTTAGACGATACTACTGGGATGAGCATTATCTCTACAAGAATTGTTCGGATGGTCTTTACAGGAGATGCGTTGCTGAATCAGAGGTTCCTGATATATTATTCCACTGTCATGGATCAGATTATGCTGGACATTTTGCTACTTTCAAGACTGTGTCTAAGGTTCTGCAAGCAGGTTTTTGGTGGCCTACAATGTTTGCGGATGCTCATTCCTTTGTTTCTCAATGTGATGCCTGTCAGAGGAGAGGGAAAATCAGTAAGAGGCATGAGATGCCTCAAAATTTCATTCTTGAGGTTGAAGTTTTTGATTGCTGGGGCATAGACTTTATGGGTCCTTTTCCCTTATCCTATGGGAACAAGTTTATCCTGGTTGCTGTGGATTATGTATCTAAGTGTGTAGAAGCAATAGCTAGTCCAACCAATGATTCTTTGGTGGTTATTAAGCTGTTTAAGACCATCATATTCCCTAGATTTGGAGTACCTCGGATAGTAATTAGTGATGGAGGATCTCACTTTATTAATAAGGTCTTCGAGAAGCTGCTAAAGAAGCATGGAGTTCATCACCGAGTGGCTACTACTTATCACCCTCAGACTAGTGGGCAGGTCGAGGTTTCTAACAGACATATCAAGGAGATCTTAGAGAAGACAGTTGGGAAGACGAGGAAGGATTGGGCAGCAAAGCTAGATGATGCACTATGGGCTTACCGGACTGCATTCAAGACACCACTTGGGACTACTCCATTCCATCTGCTGTATGGAAAAACATGTCATCTGCCAGTAGAGCTTGAGCACAAAGCAGCATGGGCTGTAAAGCAGATGAACTTTGATCTTAAGACTGCTGCAGAGAGGAGACTGGTGCAACTTAATGAGTTGGATGAGATTAAACATTTTGCTTATGAGAACTCAAAGCTGTACAGGAGAGGACTAAGGATTATCATGACAAAAAGTTGTCTCTAGATAATTTGAGCCTAATGATCAGGTACTTTTGTATAACTCTCGTTTGCAATTGTTTCCAGGTAAGCTGAGATCAAGGTGGTCTGGTGTAGGATTATGTGTGTTCATGGTGTAATTGTCAGGTTACATCCTAGCACATAATAAACTAGGATCTATGTGATTTGCAGTTGAATCATAAACAGATCAGATTCATTACCTTGTGATTGCAGCGGATTGATCAAAGGAATGAAGAGATCTGCAAGAGCTGATGATAACCGGCTCCTCCTAGGTATCCACACTCTTACAAGCTATTGGATCAGGCTGATAGACCAAGCTGGAATCAACAGAGAGAGAGGAATACGGCTGAGGCAAAATCGCAGAGGGAGTTGTTTCTTAGCCCTAGGCGCCATTCCTCTTCCTTATATGGGCCCAAGTTATTAAACTAATGGCCTATTAGGATTTTGGGCCCAAGACACAAATCAGACAAAAGCCTGTATTTTGTCTGGCCTAATTCTCTGTACAAATACAGTAAATGCCTTGCATCTTACCGTATTAATTCCTTGTTAACTTTCCCGTTAGCTATGGTGTGTGACCCTTAGGGATCATACAATACTGGTAATAAGTCCTAAACTTATAGATCATGAGCGGGCTCTAGCAAGTCATCATGATCACCCAGTGTTTATGACTTATGTCTGATCTCGACACTTATCATACTTTCTAGAGATAGTACAGTAGATTTCAGGACATTCCCAACAATCTCCCACTTGTACTGGAATCCTACATTCCCTAATCCTTTTGTCTCAATATCTCGATCTGGCATAAGGCAAGATGGGTGTCATCCTTATATAGCCAGACCATGTTCATCGGACCAGATTTGATACTGACAATGCAAACGACTTGGGCAAGTCCGTTTGGGAGTGGCCACTCTCTTACCAGCTATCAAGTCTCCGATTGGCCTAGAGATATTACCTCCGTTAAACGGCAGGGACAAATCCCATCTTGTTCCATCACTATGAACTACACACTTCATAATACACCCAACCAAGGTCCTTATAGCTCCCAGTTACGAAACAGCGTTAGACAATGATCAAAGTGCATCAATCCATGTGCAGCCACATGCATGCGAACTCAGGTCTAAGGACTATACTCTATAGTCGTATATGAGAACCTCTTATGACACAGATATTAATATCTTGTAGAGTTCTCATCAGCGGGCCATGTCCGGTCATATGCTCCCCTACATATACCTATGTGTCGACTTTGATGCCGCGCATCTATGACCCCTCGAAACTTGGTCATAAGTCTCAACACACTCTAGTCTCAAGTGGTTGTTGGTGTTCCAATTTCAACAACCTTCGACTATGGACACTATGATTTATGTCATTTCGTTAAATATGGGGTTTCAGGATCAAGTCTACTCATGTACTTCGATGGCCCATATATAATGACATGAATCATTTTGGAACGATCATTTATATCACAGTTAAATAATCCAGAAATCATAAATTTCATAAACATAAAATATTATGTTTACATGAACCTTTCAAAACAACTAAATAAAGCCCTTTACAAACTCCCACTGAAATTAAGACTACATCTTAATTTCACATATCCTACAGCTACAGTCCGCGACTCGTGCTTAGGCCTAAGGAGTGGCTTCGTTAATAGATTAGCAACGTTCTCATTCGTTGAAACTTGCTGATCTACTTAACACCTCTATCATTTATCTCTCGGAATAGGTAATACCTACCCTCAATGTGTTTGGATCTCAGATGTGCAGCTAGCCACATCAAGTTCAGTGATGAACTTTTCTATCCAAACAACCTCTTTCGCCGCTACCCAAGCTGCGAAATGTTCAGCTTAAGTCATGGAGTCAGCAACAGTGCCTTGCACCGCCAGACAGACACAAGATATAACCGGACTGTGACCGGAAATTATCTTTGTCTGTTGGAAACTTGCCTTTCAGACTCTACCGACTTCTAGCACCTCACTTTCTCCGTAAATCAAGAACTTATCCTTAATATTCCTCAAATACTTCAGGATATTCTTTACGGCAATCCAGTGATTCTCACCTGGATTAGACTGGTACCTACTCGTCATGCTTAGTGCATAAGCAACATCAGGACGAGTACATATCATGGCATACATGATAGATCCTATAGCCGAAGCATAAGGAATCCTACTCATGCGCTTAAGCTCATCAGGTGTTTTAGGACACTGAGTCTTGCTTAGTGTAGCGCCATGTATCATTGGCGTGAACCCCTTCTTGGAATTATCCATTCCGAATCGATGCAGGACTTTGTCTATATAAGAATCTTGACAAAGTCCAATCAGCCTTTTAGATCTATCTCTAAAGATTCGGATTCCAAGAACATACGCGGCTTCACCCATGTCCTTCATGGAAAAACAACTTCCCAGCCAGTCTTTAACAGACTTCAGCATTGGAATATCATTTCCAAGAAGCAATATGTCATCGACATATAGGATAAGAAACGCCACTTTGCTCACACTAGTTTTCTTATACACACATTGTTCTTCCTTGTTTCTGATGAAGTCAAAGTTCTTTATTGCTTCATCAAAACGAAGATTCCAACTCCCTGATGCTTGCTTCAATCCATAAATGGATTTGTGAAGCTTGCATACTTTCCCAGCATTCTTAGGATCAATGTAACCGTCAGGCTGTGTCATGTGCACATCCTCCTCCAAGATTCCATTCAGGAAGGCGGTTTTCACATCCATATGCCAAATCTCATAATCATAATAAGCGGCAGTTGCTAGGAAAATCCGAATTGATTTCATCATGGCCACTGGTGAATAGGTTTCATCATAGTCTATACCATGAATTTGCTTGAAACCTTTTGCCACCAACCTGGCCTTGTAAATATGGACATTTCCATCCATGTCAATCTTCTTCTTGAAGATCCATTTACACTCGATGGCTTTGGCACCAGCGGGTAAATCAACCAGTGAAAACACTCGGTTGACAGACATGGAGTCCATCTCGGATTCAGTGGCTTCACGCCACCTTAAGGAGTCAGGGCCCATCATGGCTTCTGCAAAGTTCGAGGGTTCATCACCGTCAATGATCAAAAGATCATGGCAATTAGTCACGAGGAATCCCTGATATCTATCGGGTTCGTGACGGATCCTTCCGGATCTTCGAACTTCAGGTACTGCAGGTTCAGGTTCTATTACAACTTCATGTAATTCATCCTGCTGTTCTTCCTCATTAGGTTGAACAGGTTCCTGTCCTTCTTGAATTTCATCAAGTTGTACCTTACTCCCACTATCTTTCTTAGAGAGAAATTCCCTCTCAAGAAAAGTACAATCCCGAGCAACAAAGATCTTGTTCTCGGATCGCAGATAGAAGTAATAAGCCTTGGTATCCCTAGGATAACCAATGAAGTAGCATTTGTCAGATTTTGGTGTAAGCTTGTCTGAGATTAATCTTTTGACATAGGCTTCACAACCCCAAATTCTGAGAAAAGACATTGCTGGAGATTTTCCAGTCCATAACTCATATGGTGTCTTTGCTACTGCTTTTGATGGCACTCTGTTCAGTGTGAACGTTGCGGTCAGCAAAGCATATCCCCAAAGGGATATAGGAAGGTCTGTGTGACTCATCATGGATCGGACCATATCTAACAATGTCCGATTCCTTCTCTCAGACACACCATTCCATTGAGGTGTTCCAGGAGGTGTGAGTTGGGAGATGATCCCACACTCACTCAGATGATCACGGAATTCCTGGCTCAAGTATTCTCCTCCTTGGTCCGACCGAAGAGCCTTAATACTTTTACCAAGCTGGTTCTGTACTTCATTCTGGAATTCTTTGAACTTCTCAAAGGTTTCCGACTTATGTTTCATCAAGTAGACATATCCATATCTACTGAAATCATCAGTGAATGTAATGAAGTACTGATAGTTTCCTCTAGCATTTGTGGACATTGGGCCACACACATCAGTGTGTATCAGGCCCAATAGTTCACTGGCCTTTTCTGTGGGTTTATTAAAAGGGGCCCGTGTCATTTTGCCCATTAGGCAAGATTCGCATTGCTCACAAGACTCAAAGTCAAATGAGCCCAAGAGTCCATTTGAATGGAGCCTCTTGACGCGTTTCTCACTAATGTGCCCCAAACGACAATGCCAGAGAAACGTTTCATTTTCTTCGTTAGATTTGAACCGTTTTGTATTAATGTTATATACTGGAACAGATTGATCCAGCATGTACAGCCCATTAATAAGAGGGGCACAGCCATAGAACATATTATTGAGATTAAAGGAACACAATTTATTCTTAATAGAAAAATCAAATCCTTGCAAATCCGATAATGAAACTGAAATGATATTTCTGCTTATAGCAGGTACAAAATAACAATTCTCAAGTTCTAAAATCAATCCAGAAGGTAAAGACAACAAGTAAGTGCCAACGGCCAGTGCTGGAACCTTCGCTCCATTGCCAACCCGCAACTCTACTTGCCCTTGCTTCAACCTTCTACTGTTGCTGAGCGCCTGCATATTAGTACAAATATGAGCCCCACATCCAGTATCTAATACCCAAGTGGTATTATCAGAAGTAGTAGTATTTACTTCAATAACAAAAATACCTGAAGCAGTAGTCTCCAAGGACTTCTTCTTCTTCTTCAGACTTTCCTGGTATTTCTTACAGTCCCTGCGATAATGCCCTGCCTCTTTGCAAAAGTGGCAGATATCAGAAGGCCCAGCTTTAGACACGGGCTTGGGCTTGGCCTTTTCGACTGCCTTGCCCTTTCCCTTGTCTGCAGCGGATTTCTTGAAACCCTTGCCCTTCTGCACCATGAGTACAGACGGCTCCTTGGCCTTCTTCAGATTAGGTTCTGCAGTCTTGAGCATACCATGTAGCTCAGGCAAAGTCTTTATCAACCCATGCATATTATAGTTCAAGATGAACTGGTCATATGCAGGAGTAAGAGACTGCAGAACGATATCACAAGCAAGCTCTTGGCTTATAGGACAGTCGAGTCTAGTCAAATGATCGAGATAACCCATCATTTTCAGAACATGTGGACTCACTGCTGCATCCTTAGCCATTTTACAGTCCAAGAGATTCCTTACAGTTTGGAATCTCTCTGTACGAGCCTGCTCCTGAAACAACGCTTTCAGGTTTGCCATCAGTTCCATGGGACAAGTCAGGCCTTCCCACTGCATCTGCAGTTCGGGAGCCATTGTCGCCAACATTAGGCAAACCACGTCATTAGCATCTGAAGAATGCGTATCCCAAGCATTCTTCACAGCTTGTGCGGCATTATTCGCAGGTCTAGGAGAGAGAACTCTTTCAAGGACATAAGCCTTCTTCTCCTGCCTGAGCACAAGTCTCAGGTTCCTGGACCAGTTCAGGAAATTTGATCCGTTCAGTTTGTCCTTCTCAAGGGCAGACCGGATCGAGAAAGTGTTTTGTGTTGTTGTGCTTGACATAGCTGAAATTATGAGACAATAGAGTTTTAGTTATTTAGTTCATAAAAGAGTAATCTTAACAACTTATAAGAAAACTCGCATTGCATTCAAAATTTCTTTGTTTAACCTCATAAGAATGCAATGATTCCGAGACCCATGTTCAGCTAAATCCAAAGTGGGCCACTGGCCGTCACCCGGAATTAGCTTTACTTGGTAAGCATACACACAGCTAGTTATAACCATATAACTCTCGGTTGTGGATTGGGCCCAAGGCCCAATTCACCAGATGTCTCAAGGCCCGGGACTCCCGATGGCCCAGTCAAGGAAACCAATCTCTTACAGCCAAATAATCACTAAAGTCTGGGACTCCCAATGAAATTAGTGACTATATACTACTTTACTTACGCAAAAACAGACACCTCACACTGTAAGCCATGTCTGTAATTGAATAAGCGTTAAGTAGCTGACAAGATTGGGCAAGACATCCAAGCTTGATATTGGTTTTGAGGATTTTAGGTTTTCTTTCCAAAAATAGAAGATTACTATTTTGGGAAACTTACTTATTTTAGAAACTTTCTAAATTTAGAAATATACTAAAAATATAAATTTCTAATTTAATATTTTATTAAAGTTTTCGGTTGGGTCACAAATTATAGGCCCAATTCTTGGCCCAAGACCACAGAATTCCAATTGGCCCAATAATTTGACATAACCGAGTCGGTTCATTAATTCTGGTCCAAGACCAAATTAACTACTTAACCCAACTGGTTATTTACTAAACCAGACCAGCTCTAAATTATTTGGTCCAACCAAATCAAACTTAGACCAGCCTTCGGTTTAGGTTAAAATTCAATTTTTTTGAATTTAAATCCGGTTTAACCAGAAACTAAACAATACCAATTGTATTAAATAATTTCCAGCAAACCGCGATTTGGGTTAACCGCTTGAACCATACATTAATTAAAGCTTTGAATTGATTTTGTCTTTTAGCTTAAATACAGAATCATGATCGATCGCCAAATTCAATAATTCAATGACATTAACTTTACAACAAAAACGATTTTGATGATTATCAAACAAAGTCAATAATCGATTACACTCAAAATCGTTTCTTAATTAATTCATAAAGTCAACAATCGATTACACTCAAGCTTTAACAAATTAAACAAAGTCAATAAGCGATTATGACAATCGATTAAAAACGTATGAACAAAAGCGATTCACTAAAGACAAAAAAAAACGATTTTGAATATTTCCAATTCAACAATCGATTCTTTATAATAAAGCATGATCAAAAGCGATTGTCTTATGATTGCATAACAAGGTCAACATGCGATTCATACAATAAACGATATCGATTTTAATCATCAAGCTTTCTTATCTCTAGGTTTTCAAAGTTTCAATCAATTTTACTCATTAAAATCGATTCATCAAACTAATAAACAACCTAGTATGATCCAAAAAGCAAAAACCTAACAACCTGGGCTCTGATACCACTGTAGGATTATGTGTGTTCATGGTGTAATTGTCAGGTTACATCCTAGCACATAATAAACTAGGATCTAGGTGATTTGCAGTTGAATCATAAACATATCAGATTCATTACCTTGTGATTGCAGCGGATTGATCAAAGGAATGAAGAGATCTGCAAGAGCTGATGATAACCGGCTCCTCCTAGGTATCCACACTCTTACAAGCTATTGGATCAGGCTGCTAGACCAAGCTGGAATCAACAGAGAGAGAGGAATACGGCTGAGGCAAAATCGCAGAGGGAGTTGTTTCTTAGCCCTAGGCGCCATTCCTCTTCCTTATATGGGCCCAAGTTATTAAACTAATGGCCTATTAGGATTTTGGGCCCAAGACACAAATCAGACAAAAGCCTGTATTTTGTCTGGCCCAATTCTCTGTACAAATACAGTAAATGCCTTGCATCTTACCGTATTAATTCCTTGTTAACTTTCCCGTTAGCTATGGTGTGTGACCCTTAGGGATCATACAATACTGGTAATAAGTCCTAAACTTATAGATCATGAGCGGGCTCTAGCAAGTCATCATGATCACCCAGTGTTTATGACTTATGTCTGATCTCGACACTTATCATACTTTCTAGAGATAGTACAGTAGATTTCAGGACATTCCCAACATCTGGTCCCTTCAAAATGAAGGAGGTTTGTCCTTATGGAGCTGTCGTTCCAATCAGCCAGGAAGGTAAGGAATTTACTGTGAATGGACAAAGAGTAAAGCATTATTGGGCTAAGGCCGAGATTCCAGGAGGTGAGATTTTGCCTCTGGATGTTGCACCCTCCGTCTGATTGAGCTAAAACGTCAAGCTATTGACGCTAAAAGAGCGCTGAGTGGGAGGCAACCCACTGTTTTGTTTTTTCTATTCATTTTTGGTGTTTTTGTTAGGATTTTACGTTTGTTTTTGTTTCTGGTGAGTTTTGTCTGCAGGTTTCGACAGAATCGCAATGGAACGATCGACACGGTCCTGTGTGTCGATCGTCACAACACGAAAATTGCATTGCAACGATCGTTGCGGTCCTGAGCAACGATCGACACATGACGAAAAATCGCCTTGCAACGGTCGTTACATTTATGTATCGATCGATGCATGAGCGACAGAGGTAAAAATCAGACAGAACTCAACTCATCCATATCATTTTTCTCTCTTTTTACCAACCCTTAGTTTAACACTACTGGGGACAGTGTGTTTCAAGTGTGGGGGAGGTAGCTACTGACTTTTATCTTTCTGTTTTCTTAGAGTCAGTCCGGTTTTCAAATTTTTTTTGTTTTATTGAGTCAAAACCAGTTTAAGTAAGAAACAGTGAATTTTTGATGAGTTAACAACATCTTGCAGGAACTTAAGTAACCACTGGGATGAAGCTGAAAGATCAATCTATGACTATTAGAAAATCCAACACGGATCAACCTACTGAGGATACCCATATCAATTCAGGTATTCAGAGGATCCTTAACTGACTTCACCCTTAACTTGACTTAATTTTCTAACCTAAGGGCTTGGTATACCTTGAGTCGGACTCCTTTGTTAGTTCTGACACAGCTTGTAAACCTGTCCGAGTATGGTTCCCTTCTCCCCTTCTATAAAAAAAGGAGTAATAAACTGAGGATGAGCTAGTAGCTCCGAAGTGGTCACAGGAGTAGTAGCAAACACTATTACCTCCTGTGCGATCCATGGAATGTGTCCAAAGTACACCCCATAACGGGAAGAGCACTGATAAAAAAATAAAATGATACCCAATGGGGAAAAATCAGAATGCTAAGGAAGGGAAAAGAGAAGAAAAGGAACCAGAAAAATATAGTATGGTGGTATAGAGCTGACAAAGTAAGAACCCATGTGCCCTTTGATCGATAATCCTTAGGTGAGACCGCACTTAATATTCTTAAGAAGTCAGTAGGGTGAATTTGAATTGCTTGGATTGATTGTGGAGTTTACTTAGGACAGTTGCTAAGTGTGAGGGAAGTACATGTTGGTCTTGATATCTTGCAGTTGATTATTTCAGTGGTTTACTAAGGGGAATCTGAGTGTTGTTGCTTCTAGGACAAAAAGAGTTTCTGAAAGTTTTCAAACCTCTTCACCATGTTTTAGTTCTCTGTTTTGCTTGAGGGCAAGCAAGGGCTAAGTGTGGGGGAGTTGATATAATATGGTTTTTAACGGTTTTATGCCATGATATAAGTGCGTTTTAGAGTCTTTTTATGTTTCTTTAGAGTCTTTTACAGGTTTTATTAGGTACTAGCACGTTTGGAGTGAATTTGGAGTAATTGGAGCATTTTGGTGGATTTTGGAGTTTTGGCCCGAGAGATAGAGCTCACTGTCCAGAACAGAGTAATGTGTCGATCGACACACATCAGCATCGATCGATGCATAGCGAGTTGGGCCAGTCTCGGCGAGAGTTAATGAAGAGTTGATATTGCACATTAGCCCAGAAGTTTCCAAGAATTACAAAGAAGCCCCAAGATGTGATTAGCTTATATAATTAGGTTTTTACATCAGTTTTAAGATACGCTATCATACTTTAGAGCTGAGAGTTTTGAGAGCTATTTGGGGCTGATATGATCCTGTACTACATCTTGTTTTTGGAGAAGATTTCGAACCCCTTTACTTATTTAATCTCTTTTATGCAATCTAATTATTCATTGATTATGTTTTCATATTCCATGTCTGAGTAGATTCATAGTTAAGTTTAGGAATTCTCATTAAGGATTTTATGACTTGCTAGATATAATTAATTCAGTTAAGGATTCATATCAATAGATATTCTTCAATCTAAATTGTGTTTAATGCTAGTTCTAACTTGATCACTTAGAATCTAGATCTTAGGTTGCTAGATTGACACGAAAGTGTGGTTTAGAATCTGAACTATTTAGGCTGAGCAATTGAATTACTCGCAAAGAAATTTGGTTTAATTGAATTGTGAACATATCGAACTTGATTGTTAAAGCTGGTTTAATCTGTTAGGAATTACAAAGACATTTGGATTTCTGCAATTAGGCTTAGAGAATTCTCACAACGAAAGTTGGTTAATTCTATATCTGTATTTTGAGTTCTAGAACTGTACCTAATTTGATCATGACTGAATGATTTATCTGCTTGTCTGATTTTCTGAGAACTCCCTAGACTTAGCGCTTTTAGTTAATTGCTTTCAAAACCAATCCTGCTACTGATTTACTTTCCTGCTTGCTTTTAGCTTCTAATCACATTTGCTTTCTCCTAGTTTAATCTTTTCCGTTCTAATTCTATCGTTGCCTAGAGTCCTCGTGGATTCGATACCCTAAATACTACATTGATATTACTGTGCACTTGCAGTTAGTATAGGGTTAAAACTTTACACCTATCAAAGTCCGAGGAAAATCAAAGTTAATCACTACATTCACAGCTTGAATGTCGATTCCACGAGTAAAGAGATCTGCAC
Organism: Orychophragmus violaceus; assembly: GCA_030180135.1. Lineage (NCBI taxonomy): Eukaryota > Viridiplantae > Streptophyta > Magnoliopsida > Brassicales > Brassicaceae > Orychophragmus > Orychophragmus violaceus. The sequence continues at coordinate 62,954,093 of CM058234.1, read as the reverse complement.
CAGTCAATTTTCAATCAGTCATAACATCATCATTTAGCATCATCATCTACACCTGATCATTGTTCAAAGTACAAAGCATACCAGTGCAAACGAGATTTCTGCAAGCACCATTGCAGAACTCATGGAACACTCTGTTCCTATGGTCTTGAACCATCTTGGCATGAATGTAGACCGAGTTCTGTAATTTTCTTAGTTAACAGTTCCACGCGATTGACAGAGTTGCAAAAGATTATCGATTGGTTTATTTGCAGCTGCAAATAAAATGATAACTAGTTTAGATCATCCAAATTGAGTAGCATATAGTTATGTGTTTAATAGGAACGCAATAGCCCAAGTTCAGATCAAGAAGTGGAATACTATTTAAGGATCCAACACTGCTGGAAACAACAAGATCACGCATTGGGATTCCAGCATCTGCAGGAGCTAGCGTCGCAGCATTGATACAAGCTGATCTTGTTCCTGATTACACAACATAACATTAATGTCGCAGCATTGAGACAGCTCTGTTGATCACCTGACAATAACACACATCAAGGGACGTTTTCTAAATTTTGAGCCAAAGTCTGTCCTGTGACTGGTAGGAGACACAAAAGAACAATTATGTAATCAGTTTCTACAAAGTTTGAGCCTTTATACCTGTGATACAATCCCCATCCGTAAATCCAGCCTCTAATAGATAGCGTCGAACAGCTGGTGTACCACCTATTTGTAGATCAAACAACAACAACGAAAATATAAAATGATCAATAGATTATAGAATACAAATGACTAATAAGCAAAATGATATTGCCAAAGAAGCACCTTATGTATATCTTCCATAACATATTTCCCACTTGGTTTAAGGTCTGCTAGAAACGGAACCGCATCGCTGATGGCTGACCTTCTGGAAATCGTCAAGGGTCAACTCCAAACCCACATACCTGGAATTATGTTCGTTTATTAGATCAGTCTATTTTTATTAGCTCAGCCATACTATACTCACAAAGCACCTACAAATATATACAATCAAAACGAAAAATCCACAAAGGTCTTTGCCAAGAAGATATATACACAAAAGATCAAAACATATACATACCAATGCATGACGATTCTTTTGCTGGCTCTTGTTTTGAATCTGAGGGAGCAAAATAGAAAAGCAATGCACACAGTATCCTTCCTCTTCTTTCCCTGCAAAGCAAAACAGAAAAGAGAGAAAACCAAGATGTCAATTCAAATTATCAGTGAAGCAAAAAGCATAACATTGAGAGATTAACAAGTATCCATTTCTAGAAACCCAATTTCATGACTAAGATCAAAAGCAACCCATATGAGAATCTGTATAAGTTGATTCAAGAAAGCAAAGTAAGATCTTCCTCTATAATCAGCCGCTCGGTATAACATCACCCACACGTAAACACTAACACAATCACCAACCATTTACATCCTACGATCAAGAATCTTAAGATGCTACATATAAATTCATCACCATGAAATTAGAGGCCAAATAAGGTAAGAAAAAACACTAATTTCTACCAACTACAACTATTTGAATCACTAATCAAATCTATCTATTCTTGTGATTTTATAACCTTCAATCAAATCCTTGCTAAGTGGAAACTAGTACCAACACAGAGAATGAAAATTACTATGTTCGATTACTACATCACGGATCAAAGTTTGTTGGGCACAAAGAAAGAAAAAGAAGCAGAATCAAACTTTACATGTAGGGTTCATCGAAATCAGTTGATGTTTCTGACCATTTTCTTATTATAATCACACGAATTCGGGAAAAGAAACAGAAAGAAGAAGAGCAAACAAACCAAAATCAGACCTTGATTAAGGGTGGAAGAAATTCGGGTTAGGGATAGTTCTAAAACGATGATGGTAGTCGATCTATGAATTCCAACAAAGGGTGGTGGAAGAGGCTTCCCGGTCACCGGATTTGGGCCGGAGTGTGCAACGCCTGGTTCTTTAGAGAGGAGTTTTTTTCTTTTGTCTCTAGACAATTATCTAAGAAAAAAGAGAATATATATTTGTTTAAGAGGGAAACATGTAAGGACGTTGAATCAATTTTTTTGCTAAGTGTTTAAGGGGGAAACGAAATAATAGCAGAAATTAGGTACGAAACTCATTTTTTTATTCCCGCTAAATGAATTTATGGAACGGCATTAATATAATGCTGTAATAGGATACTCCACATCAGCGTACTGCCTACAATAGCACTTAACGAAATCGTGCTATCCTCATGTGCTATGAATACTCATATTTCTTGTAGTGTTGTTAGATGTCATCTTTTTCTTGTAGTGTAGTGTTGTTAAACGTTTTCTTGGTTTACGCTATAAAACAATTTAACACACCTTTCTCACTATATTAACATCTTTTGTTAGATGACACCTTTGTTGGATGTCATCGTTATTTGTTGTTAATAACTATATTAACACACCTTTCTCACTCTACCTACTGAATTTTCTAAAACAATTTATTGTTTAAATAAGAGTTCATTTGATAGGTGTTAACTAGTAAAAAAAAAAAAAGATTGTGGAAAAATAATTGTGTTTTAATTCGTTTTAACAACAAATAACGATGCATATTTTCATAATCACTGAAAAGTTTCACCAAAAATAAAGGTTTTATTACTTTGAGTATATGAAACTGTTTAATAATTAAAATGTGAAACTTGAACGACGAAAACCGCATTTTAAAGGTTTTACGTTCAATCATTAAACTTATGTTTTATAATCGACCACAAAAAATGTCAATTATCTAGTAGGTATCATCTAGTACCAAGGACAGTTAATTATCATTACAAATCCAACTGTGATTAGTACTACATGAGATTCTATCGAAGTTATAGTCCACAATGCCAACTCAAATAACAAATATACTTATGTCACCTTGAAAGCATGTGTACAATTTTCTTTCTTCTTAAATAAATGTAAAATTTATACATCAAAACTACTGGTATCATAATGCGTAAAAAATCAGAGAATGAAGAAACTATACAAAAGGGGATCTAAGGTGTTGTAGCAAACCAAAACAAGAGAAGATCCTCATATTTTGGGTTGCCATTTTTACACATCAAACTCAATCTATTTCGAATGTTTTTGTCGATAAATTTCAGAAAATTATGGGGTTAGATTGCAGAGTCACCATGCCTCCTATTGTTTCTTTCTCTCGAAATAGCATGAATTGTGGTTTGTTGAGCATATCTGATCACGAATGTTGCTTCCATACTAAGACTCGAGTCTTTTGGAAAGGTAGTGGTGGGACACCATTGTTTTGTGTATTTAGATAGCGGAATCCCTTTTGTGAGTTAAGACCATATCTGAGCAGTGTATGGACATTGAAAGAATAGGTGAGCCCGTGTTTCCTTGGGCTCTTGACACTAAGAGCAAGCTGTATCTGCACCCACATCCCACACCTTCATTCTGTCGCATGTGGAGAGGCAATTATGCATGGCCAGCCAAGTGATGAATGCATATTTAGGTGTTGAGTTCGAGAACCACACCCCCTTCGACCATTCACAAGTTGGCGATACTGATCTTATAAGGTGCCAATTTGTTTTGAAGAAAATTTCCTTTTGTACCCTGTTAGTATCCTCCTCATCGTCTTTTCTATTTGTTCTGAGCGCCAAAATCTCTTTCTCCATATCGTTAAAAGATTCTGCTCTATGCCGCCGACGTCGATGATCACATAGTACCTCACTAACAATAGAATTTCTTCCAGTACCAAGATCAATATAACCACGAGGCCCATAGATGTCAGACATAACACCTTGCTCCGACCAGTTGTCATGCCAGAACAATGTGCTGCGACCATTCTTAATTTTTTTTTTATGAAACCCTCCAGCCGCTGGTCTCAATTTCAGGATCTTCTTCCACATCCATGATCCTTCAGAAGACTGTTCACGAAGCTACGAGAAGGACTTATGGCGCATGATATTTGCTTGAATCCATCGGACCCAAAGTGATGAAGCCGAGAGCATTTACAAGATTAATTTCAAACCACATACCATGTTAATATCCTTTAAGAGTCGTAAACCCAGAACTCCTTCACTCTTAGGCCTACCAACATTTGTCCATGATAACTTTGTTTTTGAAGTTTTAAATTCCGGTCCCGACCAGAGAAAGCTAAAGAAAAGACTTTCGATCTATTTGATGCAAGTACCATGGATTCTATAAGCTGAAATTCAGAAATTTATAGTGCTCATTAGAATAGACTTGAGAAGTTCGAGGCGGCCTGCAAAGGACAAAAATCTATTTGTCCATGACCTGATCCTCGCTCTTATACTCTCGATTAGAGGTGTGTAATCTTACTTCCTTATTCTTTTCGTCATTAAGGGAAAGCCAAGATATTTCACTGACAAGTCCCCTTCTGCAAATGGAAAGTTTTGCAAAATTGTTGATTGGAGGTCTTGATTCATTCCAGCCATATAGATCGTTGACTTCTCCAAACTAATCTTCAAGCCGGAGTAAGTAGCAAACTTGTTACTCCATCAATAGACCTCTTAGAATCTTCAACAAACACCATTAGATTGTCTGCAAAACACAAATGTGTTAATAATATATTTTTATTTTTATTTTTGGGTGGTACGCAAAATTGCAGCCATGTCTATCTTGTGCGATAACACATGAATGCATATGACAACGAGATATGGGGGATAATGAACACCCATGTATCAGTACTCTCTCACTTCTAAAGAGTCCATCTAATTCTCCATTAACTTGGACAGAAAATTTGCTGTCAAAACACATAGTTGGATCCAATGAATGACTGCATCCGGAAGAGCCATCACTTTTAATGTGTTGAGGAGAAAACACCATTGCAATGAATCAAAGGCTTTAGATATGTCAATCTTCATTTCACAACGAGGTGAGATTGTACTACAATGATAGTTTTTGACGAGTTCCATAACGAGTAAAATGTTCTCCATAAGCAGTCTACCTTCAATGCCGACTGATTTGTTGAGATGATTCGCGCAAAACTGTTTTCAACCGATCAACTGTTATCTTAAAAACAATTTGTAGATCACATTGCAACATGCTTTGGGATGGTAGTCACGCATCACCTTAGCCTCTGTTTTCTTCGGTATAAGAGCAAGAATGGTGGCGTTTACTCCTTTGGGAAGGAGTCCTTTAAGGAAAAAAGATTGTACCGCAACTGTGAAATCATGACCTACTATCGAACATGCGCTCTTAAAGAATTCTATAGAGAATCCTTCATAACTGAGCGATTTATTTGCAGGCATCGAAAATTGTACTCTGCAAATATCCTCCTCATTGACCTCTTTCTCCAGCCGTTTACAATCTTCTTCATTGCAACAAAAATATATTATTTTCTCCAATTCCTCAACTGATATTCTTACATTCATCTGGTTTTTGTCCTAAGAAGTTCGAGAAGAATCTCTCTGCCTCTTGTTTGATATCATCGTAACTTGAGGCTATAGTTCCATCTTGGTGAACTACTTCTCTGATTGTATTTCTTGCTTCTCTTTCTTTCATTTCATTATCGAATACTCTATTGTTGTGATCTACAACTTTTATCCAATGGAGTTTTGACTTTTGTTTAAGAAAGTCTTCTTACAAGGTTGCAACATGGGACCATCTTCCATAAGCATCCTTTTCTTCTTTGATTGCCTCTTCTGTTGGATTTTGATATGCTCGAGTTTTAATCCCTAGAGCTACACTTCAAGTGCACAGACGTGACTAGTAGTATATAGGGGTCGAATCCACATAGACTCAAGAATCTTACGATAGATTATTGTATGTCGAATTAAGCTAGGCAAAGCAGAGAGTAAGCAGTAAATAATGCAGGAAAGTAAATCAAACAGTTTGTAATCAATCAAGCGAAGCGTCAGGTCAAGGGAGTTCTCAGGAAATCAGGAATACAAGCTAATCAATCAATCGAGATCTAATTAAGAACTGTTCTAGAACTGGAATCACAGAAGCATAAGAAACTAACTTTCGTTCGAGTATTATCTATGTCTAGCAACCTAGCAAACCAACTTTCATTGCGAATTCTAGAGATCCTAAACATGCATTAATCTTTCATTCTTTCGTTCACAATTTCCCTAAGCCAAATTTCTTTGCGAATATACAAATTTCTCATCTAGGTTATTTCTAGCTAACTAATCATCTTTCGTTGCACCAATTAACCTAAAATCAATAATCTAAGTGGCCAGTTCAGATTAAGCATTAAGATTAACCCTTGATGAAGAACTAGAATGTATGAATCCCAATTAAATGATTAACCTAATATTCCATGAAATCCCTAATGAGAATCCCTAAACCTAACAAGTAAACTACTCAGACATGGCAGATGAAACACAAGACATGATGAATAGAATACTGAATATCATAAAAGAAGTAAAGAAACAGGGGTTCGAAATCTCTTCTCTCTCGAGTAGATGACCAGCCCCAAAATCTCCCAATCTCTAATAGAATAAAACTTAGTCTAAACAATGGCTTAAAAACCCTAATATAATAGTCTAAACATGTTTTGGGCTTTTTTGTAATTATGAGAAACTTCTAGGCTAAGGTGCAAATATCCAAAATCTTCATTAACTCGGCGAGAATTGTCTGACCACGATCTGTGTCGATCAACGCCTAGGATGTGTCAATCGATGCTGAACTCTGTTCTCGCCAGTGATTTCTTCTTCTCACACAAATGCTCCAAATAGCTCCAGAATGCGCCATAATGTCCAAATATACTCCAAACGTACCTATACCTATAAAACACATGAAAGGACTCCAAAACACACTAAAAGACTCGATAACAAAGACTTATATCATGGTTAAAAACCCTAAAAATCATGATATATCAGATTTACCAAGGTAGCATTCTGTTTTCGCAGAGCTTTTCATGAGCCTCTTTAGCCTTTTTCTGTAGATCCCCAAGTAGCTCTCTAGCCTAGATTCCTAACTAAAGTTTTTAAGGCTTTGAGTTTCTTAGAGAATCTGAATAAGGTAGATGTAGAGTGATAAAGCTTTTTGGTGTTTACCCAGTAACTCTCCACCATCAACACGAATTGTGAGGCCATATACCAATTGCACTGATGTAATTGAAGGGATTTTTGATTTGAGGCATGTCTTTGTTCAATTGAATATGACATTTTAGATGGTCTGAACATCCACCGACTCAAATACACAATAGGTCTGAGAGAAAGGATGCAGCCATACATCATTAAGAAGAACTTTGTCCAGTTTCTTACTAATTAACCAATCCTCTCTTTTGTTGTACCAAGTAAAGAGAGGTCCTTGTGAACCTATATCCGACAGCGAACAGTATCGCACAACATCTTGAAAATCTCTCATTCCCATCAGAGTTGGTGAACTTTAATATGCTGAGTGTTCCTCAACCTCCAATATCTCATTGAAGTCTCCCATTATCATCCAAGGTTTATTTGAAAACATAAGAGAGTTCTTATGATTGTTTATATACTCCCAAAGCGTTTTCCGTCCCTCCATAGTGTTAAAAGTATAAACGAAGGAACATAAGAACTCTTCTTTTTCTCCTTCCATCAACAATTTTTTTTAATTGATCCTCTTTCTCGATTCCACCAGATTGACATCCTATGTTGTTTGAGTTGAAGGTCCTTTAGACTTCTTTGTTTTATCCTTTAAACCATGCATATTTGGCTTCCGGAGTCTCTTGAAGTACATAAGATGCATGTGGAACTGTAATCTGGTCATTTGTCTCCACTTTCTCGAACACCTGAGAAACTTCTTCCATCTTTTTCAGTATTTGTGATTTCTCCATCTTTCTCCTCCGAACTCAGAACCGCAAATTTTGATGGAGAAGAGATTTAAATTTGGGTTTTGTTTTCATCTTTTTGTGATGGACTTCTACCACTCTTTGAAGAAGGAAATTTAACCAATTATCTCTCTGATCATCTACTGGATCTTGTCATGCGTGGCCAACGTCACTGATAATCTCCTCCAATACTGCTTCTGCAGAAGCTGCAACAATCACCTCGACATCATCTTTTCCATAACTGGTTCCGATTCATGATTCTGCAAACCCTCTGCTTCCAAATTTTCCTAAACCATTTATTCCTTTGGCATATCTTTCTCTAGTATCCTTCTGTTTGCAACACAAACCTTTTCTAAGTGACCCCATTTTTCACAGAACCTACATCTCGGAGGAAGCCATGGGTAGACAATGTCCACCATGAAATCCTTGCCGTTTTTGGAGAATCTTATCTTCTTGGGTAGCTGTTTTGATATGTGTACGTTAACAAACACCTTTGCTGTCCCGAATGTTTCATGGTGTAGACGAATGGGATGACCTACTGCACTTGTAATAAAATTCAGGCCTTCCGAAGAGAACATATTAATAGGAACCTTTTTCAAGTAAATCCACATTGGTATTGAAGTCTCTTTCGGTTTCTCTTCTTTCGTTGTTGGTATCCACTTGGTAAAACCATGGATACCTCCACAATATTCTACACACCCCTGCGTAGAATCCTTGCTCAGACATGCGGGTTATGCACTCCGAATCACATTGTTGTAGAGTTCACTTCATAGACATCAATCTTAGAAGTTTCATCCCCATGTTTCCAAATTTTGTTGATTATAACATGCACTTTTGCAATATGAGGTATTGTTCAAAGGAATTCCCCCACCAGGAAATCTTCCAGCAGAGGTGTTGCTGAATCTATAACCTCATCTGGAATCTCCACTGAAGGATGATCATCAGAGGTTCATATGTTGATTTCGTACTTCTTAAGATTTTTGTTTGTTTTGGACTACCGAAGCTCAAATAACTGCATGTGTAGATGGTTTAGGCTGATAGGATCCATGGATCCTTCCGCCATCGCCATGGGGGTCACTGGGAAGGCCATATGGCACCATCAAACAACCTTGGAAAAGAAGACTTTCTAAAAACCTTATCGTTCAAAAAGTTGTCTTTCTCCTAAACACACCGTTTCGCTACAATGCTTTTACTTCCAGGGATACAAATTCATGTATCAAACCTTATTTTATTTTGTTCATTATGTCAACTAGGATTGATAGAGCTTATCTTAAGAGGTAGGACTAATTAATACTTATTCTTGTTTCTATTCGATTCATATAATATTACTTGGATGATAAACCTAGCAATGGCCATAACTCTTGATTTTTGTAAGATATAAAAACATTTCATAGTTTGACACTGTAGATTTTTCCTTCGTTAAATAGACTAGGTTTTACACGAGATAATATAAAAATAAACTGTATGAGACCAGTGTTAGTTATTTCGTTTTGTTTTTTTTAATATAAAAATATATTATATTATATTTGATAATAAACCGATCTTTAAGCCGGAGATCAACCGGGTACAGCGAGACCAAACCAAAGCAAAAGAAAAAACCTAATTAACCGACTAATAATCTTCAAACCGGGTTGGGGAAAACCAGATTAAGCCGCCGCCACACTTTTAGGACGATACCAGATTCAAAACGCCGTTGCCGGCGGATGCAATCCGACCAGATTCGCAGCGCTAAACAGACCGTTCACGCGCGGCAAGGAGATCCGACCGCTCCGGATCCGCCGACCCATACCTCCTCTCGCCGACTCCGACAACGACTCATTCACCGGAACCATACGGACTCACCCAGTGGAGCCGCTCCCAGCAAACTCCGACGATGTCTCCTATCGTCTCCAGCCTCATCCTCCTCCGTCTAAGAAGAATTCTCCGAGGAGCCCGGAATGCAACAAGGCACGAGCCAGCCGAGCTCCACCGCAGTCGCTTCGGCGTGGCCACCACCTCCGCGACTCCTCCTTAGCGCATCGCTCCCCTTCGACTCCTCGCCGACAGACCCGAGCACCAGATCTCCCCGAATCTTGCTTTCATGCACAAACCCCAACCACCGCCGTCTTTTAGCGGATTCCCAGGCAGTGGCTTACGACGAATCTCCGACTCGAGGATCTCCAGTTTCGAGTCGCCGCCACGAGGAGAAACCTCACCTCGCTCTGCCGGAAGAAGACATGCGAGATCACTCTGGACAGATCGCTCACCACGGTTGCGCAAATAGGCCCTAGATTTAAGTTACCGCGGCATAGAACTGGCGGCTCTGCGATGGAAAAGAAAACTTTTTTTCTAAAGAGAAGAGGGGGAGGAGAGAGAACGATTTTCCGATTCTTATTTCGTTATGTTGCAATAACCCTTGATACTAATACGTTGTGATTATTGTGATACTTTTTACTATCATCATTTCCATTAAGAATATACGAAGAGAAAATGATAAGTTATGACAAAGGAATAAGTTTATTTCCTTTTTGATGCGAAATAATTGCACACCAGCATTAAAGCGTGGTCGACATTTTCATTGGCAATAAGCACGTACAATTTTGGGCCGATTACAAAAATGTCCCTGAAATTGAAGTCAACTCTAAAACTACCCTCATCTTTTACATTACTCTTATTCGTTAACATATCCCGTTAATAATTTGGGTATTCACGATAATGCCATCGCCAAACTTCTTGTAAAGTGATATTTTTACCAAAAGACAAAAATACCCGAAAATATTTTGGGTATTCACGAAAATGCCATCGCCATGAATGCTCAACAACCACGACAACCACTATCGCCAACGAGTTAATGTGTAATCCAACCCATTTTTCCCGCCATTAAAACTCAAGAATAGAGCTCGGACGTTCTCCTCTCCGATTTCTCCCTTTTGCCTTACGATTTTTCGATTCAAATGTAGCGAAATCGTTTATTATCTTATAAAAACGGCAAAACATGAGTGAGATTTCGGGTTTTCGGTGATATTTGACGTTCTGGGTAATCGACGAGGCTAAAAATAAACTGAAAACGGACATTGGTAAGAATTTTTGCATATCGTCGATTTTCAGATCTGAATTTTAAACTCAGACTTACGTTTAAGTCTATTTTTTCTGTAAACTTCAATATGAAAAGTAATGGTCAACGAGAGGATAGTTTTGCAATTGACTTTTAAGTTAACATACCTCCACTGAAGTCTGAGAAATTCCTTTGAAAACAAATTTTTTTTTTTATCAGACTTCACCAAGAAGTATAAATAAGCAGATGATAGTTTTGCAATTGATCGAATTTTGATTTTTTATTCATACTTCTTAGGTAGTCTTAGGCTAACAAAAAAATTAAGTGAATTTGAGCGAATCTTTACTTTTTCTCATATGGAATCCAAAGTCTGAAAATAAAAAGAGGTACAAAGAGTAATTGACCAAAATTTTCAAATGTTGACCAGAATATGGGAAAAAAATATCAGATAGCTCTAGAAGTCTGAAATGAAAAACTTTTGTTAGATGGATATAGAAATCTGGAATACCAAATTTTGGTCAACACAAAAATACCCCAAAAATGCGAAGCTTTTAATCAGAATTTCCTTGCTGTCTGAATATTTTCTCAGGCTGCATTAGAAGTCTGTTACAACAAGTCAACCCCAAAATATTTTGGTCAACCCCAAAAATACCCCCTAATTTTTGTCGGGCTGCAGTAGGAGTCTAAAAGTATTCAGACTTCTTGAAGAAGTCTGATAAAAAAGTCAAATTTAAAAGTCAATTTCAAAACTACCCTTTTTTCTCAGACTTTTTAAGATGTCTGACAAAAATGTTAAAAATTTACAAATCAAATTGCGTACGCTGTCTGAATGGCTGTCAGAATGCATCCGCAGTCTGCTTTGTAACATTCTAATTGCAAAAATACCCTTTTCAAACTGTAATAGAGGTCTGGTGAAACTACTGTGAGACTTCTTTGGAACTCTGAAATGATAAATTTTTAAAAACACAAATTTTGGTATATTTGTGATTAATTTCGTTAATTTTAATTTCTTATAAATGTGTGTTAGTTGTATATGTTCCTCATGCGTGAGTTTTACATTCTTATATTTGGTAATTATTTTTTAATCAAGTTTTGAAGAATATTGGCAATGTAGCTAATAAAATCAGACTTCGCAAAGAAGTCTGTTTTTCCCATAAGATCTCTAATGTAATTTATATGTGTTTGTTTTTACAGATAATGGTTCAGTTACCTGTTAATTTTGGTGAATGGGTTGTAAGAGACCAGGGTTGGCATTTTGTGGTTGATAAGCTCAAAGGAGGGTGGTTTATCACTTTGCGCGATGGTTCTACATATCAGGAACTTGTTGAGATGATACAAGATGATTATATGCTGGACAAGAAAATCGAGCTTGTGGAGTTATCATATCTATTAGCGGAAGCACCCTTGAAACAAATGGGTCTGGATAGCCCTCCAGTTTATGTCACAAATGATAGGCAAGTAAAGAGCATGGTCGAGTTAGCAAGTACGCATTTAATCCGTCTTTGTGTCTCGAGCCGATCCGGTATGGAAGATGAAGATGCGGGAAATCATGATGAAAAATATGAAGATTAAGATGTAGAAGAACATGACAAAGACAAAGACTGGAATGAGGAAGATGTGGACTCAGTATGGGATGATTCTATTTGTGGTGGTGGTGGTGATGATGATGTTGGTAACTTGGATGTGCATGAGCATGTTTTAATGAAACACGCTGAGGCTTATTGTGACGATGTTGATTATACTGTGTATGTGAAAGTTAAACATGAAGATGTATATGTGGAAGAAGATGAAGATTATAAGAAATATGAGTTGGAGGGTATGACTATTCGGTTTGTTAGAAAAAGGGACTCGTCCGAGGGTATCTTTCTCAACAAGTGTTTTGATAGCAAGAAATACCTAATATCAGAGCTGTGTTTGATGACGATAATGAATAAATTCACATTCATGATAGAGAAGTCTGACAAGAAACGTTTTGTGGCTAAATGTCGTGTGGAAGGATGCAAGTGGAAGCTTCGAGCGGCTGTGAAGAACGAACCAAACATGTATTGGGTGATGATCTATTCAAAAATCCATACATGTTCAGTGGTAGAACGGATGTCTACGCATAAACCTTGTACTCCACATTATATTGGTTGGTTGTTTATTGAACGCTTTGGTATAACTGAACAGATTACACTAAAGCATGTCAAAATTTCAATGAAGAAGCATTTTGGGATTAAGATGAGCTACGCAACCGCATACAGAGCATTGTTACATGCTCAAAGGATTGTGAGAGGATCAGTGGAAGATGAGTACGAGAGTCTGCCTTATTTTTTTGCATGAAATCAAGCAAACCAACTCGATAACAATAACTGCTCTTGATTTAGATGAGAAGAATATATTTAAATATCTATTATAGCATTTGGAGCTTCCATAAATGATTTTACGTTTCTTAGAACAGTCATTGTGGTGGATGGTACTCATCTTAATGGAAAGGATGGCGGTGTTATGCTAGTGGGGGCCGTACAAGACGAAATTTTTTAAATATTTCCGTTGGTTTTCGGAATTGTAGACTCTGAGAATGATGCCTCGTGGGAGTGGTTTTTCACCAAGCTGAAAGAATGCATTTCAGACTAATATCCTTTGGTCATAGTCTCGGATAGGCACGACTCGATCAAGAATGCGTGTGAAGCGGTTTTTTCTTGGGCACAACAAGGGATATGCTATTACCATCTACAAAATAACATAGTCACCTAATTCAAGGGAAAACTTCTTCTGTACTTGGTGAAAAACGCGGCTTACGCATATACGATTTATGATTTTAACCGATACATGGCCTCCTTACGAGCGGTAAATCCCGAACTTGCTGATTACTTGGACGAGGCGGATGTGAGTCTATGGTCACGCGTGCATTTCGGCGGAGACATGTACGTGTGCAATTTGAGAATTTAGTGTCAGAAATAATATATTCTATTCAGACTTCGCATGCTGTCTGATTTTCTAGTCAGACTTCGCCTGCAGTGTGATTATTTATCAGACTACGGGTGCAGTCTGATAATATAGTGTTTTTTCTTAATACTTTATAGTTCTCACTTGTGTTAATCTCTGTCAATTTGTTGGAGAAAGGTACAACATGAAGACAACCAACATTGCTGAATCTGTAAACTCCGCAGTTAAGAAGGCAAAAGGATATACCATATCTTTCTTTTTGGAGTTCATACAAGAGAAGCTCGGGACATAGTTTTGTAAAAGGCGGCTAGAAGGAATGAGTCACATAACAACATTTACCTGAGGAGTTGAATATTTGCTGGCTATTCGTGAATATTTTGCGGATATGATGACAGTGGAACGCGTAGATACGTATCAGTTCGTTGTTAAGGGAAGACATAGAGAATGTGTTTTCGATTTGGAACATCAAAAATGTGAATGTGGTGTGTGGGATTACGAAAAGATACCTTGCTCACATGCCATTTGCATCGCACCAGAACTTGAGCTACACCTTTCTACGCTTCTATGTCCATCTTACAGATCGGACTATTTGTACACTGCATACTCGCGCAACATCCTACCAAAGAATTGTACTGGCACAACTGATCATGACACCGTATGTGTCCTTCCGCCGGAAGAGAGGCGGAAGCCTGAAAGACAGAAGAAGTCGATGTGGCAATCTTGGCTAGAGATTACTAAGATGAAGGGTAATAAACCGCGGAAACTACACAAGTAATCTTGTTGTTCGAATTGCACACAACCAGGCCACAAACAACCTAATTGTCCAGAACCTGAGGCTTCTTAGAAATGGCTGAAGTCTGATATGGTTTAGGGTTTTAGTGAAGTCTGATATGTTTTAGAGTTTTAGTGAAGTCTGATGTAGTGATGAATGTATTTGAGAAGTTGATATATCATGGTTTTTACCCATTTTATGCCATGATATAGATGTGTTTTTAGTGTCTTTTGTGTTCTTTTTAGTATGTTTACAGGTTTAGACACATTTGGAGCAGAAGTGGAGATTTTGGAGCTGTTTGGTGTATTTTGGAGATTTGGTCCGAGATACAGAGTTCACTGTCCAGTTTTGAAGACTGCGTCGATCGTTGCACACCTGCATCGATCGTTGCATATGCGAATGGGCCAGACTCGCCGATTTAATAAAGAATGCCGATTTTGCAGAAAAGCCCAAATATTTACACAGAAGCCCAAAACGTGTTTTAGCTATTATATAAGGGTTTTTAAGCCATTGTTTAGGCTACGCTTTACTTTTAAGTCTTATTTTATATTCAGAGAGCCTTAGGGGCTGATCTTGCTCTCGAAAGAGAGAGGATTCCGAACCCCTGTTGATTATTCTGTTTTATGATATTTGGTTTTCTACTTAAGATGTTTTCTGTTTCGATGAACATGTCTGAGTAGTTTACCTGTTAGGTTGAAGGATTCTCATTAGGGATTTCAGAGAATTATAGTTTAAATCAATCTGTAGAGATTTATATCTGCTAGTTCTTTATCTAAGTTGTTCTTAATGCTAAATCTGAAGTAGCTAATCAGAGTTATGATGTTAGGTTGATTAATTCAGCGGAAGTTGATTAATTTAACTAGAAAGAACTTAGATAAGCAATTAAACTATTCGCAAACGAAAGTTTGGTTTAGGATAATTGTGAACATATCAAACTTGGAATTAATGCTAGTTTAATCTGTTAGTTCTCACAAACGGAAGTTTGGTTTGCTGCACTTAGACTTAGAGAATTATCGCAAAGGAATTTGGTTAATTCTATATCAGTGTTTAAGTTCTAGAATAGTTATTGATTGGATCTAGACTGATTGATTGCTTGCGTTCCTGATTTCCTGAGAACTCCTGAAACCTAACGCTTCGCTTCCTTGCTCACAAACTCGCTGCTATTTACTTTTCTGCTTCGCCTTTTAGTTTCTAATCAATTTGCTTTCTCCTAGTTTAATCTTTTCTGTTTTTATCTATCGTTGACCAGAGTCCCTGTGGATTCGATACCCTAAGTACTACAACTACATCACTGTGCACTTGCAGTTAGAATAGGGATAAAACTACACCTATCAAGTTTTTGGCGCCGTTGCCGGGGACTCTTTTGAGTTCTCGATAGATTTGAACTTAGGGTTTAGACTAGGATTTTCGTTTTTTTTAATTTTTGCTACTAATTTTTTTTCTTTTTCTGTTCTTGCGTTTCAGGTACGCCTGTAATCGCCCTGCAACGATCGACACGGTCCTGTGTGTCGATCGTCACATCATCGCGCTTGCATCGATCGACGCTTCTCCTGCATCGATCGACACATATCGTAAGGAAGATGTATGATTTCTTCAATCCAGGGATTGACAACTCGCAGATAACTTGGTTAAAGAGCAAAGTAGAGTCTCTGCATAGTCTTGTACTTGAAAAGTATGGGCAAGAAGCTATCAACTACGTTGGAGGGAATGAATTCTACAGTCAGGAATCTGCTTTTCAGGGACCTTTCCAGCAACAGGGCAATGCCTTCTCAAGGAGTTGTAGCGTTTCTTCTTACCAAGTACCGCCTGCACCTACAGCTCATGAGAGCAGAATGGAAATCATGATAGAGCAGTACCTTGAGAGACAACAACAGATTGATAGGTCCTTAAACTCAAAGATGGATGCTTTGTATGAAGATTTGAATGAGAAGCTTGAATCTTTGAGCACACATATGGAGGAGCTGGATACAGCGATAGAGAGGCAAAATGAAGCTAAGAGAGCTGAACGGAAGCTGCACATCAATGCTGTGAACATAAGGGATGAGATTGAGTTGCTAGGTGAAGAAGAGAGCATAATCTCGGATTTTCTGGATGAATATTGTCTGCCTGATACATGCATCGATCGACACCCCCTTAGTGACGATCGACACGCCATTCTGACGGCAATTTCGAGTTCTTTCGAGAAACAGAATCGCCTTGCATCGATCGACACACATTATGCAACGATCGACACAGAACGCACACATGTCCAGAAACCTGCAACAGTACCAGAACAAGCTTACAAGCCCCCGGTGCCGTATCCTAAGGTTCCTAAACCTTCCAGACAAGAGCTAGAAGTGGCTAACTGCATGAAAGTGATGGATAAGAAGGTGAATGAAATACCACCAGTTGAAGCTTCGCGAGTTCATGCAAAGAAGATGATCTCCACTGAAGGTGATCTGAAAGAAGAAGTTCAGATTGGTGGAACTACAGTATCTGATAGTGGAAAGAAGAAGATGGCAGTTCCTCTTGAACCTGATCTAACATCTTCAGTACCTGCAACTGCTCATAAGCAGAAAGCTCCAGACATCAGATCTGCACCAAAGGTAAGATATAAATCACCTAAGCTTAAACCTCCTGACCGCATTGTTTTGAATGCAGGGAAACGCAGTAGACCGCCCAAGCTTCATTCCCGCCCTGATTCTGATTTCTCTTTCCTTGGAAAGCCTCATGATCATAATGCCTATACACCTCCTTGGATGAAGAGATACTCACAGAGACATTCAAAGTCTCTGTTGAAACCGCCATGAATCAAATCTCTTCCAATAGTCAAGCTAATGACTTTAAAACAAGCGCTGAGTGGGAGGCAACCCACTGTTAGGTTTGATTTTGTTTTCATTTTTCGTTTTGGTTTTGCTATTTTGATTTTTCTGTTTAAGTGTGTTCAGAGCCGAGAGATACAGGAAAAATCGCATTGCATCGATCGACACACATCGTGCATCGGTCGATGCAGTCGCGATTTACGGTTTAACGAATTGATTGCGGTTCAGACATCGGTTATCTACATAACCGCGAGCGATAATCACCTTGCATCGATCGACACCCTTGTGGCATCGATCGACGCAGGGCGACGACAGGTAAGTATTCTGCAACTTTTCGGTTTGTTCTTCAATTTGATTATTCTTTCACCGAGCTCATGCTTCGATTACACTGGGGACAGTGTAGTTTAAGTGTGGGGGAGGAAGCTACTGACGCACGCTTTTGTTTTCTTAGTTTTTCAAAATTTGTTTTATTGAGTCAAAATTTGTATGAAACTATGATTTTTCGAGGAAACTTTTCGCTTGAACAGGAACTAAGTGACCATTGGACAGACTTGCAGAGCCTCTATGACTATTAGAAAACTCAGACACAGATCAACCTACTGGGAACACCCACATCACTTCAGGTATCAGAGGATCCTTTTACTGACTTCAATTTAATACTGACTTAGATTTCTCACCTAAGGTCTTGGTATACTTTGTGTCGGATTCCCTTGTTAGTTCTGACACAGCCTGTCAACCTATCCTATTTAGTTCACTTCTCCCCTTCTATAAAGTAAAAAAAAAAAATAATAATAATAAACTGAGGATGAGTTAGTAACTCCGAAGTGGTCATGGGAAGGGTAGCAAACACTATTTTCTCTCATGTAATCCATGGAATGTGTCCAAAGTACACCCCATAACGGGAAGAACACTGATAAAAAAAATAAAATGATACCCAGTGGGGAAAAATCAGTTGTTAAGGAAGGGAAAGAGAAGAAAGGGACTAGAGAAAGATAGTATGGTGGTCTAGAGCTGATAAGGTAAGAATCCATGTGCCCTTTGATCGATACTCCTTAGGTGAGACCGCACTTAAATACTTGCAGAAGTCAGTAGGGAGAATTTGAATGCTTGAATGTGATTGTGGAGTTTACTTAGGACAGTTGCTAAGTGTGGGGGAAGTATATTGTGGTCTTGAGTTCTGTAGGGAAGTTTTCAGTGGCTTACTAAGTGAATGTGATTGTGAAAGTTCCTAGGACGAAATGAGTTTCTGTGTTTTCAAACCTCTTCGCTTATACTTTGGTTCTTTACTTGCTTGAGGGCAAGCAAGAGCTAAGTGTGGGGGAGTTGATATATCATGGTTTTTACCCATTTTATGCCATGATATAGATGTGTTTTTAGTGTCTTTTGTGTTCTTTTTAGTATGTTTACAGGTTTAGACACATTTGGAGCAGAAGTGGAGATTTTGGAGCTGTTTGGTGTATTTTGGAGATTTGGTCCGAGAGACAGAGTTCACTGTCCAGTTTTGAAGACTGCGTCGATCGTTGCACACCTGCATCGATCGTTGCATATGCGAATGGGCCAGACTCGCCGATTTAATAAAGAATGCCGATTTTGCAGAAAAGCCCAAATATTTACACAGAAGCCCAAAACGTGTTTTAGCTATTATATAAGGGTTTTTAAGCCATTGTTTAGGCTACGCTTTACTTTTAAGTCTTATTTTATATTCAGAGAGCCTTAGGGGCTGATCTTGCTCTCGAAAGAGAGAGGATTCCGAACCCCTGTTGATTATTCTGTTTTATGATATTTGGTTTTCTACTTAAGATGTTTTCTGTTTCGATGAACATGTCTGAGTAGTTTACCTGTTAGGTTGAAGGATTCTCATTAGGGATTTCAGAGAATTATAGTTTAAATCAATCTGTAGAGATTTATATCTGCTAGTTCTTTATCTAAGTTGTTCTTAATGCTAAATCTGAAGTAGCTAATCAGAGTTATGATGTTAGGTTGATTAATTCAGCGGAAGTTGATTAATTTAACTAGAAAGAACTTAGATAAGCAATTAAACTATTCGCAAACGAAAGTTTGGTTTAGGATAATTGTGAACATATCAAACTTGGAATTAATGCTAGTTTAATTTGTTAGTTCTCACAAACGGAAGTTTGGTTTGCTGCACTTAGACTTAGAGAATTATCGCAAAGGAATTTGGTTAATTCTATATCAGTGTTTGAGTTCTAGAATAGTTATTGATTGGATCTAGACTGATTGATTGCTTGCGTTCCTGATTTCCTGAGAACTCCTGAAACCTAACGCTTCGCTTCCTTGCTCACAAACTCGCTGCTATTTACTTTTCTGCTTCGCCTTTTAGTTTCTAATCAATTTGCTTTCTCCTAGTTTAATCTTTTCTGTTTTTATCTATCGTTGACCAGAGTCCCTGTGGATTCGATACCCTAAGTACTACAACTACATCACTGTGCACTTGCAGTTAGAATAGGGATAAAACTACACCTATCAGAAGTCTGATATTGAAACATGTTGTCTCAATTGTTTGGGTTCTGTTTCATCAAGCGTAGTAGCACATAAACATAATTAAGAACAACGCATGAGTTTGTTACATAATACCCAAATACCCTACATATGCCCAAATACCCTGCATATATGCCCAACACCCTAGAATTCCATGACACAAAACATTCCTGCAAAAGTAATCCAAAAGATGGATGAGTTTTTCTTACATCTACAAAAGATAAATATATGCAAGAAATCCATTTTTTCGGGAATCCAAATGATATCGGAGAACTCTATTTCCCATGGTAGATGTCTAGCAACTCATACTCAGTACGTTTCTCTTCACATGTTCGCCCGAGTTCAATCACTATATCATAAGTCAACCTGTCCCTTATTTGCTTGATGTCCTTATCACAAAGATACTTTGGAAACGCCATTCCAAGTGAATGGAACTCGATGAACTTAAAGCAGTACACTCCATAGTCACCTGATTGCTTGTTTTGAGGAAGATCTTCGCTCTTAACAATCATGTAGGTGTATCGATCCAAGGGATAATACAAACTATCATCAGCTGGGGCCAATATGTGCATCACATAAGGAAACATCTCACAGATTGGTAACAGTGCTGCTCCTACGAACTCATCAGTTCATGGTCCAAGGATGCTGTCCCAGCATGTTACGTTCCTATCCAGGATAGAAATCATAATTGATACCCAATGACATCCGCCAATGTGCAGTGCAGTGTAGATATGATCAATTTACAACCCCCAAGGCTTCATTGATTTGCAGAATAAGGGTAGTTGACCAGTATGTTAATCCCAAAAGCCAGGAGGCAGACTTCTAGTCGTGGCTGAACTATTCTCCTCGGCACCGCTCTTCAAAAAATCTGGATAGTGTTAATGCCACAATGCACCAAGAAGTGTGTCAATGAAGCACAACCTCTCGAAGCCTCAACAGATCAATCCCGACTCAATTTGCTGCATTCAGCCAAGAATGTGTTAGGAGATTTATAAAAATTAATCACAACCAGACTGCAAAGGAAGTCTAAATTCACAACCGGACTACAATGGAAGTCTGAATTCACAACCAGTCTGCAACGGAAGTCTGAATTCACAACCAGATTGCAACAGAAGTCTGAAAACAGACCCATATAGAAACGAAGTATACTGACCGTTTCATGCAGCCATTCCTTGGGGGTGCGCATATCATAATACCATTGGAGTGATGTGTTCACTGTCATCTTCGGATAACCCGTACAAAGAAGAATACGCTTGTTAGACATCGAGTAATAAAATACATTATACTGCTTATTCTAGGTAGAGTGTTAAGACATACTGCTGTCTTTTGTTATAATCATTAAGTATCTTTACTTGGATCTTGGTTAAAGCATCACAAGGGTCATATATCTGTATAATCTGTGCTTGGACAACATGTTTAACTAGAGTCTTCACCTTCTCCTTCTGTTTAAACTCTTTTGCCTTGGCATGAATATACGCTTCAGCTGCTGCCTGCTTAGTGTCTTGTTTCAAACTTCTGTAGAAGTCTGAGATAATCTGAATGCTCATTTAAACTCATACCACCGTCATATTGCAATATAAGACTAATACCAGCAATCCATGTTCAGAGCAAACACAAGAACAAGGGGAAAAAAAATGCGGTAATGTTCATGTTTTTATAAACAACAATATTCATACTTATATCAGGTCTACTTCTCCTTAAGGTTAAGGGCTTTCATCTTAAGTCTTGCACTTCTCTTAGACTCATCTTTCTTTTCTTTATTTGCATTCAGATTATGAGGGTTTTGGAAACTAATTCCATCATCAACCGCAGTTTGTTTGTTGGCCTTAGACGCCGGCAGGTTTGGCTGCAACCACTGCTTCCTTTGCCTTCTCTCTCCCTGCAAGTTCAACTTCGGTAACAACAACAAGATACTTATTATTTATCTTCAATACCACTTTCTGGGTAGCCTTCGCGCCGCGGAGCCCTTTCCCTTTTCTTTTTTCCTTCCTCTTCATCACCAGCAACAACCGTCACTTCATCTTCATCCTCAATATCTACAGCATGATCATCTTCATCGTCATCACCTCCGAACTTCTTCACTCCAGTATCAGTTGTCTTCTTCTCATTTCCCTTCCCTCCAGTAGCAGCTGTCTTCTTCTCATTTCCCTTCTCAATTCTAGCATTTTTCTTCTTCCCATCACCATCTTTGGCTCTTTCTCCCTTCAAATTATTAATACGTTTGCCAAGATCATCTATCTTGATTCCCATCAGACGAAAACCTTCCTTAACAACATCTGCCAATGAATTAATCTGAGTATGAAATGATTGTTTCAAACCCTCAATCATTTGAACAACATCACCATGTGTCGGGGCAGCCTTGCCTGATCTAGCTATATTATTAAAAACCTCAACCTATCCATCTTCATCCTCATCATCATCCGGAAAATGCACTAACTTCCTCTTAACTCCCAATCCTTTTCCCTTTTTCTGACCCATCTCAGCCTCCACATCCTCAGCCTTAACAACCTCAAGCTTAACAGGACCGACAGCTTTGATCCTGAACACACCTTCATTTTTTCCATTTTTAGAACTCCACCTCCAAGATGTAGTCCCAAGCTGTCCATGCATTGATTTCACAATGTTCTCAACTTTTTCATCCTCTTCATCATTATTGTCCCACTCGGGGAACATGTCATCAAAAGCCTTGAATACGAAGTTTTGACGCGGGTCTGCAAGTTTTAAGTCACATAGCAATATGAATATAAACATTTAGAAAATCACAATGTTAGACATCATATTCAGTCTGGGAACAATAGGTCAAACTTCAATTTCAGTCTGATATACACAAAGTCAAACATCAAATTCAGCTTGGGAACAATATGTCAAACTTCAAATTCAGTCTGATATACACAAAGCATACTTTATATTCAGTCTGTTACACAATGCTAGACTTGATATTCAGTCTAGGTAAAATATTTCATACTTCAAATCAAGTCTAAGAAATGCCTGTTTGCGTAAGGTTTTGTCGACTTTCTTCCGACTTCTTAATCCTTGGTACGCCAACAGTGGCGGGGTTGGGTCATTCGGTAAGGGCTCTCCATAAGTTGTAGCCATCGCGGGTCATGCCCAATATATCCAAAGTTTCAAGATCTCAGCAAAACCTCCAATATGATAATTTTGCCATCTACAATTTTTTTGTTTGCATCCTTGACAGATTCTATCAGAAGTTTAAAGGCCAATCTTCCCCATGGATATGATTGTAACGCTCCTGGAACCCGCAGTAGCTTAGTAATGTCGGCTCTTGAGGCAGTTGTCCAATGTTGAGCTTCAATGAAGAATACATAGATAGCTAGATATCCCAACCAAATCCGTCGTTGTGGTTCCCAACCACCACATATATTACAATCATCATGTAATTGCGAATAACTTGGGTCTAACAAGAAATCCACCCCAAGAAGCTCCCACATTGCTTTTATCTGGTCTGTATACTCAACTTCAAGGTACTCCAAATTCTCAACATAGTCGAAGTTGAGTCCGATTATGTTTTGAAACTCATTCAGAGCAAACCTAGTTGGCTGAACGCCAAGAAGAGACCATATCTCATAATTCTACTTACAATCTAACTGCAGACAGAGCATGTAGTGCACCACCCTCGAACACCATTTGAAGTGCAAGTCATAGAATCTTAAAAAAATTCCAAAGTCTGAATCGAGGAGCTCTTGCCATTCTGCCGGCAAGATCGCTAGTCTAAGATCATCAATCAGATCTCTCCTACCGCTGAAGTAGTATATGCTTTTATCTGGAATAGGCTCATAACCGGGTGTGAACATCCTTTGTGGGAATTCATTCTCTGCCATAATTAAAACCTGCAACAACAACCACCCAAATCATAGTCAGAATGAACATGCATTCTGATAACGAATAGCCAGACTCCATTTGCAGTCTGATTACTAATAGTCAGACACCATTTGTAGTCTGAGTACTATATTCAGACACCATTTTCCGTCTGGCTACTAATAGCTATGCTAAGTATACATACGAAAATAGGAGTCGATGAATCTTACCGTCGAAGGACAACATCGGAGGAGAGAGAAACCAGATCTGGAATTAAAAAAAACAAAAGCTCAGCGCAAGTACGAGAAAAAAGTATGACTCCATTTGCAGTCTGAATACTAATAGCCAGACTCCATTTGCAGTGTGCGTACTATAGTCAGAAACCATTTGCCGTCTTGTTACTAATAGTTATGCTAAGTAGACAGACGAAAAGAGGATTCGATGAATCTTACCGTCGAAGGACAATGGCAGAGGAGAGAGAAACCAGATCTGGAACCCAGACGACGAACAAGTTGAAGATGTCGGTTCAGTGGCTTTTACAGAGAATCGGTTTTTTTATTTGTTTTCTTTTCCTTGTTAATTGTTTAAAAAGGGATATAAAATCTTTTTTATATGTGGGTCATAAGGGGCATCTAAAAATGACAGTTTTACCACAGACAGTTCTGCCGCGCATCTTTCATCTCCCTTTTACAAAACTGCCGCGCATTTTTCGTGTAATTTACAAAAAAATTTAACTGCCGCACATTTTAAATGGGGAGGTTACAATTTTTTGTAATTTCAAACTTCATATGAAGTGTGACAACATAGTATTTTTCAGACATCATATGCAGTCTCACAGTTTTAAATGCTACTTGTGAAAGTACTAAATTTTTGTAATTTCAGACATCATAAGCAGTCTGACAACAGAGTATTTTTTAGATATGAAGTCTGGCGACAGAGTATTTTAGTAGCTTAAAAAGAGGACAATTCGAATAATGAAATTTCGTCTTACAATACATAAAATTGTAATTGGTTACATAGGGCTAACATATTACAAGAAACCAACACAAATATAAATGATCGGGACGATAATAATAGCACCAGTGAACATCAGATACTCTAACTTGACGCCACGCTTCGTCTGGTTACATGGCTTCTCAGTCAACAGCTCCTTTAATTGAGCTATATATGCCTGCGTTATCTTGAGGTCATTGTGCAACGTGGTAACATACTCATTTTCAGCATAAGAAACGAAGATGTGATCAATTTGTTCACCATGTTGGTCCACAAACAGCTTTAAATCGTAAAACTCCTCCATCATAGCCTCATCCCACCACTTCATTATATGGTAGCCACCATCCTATAAAGCCACATTTAAATATACCATCATATTCGGATCCCAAATATAAGCTCGAATAAGTAAAAAAAAAAACTGGCAACATAACAGAGAAAGGCCATTACATCAAAGTTACGACATCCAAAGAATCTTCTTCCCGGATTATCGGCAGTAGTGGATGTTCGCATGACAGGGTCCAGACCGCATAAACATTTCTTGGGGAATCCATGGCATGATCCGGATCATTGTCGAACTGTGGAACTGATACTTGAGTATGAACTACTACTCGACGTTGGAAGGTGACTGAATCGCCCCATCCTGTGTACCATAAAACAATTGCAAAAGAAGTATAATTTCAGACTTCTAATAGAGTCTAATTCAAGAACAAATCTAACTTCAGACTCCTAATAGAGTTTAATTCAGAACAAGTAAATTTCAAACTTCTTATTGAGTGTATCGAAGACATTAGTAGCAAAGAAGTCTCCAACCAAGCATCAAAATCCATATTATACCTATATCTTTTGTTTGAAAAAATATTAAGATTAAGAAATACCATTTAGATCTAGACGGGAAAAGTATAAAATTCATCTTTAAAAATCCATCGTTTTGCTTACATCTAAGCAAATTGAAGATGTCTTATGTTTAGTTCTAGAACAAGAAAATTTAAAAATCCATCTTTTTGTTTAGATCTAAGAAAGAACATAGGAAAAATGACTCAGAATCGTATAGATCTAAAACGAGAAATATATAATTTATGTATCAAAAACGAGAAGTATACCTTTCGTAAAGAAGTATACCCTTTCGTATAGATCTAAAACGAGAAAAATTAAAAACCCATCTTTTTGTTTAGATCTAGATAGAGAACATAGAAAAAATGAATTATTTTGTATAGATCTAAAAAATTTGCAGAAAAGAGATTAGAAGATGATGACGGCGGTGGAGGGACTGGTAAGGGAACACAAAAGGAGAGGTAATTACAAGAATGAATAAGATGACGACGGCGGTGGCGACAAGGGTTTCCGGAGAGAGTTTTGAGAGTGTTTAGAGAGAGAGAGAGAGAGAGAGAGAGAGAGAGAGAGAGAGAGAGAGAGAGAGAGAGAGAGAGAGAGAGAGAGAGAGAGAGAGAGAGAGAGAGAGAAACTTGATAATGTCTTTTGCAAATTAGGGTTTGTAACTTTCGTTTATATATGGGGTAAATTCCCAAGTAGGGTAACTTATTTCAAGTTTAATCAAACTTCTCGGAGAAGTCTGACAAATCATATACTTGAACCAGATTAACTTGGAAGTCTGAGATACCCTAAATCTAATAATTACTACTTAAATACCATCATATTATATAGAAAACTTATAAAAAACAGCAAACTCGTTTAATATAGTCACAAACTAACCAGTATATATATAAATATAACAATATGAATGAAAATTCACAAACTCTCAATCTAACCCTACAGATAAATACATGATATCCAACTTCATATGTCAAACATAGATCAAGCTACATGGTGTTTTGAACCAAATATACCTTCAATGGTTAAATTTGAATAAAGTTTATGTAATTTTAATTTATATACGTCAAAAATGCTTTGTCAACGGTTATGTTTTATTTAAGTATCAAATATTTGTACCAAATAATTTTTTTGTCAACGCTTAAAATTACAGAATTTTTAGTCAAATTTAACCTTTGAAGGTATATTGGTTCAATTTTTTTATTTTTTATTTAAGTTCTCAACTTAAATACGTCTCAGTCTTAGAAGTCAAGTCTGAGAAACCCAAAAATTCAGACTTAGAAGTTTGAGAAACCTTAAATCTAATATTTATCACTTATAACTGAAAATATTTTAACAAAACACCTAGGAAACATCAAATTCGTTAATATATGCACATTATAACACACATGTGAAAATATAAAATTTTAGTCTAGTATACCATGAATCTAACCCTAAAGTTATATGTAAGTTATATGTAAGTTGTATGTAAGTTGTATGTAAATGTTCCATTACAAAGCATGTTTTGAGGTTTAGAACCTACTCTACCACCTTATATATTTTTAATTTGATTCAATTTTACAAAATTTAATTTATATACTTCACAACCGTCTATATTTAATATATGTATAATTTTTTTAACAAACTATTTTCTTTAATAATTTTAAATTTAAATTTTCTAATTTAATCTTCTTTAGACTGCTTTAAGATTTCTAAAGTCTTTTGGATAAATACATACTTTAACTAACATTGTTTAATTTGAATCAATTTTACCAATTTTTAATTTATATACTACTAAATTGTCTATATTTAATTTCTGTATAAAAATTTTGACAAAATATTTTTTTTATAATTTTAAAATTTAAATTTACTAATTTATTATGTATCAGGTTTCCGATAGAAGAAATTCATTTAGACTAATATTAGAGTCTAATGCATCAGACCTCTATAGATGTCTGACACAACTCGAATGTGATAATGGTAATTGCAGTTTCTGTTTTTTTTGTTTGGTCACAAGGGGGTAAAGGTAATTTTCTTAGCGCGAAGGAGCATTTTTGCATTTTTTTTAATTTGAAAGTTATTTTTTTAGAATCAATTAATGGGGCATAATAAACAATTTCCCCTACAACCTTCATTTATTATTTATATTAAACAACACAAACAACATTATATTTACTATGAGTTCTTGCATTTCTCTACTAGTCCACTTAATTAGTATTATAGTATAAAATCTATAAATTAGTAATGTTAAAACTTTGATATTTTACTAATTTGTAGAGATATATATATATATATATATATATATATATATATATAACTAATTTAAACGATATATTTTCTAACTATTTTGTTTTTGAAATAAGAAAATTTTCATTAATTTTCTAAATATTCATTTTTAAATAAAAAGTTTTCACTGAATGTATATTTTCTAAAAATATTCTTTACTTAAAATTTATTTTACTTAATTATTTGCATATTTGCATATTTTCTATTTTCTATTTCTGATATTTCTTTTCTTTTTTTTTCTTTTTTATTATCTCACGTGTACAAATAAACATATTCATTCATATAAATAAAACATAGTTTCCACCAAAGAAAACTGAGTCTTCTTTTTATTTTTTTAGCATCATGCCTCACTCTCTTAAAAATATTACAAAGTCAACAATGATATATCAAATACGTAAAGAGTTATGCAAGTACAAGAGAGATCATCCTATATGCACTCAAAAAGATTTGCAAACATGGCTTGATGAGAAGTTTAATCCAAAAAATAGTGAAAGTAAAATCTCAAACATACTCAAAAGATCAGTAAAGTATCTTTCAGCCAACTTAGAAGGAGGAAGAGATATCAAACGACACAAACCATCAAAATATCTAGACATGGAAAAAGTTGTTTTTGATTGGTTTTTTCAATACCAAGATCGTGTTATTATGACTGGGGAGCTAATTTTGGAAAAAGCAAAAGAAAAATAAAACTCGATATTCTTGGAACAACGTGGTTTTGCATATTTTCCAATAACCCACAAAGGAATTTTTCCAGAACCATCCTTGTTGCAGAAAATAACAACTGTTAGCCTTTCTTTGTCTTGCTTTTTTCCTTCACGTTGTTTTGTTGCAAGAGAATGATCAGCTTGTAACTTATAAAACAACTTAGTTTCATCCATATTGAAAACATATTTCCTGGGGAACTTATCTATATTTTCCTTCTTCTATATTTCACTCTCCTTAAAACGACGAAAGAATTTGATACCATGACATAACTTAAACCTTCCAAACCAACCTATATAAAGAAGTGAAATATAGATAAGTTCCCCAGGAAATATGTTTTCAATATGGATGAAACTGAGTTGTTTTATAAGTTACAAGCTGATCATTCTCTTGCAACAAAACAACGTGAAGGAAAAAAGCAAGACAAAGAAAGGCTAACAGTTGTTATTTGCTGCAACAAGGATGGCTCTGAAAAAAATTCCTTTGTTGGTTATTGGAAAATATGCAAAACCACGTTGTTTCAAGAATATCGACATGAACAATTTGGATTGTCACTACATGCCAACAAAATAGCTCGGATGTAACGCCCCTTTCCCATTCTCCGCTGACCGTCGAGCTGACCGGTCAACAATCAAACAAGAACATGACCGATCGAACCCGAGCAAGTCGAACGGGAAAAGTTCGCCACAGGACAAAGCCAAAGATATTTCGGTTTGAGACAAAGGCTCGCACGATTCTATCCTCGCCTCCGCTATCCTCATATCCATAGTACAAGCGGTACCATTTGCACTACTTCGATGAGTTATGTCGGTTCGTACTAAAACCTCATATCAGGGAAACAATTTCATTTCTGAGTAATCAACGTTGAGCACAACGTTTAATAGAATTTCACAAACAATCGTCAAGTCAATTAAACAAAGAAATCATCACACAGAATAATCAATAATGCCGAACCGAGAAAACACCCAAAAATCCCGAATCAAATCCCGCCACAAGCCATCCCGAAACTACACCGAGGACCTTCCGCGTCCGTCGCTACTAAACCTGAAAAACACAAAAGAGTCTAATGAGCGATCTAAGATCACCCAGTGAATCGGCTCCCCACTAGCGGCTTCTAATCTATCTAAGTCTACAAATTTCCGCCCCAAAACCCAAAATAACAATCAGCAGGATTAATGGTCGATGACGCACTACCATGTCGTGATAAACCCCAACACACACAATCAATGACAAAGATAAAGAGAGTTAAGGGAAATCGAAGGCACTGCAGCACATGTCCTCGATTGGACTCGATCTATCTATCGCACAACGAAAGAAAGAACAAACAACAATGGGCCCTACGAACTCGGTAACTTCCACGGGTTTACAATGTCACATATATGGTAACTAACCCACAACTCCTAAACGTGTACACAAGGTCCCACGAATAGGACACCGTTCTCCATCCATCGATACGCGGTGACTCGGACTACCCCTAGATAGCCAAAGATTCCATGTGATTCGGCCCTAGGACATGACCCCGTATTCTCTGAACCACACACCTACCGGCGTCACCCGATAGGTTAACACCTAACCAGAATCACCGTGATCCGGTTAGGTAAAACCCGAGGATCCAATCAGTTCGGAAGTACCGGAATGTAAACAAAACCTAGGCTTGCGGAATCTAACGCACCCTAGAGTCCTAGTGCAGGAATGTAAACACGCAGACTCGCCGGGACTCTAGCACAAATCACGCAATCAACAACGATAATAATAGATTCCCAACCATTCCGCAAGCCACTACATGATATATCATGGTTTTTACTAGTTTTAGACAATGATATAAGTGTGTTTTAGTGTCTTTTGGTGTTCTTTTAGAGTCCTTTACAGGTTTTATTAGGTACAAGCACATTTGGAGCAGAAGTGGAGATTTTGGAGCTATTTGGTGGATTTTGGAGATTTGGTCCGAGAAGACAGAGTTCACTGTCCAGATTTGAGGGCTGCGTCGATCGTTGCACACCTGCAACGGTCGATGCACAGCGCGAATGGGCCAGACTCGACGGTTTAATGAAGTATGCTGATATTGCAGAAAAGCCCAGAAGTTCCAGATATTTACACAGAAGCCCTAAAACGTGTTTTAGCTATTTATTAGGTTTTTAACTATACGCTTGGATACACTATCATAACTTAGAGCAGAGAGTTTTTAGAGCTTTTGGGGGCTAATCTGATCCTGTACTACATTCGTTTTGGAGAAGTTTTCGAACCTCTTTTATATTCTAATCTCTTTTATGATTTCTATGAATTCATTGATTATGTTTACATTATCTATGTCTGAGTAGTTTCATAGTTAGGTTTAGGGTTTCTCATAGGGATTTCATGACTTGCTAGATATAATTAATTCAGTTAAGGATTCACATCAATAGATGTTCTTCAAACTAAATTGTGTTTAATGCTAGTTCTAACCTGATCAATTAGAATCTAGATCTTAGGTTGCTAAATACGACACGACAGTGTGGTTTAGAATCTAAACTATTTAGGTTGAGCAATTTAATTACTCGCAAAGGAATTTGGTTTAATTAGATTGTGAACATATCAAACTTGGAATTAAAGCTGGTTTAATCTGTTAGTAATTGCAAAGGAATTTGGATTACTGCACTTAGACTTAGAGAATTCTCGCAAAGGAATTTGGTTAATTCTATATCTGTGTTTTGAGTTCTAGAACTGAGTTTAATTAGATCCTGACTGAATGATTTATCTGCTTGTCTGATTTCCTGAGAACGCCCTAGACTTAGCGCCCTTCGTTTATTGCTTACAACCACAACCTACTACTAGTTTACTTTCTTGCTTTCTTTTCAGTTATTCAATACAATTTGCCTTTTAATTTCTCCTAGTTTTAATCTCTTTAAGTTATTAATCCTATCGTTGCCTAGAGCCCCCGTGGATTCGATCCCTAAGTACTACATTGACATTACTGTGCACTTGCAGTTAGTATATGGTAAAACTCGAGACCTATCAAGTTTTTGGCGCCGTTGCCGGGGACTCTTAGAGTCTTCGATATCTTCGAACTTAGGATTTTTATTAGGATTTTTGTTTTTATTTTTGTTCACTGATTTTTTTTATTCTTCTCTGTTTTCTCTCTGTCGCAGGTTTCATAATCGCATAGCATCGACCGTTGCAATTCTTGTGTCGATCGACACTAGGCGATTGGAGTTGAATCGATCGTTGCACTGTTAGCATCGATCGTTGCTTGGCGATTACAGACGGTTTATGCAGACGCGTGATACCAGAAGTAATACGAACACTAATCTCGTAAACCTCCAACTTGAAGAACTTGCTAGACTAGAGAGGACAAACAGAAGAGCTCAAAGAGAAAGAATGGTTGTTGAACGTGTGATCATATTGCCTGATGCTCATGGTGTACTGAGGGACCGACACAACAACCCTTACAATGCTGCTGGAGAACCGATAGATGCTGAAGGGAATGTTATCCCTGATCCTTCAGAGCAACCACAGCCGCAGAAGGAGCAGAATCAAGGACAGAACCATGGTAGACAGATGGTAGTCCATGAGAGGACTTTAGCTGACTATAACCGTCCGGATGAGTTCCATGCTAACCGGTCAGCTCTTGTACTTCCTGAATTTGAGAGGAATGATTTTGAAATCAAAACCGTCTACTACTCTCTCCTGAGGCAGAAAGCCTTCCATGGCTCTCCAAGTGAGCAGCCGATGGATCACATAGATGAGTTTGAGGGCATAGTCACTGGAATAAAGTACAATGGAGTTAACCAAGACTATCTGTTCCTCAAGCTTTTCCCCTACTCTCTGGCTGGAGATGCTGCAGCCTGGCTGAAATAACTTCCATCTGGAACGTTTGTTACTTGGGCAGCCCTGAAGAGTGAGTTCCTGCGTCACTTCTATGATGATGCTCGTTCTGATCAGTCCAGGCAGGACATTCTCACCTTTACCCAAGTTCCTACTGAGCCTCTTAAGACAGCCTGGATGAGATTCAAGAAATATCAACGTGACTGCCCGCACCATGGATTCACTGAGGTAACGCTTTTAGGCATCTTCTTTAGAGGAATAGATCTTCCATATCAGACTGCGTTGGACAACTCTAGCAATGCCGACTTTAACACTAGGACTCCTGCTCAAGCTAAGCAGTTGATAGACAATCTGGTAAGCAGTAATAGCTGCAAGACCACTGATGAGAGAAGGAAGAAGTCCGGTGTAAAGATTGAGAATTCTGAAATAGCTGATATTAGATCTAAGTTGGACACAGTTTGCAATCTTCTAGCTGGGAAGAAAGCTGTCCATTTTGCTCAAGATGTTGAGATGATAAATGATGAAGGAGAAGAGCAGGAAGAGGATGTGAATTACATTAGTGGTTCTGGATTCCAAGGGAATAGGTTTGGAAATCAGTCTGGGAATATGTTCTTCAATGGAGGACAGAAGAGTGCTTTCAACAGCAATCAAAACTCTTCTGAATTTGGACAGACTAGTGGTTTTCAGAAACCTTTTGGACAAGGTAACCAAAGGACCTATGGATCTTCATCTTATCAGACTCCTCCCACTGCTAGTGCTCATGAGAGCAAGATGGAAGCTATGATGGAGCAGCTGCTAGAGGGACAAAAAAAGATTGTTGTGGACTGCAACAAGAAGTTGGATGCGGTTTATGAGGACCTTAATGGTAAGTTTGAGTCTCTAAACACTCATGTGAAGCAGTTGGACACTCAGGTGAGCCAGATCGCTAGTTCTGTTAAAGGAAAAGGAGTAGCAGACACCCATATCAAGGCATGATCTGTGTACATTAACGATGGATCACACCTAGGTGAAAGATTTGAGCTAAACACAGCTGAGTTGGTAGAAGAGGCTGAATTTTCGGATTTTGGGGAAAAACTCTCAGGTAGAAACTGTGAAAACAGTGATGCATCGATCGACGCACCCTTAGCGTCGATCGTTGCAGGTCGTGAACAGACAGATTCGCAGGATTCTGAAGGCATTGATGCAGATTTAGAGCTTGATCGTTTATTCCCTGGAGTATCTGAGATTACTCAGCAGGAGATTTATGCACAATCCATTCGATTATATCCTTCAGTGTCTGAAGTGATTAAGCAAGAGATTGAAGAGCTTAAGCAGCTGGAAGAGATTGGTGAAGAGTTGGAAGAAATTCCATCATCTGAGGATCCACCTTATCACCCTTGTGTGCAGAGGTACTTGAGAAAGATGCTGCATATGGATGAAGAGTTGAAAGACTGGGTTGTAGTTGTTCCTCAGCATATAAGTGATGTGCTATTAACCAAGGTTCCAAAGAAGTTGCCTGACCCTGGTGTCTTTGTGCTAAACTGTTCCATCTTTGAAGATAGTTTTAGGCGTTCTCTGTGTGATCTTGGAGCTGCAGGAAGTCTTATGTCATATTCTGTGGCAGAGAAGCTGGGTATGCTGGATTTTTCGCCTACTAGGACCTCTCTTGTCCTAGATGATCAGTCTATAAGAGTTCCAGAAGGACTCCTTGAGGACATCCCGGTCAGAGTTGGAAACTACTTAGTTCCGACAGACTTCTTAGTGCTGAAGTATGACAGTGATCCTGATGACGCGTTGATACTTAGGAGACCATTCTTAGCTACAACAGGAGCAGTAATAGATGTTAGACAGAGTCTGATTGATCTCCACCTGGGAGATGAGCCGCTGCATTATGAGATGGATAAGCTGCGCAAACCGCTGATTGATGGGCAGACATTCACCATTTTGGATGGAGATGATAAGCAGCCAAGTGATACTGTGATTTTGGATCCTGGGGAGCAGTTTACTCCTTCTTTTCTTGGACAAGTTCATTCTGATACGGCTTACTCTCCGCCTTGGATGAGGATACTTGCACAGAGACAATCAAAGTCTCTGTCAGGATCTCACGGTGCCTGATTCTTGTTCGTCCGGTCAAGCTAATGACCTTAAACAAGCGCTGAGTGGGAGGCAACCCACTGTTAGGTTTAAGTGTTTTTCTTTCTTATTTTTGGTGTTTTTCTTAGGATTTCACGTTTTTGTTTGTTTTTGCTAAGTTTCAGATACAGACGTCGAGTCTGGAGATGTGTGACGATCGATGCACTTGTGCACTGGTCGTTGCAAGGAGATTTTGACGAGGAGATGGATCACATTGTGACGATCGTTGCGGCCCTGTGCAACGGTCGTTGCAATTGGTTTAAATTGCAAAATTAAGGTACGCGCGCTAAACCGGAATCAATTTGGTTCAACCAGCATCGATCGTTGCTCATCAGCAACGGTCGTTGCACCCACGATCGAGGTAAGTGCCTTAAACTCTTTTTCTCCTCTCTTCTTCTCCACTCTCGCCGTCCGTACGACCGAAACCCCTATCGCCTAAATCTATCATTTCTTCACCATTCTTGTTAATTCAAAGTGCTATTACACTTATTTTACTTACTCTATCTAGTCCTCTAACCCATTTCGAGCAAATCCAAGGTAATGTACCTCATTTTCATGAATTTCGGATTCAATTTTAGGGTTTTTGGAATTAAGAGATTTTGATTTAAGAATGATGATTCCGTGCTGTTATTAGCCTGATTTAGGTCGATTGTGATGAATGCATGCTGAATTTGAGTTTGATTTACGATTTTAGATCGATACTTAGCATCTGTAAAAATCGCCCTGCAACGATCGATGCATTAGTGCAACGGTCGTTGCTTTGCGATTTTAGGGATTTGTTCGATGCTGTGGAATCGCCTTGCAACGATCGATACCTTAGTGCAACGGTCGTTGCTTCGCGGTTTCACAGAGAGATTTCTGCCGTGACTTATATGATTTATTGATTTCTTACAGATGCCTCCTCGACCGTCCCGTAAACGCAGAGCCACCGCAGCCGCTGCTACAGCTCATCATGCTCCACCACCAGAGTGGTTCCATCGGGAATCACCACATCCTGATCCTTATGTGAGAGTTGGTCAGGCAATAGCACCGCCTTGGCCTAGAGCAGACCAGACAGAGATCCCGTCAGATAGGGTGTGGCCTAATGATATTGCTGACTTCCTCAAGACCGACACTTTTACGGAGAGGCCACTACTTAACCATTGAGATGATTTTGACAAGTTGCTTTACAACGGTTGGTGTGGCATGACGCTTAAACCAACCAAGTTTGCAGATTACTCTACTTGTAAGAGTCTGGGCATTGCTGAGCAGGTTCTTACACTGTGTAAGTGCATTGGTCTAGGGACAATGCCTATGCAGCCTTACGACTTGTACCCTGAGTTGGTGAGACAACTGCTAGCCACTTGCAGAGTGGTTTACCCGGACCCAGACAGCAGGAGTGCTTCAGGATGTATCTTTACCTTCATGTGCTTAGGAGCCAGGTATCGGATTCCTCTTCTCGATATCTGCAGGATTTATGGATTCAGCACTGAGCCGAGACGTATTGGCATGAGTCTTGAGTGGGATATAGAGGAAGCCCAGTTTTTTCTGGGAGTGTATTGGCAATGGTCGATACAACTCGAGACAGACACCGGTGAAGCAGGTTAGGTATCCGGTTCTGAGATATGTTATGCGCATCTTAGGATGGACTTTGTTGTGCAAGTTTGAAGCCAACAAGAAGCGCAAGCTTGAGATGGAGATGCTATTCATTGGACTGAGGGATCAGTTTGACGATACCCCTACTAAGGGACTCAACTTGGGAGCTGTTTTCGCTCAGCACTTATGCGACCTGCAGAAGAAGCCATTTGATGGTGTGGATACTGAGACAGTGGGGAGCCTGCTTACTCCCATTTTCATGCACTGCAGGATTCCCTTAGAGGGTACAGAGTGTAATACTACCAAGGAGTTCCTTGATTTCACTCATCTGCAGAGTGCTACCTGGCTCAAGGAGGGACGCGTTTGGGTTTATTATGATCCTGCAATTGAGAAGTGTGGTGTGGATCTTTCTGCTCCTGGTCTTACACAGATTGATACACTAGATGCCTTGAGATTCCAGCCTCCTACGAGCGAGCAACACAGAGTCCCTTCTACGGCTCATCCGTTGGGAGAGCCTTCTACACGAGCTTCTACCTCCTCTGCTCATGCGCCTGCACCTGCTGCCCCTGTCGATGACGTTGGACCTTTTCCCGAGCCTACGATGCCTTATGGTGATATGTCTGAGGCAGAGTGGAGAGAGCGCTCAGAGGGTATTCTACGGGTCATCTGGAACTTCATGCGTACCAGCACCTGCAGGAGACAACCACATGTACACCATCCAGCACCTTCTCGACGCAGACGACGATCTCTGACTCCCGGTTCTTCGAGTGGTACTGATCGTATTGGCATCTCTAGACTACGGTTCTCTGTATCTCTTTTTCTTTTGCACCTTTTCTTTTGCTTTTCTTAGGATGTTATTGTTTCTGGATGTTGTGCTTGACTTGATACATTAGTTGCTTTGATTTTATTCTGTTTTCAGTGTTTTCAGCTTGCAGGATCGAAAACTTAGATTTTCCAACGGACTAACCTGTTAACCTTCTGACTGATCAAGTATTTGCAGTGCGTCGATCGACACCACATTGTGTCGATCGTCACAACAC
This sequence comes from Orychophragmus violaceus, assembly GCA_030180135.1. Taxonomy (NCBI): domain Eukaryota; kingdom Viridiplantae; phylum Streptophyta; class Magnoliopsida; order Brassicales; family Brassicaceae; genus Orychophragmus; species Orychophragmus violaceus. The sequence goes on along the minus strand of CM058234.1, from coordinate 62,917,196 downwards.
GAGAAATCGCACTGCAGTGGTCGTTGCGGTCCTGAGAAACGATCGACACACGACGAAAATCGCCTAGCAACGGTCGATGCATTTGTGCAACGGTCGATGCCTGTGCGACAGAGGTAAAAATCAGACAGAACTCAACCAATCCATTAACATATTTTTCTATCTTTTTACCAATCCTTCGCTTGACACTACTGGGGACAATGTGTCTTAAGTGTGGGGGAGGTGCTACAAACTTTATCTTTCTGTTTTCTTAGAGTCAGTCCAATTTTCAAAGATTTTTGTTTTATTGAGTCAAAACTAGTTTAAGTAAGAAACAATGAACTTTGGAGGAGTTAACAATATCTTGCAGGAACTTAAGTAACCATCGGGATGAAGTTGCAGGATCTATCTATGACTGTTAGAAAACCATCACAGATCAACCTATTGAGGACACCCACATCACTTCAGGTATCAGAGGATCCTTTTACTGACTTCACCATTAATACTGACTTAATTTTCTCACCTAAGGGCTTGGTATACCTTGTGTCGGATTCCCTTGTTAGTTCTGACACAGCCTGTAAACCTGTCCTATTTGGTTCCCTTCTCCCCTTCCATAAAAAAATGATAATAAACTGAGGATGAGTTAGTAACTCCGAAGTGGTCTCTGGGAGTGGTAGCTACAACTATCATATCCTGTGCATCCATGGAATGTGTCCAAAGTACACCTCTTAACGGGAAGAGCACTGATAAAAAAAAAATGATACCCAATGGGGAAAAATCATAATGCTAAGGAAGGGAAAAGAGAGGAAAGGGACCAAAGAAAGATAGTATGGTGGTCTAGAGCTGGCAAGGTAATAGTCCATGTGCCTTTGATCGATACTCCTTAGGTGAGACCGCACTTAAATACTTGCAGAAGTCAGTAGGGAGAATTTGAATGCATGAATGTGATTGTGGAGTTTACTTGGGACAGTTGCTAAGTGTGGGGGAAATCTAGCACATATCACACAATCAACAACGATAATAATAGATTCCCAACCATTCGGCAAGCCACTATATGATATATCATGGTTCTTACTAGTTTTAGACAATGATATAAGTGTGTTTTAGTGTCTTTTGGTGTTCTTTTAGAGTCCTTTACAGGTTTTATTAGGTACAAGTACATTTGGAGCAGAAGTGGAGATTTTGGAGCTATTTGGTGGATTTTGGAGATTTGGTCCGAGAAGACAGAGTTCACTGTCCAGATTTGAGGACTGCGTTGATCGTTGCACACCTGCAACGGTCGATGCACAGCGCGAATGGGCCAGACTCGACGGTTTAATGAAGTATGCTGATATTGCAGAAAAGCCCAGAAGTTCCAGATATTTACACAGAAGCCCCAAAACGTGTTTTAGCTATTTAATTAGGTTTTTAACTATACGCTTGGATACGCTATCATAACTTAGAGCAGAGAGTTTTTAGAGCTTTTGGGGGCTAATCTGATACTGTACTACATTCGTTTTGGAGAAGTTTTCGAACCCCTTTTATATTCTAATCTCTTTTATGATTTCTATGAATTCATTGATTATGTTTACATTATCTATGTCTGAGTAGTTTCATAGTTAGGTTTAGGGTTTCTCATAGGGATTTCATGACTTGCTAGATATAATTAATTCAGTTAAGGATTCACATCAATAGATGTTCTTCAAACTAAATTGTGTTTAATGCTAATTCTAATCTAATCAATTAGAATCTAGATCTTAGGTTGCTAAATACGACACGACATTGTGGTTTAGAATCTGAACTATTTAGGTTGAGCAATTTAATTACTCGCAAAGGAATTTTGTTTAATTAGATTGTGAACATATCAAACTTGGAATTAAAGCTGGTTTAATCTGTTAGTAATTGCAAAGGAATTTGGATTACTGCACTTAGACTTAGAGAATTCTCGCAAAGGAATTTGGTTAATTCTATATCTGTGTTTTGAGTTCTAGAACTGAGTTTAATTAGATCATGACTGAATGATTTATCTGCTTGTCTGATTTCCTGAGAACGCCCTAGACTTAGCGCCCTTAGTTTATTGCTTACAACCACAACCTGCTACTAGTTTACTTTCTTGCTTTCTTTTCAGTTATTCAATATAATTTGCCTTTTAATTTCTCCTAGTTTTAATCTCTTTAAGTTCTTAATCCTATCGTTGCCTAGAGTCCTCGTGGATTCGATCCCTAAGTACTACATTGACATTACTGTGCACTTGCAGTTAGTATAGGGTAAAATTCGAGACCTATCACTACACTACCACCGCTCTTACTAGGTAAGATACCTAGTCAGCACCAACTAACTTACCCGGTCCCTTGACCGAAGTAAGTGTCCACAATAACTGCTCGGCCCAACATCGAGCAGTCTAACAAGCCTGAACACAAAGCTCACAACAACAACAACATAATAATCACGCAATCACAACAATCATACAATCACACAATCACCACAAGCAGGCCTATTAGGGTTTCTAAGTCTTTTAATTCATTCTTATCTGCTACCTTGGGTTAGCGGATTGCTAACCCGTAGACGGCTTACAACACACACCACTTCCTTTACTTAACTGATCTCATTCTAGGTATCTTTTAATAACTCTTCGATCTGTCGGTTTAGAGTTACTAAACTTACTAACTCCCCAACATCTCATTATTAGTTAATTTAATTTATTACCCTTACCCGCTATTAAACCTAAACCCCGAACCCATTACAATATCCTATACGCCCGTTTAGGTTTAACTAGTATTTTAATGTCGTCTTAATTCCCGTATATATATTCATTAATTATCGTTCTTATACAATATATATGCATATACGATCCTATTCAAACGGTATCTATATGAATGCATCAATCAATCGATTAACCTTTTAATTATTTAAACCCTAACATGCTTATCTAATCCTAACCGGTTTATCATTAACGTCCAATTATTTAATATTAACCAATCATTTTAATTATCGGGTATGCAATCCTAAATCTACGGTTTTACGGTTCCCGGCTATATGTAACGAAAGGTCTGTGAGCCGAGTCACAGTGAGATAGGCGCGGAAATGACGGCTCGATGCGGATGTAAATTTCGAGACGCCCGACTCGAATCCCGAACTCCTGAATATCAAACTCCGAACCACGAACACTCCTGAAATCTCATAACGGCCGTTGACCAAGCGTTGACCGACTGACCGCGTTGACCGGCTGCGTTGACCGTTGACTGACCGTTGACTTGACTTGGACCGGTTGACTTACCAAACCAAACCGGTTGAACCACTGAACCATCTGAACCAACTGAACCGGTCTAATTATAACCGGTTAGGTTAAACCAGTTTTGGTCAAACGTTGACCGGTTTGACCTAACCGTTGACCAAGGCAAACCAAGCCTAATCCGACCCATCTCCTGAACCAAACCAGACCATCCCACTCATTGAAGAACCGGCTTGAAGATGACGGTGGTTGGGCTTCTCCGGTGACCGGCTCCGGCGTTGACCGACGGTGGTCCGGCGTTGACCGGACGGTTTACCCATTTTTCCGGCGACTCAGGTGACGCTCTACATATCAAACTGACCACAAAGAGAATATCTATCCATCCATGGCTTCAAAACGTTCAGATCTGGTGAAGGAAGAGAGAGATCCATCAAACCCTAATCCGCGGATGCTTTCCGGCCAAATTCCGGCGATCTCCGGCAACAGCCACGACGGTGGCTGGCTGGAGATTGTATAGGAGGTAGAGACGAAGCTATATCACTTTGCAGAAGTTGATTTGGGTTTATAATGAAGAAGTTATGGTATTTTTGGTGTGAGAAGGTATGAAGAACACTTTGAAGATGTTCTTGAGTTCTTTTGAATATTCAAAGGTTTCCTGGGTTTTTTTTCTGGGTTTTTATGAATGAGTGTGATGAATCTGATGAATATAGAGAGAGAGGCGTGGGTGAAGCTAGAGAGAGGTTTTTGTGAGTGAAATGAATTTGATAGCTTTCTTTTGCATGCAAAAAATGAGGTTCTTTGCACCTAATCTCATGCACTGCACCAACAGATGAGAAGTGTAGCCTCTGGGGTGATAACACCTGTCCCTGAGTGTGCTTTGTAGCCAAAAACCCTTCCCTAATTAGTCTTAACAATTCCTTAATCCTCCTTTCTTCCAATGCTCGGTTTTGACGGTTTTTGGGTTTAACATTTTAGAACGTTTCCAGATGATCCCATAAATCTCCAAACCTTCACTATTAGTTTCTCCATGCTATTTGATGAATTTAGCATTTTGAATAGCTCCGTTCGGACTTACGCAGCTCCGGATATGAATTTTTGAAGTTTCTTCGGGTTTGTCGGTTTCCATTCCCGACAAGCCGTAAAGCACGTTTCTGCTCCGATTCTTCCAATTCTGATCTTCTAAACATTATTTATGTTAAACATAAGAATATTTGGACCATCTCGGCTTCCCTCTCGAACTTTGGCAAAATTACCATTTTGCCTCTCACTCGGCAAACATGACAATTTTGCCCCCGGTTGACTTTCTCCTGTCCGTTGACCGTATTTTTGATACGGGGTATCACATCGGATGACAAGTGCAATTTTTGAAGAGTATATTCATTTATTTGATAAAAAGATGCAAGGTAGAACAATTTTGTTTATTGTTGATAATTTCCAGCACATCCAAAAATATTGAAGGACTATAAAATGTTGAGTTGCTCCTCTTGCACCCAACATGACATCAAAAATCCAACCTTGTGATGCTCAAATAATAAGAGCTTTTAAGATGAATTACCGTAGAAGACTCTAACATGACATTTTAGAAGGTTATGATTTAGGACAATTTGATCCATCTAAGACTAATGTTTTGGATGCTATCAATTTTTCTGTAGCGGCTTAGATAGTAATGTTAAACAAGAGATAATAGCAAACTGCTTTCGACATTGCAAAATTCGTTCAGGAGATGTCGCACCAACGAATTTAAATGATGAATCCACTTGTGAAACCGACATTCATGAACTTGAAGATCTGATTAATAATCTCGGCTATCGCAATAGAAAGGATGTCAATAGTTTACTCGATTATCCTGATGAAAATGATACATGCTCAAAAGTTCAAAGTTTAGAAGAAATAGTGGATACTGTGTTTGATGTTGAAGATGAACATGATGATGAGACTCTGATATATTTGGAAGTAGTTACACGCAAGGAAGCAATTATCACGTCTACAACTCTTCATAATTTTTGGATGCAATTCCAGAAGACAACACCAAAAGTTTTTGATGCAATAAGAAAAATCAAAGATGAGCTACGAAAGGATTTCAATTTTAAGAAGAAAAAAACAACATTAGATTCATATTTTACTAGATTATCTTATATGCTATTTATTAATTTATGGTATTTATGGGAGAATATATTTACATTGGATTTTCAGGTAAATTATTATCTTACTATCTTATCAATTTGTGTTATATTTTAAACTGACCAAACTTGGAACCATATAAATTTATTAATTTATTATGATTATTAGTTTATCGAGTACTAATTTATAGATTTTGTACTGTACTAATATTTTCTTTCAAACTGATAATACATTGTTAGTCCTTACGTTTACAAAATATGTTTTTTCTATCGATAAACGTTTGGTTAAAAAAGAATGTCATTCTCCATTTCTAATATCATTTTAGATTAAATTCCTATTTAATCCTTACTTACAATTCATTCATTTGAATTTAAGCCATTTTTATATAATTATTAATATATTAAATAAATGTATATTTATATAATTATAATTACTTTTAATCTATGTGAAATATGTCAGAATGACACTCTTGGGCAACCAGAGAAAATATAATTTTGCATTTTTTGGTCAATAATATAACTATCTATAAAGACTTAATTAGCCAAGTCGGTGGAGCGCGACTACATAAATAAGATAAGACAACTGTATTCGGACACTCTGTGCCAAAATATCCGCCTTTTTGTTGTTCGCCTGTGGGATATGCGTGATAAACAAACTTCGTAAAGTATTTCTTCCGGTGCGCATATTCCTCTAGATGGATAGCAAGTGCCGAACATTCCGCGGGTGTAGACACTATCTTCACCAACTCCGAACAGTCTGCAACAAAAGTAACTTCTTGTTGATTCCATCGCTTCATACATTCTATCGCCCAAATCAGTACTTCAAATTCTGCATGTAAAGGCGAGACACTTGGTCTAATATTCATGGCTTTCATCATGATATATTTTTCTCCTTCGTAGATGCTATACCAGCCTTGTCCATAAAACATATCTCTTTCCCTCCATGACCCATCTAAGAAACACCATCTTTCCCTTATTTCCATATTTATTTATTTTAGAATAACCATCTCCTCAATCATGTTTTCTGGAATAAACATCTTTCCCTTTTTTCTGTGAATCTGGAGTTGTTTCCTGATTTCGATTCAACAATATTTTAAATGTTTCTAGGTTCCCTGTCAACATTGTTAAAGACATTCATTTCTACCCATCCAGATATACCAAATTATCCATGGGAAATGTATCTTTTGATTATTAGATGGTAATCTCCAGAACATAGTCCATATTTGCATAAATTGATGATCGTGGAAAATTCTCAGGGTTGGATGGGATCAATGGTAATGCTCAAGTTTGTAAAGCCGGTTGACATTCAAATAATACATGGTTTATTGATTCCTCATCTGTCCCACATCTGGCTCAATGAGTATCACATTTTATACCCCTTTAATTTAGATTATTTGAAACCGCTAAACATCCAGTTATGGGCTGCCATAAGAAATGCCTTATCTGAGGTGGACATTTTATCTCCCAAGTAAAAGTATGTAGAGCCTTTATATTAGGTCCATAAATTGGTGGACCATGAGTACTCGCAATCAAGGATTCACGCTCTAAATGATTCCCATATTTCACCGTATATTATTCTGATTTTTAAAAAATGCCATCCATTTATGTCCGGCCGTAGAAATCGGCTAACATGTAGACTGGTGATTATATTTGCATCCTCTGGTACTATAATATCTCTGATCAATTCATCATTCCACATATGTGTCATAGGATCTATCAATTGATTAACTGTTAGAAATTGATCAAAGTGGGTGTTTTTACATGATGATGACCTCGAGCATAGGCCTGGTATCCATGGATCATGCCATACTGAAATGGATGTTCTTGTTCCTACTCTTTTGGTTAGTTATTTGCTAACCAGAGATCGGGCATATACAATATTTCTCCAGCCATAAGATGGAGAGTATTATTTTATTGGGTCCATAGGACCTCCATTCCGATAATATCTCCCTTTGAACATCTTCACGAAAAGGCACTCAAGATATTCAATTAGTCTCCACAATTGATTAACTAACATTGCTGTATTCATATCTAATAGATCCCGAAAACCCAAACTGCCACCTTCCTTCCCCAAGCACAATTTATCCCATGATAACTAATGCATTCCTTTATGGGAACCATTTGTACTTCACCAAAATTGGGCTATAATACTCGAGAGTTTATTAATAACCGCTTTTGATAGCCTGAAATAAGACATTACATGATTTGGTAAAGCCATGGCTACTGATTTTATTAAAACCTCCTTCCCTCCTCTTGTCAGATACTTTATCGTCCAACCATTTACCTGATTATGTAGCCTATCTTGAAGAAAACTGAAAATCTGTTTTTTTTTTTGCACCTCCTAAACTTTACAGAATCCCCAAATAAGAACCCATTTCCCCAATATTAGTGATTCCTAGGACCAATTTTATTTCTTCCCGAACTGTATCTGGAAGTTTAGGACCAAACTGTAAGGATGATTTAGCAAAGTTAATTTGCTGACCCGAGACCGACTCATACTCCTTCATTATTCTGATTATAACCAGACATTTCTCCTTTGTAGCTTTGTAAAAAAATAAGTTATCGTCTGCAAAAAAACATGTGAGATATTGACAGACATGCTCTAGCAACCTTTAAACCAATGAGTAATTTCCCTCTCTCCGCTTTTTGTAAATTAGATATTAAAGCCTCTGTACACAATATGAAAAATACAGTGATAAGGGATCTCCTTGTCGAAGTCCCCGTTTGGGCTTAATTAAACCATGTGGTTGTCCGTCCAAAAGAACCTTGTATTGAACTGACATTATGCAATGCATCACCAGCTTAGTCCAATGTGCTGCAAATCCCAATTTCCTTAACAATTTCTCAATAAATTCCCATTCTACTATACCGTAGGCTTTACTCATGTCCGTTTTTATTGACATATATTTCCCTTTACATGATGGATTAGTTCTTAAACCATGGAACATTTCCTGTGCGATTAAGATATTATCAAAAATGAGCCGTCCCGACACAAAAGCATATTGTGTTTCCGATATAAGGGCCGGAAGAAGAGGTTTCAAATGTTGACAAAGAACCTTCAAAATGATTTGTATCCGACATTACAAAGACTAATGAGTATTAATTCTGTCATTCAACTCTCTCTTTCCATTTTTAGAATCAAACATATGTTCGTAAGATTGATCCTTGTGTTCAGTTCCCCTCTTTGTAAGAAAACCTTTACTAGATTAATGATGTCATGTTTAATGATTGGCCATGATCTTTGAAAGAATAAAGCTGTCATTCCGTCTGGTCCCCGTGCCTTTTCTGGATGCATCATGAATAGAGCACTACGTATTTCTTTCTCTGTCGCTGGTTTCATAAGGTTTCTATTCATTTGATTTGTTATCAAAGAGGGAATATCCTAAATAAATTCCTCAAAATTAGAGGGTTTTGTAGAAGAAAAAAAGTTCATCAAAGTAGTCCACCGCTAGTTTTCCAACCCCTTTTTCTGTTGAGACTCATTCACCCTCCGAATTGTGTAATCCAATAATTTGATTCTTTGCCCTACGTTGTTTTGTCAAAGCTTGATAATACTGTGTTACAGACCATTGATGTATTCTATAAATTCCTACTTTTTGTTTCCAGTAAAATTTCTCATTCATGTACGCCTCTTTCAATTTCTTGGTTATTTCAGGACCTCTCCAAAAATTCGATTATCATCATTCTGGACCTCCTTCAGTGCCTCTTGCAATTCATTGATTTTTCCTTTCCATAAGACGGATTATTTTTCCTCCATCTTGAAATTTCATTACGACATTTCTTGACCTTATTCACAAAATCCCTCTCATTTATCCCACTTAATTGTTTGTAACCTCTAGAAATTGCTTCCATTAATCTATCCTGACCAATCCACCTTTTATCAAATCTAAATTGACCCTTTTCCCTTAGGATGTTATCTTCAATTGTTTCCACTATTAGTCGATGATCGGATCCCACCATTGCCAGATATTCAACATAAGAATTTGGATATAAGGTATGACACTCCTCATTCGCCAAAGCTCTATCTAACCGACAACGAATTGGTTTTCCCCCCTCGCCAGCATCTCCACGAAAGTGAGTTTCCAAGAGAAGGAAAATCCACCAAACCGCAGTCTCGGATCATATTATTAAAATCCAAAAATTATTCGCAAGTTTAAGTTCCCCCTGTTTTTCATGATTGCCTGTAATCTCATTCAAATCACCTATAAAAAACCATGGTTCACTATGTGAAACCCCTATTCTGGTAATCCGTTCCCATACTTGGTTTCATATTTTTTGAACTGGAACTCCGTAAATAAACGTTAAGAAGACTTCCCCCCCCCCGCCCCCCGAATTTCAGCTTCAACATCAATTATTCTATTACTAGAATAAAGGATGTTCACCTTATACATATTATCATAATAAATAACTAATCATCTGCTTGAACCCCTTGGTTCTACCATGTGAATATTATCGTACCCAAAATGGTATTGAAAACTTTGCACAAACGCAAAGTTATGTTTTGTTTCTAACATAAACAAAAAGCTGGTTTATGTTTAAACAATATTTCCCTGAAGAAACTTATTGTCTATTTACTCTCTAAACCCTGACAATTACAACTTAATATCTGCATTATAAATCGATTTGATCAAATAAACTGACAATGGGTTTAATGATACCAACACAGCTTCCGCATATGTTAGTAAAACCAATTCAAACCATAATCCAAATTGTTCCTTAGACCAATTATAACCTGGTAAAATGTATTCCTGAGTCAGGTATTCCTTATATTAAGAAACTTTTTATTTAAACACAGTAACGTTACAACAAACCGAGATACAAGCAAACATTTTATACTACAAATTTCTCCTAATGAAGAACTCCTTAGAAAAATTTCCAAGAAAACACCTATATAGATGCACCACCGTGATACCCATAAAGTGATCCTGATGAAATATTGCCTCATCCTTGCCGATACAATAACCTCTGTTTCTTTTGGGTATCCTGACTTCTTTCTCAAACTGAGCCAAAGTCCAGATTGCTGAAGAGACCCATTCCCTTTAACACCTTGTTCAGACCCTTGAAGTATATGCCGTATTGTAACGCCCCTTTCCCATTCTCCGCTGACCGTCGAGCTGACCGGTCAACAATCAAACAAGAACATGACCGATCGAACCCGAGCAAGTCGAACGGGAAAAGTTCGCCACAGGACGAAGCCAAAGATAGTTCGGTTTGACACAAAAGGCTCGCACCAATCTACCTTCGACTCCGCTATCCTCATATCCATAGTACAAGCAGTACTACTTGCACTACTTCAATGAGTTGTGTCGGTTCGGACTTAAACCTCATATCAGGGAAACAATTTCATTTTTAAGTAATCAAACGTTGAATACAACGTTTAACGGGTTTTACAAACAATAATCGATATAAACATATAAACAATCAAAAATCACGAATATAGCGCAGCTGCCGAACCGAAATAAAAACACCCCAAACCCCGAATCAAAACCCGTCACAAGCAACCCGAAGCTACACCGAGGACCTCCCGCGTCCGTCGCTGCTAAACCTGAAAAACACAAAAAGAGTCTAATGAGCGATCTAAGATCACCCAGTGAACCGGCTCCCCACTAATGGCTTCTAGTCTATCTACAGTCTACAAATCCCGCCCCAAACCCAAAATAACAATCAACAGGAAATAAATGGTCGATCACGCACTACCTAGTCGTGATAAACCCACAACACACAATCAAAGCCAAAATAAAGAGAATTAAGGGAAATCGAAGGCACTGCTGCACATGTCCTCGATTGGACTCGATATATCTATCGCGCACGGAAAGAAATATCAAACAAAGCTGGGCCCTACGAACTCGGTAACTTCCACGGGTTTACATCTTCACCTATATGGTAACTCACCCATGACTCCTAAACGTGTACACAAGGTCCCACGAGTAGGACACCGTTCTCCGTCCATCGATACGCGGTGACTCGGACTACCCCTAGATAGTCAGAGTTTCCATGTGATTCGGCCCTAGGACATAACCCTGTAATCTCCGAATCACACACCTACCGGCGTCACCTGATAGGTTAACAACCTAACCAGAATCACCATGACCTGGTTAAGTAAAACCCGAGGATCCAATCGGGTCGGAAGTACCGGAACGTAAAAGAAAACCTAGGCTTGCGGAATCTAACGCACCCTAGAGTCCTAGTGCAGAAATGTAAACACGCAGACTCGCTGGGACTCTAGCACAGATCACGCAATCAACAATAAATAATAATTTCCCAACCCATTCCGCAAGCCACTACACTACCACCGCTCTGACTAGGTAAGATAACTAGTCAGCACCCGCTAACTTACCCGGTCCCGTGACCGAAGTAAGTGTCTGCAATGACTGCTCGGCCCAACACCGAGCAGTCTAATAAACCTGCACAGAAACTCACAACAACAACAACACCGAATCACACAATCACAATCAATCACACACAGTCACCACAAACAGGCCTATTAGGGTTTCTAAGTCTTTTAATCTGTTTCTTATCCGCTACCTTGGGTTAGCGGCTTGCTAACCCGTAGACGGCCTCCAACACACACCACTTCCTTATTAACCCACCCTAAGTATCTTTAATTAACTTCTCGATATGTCAGTTTAGAGTTAGTAAATTTACTAACTCCCCGACATCTCATTATTAACTAATTGATTCATTACCCAATTCCCGCTAATAACCCTAAACCCAATCCCGTTAATACTCTATACATTCGTTTAGGTTAAATTCATTAATATTTGTTCTTTATACTTATATATATGCATATACGATCCTATTCAAACGGTCTATATGAATGCATCAATCAAGCTTTACTAACAACCTAGCGGCACACAATCGCTTAACCTTTTTAATTCTAAACCCTAATCATGCTTAATCAGTCCTATCCGGTTTATTATTAAACGTCCAATTAATTTATTATTTACTGTTCAATTTGACTCACGGGTATGCAACTTAACTCTATGGTTTAGTAATTTCCGGTCTAAATCATTTTACGAGTTTCCGAGCCGACTCACGGAAATAATCGCGGAATCGCCAACTCGATGTGAATGTGAATTCCCAAACTGCCGAACCTCGAACTCCGAATCCCGAACACACCTGAGTCACTAAACCACTGAACCAATAAACCACTGAACTAAACCGATCCAATTACCCCAAAATGAACCGGTTTGATTAAACCGGTTTGAGATTGAACCGTTGACCGGTTCAACTCACTTTGACCCGGTTTAATAAACCTCAAAACAACTCCAATTTCTGATCAACCTATACCAATGGACTCCTTGAAGAATCGGCTTCACTTTGGTGGCGGAAGAGCTTCACCGGCGGCGGAGCTCCGGCGTTGACCGGCGGCGGAGGAGAGTTGACCGCGGCGGAGATAGCTTTTCCGGAGACTTCCGACGGCGAACCACCTAACAAACTGCTCAGAAACACCAGATCTACTCATTTCCAACCTCACAATAGCTAAAAACAATGGAGAAAAGAAGAGATCCCACAAACCCTAAAGAAGCGGTTGCTCCTTGGCCGGTTTCCGGCGATCTCCGGCGGTTACAACGGCGGCGACTGGCTGGAAAAGATAGAGGAGATCAATATGAAGCAATATCACTTTGTAGATCTGAATTTGGGTTAAAGGAGAGGAAGTTATGGAATTTGTTGTGGAAGAAGCAAATGAAGGAGAAGCACCGGCGACTTTCTCCGGCGGTCATCCGGCGGTTTGAGGTGACTAACCGGCGGCGGTTGAAGAGGAGAACAAGGTAGGCTCAGTGGTACAAGTGGTTTGGAGAGATTTGGCTTAGATCACAAGTTATGGGATTTCTTGCTCAAGAAGGTTTGATGAACATGCTAGGGTTCATGGATTTTTGGCTTGAAGATTCAAAGAATATGGTTGAGTTTCGAGACAAAAGTTTGCATGTTCTTGAGTGGAAGAGATAGGAGAGATCGAGAGAGAGCTTGAGAGAGGTTAGAGAGAGTGGTTAGATTAATTGAATGAGATTTGATGGTTTTTGCATGCATGCAAATGGATTCATTTAATTTTTGGCATGCATGACACTCCACCAAGCAAGGTGGCGCCTCAGGGAGAAGACAGGTGTCCCTCTGGGAAGTTTTGGTTGCCAAATCACCTCTTAACCCATCATTAACCAACCATTAATCTCACTTCGTCCATTGCTCGGTTTTACAGTTTCTCGGGTTTAATATTTTAGACGGTCTCCGGATGATCCCATAAATTTCCAAACCTCCATAAAAAGTTTCTCCATACTATTTTATGAATTTAGCATTTTGAATCACTCCGTTCGGACTTACGTAGCTCCGGTTATGAATTTCCGAAGTTTCATCGGTTTAGTCGGTTTCCATTCCCGACAAGCCGAAAAACTCGATTCCGCACCGATTCCTCCAATTCTGGTCTTGTGAACATTCTGTATATTGAAATATAAGAATATTCGGCCCGTCTTAGCTTCCATCTCGAACTTTGGTAAAATTACCATTTTACCCCCGACATTGGTAAAATGACAATTTAACCCCTGGTTGACTTTCTGCTGCCCGTTGACCGTTTTTTTGATACGGGGTATCACACGTATTGTTAAGAATAACTTTACAAACTGGAAATGAAAGTGAGGATTCACACTTGTGTCAACCGTAATCAGAAGTTAACCTGATGCACCATCAAAACACCCGGATCGCCAACCAAACCCATATCTAATCCATCCATATATGTGTGTAACAATAATAAATGCAGCTATGATAGAACCAACAAGATAGTGAATCCTAAGCCTCCACAATATTAAACACTCACTGAAAAACAGAAGATAAACCGTAACCTCAGAGAAGCCTATATTTCCAAAAAAACAAACTTCATACACTTTTGAAACCTCCGACAGTGACTGTGCAAAAATTGTATCACTAATAGCGTCCATACATGAAAAATTTGCAATCCTCGTTAACATTCGTTAGCCTAATGCACCGTCAAAAAACCTGCATCTCCATTAAAAAAACACACCTCATGCACCCATATGTATATTAATAACAGAACTCTGAGCATCTAAGATAAGTACATTTGGATAGTGTCGTGTAAGTCTCCACAATGTTGAAGACACCTTCAGAATAAAAGACCAGGACTCTCGTATGCCTATAAATTCCAAAAACACAAATTCATAGACTATTGAACCCTCATACACCATTGATCCTTCTATGTATTGATGAGACGATCCAACTGTGTCTGAGCAAAGTGTATAGCGCCAACAACATCCAAACGTGAGTCACCTAATTTTTAATGTCCAGCACAAGCCAAACATCGATTTCATCAGTATTTGCAAACAAGCCAAAATAATGTAATGTCATAAAGAAACAAAAATAATTCCATATCCATACACCTATATTAGACATGCTGAAATATCTTAAGACGAATAACCAAACACCAGAACCATATTTGCCATCACCATATTCCCAGAACTTATTAATTCAAAGGAGCACATCCTCTACAGTACAATAAAGAAGCCCTATAAGATTAACCTATTGGACAAAACTTGAGGAAGATGCATTTTATTTATATCATGTGTATAACTCATAACTTTTGGAAAATATAACAAATTTAGCTAATCACAGCAGCTCTTAAACATAAAAACAGAAAGAACAAAACAAACGATCAAGAATTCTAGTTGTGGATATGTGTACTACCAATACCACACTAGACCTAGTTTTATTTAAACTTAAAGGCTGTAAATAATACGATCTTCCTCTGGCTGCTATCTTCATCTTTATTCAAGGTTTCCTTTTGGTTTTGTTGCTTTCTTGGGGAGCATGATAGATTTTGGTTATCCCTAACTCTCAATCTCTTTGTAATTGCTATCTTATGAACTGAATAATACGTTATATTGAAATGGAAAAGGATTACAGCTTGTTATTGATCAATCTCAAACTCTCATAGCGAGCTCAAGAAATGATCATCGATCTCATGGCGATCGATCCGTTAAGTCTCATAACGACATTAACAAACAACAACAAGCATAAAGAACAAATGAAAACTACGGGAGCTATTTATATCAGCTCAACCACTGTTTATTCTTGACTTCACCCACTAACATCAAACCCTCTCTTTGAACTCGAGTGTTTGACTGTTTTCTTCAAACTTCATCCTCCTTAGCAACGGTACTTGCCTCGTCGTATGTTTCTTCTTCTCTTGATCCAGCTACTATCTTCTTCTTATGGTAGTATGTATTGTGGAATATATCAATACTCCCTCCATTAAAACCAAGCTTGCCCTCAAGCTTGTAATAAGGAAACTTGCGAGCAAACTCACGAGATGACATCCAAGAATTATCGATCTCCTGCTTCCTAATCCATTTAACCAACAACTCCATTTCACCAGTAGAATTGTACCGTTTGTCTAACACATCCTCTGGCTCCCATGTCAACTCATGTGGCTCTAAACAGACCTGAGGTAAGTTAGTGCACAACTCATGATTTCCCAAGGCCTTCTTCAACTGAGAAATATGAAATACAAGATGTATTTTAGCATGTGCCGGTAACTCAAGTCGATAAGAAACCTTCCCGATATTCACCAGAATCCGATATGGTCCATAAAACTTGGCAGCTAACTTCTGACAAAAGCGCCTTGCCACCGTCTATTGCCTATAAGGCCTTAGTTTCAAATAAACCAAATCACCCACCGATAGGTCTACGTCACGACGATGTTTATCAGCCCGAGCCTTCATTATATCTTGAGCATTGGCCAGATTCAACTTCAACTGATCCAACATAGCATCACGATCCAGCAGAGACTGTTCCAGTTCAAAGTTAGTGGTCGATCCCTTCTCAAAACGTATTACAGGAGGTGGATCACGACCATAAACTACATTGAATGGTGTCGTCTTCAGTGATTTGTGATAACTCATATTATACCAAAGCTCAGCCCATGACAAATACTTGTACCAAGTTTTGGGATGTGTAGAAGCAAAGCAACGAAGATACGTTTCTAAACATCTATTCAAGACCTCAGTTTGACCATCGGTGTGAGGATGAAATGAAGTACTGTATTTGAGCTTGGTACCCGTCTGTTTGAAAGTTTCACTCCAGAAAGAACTCAGGAAAATACGATCTCGATCTGATATAATGCTGCGAGGAAACCCATGAAGTCGAATTATCTTCTTAATCACCAGTTTCGCTACATCCAAAGAAGTAAACGGATGTTTCAATCCGATAAAATGGCCCAGCTTACTCAACCGGTCAACGACCACCATGATTACATTAAACCTACTTGAAGTCGGCAATCCGTCAATAAAATCAAGACTAATGTCTTCCCACACCTGCTCAGGAATAGGCAGTGGCTGAAGCAGACCTGCTGGAGAAAGTTGAATGCTTGTGTGTTTGACAAATGTCACACTCTGCAACATACTTCTGCACTCTCTGATACATCCCCTCCCAATAGAAAGATCTTTGCAACCTTTTGACGGTTTTCAACACGCCAGAATGTCCTCCCATCTGACTGTCATGACACTCTACCAAAAGCAAAGGAATAAAAACAGATGTTCTCGGAATCACCAACCTATTTCCATACCATAATTTCCCTTCACTGACATGGTACTTTGATGTCAGCAATTCCTTATTCTGGATCTTGGATATTAGCTTCTGTATTTCCTCATCACTATCAATCTCCTTAAATAGATCCTCCCACTGCAAAACAGAAGGTATTGTTAAAGCCAATAACACTGCTGAAGTGAGTATACTTCTGGAAAGACTATCAGCTGCTTTGTTCTCACACCCCGGCTTGTAAAAAATATCAAAATCGAATCCCAACAGATGTGTCAACCATCTCTGATACTCCATATTCACCTCTTTCTGTTCTAGAAAATATTTCAAGCTCCTTTGGTCAGTGTGAACCTGAAACTTCCTCCCAATTAGATAATGCTTCCATTTTCTTACTGCCATAACAATCGCCATCAATTCTCTCTCATATGCTGGCTTTAATTGTTCTCTAGGAGTCAAAGCATGGCTAAATAATGCTATTGGATTCATCTCTTGCATTAGAACAGCCCCTACACCGAAATCAGAAGCATCAGATTCAATGATGAATAGTTTATCAAAATCCGGTAAGGCTAAGACCGGAGCTTAGCTCATTGCCTTTTTTGGGCTTTCAAACGCTTTCTGAGTATCAACATCCCAACCAAACTGGTCCTTACGCAGCAACTGAGTCAACGGTCTAGCCAACAACCCATAATTCCTCACAAATCTTCGGTAATACCCGGTCAGCCCTAAAAACCCACGCAATTGTTTAATGTTCTTTGGAGGTGGCCAATTTGTCATAGCCTCTGTTTTTCTTATATCAGTAGCTACTCCTTTCTCTGATATAATATGGCCCAAGTAGTCTACTTGATCCACACTAAAAGAACATTTCTTCTGATTTGCGTATAACTGCTGCTCTCTCAACACAGTTAACACCTGCCTCAAATGTTCATTATGATCCCTCCTGTTCTTGTTGTATATTAAGATTTCGTCAAAGAAAACAAGAACAAACTTCCTCATAAACGGTTTGAAAACCTTATTCATTAAAGCTTGGAAAGTGGCAGGTGCATTGGTGAGGCCAAATGGCATCACCAAAAATTCATAATGCCCCTCCACAGTCCTAAAGGCAGTCTTACAAATGTCCTCTTCTTTCATGCGGATTTGATGGTATCCAGATCTCAAATCCAGCTTAGAAAACACTTGTGCTCCGTGTAACTCATCCAGTAATTGATCTATAACCGGGATAGGATATTTGTCTTGGATTGTTACACGGTTGAGAGAATGATAATCAACACAGAACCTGATGGAACCATCCTTCTTCTTGACCAGTAGTACCGGACTAGAAAATGGACTAGGGCTAGCTCTTATCACTCCTGATTCCAACATATCAGTCACCATCTGTTCCATTACTATTTTCGTAGCATGGGGATACCGATAAGGACATACAGAAACAACTGATATTCCCAGAGATAATTGAATGGCATGTTCCTGTCCTCGAATAGGTGGTAAACCTGTTGGAACCGCAAACACATCCTGAAACTCCTCCAACAGAGTATTGAGCTCAGGCATACATTCTGGTCTAGTTGATGTCACCATTTTGTTAGTAAGCAAAACTTCCCTTCTTGACTCACCAACACAATAGATTGGAGACAATGACTTAAAATAAAGTTTTTGACAATGTAATGAAGTATCTCCCAACAAAGTCACTGAACTTCCATGATGAGTAATTGTGAATTCCTGTGTCTTCCAATCAATTTCACATTTACCCAAGGTTTCAAGCCATTGAATGCCAAGTATAACATCAACACTGCCCAGCTCTAGAGAAATGAAGTCTGATGTAAAATCAATGTGATTAAGTTGGAAAATGACATTCTTGAAAACTCCCAAAGCAGCCACTTGAACACCATTTCCCAACAATACATCCAGGTTGCTTTCTGCAGAAACTCTCAAATGCAACCTCTTCACAACTTTAGGAGATATAAAGTTGTGGGATGCTCCACTATTGAGCATGACTATTGATAGGTCTAGTTTTAATCCCTATACTAACTGCAAGTGCACAGTATATCAATGTAGTACTTAGGGTATCGAATCCACAGGGACTCCGGTCAACGATAGATTTAGAACTATTAAGATAAAACTAGGAGAAAGCAAAAGTGAATAGAAACTAAAAAGCAATGCAGGAAAGTAAATAGCGAGTTTGTGAGCAAGGAAACAAAGGCGTTAAGTCTAGGGAGTTCTCAGGAAATCAGAAACATAAGCTATTCAATCAATCGGATCTAATTAAGAGTTATTCTAGAACTCAAACACAGATATAGAATTAACCAACTATCGTTGCGAGAATTCTCTAAGTCTAAGTGCAACAATCCAAATTCCTTTGCAATTACTAACAGATTAAACCAGCTTTAATTCCAAGTTCGATATGTTCACAATCTAATTAAACCAAATTCCTTTGCGAGTAATTAAATTGCTTATCTAGGTTCTTTCTAGCTAATCAACCAACTGTCGTTGCGGAAATCAACCTAACATCATAAATCTGGATAGTTACTTCAGATTAAGCATTAAGAACAACTTAGATAAAGAACTAGCAAGTATGAATCCCTACAGATCTATCAACCTATAATTCCATAAAATCCCTAATGAGAACCCCTAAACTTAACAGGTAATCTACTCAGACATAATCATCGAGACAGAAAACATCTTGAATAGAAAACCAAATAGCATATATTAAATAAAGAAACAGGGGTTCGAAATCCTCTCTCTTTCAAGAGCAGGATCAGCCCCTAACTCTCTCTAATAAAATAAAACTTAGTTATGAAAGTGTAGCCTAAACAATGGCTTCAAAACCCTAATATAATGGTCTAAAGTCGGTTGGGGGCTTCTTTGTAATTATAAAGAACTTCTGGGCAAATTGCAATTTCCATAATCTTCATTAACCGCCGAGAAAATCCCATAACGCATGTGCATCGAGCGATGTCAAAGGTGCATCGATCGACACAGGTATCAAATGTCGACAGTGAACTCTATCTCTCGGGTCAATACTCCAAAATGCTCCATAATGTCCAATTCCGCTCCAAACGTGTCTAGACCTGTAAACATACTAAAAAGACTCCAAAACATAACATAAGACTCGATAAATAAGATATATACAATGGTTAAAATCCCTAAAATCCATGGTATATCAACTCCCCCACACTTAGCTCTTGCTTGCCCCCAAGCAAGTAAAGAACCAAAGCATGGTGAAGAGGTTTGAAAACTTTCAGAAACTCTTTTCATCCTAGAAGCAACAACACTCAGATTCCCCTTAGTAAACCACTGAAAGAATCACCTGCAGACATCAAGACCAACATATACTTCCCCCACACTTAGCAACTGTCATAAGTAAACTCCACAATCATATTCACGCATTCAAATTCACCCTACTGACTTCTACAAGTATTTAAGTGCGGTATCACCTAAGGAGTATCGATCAAAGGGCACATGGACTCTTACTTTGCCAGCTCTAGACCACCATACTATCTTTCTCAGGTCCCTTTCTTCTCTTTTCCCTTCCTTAGCATTCTGATTTTTCCCATTGGGTATCATTTTTTTTTATCAGTGCTCTTCCCGTTAAGGGGTGTACTTTGGACACATTCCATGGATCGCACATGAGGTAATAGTTTTTGCTACTACTCCTGTGACTACTTCAAAGTTACTAACTCATCCTCAGTTTATTATTATTATTTTTTTACTTTATGGAAGGGGAGAAGGGAACCAAATAGGACAGGTTTACAGGTTGTGTCAGAACTAACAAAGGAATCCGACTCAAGGTATTCCAAGCCCTTAGGTGAGAAAATTAAGTCAGTATTAAGGTGAAGTCGGTAAAAGGATCCTCTGATACCTGAAGTGATGTGGGTGTCCTCAGTAGGTTGATCTGTGTTTGGGTTTTCTAATAGTCAGAGATTGATCTGCAACTTCATCCCAATGGTCACTTAAGTTCCTGCAAGATGTTGTTAATCTTCTCAAAAATTTACTGTTTCCTACTTAAACTGGTTTTGACTCAACAAAACAAATTTTTTTGAAAATTGGACTGACTCTAAGAAAACAGAAAGATAAAGTCAGTAGCACCTCCCCCACACTTAAGACACACTGTCCCCAGTAGTGTCAAGCAAAGGATTGGTAAAAAGAAATAAAAAAAAATGTTAATGGATGTGTTGAGTTCTGTCTGATTTTTACCTCTGTCGCACATGCATCGATCGCTGCATAAATGCATCGACCGTTGCTAGGCGATATTTCGTCGTGTGTCGATCGTTGCTCAGGACCGCAACGATCGCTGCAATGCGATTTCTTTCGTGTTGTGACGATCGACACACCTTGTGTCGATCGACGCACTGCGAATCTGTCGAAACCTGCAGACAGAATTCACCAAAAACCAAAAACAAAAACGTAAAATGCTAATGAAAACACCAAAAATAAATTATGCAAACCTAACAGTGGGTTGACTCCCACTCAGCGCTTGTTTTGAGTAATTAGCTTGACTATGGGATAGAGATTGAACTCATGGCGGTTTCAACAGAGACTTTGAGTGTCTCTGTGAATATCTCTTCATCCAAGGAGGTGTATAGGCTTTCAGATCATGAGGTTTTCCAAGGAACGAAGGAGTAGAATCAGGGCGGGAGCGAAGCTTGGGTGGGATTCTGCGTTTTCCTGCATTCAAAGTTGATGGATTAGGAGGTTTAAACTTAGATGATTTATGCCTTACCTTTGGTGGAAATGAGATGTCTGGAGCTTTCTGCTTATGAGTAGTTGCAGGAACTGAAGATGTTAGAGCAGGTTCAAGAGGAACCGCCATCTTTTTCTCTCCAATCAAACTCTCTGGTTCTACCTCAACACTGAAGCTCTGTCCATCAATGGTGGCTCTCTGCTTCTTGTCCATCTTGAACTGCAATGACTCATCTCCCAGGTGGAGAGCAATCAGACCACGTCTCACATCAATCACTGCGCCAGCAGTAGCTAAGAAAGATCTACCAAGTAGTAAAGGATCATCAGGCTCAATCTCATACTTCAGCACCACAAAGTCTATTGGAATCAAGTAGTTTCCAATTCTCACATTAATGTCCTCAAGAACTCCTACCAGATACTTCTTTGATCGATCAGCTAGGATAAGAGAGATCCTAGTAGGCTGGAAATCCATCAGTCCTAATCTCACAGCCACAAAGTATGGCATGAGATTCACATCAGCTCCTAAATCACACAGAGAACGCGTGAATCTGTCCTTAGAGATGGAACAGTCGAGCACAAAGGCTCCTGGGTTTGGTATCTTCTCTGTAATCTGAATCAGCTTCTTTTCCACCACCTTCATGCATTTAGCCACTCCTAACTTCTGTTTAGACAGTTTACGAACCTTAGGATATGGCACAGATGGCTTATAGACTCGTTCTGGGACTGTGACGGAGTTCTGGTCCCATCGTGCATCGATCGACACAAAGCGATTATCTTCAAATTCATCAGACGTATCGGGGATGCATCGATCGACATCGTGGTTGTGTCGATCGACGCATGTCTCAGACAGACAATATTCATCCAGAAAATCCGAGATTATGCTCTCTTCTTCTCCTAGCAAGTCAATTTCATCTCATGTGATCACAGCATTGACGTATTGCCTCTGTCCAGCTTTCCTAGCTTCATTTTGCCTCTGTATTGCCTCAACTGTCTGTCGAGCTTGGACATCTAGCTTCTTCACATGCGTGCTTAAAGATTCAAACTTCCCGTTCAGATTTTCATACAATGCATCTATCTTTGAGTTTAAGGACACATCGATCTGTTTTTGTCCCTCAAGAAACTGCTCCATCATGATTTTCAATATGCTCTTATGCGTAGGTGCAGGCGGTGCTTGGTAAGAAGAAACACCATAGTTCCTCGAGAAAGAGTTACTCTGTTGCTGAAAAGGTTCCTGATTGTTGAATCCATTCCCTCCAAAACATTTGATAGTTTCTTGTGCATACTTTCCAATTATAAGACTATGCAGATAGTCAACTTTGTTTTTCAACCCAGCCATCTGCGAACTGTCAACCCCTGAGCCGAAAATATCATTCCGACACATCGTCCTTCCAGATCTCTTAGTGATTTTGCGAACTGTGTCGACCGATGCAATATGAGCGTCGATCGATGCAAGACGATTCTTTCGAATATGACCTGCAAAACAGAGAAAAACAGAAAAATAAATCAGAAAAATAAAAAAAAAACGAAAAACCTAGTCTAAACCTTAAGTTCAAATCTATCGAAGACTCAAAAGAGTCCCCGGCAACGGCGCCAAAAACTTGATAGGTCTAGTTTTAATCCCTATACTAACTGCAAGTGCACAGTATATCAATGTAGTACTTAGGGTATCGAATCCACAGGGACTCCGGTCAACGATAGATTTAGAACTATTAAGATAAAACTAGGAGAAAGCAAAAGTGAATAGAAACTAAAAAGCAATGCAGGAAAGTAAATAGCGAGTTTGTGAGCAAGGAAACGAAGGCGTTAAGTCTAGGGAGTTCTCAGGAAATCAGGAACATAAGCTAATCAATCAATCGGGATCTAATTAAGAGTTATTCTAGAACTCAAACACAGATATAGAATTAACCAACTGTCGTTGCGAGAATTCTCTAAGTCTAAGTGCAGCAATCCAAATTCCTTTGCAATTACTAACAGATTAAACTAGCTTTAATTACAAGTTCGATATGTTCACAATCTAATTAAACCAAATTCCTTTGCGAGTAATTAAATTGCTTATCTAGGTTCTTTCTAGCTAATCAACCAACTGTCGTTGCGGAAATCAACCTAACATCATAAATCTGGATAGCTACTTCAGATTAAGCATTAAGAACAACTTAGATAAAGAACTAGCGAGTATGAATCCCTACAGATCTATCAACCTATAATTCCATAAAATCCCTAATGAGAACCCCTAAACTTAACAGGTAATCTACTCAGACATAATCATCGAGACAGAAAACATCTTGAATAGAAAACCAAATAGCATATATTAAATAAAGAAACAGGGGTTCGAAATCCTCTCTCTTTCAAGAGCAGGATCAGCCCCTAACTCTCTCTAATAAAATAAAACTTAGTTATGAAAACGTAGCCTAAACAATGGCTTAAAAACCCTAATATAATGGTCTAAAGTCGGTTGGGGCTTCTTTGTAATTATAAGAAACTTCTGGGCAAAGTTGCAATTTACATACTCTTCATTAACCGCCGAGAAAAGCCCATAACGCATGTGCATCGATTGATGCCAAAGGTGCATCGATCGACACAGGTATCAAATGTCGACAGTGAACTCTATCTCTCGGGTCAATACTCCAAAATGCTCCATAATGTCCAATTCCGCTCCAAACGTGTCTAGACCTGTAAACATACTAAAAAGACTCCAAAACATAACATAAGACTCGATAAATAAGATATATAACATGGTTAAAATCCCTAAAATCCATGGTATATCAACTACCACTTCTCTTTTGTTAATTCTCCCTTTGAGTTTGATCGTCTTTGGTGAATCAACTCCAAGGAAAGAATTTAAAGACAATGTACAAAACTCATGAGTAAAATCCTGTACATTCTCCTCAGTTTCTTCTTCAG
Source organism: Orychophragmus violaceus (assembly GCA_030180135.1). Taxonomy (NCBI): domain Eukaryota; kingdom Viridiplantae; phylum Streptophyta; class Magnoliopsida; order Brassicales; family Brassicaceae; genus Orychophragmus; species Orychophragmus violaceus. The sequence goes on along the minus strand of CM058234.1, from coordinate 62,892,776 downwards.
CCGAGTTCAACACTTCCATTTCTAACCCGTTGATTACTGTCAAAACTCTCAGCGCCTTGTTTGGACACTCATGAGTGCGTGACCAAGGACCTTTACATTTAAAGCACAATTTGTCCCTCCTCATAGCATCCAATTATTTATTTGTAAACTTATGTCTTGGACGAAGTCCTTGACCCTGTGGATTTATATTTTCCTTAGCACCATTTGAATCTATTCTAGTTTTGTCCCTGTGATCGCAGTGTAGTATACGTATTACCAGTTTTGGCTTGTGATCCAGAACGACCACTGCTTTGCTTATCTATGGAATTACTTACTTCACTGACCACCTGACAAAACGCACCATTTTCCATTCTGATCACAGCAACAATGTAGTTTGCTAAGCCTTGTGGATCTTTTATTCGAATCACCTCCTTCATAGCCTTATTCAATCCCGTATAGAAAATCCTTTCCAGATGCTTATCTTCCAACCCTGAGACTTAAGCAGAGAGATCCTCATATTCTGATACATAATCTGCAACTGTTCTCGTCTGTTTGATAGAGAATAATCTGGTTTCTGGCTCTTCATCAATCGATTCAGCAAATCGCATTATCAGTTTCTTCTTAAAATCTTGCCAGTCCTGAAAACCTCCTCTTCTCATAACCCAGCTAAACCACTTCTTCACTTTCCCTTCGACAGTCAAAGCAATTAATTCCAATCTATCTTCATCGCGGAAATGACCGACTGCGAAAAAATGTTCAACATCCGCTAACCAATCGCTTGTGTGAGTACCATCAAAACTTGGCATCTCGATCTTCTTAAGCATACTGTCTCTATTTGCTAGATTCAGCTGACCAGATCAATATCCTAGTGGAGGATCTTCCCAATTTCGTTCCCAGTTATGATTTGGTACCTGATAACAATGATCGGAGCCTCGCGGAGGTGGTGATGGTGCTTGATCTTGCTGATTGTTGTTAATTGGTTGTTTTCCCAGCATCTTGAGCACTGATTGAAGCTGCTCAGAGATCGCCGAACAACTGAGCTTTGTCTCCATCGCTTGCTTCATCTGAAACTTGTAACCTCGATCCAACTTTTCTACCTCCGATTAAAGTGAGTATTCTTCGTCTTCCATCTCCTCCGCCTTTCGCTGACTCGCCGAAGAAAGAACCATCGCAACGTCGCCGATTGTCCGATCAGTTTCACCGCACCAGTGATAGATTTTGGTTATCGCTAACTCTCAATCTCTATGTAATTGCTATCTTATGAACTGAATAATATGTTGTATTGAAATGGAAAAGGATTACAACTTGTTATTGATCAATCTCAAACTCTCATAGCGAGCTCAAGAAATGATCATCGATCTCATGGCGATCGATCCGTTAAGTCTCATAATGACATTAACAAACAACAACAAGCATAAAGAACAAATGAAAACTACGGGAGCTATTTATATCAGCTCAACCACTGTTTATTCTTGACTTCACCCACTAACAGCAAACTCTCTCTTTGAACTCGAGTGTTTGACTGTTTTCTTCAAACTTCATCCTCCTTAGCAATGGTACTTGCCTCGTCGTATGTTTCTTTCTTCTCTTGATCCAGCTACTATCTTCTTCTTATGGTAGTATGTATTGTGGAATCTATCAGAGCAATACTCCCTTCTCTCCAGCTGTGTGAGAATTGTGGCCATTCCTACAAGTTTACAAGTTTGCATTAAATATATCATTACTGGCTAGAAGTTTTACATTGAACTAAGTAAATATGCGTGCTATGCTGTGGAATCTTTTTCTATCTTCTGTATTTTCTTTTATTAGTTTGTTGTCCTGTTTTGATAAAATAAAAAATTGACAGAAAATAAATATTTCAAACAAATATGCATATAATATTCAATTTACTGAGTAGAGCTACATAAAAATAGATAAAACCAAATCTTAAATAAAAATAATATGTGTGTTTAAATAACACAACTAAGTACATGTTTTAGTATTTTGTATAACGTCTCAATTTTCATATTTAGTCTAATTTACTTATAAACCATTATCTTTCAAAGTAAGTGTTATAATTAACTTTTGTAAAAAAATTTCTTTCAAACTTTTTAAATATGGCACTTTAATTTGTAAAACCCTCTCATGTATATTATTATTTTTATTATAAAAATTGCCTATCTCACCTGAATTTATTTCGTTCTCGATGATGTTGAATTTGTATGATCTATATTATCTTGCTCACTACTAATTCAAAATTCCATCAAATCAATGAAAAATATTTATTTGGCTTTTTTCACTACTCTTTCAAATACCACATATATTTTCTGATCTTCATATCTTTTTTTTTTTGTAACAAATAATCTTCATATCTTTGTATGATATCATCATACTTTGATAACTTTTCATCATAAATGATATTCTTTTTAAAAAAAAAAAAGATCTAAAACACTATATATTTTGTTTATCCTTGGCCATTGACTGTAAATGAAATAACTTCTCACGTCTCTGGTCTTAACATTTGTTCAATATAAAATCTTTTTATAATTCTTATGTTTCTTTCATTTTTCATTCATCTAATAGTGTCAATTTTACTTATTCAATATGACAACACATTTTACCTCATATTTGGTCACTATTTTCTTTATAGTTTGTTTTTTTTTTCTCTCAAAAATTAGCGCTCACTTCTGATTTTATATTTTCCTTTCATGTGAAGATAATGGTTTTTATAAGTAAGTCATTTGGATTCATGAGAAGATGAAATTTCTTTTGCTTTTCTTTTTGAATTTATGTCTTCGTCCTCGTAACTATGATTAGGTTGGGTTGTCCTCTGCCGTCGCAATTTTCTCGGGTGTGGCTTATTGCTTCCCATGCTGATTATATCCTTTAGTATTATTTGTTTCTCAATTGATGTTTGATAAAAATTAGCTGCCTTTACTTCTATAGTCTGTTGTTCTTTTATATTTTAATATATTGTAAGACACTTTAATTAGTGATCAGTGTGTTTTAAAGGTTTTAATATGATTTTGTGTATTTGTAGTGTCGATACTCTTTTCAGAAATTCAAGTAGAATACAAGACAAATGGACCAAAAAACCATTTTTCGATACCAAGTCATTCCGTCTGAATTTCAACATCAAATGAAGACTTTTTCAGTGTTTGATCCTCTTCGAACTTAGACCCTGATGTAGAGAGATATACCAACATCAATCTCCACTTGACATAAGGAAGATCCAACAGTTCAAAATTAGAGAAATATCCGCACAAGAGAGCATCACATCAGCCTGACTGAGATCCAACCTCCATTGGCCGTAACCTTGGCATGTGTAACCGCGGTCAACTTACCCTTGGTCGCGGCCGACCTAATTCCATGGATCCTGATATAACTCGTTTTTACACCATTTTAAATCACTTGAAATCAGTTGTCCAAGTAGAATTCGAACCCATGATCCTCTAAGAAATACATGTCGTCCAACATTTTTTCTTATTGCTTACACCGCTTTTTACTTAAATTATTACAACCTCAATCGTGACACACTCCAAGAAATATTTTTATTTGTCTAAAGAAAGTTAGAATTTGAAAAAGTTGATAGTTCACCATTTTCGATAGATTCGATCCTTTAATATACTACTCTAATTGTTGTATACTTGTAGTAGGTTTTAGGGGTAAAACGTAGCACACTTCAAGTTTTTGGCGCCATTGCTGAGGAATCACTACAAGAAAACAACGTTTTTGTGACTGCAATTTTAGTTGCAAAATTGTCGTTAAACGAGGTTTTAAGACTAAAAAACGACTAAATTTGGTAGTTGTAAATCCTTAGTCGCGAATTACATAGTCGTAAAAATAGTCGGCAAGTTACGATTATTTTACGACTAACAGTAGTAGTCGTAACCTAGACGTATCGTAGTCGCAATATATAGGGACTAACTTCCGACAAATCGACGACCATTGTGCGAATAAAGAGAGAGTTCAGATGCAGTCGGAGAAATGTAGTCATCAAATAGTCGTTAAACTAGGTGACCAACGGCTGACTAATATGTGACTGTATAATATAGTCACAAAGTAGTCGTAAAAACTAGCGACTATGTAGCGACTGGGTAATGACTACTTTAACGACTATCCAGCGAATAATCAGAACATTCATATACGATTATGGTAATGATATAGCCACTATGTGGCGACTATTACTTGACTGACTAATATAGTCACAACTTAGTGGTAATATATAGTCACTATTGGGAGATTATTTAGTGATTAATTTAACTTCTATACATCGACTAACCAAAAAAATATAAAAAATGATCATGGTCAACATTTAACCACTAATTGGCGGCTGTTTAATCACTAATCTAACGACTATGCAACGACCAAGAGGAACATCCAAATACGATTATGGTAATGATTCATCCGCTACTTGGAGACTACTATCTGACTTTCTTATATAGTCACAACGTAGTCGTAGTATATTTGACGAATGCTTAATGACTAAGTTAACGACTATGCAACGACTAATCAGGACATCCATATACGATATTGTATTGAATGTGCCAATACTTTGTGACCGTTGTGAGATAAATTGTCAACTGTTTACTGACTATTTAATTCATAAAAATAAGAATTTTGTTTCTTTCCATTTGATAATTGGTGATATTGTATTTTGAATGATACATGAAATGTAAAAGATATTTGCTTCAAAATAACATAGATAACTAATATACTTCTGTATATGCGCATATATACACAAACGATTATCTACATATGCAAACTCCAACATTAAGGAGTTTCCAAATCATACAGAAAAAATTTAGTTCGATAGGGACAGTGATAAGTAACCTACGAAGAATATGGAGTTGCAGTTGTACATGTTGGGGAACGAGGCTCTTGTTGGGAATGTCCTGAAATCTACCGTACTATCTCTAGAAAGTATTATAAGTGTCGAGATCAGACATAAGTCATAAATACTGGGTGATCATGATGGCTTGCTAGAGTCCGCTCTTGATCTATAAGTTTAGGACTTATTACCAGTATTGTATGATCCCAAAGGGTCACACACCATAGCTAACGGGAAAGTTAAATGGAAATAATACGGTAAGATGCAAAGGCATTTACTGTATTTGTACAGAGAATTGGGCCAAGACAAAAACGGGCTTTTTGTCTGATTTGTGTTTTGGGCCCAAAAGCCCAATAGGCCATTAGTTAATAACTTGGGCCTATATAAGGCAAGAGAGAGGCGCCAGAAACCCTGAGCCTTCTGCGATTTCTGAGCTGTGCCGTATTCCTCTCTCTCTGTTGAATTCCAGCTTGGTCTAGCAGCCTGATCCGAAGCTTGTAAGCGTGTGGATACCTGAGGAGGAGCCGTTTCTCATCAGCTCTAATCTGATCTTGTCATTACCACAAATCATTCCGCTGCAAAGGTAAAGATCAGGTTTGTTTTATGATTCGATTACAAGAACCTAGATCTGTTTAAGATTATGTGCTAGGTTGCAATCTGAGAATTGAACCATGGAAAAACGCATAATCCGTCAGTGGTATCAGAGCCAGGTTCATAAGGTTGCTTGTAATTTGGATTATATGGTTGTTTAAGAATCAATTATGAGTTAAATTGATTAGAAACCAATTAATCAAAATCGATAAATAAGAAACGATTTCATAGAGAATCGTTTTGATAATGTCGATTTTGTTTGTATAAGAGCGAATGGCATGATTGAGTAAATCGTGTGATGTTGGTTCAATTAATTATCATTCACAAGAATCGTGATGTTAGGGTTTGGTTTTTGTCTTTATTGCATGAATCGCGATCTTGAATGAGAAAGTGACTTTGTTTGATAATTAATGAGAACGTGAGCATTTTCATAATCGATTGTTTAATTCGTATAAGGACAAAATCATGTTTTTGTCTTATGTGAATGCAATCACCTTTTGACTTTGCTGAATTAATAAAGACTTGAATCATGTGACTTGTCGTATGTATGTTTGTGCAATTATTGAATTGAAAGAGGACAAAACGTTTTTGCATGAATCGATTATTAATTTGAACAAAGTCAAATCCTTTTGTCCATAAGTGAATATCACGATCGTTTTTGTTTTGATTTGTAGAATCTTAACAAACGATATTGTGTTTGTTGAATATTTAATTATTTAATTATTTAATTATTTAATTATTTAATTATTTAATTATTTTATGGTTCAAGCGGTTAACCCAAATCGCGGTTTGCTGGAAATAATTTAATACATGGTATTATTTAATTTCTGGTTAAACCGGATTTAAATTCATAAAATTGAATTTTAACCTAAACCGAAGGCTGGTCTAAGTTTGATTTGGTTGGACCAAATAATTTAGAGCTGGTCTGGTTTAGTAAATAACCGATGGTTTTGATAGTTAATTTGGTCTTGGACCAGAATTAATAAACCGGATCGGTTATGTCAAATTATTGGGCCAGCTAGAATTCTATGGTCTTGGGCCAAGAATTGGGCCTATAATTTGTGACCCAACCCAAAATATTTAATGAAATATTTAAATTAGAAATTTCTATTTTTAGTAAGTTACTAAATTTAGAAAGTTTCTAAAATAAGAAAGTTTTCCAAAATAGTAATCTTCTATTTTTGGAAATAAAACTTAAAAATCCTCAAAAGCAATATCAAGCTTGGATGTCTTTCCAATCTTGTCAGCTACTTAACGCTTATTTGATTACAAATATGGCTTACAGTGTGAGGTGTCTGTTTTCGCGTAAGTAAAGTAGTATATAGTCACTAATTTCATTTGGAGTCCCAGATTTTAGTGATTATTTGGCTGTAAGAGATTGGTTTCCTTGACTGGGCCATCGGGAGTCCCGGGCCTTGAGACATCTGGTGAGTTTGGGCCTCGGGTCCAATTCACAACCGAGAGTTATTGTTTATAACTAGCTATGTGTATGCTTACCAAGTAAAGCTAATTCTGGGTGACGGCCAGTGGCCCACTTTGGATTTAGCTAAACATGGGTCTCGGAATCATTGTATTCTTATGAGGTTAAACAAAGAAATTTTGAATACAATGCGAGTTTTCTTATAAGTTGTTAAGATTACTCTTTTATGAACTTAATAACTAAAACTCTATTTATCTCTAAATTTCAGCTATGACAAGCACAAACAATCAAAACACTTTCTCGATCCGGTATGTCCTTGAGATGGACAAACTGAACGGATCAAATTTCTTGACTTGGTCGCGGAACCTGAGGCTAGTTCTCAGGCATGAGAGAAAGGACTATGTCCTTGAGAAAGCTCTCCCCGAGAGGATCGGATCCAAGGCCAGTCATGCAGTATATAATGCTTGGAATAAGCATTATAATGATGCGGTAGATGTGCGTGGTCTGGTATTGGCTACCATGGACTCAGAGTTGCGGAAGCAATATGAGAACATGGAGTCGCCAATAGAGATGATCAGCAGCCTGAAATTGAAATTTCAGGAGCAGGTAAGAGTGGAGAGATACCAGTTGGTTAAATCTCTCACTAGCTGCAAGCTACCGATGGATCATCCAGTAAGTCCTCATATCAGTAAAATGATGGGTTACATTGATAACCTGAGGAAACTGGAGTATCCAGTTAGCCAAGAATTGGCAACTGATATCATTCTGCAGTCACTGCCGTCAAGCTATGATGAGTTCGTAAGGGACTATATCAAGAAAGGCTTAACGAAGACGTTGACTGAACTGCATGACATGCTCAAAACAGTTGAGCCAAACGTGAAGAGCACCCTGTACAATCTCATAAAGGAGAAGGGTAGGTTTACCAAACCTAATGCTGACAAGGGTGAAGACAAAGTTGTCCAGATTTTGAATCATGGCAAGCGTGTGTCTTCTGAGCCCGAGTCAGATACCTCTTACGTTGGTAAGTGCTGCTACAGGTATTCATGTTATTACTTCAAGTTATACCTTATAGGTATTGGATACTGGTTGTGGCACTGATATTTGTTATAATATGCAGAGCCTGAGCAACAGTAGAACGTTGAAGGAAGGGCAAGTGGAACTGCGTGTCTGGAAGGAGCTTGGGATGCTGCCTCAGCCATAGGGTTTTCACTTGTAGATGCCTTTGAGGCTTGGTTTTATTAAGTAATTGCTACAATGTACCTGCTTTAAGCAGAGTTGTCTTTCATTTTCTTGTAAGAATTTGAATGTTTTTCATTTTGATAAAAGACTAGTTTGTTCTTTTGATCTTAATGAAATATTAATTGTAGCACCCTATTCAAGGAATGGGTTTTATGTCTTAAACCAAAGAGTGCCTAAATGTAACATAAATACCGCAATTGGTTTAAATCTGATGAGTTAAACCTGATTTTTCTTGGCATAAATGTTTTGGTCACATAGAGTAAGTCAGATTTAGAAACCCCATAGTTATGGACTTTTGGGTTCATTTGAATGGATATCTTATGAGACTTGAATTCTGCTTACTAGACCAAAAGACAAAGGGCCCATCTTAGCCGAGCTAGAGAAAGGCCCAAAGGCTTATTGGAGATTGAACATACTCATGTATGTGGTCCGATGAGCAGTAATGCCAGAGAAAATTTCCTGTACTTCATTGTCTCTACTGATTACTTCAGTGAGTGTGACTGTGTTTATTTGATGAGACACAAGTCGGAATTCTTTGACATGGTCGAAAGAGTTCCAGAATGAAGTATAGAATCTGAATGACAGAAGTATTAAGACTCTGGATTAGATCACGAGTGAGAATACTTAAGTCATTGATTGTGTGATCATCTGAATGAGTGTGAAGTCGTTTCACAGCTCAATTCTCCTGAAAACCTTGAGGTATTTCTGTGAGAAAGAATCAGATCTTATTAGAAATGATTAAAGATGAGTCACACGAATCTTCCATGATATTCTTTAAGAATAACGCTCTAGAAATATCTAAGTTTACGCTGAAATAGTTCCACCAATATCAGTTGAAAGACACCACGTAAAGGTGGATTGGAATCGATCCAAATTCGTCTTTACTGAGTATTTGTAGTTGTGCTACTTAGCTGGTTGTCCTAGGGAAACCAAGGCTTGTTACTTTTACGTCCATTCTGTTTTCTAAGAAGGGAAGTTACTTTCCAAGAAGAACAGTGGGAGTAAAAGTATAACTCGAAGAAATTCGAGAATTACAGGAGGCTGCTCAACCTGTTGAGGGAGAGCAACGGATGGATTTACAGATTTCTGTAGAATCTACACCTGTAGAGCCTGAAGTTCGCAGATATGAATGAATCAGTCACTAATCCGAGAGTGATTTCTCGTCATTAGTTGAACCTGATGATCATTGAAAGTTCGCATGATCTGATGATCATTGAAAGCGACGAACCTGCGAAATTCAAAGAAGCGAAAGTGAGCCCGGACTCCGAAAATTACACTATGTGTAAGTTAGCTTCATTGATCCATTCATGGATGGAAGCAAACATATCGGAGTTGGAATCTTCGTTCTGTTGAAGTAGTCAAGGTTTTGACTTGAACAGGAACGAAGTGGAACTGTGCGTTTACTAATAGATAAGTGGGAGCGATGTTGCATTTCTCATAGTGTATGTCGATGACATACTGATTCTCGGAAATAATGTTCCAATGCTGCAGTCGGTAAAGGACTGGCTTGGAAGTTGTTTTTATGATTGACATGGGTAAAGCCACGTATGTTCTTGGATTTTGGATCTAAAGATAGAGATCCAAAAGAGCTGGTAGGACGAAGTCAGGATTCTTAAATTGACAAAGTCCTACACGTTTTCAGCATTCCAAGAAGGGTTTTATGCCAATGTCACATGGTATTACGTTAAGCAAGATATAGTGTCCTACGATAACTGCTGAGCTTAAATGCATGGATGAGATTCCATATGTGTCGGCAATTGGATCTATCATGTGTGCCATGAAACGTACTTGTTTGATGTTGTTTTAATGTTAAGCAAGACAAGTAAAGACCAGTCAAATCCAGCAAAGAATCACTGGATTGCCGTAAAGAATATCCTAAAGTATTTGAGGAATACTAAGGATAAATTCTTGATTTACGGAGAAAGTGAGGTGCTACAAGTCGATAGAGTCTGAAAGGCAAGTTTCCAATAGACAAAGATAATTCCCGGTCACAGTCCGACTATATCTTGTGTCTGACTGGCGGTGCAAGGCACTGTTACTGACTCCATGACTTAAGCTGAACATTTCGCAGCTTGAGAAGCGGCGAAAGAGGTTGTTTGGAAAGAAGAGTTCATCACTGAACTTGATGTGATTCCCAGCGTAGATGAGACTAGCTGCACATCAGAGGTCCAAACACCTTGAGGGTAGGTATAACCTATTCCGTGAGATAAATGACAGAGGTGTTAAGTAGATAAGCAAGTTTCATCGAATGAGAACGTTGCTAATCTATTAACGAAGCCACTCCTTATGCCTAAGCACGAGTCGCGGACTGTAGCTGTAGGATGAGTGAAATTAAGGTGTAGTCTTAATTTCAGTGGGAGTTTGTAAAGGGCTTTACTTAGTTGTTTTGAAAAGTTCATATAAACATAATATTTTATGTTTATGAAATCTATGATTTCTGGATTATTTTAACTGTGATATAAATAATCGTTCCAAAATGATTCATGTCATTATATATGGGCCATCGAAGTACATGAGTAGACTTGATCCTGAAACCCCATATTTAACGAAATGACATAAATCAAAGTGTCCATAGTCGAAGGTTGTTGAAATTGGAACACCAACAACCATTTGAGACTAGAGTGTGTTGAGACTTTTGACCAAGTTTCGAGGGGTCATAGATGCGCGGCGTCAAAGTCGACACATAGGTATATGTAGGGGAGCATATGACCGGACATGGCCCGCTGATGAGAACTCTACAAGATATTAATATATGTGTCATGAGAGGTTCTCATATACGACTATAGAGTATAATCCTTAGACCTGAGTTCGCATGCATGTGGCTGCACATGGAGTGATGCGCTTTGATCATTGTCTAACGCTGTTTCGTAACTGGGAGCTATAAGGACCTTGGTTGGGTGTATTATAAAGTGTGTAGTTCATAGTGATGGAACAAGATGGGATTTGTCCCTGCCGTTTAACGGAGGTAATATCTCTAGGCCAATCGGAGACTTGATAGCTGGTAAGAGAGTGGCCACTCCCAAACGGACTTGCCCAAGTCGTTTGAATTGTCAGTATCAAATCTAGTCCGATTAAAATGGTCTGGCTATATAAGGATGACACGCATCTTGCCTTATGCCAGATCGAGATATTGAGACAAAAGGATTAGGGAATGTAGGATTCCAGTACAATCGGGAGATTGTTGGGAATGTCCTATGTAGGATTCCAGTACAAGTGGGAGATTGTTGGGAATGTCCTGAAATCTACCGTACTATCTCTAGAAAGTATTATAAGTGTCGAGATCAGACATAAGTCATAAATACTGGGTGATCTTGATGGCTTGCTAGAGTCCGCTCTTGATCTATAAGTTTAGGACTTATTACCAGTATTGTATGATCCCAAAGGGTCACACACCATAGCTAACGGGAAAGTTAAATGGAAATAATACGGTAAGATGCAAAGGCATTTACTGTATTTGTACAGAGAATTGGGCCAAGACAAAAACGGGCTTTTTGTCTGATTTGTGTTTTGGGCCCAAAAGCCCAATAGGCCATTAGTTAATAACTTGGGCCTATATAAGGCAAGAGAGAGGCGCCAGAAACCCTGAGCCTTCTGCGATTTCTGAGCTGTGCCGTATTCCTCTCTCTCTGTTGAATTCCAGCTTGGTCTAGCAGCCTGATCCGAAGCTTGTAAGCATGTGGATACCTGAGGAGGAGCCGTTTCTCATCAGCTCTAATCTGATCTTGTCATTACCACAAATCATTCCGCTGCAAAGGTAAAGATCAGGTTTGTTTTATGATTCGATTACAAGAACCTAGATCTGTTTAAGATTATGTGCTAGGTTGCAATCTGAGAATTGAACCATGGAAAAACGCATAATCCGTCAGCTTTGTGTTTGCTGTAGACTTTTGAGTCTACATAAAGTTCATAAACTGCGGATCACTTTAGCGCAAATACTTTTCCACCAAGGAAAAGTGCTCGATCTTTGCCTTCTGCTCAGTCGCAACTCGGGCGTGAACTTCTTCACAGACAGTCTGCTCTTCGATTTTACGTTGAGCGTCCTTCAGTTGCTCATGCAGAGCCACAAACTCTGAAGAGTCTCATGGCTGCTTGCGCTTGCCCCTTAAAAGATTCTCTTTGAGGCTTCCAACTCCATAAGGATTCCTCGTCCATTATTCTCAGTGACATGTTATAACTAATGACAGTAAGAGAAAAACAATTAAATAAAGAACATGACATGACTTTATAAATATGGATTGTGAAAAATATTACTTTACCTGAAGAAAGATGTAGTTATATTTATCAATTGAGAGCTCCCGAGGTTTTAAAGCAGCACCGTCCGAAACTTCTGAAGTCTCTGCATTGAGCTTTGCCAACTTCTCTTGCACGTTCTTCTCAAAAGTTTTAGCGATTTCTCCGCCTTCCGATCAACATACATACCATCTGGCTTTGTATGTGTCTTGATGAATACCTTACTAATATTCACCGATCTTCCCAATTCCTCTTTCTGTAGTGATATAAAACAAACAAGGATTATTACAGGATTTTAAGTTGCAATGCTATAACAAACATAAATAACAGATATATAATAAAATTTACTTCCCATTTCTTGTTGGATTTGTTGGTACGACTTGGGCCCTGATAAGTGGATGTGATGACCGAGACCTTCACGGTCAGACATCTGACAACTGGAATAGGTCGCACTCCTTTGCAGTGCTTCTACAGTATCCCAGTAGTTGGTCATCGTTTTCCAGAGAGTATCACCGATCCACTTAGGTCGCTCTCGACTAGTCCTCGGATTTCTAACCATGTATTTCAACCGTCGTTGACAGATCTCCTCGAATAGCTGTTGAACTTTACATGTTATCAAGGGATCCCATGTGTGGGTTTTCTAGAATACAAAGAAAATAAACATAGCATTAGTAAAAATAGGACAAGCAAATTTATCTGTAATTTTTTTAGTAATCTTCTGCACCAATTTTGATCCTGTATCACGAGTAAACCTGAAAAAATGCTTTAGCAGAAGGAACTTGGTATACTCACCTTCCGCATTGTGTAAACCCACAATCTTATTTCTTGTTCTTCACTGTTTTTAATGCATGAAAAAAACTTGGTATACCAATCTTCTGCCACATGCCACATGTTCCTATATTTTTGTTGCTAATAGATCTTTTTGTCCTTATTGGCCTCCTTTAGTTTCTTTATAATTTCAAGAACCTCTTCTTGGGTATGCCTATTATCATTTTGTGCTTTTTCTAACGCCAATTTTAACTCATTTATTCTTTCTTTTCCATATGGTAAGTTTTTTCCCTCCATCTCGATATTTTATGTCTGCAGCTTTGTATTTTAGATACAAACCATTATTCCTTTCATCCCTTTTATTATTCCAACCCTCAGCTATGGCCTCCAATAAACCATCATTCTCTATCCATCGTTTATCAAATCTGAATTATCCTTTCATTTTATGTTCTTTATCTTCCAAGGTTGCCACCAATGGTCTATGGTCCGGTCCCACCATTCCCAAATACCTAGCCGATGAAAATGGAAATAAGGTATGCCAATCGACATTGAATATGGTTATTGCTTCGTATACTTCTCCGGAAAATCAAGAAACCACAGCTTCAGATCATATAATTAAAAGGTACAAAGGTTGAAGTGTGTCTCAAAGGACCCCTTCCTTCTCATGATTCCCTGTACAAATTCCGAGCCAGCCCAATATGAGTTAACAACTCCCATGCTTGTTCTTTAGGTTTCTGAACCGGGTCACCGTATACAAATGTCATAAACATTTTCCTTCCTTGAAAATATACCTCTTTTTTTCATTATGTTTTTTGAGAAAATAATGTTTACATTATATGTACTATTATAGTACAATGCTAGACCTCAACTTGCTTCAATCGGCTCCACCGTATGTGTTTTATCATATCCAAAATAAAATTGAAAATTTTGGACAAATCCAAGTTTCTGTTTCGTTTCGGACAATAATAGAAAATGTGGTTTGTGTTTATGTCATTTTCCCTTAAATAACTGACTGTTCATTTGCTGACTAAACGTTGGCAGTTCCAGCTCATTAACCTTCATACTAGTGATATATATTATTCCTTTGAGTGGATTCGTCGGATGTGGTGATATCCATTTATACATTCCTGCATAGTGTCTTTCTTTAGACCGTCCCTTCTCCTTAATGATAGGGAGAACCCGTTTAGAGACTTTATAAAGGTGAGTCTTTGACTCCATACAACCAATCACTTTTACCGCATTTTTAAAACCGCATTGTGTATAACACCTTTCAATAAATAGTCTATTGCCATATTTCCCCTCCAAGCAAAGACCATTATCATCCCTGTACCTCAACAGAAAAATAGAAACACCAATGACGATAGCAAACATGTTCCATTCCACATCTATCCCCGCATATATCATTACCATCTTGGGATATAGAAAGCAAATGAAAAGTTAAACACATAAGATATAAGATGATTCATCATATCTCCATAGCAATAAAGGAAAGCGGAGAATCAACCTATAATCATTTCTCCCAAAACTTAATATAGAACATAGAACATTTAGGAAACAAGACACAGTGAACAAAAGACCTAAATCCAAAGGCCAGTATGATCCACAAAACCATAGTGTTAATATACCAAGAATTATGAACACATGAATAAAATTGACCCATAGATAAATTCCCCACTCTCCATTTAGACCACACATTCGTTGACATGAATCTTAATTCATAATGAGTCACAACATACAGCCTGTCATTTCTAGACACCTTCTCTATTAGTGTAACAGTGCATGTTTGTATCCTAAACATATTCCAAATAATCCATCTTCCCATCCAAAAGGAAACCATATAGATAACAGATCTTTGATTAATATTTCAAACCTACAATAAAATAGCAAATGCCAAACAGATAATTGCTTTATTATTAAAACAGAACAGACGGAGACCACCAACAATAGATCCCGAGAACCAAAGCTTGAAACAAAAACATGAAAATATGTAATCCGTAGTATATGAGAATATCAACTTTGTAACCTATCTCCTACAGAACCTCTTATTATTAAAAGATGAAAAACCATATCCATTACCTAACCATACCATACTATGATTCATCATTTGGATCCTTCTTATGATTCATCATTTGGATCCTTCTTTTTAGTTTGTTCTTTCTTTGGGTTTACCAGACCCTTATCTTCTCCAGAGAAGCTATTTTCACCTTTTTTTCATTGTAGGTCGAGCCAAGGTTCTCTTGCGGGGCGAGACCAATGCTTGGACCAATCTCTTCTTAGTGTCTCCCTCAGTTGCCAGCACACTTGTTCTACCATGTCTTTTACGCTATCTTGTTGGCTTTTTCAAACCCATGTCCATTCTCTTACCCATGTCCATTCTCTTATTAGTATGATATTGTCCACTTTGGGTCTAAAAGATAAAGGTCGCATGAATTTATTTTTGGACTCCTTCCCAAAAGGCCTCAAACTAATCAGAGTTGGACATTACTTATATATTTAACACTACTTGTGTAAACTCCCGATGTGGAACTTTATTTGTTAAGCCTATCTTATCTCAACCGACTTGTTATAGATATCTTGGGCCTGAAGCTTTCGAAGCTTATCCAATATATTCAACATTCGCATTATTTCTGTCTACCATATTACCTGGATCCTGAAAAGACCATCTTGATCTCCACCTTCTAGAACCTCTATCGAAGCCATTTGTTTGGTTTCAGCTTCCAGACCTACATCCTCTGATGTCTCCTTCTCCTGTTCTTCCCCCAGTAGATTACCCGAGACTTCTTGATTATCACCAAGTTCCTAAATTAAATCAGAACCTTAAGCATGTTCCTTATCTTCTGCACTCTTAATCTCTTCATTCTCTAGATTGCAGCCTTCTCAGATTTGTTCTCTTCCTCAAAGGTTTCCTTCTGGTTGACCGAAGGATTGTCAATATCTATTCTTGATTTATTACCAACCTCATTGTTATATATGGGTTTAGCACCCCATCAACTTAGAAGGCCCAATATCTATTCCCTGAAGATTAGTCGGCCCAACAGAAGCAAAACGGCCCAACAAGCAATAAAGGCCCGAACACACATGCTCGAACCGAGCCCACTATCACCGGCTCGGCTCGGCTCGGCTCAGCCGAACGACAGCAAGTCAGCTCGGCTACGCTAACAGCCAAAGGAATGTACGGCTCAGCCCATATCGTCACCAAGTACGGCCCATCCGCACGAGCTCGATAAGCGGTCAACGGCCTGTAAAAAGTACGACCGTATTTTACTATAAATAGGAGTCGTCACTGTACATTAATGTAACTTTTTGGGATTTGTGCACTTCTCACTACTTTCTCTCTCTAGAGTTAAAACATTCCCGAATTGTAAAACCGAGCTCGTCTTTCGACAAGCTCAGGCTCTCACATAATACAACACGCTCGTTACCAAGCAACTCTCTCTCTTCATCACTTACGAACCGAACGTTTCTTTCCTAATCATTGAGCATAGTCGGTTCCCCCTTAGAGAAACTTTGACCTTCGGACCCGAGCACGTCAACTCTCCCGAGCAAGACGCACTCTTAAACCTTTTGTGACAAGCTCGGTAATCACAATTGGCGCCGTCTGTGGGGAAATTAAAGTTTTTCTTCACTAACTGACAGGATCAACGATGACAAGACCGCATCCGATCAAAGATTTCGTTCTCGTGACCGAAAAATCAACCTCGGGAACGAACACTTCTCAAGCAGGAGGCCAACCTCAGCCTCAACATGTCTATGAGGTCACGAACCCGATCATCCAGCCGGCGGGCGCCGAGCGGCAATCTCTAAACATCGAAGAACATTCTCTAAACACCGGGCAGACTCGGACTGAAACAAGTGACCAACAAACCGAGCAGAGCACTTCTGTTTTGATCAAGGCTCTCATGACACAAATCTTCGAGCTATCTCAAGGAAGTAACGCCCGATTCGATCAGCTTGCAACAGCGCACGCGATATGTTAAGGCCAAATCAACGATTTACGATTGACAAGCCAGCAGGAGTCTGCTCCCAGGACTCGCCTTAACCGAGCATTATTCGTAAACATAACCCCTCCAAATCCGAGAAGTCGGACGGTCACACAGCTGACCGAGGACGTCGAAGAGCCAACGACGACGGAGCCCTAAACAACTCAACACAGGACACCCTCAGGGATAACGAAATCGAGAAACTGAAGCTAATGCTGAAGAATATGACATCAAAGGTACACCAAGCAATTAGCTCGGCACCAGAAATCGACCGTGTGATAGATGAAACCCAAAACACCCCGGTCACTCAACGGCTCATGAACACTCAAACCGAGAATCCCGCGTCCAAAGTCAAGATCAAAATGATGACGTACGATGGGAAGACTGACCCGAGACAATTCCTAACGGCCTTCCGAATAGCGATGGGCCGAACTCACTTCAGCCTCGGGCAACGAGACGCGGGCTACTGCCAATTGTTCGTGGAACATCTGACTGGGTCGGCATTGGATTGGTTTTCTCGTATGGAACCAAACTCCATAGCCGGATACGACGACCTAACGCATGCCTTCGTAAAGCATTACTCACTGTACATACAAGAGGAAGTGTCCAACGCCGACTTATGGGCCGTTACTCAGGGACAGAAGGAGAGTCTCCGATCTTACATAACCTGTTTCAAGAGCGTACTCGCCAAACTCACGATCACCGACAGTGAAGGCTTACCCGCCCTCCGAAAGGGTCTGTGGTACGAATCAAGTTTCCGAGAAGAGTTAAAAAGAACAAACCAAGTTCGCTTGAGGACGCCCTCCACCGAGCGTCAATCTTCATCGATCTCGAAGAAGAAAAGGAAACCTTGGCAAAGAAGTTCGGCCCTAAGAGTTCGACATTGAAAGAAAGAACCGAGAAGAGTACCGATCAGTACGAACCACGGCAACACTACGACCAAGATTACAAGAAAAACAAAGAGGAAGAGATCGCAAGGAAAGGAAAGTCTTATTACGTCAGTGATCAGCCACTGGGCCGACAATAGGATGCGGATTTCCCCTATCAAGACCGTCGTCAGGATCACCCCGATCTTTCGCAGAATCACCAGCAAGAGCGGCCATCGCAGGGTCATCAAGGACAAAACTCGAATAAGCCATGGAACATATCAACCGGTGGAGGCGATAAAAGCAAATCATTCTGTGAATATCATCAGCGAGGAGGCCACAACACCGAGGAGTGCAGAAACCTTCAGGCCCTACTCTATGCTGACTATCAAAAAGATGGGAAGAGGCTAGTACTAGATCGCAACAAGCCTCCCCCGAAGCTAATCAACCAGGTAACACAGCCAAAAAACGAAGTTGAGCGCTTCAGGCTCGTCCAAGAGGAACGAAAGAAGCAAGTGGCTTTCACCGAAGAAATTGAGCAGATCGACGCAAATACGGCAGCTACCAACAAACGTATAAACATGATAATGGGAGGACTACCAATGGTAAATGATTCAGGTCGATCAATCAAGGAGTATGAACGTCGAGCCATGGCCGCCCAGCATTACCGATGAAACGCCAGCGACGAGTTCAGGATCGGTGGTGAAATCAGCTTCGTCGAACAAGATGCCGAAGGCGTAGACCGACCACATAACGACCCACTCGTCGTTGCAATGCGAATAGGCGATTGCGAAGTCGAGAAGATCCTGATCGACACCGGAAGCTCGGTTGATCTAATCTTCAGGGAAACATTACAACGAATGGAACTCAGCGACTATCGTATCAAACCATCGACTAAACCATTTACCGGCTTCTCGGGCGACTCGATCAACACGATCGGAACAATCAAACTTCCTGTCTACGTCGGCCGAATCACCAAGCTGATTAAATTCGTGGTCGTCGACCGACCAGCTATTTATAACGTCATCCTCGGAACGCCTTGGATCCACGAGATGAGAGCAGTCCCTTCTACGTATCACCAATGCGTCAAGTTTCCCACCCGGTTTGGCGTATTTAAGTTTCCCACCCCGTTCGGCGTATTTACGCTGCGAGGAGACCAGAAGATATCCCGAACATGCTTCCGCATCGGGCACAAGATGCGCCGCAAGTCACAGGCGTATCTAGTTCCAGAGCCGCAAATCGAGCTACCACCGTCCGATCAACCGCAGAAAGATATAGTAATACAAGTCAACATCGACATAAAGGATCCCGAGCGTTGTGTTGGAATAGGAGCCGACTTTCGCGAAGACCTGCGGGATAAACTCGTGGAATTTTTCAAGGAAAACGCCACAACTTTTGCCTGGACCACCAGTGATATGATTGGAGTTGACCCATCCATCGCGTGCCATGAACTGCACGTCGATCCAATCTTCAAACCGATCAAACAAAAAAGGAGGAAGCTCGGTCCCGAGCGCGCCAAGGCTGTCAACGATGAAGTAGAACGACTTTCAAAGGCAGGTTCGATCACCGAAGTGAAATATCCAGACTGGCTAGCGAATCCCGTCGTGGTAAAAAAGAAGAACGGCAAGTGGCTGGTGTGCGTAGACTTCACCGATCTGAATAAAGCGTGTCCCAAAGATAGCTTC
This sequence comes from Orychophragmus violaceus, assembly GCA_030180135.1. Classification (NCBI taxonomy): domain Eukaryota; kingdom Viridiplantae; phylum Streptophyta; class Magnoliopsida; order Brassicales; family Brassicaceae; genus Orychophragmus; species Orychophragmus violaceus. The sequence goes on along the minus strand of CM058234.1, from coordinate 62,873,208 downwards.
CCACTACCGCATATTGATCGGCTCGTTGAAGCAACCACCGGTCACGAGCTACTATCGTTTATGGACGCCTTTGCAAGGTACAATCAGATCATGATGCCCCCCGACGATCGAGAAAAAACCTCCTTTATCACCGACCGCGGCACATATTGTTACAAGGTCATGCCGTTCTGGCTCAAAAATGCAGGAGCAACATATCAGCGCCTCGTCAATCACATGTTCGCCGAACAACTCGACAAAACAATGGAGGTCTACATCGACGATATGCTCGTTAAATCCACCTCGACAGATGACCATATTGATCATTTGGCAACATGTTTCGCAAGTTTGAACAAATATGGAATGAAGCTGAATCCGGCGAAGTGTATATTCGCGGTCACATCGGGAGAATTCCTCGGCTACATCGTCACACGAAGAGGGATCGAAGCAAACTTAAATAAGATAACGGCGATCACCGAACTCCCTTCCCCAAAAAATACCCGAGAAGTCCAACGATTAACTGGACGCGTCGCGGCTTTGAACAGGTTCATCTCACGATCAACTGACAAGTGTCTCCCATTCTACAATCTCCTCCGAGGAAACAAGAAATTTGAATGGGACGCTAAATGCGAGGACGCATTTAAACAGCTCAAAACCTACCTCTCCACCCCGCCAATTATGGCCAAACACGAGGAGGGAGAGACGCTGTACTTATACATCTCTGTATCGACCTCGGCAGTCAGCAGTGTGCTCGTCCGAGACGACCAAGGTGACCAAAAACCCATCTTCTATACGAGTAAGATCTTCGACGACGCAGAGACATGCTACAACACGCTTGAGAAACTCGCGTTAGCCGTCGTTGTCTCAGCACAAAAGCTTCGCCCCTATTTTCAATCACACTCGGTAGTGGTGCTCACAAACCAACCAATCAGAACAATCCTGCATAGTCTGAGCCAATCCGGCAGAATCGCCAAATGGGCAGTCGAACTAAGCGAGTACGACATCAAATACAAACCCCGAACCAGTGCTAAGGCTCAGGTCCTCGCAGATTACCTCATCGAACTACCACTCGAGCTCACTGTCAGTGAAGCTCAGGCCCCGAGGGAGAAATGGATTCTGTTCGTAGACAGCTCATCATCAAGGAACGGTTCGGGAGTAGGTGTCAAGCTAACATCCCCAACCGGTGAACTGATCGAGCAATCTTTTCGATTGGATTTCCCAGCCTCTAACAACGAGGCCGAGTATGAAGCGTTGCTCGCAGGACTGCGGCTAGCCGAAGTAGTAGGGGCAAAACGAGTAGAGGCGTTCGCTGACTCGCAACTCGTTGTGAACCAATTTAACGGAGAATACGAAGCCAAGAACGAGCGCATGGATGCATACCTTAAGCTTGTCCAGGAAATCGCCACACGAATCGGATCAGTTATACTGACAAAGATCCCTCGAAGCGACAATTCCTCCGCAGACGCTTTGGCTGCCCTAGCCTCAACGTCTGACCCCGATCTCCGACAGATCATTCCAGTCGAGTGCATAGCCTGACCGAGCATCGCACCAGACAAGGACGTACTACTCATCACCGAGGAAGACGAGGGAATGGGCGATGCTTATAAAAGCAATGAGGAAGTCATCAAGGACACCAACCCCGAACTCACAAATGCCATCGATTGGAGAAACGAAATCAGAGGGTACATACTAAACGGGAAAGTCCCCGAGGATCGGTGGGTAGCTCGCTGACTGAAGGCTCGTTGCGCGCAATATGTAATGATGAAGGACGAGCTATTTCGTTGGAGTGCATCCAAGGCCCTCTTACGGTGCATAAACGGGCAGGAGATCCAGTGGGTCACCGAGCAAACTCATGAAGGAGCAGGCGGAAACCACACAAGTGGCCGAGCATTAGCCGCAAAAATCAAACGACATGGTCATTACTGGCCGACCATGGTCGCCGATTGCGAAAGTTACGTAGCCAGATGCGAGAAATGCCAAAGGCATGCACCGAGCATACACCAGCCCGCCGACCTATTAACCACTGCAGCAACGCCCTACCCTTTTATGCGATGGGCGATGGATATTGTCGGGCCCCTCCCGACCTCGCACCAAAAGAAATATATCTTAATAAGGACGGACTACTTCACGAAGTGGGTCGAAGCAGAGTCCTATTCGGAGATTCACGACCTCGATGTCCAAAAGTTCATCTGGAAGTACATAATCTGCCGCCACGGTGTCCCGTATGAAATTGTAACCGATAACGGATCTCAATTCATTTCCAACCTATTCGAGGGATTCTGCGCAAGGTGGAAAATTCGTCTGAGAAAATCCACCCCGAGATATCCACAAGGCAACGGACAAGCCGAGGCAACCAACAAAACAATCATAGACGTCTCAAAAAACGAATGGAAAGCAAAAAAGGCCTTTGGTCCGACGAGCTCGATGGTGTTCTCTGGTCTCACCGAACAGCACCACGAACATCAACAGGCCAAACCCTCTTTTCACTCTCCCATGGAATGGAGGCAATGTCCCCCGCGGAGATGTGCGTCCCGACAATCCGTTTAAGCGTTTCGCCCGAGCACGAAGAACTCAACAATAATATGATCGCCGACTGCCTCGACCAAGTGGAAGAACTACGGGACCGAGCACTCCTACGCCTACAAAACTTCCAGCAACAGATCACCCGACACTACAACAAAAAGGTTAAAGGCCGACGCTTTGTGGAAGGCGACCTGGTCCTCCGAAAAGTATTTGAGAATACTCGCGAGTACCGAGCAGGAAAGCTTGGCGCCAACTGGGAAGGTCCTTACATAGTGTCCAAGGTAGTGAAACCAGGCGTTTACGAGATCGTCACGATGAAAGGAGAGGCCATTCCACGCTCGTGGAACGCCAACAAACTCAAGCGCTACTTCAACTAAGCCCAGCCGAGCAGCAGGACAAGGCAACGAGGCAAGCACTTACCAAAAAAAAAACCGAGCATTACGCTCACAAAAAAAGAGAGAAAAGCCGAGCATTGCGCTAAAAAAAAAACGATCATCCCGCTCCAAACCGAGCTCGTGTATAAAGTGAACTACGATCGGCTTGATCCCCTTTCGGGGTACGTAGGCAATCTCTCACGAGGCTCAGCTATATCAATAATAAAATTTTATTAAGTAATACTCTTTTCAATCTCCCGAACAAATCGACATTCTGGCCAAATGCTCGATACATCATAAGCCGGGCCCAGCTCCCGCACAAGGCTGATCGACAGAAAATAAGCCGAACCTAGTTTTCGCATAATGTCCCGATCCGACCTTAGGGGTAAGCCGAGCACTTACTCGCACCCGACCCGTGGGATAACGAGCATAGCCTCAAATCCCACAACCAAGTAAGCCGGGCCCAGTTCCCGCACAAGGACGACTGACAGAAAAAATAAGTCGAACGCAGCTTCGCATAACTGTCTTGGTCGATCCTACGGGGTAAGCCGAGCATTCTATTCTTTCCTAACTAACTAGCTAATCTGACTAAAGCATTGCTGAGGACAAGTACGCGGAATGAAAGTCATAAGTACGCGGACAATCCCGAGCAAATTGTAAACGGACATGGTCCAAATATTCATTATATTACTTGGATAAAAAAGGGGAAACAAAATCCCGACCTAATATAAACATGCACAAGGCATGGACCCGATTACAAAGAAAAAGAGAAAAGAAGGCTTAAATCTAAGAAGCCTCGGTAGAACGGTCAACGGTCTGATCCTCCGCCGCCCTCTCAAGACGAAGATCATTCGCCACCTCCGGAGTCACAACCGCCTGGTTTGAGCCATGCTGATCCTGAACGAGCACCGCCGAGTTTTCCTCATTTCGACCTGGGCTGTTAACGGGAGTCATGACAAAGTCGTCATCGACTAAGTCCGTATAACGAACCTCGCTCAGCTCTTGCTTTAGACGAACGAAGTCATAATCAGTCTTGGCAATCTTCTCGGAAGGGATGTAAAAACCTTCTTCGACGAGCACCTTCAATATAGCAGAAACAGCGCCGGCCTGATTCATTATTATTTGTTTTCGTCTCCCGAGCTCCTTCTCCTCGTTGGCTGTCTTGATCTTTGACAGCCGAGCTTGCGCCTTGCCCGACACACGCTCCCTCTTCTTCAGAACCTCGCGCGTACGGGAAGCCCTGAGCTGAGCAAACTCGGATTTGAGCTTACCCTCTAAATCGGACACCGAACGATCATTTCGTCAGCTTCGGCCCGAGCGTTTGAGCAGTCAGTCCGACGCTGCCTGTTCTCGGCATCCAACCGAGCATTCTCGGTGGAAAGATCAGCGACCTTCTTCTCCAGAACATACACCTTCTCTTCCTTGACTTCGAGGGATGAACGGAGCGCCTCCGTAGCGGCCGCCGCCTCGCGATACCCTTCGAGCTCAGCAAGAACCCTCTCGGCCTTGGCAAGATCTCTCCTCAGCCCGCTGACCATCTTTTCAAGGTCAACCTGTCTCTTCTCATACTCATCAAAGAGCAGGTTATAATTGGCAAAGACCTGAAACAAAAAATAACGGATCAAAACCAAGCAATCACGAAAGAAGGAAAGAAGGACGAGCAAAACCTTACACGGACGATATCCTTGGCTGCTGCCTTTTTGTGTTTAGGGAAATGTGTATGATCCACCGGAGGAAGTGGTCTCGGCGGACTATCCCTTAGCATGCAGAACAAGTCCGCGCAGGCCGCCCCGTCACGGACAATTGACTTCGAGCCCTCATACCTCACGGAAAAGCCATAGTCCGTAAATATGCCCTCACCAGGCCCGCCCAGGAAAGTCAGCCCAGCAATTTCATCCAAATCCGGAATGACTCTGTCGTCTTGAGACCCAGTAATCTCATTCTCCTCCCGACCATCTGCTTCACCTTGGTCAACGCCATGGTCCTCCCGAGTCTCCGAAGGAACCGCCTCATCAGCACGAGCCGCTCCATCAGCATTAAGGCGCTCAGGAATTTCAACCCAAGCATCCGTAGTTTCAGGACGAACCACAAGATCCATCCCTCCAAGTTCAGGATGCTCGGAAGCATCAATCGCAGCAGCAGACGACCTGCTTTTCTTCTTTCTCCTCTCTAAGGGAGGCACCTCCGCGTCATCCTCGATCTCCTGCTCATGTTCGAGACCATGAGGAATCTCCTGCTCGATGGGAGCCGCTTTCTCGGGCCGTGACCTCTTCTTCTTCTTTTTCTTCTTCTGGGCATCAACCGCCTCTATCGCAACACACACCTGACGAAACAAATCTCGATGATACTCGTCCACAAAAAACATTCCGGGAGGGACCTCCCCAACCCATGGAGAAAATGGTCGGTTAGGATCCAAGTCAGCAGGATTTACCTGCGGTCCGGAGAGATTCTCCTGCGCCGCGACATGATTCTCTTGCCGACCAGTAAGGTTCTCCTCGACGTAGTTCACGACTTCAAGATCCATCTGGCCTATTTCTTCTATTGGCTTCCCTCCTTTCGAATACCAAACAAATGGACGACTGTTATACTCGGCCAACGATTCGATCGAACGAAGACAGCAACCTGCAAAAAAAAAAAAAATCATCAAGATTAAAAAAGGCAAACCGAGCCAAACGAAAGAAAGGGAAGGTACCTTCGTCCAGACACTCAATAGATCGTCTAACTCGGCTGGCGTGAACGTCCGGCCACTTCTGAATTCCCCGAGCAACAAGCTTCGTGAGATCCGCTAAGAAGTTATCTGGCGCCCGAAGATCAAAGGGATGGCGATCTGCAAAAAACAGAACGAGCATGAGTTAGTCTATTTAGAGGAACGAGCAAAGCAAAAACATTTACCATGAAATGACTCCACTGAGTCCTATACGGCCTTTCCGGATCGGGAACCGAAGCCGAATTGACCCGAGCATAGAAGTCGTGGTCCTGCCAGTCATCAACTTTTGATGGTTTCCCGATGATAACATTCTCTCCGAAACGGGTCCTCATGCACACATAGCGGGTCCCAACAGTCGTACTGTTCGTCGAAATTGACGAAATCTCCTCGAAAAACCAGAGAGTCATATCAACACCACACTCAGAGGCCAGGATCATGGAACCGACCAAGTTCTGAACAGCCGCCGGACACAGCTGGGACAAAGCGATCCGCCTTTCCTCGCAGTAAGAAACGAGCAACCTCGGTAAAGAAAACCTCAGATGGATATGCTTAAACCAAAAGTCATACATGCATATCCATCCCTCCGGACAGTCCCAGGGTCTCTTGTGCGACTCGGGTTTGCGAAGCTCGAGCCGACCAGCGCCCCCAGAAGCACAGTTGTCCTTAAGCCACTCCAAATCGTCGTCCGAGCACTTCGTCGGCAGAACAGGACGCAAGGGACGCGCCTTCTTCCCCGAGCCATCCGCAGCCCCTCGTTTTGTTTTCTTCCGAGCCTTCTTAGACTTGCTTGGCTCTGGAGCCATCCTATCAACCCTCGCCTGATCTACCATACACACGGCCTCCGCCTTCACTGGAAGAGAACCCAAATGCTGAGCCAACGGGGGCAACCAAGGCCGAGCACCGTCGTCCTCCGAGTCTATCAAGTATGGCACTCGGAAGCTCTGTATGCTGCCCGAAGCCGAAGGAGCCCGAGCCCGATTACTTTCAGGACTATGAACAATAACCTCTGTTCGCACCGAGCCAGACGAGGAACTCTGTTGCGCAACAGACAGACTGGATTGAGCAGAGTTACCCTCGGATAACCTTACCGAGTGAAGATCCCGATCCAAAGACGATGCTGAATTGGAATCGATTCTCATAACTTACCAATACAACAACAAAACTAAAGAGAGAGAAAGTAAATTCTAGAGAGAAGGGAGAGCAAAGTACCTGCGGAAGGAGAGAAATGAAAGCGGAGAAGAATAGAGCGAGGTATATATAGGCAAAGCGGGAAGATTTCAAGGCACGCGCAATGATGACCCCTACGCGACTTTTCAGCTTCCAACGGTTATAGGCATCATCATTACATCAACGCGACTCTTCAGTATCCAGCCGTTTCCCAAGAAAACCTTTGATCTCCCCGAGAAAGAAACGACAAAGCGAGCAGATCAAACTGGCCGGCCAGACCTACACCGAAAAAATATCGGTCCAACTAAAACACATCATCAAATCCGCCGACTTCAAATACCACGAAGATCGACGGACTGGGGGGTGGCTTACTGTTATATATGGGTTTAGCACCCCATCCACTTAGAAGGCCCAATATCTATTCCCTGAAGATTAGTCGGCCCAACATAAGCAAAACGGCCCAACAAGCAATAAAGGCCCGAACACACATGCTCGAACCGAGCCTACTATCATCGGCTCGGCTCAGCCGAACGACAGCAAGTCAGCTCGGCTACGCTAACAGCCAAAGGAATGTACGGCTCAGCCCATCTCGTCACCAAGTACGGCCCATCCGTACGAGCTCGATAAGCGGTCAACGGCCTGTAAAAAGTACGACCGTATTTTACTATAAATAGGAGTCGTCACTGTACATTAATGTAACTTTTTGGGATTTGTGCACTTCTCACTACTTTCTCTCTCTAGAGTTAAAACATTCCCGAATTGTAAAACCGAGCTCGTCTTTCGACAAGGTCGGGCTCTCACATAATACAACACACTCGTTACCGAGCAACTCTCTCTCTCTCTTCATCACTTACGAACCGAACGTTTCTTTCCTAATCATTGAGCCTAGTCGGTTCCCCCTTAGAGAAACTTTGACCTTCGGACCCGAGCACGTCAACTCTCCCGAGCAAGACGCACTCTTAAACCTTTTGTGACAAGCTCGGTAATCACACTCATGAGATTCTCCATGTGCTTTCAGTATAGCATCCCCCTCAGTAATTTTTTGATCTTCCTCCTTAAACCGTAGCTCCTTACAAACCTTTGGAACCTTAAAAGAATCCTTGTTCCTTGAATTATTTTCACCAATATTTGGATTCTCAACCTTGTTTTTCATCTGAAATGCTTCCAACATCTTTAGCTCATGGTCCGCAATGTTTGAGTAGAAGTTCAAATCTATTTTTGGTCCTTAGAGTGTGAACTCTAACCCTGAAATAACCAAAAAACTGAAGAACCGAACTGAACCAATCTGAAAAAACCGAATTCTAAGCCTAACTGATCGGTAGGTACTTTAGTTTAGCTAAGAACCCTTGGGATATCAGTTAAAATAAAATAATAGGTAGGCCCATTATCTCTGTCCAAAACTTTGAAATTGGGCCAATTCGAGCCCGTGGATGGTCCCAACAAACGCCGCGACAAAACTCCGTCGCTGGCTTTCAGCATGTTCACCGGTGGTGTTAGGTTCTACTCCGACCCGGCTAAATATGCGGATCCCAAACCCTAGACGGCCAGTGTCGACCTCAATTTCTACTTATCCTCACTCAAGCTGATACCCTCGAAGATCTTTCTCTGTTGGTGAAAATCAGGTATCTTTCTTTCTAGTTGAAAACCCTAGATCTGGTCTTCTTAGTTTCGTTCGAAGATGGGTGACAGTGAAGATGAAACCGGATACCCAAAGAAGTTTTACCCTCTGAATCGACAAAACCATCCTTTGTATAGCCGACCCATTCCCAAGCGCCACGCCTATTACCACGAAGAAGACGATGACCAAGAAGACGATGAAATCGAAGAATATCGACAGGGCGAAGAAGACGAAGGAGGATACAGTCATCGTGGAAACGAGAGGTTTCAGAAGAGGCAGAAACCGAACAAACAGGTATCTGGGTACGAATTCGCAGGTCCAAGCGATGCGAAAGTTGCTTACGATTGGAGAGAGCAAGAGGCGTTTGTGTTGTTAGAAGTCTGGGGAGATAGATTCTTGCAATTGGGTCGAAGGAGTTTGAGAAACGAAGATTGGAACGAAGTCGCTGAGAAAGTTAGCGAAGAGCTCAGATCGGAGAAATCGGAGACACAGTGTCGGAGGATGGTTGATAATTTGAAGAGGAAGTATAGGAAAGAGAAGCTGAAGGTTGAGAAATCTGGATTGGGTTCGAGCAAATGGTCTTTCTTCAACAAAATGGATATGCTTTTGGGTTCTTCGCCTAAATCGGAATTGGGTTTAGCTTGTGGTGTTGATTCAGGAGAGTTTGTGTTTATGAACACTAAGGTTTATTTGGATAAATCTAATGGGTTTGATGAGATGATGGATAGTCCAGGTGATTCAGAAGAGGATGATGATGATGACGATGATCGTGAGGTTGATTATGAGAGGAAGAAGGCGAACGATGCGGCTTCGTATAAGCTATTGGCGGATTCAGTTGAGAGATTTGGGAAGATTTATGAGAAGATGGAGAAGAGTAAGAAAGAGCAGATGAAGGAGTTGGAGAAGATGAGAGCAGATTTTCAGAAAGATTTGGAGTTGCAGAAGAAGCAGATTGTGGAGAGAGCTCAGACTGAGATGGCTAGGCTACGTGAAGAGGAGGAAGAGAATCATCATGTTGATGGTGACAGTGAGAGTGAAGCTGAGCGAATGGAGAATGATTCTGATGTGAATCTCACTGATTGACTAATCTCTAAATTATAATAACTAAAAGGCTCCGTTTATTTTTCATTTTGGGGAACTCAGAACTGGTGAGTTTAGTAACTCGTGTGTCATGGTTGCAAGTTTTATTTGCATGGATTAGTACAATTTCTCTAAAATCAATGCATTTTTTTTTATGTTTCCTTGTTAAGAAAATGGAGTTGATGATGATTATTTCTCTTGAGCTTAGCCAATCAATCTCTGTATTTGTAGACATTTGCGTGCTAATATCTTAACTGATGCAATGTATGAGCGATCTGATGAACACATCCGTAGAAGTGGCTATACTTGGATCAATTATAGGTTAGCATGGGTTCTGTCCGGATCATTTCGAGAACTTGAATTAAAATTTAAGACGAGTGTACGCGAATAAATTTCACTTGTCTATGACAAACAACAAATCTCTTTTATAGCAAGAAGACGGATGGCATCAGGCCCGGTGTTACCCTCCCTTGCAGTTAATGGAGTTAATACTTGATTGAACTAGCTTACTCCGAATTATCTGATAATCAGATCAGAACAACAACTGATTAAACTACAACATGAATTAGCATCAAGCCATTCAAATTTGGTCCTTTGGTTTACTTCTTTCTTCTTTCACGAAATTGGATTGCGAGAGAAATATTGTGAGATGTTTCGTCTGTGGCGTGAGAGGATTTGTAGCCATGTCTGCGAGAGGGAACTTGACTGTCGAGTATGAGACGTTAGAAATGCAATCAATAGCATTTAAACCGTGTTAAGAGATAAAGTGGTATAGAACATTTACAAAGTAATCGATAGCAATTATAGGAGAGGTTGGTAACTGAAACAGTAATTGGAGGTGTGGATGCTAAAATCCACACTCGAGATTTAGAGTGTTTAGTTCGAAGTTTTTAAAAAGGTGGGCTAGATTCTCGATTGAACAATGATGTAAACAAAAGCTTAGATCGATTAATTGGATTTGTATTGATTAAATATGAGTGATTACAAAGACTTTAGCTGCTAAGAGCGATTACAAGTGCAAGGTAAAAAGTGTTTGTTGCTAAGAATAGGATGTCCCAAATGAAGACGAAGGCTCTCCCTTTATAATTTTCTTTCGTGTCAACTGTCCTCCTCCTTCTGCGGACGTCGTCCGTTCTCTATGATCTTCCGGATCTTCGTGGACCTGATCTTCTCAGCGGAATTCCTGAGTGTGAGTTGATCGTCCACCTATTGTGGAACTATCGTCCAGCTGTTGTGGAACTATCGTCCATGTTTTCAATAAATCAAGCTGTGCCTCTGGTCTAGAGCATTTTCCTGGGCCTGTTGTAAGTTATTTAACCTGCTAAGTACTCAAGAAGAGGTCAGCCCAACAAGCCCAAATTTGGGTCTTAGTTAGCTGGATTTTCTAAGGGAAATTGGGCCTAAACATTTGCCCCCCAACCCTTTAGGCGAGTTATCGAGCTCTGAAGGGCGAAATAGGCTTGTAAAGTCTGCAACGTTCAGTCGTTAAGACCGAATTTTTTGGTTAAACTGGTCTCGATATCCTGGGCTTTTCAGTTTCCCTTACATAAACCAGATCTTTGAGCGAGCAAAAAAATCCTGCCAGATTGGACGGTTCAGATTGCGCCTAGGGATTTTACGCCCGAAATGACAACGCGTCATGATTGTGCTTTTCGAAATCAACGATCTAGATTGTAAGATGTGAAAAATCTTCTTAGGTCTCGAGGTTCACAGTAATAACTGCTTATAAATCCAAATTCACACGCCTCCACGCTGCACAAGACTCGCTTACTGCACATGTAGTTTTACCTTCACTCTTCCTTTATATCGATTGCTTTTTTCCTTTCTCTTTCTCCTTTTTGGTATTACTTTGTTTTTATCAGCGATTTCCTTGCTTGTTTTCTGTAAAAATTATTTGCTTGCTTCCGAAAACTCGAATCGATGGTGAAGAAAGAGAAATCGACAATGTGGCGGTGAAGAAGGAGAAAGGAGTCGCGGAGGATCTCGGCGGGTTTGATTATCCGAACCCGGTCACGAAGGCTGAAGATATCGAGAGCCTGTATACGTCGTTTGGAGTGCCGGAAAAGGTGAAGCTGAAGCTTTTTCGGTCGTGCCAGATGCCGAAATCGGTCAGGCTAGGCTACTGCTACACCTACAAAACTTATTTCGAGAAATGCGGTTTAGTTTCCCAATTACTCACTTTTGTTAGACGTTCCCCGTGAGCTCGGGATGGCGTTCCCTAAAATGTGTCTGAACTTCGTTCGACATCTGATCGGCCTCCTGGTAAGAGCTCGAGAGGAAGGGGTTTGCTTTGATCCAACCGGGTTCCATAATCTTTAGCTCTGAAACCTTTTATCTTTCTCCTCGGAGAGGGTTCAAGGTTCTCGCAGGGGTTCCGTCCCGAGACAACAGCTGGAGAGAGCGGCCCATTCTGTTTAAGATCGATCGTCATTCGGTTGGAGATCACGATCCTTCGAAGATCATGGCTTCGTGGACAACGTCTATTGGTTAGGAGAAATTTTAGCTAGGATTTGTCTCATTCATGTTAGTCCTTGGATCTGTTTGATGAGACCTTTTTGTTTGTTTCCATAGATACTTCGGAGAGGATTGCTATAAGCGATACGCTCAGAACATTTTCAGCCGTACTCGGGACTGGGAGAGTTCATTGGTCAACGTTTACAACAGACATGATCAAAAAATATCTCAAGCTTCCAGTTTTCACGACACCTTTCAGGATTCGTTCCGTTGTACCTCGATTTGGTAAGCTCTCATTTTATGGCTGGGTTACACTTGCTTCTTTTCTGTGCTCCCATAACTGGTTCTTCGTTTTCCAGATGAACAAGAGCAGACTGCTTCCGAGGAAGGCTCATCCAGTGTTGCCCTAGTGAGAAATAAAGATATGAGGAGACGCCCGACCTTCTGTGATACTTCAAAGAAGACTGGTGGCAAGGCATCGTCCAGTGGAAACCTGGCCATACATTCTGGCCAGTTGAGCCAGGCTTTGACCAACGCCATCAACCTGATGACCGCCGAACTTCCACCTCCCGCTCCGCATCAAGCTACAAAATCTGGGAAGGAACTAACAGTGGTTCCTCCCAGTAATGTGATCTCTCTAGGTTCCAAGAGATCATGCACTGATTCCTCTGTGCAGCCTGCGAGCAAGAAAGCTCTCTTAGAGAAGGCTCCAGAGAAGAAGGATGCAGGCACGGGATCCGGTTCGTCCAACGGGTCTGGAAGTAAGGATTTCAACTGGAAGTTTGATCACAACAAGGATTACCCGATAGCGGACGATACGGAGGGGATTACCCATCTGCTGTGTCACTGTAAGCCTGCCAGCTACTCGCTCCCAACGGTGAATAACATGATAGAGCATGATTTTTTCATCAACGCGATGGTCGCCCGAGGAAAGGTAATTCCCATCATGTTTTCTTTGATTTCTGACTACCTTTGTTTGATGCTTATGATACCGTTTTGATTTTGTAGGCTTTAGAAGCGGATAATTTGCTAAGTGCTTTTTACGAGCAAAGCTTCCAGAGCGTCCCCCGTCAACAAGACCTAGAAGAAGCCCAGAGTGTGGTGCATTCTTTGACCGCATCCCTCAAGACGTGTCAGGAGGAGCTGCAACCTCAAGATGCTCGCCTGGCTATTTCAAATAATGATTACAGGCTTGCGACAAAGAGGTCAGCTTCCTGGCTGAACAGACCAAGGAGCTTGCTTCGGGGATGGAGGATGCTATTCACCGCGCCAAGCATGTCGGGATGAGAGAGAGGGATGGCCAGTACTACGCCTTTCTCGTGTATTACAAGGACAAGTATGAGAAGAAGAAGGTGTAGGTCGACTGCGAGATGAAGCTCCAAGAGGTCGAGGCCAACATTAAACCGATCGAGCTGATCATGAGAGGTGCTACCACTATCGAGGCTGAGCTTCCCAAGTTGAATGAATAGAAGGTCGCGTTTGGCATGGAGTTCGAGGTGGCCCATGTTTCTGACTTCTCTCTTGGAGCTGCTTTGAAGGCTATCCTGCAGATCTCTGAAGATTCTGTAAAGTTGGGAGCCGTTGGTCCGACAGCTCGGTCTTCAGGTTTTAATGAGTTCGGATCGAATGTGAAGATGATGGCGGGAGCTGGAGGCGGTACGAGCACCAAGGGGGATGGCGCAATGTAGTCTGAAGCCAAGGAGAAGGAAGCTGAGGGAACTAAGGAGGTTGACGGTGAGGAGCAGGGCTGATGACTGCTCCGTAAAAAATTTAGTCTTTTTTTTGAATCTCCTAAAGTCCTTTCTTGGACTAATGTTGAACTTAGTTTTTTTTTGCTTTGCTATCGGTTGCCTGGGAAGGCTTTTATACAAACCTTTTTTGGCTCGGGTGAACCTTTATGCATAAGTTTTTAAAACTTATATTGTCTTGAGTTTTTGGATTTTGTTTTAGCAAAGTGTTCAAGGTTTGTTAATGTGTTGGTATGTGTGCAAGTTAAACCTTTAGATCGCAGAATGGAGCTCTCGTTTTATTTGTTTGTTTAGTCTGGCCAGACGTTCTTTAGTTTAGAGCTCGTTGCGACGATTTATTGCCTTTTATATCGTAGCTTTCTCGAGTTTGTGAACCTGTTTAACTTGTGATAAGTTTTTTAGGGTTTAGTTTCGAGGTTGATCGTGTATCGTAGGCTTCAAGGGGTTTGTTTCGAAATACCTTTCGAGTTGTAGTTCCTTGATGCCAAAGTTTGTGCCGCTTAAGGTTTCGAGACTTAGCGTGTTGGCGGATCGTGAACTAGTTTTCAGCTCGTGTTTGCTGTAGGATGACTCTTGGACTTAGTCATGTAGGTTGTATGAATTGGACTTAAAGAAATGTGGAAGATGAGTTTATTTAAGCCTGAGCAAAAATTTACAACTGGGTGCTAACCCTGTACTCCCCCCTTTGAAAAAGAAGGAAAGAAGGGGTGAAAAATGAGAGTTTTAGTGAAGTGGCTGCGCTCGTGGGTTTAGCTGTTTGCGTACCCCGTCAAGGGATCAAGCCAAACATAGTTCGATTATTGTCAGTACTCAGAGATGATATAGCTTGACGTTCGTGGCGTTCCACGGTCTTCGCGCATGTAATTCGTTTTTGAATTTCGTGAGCTTGTAGACGCCGTCGCAGAATACTTCGGTAACTCGGTAGGGATCTTCCCAGTTGGTTCCTAGTTTTCCGACACCTCTTTGTTTAGTGTTTTCGTAGACCTTGCTGTTGGAATTGTGTCCAGTAATCTCGGTACTGTCTCTAGAAAGTAAGAGTATGTCAATGATCAGACATAAGTCATATAATGCTGGGGGTCATGATGGCTTGCTAGAGTCCGCTCATGATCTATAAGTCTTGGACTTATTGCCTTTATTATATGATCCCATATGGGTCACACGCCTAAGCTAACGGGAAAATACGAAGGAACGGCTTAGCAGAAGTACGGTAAAAGTGCTAGGCATTTACTGTATCAAGAGAGTCTAAAGGGCCTGATTAAATCCATGGGATTTAATCAGAACTGAGAATTGGGCCCAAAAGCCCATGAGAACTAGGAGAGATTTTAATGAATAAAATCAGACCTAGGTCTCTAATTTTCCTCAGCCTTTTTGCGCCTCCCAGCCTCTCTTCTGCGCCTCCTCTCCTTGCTGGTCTAGCAGCCAAATTCCCGGTGTGCGTGTGTGAGCCTTTGGAGGATCCATCCCTTGGTGGTTCTGCTGATCTCTGACCTGTTCTATCTCCTTCCGCTGCATAAACAGGTAAAAGGTGAGATCTATATTGTTTCTATTCAAGAGAACCTAGATCTGGCATGTTTAGGATCAATTAATCTGATGAGTTGAATCAGGATTAACACCAATAGATCCTTCAGTGGTATCAGAGCCATTGGTTCTTAGGATTTCTTGTTTTAGATTCATGTTTAGGTTGATTAATTTTGTTTAGAAGTGTTTTGAATCAATTACAGATAAGATAATTCACTTAAGAAACAAAATTGAATCCTAAACACACTAAAGAAATCGCAAACCGAGCTATATGACTCGTGTTAAGCGATCGGCCGAGATGATGAACCAATGACCAAGCCGTTCGTTTGGAGCGTGCGTTGGCCGGTTGCATCACTCGACCGTGAGGGGCAGGCGCAGACCGATCGCATGGCTCGGCCGAGATCGATCGGTTTGATCCAATCGGCCCGACCGCATGGATCGTAGCCACACGCGTTCTGCCGAGAGCCGAGCATCATCTCGATCGCGTCTCGGCTAGAGTCGTCCCGCCTGACCCGAGCAAGCATCGTCCCGTCCCGAGCTCGACCGATCATCGACCGTCCAGCTTGCATCCCGATCGCGTGAGGCTCGGCCGTCCGTGGATCGTGGATGGAATGCGGCTGGTCGGACATGATCCAAAAGCTAGGTCACGACCAACTCGGTTCGGTTCGTGACAAATTCGGTTCGGTTCAAGGCTCGATTTAGAATTTTAATTAAAATTGATACGTCTCGGTTTAATAAACAGATTTTAATAATTTTATTAAATCTGGTTAAGCCGGGACAAGAAATCCAATGTCGAAAAAAATATTGGATTTAGTGCCTAAACCAGGAATTTCTAATTTGATTTGGTTGGACCAAATAAATTGAGAGATTCCGGTTTAGTAAATAACCGGTTGACAATTGTGGTCATCGTAGTAATTAAAACTTGGTTAGACCAGTTTTAATGAACCAGACCGGTTATGTCAATTAATTGGACAATTGGGTCATGTCTTGGACATGGACCAATTCTTGGGCCTCGGGCCAAGAAGTTAAAACAATTGGGCCAGTTAATTGAGTCTTTCTTCAGATCAATTTAAAATCTATTTTATAAAATTATAAAGTCGGTTTTAAATTAAAGTTTCCGAAATTTTATAATTAGAAAGTTTCTTAAAAGAGAATTTTCTGAATTTGCGGGTTTTGGATTTTAAAGAAGTTTCTAAAGTTAGAAAGTTTCCGGTTTTAGAAAGTTTCCAATTTTAGAAAGTTTCTAAAAATAGTAGGTTTCCATAAATAGAAAGTTTCCCGAAATAGTAATCTTCTGTTTTGGGAATAAAACTTTAAAATAAACCTACAGACCTCAAACAATATCAAGCGTTGGATGTCTTGTCCATTCTATGTCAGCTGTTGAAGCCCATTCAATTGTATTCATGGCCTTACAGTGTGAGGGTGTCTACTTTTGCGTGGGTAAGACGGTTTGTGATTCATAAATGTCATTGGGAGTCCCAGACATTAATGATTACATGACTTTATAGTCTGGTTTTCTTGACTGGGCCATCGGGAGTCCCGGGCCTTGAGACATCAGAGTGAATTGGACCTCGGGCCCAGATTCACAACCAAGAGTTATATCACGGATATAATTAGCCAATATAGGGCTTACCGATATAAGCTAAAGTTTAGTGACGGCCAGTGGCCCACTATAATCTTAGTTATATGTGGATCTTGGAATCATTATATTCTATTGAGGGTAACTTATGTTATTGAATATAATGCGTGATTAATCATATTAAACATAATACGAGATTAATCATATTGAACATATTAACTAAAATCCTTTTGTCTTAATTTTCAGTTATGACTAGCACAAATAATCAAAACACTTTCTCGATCCGGTCTGTCCTTGAGATGGACAAGCTGATCGGATCAAATTTCTTGACTTGGTCGCGGAACCTGAGGCTAGTCCTCAGACAGGAGAGAAAGGACTATGTTCTTGAGAGAGCTCTCCCCGTGAGGATCGGGTCCAATGCCTCCCATGCAGTATATGATGCTTGGAATAAGCATTATAATGATGCGGTAGATGTGCGTGGTCTGATATTGGCTACCATGGACTCAGACTTGCGAAAGCAATATGAGAACATGGAGTCGCCAATAGAGATGATCAACAGCCTGAAATTGAAATTTCAGGAGCAGATACGAGTGGAGAGATACCAGTTGGTTAAGTCTCTCACTAGCTGCAAGCTACCAAATGATAATCCGGTGAGTCCTCATGTCATTAAAATGACAGGTTATGTTGATAACCTGAGGAAACTGGATTATCCAGTTAGCCATGAATTGGCAACTGAGATCATTCTGCAGTCACTGCCGTCAAGCTATGATAAGTTCGTAAGGAACTATATCAAGAAAGGCTTAACGAAGACGTTGACTGAACTGCATGATATGCTCAAAACGGTTGAGCCAAACGTGAAGGGTAGGTTTATTAAACCTAGTATTGACAAGGGTGAAGACAAAGTTGTCCAGATTTTAAATCATGGCAAGCGTGTGTCTTCCGAGCCCAAGTCAGATACCTCTTACGTTGGTAAGTGCTGCTACTGTAAAGAGACAGGGCATTGGAAGAGAGATTGCATAAAATTCATGGAAGACGATGAGGAGTTGAAGTTAATGTATGAAACTACTTCCTCAGGTATTCATGTTATTACTTCAAGTTCTACCTTGCAGGTATTGGATACTGGTTGTGGCACTGATATTTGTTTTAATATGCAGAGCCTAAGCAACAGTAGAACGTTGAAGGAAGGGCAAGTGGAACTGGATGTCTGGAAGGAGCTATGGAAGCTGCCTCAGTCATAGGGTTTTTCACTTGTAGATGCCTTCGAGGCTTGGTTTTGTATTAAGTAATTGCTACAATGTATCTGCTTTAAGCAGAGTTGTCTTTCATTTTCTTGTAAGAATTTGAATGTTTTTCATTTTGATAAAAGACAAGTTTTTGTTCTTTTGATCTTAATGAAATATCAATTGTAGCACCCTATTCATGGAATGGGTTTTATATCTTAAACCAAAGAGTGCCTAAATGCAACATAAATACCGAATTGGTTTAAATCTGATGTATTAAACCTGATTTTTCTTGGCATAAATGTTTTGGTCAAATAGAGTAAGTCGGATTCAGAAACCCCATAGTTATGGACTTTTGGGCTCATTTGAATGGATATCTTATGAGACTTGAATTCTGCTTACTGGACCAAAAGTAAAGGGCCCATCTTAGCCGAGCTAGAGAAAGGCCCAAAGGCTTATTGGACCTGGAACATACTCATGTATGTGGCCCAATGAGCAGTAATGCCAGAGAAAATCTCACGTACTTCATTGTCTCTACTGATTACTTCAGTGAGTGTGACTGTGTTCATTTGATGAGACACAAGTCGGAATTCTTTGACATGGTCGAAAGAGTTCCAGAATGAAGTATAAGATCTGAATGACAAAAGTATTAAGACTCTGGATTAAAATCAAGAGTGAGAATACTTAAGTCATTGATTATGTGATCATCTGAATGAGTGTGAAATCGTTTCACAGCTCATTTCTCCTGAAAACCTGAAGGTGTTTCTGTGAGAAAGAATCAAATCTTATAAGAAATGATTAAAGATGAATCACACGAATCTTCCATGATATTTTAAGAATAATGCTCTAGAAATATCTAAGTTTACGCTAAAATAGTTCCACAAATATCAGTTGAAAGACACCACGTTAATGTGAATTGGAATCGATCCAAATTTGTCTTTACTGAGTATTTGTAGTTGTGCTACTTCGCTGGTTGTCCTAGAGAAACTAAGGCTTGTTACTTTTACGTCCAATCTGTTTTCTAAGAAGGGAAGTTATTTTCCAAGAAGAACAGTGGGAGTAAAAGCATAACTCGAAGTTTTCTCAAGGAAACCAAGGCTCGGTACTTTTACGACCATTCTGTTTTCTAAGAAGGAAATTACTTGCCAAGAAGAACAGTGGGAGTAAAAAGTATTTTTTTCGACCATTCTGTTTTCTAAGAAGGGAAGTTACTTTCCAAGAAGAACAGTGGGAGTAAAAGTACAACTCGAAGAAATTCGAGAAATACAGGAGGCTGCTTAACCTATTGAGGGAGAGCAGCGGAAGGATTTACGGATTTCTGTAGAATCTACACCTGTGGAGCCTGAACTTCGCAGATATGAAAGAATCAGTCACTAATCCGAGAGTGAATTCTCGTCATTAGTTTAGCCTGATGATCATTGAATGTTCGCATGATCTGATGATCATTGAAAGCGACAAATCTGCGAAATCCTAGGAAGCGAAAGTGAGCCCAGACTCCGAAGAATTACATTTTGTGTAAGTTGGCTTCATCGATCCATTCATGGATGGAAGCAAACATATCGGAGTTGGAATCTTCGTTCTGTTGAAGTAGTCAAAGTTTTGACTTGAACAGGAACGAAGCGGAACTGTGTGTTTACTAATAGATTAGTGGGAGCAATATTGCATTTCTCAAAGTGTATGTCGATGACATACTGATTCTCGGATATAACGTCCCAATGCTGTAGTCGGTAAAGGACTAGCTTGGGAGTTGGTTTAATGATTGACATGGGTAAAGCCACGTAGTTTTTGGATTTCGGATCTAAAGATAGAGATCCAAAAGAGCTGGTAGGACAAAGTCAGCATTCTTAAATTGACAAAGTCCTACACGTTTTCAGCAATCCAAGAAGGGTTTTATGCAAATGTCACATGGCATTAAGTTAAGCAAGATACATTATCCTACGATAACTGCTGAGCTTAAATGCATGGATAGGATTCCATATGCTTCGGCAATTGGATCTATCATGTATGCCATGACACGTACTTGTTTTGATATTGCTTTAATGTTAAGCAAGACAAGTAAAGACCAGTCAAATCCAGCAAAGAATCACTGGATTGCCGTAAAGAATATTCTAAAGTATTTGAAGAATACTAAGGATAAGTTCTTTAGGTAAAGAAGAAAGTGAGGTGCTACAAGTCGATAGAGTCTGAAAGGCAAGTTTCCAACAGACAAAGATGATTTCCGGTCACAGTCCGGTTATGTCTTGTGTTTGTTTGGCGGTGCACGGCACTGTTGCTGACTCCATGACTTAAACTGAATATTTCGCAGCTTGGGAAGCAGCGAAAGAGGTTGTTTGGAAAGAAGAGTTCATCACTGAACTTGATGTGAATCCCAGCATAGATGAGACTAGCTGCACATCAGAGGTCCAAACAACTTGAGGATAGGTATAACCTATTCCATAAGATAAATGACAGAGATGTTAAGTAGATCAGCAAGTTTCATCGAATGAGAACGTTGCTAATCTATTAACGAAGCCACTCCTTAGGCCTAAGCACGAGTCTCGGACTGTAGCTGTAGGATAAGTGAAATTAAGATGTAGTCTTGATTTCAGTGGGAGTTATTAAAGGGCTTTATTTAGTTATTTGATATGTTCTTGTAAAACATTTATGATGTTTAATGAAATTATTATTTCAAGATTACTTTAACTGTGATGAAATAATCGTTCCAAAATGATATGAACCATGTTATAGGTCATCGAAGTAAATGACTTGATCTTGAGTCATCAAAGTCATTTAGCTTGATCATAAGACCCTATATTTGATAGATGGTTTATATCATCCTGTCCCTAGTCGAAGGTTGTTGAAATTGGAACACCAACAACCGTGTGAGACTGGATTGGTACGTGACTTATGACAAAGTCTTAGTGTGTCATAGATGCGCGGCATCAAAGTCAGTACATAGGTGTATGTTGGGGAACATACGACCGGACAAGACCCGATTATAAGAACTCTTCAGGATATTTATATCTGTGTCATAAGAGATTCTTACTACGACTATAGAGTATAGTCCTTAGACCTGAGTTCGCATGCATGTGACTGCACATGGACTGATGCACTTTGATCATTGTCTAACGCTATCGTTCTGCAATAGTTATAAGGACCTTGTTTGGGTACATTATGAAATGAGTAGTTTACAGTGATGGAACAAGACGGAATTTGTCCCTCCAATATAAATGGAGTGAATATCTCTAGGCCAATCGGAGATTTGAATACTGGAAAATGCATGGCCATGCTCAAACGGACTGTCCCGAGTCGTTTGGATTGTCAGTATCAAATCAGAGTCCGATGAACAAGATTAGGCTTTATAAGGATGACACTAATCTTGCCTTATGACTAATCGAGATATTGAGACAAAAGGATTATGAATACAGAGATTCCAGTACAAGTGGGAGATTGTTGGAATTGTGTCCAGTAATCTCGGTACTGTCTCTAGAAAGTAAGAGTATGTCAATGATCAGACATAAGTCATATAATGCTGGGGGTCATGATGGCTTGCTAGAGTCCGCTCATGATCTATAAGTCTTGGACTTATTGCCTTTATTATATGATCCCATATGGGTCACACGCCTAAGCTAACGGGAAAATACGAAGGAACGGCTTAGCAGAAGTACGGTAAAAGTGCTAGGCATTTACTGTATCAAGAGAGTCTAAAGGGCCTGATTAAATCCATGGGATTTAATCAGAACTGAGAATTGGGCCCAAAAGCCCATGAGAACTAGGAGAGATTTTAATGAATAAAATCAGACCTAGGTCTCTAATTTTCCTCAGCCTTTTTGCGCCTCCCAGCCTCTCTTCTGCGCCTCCTCTCCTTGCTGGTCTAGCAGCCAAATTCCCGGTGTGCGTGTGTGAGCCTTTGGAGGATCCATCCCTTGGTGGTTCTGCTGATCTCTGACCTGTTCTATCTCCTTCCGCTGCATAAACAGGTAAAAGGTGAGATCTATATTGTTTCTATTCAAGAGAACCTAGATCTGGCATGTTTAGGATCAATTAATCTGATGAGTTGAATCAGGATTAACACCAATAGATCCTTCACTTGCGTAGTACTAGATCTCCCACGCTGAACTTCCACAGTCGAACTTTGGAGTTCTAGTATCGAGAGGTTGCTTATTGGTAGTTTTGCATTCGTACTAAAGCTCGGTCGCGTTGCTCTTCGATCATTTGTAGACGATCTCGAAGCATTTTTCGTTCAATACCTCGTTTTTTGGGCTTAGAGCCATTCGGATTGTTGGAACCGATACCTCTGCAGGAACCACTGCTTCCATTCTGTAAGCTAACGAAAACAGAGTTTCGCCAGTTGCGTTGTGAGGTGTGGTGCGAGAAGCCCATAAGACTCCTAGAAGTTCCTCAGACCATCTAGACTTCTTAGAGTCGAGCCTTTTCTTGAGGTTGTTTAAGAGTGTTTTTTTCGCAGCTTCAGCCTGACCGTTTCCTTGAGGATATCTGGGGGTCGAGGTTGTCAGCCGTATCTTCCAAGTTTTACAAAAGTTTCTGAAAGCTCGAGAGATGAACTGCGAATCGTTGTCAGTTACTATCTCATTTGGGAGTCCGTGTCGGCAAACTATATGTTCCCAGATGAAGTTTCTGACTTCGATCTCCGTGGTTTGTTGGTAAGCTTTAGCTTTTATCCACTTAGTGAAGTAATCGATTATAACCAGGAGGTTTTTCAGTTGCCTTGCTCCTGATGAGACTAATGGTCCCACTATGTCCATAGACCACCTCATGAAAGGGTAAGGGGCTGAGATCGAGGATAGTTTTTCTGCAGGCTAATGGATAATTGGAGCGTTCCTTTGGCATTTATCGCATTGCCTGATGTCGTTTTCACACTCTGCGATCATGGTGGGCCAGAAAAACCGTAGTCTGTTAATGCATATGACTAGAGATCGGCCCCCAGAATGATTTTCGCAAGTGCCTTTGTGAGTCTCTCCCATAACTGCTAGTGCCTCTTATGCGTGTATGCATCGTAAATAAGGCTCTGTCATGCTCCGTTTGAATAAATGGTTCTCGGGCACACAATATCTAGCGCTTTTTGCTTTTAGGTTTCTCGCTTCCTATTTGTCGGTGGGAACTAGGTCTAGCCGGATGTAATCCAGGAATGGTTCCCTCCTGTTTGCTCTGTTAAGGAATTCAGCGTCTGGTTCTTTGGGCTCAGACTCTTCCTCTACCGGTACTTCTGGTATAGGCTGATTGTTGGGAAGGCCGATCTCGTAGATTGCAGAGCATTCCATGACTATTTCCGCGGAAGCTTCAGAACACGAAGCTTGAAGCATGTTTTCTGGTTGGACTGTTGGAGCTGACACAACTTTCTATGGAATATGTGACTTTTTTGCTATGTCGATGCTAGGTTTGTATATCCCTTCAGCTGGTATAATTCTTTATACCAAGGGGTCAGCCATTGAGGCCAAGGCTGCTAGAGCGTCGGCTAAGGAGTTTTCTCCTCGAGGTATTCTGGCGAGTTTGAAATCATTGATCTGGTCTTCTAATTCACGAGCTACCTTTACGTAAGCTTCTATGTGCTCGTTTTTAGCTTCATACTCGCCATGGAATTGGCTTGTAACTAGCTGCGAATCGATGAATGTGTTAACTTCACGAGCTCCTATTCCAAGTGAGAAACTGAGACCGGCTATGAGGGCCTCATACTCGGCTTCGTTGTTGGATGAGTTGAAGCCTAGTCCGAAAGATTGTTCGATTACTTCCCCCGTTGGAGTTACAAGCTTGATTCCCACTCTGGAACCGTGTTTGGACGAACCTCCTTCGACGTGGAGCGTCTACCAATCATTTTGATTTTCTTGGTCTGAAGTTATTGGCGAGAGCTCAATGATGAAGTCTGCTAGAACCTGGGCCTTTGCGCAGGTCCTGGAACGATATTCGATATCATACTCGCTAAGTTTGATTTCCCACTTAGCTAATCGTCCTGATTGGCTGGGGCTATGCAATATGGTTCATAGTGGTTGTGAAGTCATTACCACTATTGCATGCGATTGAAAGTATGGTCGAAACTTCCTGGCTGCCACTACTACGGCGAGTGCGAGTTTTTCCATCGCCGGATACCTCATTTCTGCGTCAATGAGTGTTTTGCTCACATAGTATATGGGTTTCTGTTCATTTTGTTCTTCACGAACTAAAACTGCACTGACCGCGACCGGCGAAGTTGCAATGTAGAGGTATAAAGGTTCCCCTTCTATATGTTTCGCTAGTATCGGTGGTTCGCTGAGATTTTGAGTTCTTGTAGGGCTGTCTCACAGTTTTTATCCCATTGGAATTTTTTTGTTTCCTTTGAGGAGATTGTAAAATGGGAGACATTTGTGAGTAGATCAGGAGATAAAACGGTTTAGAGCTGCTATCCGTCTTGTCAATCTCTGTACCTCCCTAGAATTTATGGGGGAAGGCATTTCTAGGAAGGGTGCAATCTGCTTTGGGTTTGCTACGATTCCTCGTAAGGTTACTAGATAACCGAGGGGTTCTCCCGATGGTACTCCAAAGGAGCATTTGGCTTGGTTAAGCTTCATCCCGTATTTTTTAGAATTGTGAAGCATTCTCGGAGTTGCGCTATATGGTCGCTCTCTTTGGAGGACTTCACGAGCATGTCGTCAATGTAAACTTCCATCGACTTTCCGAGTTGATCGGCGAACATTTTGTTCACCAATCTTCGGTAAGTAGCTCCTGCGTTTTTTAGTCAGAAAGGCATAACCTTGTAGCAGTAGGTCCCGCGGTCGGTTATGAAGGCTGTTTTTGTCTTGATCCTCCAGATTCATGAGGATTTGGTTATATCAAGAGAATGCATCCATGAAGGATAATATCTCGTGTCCGGCAGTAGCTTCCACCAGACAATCTATGTGTGGGAGTGGGAAACTATCTTTGGGGCATGCTTTATTCAAGTCTGTGAAATCTATACAGACTCTCCACTTCCAGTTTTTATTTTTAACGACGACTGGGTTGGCTAACCAGTCGGGGTATTTCACTTCCCTGATTGACCCGACCTTCAACAGTCTATCGACTTTGTCGTTAACAGCTTTAGCTCGATCGGGGCTGAGCTTACGACATTTCTGTTTTACAGGTTTAAATGTAGGGTCTACATTTAGTTCGTGTGAGGTGACAGCTATGTAAATCCATTTCATGTCCTTTGTATACCACACAAATGTTTTCACTTTTTCTTTGAGGAAGTTTACGAGCTCATCTCTGGTTGAGTTAGGAGCTCCGATTCGATGTTTACACATCTTTCGGGATGAGCGTCATCAATGCAAACTGGAATGACCATATCCTTGCGGGGATCTCGAACTGTTAGGTCACTATTCGGCTTCACATTTCGTGATGCGAGCTCATCCTCTTTCTGTAATTGTTATATTGACGATATCTCCATCTGTTTGAAAAAGTCATGTAGCACGATCTCGCGGCTTTTTGATTGCCATGGATCGTTTTTTTTCCTGTGGGAGTTGGAATTTTACACATTGGTGGTAAGTAGATGGTACTGATTTTACGATATAGATCCATGGTCTGCCCAATATGGCATTGTAGGGAGCTGGTTTGTTGACTATGAAAAACTCTAGGATCTCTTGATTCCCCCGGTAGTGAACGAGAGATTTATAGTTCCCATTGGGTATGTGGTTTCACAATCGGACCCTGTTAACGGAGTTCGTCCGCCACTGAGCATGGAGTCTTTGAAGCCCATCTTTTTGAAAGCGTTAGAGAAAATAAGATCTACAGAGCTTCCACTGTCGATCATGACCCTTGATAGCTCGAATCCGGCTACTTCGAGTCGGATTACTAGGGCATAATCATGCGGTTTATCGAGCTTGAAAGTTTCTCTTTTAGAGAAAGTTATGTGTGTGTCAGGCCCTTCGATGGGAACCAATTATCTGGCATCAGTTTCGACTCGCCTCTGGTGAGCTTTGATCGAGTTCACTGGATCTCGGCACAATTTCGAGCCTCCCGATATAAAGTTTATCGTTTTTTGGGAGATCGGACCTGCACAGCCCGAGTTTTGGCAAGCAAGGATTGGCTGGTTTTTGGGGAGCTGGAGGTGGTGATACGACTGACTTTGTCGGTCCTCCACAACGAGCTAAATCGAAAATCATCTCAATGCCCTTTACGCGAGAGGGAGGAGGAGAGGCGGATTCTTCCTTCTCTGGAGTTCGCTCGCTCTTAGCTTGGGAGGTTTTCTTGTTTTTAGATTTGTTTTTTCCCTTATCTTCCTTTTCTTTTTCTTTCTCTTTCTCTTACGGTTATGGCTTTTCTGCTTCGCTGCTGCTGTTTTTGGCTGCTAGCAGACGGTCTTTAGACCGACATTCCTCGGAAGAGTGCCCATTTCTGTTGTGGTATTTGCAAAACTTGTTTGCGTCTTAGGGCATTCACCTTTGAGGCTTGCCGTCCACCATCAGGCAATGCTGGCCTTTGTCAGAAGATTCCTTTTTGTCGGTTTTCTTTTGGCTTGCATTGTACTTTTCTGACGTTGCGGCTACATCTTCTTCGTGTTTTGCAACATACGTAGCTCTGTGTAACGCTTCGTCTAAGGAAGTGCAAGGTCGAACTGCAAGTTCTTTCTTGAACTCTGATGTGAACCATAGTCCATTTTGGAGAGCTGCGATTGATATTGTTTCGTTTGGATTTGCAATACGCGACTTGACCTCCCAAACCTACTAATATAAGCTCTGAGGATCTCCTCGGGTCCTTGCGCTAAGGCCCAGATGAGCTCGGGAGACTGCGAGCCAAAAGGCTCTAACATGGGCTTTGGATCAGAGGTTCCATAATACTCCAGAATTTTGATTTTTCCAGTGTTATGATTCGAACATTAGCGATTCAATGCGTGAACGAAGTTCGACGAGTTTCCTCGATCACTTGGTCGATATCCGGTGTCGAGCTTGGCCATTTAGGAATGCGGCTTGTAGGTGCTGGAACTCGTCGTGGAAGTTGTCGTTATCCATATGGGTTTGATTCCCGAACATAGGAAGCTGAGCGTTCCGCGAACGCGAGTTATGAAGTTCCCGGATTACTGTTTGCTGAGCTATCTCGCTCGGGGGAGGCCGAGCCGAGTTAGTTCCAGGTTCCTTTCTGGGAGGTTGGGAGCTGGAAGAAAAAACTGGTGCTCCCAATACCCCGTGCCTATTTGGTCGTAGCTTTTAGGCATAGGCGGTGGGGGCGGCAGTCGTGCCCCTTCACGGGCTGTGATCCCCATTGAATTCGAGGCTATGTCATTCACGTTGGAAGGTGTGGAGCCCACGGTCGGGTTAAAGACCAGATAGTCATTATTGTTAAGTGAAGGAGCTTGTCTCCTTCCTTCATGGGTAGTATATACTCCTTCGAAGTCGAGACGTGTGCGAGGTACCAGAATTCTTGCGGATCCGCCTTCTGCTACTCCCGTGAAGGGAAATGATCTATCTTTAACGCTCGGTAAGGCTGCTATGCTCCTATCGTGCTGATCTAGATGAGCTAGTACTGTTCGCTGAGCTGCTTCATGATCTTACAACCTGTCTATCAAGACTGCTAGCATTTTGCGGAGCTGTGCCATACCGTCAGATCACGTTAAGCATGGCGAGTTATGTTTGGCTGGATTAAACCGAGGTGCCAGAGCATCCCCTTGGGGCCGATCTTTGGGTCGAACCCAGGTTCGAGAGTTTGTCCTCTCAGTTGTCTGTGAGGTAACGCTTAGAAGCGTAGCCCCAGTTGGCTGAGTAGCAGGGACGCGGTCTGCTCCTCCGGATCCTGTGCAAGTCAGAGATGACTCTGATCCGGTGGTTTAAGTCTGAACGTTTAGGTTCGACTGGTCGGGATTCGACCGGTGCTGGTGCATTGGGATCCATATTCGTGCTGACAAGCTTTGGATCGGGTTCTGGTGTATAAGAAATCTATGAATTCCCCTTAGACGGCGCCAAAATGTCGATGCTAAAATCTACACTCGAGATTTATAGTGTTTAGTTCGAAGTTTTAAGAAAGGTGGTCCATATTCTCGATTGAACAATGATGTAGACAAAGGCTTAGATCGATGAATTGGATTTGTATTGATTGAATAAGAGTGATTACAAAGACTTTAGCTACTCAGATCGATTACAAATGAAAGGTAAAAAGTGTTTGTTGCTAAGAATCGGATGTCCCAAATGAAGATGAAGGCTCTCCCTTATAATTCTCTTTCGTGTCAACTGTCCTCCTCCTTCTGCGGACGTTGCCTTCAACGTTCTCAATGATCTTCGGGATCTTCGTGGACCTGATCTTCTCAGCGGATCTCCTAAGCGTGAGTTGATAGTCAACCTGTTGCGGAACTGTCGACCATGCCTTCAATAAATCAAGCTGGGCTTCTTGTTTAAAGCATTTCCCTAGGCCTGTTGTAAATTGTTTAGCCTGCTAAGAACTCAAGAAGAGGTCGGTCCAGCAAGCCCAAAATTTGGTCTTATTGAGCTGGATTTCCTGAGGGAAATTGGGCCTACAGGAGTGAATCGTTAGAGGTATTGAAGATGATCCGGTGGTGGCTAGAGATGAAGGAACCCGTGTTGTTTGGTAGGGATTTTTTGCCTTTTAATATTTATTTTGGACTTTTGAATCCCAAAACGTAGTAGTTAATACAGTCCATGAAGATATTGCAAAGCCCAAATTATGTCTCAATGAACGCTTAAGATTTCCATTGAACTCATCTCAGCCTACTCATGTGGAATGTTGTAATGCTGAATAACTTGACCGATTCTCCTCACTTTCTTGAACGGATCCGGACCATCGAAAACCCCATGACAGCCTATCTGCATCAGCAGGAGTCGTGATCCCACCAGGCGAACCGGAACTCTTCCCATCTGCATCGTCTGAGACAGAAGATCATATGTGTTGATATCTTCTTAGCGAGCGTGAACACTTCGTCGTTGTTCAGGACTCTGCATCACCCATCACTGACCTAACGTTTCTCACCGTCTTTGCAATGTTCCCTGTTCCGGTCTCCTTGTGATACAACCCGTCCCAGATTAACCGGGAACGGCGTCGTGCGTCACCGGTCGGACCGGGATGATCATACCGGTCTGCCTTCTAACCGGTCCCAGGAACCCGCACGCTCCCTTCGATTCAAATCCAAAAAGAACATCAGACAATCAGTCAATCCTGTATCCGGACCTGCGAGGGAAAAAGGACGAAAAAGGAAAGAGGACTTAGTAATTGATTCAAAACACAATTACCCAGTGAGGGCGAATTCAAGGAATCCGCGATCTCGGCTTACGCCACACAACTACGAAACCAAGTTCTAAGATAATATCACATTGCCCAGAAATGCCCGGAGGCACAACACACAACTTACGAACTAGCTACTTGTCCGTAGACGCGGCCTCAGGTCAAACCCCCACGCGCCCACAGACTGGCGGGTACGCCCAAGACTCAATGCCTCCCACATCAAACAACCACATCCCGTCGGCTCCAAACCACAGCGGGAGGGCTCGTCAGGAACCTCCTACGACGATCAAGGACACTTACGGAACTCACCTCATACCGTGCCCTGCAACCAATTTCTACAACAATCTAATCCACACAAGCCATCATACACAAGCAACATTTTCGATTTAAGCGATAACCTAGCCATTCTACGTTCTATCAATCACATCACCCGTTTACTAACTTACCTACCTAGGAAATACAATATTAACAAAGGACTCGCGTCCCAGAATTGGGATAGAATAAGCAAAGATCACGACTGGTCCTCACATTGGCCAAAGAAGGGCAAAAGCATAATTTAGAAATTCCAATTGCCCGAACGGACTTCACATCTGTAAAGAGGACGGAAAAATAATCGAGTTAGGCTTTCGTTTTGTTCGAATCGGCGTAAGGACGAACTAGTTATGGCTACTCGAAGTTGGTTTACTAAAAGTCAACGGTTTAGGTCAAAGTCAACCGGTCAACCCAGATCCAGACCCAAACCCAGACTGAACCAGACCCAATCCATAACCAGCCCAATTGCACTAAACCAATCATAAACCAAACTAAACCGGGTCAACCGAGTCACACCAGGTCAACCCGAGTTGACTCAGACCGGCCGAGTTGACTCACACCGGCCGAGTTGACTCAGTTCGCCGGCGAGTCAACTCGACGGTGGCTCCGGAGGCGACAAATGGAGCCTCCGGTGACCGGTGAAGGCGGCTACGGAGGGCGGCTCCGGCGGATCTCCAGCGACGGGCGGCGGCTTTGATAGGCAGTGTACGGCGGCGCGTGACGGCGATGGCAGCGGCGCGTCTGAGAACCGGCCGATCTTCAACCGGCGATTACGGGCGCGTCCGGTGGACTATGAAGGAGTGGTTGATGGCTACGGCTTTGTCTCGTCGAGATGAACAGATCTGAAACTGGGCTAATGGGGTTACCTTCAACTCTAAACGATGTAGGAGCACTAGATCTGATCCCTGGAGGTGATGGCTGCGACGAAATGGGAGCAGAGATTCGCCAGAGATCTCTTCTTCTGCTTTTCTCAATGGTGGAGGCTTCTTTTTATAGGAGAAAGGAGGTGGAGCCTTAGGGTTTTTGACCAGGGAAGTGGGCTTGGGCTGGGCTTTTTCTTAAGAAAATTTGGGCCGGGTGTACAATCGCCCCCTTAAAAGGAATTCGTCCCGAATTCCATTGCGAGAGTTCTCCACTGCAACTCCTTACCAACAACACTCCACAAACTTCTCTGAACCGAAACTGAACTTGATCGCTTACTCACTGGAAGAGAACTTATCCTTGAATCCATAAGACTGCTTCTCCCCCCCCCCCCCCCTTTATTCCAAACCGCTCTCTGAAGTGGCCTCCTCCTCGGTACCAATCCAACAACATCTTCCGGAATGCAACACAAACACCACATGATACCGTCCATGTCCATTAGGTTTTGGTCTCCAAAATTTAGAAGCCACACTCATCCTTTGAGTGGTTCTAAGACTTGAATGAGATGCTCCACTTCCAAATCGATTTTCCAAAACAGTTTTCCATTACCGTGCCATAGTGTATCATCCACTTCCAAATGGATTCTCTTCAACGATTTTCCATTATCGTGCACTATATCGTTGACTGTCGCACAAGCTGACATCCTTGCTTATCCTTGGTGAACGATGAGGCTAACCATGTCCATTATGGCAACCTGACATGTGGGGAACGAACCACCACACTTCCGCTTCGCACTCTGATTTCCAAACCGATTTCCAAAATGACTTCCAACTCAAGGTTTCCTACCTTGTGATCCTTATGTGGTGTTTTCTAAGCACCATCCTTTGGGTTTATTTCCCCATTATACTTGCCCTCCTTTGCTCTCCTTTGCAGCTTCTTGGCGATCCGCCTTAGTGTTTTCCTAACACTCTTCCGTTGGATTTTCATTTCCAATAATCTGCTTTGTCCACTTGCGTTTGCAACAAAAATGAGCCCAGCTTACTTGGCAATTCCAAAGCCATAACTCCAATTTCCCAAAACCTTTTACGATCTCCTTTTCCTCTTGAAGAAACTCCATTAGCTGCTCCAGTAACCCATGAGGAACTCCAAAGCAGATTGTTACCTTTCCGGTCCAACCATAGATTCTCGAGCCCGCCATACCACGAAGATCTTCACCAACTTCCAGATTGATAAGACTTCAAACGAGCCGTCCATAAATTATTGAAGTTGATGTCACCAATCTGATTCCAAGATTCCATTCTTATAATAGATTTGGACAGTTTCCTACTGCTCATTGTGCACCAAACAACACGAACAACTCTTGACGCTTACTCCAATTAGAACACCGATACTTCCTATGGCTTCCTTGCATTCCGGTCTTTCCATCGACCTCTTGCAGCTCCTACAACACTCCTTTCAGCTCCTACAACGCCTCTTGCAACTCCTTCAACACTTCCAGTAACTCTTGCAACTCTCTGCTACAGTCCCACATTAGCCTCTCCAATGAACATCTCCACATCCTTATTGCCTTAGGACGCTTGGTTGATCAACACTCTGAGAAAACACAATTCCCAACACACACCTCAATAGTATCCGCTACCCTGTACGCGTGCACCACAACATACATCTCAACATACAGCTCAACGACACACATCACGACATACATCTCAGCACACATCTTACGGGCAGTAACACCACTGAGGTGTAAGGGCACCGACCATAACCTACAAGGAAGATCTAACTAGACTAGGACAAATGCGGAGAACAACCGATGATATAGTTGGTGGTTGAAAAATCATTTCGCAAAGTAACCTCTTTTTAAAATTTCGTAAATACTTTTGAAACAGAAATAGGTTTTAAGAAAACTCCAGAAGCTGATCCCTCAGGACAGAACTGAGGGACCTTAACCCAGGCTCCGATACCAAATTGACAAAACCCGTCCCAGATGAACCGGGAACGACATCGTGCGGCACCGGTCGGACTAGGACGGTCCAACCGGTTTGGCTTCTAACTGGTCCCAGGAACCCGCACGCTCACTTCGATTCAAATCCACCAAGAACATCAAACGATCGGTCAATCCTGCATCCGAATCTGCGAGGGGAAAAGGATGGAAAAGGAAAGAGGACTGAGTAATTGTTTCAAAACACAATTACCCAGTGAGGGCGAATTCAAGAAATCCGCTATCTCGGCTTATGCCACACAACTACGAAACCAAGTTGTATCGAAGCCGAGTCGTATGCCAGTATCAAAGACGCCCAAGTTGAAAACTTCGTCTGGAAGAATATCATATGCCGGCATGGGGTACCGTACGAGATCGTCGCAGACAACGGTTCACAGTTTATCTCAACACGTTTTAAAGCTTTTTGCGAAAAGTGGAAGATACGATTACAGAAATCAACGCCGCGGTACCCCCAAGGGAATGGACAAGCCGAAGCCGCCAACAAGACAGTTCTTGACGGTTTGAAAAAGAGACTCATCGAAAAGAAGGGACGATGGGCGGATGAACTAGAAGGAGTCCTATGGTCACACCGAACAACTCCCAGACGAGCAACGGGCGAAACACCATTCGCACTAGTTTACGGATACGTTGCGAGCTACTTCCTAGACAGGAAGGTTTAAACCATTCGATGCTCCTCGACGAGCTCGAATTAATTGATGAGCGACGCGACCGAGCATTAATTCGCATCCAAAATTATCAGCAGGCAGCCGCGAGATACTACAACTCGAACATGCGTAGTAGAAGATTCCGCGAAGGAGATCTGGTCCTACGGAAGGTTTTCCAAAACAGTGCCGAACGGAACGCAGGCAAACTAGGAACCAACATGGAAGGACCTTACAAAATCACGAAAGTTGTATGACCAGGAGCGTACGAGTTAACAAACATGGACAACGTCAAGGTTCCCAGAAGCTGGAATGCGATGCATCTAAAGAAGTATTATCATTAAACCAAGACTTCACGCACTTTGAACTACGGGACGGCTTGATCCCCGCAAGGGGTACATAGGCAGCCGATCGTCTTGATCAGTTCAGCTTTCCCCCCTCTCAAAAGGGGGCGGGGGAGGGGTCCGTATATACCTATACTTCCATATCAGATCTCGCAAATTTTTTGACGCAATTCCCGGAATTCTCCCAGAAGTCTTGAGGAAACCACTTCGGAAATCCGAGCTGAAACAGCTTGGATCTGAGCCCAACCAGATCGGAAATCCGAGCTGAAACAGCTTGGATCTGAGCCCAACCAGCTCAGAAAACCGAGCTGGAACAGATCAGACTGAGTAAGACCAGTTAGGAAATAAACTCTCTTCACATTCGCCAGGTAACAAAATAAACACTTTCTTTCATTTTCATTTAATTCACTTTTGGATAGAAATTAGGATACGATTTTCGGAACTTAGAATCAACCTACTAGTTTATCGCATGCATATTAGTTAGAAATGATTTAATTTGTTCGCTGACGGCCGCAACGGACAAACGCATACATCCTTCACGGATATAAGCCAACATGTCCAATACGGGTTGAGGCTCTATTACGTCCAACAACGGACATAAAGCGCGCTATAAATGTTTATTGTCGACGAAGGGAACATAAGTCGAGAGGTCAACGTAAGATTCCAAATACGGGTTGTTGACAGGACTTCGAATCCGCCGCACCAGTACTGGAGACGATAATAAACCCCCAAAATCCAGTACGACGCTACTCAGCACGCTGGTCAAATGACGTTTTATCCAAGTATATCTTAGATCGGTATCTTTGTAAGGTGGTCCTGCGGATACTGGTTTATTTTCAGAGAACGACAAATGCGAGGCTGGAGTCTCGCGGAAAATCGAAGTAGTAAATCTAAACCCTGTAAATACGGTACGCTGGTCTTAACAACGTCATTACTAAATACACGGCCGACTTGGGAATGTAAGACTGAAGATCCCCGCACTAGTACCAAAGTCAACCGTAGAACCCATCGAAACCCAGTAAGATGCTTCCAAGCACACTGGTCTAAATCATTCATTATAAGCCCATAAAGGAAAAACATCTTGGGCTCAAAACCCAGCAAGACATTCCCAAACGCGCTGGTCTAATCGTTGTAAGGTCGAGAGAAAAGGACGCTTTTCCCAAGCACCATTTCGAAACCCAGTAAGAAGTTTCCGAACACACTTGTCAAATCATCGTAAGTCCGTAAAAGGAAAACGATTGATCATTTTCTCAGACTCAACCTCAAAACCCTACGAAAAACTTTCAGACTTACCAAGCAAGACAATGCAAAGAGTGTACCATTCCGCTAAAAAACCGACTCAAACCGAACTCAAACGAGCCTGAAATTAAACTCAGTACATAGAAACAAAAGCAGTTTATTTCAAAGAGTCCAAAGGATCACAAGACGGAATGACCAACCATCCCAGAAACAACAGCAAACTAAAGCAATAACACGAACAAAAACGATTTCTAAAGATAAGAGCCATAAGCATTGAAAATGCCAGTGGACTCCGAATCATCAACAAAAGAAGAATCCCACTGAAGCGGCCCTCCGGAATCCCCAGAGAAAGGTGAAAGGTTAAAGCATTTCCCTGCCTCGATCATCAATCGGTCATACTCAGGAACATCATCCGCAAGAAGTGCCGCTTTTGTAACCTCAAGCTGCTCCTCCTTCGCCTCGAACGCCGGAGGGTCCTGCGCCTTCAACGCAGCGATCATCTCGAGATTACTGTTTGTTTCCACGAAATCACAGTGTTTCTTCTTGGCCGAGGGAAGTTTGGCGAAAATATCGCGAAGTTTCTTGAAACGGGACGAAAATTTGTCAAACACTCCCTTCCTCCCTTTTTGGCTGCTTCTTTCAAAGCGGCGTCGCGGGAAGAGCCCTCTTCCACAAGCTTTAACCTTAAAGCTTCAGCCTCGGCAAAAGCCTTCGCTTTCTCCTCATCAATGGAATGCCGCGCCGCCTCAAACTTGGCCGCCTGCAATTCGTGTGCAGTTTTCAGTTCCGACAGAGAAAGCTCCAGTTTCTGGTTATCAGCCAGATGCTTGCGAAACAGCTCCTGAGCTCCGCGGATTTCTCTCTCGGATTCGGCAGCCTGCTTGTTCACTGACGCCCAGGCCAAAAAAAAAAAGAAAAAGAAAAATATCAGAAAAAAGGCCGCGCCGGTCGGAAGGGAAATATTTATACCTTCAAGAAGTCTTGGCCCGCGTGGGCAAGCGAAGATCCACACGACATGTCCTCATACCGTATCGGAACGTCCCCCGCATGCCACACTCCCGAACAAAACTCCGTAACTTCAGCAACGTTATCATAAACAGGGCCCTTGAACTTCGAACCGCTGGTAGCAGAATTCGAGATAGTTCGAGGAGCTTCGGTCTCACCCGCTTTCCTAGCCCTATTCTTCTTCTTCTCAGGAAGAGGTTTCTGAGCCTCCAAACCCACGACTAGACGCCTAGGCGGGCAATGAGCACCAGGGTTTTGATCGGCTCCCAGTCCGACGGGAACCGTAGGGACCTCCTGTTGAAGAGACGAACCGGGCACGAACTCCTGGCCTTCTCCAGCTATCTCGGATGCTTTCCCTTCGCTCTGCTGCCTTTTATCTTCTGCCGCCGCTCTCCTTCTTGCCTTCACAAGTTCACGCTCAGACAACGGAAGGGGTGCACTCTGGAACGACATCGTCGGAAACTATATCGAAATCTAGAGAGAGATTGGAGAGATAAAACTTGCAAGCTCTAGAGAGAGTGAGTGAATAAGAAAGTGAACGAAAGAAGAAGGATATTTATAGATGTCGCTCCAGAAAGAAATAAGGGTAAGATCGTAACTTCATAAGTTTCCTCAAAAACAATTTCGGAATTTTCGGAGCCACGGACGGCGAGATTAGTTGTAATCGGACGAGTTGGACCCTCCGATCAATTAAGGAGCGAAGAATGGAGAAATGAATATTTATAGAATTCACCAAGGCATGGAATTTCGAAATGATTACTTTTCATTCATGTTGTCGCAAGCATGCCCAAACGAATCACGACGAAACAGCCCATGAGTAGGCGTGATATCAAAATATCTCGGCATGGAGGAAGTGGCTGCGACCGAAGCAATGCTTTATACGACCCGCTATCACGAAGACGATAGCGACAGATGAAATTCTCTCGGACAATTGTTTTCGCCTCGAATAAACGAAATAACCTCGTCATCACAAGATTCGAATATAACGAGCTGGGGGGCTAACTGTTGAGGTCAAAAACCTCCTCGACGAAAACAATAGCTGAAAGATAGGATTGAGTAGTCGGGTACGAGCGAGTGTTTGCATTAGACGTTCAAGGTCTCGTATAAATGACAAAGTTGTACGAGACGCCGACAAAGTCACCTAAACGATTTATCAGAAAAAGGTTTCGGCAAAACAGACGACACCATAAACGGACAAACATATATTCCGACAGGAACTACAGATCGACGGAACATCTAAACAAAGCAAAGGACGAGCTGGACCAGCTCGAAAAACCGAGCTGAACCAGCTCAGAATTCCGAGCTAAACCAGCTCGGCAAACCGAGCTAAACCAGCTCAGAATTCCGAGCTAAACCGGCTCGGAAAACCGAGCCAAACCAGCTCGGAATTCCAAGCTGAACCGGCTCGGAAAACCAAGCTGAACCAGCTCGGAATTCCGAGCTGAACCGGCTCAGAAAACCGAGCTGAACCAGCTCGGAATTCTGAGCTAAACCAACACAGAAAACCGAGCTTAACCAGCTTAGAAAACCGAGCTGAACCAGCTCGGATTTCTGAGCTGAACCAGCTTGGATTTCCAAGCTAAACTAGCTCGGAATTCCGAGCTAAAACAGCTCGGGTTTTCCGAGCTGAACCAGCTCGGATCTAAACCATCCCGTCTCGATATTGATCATGAGTTGCCCTTCCAGAAATCCTGAGTTGAACCTTTGAGCTGAACCATCTCGGATTTCCGAGCTAAACAGTTTTTGGTTTTCCGAGCTGAACTTTCCGAACGGATAACCAAACATTTGCCGATACGCATAACTTGTCGCAACCAACCTTTGGAAACATCAGCCCATACCTTCCTGGACCGATGATTTGAGCTGATGGATCGAGATTGAGAGAAATAGGAACTTGGGACCAAGCATACGACAAACTCTAAACCAAATAAGTGAGTTGATACGTTAACGGACTCGGAACGTCCAAATCTCGGCCCATCCGGCAAACGAGTCGAGCCGCGGAAAGACGAAGAAGTAAAGAAAGAGATTGGAAAAAGGAAAATCCGAGATAGAAATGTACATTTTAGCGAGAAAAGGAAAAAGATAAGAATAGGAAGATTTCCGCAAATCCTGCAGAAATATTCTCAAAAGCCGACAAACCGAAGCTATAAAAGGAGGGAGAAGCCAGACGAGAGAGGCAGAGCAAAAAACCCGAGACCTAGACTTAAGAACTTAGCAGTTTCTCTTAATCGTCTTTAGAGTTCTTTTGTACTTTCTTTCCGATTCCTTTACTCTTTTTTACGATCTTTGTATTCTTTTCGACTTCAAATCAATAAAACATCCTCCAGGTTTGCTAGTTTCGTGGTTGTTCTTGAAAGTTTCTGTTCCCTAAAAGTTTTTCTCTACAAGTTTTGACCGTGTGAGTTTCGACTCTCACACATAACGTGACACATCTCTTATGACATATAAGACAAAGGTGTAGAGATAGAGTTATTTCAGAATGTACGTGATACAAAGGCTGAGACTTATTGTTGTGCCAGTTTGGACAAGCAAAACTGATGCAGAGGTTGAGGAAATTATTGATGCAGTTCCTGATGTAGTCTGTGCTAAAACAGCGGGTAGCTCATAACGTAGCTCAGAACGGGAAAACTGAAATAAATGATTATTTTCTTATGGGTGGAGTTTCCTTTGTTTTAGGAAAATAGCCATGTGAGGTTAGAAGCCCAAAGGATGCAAAAATCATGTGGGCTTATGGATGCTTAGGGTTTGACCCTTTACTATATAAACCAAGAGACGGTGACTTGTATGGGTGCGCGGCTAGGGTTTATGGTGAGATGCACACATGTGTGTGGCGTCGTCCCACCAGAGAAGATTAGTAGATCTTATTGGTGGTTTGACTATGGATTCTGCAGCCAGGAAAAGATGGTATTGCACCGGTGCTGTCGGATGATATTCTTTGTAGAGATATCGTTTCCATAGTGATTCATCTAGAAAAGAATGATGGGCACTGTTGTGTTGGATATCATAGCAATTGTAATTGCATCTTGTTCTAGTGGATTTGTTCTGGACTAGATCCCGGGGATGTAGGGCAACCGAACCTCGATAAAAAAACTATATGTGTTATTTACTTTATGCTCATACATACACAAACACATAGAAATAGCCACAAATATGCGTTTTCAATTGGTATTAGAGTCTAACCCGTTAGAGTATAAGCTTATTTATGGGTACAAGATCTTGGATTTGTGGCTAGCAAAGAAGAGGAGAAGCCAATGAGTACACAAGGAGTAGGTCATGATCGAATGAAAAATATTTTATGAGAGGTGAATATGGAGAAAGACGTGAAGATTAAGGCTTCTCGATTAGGGTGTAGTTGTTTTTTTAGCTTGCAT
This sequence comes from Orychophragmus violaceus, assembly GCA_030180135.1. Taxonomy (NCBI): domain Eukaryota; kingdom Viridiplantae; phylum Streptophyta; class Magnoliopsida; order Brassicales; family Brassicaceae; genus Orychophragmus; species Orychophragmus violaceus. The sequence goes on along the minus strand of CM058234.1, from coordinate 62,834,303 downwards.
CTAGAGAATTTTCTGTGATTGTTTCAGACTATATATCATAAAAAGAGGAGCTTGATCTGTTCGGTTCTCGTCAAAGAGGATTAGGTTTGTGAGCAATAATGGGCCGGTTGCTTTCAACACAATACAATTGTGGGCTGTTCATTGTTTCAATGGGCTAGAGTTGGGTCTTGTTTTGAGCTTCAATAAATGTCTCATGAGGTGTTTTCTTTTTAAAAGAAATTAATGGATCGGCTTCGCAGGAAGAAGAAGGAGAAGTAGAAGGTTGAAAAGAAACCTGACTGTGAATATTTCTGATGGAGTCAAGGCTAATCATGGAGGACTTACTAAAGATGAAACATAAATCATATATTTATTCCCAAGACGTCGTTTGAATACATCTGTTACTCTGGAAAATTAAGAATAGAAATATTCACGGTGAAGAATCTTTCTGATAAGATGATTCTCAAGATCTTGAGAATGTTAGCGGAGGTGACAACGAATATTCCACTGGAAATTACAGAGATCGTTTGAGGATTATGTCTGATCTGTGCTGCCATAAAAAATGAAGGATGTTTTGGAACAAAGAGAATGAGCTCAAAGAGAAAGAGAAACCGAGATGAGTAATAACTTGTTGTTGCCTCAGTTCAATTTTTTTCAATTTAAGAAGCAACTTTCTAAGGTTCAGAAGATTAGAGAAGTCCTCAAGGGAGAGGGAGAAGGTTTTTGAACACGAGAAGAAACTTGATATTGGAGGTGTTACTAAAGAAGAAAAATAAAATGAAGTCTTCTTCTTCACTTATCCACCAAAGCATAAAGATAAAAAAAAAAAATTGGTGGAGGAATCATTTGACTCTGTTTCTGAAAAACTTATGGAAGTATGTAAATTCTTCAAGTTTGAGGGGTTTCACAGCCAGGCTCCCATTGAATATCCATGGGAAGTTAGAGACGAGAGCTTACAACTTCGGAAGCTGAGTTGAGACCTTTAGGGAAAGCTTTTACAGTCACCAAAAACTCTAAACATCTTGCTATGTGAATATGGAATTGCGAGTCAGAAGAGAAGATGATATTGGTGTCGAAACTTCATTGGAAGTTGCAGTTTCAACTGGTCGACCATGCCTGGGTATGCTTTGACAATCAAATCCAGAAGTCTCTAAGATTTGTTTTCAGGTCTGAGCAAGTGAAGAAGATTTAAGGGTCATGAATGGCTATCGAAGATGGAGACATGTTGTGAAAATAGGATAAGGAGTTGTTAAGAGCTTTTACTGGTTTAAAGATTGAAGTGGTAAGAGGTTGGCTGACTTCAAGAAATTGGGAAGCTTGGATCTGCATCAGACTTTGGTGTTGCAATTGAAGAAACGAGTCATGCTATGCGAATATGGAATTAAGGATACATAGTTTGTTGGACAATCAGTTCAAAGAGGGATAAAATTGAGTTTTTGTAATCACAAAGTCAACCATGATTTTTTGTGTGACTGTGGTATGTGGAAGCAGAAGGTGAGTCAGCACGTGAAGGTGAACATAAAGACTTTCAAAGAAAAGAGTGTTATGATAGAATATGCCAAAGACATATTCCCAACGGTCATCAACCGTGGTTATTGCCCGTATATTCATCTCATTCAATTGTATATATCTTAGTTTCCATAGACAGAGCTCCCTCTCTTTGTATATATTCCTTGTACTATTCTTGTAATGAATCAATCGAAAATCATTATTCATTATGGTATCAGAGCACCAATAGGGTTTCCCTATTTTTGTTTTCTTTTTCTTTCTACGCCGTCTTTCTTCTTCTTCTCAAAATCCTTCTCTCTGCTTCCTCTGTTTCTTCTTTAATTAATCTCTGTTTCTCCATAAAACATGGCCTCTGAATCCACAGCTGAACGGACATCCGTTTTCAACACTCAAAACCCAGAAAGCACACTGCTTTCAGTCAATATGTCGAGCGTCACGAAGCTCACAACCACGAACTATCTTATGTGGCGTCGACAAGTCCGTGCCTTGCTTGAAGGACATGAACTTCAGCACTTCATAGATGACACAAACGAGGTCCCTGCTCCAACTCTCATGACGAATGGAGTTCCTGCAATGAATCCGGCGTTTCCACCGTGGCGAAGACAAGATCATCTCCTTTATAGTGCGATGATTGGAGCTATTTCTCAGTCTGTCCAAACACTAGTATCCACAGCCACAACAACAAAAAAAGTATGGGATTGTCTAGCCACTGCGTTCGGTAATCCCAGCCGTGGTCATGTTCGTCAACTCAAATATCAATTGAAGACGTGTACGAAGGGGACCAAATCGATCAGTGAATACCTCCGGTTAATGAAAGCCAAAGCTGACGACCTTGCGCTTCTCGGTAAGCCTCTTGATCCTGAGGATTTTACTGAACAGATACTTGCTGGACTAGGTGAAGAATTCAAACCGGAGATTGACGCAATCAATGGCCGTGATGCTCCAATCTCCTACACTGAGCTATTTGCGCGACTGCTGAACCGGGAGGCAATGATCCTCTGCACCGATGCTGCTCCAGCTACTCCAATTGTGGCTAATGCGGTTGATGCTCGTCCTCGACAACAAAACCGCAACAACAACAATTCCCAGAACCGCTACAACAACAGCAACTCCTCGCAACATCGACCCAATGGTAACAACTATGGCTCTCAAAACCGGTACTCTAGGCCATACTTGGGGAGATGTCAGGCTTGTGGCATTCAAGGTCATAGCGTGAAGTTCTGCCCGGAGTTTCGCATTGTCCGCGGCTCTGCCTCTGCATCACCATGGTCACAACAACACCAACATCCGACATCTACCCAGCAGCCGTGGCAGAACACTCAAAACAGTCACCAGATGTGGCAGCCAAGGGCTAATGTAGCCATGCTTTCCGACTCTTCTACATGGCTTCTTGACTCCGGCGCCTCCCACCACATGACGTCTGATCTGTCCAACCTCTCGGCTCACAACCCCTACGACGAAGGCGACGGTGTGATACTTGGTGATGTTGAAGGATTATGTGTGTTCATTGGTGTAATTATCAGATTACAACCTAACATAATCAACTAGGATCTAGGTGATTTGCAGTTGAATCATAAACAGATCAGGATCATTACCTTATGATTGCAGCGGATTAATCAAGGGAATATCGAGATCTGCAAGAGCTGATGATTACCGGCTCCTCCTAGGTATCCACACGCTTACAAGCTACTGGATCAGGCTGCTAGACCAAGTTGGAATCAACAGAGAGAGAGAGAGAGAGGACGGCTGAGGCAAAATCGCAGAGGTGGTGAGAATACCCTAGGCGCGCCCCTCTTCCCTTATATGGGCCCAAGTTATTAAACTAATGGCCTATTAGGCTTTTGGGCCCAAGACCCAAATCAGACAAAAAGACTGTATTTTGTCTGGCCCAATTCTCTGTACAAATACAGTAAATGCCTTGCATCTTACCGTATTAATTCCTTGTTAACTTTCCCGTTAGCTATGGTGTGTGACCCTTTGGGATCATACAATACTGATAATAAGTCCTAAACTTATAGATCAAGAGCGGACTCTAGCAAGTCATCATGATCACCCAGTATTTATGACTTATGTTTGATCTCGACACTTATCATACTTTCTAGAGATAGTACAGTAGATTTCAGGACATTCCCAACAATCTCCCACTTGTACCGGAATCCTACATTCCCTAATCCTTTTGTCTCAATATCTCGATCTGGCATAAGGCAAGATGCGTGTCATCCTTATATAGCCAGACCATGTTCATCGGACCAGATTTGATACTGACAATGCAAACGACTTGGGCAAGTCCGTTTGGGAGTGGCCACTCTCTTACCAGCTATCAAGTCTCCGATTGGCCTAGAGATATTACCTCCGTTAAACGGCAGGGACAAATCCCATCTTGTTCCATCACTATGAACTACACACTTTATAATACACCCAACCAAGGTCCTTATAGCTCCCAGTTACGAAACAGCGTTAGACAATGATCAAAGCGCATCACTCCATGTGCAGCCACATGCATGCGAACTCAGGTCTAAGGACTATACTCTATAGTCGTATATGAGAACCTCTTATGACACAGATATTAATATCTTGTAGAGTTCTCATCAGCGGGCCATGTCCGGTCATATGCTCCCCTACATATACCTATGTGTCGACTTTGATGCCGCGCATCTGTGACCCCTCGAAACTTGGTCATAAGTCTCAACACAATCTAGTCTCAAGTGGTTGTTGGTGTTCCAATTTCAACAACCTTCGACCATGGACACTATGATTTATGTCATTTCGTTAAATATGGGGTTTCAGGATCAAGTCTACTCATGTACTTCGATGGCCCATATATAATGACATGAATCATTTTGGAGCGATTATTTTATATCACAGTTAAAAATAATCCAGAAATAAAAATTTCATTAACATTTAAAAAATGTTTACATGAACCAATCAAAATAACTAAATAAAGCCCTCACAACTCCCACTCAACAAGAGATTACATTTGAATATCTCTAATTCCTACAGCAGCAGTATGCAACTCGTGCTTAGGTCTCGGGAGTGGCTTTGTTAACGGGTCAGCCACGTTCTCATCAGTGGGAACTCTGCTGACCATCACTTCACCTCTATTCACTATATCACGAATCAGGTGATACCTTCTCATAATATGTTTGGATTTATGATGATGTCTCGGTTCCTTGGCTTGAGCAATTGCACCATTGTTGTCACAATACAGTGCTAGAGGCTCAGTGGCATTTGGGAATACACCGAGTTCAATCAAGAAGTTCCTTATCCAAACTCCTTCCTTCGCAGCTTCTGAAGCAGCGATGTATTAGCTTCAGTTGTGGAATCTGCCACGGTGCTCTGCTTGGAGCTCTTCCAACTTACTGCACCGCCATTCAGACAGAAGATGTAACCAGACTGTGACCGGAAATCATCTTTATCTGTCTGAAAACTTGCATCCGTGAATCCACTCATTTCAAGCACTTCACTTCCTCCGTAAACCAAGAACTTATCCTTAGTATTCCTCAAATACTTCAGGATATTCTTTACGGCAATCCAGTGACTCTCACCTGGATTAGACTGGTACCTACTCGTCATGCTTAGTGCATAAGCAACATCAGGACGAGTACAGATCATGGCATACATGATAGATCCTATAGCCGAAGCATAAGGAATCCTACTCATGCGCTTAAGCTCATCAGGTGTTTTAGGACACTGATCCTTGCTTAGTGTAGCACCATGTATCATTGGCGTGGATCCTTTCTTGGATTTATCCATTCCGAATCGATGCAGGACTTTGTCTATATAAGAATCTTGACAAAGTCCAACCAGCTTTTGAGATCTGTCTCTAAAGATTCGGATTCCAAGAACATACGCGGCTTCACCCATGTCCTTCATGGAAAAACAACTTCCCAGCCAGTCTTTAACAGACTTCAGCATTGGAATATCATTTCCAAGAAGCAATATGTCATCGACATATAGGATAAGAAACGCCACTTTGCTCCCACTAGTTTTCTTATACACACATTGTTCTTCCTTGTTTCTGATGAAGTCAAAATTCTTTATTGCTTCATCAAAACGAAGATTCCAACTCCTCGATGCTTGCTTCAATCCATAAATGGATTTGTGAAGCTTGCATACTTTCCCAGCATTCTTAGGATCAATGTAACCGTTAGGCTGTGTCATGTACACATCCTCCTCCAAGATTCCATTCAGGAAGGCGGTTTTCACATCCATCTGCCAAATCTCATAATCATAATAAGCGGCAGTTGCTAGGAGAATCCGAATTGATTTCATCATGGCCACTGGTGAATAGGTTTCATCATAGTCTATACCATGAATTTGCTTGAAACCTTTTGCCACCAACCTGGCCTTGTAAATCTGGACATTTCCATCCATGTCAATCTTCTTCTTGAAGATCCATTTACACTCGATGGCTTTTGCACCAGCGGGTAAATCAACCAGTGAAAACACTCGGTTGACAGACATGGAGTCCATCTCGGATTCAGTGGCTTCACGCCACTATAAGGAGTCAGGGCCCATCATGGCTTCTGCAAAGTTCGAGGGTTCATCACCGTCAATGATCAAAAGATCATGGCAATTAGTCACGAGGAATCCCTGATATCTATCGGGTTCGTGACGGATCCTTCCGGATCTTCGAACTTCAGGTACTGCAGGTTCAGGTTCTATTACAACTTCATGTAATTCATCCTGCTGTTCTTCCTCATTAGGTTGAACAGGTTCCTGTCCTTCTTGAATTTCATCAAGTTGTACCTTACTCCCACTATCTTTCTTAGAGAGAAATTCCCTCTCAAGAAAAGTGCAATCCCGAGCAACAAAGATCTTGTTCTCGGATCGCAGATAGAAGTAATAAGCCTTGGTATCCCTAGGATAACCAATGAAGTAGCATTTGTCAGATTTTGGTGTAAGCTTGTCTGACATAGGCTTCACAACCCCAAATTCTGAGAAAAGACATTGCTGGAGCTTTTCCAGTCCATAACTCATATGGTGTCTTTGCTACTGCTTTTGATGGCACTCTGTTCAGTGTGAACGTTGCGGTCAGCAAAGCATATCCCCAAAGGGATATAGTGTTGGAATTGTGTCCAGTAATCTCGGTACTGTCTCTAGAAAGTAAGAGTATGTCAAAGATCAGACATAAGTCATATAATACTGGGGATCATGATGGCTTGCTAGAGTCCGCTCATGATCTATAAGTCTTGGACTTATTGCCTTTATTATATGATCCCATATGGGTCACACGCCTAAGCTAACAGGAAAATGTGTTGGAACGGCTTAGCAGAAGTACGGTAAAAGTGCTAGGCATTTGTCGTACTGAGAGAGAAAGATTAATGGGTCTGATTAAATGGGATTTAATCAGATTGGTATTTTGGGCCCAAAAGCCCAAAAGGGAAAGAGAAGGCTTTTATAAACTAAAAGCCAAATCTTTCCTCTCTAACCCTAACCCTGGCCGCGATTTTCCTCTCCTCTCTGCGCCTCCCATCAGCTCGGTCTAGCAGCCGTTTTCTGTGATCGCGTGTGTGAACCTTTGGAGGATTCATCCCTCGGTGTATCTCTCTGATCTCTGACCTGTTCTATTCCTTCCGCTGCAACAAACAGGTAAAAGGTGAGATCATCTAATGTTTCTATTCAAGAGAACCTAGATATGTATGTTTAGGTTGATATGAATCTGTGAATTGAATCAGGATCAACTAAACAGTTCCTACAGTGGTATCAGAGCCATTGGTTCTTAGGATTTCTTGTTTTAGATTCATGTTTAGGTTGTTTAATCTGTTTAGAAGTGTTCTGAATCAACTACTGATAAGAAAAACACTTAAGAAACAGAATTGAAATCTAAACACATTAATCGGATCACAAACAAGCTATATGACTTGTTTTTAGTGATCGGCCGTGAGTTGGACCGGTCGGACGGACGGGATCGCGGGTCGGACGGTCGGGATGGTCGGATTGGATCGGATCGGATCGTACGATCGATCGCGATCGATCGTCGCGTCGCGTCCGATTGCTCGTCCCGATCGCGTCTCGGCCAAGTCCCGTCCCGCTCGCGTGCGTAGCATCCCGATCGCTCGGCGATCGTGGAAGCGTCCGTCCGAGTGACCCGAGCTGTCCCGGCTGTTGCGTCCCGTCCCGCTCGCGTGCGTAGCATCCCGATCGCTCGGATCGTTGCCGGCTTGCGGCTGGACGATGGTCGCGAAGCTAGGGCTGACGTGAAAGTCACGGTTCAGCAATTGGATCGGTTCGGTTCGTTTTGGCGGTTCGGTTCAAAACTTAATTAAAAATTATTCGTTCTGGTTTAATAAACAGATTTAATAATTTTATTAAATCTGGTTAAACCGGGATAAGAAATCCAATGTCGAAAGAAATATTGGATTTAGTGCCTAAACCAGGAATTTCTAATTTGATTTGGTTGGACCAAATAAATTGAGAAATTCCGGTTTAGTAAATAACCGGTTGACAATTGTGGTCATCGTAGTAATTAAAATTTGGTTAGACCAATTTTAATGAACCAGACCGGTTATGTCAAATAATTGGACAATTGGGTCATGTCTTGGACATGGACCAATTCTTGGGCCTCGGGCCAAGAAGTTAAAACAATTGGGCCAATTATTTGAGTCTTTCTTCAGATCAATTTAAAATTTATTTTATAAATTTATAAAAACGATTTTAAATTAAAGTTTCCGAAATTTTGAAATTAGAAAGTTTCTTAAAATAGAATTTTCTGGATTTGCGGGTTTTGGATTTTAAAGAAATTTCTAAAGTTAGAAAGTTTACGTTTTTAGAAAGTTTCCAATTTTAGAAAGTTTCCAAAATTAGTAGGTTTCCAAAAATGGAAAGTTTCCCGAAATAGTAATCTTCTATTTTGGGAATGAATTTTAAATAAACCTACGAACCTCAAATAATATCAAGCGTTGGATGTCTTGTCCAGGCTATGTCAGCTGTCGAAGCCCATTCAATTGTATTCATGGCCTTACAGTGTGAGGGTGTCTACTTTTGCGTGGATAAGACGGTTTGTGATTCATAAATGTCATTGGGAGTCCCAGACATTAATGATTACATGACTGTATAGTCTGGTTTTCTTGACTAGGCCATCGGGAGTCCCGGGCCTTGAGACATCAGAGTGGATTGGGCCTCGGGCCCAGATTCACAACCAAGAGTTATATCACGGATATAATTAGCCGAAATAGGGCTTACCGATATAAGCTAAGGTTAGGTGACGGCCAGTGGCCCACTTTAGTCTTAGTTATATGTGGATCTTGGAATCATTATATTCTATTGAGGGTAACTGATGTTATTGAATATAATGCGTGATTAATCATATTAAATTTAATACGAGATTAATCATATTGAACATATTAACTAAAATCCTTTTATCTTATATTTCAGTTATGACTAGCACAAACAATCAAAACACTTTCTCGATCCGGTCTGTCCTTAAGATGGACAAGCTGAACGGATCAAATTTCTTGACTTGGTCGCGGAACCTGAGGCCAGTCCTCAGACAGGAGAGAAAGGACTATGTCCTTGAGAGAGCTCTCCCCGTGAGGATCGGGTCCAATGCTTCACATGCAGTATATGATGCTTGGAATAAGCATTATAATGATGCGGTAGATGTGCGTGGTCTGATATTGGCTACCATGGACTCAGACTTGCGGAAGCAATATGAGAACATGGAGTCGCCAATAGAGATGATCAGCAGCCTGAAATTGAAATTTCAGGAGCAGATAAGAGTGGAGAGATACCGGTTGGTTAAGTCTCTCACTGGCTGCAAGCTACCAAATGATAATCCAGTGAGTCCTCATGTCAGTAAAATGATGGGTTACATTGATAACCTGAGGAAACTGGATTATCCAGTTAGCCAAGAGTTGGCAACTGAGATCATTCTGCAGTCACTGCCGTCAAGCTATGATAAGTTCAGAAGGAACTATATCAAGAAAGGCTTAACGAAGACGCTGACTGAACTGCATGATATGCTCAAGACAGTTGAGCCAAACGTGAAGAGTACCCTGTACAATCTCATGAATGAGAAGGGTAGGTTTACTAAACCTAATGCTGACAAGGGTGAAGACAAAGTTGTCCAGATTTTGAATCATGGCAAGCGCGTGTCTTCTGAGCCCGAGTCAGATGCCTCTCACGTTGGTAAGTGCTGCTACTGTAAGGAGACAAGGCATTGGAAGAGAAATTGCATTAAATTCATGGAAGATGATGAGGAGTTGAAGTTGATGTATGAGACTACTTCCTCAGGTATTCATGTTATTACTTCAAGTTCTACCTTAAAGGTATTGGATACTGGTTGTGGCACTGATATTTGTGATAATATGCAGAGCCTAAGCAACAGTAGAACGTTGAAGGAAGGGCAAGTGAAACTACATGTCTGGAAGGAGCTTGGGATGCTGCCTCAGTCGTAGGGTTTTCACTTATAGATCCCTTTTAGGCTTGGTTTTGTATTAAGTAATTGCTACAATGTACCTGCTTTAAGCAGAATTATCTTTCATTTTCTTGTAAGAATTTGAATGTTTTTCATTTTGATAAAAGACAAGTTTTGTTCTTTTGATCTTAATGAAATATTAATTGTAGCACCCTATTCATGGAATGGGTTTTATATCTTAAACCAAAAAGTGCCTAAATGTAACATAAATACCGAATTGGTTTAAATCTGATGAATTAAACCTGATCTTTCTTGGCATAAAGTCTTGGTCACATAGAGTAAGTCGGATTCAGAAATCCCATAGTTATGGACTGTTGGGCTCATTTGATAAGATATCTTATGAGACTTGAATTCTGTTTACTGGACCAAAAGGAAAAGGGCCTATCTTAGCCGAGCTAGAGAAAGGCCCAAAGGCTTATTGGACCTGGAACATACTGAAGTATGTGGCCCAATGAGCAGTAATGCCAGAGAAAATTTCCTGTACTTCATTGTCTCTACTGATTACTTCAGTGAGTGTGACTGTGTTCATTTGATGAGACACAAGTCGGAATTCTTTGACATGGTCGAAAGAGTTCCAGAATGAAATATAGGATCTGAGTGACAAAAGTATTAAGACTCTGGATTAAATCACGAGTGAGAATACTTAAGTCATTGATTGTGTGATCATCTTAATAAAGTGTGAAATCGTTTCACAGCTCATTTCTCCTGAAAACCTGAAGGTGTTTCTGAGAGAAAGAATCAGATCTTATTAGAAATGATTAAAGATGAGTCACACGAATCTTCCATGATATTTTTTAAAGAATAACGCTCTAGAAATATCTAAGTTTACGCTAAAATAGTTCCACCAATATCAGTTGAAAGACACCACGTAAATGTGGATTGGAATCGATCCAAATTCGTCTTTACTGAGTATTAGTAGTTGAGCTACTTCGCTGGTTGTCCCAGGGAAACCAAGGCTTATTACTTTTACGTCCATTCTGTTTTCTAAGAAGGGAAGTTATTTTCCAAGAAGAACAGTGGGAGTAAAAGTATAACTCGAAGTTTTCTTAAGGAAACCAAGGCTCGGTACTTTTACGACCATTCTGTTTTCGAAGAAGGGAAGTTACTTTCCAAGAAGAACAGTGGGAGTAAAAGTACAACTCGAAGAAATTCGAGAAATACAGGAGGCTGCTTAACCCATTGAGGGAGAGCAGCGGAAGGATTTACAGATTTCTGTAGAATCTACACCTGTGGAGCCTGAAGTTCGCAGATATGAAAGAATCAGTCACTAATCCGAGAGTGAATTCTCGTCATTAGTTCAGCCTGATGATCATTGAATGTTCGCATGATCTGATGATCATTGAAAGCGACGAATCTGCGAAATTCAAGGAAGCGAAAGTGAGCCCAGACTCCGAAGAATTACATCTTGTGTAAGTTGGCTTCATCGATCCATTCATGGATGGAAGCAAACATATCGGAGTTGGAATCTTCGTTCTGTTGAAGTAGTCAAGGTTTTGACTTAAGCAGGAACGAAATGGAACTGTGCGTTTACTAATAGATAAGTGGGAGCGATATTGCATTTCTCAAAGTGTATGTCGATGACATACTGATTCTCGGATATAACGTCCCAACGCTGTAGTCGGTAAAGGACTAGCTTGGGAGTTGGTTTAATGATTGACATGGGTAAAGCCACGTAGTTCTTGGATTTTGGATCTAAAGATAGAGATCCAAAAGAGCTGGTAGGACAAAGTCAGGATTCTTAAATTGACAAAGTCCTACACATTTTGAGCAATCCAAGAAGGGTTTTATGCCAATGTCACATGGCATTAAGTTAAGCAAGATACAGTATCCTACGATAACTGCTGAGCTTAAATGCATGGATAAGATTCCATATGCGTCGGCAATTGGATCTATCATGTATGCCATGAAACATACTTGTTTGATGTTGCTTTAATGTTAAGCAAGACAAATAAAGACCAGTCAAATCCAGCAAAGAATCAATTTTCTTAAAGTAAGTCCTAAAGTATTTGAGGAATACTAAGGATAAGTTCTTGATTTACGGAGAAAGTGAGGTGCTATAAGTCGATAGAGTCTGAAAGGCAAGTTTCCAATAGACAAAGATGATTTCCGATCACAGTCCGGTTATATCTTGTGTCTATCTGGCGGTGCAAGGCACTGTTGCAGACTCCATGACTTAAGCTGAACATTTCGCAACTTGGGAAGTGGCGAAAGAGGTTGTTTGGAAAGAAGAGTTCGTCACTGAACTTGATGTGATTCCCAGCATAGATGAGACTAGCTGCACATCAGAGGTCCAAACACCTTGAGGATAGGTATAACCTATTCCGTAAGATAAATGACAGAGAAGTTAAGTAGATCAGCAAGTTTCAATGAATGAGAACGTTGCTAATCTATTAACGAAGCCACTCCTTAGGCCTAAGCACGAGTCGCGGACTGTTGCTGTAGGATAAGTGAAATTAAGATGTAGTCTTAATTTCAGTGGGAGTTATTAAAGGGCTTTATTTAGTTATTGGATATGTTCTTGAAATAACATTTAAGATGTTTAATGAAATTATTATTTCAAGATTATTTTAACTGTGATGAAATAATCGTTCCAAAGTGATATAAACCATTTTATAGGTCATCGAAGTAAATGACTTGATCTTGAGTCATCGAAGTCATTTAGCTTGATCATGAGACCCTATATTTGATAAATGTTTTATATCATCCTGTCCCTAGTCGAAGTTTGTTGAAATTGGAACACCAACAACCGTGTGAGACTGGATTGGTACGTGACTTATGACAAAGTCTCAGTGTGTCATAGATGCGCGGCATCAAAGTCAGTACATAGGTGTATGTTTGGGAACATACGACCGGACAAGACCCGCTTATAAGAACTCTTCAGGATATTTATATCTGTGTCATAAGAGATTCTTACTACGACTATAGAGTATAGTCCTTAGACCTGAGTTCGCATGCATGTGACTGCACATGGACTGATGCACTTTGATCATTGTCTAACGCTATCGTTCTGCGATAGTTATAAGGACCTTGTTTGGGTATATTATGAAATGCGTAGTTTACAGTGATGGAACAAGACGGGATTTGTCCCTCCAATATAAATGGAGTGAATATCTCTAGGCCAATCGGAGATTTGAATACTGGAAAATGCATGGCCATGCTCAAACGGACTTTCCCGAGTCGTTTGGATAGTCAGTATCAAATCAGAGTCCGATGAACAAGATTAGGCTTTATAAGGATGACACCAATCTTGCCTTATGACTAATCGAGATATTGAGACAAAAGGATTATGAATACAGAGATTCCAGTACAAGTGGGAGATTGTTGGAATTGTGTCCAGTAATCTCGGTACTGTCTCTAGAAAGTAAGAGTATGTCAAAGATCAGACATAAGTCATATAATACTGGGGATCATGATGGCTTGCTAGAGTCCGCTCATGATCTATAAGTCTTGGACTTATTGCCTTTATTATATGATCCCATATGGGTCACACGCCTAAGCTAACAGGAAAATGTGTTGGAACGGCTTAGCAGAAGTACGGTAAAAGTGCTAGGCATTTGTCGTACTGAGAGAGAAAGATTAATGGGTCTGATTAAATGGGATTTAATCAGATTGGTATTTTGGGCCCAAAAGCCCAAAAGGGAAAGAGAAGGCTTTTATAAACTAAAAGCCAAATCTTTCCTCTCTAACCCTAACCCTGGCCGCGATTTTCCTCTCCTCTCTGCGCCTCCCATCAGCTCGGTCTAGCAGCCGTTTTCTGTGATCGCGTGTGTGAACCTTTGGAGGATTCATCCCTCGGTGTATCCCTCTGATCTCTGACCTGTTCTATTCCTTCCGCTGCAACAAACAGGTAAAAGGTGAGATCATCTAATGTTTCTATTCAAGAGAACCTAGATCTGTATGTTTAGGTTGATATGAATCTGTGAATTGAATCAGGATCAACTAAACAGTTCCTACATATAGGAAGGTCTGTGTGACTCATCATGGATCGGACCATATCTAACAATGTCCGATTCCTTCTCTCAGACACACCATTCCACTGAGGTGTTCCAGGAGGTGTGAGTTGGGAGATGATCCCACACTCACTCAGATGATCACGGAATTCCTGGCTCAAGTATTCTCCTCCTCGGTCCGACCGAAGAGCCTTAATACTTTTACCAAGCTGGTTCTGTACTTCATTATGGAATTCTTTGAACTTCTCAAAGGTTTCCGACTTATGTTTCATCAAGTAGACATATCCATATCTACTGAAATCATCAGTGAATGTAATGAAGTACTGATAGTTTCCTCTAGCATTTGTGGACATTGGGCCACACACATCAGTGTGTATCAGGCCCAATAGTTCACTGGCCCTTTCTGTGGGTTTTTTAAAAGGGGCCCGTGTCATTTTGCCCATTAGGCAAGATTCGCATTGCTCACAAGACTCAAAGTCAAATGAGCCCAAGAGTCCATTTGAATGGAGCCTCTTGACGCGTTTCTCACTAATGTGCCCCAAACGACAATGCCAGAGAAACGTTTCATTTTCTTCGTTAGATTTGAACCGTTTTGTATTAATGTTATATACTGGAGCAGATTGATTCAGCATGTACAGCCCATTAATAAGAGGGGCACATCCATAGAACATATTATTGAGATTAAAGGAACACAATTTATTCTTAATAGAAAAATCAAATCCTTGCAAATCCAATAATGAAACTGAAATGATATTTCTGCTTATAGCAGGTACAAAATAACAATTCTCAAGTTCTAAAATCAATCCAGAAGGTAAAGACAACAAGTAAGTGCCAACGGCCAGTGCTGGAACCTTCGCTCCATTGCCAACTCGTAACTCTACTTGCCCTTGCTTCAACCTTCTACTGTTGCTGAGCGCCTGCATATTAGTACAAATATGAGCCCCACATCCAGTATCTAATACCCAAGTGGTATTATCAGAAGTAGTAGTATTTACTTCAATAACAAAAATACCTGAAGCAGTAGTCTCCAAGGACTTCTTCTTCTTCTTCAGACTTTCCTGGTATTTCTTACAGTCCCTGCGATAATGCCCTGCCTCTTTGCAAAAGTGGCAGATATCAGAAGGCCCAGCTTTAGACACGGGCTTGGGCTTGGCCTTTTCATTATTGACTGCCTTGCCCTTTCCCTTGTCTGCAGCGGATTTCTTGAAACCCTTGCCCTTCTGCACCATGAGTACAGACGGCTCCTTGGCCTTCTTCAGATTAGGTTCTGCAGTCTTGAGCATACCATGTAGCTCAGGCAAAGTCTTTATCAACCCATGCATATTATAGTTCAAGATGAACTGGTCATATGCAGGAGTAAGAGACTGCAGAACGATATCACAAGCAAGCTCTTGGCTTATAGGACAGTCGAGTCTAGTCAAATGATCGAGATAACCCATCATTTTCGAACATGTGGACTCACTGCTGTATCCTTAGCCATTTTACAGTCCAAGAGATTCTTTACAGTTTGGAATCTCTCTGTACGAGCCTGCTCCTGAAACAACGCTTTCAGGTTTGCCATCAGTTCCATGGGACAAGTCAGGCCTTCCCACTGCATCTGCAGTTCGGGAGCCATTGTCGCCAACATTAGGCAAACCACGTCATTAGCATCTGAAGAATGCGTATCCCAAGCATTCTTCACAGCTTGTGCGGCATTATTCGCAGGTCTAGGGGAGAGAACTCTTTCAAGGACATAAGCCTTCTTCTCCTGCCTGAGCACAAGTCTCAGGTTCCTGGACCAGTTCAGGAAGTTTGATCCGTTCAGTTTGTCCTTCTCAAGGGCAGACCGGATCGAGAAAGTGTTTTGTGTTGTTGTGCTTGACATATCTGAAATTATGAGACAATAGAGTTTTAGTTATTTAGTTCATAAAAGAGTAATCTTAATAACTTATAAGAAAACTCGCATTGCATTCAAAATTTCTTTGTTTAACCTCATAAGAATGCAATGATTCCGAGACCCATGTTCAACTAAAACCAAAGTGGGCCACTGGCCGTCACCCAGAATTAGCTTTACTTGGTAAGCATACACACAGCTAGTTATAACCATATAACTCTCGGTTGTGGATTGGGCCCAAGGCCCAATTCACCAGATGTCTCAAGGCCCGGGACTCCCGATGGCCCAGTCAAGGAAACCAATCTCTTACAGCCAAATAATCACTAAAGTCTGGGACTCCCAATGAAATTAGTGACTATATACTACTTTACTTACGCAAAAACAGACACCTCACACTGTAAGCCATATCTGTAATTGAATAAGCGTTAAGTAGCTGACAAGATTGGGCAAGACATCCAAGCTTGATATTGGTTTTGAGGATTTTTAGGTTTTCTTTCCAAAAATAGAAGATTACTATTTTGGTAAACTTACTTATTTTAGAAACTTTCTAAATTTAGAAATATACTAAAAATAGAAATTTCTAATTTAATATTTTATTAAAGTTTTTGGTTGGGTCACAAATTATAGGCCCAATTCTTGGCCCAAGACCACAAAATTCCAATTGGCCCAATAATTTGACATAACCGAGTCGGTTCATTAATTCTGGTCCAAGACCAAATTAACTACTAAATCCAACTGGTTATTTACTAAACCAGACCAGCTCTAAATTATTTGGTCCAACCAAATCAAACTTAGACCAGCCTTCAGTTTAGGTTAAAATTCAATTTTTTTTGAATTAAAATCCGGTTTAACCAGAAACTAAATAATACCAATTGTATTAAATAATTTCCAGCAAACCGCGATTTGGGTTAACCGCTTGAACCATAATTATTCAATGCTTTGAAACGATTTTGTCTTTAGCTTAAAGACAAAATCATGATCGATCGCTAACAATTGGCCTTTTACAAATCATTTGATAATTAATCACCTAAAGTCAATATGCAATCGTCTTATTGTTTTCTTAATTCAACAACCGACTTTGACTTTTCAATTCGTTTCAAGCCATTCAGTTTACGATCATGAGATTGACTAAAAGACAAAAGCGATTCTCAACCTTAACAAACCTAACAAATCGATTGATAATTAATTCAATAATTGAATTTGACTTTTCCAAATCGTTTTCATGCAATCATAATTCAATAATTGCTTTTGACTTATGATTCGTTTCATGACATACACATAAAGACAAAACGATTCTTATGATTGTAAAACAAAATCAACAAGCGAATTCTTAATTATACAACAAGGTCAACATGTGCGATTGTTTAACCTGACCTTATTCTTACAAATCGATTCATACAATTCTAGGTTTTCAAAGTTTCAATCAATTTTATTCATTAAAATCGATTCATCAAACTAATAAACAACCTAGTATGATCCAAAAAGAAAAAACCTAATGACCTAGGCTCTGATACCACTGAAGGATTATGTGTGTTCATTGGTGTAATTATCAGATTACAACCTAACATAATCAACTAGGATCTAGGTGATTTGCAGTTGAATCATAAACAGATCAGGATCATTACCTTATGATTGCAGCGGATTAATCAAGGGAATATCGAGATCTGCAAGAGCTGATGATTACCGGCTCCTCCTAGGTATCCACACGCTTACAAGCTACTGGATCAGGCTGCTAGACCAAGTTGGAATCAACAGAGAGAGAGAGAGGACGGCTGAGGCAAAATCGCAGAGGTGGTGAGAATACCCTAGGCGCGCCCCTCTTCCCTTATATGGGCCCAAGTTATTAAACTAATGGCCTATTAGGCTTTTGGGCCCAAGACCCAAATCAGACAAAAAGACTGTATTTTGTCTGGCCCAATTCTCTGTACAAATACAGTAAATGCCTTGCATCTTACCGTATTAATTCCTTGTTAACTTTCCCGTTAGCTATGGTGTGTGACCCTTTGGGATCATACAATACTGGTAATAAGTCCTAAACTTATAGATCAAGAGCGGACTCTAGCAAGTCATCATGATCACCCAGTATTTATGACTTATGTCTGATCTCGACACTTATCATACTTTCTAGAGATAGTACAGTAGATTTCAGGACATTCCCAACAGATGGGTCTGCCTTACCAATTACACACACTGGTTCTTTTTCTTATCCATCTTACACTAAGCCTTTCTTCTTAAATAAAGTTATATGTGTTCCTTCTCTTGATAAAAATCTGATTTCAGTTTTTCAACTTTGTAAAACTAATGGCGTTGCTGTCACTTTTACTCCTACGTATTTCCAGGTTCCGGATTTAATAACGGGAGCTCTTCGTCTGGAAGGCAAACCTAAAGAAGGAACATATGAGTGGCCTGCTCGTTTGTCTTCTGCACCACCCTCTCTCGCTTTTGCTTCTACCGTTAAGACTAGTTTCCGATTGGCATTCACGTTTGGGTCATCCCGCTTTTCCTATTTTACAAAAAGTTATTTCTCAATTTCAGTTACCTTTATCTTCGAATGTTTTGCTGGCCCAGCCATGCACCGCTTGCTCTATTAATAAAATGCACAAGTTGCCATTTTCTACTTCAACTCTTGTATCTTCTTGCCCTCTCGAAATAGTCTTCTCAGACGTATGGACATCACCACTTGTTTCGATAGATGGTTTTAAATATTACGTCATTTTTGTTGATCACTTTACAAGATACACGTGGTTGTATCCTTTAAAACAAAAATCACAAGTTTTCACGGTTTTTACAACGTTCAAAAACTTAGTTGAAAATCGATTTCAACATAAGTTACGAACACTATATACCGACAATGGGGGTGAATACATTGGTCTACGGACGTTCCTCTCTAGTCAAGGTATATCACATATGACCAGCCCGCCCCATACGCCTGAGCATAATGGAATTGCAGAAAGACGTCATCGACATATTGTCGAGACGGGCTTGGCTCTTATGTCTCACGCCTCTATGCCGAAGTCTTATTGGACGTACGCTTTTGGTGCAGTTGTCTATCTTATTAACCGTATGCCAACACCGACTCTGGTTTTTAAAAACCCGTATCAAGTTTTATTTGGTCAATCACCAAATTTTCAGAAATTACGTGTCTTTGGTTGTTTGTGTTTCCCGTGGTTACGGCCTTATGCGTCACACAAACTTGATGCACGATCGACGCCATGCGTCTTTCTAGGGTACTCGATCAGCCAAAGCGCGTATCTCTGTTTAGATAGAACTACTTCACGGATTTATACATCTCGGCATGTCGTATTTCATGAGTCGGTTTTCCCATTCTCAGAACCACTGCCCATTACTATGTCTGAAATATCCGAGGAACCACAACCTACATCTAATCGTTTTGTTAACCTCATCCCTAAGCAAGTTCCCCGCCAACAAGATCAACCGTCATCAACCGTGGCATCGCAGGAGCATAGCTCCCCTGTTTTAGAATCTGACCAGAACTTGCTAAATGATGCAGAAACAGGTCCGAGAATGCCAACTCTTATGACTGATGTGTCTACGTCTCACTCTCCGGATGCAGCACAAGCAATCGCACACGATCAGGCAGTAACGCAACCAGTTCCTGATCCACCCCAACGCCTTCCTGTTCGGGCCGGTACGCGCATGAAGAAGCCGGTTCAGAGGCTGAACCTAAGCGCAACAGTCGCACCAGATCCTGAGATGATACCGCGAACAGTACCAGAAGCACTTAAAATTCCTCATTGGAGACAGGCTATGAGTGATGAGATAAATTCACAGATTAAGAATCATACTTGGGATTTAGTTAATCCATCTCATGTGTCTAATGTTGTAGGTTGTCGATGGGTGTTCACAATCAAGCGACGAGCTAATGGAACCATAAAACGATACAAAGCTCGTCTTGTTTCTAAAGGATATAATCAACGCCCAGGGATTGATTATACGGACACCTTCAGTCCAGTGGTGAAACCTGCGACAATCCGAATAGTGCTCAGCACAGCGGTGACTCGCCATTGGCCTATACGACAACTAGATGTCAACAACGCCTTCTTGCAAGGCAGCCTCCAAGAGGAAGTTTACATGACGCAGCCACCGGGATTTCAAGACAAAGACAACCCAACGGCCATATGCAAGCTTCGCAAGGCAATGTACGGCCTCAAACAAGCCCCACGAGCATGGTACAATGAGCTCCGCACGTTTCTGCTCCAATCCGGGTTTAACAATTCCATCGCCGATGCATCTTTATTCGTCTACAATCAGCAGAATGTGGTACTCTACATGCTCGTCTACGTCGACGATATCATCATCACGGGCAACGATCAGACTCATATCACCCGGTTTATCACTTCCCTTTCTACTCGATTTTCGCTTAAAGATTTGGGTGAATTGTCGTATTTCTTAGGCATTGAGGTCACTCGCTCAGATGACGGACTATATTTAACACAAAAACGTTACATTTCAGATTTATTACACAAGGCCAGGATGACAGAAGCAAAATCAGTCCACACGCCTATGTGCTCGACATCGACGTTAACACTTCAATCCGGGACAGCACTGCAAGATCCAACCGAATACTGCATGATCGTCGGAAGTCTTCAGTATCTCTCTCTCACCAGACCGGACATCTCCTTCGCTGTCAACAAGATGTCTCAGTTCATGCATAAACCGACAACGGAGCATTGGTCCGCGGTGAAACGTATCCTGCGCTACCTCACATGTACAATGACTCACGGTCTGTTCCTCCGCACAGTCAACAAACCCGATCTCCATGCCTTCACCGACGCGGACTGGGCTGGGAATAAGGACGATTACACCTCCACAAGCGCTTACATTGTCTATCTTGGCAGTCATCCGATCGCGTGGTCTTCGAAAAAGCAAACCGGCGTTGCTCGCTCTTCAACGGAAGCCGAATACCGATCATTGGCATCTACCACCTCTGAACTCTGCTGGATTTCATCACTCCTCAACGAACTGGGCCTGCCTATCAAGAACACACCGGTCATTTACTGTGACAACATTGGAGCCACATACTTAGCAGCCAATCCGGTGTTCCATTCGCGCATGAAACACATTGCGCTAGACTATCATTTTGTGCGACAGTTTGTTCAGAGTGGCCAGCTGCGTGTTTCACATGTTTCAACTGCAGATCAGTTGGCCGATGCTCTCACTAAACCACTCCCACGTACACAGTTTCAGACTCTAGCTTTCAAGATCGGACTACGGTCTCGTCGTCCGTCTTGAGGGGGTGTGATAGAATATGCCAAAGACATATTCCCAACGGTCATCAACCGTGGTTATTGCCCGTATATTCATCTCATTCAATTGTATATATCTTAGTTTCCATAGACAGAGCTCCCTCTCTTTGTATATATTCCTTGTACTATTCTTGTAATGAATCAATCGAAAATCATTATTCATTATGTTACGGAAAATCAATCTCTCAAATTTTGATTTCAAAGTAACCGATCCGAAAAAGCTTAAGCATCTTCTAAGATTATCTTTTCTTCTGGTCTGGGTATGTTGTTGTTGTTAAAAAAAATCTCAACACGTCTGATTTCCATTTTCTTGTTGAAAGAAATGAATAGGGTTTTGAGTAAGAGAAAAGAGATGTTTAGGGTTTCTCATTGAATGCAAGGAGGTTAACTGTGGAGGAAGAACAAATGCAGAGATGAGGGAATCGCAAGCCAACAAATGATGAAATTGTCGTAGTAGTAGAGGAGACTCTAAAAGGTCAAGCGGTGGATGATGCAAAGTGTTTTTAACTTCTTGATAGATATCGATGGAGACGGAAAAGCATGACATGAGGTGGTGAAGAAGAAAAGCTCCAAAGCGGTTTTGAGAAGAAGATCAAAGATATGTGTGCAAGTTTATGTGAAGAAAGTCATTTTGGTTTCATGTCTATGTTTTTACTGTTACAATAAGTGATGGTATAAATTTCAAGCTTTCAAGTCTTGGAGAAAGTTGATATGGTGCTTCAGATACACACATCAAATAGTATCTGACGCTGTGTTGAAGAGATTTTTCAACTTTGAGTCGTGGCATGTCATGAAGTGTTGCGCTGATCTCTCGGTTGTTTTTACTCGTCTCATACAGATATCTGTTAATTCTTTATGATTTCATGCCAGTTTCTGAATAATATAAACTGAAGCGGAAGCGTACCTTTTGGATTTATGATTTTGATTTTGAACTGGTTATGGCTCTTTCCACGACAAATCCAGAAAATCATTAATTATCTGTTGATGAGATGCAAAGATTTTTTTCTGTATTTTTTTGTTAGGGTTGCCGAGGTTACCATAACTTTCTATTTATCTAGAAATAATTTCTAATTTGGCCCTTCATCAAATTAAAAATTACATAATGTATCCACACATTAATTTTTCATAACACTTATGCCCCATAGTCTTAATTATTTACCAAAGTGACCACATAATTTTTGACTCCTTTAAATAATGACCCTAACACATTAAATATACATGTGTGACCCCAAAATAATTCTTACAATCTCCCAGTGCGTCACATATGTATTCCGAAAATGTGATAAACTTTATGAACTCAAAATTGTCATTATTTAACATGCACAAACAATCCGTCCATTAACTATACAAACATAGGATCATGGCGGCCTTCGTTATAATAACAAAATAACTAATCCTTCCATGGTCACTGAAATCTATATAGTCAAATGACATAGATCAATTATGAAAAGTGTGGCATGAAAATCATATGAAAAGTAATCATCACATGTCGATTTTCAACTGGTCCTACTTTATTGAGATCCCTTAACTTTGTTGTACAAAGAGTAAACTTTAAACTTTAAACTTTATTTCTGATCAGAAAAATGTGCATAAACACAACTAAAACATAGAAACCAAATCCAATTGACAAACTCCCACTAAACCAAATGATCCTCAAACACTGAAACACCCATTCGAGCAGTATGCTCATGAAAGACTTTTGGTGGAATACCTTTTGTAAGAGGATCTGCTATCATGGATTTTGTCCCTAAATGTTCTATGGAAATCTCTCCACTTTGTATCCTTTCTTGAACAACAAGAAACTTAATTTCAATAAATTTGCACTTTGTTGCACTCCTGTTTTTGTTAGAATACAACACAGCTGATTTATTGTCATAGTATAACTTTAGTGGTCTTCCGATTCCTTCGACAATTCCAAGTCCAGTGAAAAAATTCCTCAGACAAAGTCCTTGATCGGATGCCTCATAAACTACTACAAATTCGGACTATGCCAAGAAATCACTCCACCGGCCAACAGAAAACATAGCCTGAAGTGGACTTTTTACTATCTTTGCATCCACCAAAATCAGAATCAGAATACCCAATGATCTCCAAATTATCTGATCTCTGATACGTGAGCATATAGTCCTTTGTTCTCTGCAGGTACCTCATGACCCTTTTGGCTGCTTTTCAATGGTCCATACCTGGATTACTTAAGTATCTGCCTAAAACTCCAACAATGTACGCAAAATCTGGACGCGTACAAACTTGAGGATACATCAAACTCCTTACTGCCGACGCATAAGGGATCTTTTGCATCTCCTGAATTTTCAATTTTACTTTAGGGCATTGATCAAGACAAAATTTGTCTCCTTTAGAGACGGGAGTGTCACCTGGTTTGCATTCTTGCATGCCAAACCTTTGAGTACTTTATCGATATAGCTCTTTTGAGATAATCCAATAATTCCTCAAGTTCTATCTCGGTGAATCTGGATTCCTAATACAAAAGATGCTTCACCAAGATCTTTCATGTCAAAATGACCCTCAAGAAATTTCTTGGTCTCATGCAACATGCCTATATCGTTAGTGGCTATCAATATGTCATCGACATACAAAAGCAAGAAAATGCACTTACTCCCACTGAACTTTTGATACGCACAATCTTCGACTATATTCACCTCAAAACCAAATGAGATGATTACCTCATGAAACTTGTGGTACCATTGACGAGAAGCTTGTTTTAGCCCATATATGGATTTGTTTAATTTGCATACCATTTTCTTTGAATTACCTAATACAAAGTTTTCTGGTTGCAACATATAAATTGTCTCATCAATGTCCATTGAGAAACGATGTTTTAACATCCATCTGATGAAGCTCTAAGTCATAATGTGCCACAAGAGCCATGATTGTCCTAAAAGAATCCTTTGATGAATCTGGAGAAATTTTTTCTTTGTAGTCAATCCCTTTCTGAGTATCTCCTTTAGCCACTAGACGAGCCTTATACCTCTCCACATTACCACTTGAGTCTAACTTGGTCTTAAATATCCATTTGCAACCAATTGGTCTCTTTCCTTCTGGTAATTGGACAAGGTCCCAAACTTTATTGTCTAGCATTGACTGATACTCTTCTTCAGCAGCTTTGACCCACTTATCTGAATTGGAACTACCCATAGTCTCATGGAAGTGTTGGGAATGTCCTGAAATCTATTGTACTTGTTCTAAGTGAAAGTCGTATAGTCGAGATGAGACAATCACATAACACTAGGTAGTCATAACGCTTTGCTAGAAGCCACTTATGATCAATGAGTTTAGAACTCATTGCTAGTGTTATATGATCCTACACACCTAAGCAAACTTGGCGTTAAAGACGAGGTTGATCATTAATGTAATGATCCAGAGAATGCATATTTGATATGCATTCGATATCAATATTCTGGGGCAGTGTCGATCGTTGCAGATAGTGCATCGATCGATGCAACTCGCGGATTAACCAGATTAATACGGTTTAATCGTTGGTTAATTCCATTGTGGTTTAAGCCGACATATATAATATATATGGTCGACCTAAACTTGTTTCTAACCTAATTCACAGCCACCAGAACGAGATAGAAACCTCTCTAGAGATTAGATCTCTTACAGGCACTAGCATCCCTCCTGTCCAGTTTGTGTGCGTGTGGATACCAGTAGAGGCACAGAGTTTGAGGTGCTTCGCGATCTCGATTATCTGCAAATCTTCCGCTGCTAATCATCAGGTAAATCTGAGATCCCATAGATTCAATTACTTGAACCTTAGATCCTAGGCTCGGAATTCAGACTAGGGTTGCTAATCCTGATTAGAACTGCTAGAAATTCCTTCAGTGGTATCAGAGCTTTAGGGTTCCATTGAATCTGTAGCATGTTGATTAGATTAGTTGAATCTGAATCTGTGTATGGTTGATACAAACTTGCTAAAATTCGTTTTCATGAAAACCTAGTTTAGGGTTCTGTTCGAAAACGTTTTAGGGCTTTTTCGCATGGTGTCGATCTATGCCAATCCGGCATCGATCGACACAGGGCGAAAGCCCAAATAAAATTTAGGGTTTTCGCATGGTGTCGATCGTTGCCAATCCGGCATCGATCGACACAGGGCGAAAACCCGAATAAAACTCAGTTTTTGCCTAGTATCGATCGACACAAATGTTGTGTCGGTCGACACAAACCTCGCGAGATTGATGAATCGGTTCAATTGGATTGGACCGGTTATCGAGCTTGGTTAGTAATGGTTGAACTCTGTGAATGATTTAATTGCGATTGGTTTGATTAGGTTGGCATCGACCGATGCTAATGTAGCATCAATCGACGCTGACCGGTATTCAAAACCGGATCAATTGGATTGATCGGTTATCGCGGATTGTTTTTGGTTATCTTGCATCGATCGACACTATAGTAGCGTCGGTCGACATCAGATCTGATGATTAGGTTATTGAACCTGAAATCACAGAACCGAAGCAAGACAAATCAATTAATTATAAGAATTAAAACATAATAAAACTGAACGTTTTAAATGGTTTCGTTCCTCAACCAAATATCAAGTGATACTTGATGTCTTTCCAATCTTGTCAACTGTCAAGACTCGTTTCATTGTACGATAGGCTTGCAGTGCAAGGTATCAACAATTACATGAGTAAGGCAGGAAGTAATCGTGTTAATGGGCTTGCAGTGCAAGGCATCAACAATTACATGACTGAAAAGATTGGTTTACTTGACTGGGCTATCAAAATCGTTTTGGGCCCAGAGACATCAGGTGGATTGGACATGAGATGTCGATCCACAACCAAGAGTTATATTGGATATAACCAGCAAAGTTGTTGCTTACCTAGATAGCTAAATTTGGGTGATAGCCAGTGGCTCACTCAAGTTTAGTGAAGTATGGGTCTTGGATCATTATATTCATCTGAGGAAACATTGTTTTGAATATAATGCGAGTTTTCTTAAAAGTTAAGATCTCTCATTTCTTGAACATCATAACTAAACCTTTTCCTTTCTTTGTTCTCAGCTATGACTAACACTCATAATAACTCTTTCTCCCTGCGATCCGTCCTTGAGAAGGACAAGTTAAATGGATTGAATTTTCTCGAATGGTATCGGAACTTGAGAATTGTTCTCAAGCAGGAGAAAAGGGACTATGTCCTGGAAACTGTTCTCCCTGAAAAACCGAGAGCCAATGCTGCACATGCAGAAAGGAGTGCTTGGGATAAGCATTCCAATGATGTGGTCGATGTGAATTGTCTCATGTTGGCTACCATGAACTCGGACTTGCAGAAGCAATACGAGAACGTGGAGTCGCCAGTGGAGATGATTACTAGCCTGAAAAGCATGTTTCAGGAGCAAGCACGAACCGAGAGATACCAGACGGTTAAATCTCTCATTGAATGCAAACTACCAAAGGACAGTCCGGTCAGTCCTCATGTCATTAAGATGATGGGTTATATTGATAACCTGGGGAGGCTAGACTGTCCCATTAGCCAAGAGTTGGCTACTGACATCATTCTGCAGTCACTGCCGTCAAGTTATGATCAGTTTGTTATGAACTATAACATGAACAACTTGACGAAGACGTTGACTGAACTGCATGGCATGCTCAAGACATCTGAGCCTAATATCAAGAAGGGCACTCCTAATGTACTTATGGTACAAAGGGGTAAGAAGTTTAAGAAACTTGGCAAAGGCAAGGGAAAGGGCAAGGCAGTCCAGGTTGAGAACCAGGACACGCCTGCGCCAGCCCAGAAGCCCAAGCCGGGCCCATGTGAGACTGATAAGTGCCATTACTGTAAAGAGCCTGGGCATTGGAAGAGAAATTGCAACAAATTCTTGGAAGAGAAGAAGAAGAAGAAGAATACTTTCGAGACTTCATCTTCAGGTATTTATGTTATAGAAGTAAATGTTACTACTTCTGGTTCTACTTCTTGGGTATTGGATACCGGCTGTGGTGCTCATATTTGTACAAATATGCAGGGCCTAAGCAACAGTAGGACGTTGGAAAAGGGACAAGTGGACCTGCGCGTGGGAAATGGAGCAAGAGTTGCTGCATTAGCCGTAGGAACATATAACTTGCCTTTACCTTCTGGTTTGGTGTTAAAACTTAATAATTGCTACTATGTACCTGCGATAAGCAGAAATATTATTTCTATTCCTGTTTTGGATATGGAAGGATATCAGTTTTCAATTAAGAATAAATGTTGTTCTTTTGATTACAATGATATATTTTATGGTAGCAGCCCATTAGAGAATGGGCTTTATGTTTTAAACCAAAGCACACCAATCTATAACATTAACACCAAGATATTCAAATCAAATGACACGAATCAGACTTTTCTTTGGCATTGTCGTTTGGGCCACATAAACGAGAAACGGATTCAAAAGCTCCATAGTGATGGGCTTTTGGGTTCATTTGATTATGAATCATGTGAGAAATGTGAATCTTGTTTACTAGGCAAAATGGCAAAGGCCCCTTTCAACAAACAAAATGAAAGGGCCAGTGACCTATTGGGCCTTATACATACAGATGTATGCGGCCCAATGAGCACAAGTGCCAGAGGAAATTTTCGATACTTCATTACCTTCACTGATGATTTCAGCAGGTATGGCTATGTCTATTTAATGAGACACAAGTCGGAATCCTTTGAAAAGTTCAAAGAGTTCCAAAATGAAGTACATAATCAACTTGGCAAAAGTATTAAGGCTCTTCGATCAGATCGTGGAGGAGAATACTTAAGCCAAGAATTCAGTGATCATTTGAGAGATTGTGGAATTGTTTCACAACTCACTCCTCCTGGAACACCACAATGGAATGGCGTGTCTGAGAGGAGGAATCAGACTTTATTAGATATGGTTCGATTAATGATGAGTCTCTCAACTCTTCCATTATCCTTTTGGGGATACGCTCTAGAAACGTCTGCGTTTACACTTAATAGGGTTCCGTTAAAATCAGTTGCAAAGACACCACATGAGATGTGGACTGGAAATGTTCCGAATGTGTCTTTCCTGAAGATTTGGGGTTGTGAAGCTTATGTTAAGAGATTAATTACAGATAAGCTCGAGCCCAAATCTGATAAATGCTACTTCGTTGGTTATCCTAAGGAAACCAAGGCATACTACTTTTACAACCAATCCGAGAACAAAGTGTTTGTTGCTCGGAACTGCGTCTTTCTTGAGAGAGAATTCCTTTCCAAGAGAAACAGTGGGAGTAAAGTACAACTCGAAGAAGTTCGAGAACCGCAGGAAAATGCTCAACCCGTAGAGGAAGAGCAACAGTTGGATCTACAAAGAGTTGTAGAAACGGCGCCTGTGGAGCCTGAAATTCGCCGATCCGAAAGGATCCGTCACGAACCCGAGAGATATGGATTTCTCGTAACCAATTGTCATGATTTGTTGATCATTGACAGTGACGAGCCAGCGAATTTTGAAGAAGCAATGATGAGCCCTGACTCCGAAAATTGGCTGAAAGCCGCTGAATCCGAAATGGGATCCATGTCACAGAACCAAGTATGGACTTTGGTTGATTTACCCGATGGTGCAAGACCCATTGAGTGTAAATGGATTTTCAAGAAGAAAATTGATGTGGATGGAAATATTCAGATATATAAAGCAAGGCTAGTGGCAAAAGGTTTCAAACAAATTCATGGTATTGACTATGAAGAAACCTATTCACCTGTCGCCATGCTTAAATCCATTCGGATTCTCCTAGCAACAGCAGCTCATTATGACTATGAGATCTGGTAGATGGACGTGAAAACAGCTTTCCTTAATGGAATTCTGGAAGAGGATGTGTATATGACACAACCCGAGGGTTTCATCGATCCAAATGCAGCTAGGAAAGTATGAAAGCTTCATCGTTCCATTTATGGATTGAAGCAAGCATCTCGGAGTTGGAATCTTCGTTTTGATGAAGCAGTCAAAAAGTTTGATTTCATCAGAAGTGAAGAAGAACAATGTGTTTACAAGAAGACTAGTGGGAGCGCATTTGCATTTCTCGTGTTGTACGTAGATGACATACTTCTTCTCGGAAATGACGTTCCGTTGTTACAGTCTGTTAAGACTTGGCTCGGAAGTTGTTTTTCAATGAAAGACATGGGAGAAGCCGCGTATATTCTTGGAATAAGAATCTATAGAGATAGATTAAACAAGTTGATTGGACTGTGTCAAGACACTTATATCGATAAAGTCTTACACAGGTTTAGAATGCAAGATTCCAAGAAAGGCTTCATACCAATGTCTTATGGCATAAATCTCAGCAAGAAGCAGTGTCCTGAGACACCTGCTGAGCAAGATCGCATGAGTCGGATTCCCTATGCCTCGGCGTTGGGATCCATCATGTATGCCATGCTCTGTACTCGTCCAGATGTTGCTTGTGCTTTAAGCATGACGAGTAGATACCAATCGGATCCAGGTGAGAGTCACTGGACATCAGTCAAGAATATTCTGAAGTATTCGAGAAATACTAAAGATAAATTCTTGGTGTATGGAGGAAGTGATGAGCTGGTAGTAAGTGGTTACACAGACGCAAGTTTTCAGACAGACAAAGATGATTTCCGATCGCAATCTGGTTACATCTTCTGCCTGAATGGCGGTGCAGTCAGCTGGAAGAGTTCCAAGCAGGACACTGTAGCAGATTCCACAACCGAAGTTGAGTACCTCGCTGCTTCTGAAGCGGCAAAGGAGGCTGTTTGGATCAAGAAGTTCATCACTGAACTTGGTGTGATTCCTAGTATTTCTGAGCCAGTGGCTTTGTATTGTGATAACAATGGAGCCATTGCACAAGCAAAGGAACTTAGATCACACCAGAAATCCAAACACATAGAAAGGCGATATCACCTTATCCGTGATATCGTGAATAGAGGAGATGTGAAGATCAGCAGAGTCCCGACGGATGAGAATGTCGCTGATCCACTGACCAAGCCCCTCCCAAGGCCTAAGCATGAGTTTCACACTGCTGCTGTAGGCATTAGATTTCTTAAGATATGATCTTGTTTTCAGTGGGAGTTATATTTGGTTTTTAGTTATGACTTGATGTTCGTAAAACATAATTTGGTTATGTTATTTTAATGAAATTGTTTCAGAATTATTTAATTGAGTTA
This sequence comes from Orychophragmus violaceus, assembly GCA_030180135.1. Taxonomy (NCBI): domain Eukaryota; kingdom Viridiplantae; phylum Streptophyta; class Magnoliopsida; order Brassicales; family Brassicaceae; genus Orychophragmus; species Orychophragmus violaceus. The sequence continues at coordinate 62,804,208 of CM058234.1, read as the reverse complement.
ATTAAATATATTGTCCCAAAGTAATTTATGACATTTTATAGGTCATCAAGTATGTGACTTGATCATGAAACCCTGTAAGAAATAAATGACATAAATTATGAATGGTCCCTGGTCGAGGTTGTTAAAATGGGACATTAACAACCACGTGAGACTAGTATGTGAGGTGACTGATGACTATGTTTCATGGAGTCATTTAATAAGTGTATTAAAGTCAATCACATAGATATGTGTTAGAGAACACATGATCGGACTTGACCCGTTAATGAGAACTCTACAAGATGTTATATGAGTGTCATAAGAGTTTCTCATTACGACTAAAGAGTGTAGTCCTTAGACCTGAGTTCATCATGTCCTCTCTTATATGGATTGGTTCGTCTTGACTTTGTCAAACGTCAGCCGTAACTGGTGATCATAAAGACACTGATTAGGCGTATCATGAGATATAAAAGAGACATGGATGGAACAAGATGGGATTTGTACCTTCTATATAACAGGAGTTAAATATCTCTGGGCCTATCGAAGATTTGATACTGGAAATGCGTGGCCGCGCTCAAACGAGGTGATTGTCAGTCGTTTGTTTTATCAGTACAAATCGGGATTCGATAAACGTGATCTGGCTTAATAAGGATGACACAGTTCTTGCCTTATGCTAGATTGAGATATAGCTACAAAGGTATTAAAGGAATAGATGATTTCAGTACAAGTGGGAGATTGTTGGGAATGTCCTGAAATCTATTGTACTTGTTCTAAGTGAAAGTCGTATAGTCGAGATGAGACAATCACATAACACTAGTTAGTCATAACGCTTTGCTAGAAGCCACTTATGATCAATGAGTTTAGAACTCATTGCTAGTGTTATATGATCCTACAGGGTCACACACCTAAGCAAACTGGGCGTTAAAGACGAGGTTGATCATTAATGTAATGATCCAGAGAATGCATATTTGATATGCATTCGATATCAATATTCTGGGGCAGTGTCGATCGTTGAAGGTGCATCGATCGATGCAACTCGCGGATTAACCAGATTAATACGGTTTAATCGTTGGTTAATTCCGTTGCGTTTTAAGCCGACATATATAAGATATATGGTCGACCTAAACTTGTTTCTAACCTAATTCACAGCCACCAGAACGAGATAAAAACCTCTCTAGAGATTAGATCTCTTACAGGCACTAGCATCCCTCCTGTCCAGTTTGTGTGCGTGTGGATACCAGTAGAGGCACAGCGTTTGAGGTGCTTCGTGATCTCGATTATCTGCAAATCTTCCGCTGCTAATCATCAGGTAAATCTGAGTTCCCATAGATTCAATTACTTGAACCTTAGATCATAGGCTCGGAATTCAGACTAGGGTTGCTAATCCTGATTAGAACTGCTAGAAATTCCTTCAGGAAGTTGATAGGATCATCTTCCAATTGGGTTTGATTTTCCTCTTGTTCCATAAGAAATACTATATAATAATCCGGAATAGCACTTCTTCTTTCTCTAGTGGATCGCCGCAAAGGCACATGTCCTTGATGCACCGGTTCTTGAGGATTTTGAATTTGACATTCATGTTCGATATGATCGTCATCTTGAAGTGGAGGAAGAGCTTCAATATCAATTTGAGGTTCCAAATTTGATTTATCAAAAGAAACTATTTGAATCGGTATGGAACCTAGATCTGATTCTTCCTCAAAGATGATATCTTTAACTTCATTTCTCCCCTTAAATTCAATATCCTCAAAGAATGTCGCAGTTCCCGTTTCAAAAATGTTCTTTTGTGTGGGATCATAAAACTTATACGCCGAGATCGTTCAGAATAACCAATAAAGTAATTGCTCACGGTTCTTGAGTCCAATTTCTTTTCATATGGCCTATAAGGCCTAGTCTCAGATGGACATCCCCAAATGTGAAAATGCTTTAGACTAGGTTTTCGGCCAGTCCAAAGCTCATAAGGTGTTTTTGGAGTTGCCTTAGTTGGTACCCGATTAAAAATGTAGGCTGCAGTCTTTAGTGCCTCTCCTCAGAGTGATTCAGGTAAGGTGGAATGACAAATCATGCTCCTTACCATGTCCAAAAGAGCGCGGTTACATCTTTCAGATACACCATTCATACTGGGAGACCCCGGCATAGTGTACTGTGGGACAATTCAACACTCCTCTAGGTATCTGGCAAATGGCCCTGGACGTTGTTCACCTGAACCATCATACCGACCGTAATATTCACCACCACGATCGGATCTGACAGACTTTATCCTACGGTCGAGTTGGTTCACAACCTCAGCCTTAAACTTTTTGAACACGTCCAAAGACTCTGATTTTTCATGAATAAGAAACAAGTATGCATAACGAGAGTAGTCGTCTATGAAAGATATAAAGTATTGTTGACCATTCCAAGATGCCATAGGAAGGTCCACAAATATCCGTATGTATCAACTCAAGGACTTCCTTAGCTCTATGTGCACCTAGTTTCTTATGTTTGGTCTGCTTTCCTTTAATGCAATCCACACAGACATCACAATTTGTGAAATCAACAGAGCTTAATATACCGTCTGACACAAGCCGCTTAATTCTATTTCTAGAAATGTGACCTAGGCGCTTGTGCCATATAGTTCCTGAACTTGCATTTTCTAATTTACGTTTAGTACCCCTTGATTCAACACTTAAATTCTCATCTTGAGAAGTTATAGTGTCAAGCATAGAAAGATTGTGATTTTCTAAAAGTGCACCGCTTCCAATTAAAATTGAATTTAAAGACAAAATAACTTTTCCATTCCCAGTTAAACAAGAATAACCAGATTTGTCTAAATAAGGAACATAAACCAAATTCCGTCTAAATGACGGTGCAACAAAAGTGTCTTTCAAATCCAAATAACAACCAATACTAAATAGCCATCTGAAATGCGCAACTGCCTCCACATCCACCGGAAATCCATTAGCCACATGAAGGCATCTTTCAACATCAGTTGGTTTTCGGTAGCTCAGGCAACCTTGCAGCGAAACACTGATGTTAGTAGTTACACCTGAATCTAACCACCAAGTGTTTATGGGTACTTCAACTAAGTTCACTTCAGAACATACCATAGCAAGGAACATATCTTTCTTTCCACGCCATGCGTGATACTTTTGGCAGTCCTTCATGTGTCCAAATTTCTTACAAAAGAAGCAGGTATCTTCAACCTTAGTCTGCTTCTTTTGAGTTGGACCCTTAGCAGCCTCATTGTTAACAACCTCAAATTTTCTTCTTTTACCCTGAACCTTAGAGGTGTTTGCCATATGAGCACTTTCTGTCCTTTGTTGTTTCATCATATCCTCCTCATGCACACAAAACGAAATGAGCTCATTAAGAGACAATTTCTCCTTATATGTGTTGTAACTGGATTTAAATTGATTGAATTGAGGAGGCAGAGAATTCAAGACAAAGAAGATGAACATTTCTTTCGGAAGCTCAGTCTTGAGTGCCTTAAGTTTTGAAACAATGTTGGACATTCCAAAATGTACTCCCTTATTTTTCCATTGCCCTGATACCTCATGGTACTAAAGCGATGCAGAAGCGTACTTATTTCTGCTTTATCGCTCTTTGCAAACCGCAAGTCCATTTCAGCAAGGAACTGTTTGAGATCTTTGATCTCGTCATCACCTCTAAAGGTTTCTGGAATGGTGTCCTTAATGATCATTAAACCAATGCGATTAGAACGTTCCCACTTCTCATAAACCGCAGTAAACTCAGCAGTGCTGGTATCCGTAGGAGAAGTAGGTTGTTCCATCCTTAGCGCAAGGTCAAGATCCATACACCCAAGCACAATCTTAACTTTATTGTTCCATTCCTTGCAATTGGAACCATTAAGAGTTGGAATTGAACTCAAGTTGGCAGATACTGTAGTGAAAGTTCCTAAAACGAAAAGAGAACAATCTTTAGTTACTCATTGAAATAAATCAATGATAAAAAATAAAAAAATGCACAATCCATCTCAAGATACCAAATGCAACATTAATATCAAGTCTTTGGACAGTAATATTAACTGCTAGCGATACACTTGTTGTAATAATCAAACATTGACAATAATGCATAGTAAATAATAAACCTATCTTTGGATTGATTTATTATTCATATGTTTATACTTGATAATTGTCACATGTTTATCACCACATAAATATATGTAATTCGGCCAAATACAAACCTACCTTTGGGTCGATTTAATATTCGCATAAAATATACACATATAACATTTAATATTTTTTTCATGAAACATTTATTTAAGAGAGGTCACTTTGGCGACATCTTAAATCAATTAATTCAATCCATATATTAAAACTGTGCAATCATAATTTATTAATTGATTTATAAAACTGAATTGATCCTTGCATAGATATATAAATTAAAGTTCGCTGTTCATTATGCAAGGAAGTTGCAATGGCTTAGTGTTTGAAGGGAGGAAGGATAAACTTTATTGAACCCCACATGAGTTCGAACCCAGGAAACAACATAAAACCGAATTGTTGTTGATATCTTACGGGCCGAATGTGGTTCACTGGTTTGAGCCGGCCCATATTGTCCTTTTTCTTTCTTTTTTTAATAAATTAGGCCTTGCACGTTTATGGGCCAACAAAACCCAAAACAAAAAAAAAAATAATCAGAAAACGATGTCTTCCTCCTTCAAGTTTTAGGGTTTTCAGTCGAACACTTTAGCAGCCGCACGACTTTTGATTCCAGATCCGAAATTTTTCAGAAAATTCGAAAACTTTTTGTTTTAACAAAAACCGAATGAACATAACCCGAAATCAAAAAAAATTTACAGAAAATTTCGAAACTTGATAAAATTTTCATGATAAAAAAACGATATGACATATATTTCAAAGAACCAGATCTAAACATACATAATTTCAGATCTTATAACCAATTAGCCACATATCACATAATACAGATTAATCTCTAAATTTTAACAATAATTTAGATTCAACAATATGAAAAACTTCAACATATTATTAATCCAAATTTTAAGAAAACAATCTGATTATTATACAGAAACTAGACATGATAGCTCTGATACCAATTGTTAATTCTTTATGATTTTATGCCAGTTTATGAATAATATAAACTGAAGCGGAAGCGTACCTTTTGGATCCATATTTTGATTCTGAACTGGTTATGGCTCTTCCACGACAAACCCATAAAAGCTGTAATTCTTTGTTGATGGGATGCAGAGATTTTTTTATGTATTTCTTGTTAGGGTTGCCGAGGGGACCATAACTTTCTATTTATATAGAAACAATTTCTAATTTGGCCCTTCATCAAATTAAAAATTACATAGTGTATCCACACATTAATTTTTCATAACACTTATGCCCGATAGTCTTAATTATTTACCAAAGTGACCACATAAGTTTTGACTCCTTTAACTAATGACCCCTAACACATTAAATATATATATGTGACCCCAAAATAATTCTTACAATATCTGCCATGAATAAAGTATAGAATATGGCTTTAAAGTGGTAGCTGCGAGCCTCTCAGAAGAAGAAATTGCAGGTTTAATGGAAGTAGTTGAGGCGTTGGATACTGCAATGAGTGATACAGTAGACTAGATAGAGTATATTGCAGCTACGATCTATCTAGAGATGAAAATCTTACCTCTATAAAACAGACAAAGATAGAGATGGCTCTTAAGGATCTTCCATTGACATTTTTTTTATGATGATGGCAAAGGAGAATTGCAGAGACAATATATAGAAGAGAAACACACAGTTAGTACTTCTGAAGAAGAAGAAGAAAACTATGTAGTTTCTTTGCAGCTTTTCAATTTGAGGTGGTAGTGTTTTTGAAGAAATGGGATTTGAGCTTGATTAAAGACTTATTACAACCTGAACGGGTCTGGACGTTTTGATGCATGAGATTTCTGTGAAGCATGTACCTTTCAAGCAGAGATTAGCTTCTCTGCATTCAGAATTAAATATCTTTGAATTGCTTGAGGGGGGTTAGAGACGTTAAAGTGAGAGCAGGATGAGTTTTAGAAGAAGTGTGTTCTATATCTGGAGGAACCTCAGAAACCCAGTCTGAAGGTGGTAATTGCAGAAAACAAGGCTTCAACGGGAAATACATTTCAGAAGGCATCAACAGCCACAAAGGATTCGTTGAACATGTAGAGACTTTGACAGGTTGCCTCCTGGTTGAGGTTGTGTTTCTAATGTTTGAAAATTATCACTTGTACTTAGGAAGAAGAATTCGCGATTCTTCTAAGGTTGAATCAGCAAGGGAAATAGGAGTAATCCAGACTGAGACGCTAATTAAATCAAAGACTGCAGTGTCAGGTCCTGAATTCTTGAATCAGTATCTATTCGCATGGGATCTATGAAACCAATGAAAGGATGATTCAACGAAGAGCCGAAGAGGAACTTATCCTAAAATTTGTGATGGTGTTGAATTTAGAAAAATCTTCTCATACGAAAGCAAGGTTGTGATGCTGCTTGGTAAACTTAATGGTTCACAGGTTCAGGTTCATGAAAATTTGAATAACAAGAAGATCTTCCTGCAACAACTCAAGAGTCTCATTGCAGAGTCATCATTGTGAAAAAGGGAATCTTTGTTAGAGGATGTTAGAGTTGTTGTTTGTGGTGTAATCAATAAAGGGTTGTAGATTTTGAGTCTTCAGGTTTTTCGAAGCTCAGTTCAGATGTGTATGCTTGGTTAACAAGAGTGACGTAAGTTGGAAATTTTCTGTCGTTAGTGGAAGTCAAAATCAAGTTTTTTTTATATATATTCCAGATTCAGCTTGAACTTCTTAAGAAAGAGTATGGAATGTTTAGAACCAGTGAATGCTATTGTGGAATTCATTGAGATGAACTGATAAAGACAAACGTTGTAACACCAAACAAACCTTCAAACTAGAATCAATGTTCAGAGAAAACACGGATCCTGACATCAATATGAAAAGAATCCAGCAAGAGAATAGATTCTTAAACACCAAAGAACAACACGATTCATAATAATAGAGTCAAAGAAATTGTCAATTTTATTCGATGCTTCTTCTGAGCTAGAAGATGAGCTTAAAAACACCAAGTTCCTAACCGATTACAACTGTAAGATATCAACGAGATATCTTAAAAGATCCAAAGGATAAAATAAAATAAAAACAGTTAGCCGACGTGGATAACTTAACACCAAAACCAAATAAACTTAAACACCAAAACCCAAAGAATTCCCTCCAATTTCCGATATCAAATCTCCCTTGTTTGAGAAACCTTGACCTCAAGGTTTAAAAGAAGGGTAATTCTTCATCACATCGAACAAGAACTCCCACGTTGCCTCTTCCATTGATTCATTCGACCATTTGATGTGTACCTTAGTCGCAGCTTGGCCTTGTCTATTGACCATTTTACGTTCCAAAATCTGCTCCGGTTCTCTAACGAACACATCAGAAACCTCCGCTGGTAATTCATGTGTCGTGAACACATTTCCTACAGCTAACTTCAGCTGTGATACGTGAAATACAGGGTGCACCTTTGATGACGACGGCAGATCCAATTTATATGCCACTTTGCCACACTTATCCAGAATCTTGTAGGGTCCATAGAATTTTGGAGATAGCTTCTGGTTATGCCTCATCACGAGCGAGTTCTGTCTGTAAGGTTGAAGCTTAACATACGCGTAATCTCCAATGTCCCGCTCTCGCTCTGTGCGATGTTGATTCGCGAAGTGCTGCATTCTGTGCTGCGCACGCATTAAATGAAACTTCAACATCAAAAGCATACTTTCCTGATCCTGCAAGCACATGTCAACTACTGCCACCTTCGCTTCTCCAGGTAAGTATGGCAGATGATGAGGAGGAGGCTTTCCGTAAACTGCTTCATACGGCGTCATCTGAATTGAAGTGTGAAAGCTCGTGTTGTACCAGTATTCGGCCAGCGGTAAACACTTACTCCAGAGGTGTGGTCTCTCACTGCACATACATCTTACATATGTCTCTAAACATCTGTTCACCACCTCTGTTTGACCATCACTCTGCGGGTGATACGGTGTGGACATATTCAAGGCCACTCCTTGCAATGTGAACATCTCGCGCCAAAAGTCACTCAAGAATATCGCATCTCGATCGCAACAATACTCTGAGGATATCCGTGGAGCTTGAATACATTATCTAGGAAGACTTGTGCCACTGTCACCGCCGTGTAGGGGTGTGCCAACACCATAAAAAGAGCGGCCTTGCTCAGTCTATCAACCACGACAAAAATCACAGATTTACCAAAAGAGTTGGGTAACCCATCAATGAAATCCATGGATATATCAGTCCATATAGCTTCTGTAATTGGTAGTGGCTGAATCAGACCTGGATAAGCAGTTGTTTCATACTTACACTTCTAACATACTCCGCAACTCCTAATAAAAGCTTGTATATCCTTCGACATTCCCTTCCTATAAAACAAGCTTTTAACACGCTGATGGGTGGCGTCTCTGCCCGAATGACCTCCTAACCCCGAGCTGTGAATCCATTCAAGAATTGTCTTCCTCAACTCATCATTCTGATCAACAACCAGTTTCCCTTTTCTGCGTAACAATCCCTGCTGCCAAGTGTAGTGTTTCTTTGCCCCTGCGTCATGCTTTAACTCAGAAATCACGGTTTTAATTCCTTCATCAGATTCATAGATGTCTTTGATTGACTGTAGTACATCCACATTGTGTACAGTCATGGCCATTTGAAGGATCTCGGCCCCTTCCACTCTCGACAGCGCATACGCTACCACATTCTCCTTCCCTTGTCGATATTGTATCTCGTAATCAAACTCTAGAAGCTTTGGAAGCCACTATTGTTGTATTGGCGTATTCAACCTCTGCTCTAACAAGTACTTAAGGCTTCTTTGATCAGTCTTGATCACAAAATGGCCAGTTAACAGATAATGCCTCCATTTTTGTACCGCAAAAACTACAACCAAAAGCTCCTTCTCGTATATAGATAAGTGCAGCTACTTACCTTTCAACTGTCGACTAATGAACGCAATAGGGTGGCATCCTTGCATCAACACAGCCCCAATGCCTTGTTCGCAAGCATCAGTCTCTACCATAAATGGCTGATCAAACATGGGAAGATCTAACACTGGTGCGGAGCAGAGCGCTTGTTTGAGTTCCTCAAACGCTGACATTCCTGCTTCTGACCACATAAAAGAATCCTTCTTAGTCAATGATGTTAACGGACTTGCAATTGTCCCAAAACCCCGAACAAAACGCCTGTAATAGCCAGCTAAACCCAGAAACCCTCTCAACTGCTTCAATGTCGCAGGTACTGGCCACTCCAAGACAGCCTTTATTTTGGCTGGGTCCGTAGATACCCCCTTGCCCTCAATATAATGACAGAGATATTCCATCTTATCTACTGCAAAAGAGCACTTACTTTCCTTTGCAAACAAACTGTTTCTCGCCATCAATTCAAAAACCTGACGCAAGTGGATCATATGCCCTGCCAATGACGAACTATATATCAAAATGTCGTCAAAAAATATAAGCACACACTTACGAAGTAGTGGCCTAAAAACCGAGTTCATAAGCCCTTGGAATGTCGCTGGGGCATTAGTGGGACCAAATGGCATCACTAGGTACTCGTAGTGACCGCTATATGTCTTAAAAGCAGTCTTGTGAATGTCTTGCGGATCCATTCGTACCTGATGGTAGCCTGCCCGTAAATCGATTTTAGAGTAGACTGATGAACCGCCCAGCTCGTCCATAAGGTCATCGATCAATGGAATGGGGAACCTATCTTTCACTGTCATAGAGTTCAAGCCCCAGTAATCCACACAAAGCCTCCACGTCCCATCCTTCTTCTTTACCAAGACTACTGGTGATGCATATGGTCCCTGCTTGAAGCAGCTCTTGCACAATCCTATCAATCTCATTCTTTTGGTGTAACGCGTAACGGTAAGGCCGTTCATTGATTGGATTAGCTCCTTCTAGTAATGGAATGCGGTGATTATGATGATCACGGAAAGGCAGCAAGGCTTTCGGCTCAGCAAACACCCTGTGAAATTCCGTTACTAACGACAATACCTCAGCCAGATATGCCTTCTCCTTCTTTTGAACCGGCTCCAATGAGTGTAACATCATCGGTTCTGCCTCGCTGTACTCATAAACACACACCATCGATAGTTGTATTTGGTCATCTGGCTTCTTATTAAGCCGAGCATCTTTCGTTGTCGTCACATAACCTTGCTTAATACCATGTAGATGAACCCTTTTGTCACACCATTTGAATTGCATTTCCAATTTTTGGAAGTCCCAAGTTATAGGTCCCAATTTGGAAAGCCATTTCACCCCTAAGACCATATCACACCCTCCTAGATGAAGCACCAGAAAATCCGACACAAATCAGTGCCTTGGAAGTCCCACTTAAACTGCTCAACCATTGCATTCACGTCAAGCATACCCCCATCAGCCACTTTAACCTTTCTCATACCTGCTTGTACCATGGAACACCACAACTTCTCCGCAGTACTCTTATCAATAAATTTATGGGTAGAACCTGAATCAATCAGTATAAAGAGTACTCGCCTTCCATCTACACCTCTCACACGCATAGTCCGAAAATCCTCGGTCATACCTACAACCGCGTTCACAGATATCTAAGCCAAGTCTCCCTCTTCTGTTTCTTCCATTTCCTCGTCACACTCTTCTTCTTCCTCCTCATCATGTTCTAGTAAGAACAATTGTGACTTTTTGTGCTTTAAATAATGGTCCGGTGTGTACTTTTCATCACAAAATAACACAGCCCTTGAGCTCTTCTTTTGCTCATTACCTCTTTGGAAAGGAACGGAACTGGTTGTTTTGTTGCGATCTTATTTGTGTCCATCGGTCCTCCAACATTCTGTCGACCAGACATCTCTCTTCTCATAGGCAGGATTCCTCTGTGTCCTGAGTTTCAAGTGTTTGCTCGTGGTCCGGTCCAGCTCGAGCCTTGCGGCTTGTTTGGATGAACTTTCTCATAGAGCCGACCCAACAACAAACATTGGCGCACCGTCTGAGATTGGAACATGCGGATATGCATTTGAGTATCCATCCTTAGACCTGCTAAAGACGCACTGACCAGATACTCTTCTGAGAGATTTACTCTTGTCTTGATCAGCTGGAATCGTCCGTGATATTCGACGATACCATATGTCTCATGCAGCTGTTTAAGCTCAGCTATAGGGTCATCTACTAACTCCTCGAACTGCTCCATCAACAAGGATTTGTCATCAACCCATGTAGGCAGTTCGAATCCTTCCACATCCGATTGACTCAATGCCTGATGCCATGTAGCTGCCAATCTATCGAAGTGTATTGATGCTATTCCCACTTTAAGGTCTTCGGGCGTGTGATCAATGGTAAAGAACTGTTTGACTTTCAAGATCCATTGTTTGATCTTATCACCACTGAACCTTGGGAAATCTAGCTTTGCAAGCTGGGTCACACCTGAATAAGTGATAACTAGGATTTTAGGATCCTTTGAGGTACCAATTCCTCAAGCTTATCGTAGTAGCTTTGAGGTATCGAACCTATTCTGGGATGGATAAAACCAATAAGCAAACACTAAACCTTCAGAGTCAAATCAAACAATTTGGTTTTTAGTTTCTAACAATCCGAACAAAAGCAAATCAAACCGAAGTAAACAAAAGCAAATAAACAAACGATTCAATCAATGACAAGAATAAGGCCCAAGGGTTAAGGTCAACGGATAGGTGACTCGGGATGATCAAGGAATCCTAATTCAAACTTCTAAAAGCTAATCTCCTAGCAAGGAACACACCAAGTAAATCAGTTTAATCTCTTAATACCAATTCTTCACTTAATCTTGACTCAAGAACAAATCATCATTTGTGAATTAAAATCAAACGAGCATTCAAACAGGTTCCAATCAGCAAACAATCACTCTAGACATACATTTTCATGTGCTAGAATGTGAAAGTCCTAACAAAGCTAAATACTGGAATTTCATCGAACATGTTGTGAACAAGAAGTTCTAAACATCCTAATCAATGTGATCAAGATTAATTAGGCATTAAGCACACTTTGCTAGATGAGATTTTAAACAATTAACCACTAGAAATCCATTGATCACCCCAAATCAACCTAATCCTACCTAACCCATAAGCCTATGGAGAACTACTCACTAATCATAACTAGATCAACAAAACTCATAGGAATAGAGTTGATCATGGAGATTGGTGAGGGATTGAGAGATTTGTAGAAGGAATAACAAAGAATATACTAGATTAATCTCAAGAATCAAATTTGTTCTTACAAAAGAGTTTAGAACATCAAAAAACAGCTTAAGAAACAAATAGAAATAGTTTTTTTGGCTTAAATAGTCATTAGGGTGCGAGCCGGGTCAACCCGGAACAAACCGGGTGTTGACCCGGATCCAAGTGAAAATCTGGGGACGATATCGGTTGGCTGGACCGATACGCCAACCGATATCAACTCTCGGTTTTTTCCTGGATGGAAGCGTATCGGTCCACCTGACCGATATGTGACCCGATATGGAATCCCGAAAATTAATCCGAGAGTCCATATCGGTTGGGTGGACCGATACTCAAGCCGATATGGTTCTCTGGAACTTTGACGAGGAGTCGTATCGGCCCGCCTGGCCGATACTCAGGCCGATATGAGTTTCTGCTGGCTCTTCCTTGGTCTTCTGAGCTCAAGACTCCACTTCCAAGCTCACCAATGCTCCTAGACACCTCCATTCACCTGCAAAACACAAGAAACACTCCAAATGCAAGCCTAGAATGCCTACTCCTAGTCCTAAACAACTCTAGACTCTAGATGCGACAATGACTCGACAAAATGGTATGAATGATGGAGAAAAGAAGTCAAAACAAGAACTATATACAAGCCTAAATGCATGAAAATGTATGAATATCAATTCCCCCAAACTTAAATCTTGCTTGTCCACAAGCAAGCATAAGTAAATCACAACAAGTTGGGGAAAAGGTTTGAAAGCGGGAGCTCATATCCAAAGACTAAACCGAGATCAACGAGTTCCAATTCGAGTCAACGTCATCAAGATGCAACCAAGTTAGGCTTACTCCAAAAATTTAGCCATGCTCATCAAGACAAAACTCTTAGCTCAATTCTCAACCTAGACAAACATTCCTATCAACTAGCTCTTTAACATTCATTAGGTTTTCAAGTGGATCATACTCAATACAAGGTGACCAAACTCATTTGGCAAAGGGACAAGGTTTTTGAGATTAAAGTGATCTCAATCAAAAGAGGGGTTTATTCCAAAAGCATGAAGGTTCTCTCATAAAGAAGTGAATGAGCTATAGTAAAATGCTAAGAGTTAGAGGCAATTGGTGCATACTAGGTTGATTTCCATCTACCCATGCCCCAATTACTTCTTCTCCTAATCTAGCCCACCTAAATGGATACTACCCTTGACCAAGGCTATTTTTGCCTCATCCCCTTTTCTCAATCAGGCACTTTCCAATCAAACTCCCCAAGGATCAATAAAGACTTTTAAAAACAGTGGAAAATCTTTTCTTTTTGACTTAGCTCAAATCTTTCTTTAGCAATGGTCTCTTTTCTTTCTTTAAGGTGAGCCTTTGGCTTCTTTTCATTTCAAAATATGAGACACTTTTCTTTTCTTTAAACACATAAGAGCTTTTCTTCTTTTAAAACATTTTGCCAACAAACATAAGATCCCAACCAAAATCCCTTTTCATTCTTCCTTTTCTTTACTCTCTCTCTCTCTCCTTTCCCAACTCTTCCCCCAAACTTTGATCCTAGCCTATTGCAAAGCCAAAGATGTTGAGCTTGCATCTATATAGAAATTTCTCCTAGTCGCCTCATACTCAACACTTTTTACCTAGCTCATTCCAAATAGGCCTACCACTCAAGATAGTGTTTGTGGCTTGAAAGAAGGGTGGTGAAAGGTATGGAAATCTATTTGAGCAAGTTGAGAGGGGTGGAAAGGATAAGAATGCTCAAATATTTTCAGAGTATCCATGAGTTTAGCACACAAAGCAAGAGTAAGATAATTAGATGTCATCATTAAGGTTCTCACTTAGGTAGAGCTAGCGTCAATTCAAAGCTTATTTCAGTTTCAAACCAAGTTTCAAAGCAAGCAATCCGAGCATGGTTCGTCTTAACTTTCTAGCCCTTCTTGAATTACAATCTTATGACGATCAACTAGCTCAAACAACTAGCATAAAGAACAAGTCATCACTCAATCAATCTTACAAGGAAATTCAATCATTGCTCCCTATGCATGCGTCCTATATGATGCAACTAGACTCAATCCTATTATGCTATTGCAACTACATGCTTTTCTTTTTGAATTTTTTTTTGAAATTTTTCAATTTTTTTGGATTTTCTATGCCTTAGATGAATGCATGAGACTCAAGTGATAAAATCAAAAATAAGAGACAAAACAAACTAGATTAGCAACTAGTCTCTCCCCCAAACTTAAATCACACGGTCCCTTGTGTGATCTAGGCAAGGAAGAAAGACCGAAAACACACAAAAAGACAAAAGAAAGAAAGAAGAAAAACTATATACAAAGGTGGAGTGTAACCTGGCTAGTAGTGGAGGTACGGAGGTGATGAGTCCCCCATGGAGTAAGTCGGGTTAGAGGAGGAGCAGGAAGGTGTCCTCATGGCTCTCCTCTTCTTCCTTCTGTCCTCGCGAGTAGAGTGGCGGTGAGGATCCTCATAGTAGGAGTCGTGAGCCATGCGTGCAGATCCTGATGTCTCGTGTCCAGCAACCGAGTACCTGCCCTGCTCCAATTCAGCCTGCTCAACCAGAACATCGGCTTCAGCTATCACCTCCTCAGTCGCTGCCTGAATCTCCTCATCTACACCAGCCTGAGCCTCTCGGGATGTGGAGGTCTGTCCCGCAGCGCTACTCTTGTCTTTCTTCCCCACAATCATCTTAAGAACCTTGGTCACTTTCTTCAAGCAGGTAGCCATCTTCTTAATGTTCCTCCCGTGCCATTTGCTCTGCTTCTGGAGATCCCGGTTCTGGTCCCTCAGTGCTCTTACTGTCTTGTTCGCGATAGGATCATCTAGAGGCTCGATAAGGTATCTGTGCAGCCCATACACCCCAGCAGGTGCATCGGAAGTATCAGGCTCTGCTGCAGTCGCTCTCTGGGACCCGTGAGGTCCAAACACATGCTCTACCCCCGGTAAAAATCTGATATGAGCTCTGTTGGCAAAGCTTGTAATGTCGGGGTTTGGGAGGAGATACCCTTCTTCGTGGGAAGTACCCGAGCACATCCGGTAGAGATGGCGCTCTGGAGGCGGCTTGGAGGCGAGGTTGTGAGTTCGGACAAGCTGCGGAACATCCAGCCATGCTACTGGTGTAGGCGCCCCAAATGTCTTCTCATCCAGACTTCCTTCCAGTTTTACCTTCTTCTTCACAAGCAACGGCGTGATCAAGCCACCCATGCTGAACTTCGGACTAGAGTCCCTCACTGACATTGCCCAATCTCGGTGGACAGCAAACTGCTCTATCAAAATGGAAGTGTAGCTTGGGAGGCGCTCAACTGGTGGTATGGGCTGACCGTTGGGATATGTGAGCAGGAGAGGCTGCAACCCAATGTACAATATCTTCATCTCCAGTTCGTGGACTTGGTTTGCCTCCTTCCTAGCAAAGAAAGTGTAAGCTAATGCCTTGTGCACGTATCTAATAGCCGGGTGTCTGATCCTTGCAGCTTTCATAGCTCCCAGCTTAAAGGGCCCATCAGCTATCATCCGCCAAACACCCTCGAGGTCGTCCTTATCAATGGGGATAAAAGTTCCCAGCTGAGCACCATTCTCTGGAAAATCAAAAACTGCAGCTATGTCTTCATACGTCATACTGAACTTCTTCTTACCCATTTGGAAATCAATCTTCCCTCGACTCACTTCCCCTGCCAAAGCGGCTCTCCTCATGTTGACTGTTGCTTTCATGGATGACAGGAATTGGCATGCTGAGCTCTGGTAGGAGTCACTGGCAAGGTTGAAGAACTCCTTAAGGCCCACGTTCTCTACAATCTCGTTGTAGTCATCCAGTAGCCCAAGTGCAGTAAGTGTCGGGGTGTGAGGGTATCGGGTTGGCCAAAATGGTATCCCCTCCAGCTTGTCATATATCTCAGAGGTGGAGTACTTATGTGGCACCTGGATCGTCCTTACTGGGGCCTCTTGTACCTCTTCCTCAACTGCTACCCCTTTTCCTTTTGATGAAGTTCCCACATCTTGTACCGGCTCTTGTGCCTTTGGGTTTGGTTTCGGGTTGGCGCGCTTCCTTGTCATTGTCCTACAAAAGACAACTCAAAGAACGAATAAGCACATCGTACAATCTACCAACACAATCAATAGGAGCTTAAAGAATTGATGATCAACAATTGTGGGAGCTTAACAATTGCATACTTTTTCAAATTCAATGGAGTAAACAAGCTTAAGCCTCTTAACCAAACTCAATTCTAGCTCAGCATAAGCACAATGTACAAGCAAATCAATCACTTTCTTGAGCAATTCACAATCTCATCAACCAAAGGTCCTTAACGCACATTTTTGAAACTTTTGTGAAACAAAACTCATCCAAATCAAGTAGTATCACAAAATTAAGCCTTTAACAATCCAATGCATCATTAGAAACCATCCAATTAGAAAACCCCCAAAAAATTTCGGATTCCAAATTTCTCAAGAACCCTAATTCACCAAAAGTCAAATTCATTCATTCCTAGGGCGAAATTGAGTTGGATAATCATCTAGGAACAGCCTAGCAAAGGTTTCTAACAAGCATCATCAACCAACAGCCACAAATTCGAGTTCTAGAAAAAAAAATCGAAAATATTTTTGCATGAACCATAAACTCGGATTTGAAGAGCTTGTTTGGAGGATGAGAGGATGAGAGAGACAAGGGGATAACAAGATAGTGCTTGAGAAATCGGAAACACAGAGCCTTGAATCACGAAACTCCGATGAGAATTGATGGAGATTGAAGAGTTTGAAGTTCTTTGAAAATCTCTTAGTGAAATCGCAAGAGTGAGTGAAAAGAGAGAGAGAGTCGCGACTTGGAGGAGAAAACAAGGAGGAAATCGGTTCAAACCGGTTCATTAAATCGATTTTGGGTGAAAATTCGGGTTTAAAACGGTTTAGGTTCGAGAAAACTTACCCGGGCGAAGGCGCGTATCGGCCTGGCCAACCGATACGCCAGCCGATATCAACTCTCGGATTTAATTCCTGCATCCCGTATCGGTCTGGCCAACCGATACGGGGACCGATATCTGTTCACTCCGAAGATCCGTATCGGCTTGGCCAACCGATACGGGGACCGATATCAACTCTCGGTTTTTTTTCTGTTGCATCCCGTATCGGCCTGGCCAACCGATACGGTGCCCGATATCGATATTTCTGGGAAATCCGTATCGGCCTGGCCAACCGATACGGTGCCCGATATTGAGCCTCGGATTATTTTTACCAGAACCGTATCGGCCTGGCCAGCCGATACGGAACCCGATATTGGCTCCTGCACCATTTTTTTTCATCTCTGCGGCCTTTGCTCAACTCCAACTGATCTACAACCTCATCCTTAAGCCAAAACCTGACAAAACTCAAAGCAAAACATCAAAAATAACAAGCAAAAGACGTATGTACAAGGATAAACATGGGAATGTCTCCCAAGTGCGCTTTTATTTAAAGTCGTTAAGCTCGACTTTGCAAACCGTGATCTCAAGCTGAGGGAGGGCTAGAGAGTGGAATCGAAGTCCCCTCCTCTATTGCTTCTGAGACGGAGTAATGCTTGAGTCTTTGGCCATTGACCGTGAACTCTTCATCTGATTTTCCCAAAAGTACCACCGCTCCATATGGTCTCACCTCCTTCACTCTAAACGGTCCCGACCATTTAGACTTGAGCTTCCCGGGAAAGAGTTTCAACCGGGAGTTAAAGAGCAACACAAGATCTCCTTCCTTGAACTCCTTCTTCTGGATCAGCTTATCATGGAAAAGCTTGGTCCTCTCCTTATAGATCTTCGAGCTCTCAAAAGCCTCAAGCCGTATCTCGTCAAGTTCATTCAGCTGAATCAACCTCCTCTCAGTTGCGGTCTTGATGTCAAAGTTCAGCAACTTGACAGCCCACATGGCCTTGTATTCCACCTCCACCGGTAAGTGACATGACTTACCATACATCATGGTGAATGGTGTAGTGCCCAATGGAGTCTTGAAAGCAGTTCTATACGCCCACAGTGCGTCATCAAGTTTCTTAGCCCAATCTTTCCTTGAGGCTCCAACAGTCTTCTCTAGGATAGCCTTGATTTGCCTATTGGACACTTCAACTTGGCCGCTGGTCTGAGGATGATATGGTGTTGCAACCTTATGCTTCACTCCATACTTCTTCAAAAGGCTCTCAAATAGCTTGTTGATGAAGTGTGAGCCTCCATCACTGATCACAATCCTCGGGATTCCAAATCTTGGGAAGATGATGCTCTTGAATAGCTTTATTACAACCTTGGCGTCATTAGTTGGACTCGCCACTGCTTCTACCCACTTGGAAACATAATCGACAGCTACTAAGATGTAGCTATTCCCGTAAGAGGATGGGAAGGGTCCCATGAAATCAATGCCCCACACATCAAATACTTCAACTTCAAGGATGGGGTTTTGAGGCATCTCATTTCTTCTACTGATATTCCCCTTTCTCTGACAAGGATCACACTTAGTAATGAACTCTTGGGCATCTTTGAACATTGTAGGCCACCAAAACCCAGCTTGTAGAGCCTTTTGAACCGTCTTGAAAGTGGCAAAGTGACCACCATAATCTGACCCATGGCAATGTAGGAGAATGCCTCCCACTTCTTCATCAGCTATGCACCTTCTATAGAGCTGATCCTTGCACAAAGTGTAGAGGTAAGGCTCATCCCAATAGTACCTGTTGACATCTCTAAAGAACTTTTTTCTTTGGTAGCTATCGAGGCTTGGTGGTTCTTTCCCAACAGCTAGGAAATTGACTATATCAGCATACCACGGTTCCTTGTCTTCAATAGAATTGACCTCCTCAATCCTCATTCTTGTATCATGAGCATCCTTAACAACCTTGCAAGCCATTAGCTGCTCCTCAGGGAGAGAGTCATCTAGAGGAATTCCATCCTCAATTCTCAGTCTTGACAAATGGTCTGCTACTCCATTCTCAATGCCTTTCTTATCCTTAATCTCCAAGTCAAATTCCTGTAGCAGCAGTATCCACCTCAGAAGCCTTGGCTTGGCATCTTTCTTGGCAAGTAGATACCTCAACGCAGCATGGTCCGTGTACACCACAACTTTAGATCCAACCAAGTATGATCTGAACTTCTCAAAGGCAAACACCACAGCAAGAAGCTCTTTCTCAGTTGTTGCATACCTCACTTGAGCATCGTCCAATGTCCTACTAGCATAGTATATGACATGGAGTTTCTTGTCTTTCCTCTGTCCGAGGACTGCACCTACTGCGTAGTCACTTGCATCACACATGATCTCAAAAGGCAACTCCCAGTCGGGAGCTTGGACAATCGGGGCGGTAATCAAGGCCTCCTTAATCATGTGGAACGCTGCCAAACACTCATCATCAAATACAAAATCTGTCTCCTTACACAGCAGACGTGTAAGTGGTCTAGCGATCTTGGAGAAATCCTTAATAAACCGCCAGTAGAACCCTGTATGACCCAAAAAGCTTCGGATTCCCTTCACTGAGTTTGGTGGCTGAAGACTTGTCATCACCTCTATCTTAGCCTTATCCACTTCAATACCATTCTCTGAGATCTTGTGACCCAACACAATCCCCTCCGTTACCATGAAGTGGCACTTCTCCCAATTTAGCACGAGGTTCGTCTCTTCACATCTCTTTAAGACCCTGCACAAGTTCAGCAAACAGGAGGAGAAAGAAGAACCATACACAGAGAAATCATCCATAAAGACTTCCACAATATCCTCAATAAGATCTGAGAAAATAGACATCATGCACCGCTGAAAGGTAGCCGGTGCATTGCACAAGCCAAATGGCATCCTTCGATAAGCAAAGGTACCATAAGGACAAGTGAATGTCGTTTTCTCCTGATCATTAGGATGTATCGGGATCTGAAAGAATCCACTGTATCCATCAAGAAAGCAATATAAAGGATGATTAGCAGATCGTTCTAGCATTTGATCAATGAACGGTAATGGAAAATGATCCTTCCTAGATGCGACATTTAGTTTTCTATAATCAATACACATCCTATGCCCAGTGATAGTTCTAGTAGGAATCAATTCATTACTGTCATTTTTAACCACAGTAATCCCCCCTTTCTTCGGAACACAGTGCACGGGAGAAACCCAAGTGCTATCCGAGATAGGGTAGATTATCCCTGCATCAAGCAATTTAAGAATTTCTTTCTTGACTACCTCCTTAAGATTAGGATTCAATCTTCTTTGATGCTCAATAGAAGACATGGATTCATTTTCAAGGTGGTTCCTATGAGTACACAAGCTAGGCGACAATCCTTTTATATCATCGAGTGAGTATCCTATTGCTTTTCTAAACTTTTTCAACTCAGTGGTCAAAGCAATCAATTCATCATCATTCAGCAACTCATTCACAATGACAGGATAGGTAGAGTTAGGGCCAAGAAATGCATACCGAAGCCCCCGCGGAAGGGGCTTTAACTCAACCTTTGGCGCCTTAAGCTCGCTCCAATCATCAGCAACAAGCTGCTCCTTGCACAGCTCTACTCCCTTGGCGCCATCAGCACCCATGTCCACAGCAAACACCTCCAGCTCCTTACCCACTGAATCTGATCCCAGCTCAATGAACTCAACCTCTTCTAATAAAGGCTTGTGCGAATCAAGCGCCCTCATATAAGCCCAGCTCTCTTCTTGAAGATACCCATACTCCCCACATTCCTTGGTCAAGGTAACCTCTAATGGATCATCCATGTTCAACTCCTCAAGGAGTTCATCAGCTAGCTCATCCATAGTATTAATATAAAACATTTGACCTTGAATGGTTGGCTTCTTCATCACCTTGTTGATGTCAAATTTGAGCACTATGTCCTTCCCAAGGTTGAGGTCTATCTTCCCTTTCCTGACATCTATAATCGCACCAGCTGTGGCAAGGAAAGGTCTCCCAAGGATTAGAGGATCCTTTGGTTCTTCATCCATCTCCAATACAATGAAATCTGTCGGTACTTCAAATCCTCCCACTTTTACCGGAAGATCTTCTAGGAGACCAATTGGGTATCTCACTGATCTATCTGCAAGAACCAAGGAGATCCTACATGCCTTGTAGGTAGAGAAACCTAGCCTCTTGGCTACTGAGAAGGGCATCAAACTTGCGCTTGCTCCAAGATCACACAAACAACCCTCAAACCGATATGGGCCGATAGCACATGAAAGAGTAAAACTGCCAGGATCTTCAAGTTTCCTTGGAACAATATCCCTTTGGATGATCGCAATGCACTCATGAGACAACACAACCATTCCTTGCACTTCTTTGGTTCTCTCCTTGATTGCATCCTTGAGAAACTTGCTATACTGAGGAACTAGCAAGAAGGCATCAATCAAAGGCATGGTCAACTCAACATTCTTCATCTGTTTCTCAAAGAGAGCTTTATACTTCTCTAGGAGTTGCTTCTTGAATCTGCCCGGAAAGGGTAACTTGGGCTCATAAGGTGGTGGCACAAACACACCATCTTTCTTCTTGGGTGCATCATTCACTATTTCTTCAACCACAGCCTTTCCTTTCCTCTTGGCCATGTCGCTATCACTCTCTTTGTTGAGAGCAGAATTTTCAGAATTCTCCTCCCCTTCTTGAACTTCAATGTCCTCATTGAGTGAAGGTACTTGCCTTGGTGTGTGTACTTGACTTTGTTGTAGCTCTTTACCACTTCTCAAGGTTATGGCGCTGATGTATTCCTTTGGGTTTTGCTCAGATTTTCCGGGTAGAGTACCTTGAGTGCGAGATGTAGAAGCAGTCTTGTTTTCCATGTTTGTGACCCTTGAAGTCAACTTCTGCAGCTCATTCTTAAGATCTCGTACTTCCATGGCTCCTGAGGCTTGCCCTTGAAGGAGTTGCTGAATCATACTTTTCAGCTCATTGTCAACTCCCGAGGCAGAAGAAGTTTGTTGTTGTTGTTGACCAAAACCGGGTGGGTAGTGTTTCTTTGGTGCATAGCCTTGTTGACCTTGAAACTGAGGCTTATTTCCAAACCCTTGTTGGTTGGTGTAAGGTACAAATGGCTTTTGCTGTTGAGGTTGTTGAATGCCTTGTTGCCCTTGTGGCTGAGCTTGTCCTTGAGATGGAGCTTGAGGATAGACTTGGTCCTGAGGATTGGCTACATTGGTGCTGCGGTATGAGAAGTTTTGGTGGTTTCTATAGTTTTGGTTGAAGCCTTTGTTGAAACCACCTTGTCCAGCAATGAAGTTAATCTCCTCTTGTGTCAAATCCTCATCATCATCATAAAATTGTGGCTTAGAATCCTCCTGGTGTCCCACAAAGCTGATGTTCTTTTGGCCAATGGAGATCATCTTGTCCAACTTCTCATTCAAAGCTTTTATCTCTTTCTCATACTTCTCATCTGAAGATGATGATCCTCTATTAGTCCTCTCATAATCCTCATTGTAGTTGCCATCACTTGTTGCCAGATTTTCAATCAGCTCCATAGCTGCATCTACTCCCTTGCCTAGGAAGTGTCCATTGCTGCATGAATCTAGCATTGCCCTCATTCTAGGAAGCACTCCGCGGTAGAGGTTGCTGAGTAGTGTTTCCTTGGTGAAACCATGGTGTGGGCACTGAGTGGTGAGCTTATTGAACCTCTCCCAAGCTTCAGCGAAGCTCTCATTGTTGCGCTGCACAAACCCGGAAAGCTCACTGCGAAAACGGGCAGTCCTAGTAGGTGAGAAGAACTTATTCAGGAAAGTTTTTTTCAGGTATCCCCAAGTAGTGATGGATCCTGGAGGGATAGTGCTTTCCCAATCCTTGGTTCTGTCAGCCAAAGAGAAGACGAAGAGACGCATTTTCAACCCATCGTCAGTCACACCATTCAGCCTCGTGGTGGCACAAATCTTGTCAAAGGTGTCCAAGTGCTGCAACGGGTCCTCCGATGCTAACCCATGGAACTGATTGTTCTGCACCATGTTCATCACCATAGCTCGGATCTCAAAGTTATTATTGTTCACCGCTGGTGGAATGATTCCATGCCGGTTAGCATTTGTGTCAGGTGTATCTCCATCACCAATGGCCCTAACCGGCCTTTGTTGCTGCTGCTGCTGCTCTTGATCCTCGTGGTTATCCATAACTGTTTGCTCAACACTTTCAACTTGAACAGCTCGTTCTTGTGCTCGTCGTTCCCTTGCTAATCTCCTCTCGTGTGCTTTGATGTCGTAAACTCTTGCAACTAAGTTTGTAGTCCCTTTGCTGCGCAAGTTCATACACCTAGCATCAAAAAGAGAGAAAGTAGCAAATTAGTAACAATAACTTGAACTAAAAAGGAATAGAAAACGAATTGATATATCCAGAATCCCAAAATGGCAACGGCGCCAAATTGATAACTAGGATTTTAGGATCCTTTGAGGTACCAATACCTCAAGCTTTGATAACAAGGATTTTAGGATCCTTTGAGGTACCAATTCCTCAAGCTTATCGTAGTAGCTTTGAGGTATCAAACCTATTCTGGGATGGATAAAACCAATAAGCAAACACTAAACCTTCAGAGTCAAATCAAACAATTTGGTTTTTAGTTTCTAACAATCCTAACAAAAGCAAATCAAACCGAAGTAAACAAAAGCAAATAAACAAACGATTCAATCAATGACAAGAATAAGGCCCAAGGGTTAAGGTCAACGGATAGGTGACTCGGGATGATCAAGGAATCCTAATTCAAACTTCTAAAAGCTAATCTCCTAGCAAGTAACACACCAAGTAAATCAGTTTAATCTCTTAATACCAATTCTTCACTTAATCTTAACTCAAGAACAAATCATCATTTGTGAATTAAAATCAAACGAGCATTCAAACAGGTTCCAATCAGCAAACAATCACTCTAGACATACATTTTCATGTGCTAGAATGTGAAAGTCCTAACAAAGCTAAATACTGGAATTTCATCGAACATGTTGTGAACAAGACGTTCTAAACATCCTAATCAATGTGATCAAGATTAATTAGGCATTAAGCACACTTTGCTAGATGAGATTTTAAACAATTAACCACTAGAAATCCATTGATCACCCCAAATCAACCTAATCCTACCTAACCCATAAGCCTATGGAGAACTACTCACTAATCATAACTAGATCAACAAAACTCATAGGAATAGAGTTGATCATGGAGATTGGTGAGGGATTGAGAGATTTATAGAAGGAATAACAAAGAATATACTAGATTAATCTCAAGAATCAAATTTGTTCTTACAAAAGAGTTTAGAACATCAAAAAACAGCTTAAGAAACAAATAGAAATAGGTTTTTGGCTTAAATAGTCATTAGGGTGCGAGCCGGGTCAACCCGGAACAAACCGGGTGTTGACCCGGATCCAAGTGAAAATCTGGGGACGATATCGGTTGGCTGGACCGATACGTCAACCGATATCAACTCTCGGTTTTTTCCTGGATGGAAGCGTATCGGTCCACCTGACCGATATGTGACCCGATATGGAATCCCGAAAATTAATCCGAGAGTCCATATCGGTTGGGTGGACCGATACTCAAGCCGATATGGTTCTCTGGAACTTTGACGAGGAGTCGTATCGGCCCGCCTGGCCGATACTCAGGCCGATATGAGTTTCTGCTGGCTCTTCCTTGGTCTTCTGAGCTCAAGACTCCACTTCCAAGCTCACCAATGCTCCTAGACACCTCCATTCACCTGCAAAACACAAGAAACACTCCAAATGCAAGCCTAGAATGCCTACTCCTAGTCCTAAACAACTCTAGACTCTAGATGCGACAATGACTCGACAAAATGGTATGAATGATGGAGAAAAGAAGTCAAAACAAGAACTATATACAAGCCTAAATGCATGAAAATGTATGAATATCAATAAGGCTGCCCTTGATTCGTTCTCCCTTGACCCGAATCGTTACCTTGATCTTGGCCATTAGAATTGGTCCTTGTCTGTTGTTGATTGCGAGCGTCGTTGTATGCCTCTTCGTTATTCGTTGCACCCCGAGAGTGAGATATAACCTTAATAGCTTCAAACATCTCGACAATCCCCTTCTCCAATTTTTCGTTCTGAGGCGCTAACTGATCATTCTGAGATGCTACTTGAGCTGCTAACATCTCTTTAAACTCTTCGAACCTAGGTCCGATTAACCCTTCGACTTCCTTCGCCATCGCCTCTTTTTCCTTCAAGGCTAATTGTGCTCTGGTTTCCGCCATTAAATCCGAGAAAAGACAGAGCTCTGATACCTCTAATAAAGACAAACGTTATAACACCAAAGAAACCTTCAAACTAGAATCAATGTTCACAGAAAACACGGATCCTGACCTCAATATGCAAAGAATCCAGCAAGAGAATAGATTCTTAAACACCAAAGAGCAACACGATTCAGAATAATACATTCAAAGAAACTGTCAATTTTATTCGATGCTTCTTCTGAGCTAGAAGATGAGCTTAAAAACACCAAGTTCCTAACCGATTACAGCTGTAAGATATCAACGATATATCTTAAAAGATTCAGCGGATAAAATCAAATAAAAACAGTTAGCCGACGTGGCTAACTTAACACCAAAACCAAATAAACTCAAACACCAAAACCCAAAGAATTCCCTCCAATTTACGATATCATGAACTAGTTAAACTGAGAAGAACATGGAAAGTATTTGATGGGTTACAGATTGTACTGCCCAATAGAGAGAAGTGTATGTGTCTTCTCAAAAGTATCAGACTGTATCGAGCTCTGTTTCATGACAAAATCAAGAGGATCTAATTGCAGGAGTTGACGACAAAATCAAGAGATGGAATTCTTAGGTTGGAAATGTTTCTATGTTCTCTGAGCAGGAAGACAAGATTCGACATATACATAATATTGTGGTAATACCTGATCATCAATGTGAAACTGATCTAGCAGTGATTTCACTGTTACTTGAAGCACAATTTCCACATATATGAGAGAAGATTAAATGTGCAGCTAGTGATCGAGCCATGACTGATCCTCCTTCTAAGACGTTTATAATGAGAAGGAATCTCATATGTGGTTACTTGAAAAAGCACATGAATGATGACCATGAGCTTTTTGATATGAAAAATGCTTGAATTAAGAAATCTACAGTAAACTAGAAGAGAAATTGAAGATCCAAGAATCTGAGTTTTTATTCGGCAATGCTTTTGATCTGATTCTCTTGCCGAAATGGAGAGCTTTCTGGAATTTGTGCTACCTTGCTCGGATTAGTTATTTTCCACCAAGTATCAATGCGTGAATATCTCCGAAGCTGAAGGGAACTATGAGAGTAAACCTGATGATGATGATTTGGGATCTGTTAAAAGCCAGATGTAGTGAGGAAAAAGAAATTGAAGAAATTTGGCTGAAGTGTTGTAATTAGAAGTGAAGGGAGGTTTGCAGCAGAACAAGCATTGATCTACTACAATGATGGCTATTACACAGGTTTGGTGATGAATATGGTCTAGAAATGTCAAGATTCTTGGGAACTTTTCTGCTTGACAGAATTGGCAAAATTTGTTGATGCAAGATCAAGACATTTGGAATCTATTTTGGTGCATCAGAAGTCTAGTCATCAGTTTGCTACTCTAATCTGAAATGTGTGAATGGAGATGAGACTTACTCAGAGTTATTTGTGTAGAGTTCGTGATTACTTAAAAAATTGCAGGTTTCTGATTATTGGATTCAAATCACAAGGAAGTTGCAGACTGTCATTGTCAAAGATAATACAACGAAGCTAATCACAAGGAAATTTAGGGTCTATGTGATTATCCTGGGAATACAAAATTCTGGTTAAAAGTTCAGGGGATAAAACCTGACAGTTTGAGTTGTCAAACATAGCCGGTGTTGATCTAACCTGTGTATAAGCATTCTAAGCGCATGGAACCAAATTTTTTTTGCCTAAGGAAAACACAGTTTGGGGCTTGGAAGATATTTTGTATCAGGGTATGAAGATCGGAGTTATCTCCTCAGTTCTCATGGTTTAAAGCTTGAAATTTTTGAGAAAGTCTACAATGAAGAGCAGAAGAAGCAATACACTTTTGGAACCTAAGATTCACCGTGAAGTCATATGGGTAATAAGCGTTGGTATTTTATGTCCCAAAAAGAAGATATAAACGTCGTCACTGTTGGATAGGCTTCACACTTACATAATGCACATATATTCTGATCATTCCAACTTGCCTTGGATCAAAGCTTCATGTGCATGTAGAATCTTGGCCAGAGACATTCAAACGTCAGATACATTGATCATTATATTCAGCTGCAAAATCACAAGGTGTGTGATGTTAGTGGATGATGAGGAACTACAATTATAAAGAAAATTATTTTCTTATAAAACACGAGGTCATTGCGTTCGGGTCTAACAAGGAGATGATCAAGGTTAAGGTTCATTCAGAGAAAGTGGAAATCGTTGGATGTCTGGTTTCTGATGTAGCGACAGAGGCTGGTACAAAATCATATTCTGAAGAAATAAGTATCAGCATCCAAAGAGGGGGAGATGTGATTTCTACGTTTGTGTCCTGATTTCATAAGCATGTTTTTAACTTAGTATGCACACAAGCAAGGGGAGAAAAGTCATCTTGAATAGCTTGAGGAGCAAGGATAAAAAATACAAGTATCATATCTGATGCAAGAGGAGCACGTTTTATAGGTCTGAAAACGTGGAGTAGTGAAAGCTAAAGGACAACATGCTTGAGTATCAAACTAAGTTAAAAAGGGGGAGAATGAAGATGTCAGATCTTATGAGCTAAGTGATTTCTATGAATCTGTGAAAGAACGCGAGCTGATGGAATATGAATAAAGGGGAGTTTGAGTATGTGATATAATTCATGGGCTTGGTATTCTACATCTCAGTAAACAAAGGGGAGAGTGTTAGTGTAGTGTTCAACTTAGTTTAGAATTTCACGGATCAGTTCCTAGCACCACCAATAGACAATGACAGAATGGTTCACATATGTTCTGATATTGGTCGTATGCTTGAGCTCTGCAACAGTCATAAAAGGGGAGATTGTAAGTGTATATGCTGACTGACTTGAGAAGATGTCAGAACATAACGTGACATAGCTACTGGATCAGAACGTGACACAACTACTGGAACAGAACGTGACACAACTTTTGGAACAGAACGTGACCCATATCTTATGACAAATAAGACAAAGGTGTAGAGATAAAGTTGTTTCAGAATGTACGTGATACAAAGACTGAGACTTATTGTTGTGCCAGTTTGGACAAGCAAAACTGATGCAGAGGTTGAGGAAATTATTGATGCAGTTCCTGAGGTAGTCTGTGCTACAACAGCTGGTAGCTCAGAACGTAGCTCACAACGAGAAAACGGAAATAAATGATTATTTCCTCATTGGTAGAGTTTCCTTTGTTTTAGGAAACATAGCCACGTGAGGTTAGAAGTCCAAAGGATGGAAAAATCATGTGGGCTTATGGATGCTTAGGGTTTTGACCCTTTACTATATAAACCAAGAGACGGTTGCTTGTATGGGTGCGCGTCTAGGGTTTATTGTGAGATGCACACATGTGTGTGGCTTCGCCCCACCAGAGAAGATTAGTAGATCTTATTGGTGGTTTAACTATGGATTTTGCAGCCAGGAAAAAATGGTATTGCATTGGTGCTGCCGGGTGATATTCTTTGTAGAGATATCGTTTCCATAGTGATTCATCTAGAAAAGAATGATAGGCACTGTTGTATTGGATATCATAGCAATTTTAATTGCATCTTGTTCTAGTGGATTTGTTCTGGACTAGGTCCCGGGGATGTAGGGCAACCGAACCTCGATAAAAAACTCTATGTGTTATCTACTGTATGCTCATACATACACAAACACATAGACATAGCCACATATATGCGTTTTCAGTCTATGTCTACGAGCTCATCTTCTGATGGAGAAGTCAGTTCTTCTTTACTATTTGATATGCTCAGAGTTTAATTCCCTAAGTTACACTGCAAGTGCACATGCAAATGTAGTATGTAGGGGTCGAACCACATAGACTCAAGAAATCTTACGATAGATTATAGAACTTCGAATTAAGCTAGGTGATGCAAATAAGAATTAATAAACTAAAAATCAGAAACTAAATCAGCAAGCAAATCAGTTTGTTTTATCAATATACTAAAAGCGCTAAGTCCAGGGAATTCTCAGAAAATCAAGACAAGCAGATCAATAATCTATCTGGATCAAATTAAGCACGGTTCTAGAACTCAAACACAGATGTAGAACTAACCAACTTTCGTTGCGAGAATTCTCTAAGTCTAAACCACATAAATCTAAATTTCTTTGCAATTCCTAACAGAATAAACTAGCCTTAAGTGGAGGTTCGATTTGTTCACAATTCAATTAAACCAAATTTCTTTGCAGATAATTAAATTGCTCAACCTGAATAGATCAGATTCTAAATCACACATTCGTGTCAATTTATAAACCTAAAGTCTAGATTCTAAGTGATCAGATTAAAAGCTATTATTAAGCACAATTCAGGTTGAAGAACTAATTAGATTATGATTGATTAACCTAACAAGTCATGAAATCCCTAATGAGAAACCCTAAACTTAACTATGAATCTACCCAGACATGATCAATGAAACACAAATCAATGAATAAATAGATTCCATATATAAAAGAGTAGAGAAAGAAAAGGGGTTCGAAATCTTCTCCAAAAGCAAAAGCAGTACAAGGTAAGATCAGCCCCAAAGCTCTCAACTCTCTCTAGCTAAAAGTATGAATGTGTGTCTCAAAACAAAACACCAAAAACCTAATTATAAAGTGCTAATCACGGCTTGGGTCTCTTTTGTAAATACTGGAGCTTATGGGTCAAAAGTGCAATTCTCCAAAATCTTCATTAATGTGCTGGCGCGAGGCTGTGTCGATCGATGCCAATGATGCATCGATCGATGCTGAGGTCGATCCGAGATAGTCAAATTTTCTCCTCACGGTTTTTTAATAAACTCCAATATCTCCCAAAATCCTCCAAACGTGCATGTACCTAATAAACACCTGAAAAAGACTCGAAAGACACTACAAAAGACTCTAAAACATATATTATGGCTTAAAACAGGTAAAAACCATGATATATCCACTCCCCCACACTTAGCCTTTGGTTGCCCTCAAGCAAAACAGAAAACCAAAATGTGGTGAAGAAGTTTGAAAACTTCAGAAACTCATTTCATCTTAGAAGTACCACACTATGATTCGCCTTAGTAAGCCACATGAAAAATTCACCTCCAGACATCAAGACCAACATATACTTTCCCCACACTAAGCAACTGTCCTGAGTAAACTCCACAATCACATCCAGAGCATTCAAATTCACCCTACTGACTTCTATAAGCTATTAAGTGCGGTCTCACCTAAGGAGTATCGATCAAAGGGCACATGGACTCTTACTCTGTTAGCACTTGACCACCATACTATCTTTTTCTGGTTCCTTTCTTCTCTTTTCCCTTCCTTAGCAACTGATTTTTCCCCACTGGATATCATTTTATTTTTTATTATCAGTGCTCTTCCCGCATTGGGGTGTACTTTAGACACATTCCATGGATGCACAAGAGGTAATAGGGCTCTCTACCACTCCCGCGACCACTTCGGAGCTACTAGCTCATCCGCAGTTTATCTCTCTTTTTTTTTACTTTAAAGAAGGAGAGAAGGGAACCATACTTGGACATGTTTACAAGCTGTGTCAGAACTAACAGAGGAATCCGACTCAAAGTATATAAAGCCCTTAGGTGAGAAAAGTAAGTCAAAATTAGAGGTGAAGTCAGTAAAGGATCCTCTGAATACCTGAAGTGATATAGGTGTCCTCAGTAGGATGATCCCCGTTGGGTTTTCTAACAGTCATAGATTCATCTGAAAACTCATTCCAATGGTCACTTAAGTTCCTGCAAGTGTGATGATCTCCTCAAAAATTCATTGTTCCTTACTAAACTGTTTTGACTCGATAAAACAAACACAACAGACTCAACTGGCTCTATGAAAAGATAAAGAATATGTCAGTACCACCTCCCCCACACTTGAAACACACTGTCCCCAGCGGTGTCAAGCTTAGGATCGGTATAAGAAAGAAAATGGAATGGGATGTGTTGGGTTCTGTCGATTTTTACCTGTCTCGCAACTGCGTCGATCGTTGCACAGGACCACGACGATCGATGCAGTGCGATTGCGATATGACCGATCGACACACAGGACCGTGTCGATCGTTGCAGTGCGATAGTCGTCATGAGTCGATCGACACACAGGGCCGTGTCGATCGTTGCACTGCGAATTCAGTCGGACATTACATCAGACAACAACATTCTCGTGATATTTTTCAAAAAACGAACTTGTAAGCTGAAATCACCACAAACAATGCAAAAATCAAAGCAACAGAATGTCATAGAACAAGTACATCATCCCAGAACATAAATACTAACAAGCCTCAAAAGAAATGAAAAAGAAAAGTGAAAAGACACAGAACCGAAAGTCAGGAAACAAGTCTCAAATCTCATCACTCTCAGAAGTCTCATAATTGATACCGGCAGAAGGATCAGAACCACTGCTCGCAGGAGCTGGAGATCATTTGCGTCGCATAGCAGGAACAGGCTGATGCTGAAGGGGGTCATCTGCAAGTGCAGCCACGCATCCATTCCCAAATATCCTTCATCCTATCATTCCCGTTGGGTTTTCTAACAGTCATAGATTCATCTGAAAACTCATTCCAATGGTCACTTAAGTTCCTGCAAGTGTGATGATCTCCTCAAAAATTCATTGTTCCTTACTAAACTGTTTTGACTCGATAAAACAAACACAACAGACTCAACTGGCTCTATGAAAAGATAAAGAATATGTCAGTACCACCTCCCCCACACTTGAAACACACTGTCCCCAGCGGTGTCAAGCTTAGGATCGGTATAAGAAAGAAAATGGAATGGGATGTGTTGGGTTCTGTCGATTTTTACCTGTCTCGCAACTGCGTCGATCGTTGCACAGGACCACGACGATCGATGCAGTGCGATTGCGATATGACCGATCGACACACAGGACCGTGTCGATCGTTGCAGTGCGATAGTCGTCATGAGTCGATCGACACACAGGGCCGTGTCGATCGTTGCACTGCGAATTCAGTCGGACATTACATCAGACAACAACATTCTCGTGATATTTTTCAAAAAACGAACTTGTAAGCTGAAATCACCACAAACAATGCAAAAATCAAAGCAACAGAATGTCATAGAACAAGTACATCATCCCAGAACATAAATACTAACAAGCCTCAAAAGAAATGAAAAAGAAAAGTGAAAAGACACAGAACCGAAAGTCAGGAAACAAGTCTCAAATCTCATCACTCTCAGAAGTCTCATAATTGATACCGGCAGAAGGATCAGAACCACTGCTCGCAGGAGCTGGAGATCATTTGCGTCGCATAGCAGGAACAGGCTGATGCTGAAGGGGGTCATCTGCAAGTGCAGCCACGCATCCATTCCCAAATATCCTTCATCCTATCATTCACGTGCTCTCTCCAATCACCCTCGGTCATGTCACGAACGCTCATCGGTGGATCAGGATAGGGACCAAGATCGCCAATGGCAGCAGCAGGCGCAGAAGCTAAAGAAGAGGAAGCTCGCGAAGTAGGATCACCGAGAGGAAAAGCCATCGTAGGCACTCTGCGTCCATCATTCCTAAGAGGCTCAAAACTCAACGCAGCCAAGGTATCAATCCTAGTCAGATCATCAGCTTGAAGCTGCACACACCGCTTATGCAGGCGTGAGTCATAAAAAACCAAGAGATGGTCTTCCTTCATCCATGTGGCACTCTTTAAATGAGTCAAATCCATGAATAGCTCTGTAGTGTCACACTCTCTGCCCTCTAAAGGAATCCTGCAGTGACGAAAGATCGGAGTGAGCAAACTTTCCACAGTCTCTGTCTTATTCCCATCGAAAGCCTTCTTCTTCAGTGTGCACAGGTGCTCAGCAAAGACAACTCCTAAGTTCAGCTCAGGTGCAGGATCTCTCAGCTCAGTCGCAGCAAACAAGTCTCTCAAGCCCGTGTAAAGTATCATGAGCCCATTCTTCCTCATCTTGTTTGCTTCGGACTTGGCCAGCAATGTGTAGCCTAGGATGCGGATCACATACCTCATAACTGGATGGCTGACAGACATCTGCTTCAAAGTCCTTGAGTTGTATTCCCCATTACCAATGTGATCCCAAAAGAACCGAGTGTTCGGTGCATCGCACTCACCAATGATGGATCACCTAGTAGGCTCCACACTGAATCCATAAATGCGGAAAATGTCAGGAAGCGGA
The DNA here is from genome assembly GCA_030180135.1 of Orychophragmus violaceus. Taxonomy (NCBI): domain Eukaryota; kingdom Viridiplantae; phylum Streptophyta; class Magnoliopsida; order Brassicales; family Brassicaceae; genus Orychophragmus; species Orychophragmus violaceus. The sequence goes on along the minus strand of CM058234.1, from coordinate 62,770,832 downwards.
ATGCGATACCTGGCTCCCACACAAATGAGAGTGAAAGTGCCTCCTGCAGCTCTCCTGCACATCGAGTCTGTGTAGTAGACTCTGCAAGTGGACAACAACTATCGCACTAGATCCGGATAGAGCTCTTAGTATCTCATCGGTACCTTCCCTAAGCCAATACTTTCAACCAATGAGTGCACCTCCTGATCGATTCCCATGATCTTACAGGTCAGATAGTCAACAAACTTAGTGGGCTCAATGTCCATATGCAACCAACCGTTGTAAAACAACGTGTCTTAATCATCCCACTACTCTGAGATCTCTCTATCAGTACAGTCTACACTCTTGATCAACTCCTTAGGCGCAAGCGCCCACTGTCTAGTCGTTGGAATCTCATCCTTCTCTCCCTTAGGCCAAGGAGCCTGTATAGCCTCACAGTCTCACTGATATGGAGCAGGTGGTGGTGAGACTCGCGTAAACAACTCAACAGGAGGAGGAGAATCATCTGCAGCAGCTGCAGTACCTCTATTGCACTTACGAGGAGGCATCTGTGAGCAAAAATAAGAAAAACTGAAATTTGTCGAGGAATCAAAAGCAAACTCATCAAATCCTCAACAACAGCATAATCAACATCAAAACCAGCATCAAACGGAGCAGTATAATCAGCCTATTCACGTTTTTATTTCTGTCAAGTTCTATCACAAAATTCAAAATTTCAAAAACTTGAAAAATCGAACGTGAAAACTACTTAGGCACCTTCATTCCACTATCAAACAACCTAAAATCAGTGCTATATTGTCACGGAATTGAGAATCAGAGGCCAAAATCGAACCTTTAAACTTTAGAACCGAGTCTGAAAAATTGAGTTCTAGAGAGCGTACCTTGGAATCAACTCAAATTGATTACAGATATGGACAGAGGACAAAAATCCGCTCAGGTTAATTAGGCTTTTAAATCGTTAAAAACGAGCATGAATCGAAGGATTTATGATCAATGGCGATTTAGGGTTCTGTCGGTGGGTTTGCGAAATGAGGAAGAAAGAAGAAGAAGAAAAGTTAAAGGTACTTACCTGGCTCGTAACTGCATCGATCGACACCAAGGGTGCAACGATCGTTGCAGATCGTGTTTGGTCGGACCAAATCGAACCAATCCGATTTTCTGGTTTGTAGCACACGTACCTTTTGATTTCAATTTAAACCAGGTGTGTTGATCGTTGCCCAGGACCGCAATGATTGACACAACGCGATCACAATTACTCGTATTTTTCTCCTTGCATTGATCGTTGCACAGGACGGAAATGATCGACGCAATGCGATTACAGTTCCCTGACTTCGTATCTGCAGAACCAAAAACACCCAAAACGAAAAACGAACGTAAAATCCTAACAAAAACCCCAAAATTAGTATGTACAGACCTATCAGTGGGTTGCCTCCTAATCTGGCTCTTTTAACGTCACTAGCTTGACTGTTCTGCGATCAAGCAGAGGGTGCATCATTCTAGAGGCAAAATATGTCCTCTTGGAATCTCGGCCTTAGCCCAAAAATGCTTCACCCTCTGTCCATTGACGGTAAACTCCTTACCTTCTAAGCTGATAAGTACATCAGCACCATATGAACGCGCTTCCTTGATCATGAAAGGACCAGACCACCTAGACCGCAACTTACCTGGAAACAATTGAAAACGTGAGTTATACAAAAGTACCTGATCATTGGGCTCAAATTATCTGGAGACAATCTTATTGTCATGATAAGCCTTAGTCCTCTCCTTGTACAACTTTGAGTTCTCATAAGCATGATGCCTAATCTCATCCAACTCATTAAGCTGCACAAATCTCCTCTCTGCAGCAGACTTAAGATCAAAATTAATCTGCTTCACAGCCCATGCTGCCTTATGCTCAAGCTCAACTGGAAGGTGGCAGGCTTTCCCATATAGAAGATGAAACGGTGTAGTCCCAAGTGGCGTCTTAAACGCAGTCCTATAGGCCCATAACACATCATCAAGCTTTGCAGACTAATCCTTCCTTGTCTTCCCAACTGTCTTCTCCAAGATCTCCTTGATTTGTCTGTTAGAGACCTCAACTTGCCCACTAGTCTGAGGATGATAAGGAGTAGCAACTCGATGATGAACTCCATGCTTCTGTAGCAGCTTCTCAAAGACCTTATTGATGAAATGAGATCCTCCATCACTGATCACAATCCGAGGTACTCCAAATCTAGGGAAAATGATGGTCTTAAACAGCTTAAAAACCACCGAAGAGTCATTGGTTGTACTAGCTATTGCTTCTACCCACTTAGACACATAGTCCACAACAACCAAAATGAACTTATTCCCATAAGAAGAGGGAAAAGGACCAATGAAATCAATGCCCCAGTAATCGAAAACCTCAACCTCAAGAATGAAATTCTGAGGCATCTCATGCTTCTTACCAATACTCCCTCTTCTCTGACAGGCATCGCACTGAGAGACAAAAGAATGAGCGTCTCTGAACATATAAGGCCACCAGAAACCTGCTTGCAGAACCTTAGACACAAACTTGAAAGTAGCGAAGTGTCAAGCATAATCGGATCCATGACAATGAAAGAGAACATCTGGAACCTCTGATTCTGCAATGCATCTCCTGTAAAGAACATCCGAACAGTGCTTGTAGAGATAGGGCTCGTCCTTACTGTATCTCCTGAGCTCTCTGAAGAATTTCTTCTTAGCATACCCCTTCAGCTCATCTGGTTCACTCTCTGCAGCCATGTAATTAGAAATATCCGTAAACCAAGGTCGAACAATCGTCGCGACAACATAAAGATCGATGTTGTAGTGTCCAATCTGAACCTTCTGAGGTTCTGGCTTCGTAGGCGCATTGTGTCGATCGACGCATAGGTCTGCGTCCATCGATTCAATCCTGATACCTGCATCGATCGTTGTCAAGGTAGCATCGATCAACGCAGTGCGCATAATCCGACAGTTCTGCATCTTCCTGTCTAAATCCGTCATAAATACTGTCTCGATCATATTGACGTTCTCCTCAGGCAAGAAATAATTAAGGGGGACGTCTTCTTCAACCAGGATCCTTGACAGATGGTCAGCAACTCCGTTTTCAACTCCCTTCTTGTCCCTTACTTCAATGTCAAACTCTTGATGTAGCAGAATCCATTTCAACAGTCTCGGCTTAGCATCTTTCTTCTGCATCAGATACTTCAGAGCTGAATGATCAGTGTGCACTATCACCTTAGAACCAACAAGATAGGGGCAAAACTTGTCGAATGCAAAGACAACTGCAAACAACTCCTTCTCTATAGTGGCATAGTTTCTCTGCGCATCATCTAATGTCCTGCTGGCATAGTAAATAGCATGAAGCTTCTTGTCTTTCTTCTGCCCCAGAACAGCTCCTACAACAAAATCTCTTGCATCGCACATTACCTCAAAAGGTAGATCCCAGTCTGGTGGTTGTACTAAAGGAGCACTCACTAATGCTTGCTTGATCTGTTCAAATGCAGTCTGGCAATCTGCAGTGAACTCAAACTTGGCATCTTTACACAACAAAGCAGTTAGTGGTCTCGCAATCTTACTGAAATCTTCGATGAACCTTATGTAGAACCCAACATGTCCAAGAAAGATCCTAACAGACTTCACATAATCATGCGCCTGAAGGCTGGTCATAACCTCAATTTTAGCGCGGTCTACTTTGATCCTTGCTTCAGATACTCTGTGCCCAAGAACAATGACATCTCTGACCATGAAATGACACTTCTCTAAGAACCAAGTGCTTTTCCTCACATCAAGCTAGAACTTTGCACAGCTTATCCAAACACTCATGATAAGATGACCCATAAATAGAAAAGTCATCCATGAACACCTCCATAAAGTCCTCAATTATATCATTAAAAATGGACATCATACATCTCTGGAAGGTGATTGGTGCATTACAAAGTCCAAAAGGCATTCTGCGGTATGCAAAAGTGCCATATGGACATGTAAAAGTAGTCTTCCCCTGATCCTCTGGATGGATGGGAACCCGAAAGAAGCCAGAGTACCCATCGAGGAAGCAATAGTAAGGGCGATTAGCTAACCTCTCCAGCATCTGATTGATAAAAGGCAAGGGGAAATGATCCTTCCAGGTCGCAACATTAAGCTTCCTGTAGTCTATGCACATCCGATATCCAGTCACAGTCCTTATAGGAATCAGCTCGTTCTTCCCATTTTTCACTACTGTAACACCTCCTTTCTTAGGCACTACATGAACTGGACTGGCCCAATCGCTGTCCGAAATCAGATAGATAATCCCAGCATCCAGTAGCTTCATAATCTCCTTCTTTACTACCTCCTTCAGATTAGGATTCAGCCTCCTCTGATGCTCAACATATGTCTTATTATCATCCTCAAGATGTATCCTATGCATGCACAGATCTGGAGAGATACCTGAAATGTCATCAAGAGAATAACCAAGAGCTTTGCGATACTTGCGCAGCTTGCTTAGCAGTAAAGTGAGTTCTGCGTTGTTCAAATAAGCATTAACAGTCACTGGATATGTCGAATTAGGTCCAAGAAACGCGTACCTTAGCCCGGATGGAAGTTGTTTCAGCTCAATTTTCGGGTCTTTCTCTTCTGCCCAGTCGCTCACGACTTGCATCGATCGATGCAAAAGTTGTGTTGATCTATGCAAGGACTCGTTAGAAACATCCAACTGCATCACTTGCTCTGTAGAATCCATTAGCCTCGCATAATAGATTGCAGGCTCGTCTTGCAGATGCTCTAGTTCCATTATAGAGCTTAGCAGAGCTCTTTCCAATGCATCCTCAGCATGTGTCTTATGTAAGAAATCTGCAGCGAAATCACTGAGAGTATCAACATAGAAGGTCCGTCCGTCGTGAAGGAATTTCTAGCAGTTCTAATCAGGATTAGCAATTCTAGTCTGAATTCTGAGCCTAGGATCTAAGGTTCATGTAATTGAATCTATCAGATCTTGAGATTACCTGGTGATTAGCAGCGGAAGTTATTTGCAAGTAATCGAGATCTAGAGCGCCTCAAATGCTGCGCCTCTACTGGTATCCACACGCACACGAACTGAACAGGAAGGGATGCTAGTGCCTTTAGAGATCAGATCTCTCAAGAGGTTTCTTTTCTGTTTTGGTGGCTGTGAATTAGGTTAGAAACGAGTTTAGGTCGACCATATATCTTATATATGTCGACTTAAACCGCCACGGGATTAACTAATGATTAAACCGAATTAATCTGCTAATCCGCGAGTTGTGTCGACCGACACACTCTATGTGTCGATCGACACGGCCAATCTATGTCGACCGATACTCTTAGTGTATCGATCGACATCGCCCAGAAAAGTCGATATTGAATGCATATCAAATATGCATTCATCCGATCATTACATTAATGATCATCCTCTTATGCAATGTCCAGTTTGCTTAGGTGTGTGACCCTGTAGGATCATATAACACTAGCAATGAGTTCTCAAGTCATTGATCATAAGTGGCTTCTAGCAAAGCGTTATGACTACCTAGTGTCATATGATTGTCTCATCTCGACAACACGACTTTCTCTCAGAGTAAGTACAAATAGATTTCAGGACATTCCCAACAATCTCCCACTTGTACTGGAATCGTCTATTCCCTTTTAATCCCTTTGTATCCATATCTCAATCTAGCATAAGGCAAGAACTGTGTCATCCTTATTAAGCTAGATCACGTTTATCGAATCCCGATTTATACTGATGAAAAACAAACAACTGACAATCAGCTCGTTTGAGCGCGGCCACGCATTTCCAGTATCAAATCTTCGATAGGCCCAGAGATATTTAACTCCTGTTATATAGGAGGTACAAATCCCATCTTGTTCCATCCATGTCTCTTTTATATTTCATGATACGCCTAATCAGTGTCTTTATGATCACCAGTTACGGCTGACGTTTGACAAAGTCAAGACGAACCAATCCATATAAGAGAGGACATGATGAACTCAGGTCTAAGGACTATACTCTATAGTCGTAATGAGAAACTCTTATGACACTCATATAACATCTTGTAGAGTTCTCATTAACGGGTCAAGTCCGATCATGTGTTCTTTAACACATATCTATGTGATTGACTTTAATACACTTATTAATGACTCCATGAAACATAGTCATCAGTCACCTCACATACTAGTCTCACGTGGTTGTTAACGTCCCATTTTAACAACCTCGACCAGGGACCATCTATAATTTATGTCATTTATTGATTATAGGGTTTCATGATCAAGTCACATACTTGATGACCTATAAAATGTCATAAATTACTTTTGGGACAATTATTTAATAACACAATTAAATAATACTGAAACAATTTCATTAAAATAACATAACCAAATTATGTTTTACGAACATCAAGTCATAACTAAAAACCAAATATAACTCCCACTGAAAACAAGATCATATCTTAAGAAATCTAATGCCTACAGCAGTAGTGTGAAACTCATGCTTGGGCCTTGGGAGGGGCTTGGTTAGTGGATCAGCAACATTCTCATCCGTCGGGACTCTGCTGATCTTCACATCTCCTCTATTTACAATATCACGGATAAGGTGATATCGCCTTTCTATGTGTTTGGATTTCTGGTGTGATCTAGGTTCCTTTGCTTGCGCAATGGCTCCATTGTTGTCACAATACAAAGCCACTGGCTCAGAAATACTAGGAATCACACCAAGTTCAGTGATGAACTTCTTGATCCAAACAGCCTCCTTTGCCGCTTCAGAAGCAGCGAGGTACTCAGCTTCAGTTGTGGAATCTGCTACAGTGTCCTGCTTGGAACTCTTCCAGCTGACTGCACCGCCATTCAGGCAGAAGATGTAACCAGATTGTGATCAGAAATCATCTTTGTCTGTCTGGAAACTTGCGTCTGTGTAACCACTTACTACCAGCTCATCACTTCCTCCATACACCAAGAATTTATCCTTAGTATTTCTCAAATACTTCAGAATATTCTTGACTGCTGTCCAGTGACTTTCACCTGGATCCGATTGGTATCTACTCGTCATGCTTAAAGCACAAGCAACATCTGGACGAGTACAGAGCATGGCATACATGATGGATCCCAATGCCGAGGCATAGGGAATCCGACTCATGCGATCTCGCTCAGCAGGTGTCTCAGGACACTGCTTCTTGCTGAGACTTATGCCATAAGACATTGGTATGAAGCCCTTCTTGGAATCTTGCATTCTGAATCTGTGTAAGACTTTATCGATATAAGTGTCTTGACACAGTCCAATTAACTTGTTTAATCTATCTCTATAGATTCTTATTCCAAGAATATATGCGGCTTCTCCCATGTCTTTCATTGAAAAACAACTTCCGAGCCAAGTCTTAACAGACTGTAACAACGGAATGTCATTTCCGAGAAGAAGTATGTCAGCTACATACAACACGAGAAATGCAACTGCGCTCCCACTAGTCTTCTTGTAAACACATGGTTCTTCTTCGCTTCTGATGAAATCAAACTCTTTGACTGCTTCATCAAAACGAAGATTCCAACTCCGAGATGCTTGCTTCAATCCATAAATGGATCGATGAAGCTTGCATACTTTCCTAGCATCATTAGGATCGATGAAACCTTCGGGCTGTGTCATGTACACATCCTCTTCCAGAATTCCATTAAGGAAAGCTGTTTTCACGTCCATTTGTCAGATCTCATAATCATAATGAGCAGCTGTTGCTAGGAGAATCCGAATGGATTTAAGCATGGCTACAGGTGAATAAGTTTCTTCATAGTCAATGCCATGAATTTGTTTGAAACATTTTGCCACCAGCCTTGCTTTATATATCTGAATATTTCCATCCACATCAATTTTCTTCTTGAAAATCCATTTACACTCAATGGGTCTTGCACCATTGGGTAAATCAACCAAAGTCCATACTTGGTTCTGTGACATGGATCCCATTTCGGATTCAGCGGCTTTCAGCCACTTTTCGGAGTCAAGGCTCATCATCGCTTCTTCGTAATTCGCAGGCTCGTCACTGTCAATGATCAATAAGTCATGACAATTGGTTACGAGAAATCCATATCTCTCGGGTTCGTGACGGATCCTTTCGGATCTACGAATTTCTGGCTCCACAGGCGTTGGGTCTACAACTCTTTGTAGATCCAACTGTTGCTCTTCTTCTACGGGTTGAGCATTTTCCTGCGGTTCTCGAACTTCTTCGAGTTGTACTTTACTCCCACTGTTTCTCTTGGAAAGAAACTCTCTCTCAAGAAAAATACAGTTCCGAGTAACAAACACTTTGTTCTCGGATTGGTTGTAGAAGTAGTATGCCTTGGTTTCCTTAGGATAACCAACGAAGTAGCATTTATCAGATTTGGGTTCGAGCTTATCTGTAATTAATCGCTTAACATAAGCTTCACAACCCCAAATCTTCAGGAAAGACACATTCGGAACATTTCCAGTCCACATCTCATGTGGTGTCTTTGCAACTGATTTTGACGGAACCATATTAAGTGTAAACGCAGACGTTTCTAGAGCGTATCCCCAAAAGGATAATGGAAGAGTTGAGAGACTCATCATTGATCGAACCATATCTAATTAAGTTCGATTCCTCCTCTCAGACACCCCATTCCATTGTGGTGTTCCAGGAGGAGTGAGTTGTGAAACAATTCCACAATCTCTCAAATGATCACTGAATTCTTGGCTTAAGTATTCTCCTCCACGATCTGATCGAAGAGCCTTAATACTTTTACCAAGTTGATTCTGTACTTCATTTTGGAACTCTTTGAACTTTTCAAAAGATTCCGACTTGTGTCTCATTAAATAGACATTGCCATACCTGCTGAAATCATCAGTGAAGGTAATGAAGTATCGAAAATTTCCTCTGGCACTTGTGCTCATTGGGCCGCATACATCTGTATGTATAAGGCCCAACAGGTCACTGGCCCTTTCGTTTGATTTGTTGAAAGGGGCCTTAGTCATTTTGCCTAGTAAACAAGATTCACATTTCTCACATGATTCATAATCAAATGAGCCCAAAAGCCCATCACTATGGAGCTTTTGAATCCGTTTCTCGTTTATGTGGCCCAAACGACAATGCCATAGAAAAGTCTGATTCGTGTCATTTGATTTGAATCTCTTGGTGTTAATGTTATAGATTTTTGTGCTTTGGTTTAGAACATAAAGCCCATTCTCTAATGGGCTGCTACCATAATACATATCATTGTAATCAAAAGAACAACATTTATTCTTAATTGAAAACTGATATCCTTCCAAATCCAAAACATGAATAGAAATAATATTTCTGCTTATAGCAGGTACATAGTAGCAATTATGAAGTACTAAAACCAAACCAGAAGGTAAAGACAAGTTAAATGTTCCTACGGCTAATGCAACAACTCTTGCTCCATTCCCCACACGCAGGTCCACTTGTCCCTTTTCCAACGTCCTACTGTTGCTTAGGCCCTGCATATTTGTACAAATATGAGCACCACAGCCGGTATCCAATACCCAAGAAGTAGAACCAGAAGTAGTAACATTTACTTCTATAACATAAATACCTGAAGATGAAGTCTCGAAAGTCTTCTTCTTCTTCTTCTTCTTCTTCTTGTCTTCCAAGAATTTGTCACAATTTCTCCTCCAATGTCCAGGCTCTTTACAGTAATGGCACTTATCAGTCACAGATGGGCCAGGCTTGGGCTTGGGGGCTGGCGCAGGCGTATCCTGGTTCTCAACCGGGACAGCTTTGCCTTTTCCCTTCCCTTTGCCAAGTTTCTTAAACTTCTTACCTCCTTGTACCATAAGTACATTCGGAGTGCCCTTCTTGATATTAGGCTCAGCTGTCTTGAGCATCCCATGCAGTTCAGTCAACGTCTTCGTCAAGTTGTTCATGTTATAGTTCATAACAAACTGATCATAACTTGGCGGCAGTAACTGCAGAATGATGTCAGTAGCCAACTCTTGGCTAATGGGACAATCCAGCTTCCCCAGGTTATCAATATAACCCATCATCTTAATGACATGAGGACTGACTGCACTGTCCTTTGGTAGCTTGCATTCAATTAGAGATTTAACCGTCTGGTATCTCTCAGTTCGTGCTTGCTCCTGAAACATACTTTTCAGGCTAGTGATCATCTCCACGGGCGACTCCACGTTCTCGTATTGCTTCTGCAAATCCGAGTTCATGGTAGCCAACATGAGGCAATTCACATTGACCACATCATTAGAATGCTTATCCCAAGCATTCCTTTCTGCATGTGGAGCATTGGCTCTCGGTTTTTCAAGGAGAACATTTTCAAGGACATAGTCCCGCTTCTCCTGCTTGAGAACAATTCTCAAGTTCCGATACCATTCGAGAAAATTCGATCCATTTAACTTGTCCTTCTCAAGGACGGATCGCAGGGAGAAAGAATTATTATGAGTAGTAGTCATAGCTGAGAACATAGAAAAGAAAAGGTTTAGTTATGATGTTCAAGAAATGAGAAGTCTTAACTTTTAAGAAAACTCGCATTATATTCAAACAATGTTTCCTCACATGAATATAATGATCCAAGACCCATATTTCACTAAACTTGAGTGAGCCACTGGCTGTCACCCAAATTTGGCTATCTAGGTAAGCAACAACCTTGCTAGTTGTATCCAATACAACTCTTGGTTGTGGACTGACATCTTATGTCAAATCCACCTGATGTCTCTGAGCCCAAAACGATTTTGATGGCCCAGTCAAGTAAATCAATCTTTTCAGTCATGTAATTGTTGACGCCTTGCACTGCAAGCCCATCAACACGATTACTTCCTGCCTTACTCATGTAATTGTGGACACCTTGCACTGCAAGCCTATCACTCAATGAAATGAGTCTTGACAGTCGACAAGATTGGAAAGACATCAAATATCACTTGATATTTGATTGAGGAACGGAATCATTAAAACGTTCAGTTTTATTATGTTTTTAATTCTTATAATTAATTGATTTATCATGCTTTGGTTCTGTGATTGCAGGTTCCAAAACACAATCATCGAATCTGATGTCGACCGACACTACTATAGTGTCGATCGATACAGAATAACCAAAAGCAATCCGCGATAACCGATCAATCCAATTGATCCGGTTTTGAATACCGGTCAGTGTCGATCGATGCTACACTAGCATCGGTCGATACCAACCTAATCAAACCAATCGCAATTAAACCATTCAACCAAGCGCGATAACCGGTCCAATCCAATTGAACCGATTCATCAATCTCGCGAGGTCTGTGTCGACCGACACAAATCTTGTGTCGATCGACACTAGGCGAAAAGTTTTGTTCGGGTTATCCTTCTGTGTCGACCGATACCCGTTTGGTGTCGATCGACACAGGGCGATAAACCCTAATCGATTTTTCAAATTAAAACCCTAAAACTAGTTTTAATCTAAAACGAATTTCAGCATGCTTGTATCAACTATACAGAGATCCAGATTCAACTAATCTAATCAACATGCCACAGATTCAATGGAACCCTAAAGCTCTGATACCACTGAAGGAATTTCTAGCAGTTCTAATCAGGATTAGCAATTCTAGTCTGAATTCCGAGCCTAGGATCTAAGGTTCATGTAATTGAATCTATCAGATCTTGAGATTACCTGGTGATTAGCAGCGGAAGTTATTTGCAAGTAATCGAGATCTAGAGCGCCTCAAATGCTGCGCCTCTACTGGTATCCACACGCACACGAACTGAACAGGAAGGGATGCTAGTGCCTTTAGAGATCAGATCTCTCAAGAGGTTTCTTTTCTGTTTTGGTGGCTGTGAATTAGGTTAGAAACGAGTTTAGGTCGACCATATATCTTATATATGTCGACTTAAACCGCCACGGGATTAACTAATGATTAAACCGAATTAATCTGCTAATCCGCGAGTTGTGTCGACCGACACACTCTATATGTCGATCGACACGGCCAATCTATGTCGACCGATACTCTTAGTGTATCAATCGACATCGCCCAGAAAATTCGATATTGAATGCATATCAAATATGCATTCATCCGATCATTACATTAATGATCATCCTCTTATGCAATGTCCAGTTTGCTTAGGTGTGTGACCCTGTAGGATCATATAACACTAGCAATGAGTTCTCAACTCATTGATCATAAGTGGCTTCTAGCAAAGCGTTATGACTACCTAGTGTCATATGATTGTCTCATCTCGACAACACGACTTTCTCTCAGAGTAAGTACAAATAGATTTCAGGACATTCCCAACACGTCGATGGTTGGTCTCTTCACCAGCTTTTCAATATCAAAGCTCATCTTCAGATCACCCACATTCAGAATTATGGTCCCTTTCTTGCAGTCAATCATCGCACCAACAGTAGTAAAGAATGGTTTACCCAAAATCAGTGGATCATTTGGTTCCTCTCCATATTGCAAAACCACAAAGTCAGTAGGAATCATACATGTACCAATTCTGATTGGCACATCTTCTAGCACTCCTTCAGGAATCCTGACCGTTCTATCAACTAGGACTAATGAGATCCTAGTAGGCATAAAGTTTGTCATCCCAAGCCTCTCAACAACAGAGAAAGGCAGAAGGTTCACACTAGAACCAAGATCACACAAAAATCTCTCAAATATGTCCTTGTAGATACCACAATCCAACACAAAGCTCCTTGGATCTTTCAACTTCTCAGGAATCCTGCCCTGAATTACTGCGCTACACACCTCTGTGATCATCATTACACTTTCCTCATCAGTCAAGTTTCCAGCAAGCAGGTCCTTAAGACATCTTCTCATCATAGGAGTAGTCTTTAGAGAATCAATCAAAGGCACTTCAATCAACACCTTGTTCATGATCTCCTAGCACTTGGCTAGCTGCCTCTCGTACTTAGACTTCCTGGGGTTCTTATGAAAGGGAACCTTGGGTTTGTAGACCCTCTCATCGGCTTTTTTCAACTTCTCTGCGTTAGAGCTCTCGGGATCACGTTGTGTCGATCGACATCGGCATTGCATCGATCGATGCTAGGCGATTTCGTAGGGGTCTCTGCATCTTAGGCTCGCTATCCTCGTTCACGATATGCGTCAATCGATGCTGAGGTGCATCGGTCAGCGCAGTGCAAAACTCACGGATCTCTTCTTCCATTTCCTCAATCTCAACGATTTCCTCCAAACTTAGCTGCTTTTCTGAGCAAGAATGACCTCTTTACCACTTCTCAACGTGATTGCATTACACTGATACTTAGGATTAGCATCAGTTCGTCCCGGGAGTGATCCATCTTGCCTCTTAATAGACCCAGTCTGTGCAATTTGAACATCCAATTTCTTCACATGAGCGCTTAAGGCATATATCTTCCCATTAAGATCAAATTACAGAGCATCTATTTTGCCATTAAAATCCATTGTACTCTTTTGCTGTCCTTCCAGAATCTGCTCCAACAGTCCCATCATCTTCTCATTCTGCTCATTTTGAGGAGGAGCAGGCTGATATGATGAAGATCCATAGTTCCTAGTGAAGCTGTTAGTGTTGTTTCCAGGGCTGCTATTACTCTGATAAGGCTTCTGATACTGAGGCTTAGGACTGAAGCTAGAGAAGTTTTGATTACCTGTGAAGGTACTTCTCTGTCCCATTCCATTGTAGCCACCTCTGCCTTGCTGATTTCCAAATCTGTTCCCCTGAAAACCAGTCCCACCAACATAGTTCACATCTTCTTCTTCGCAGCCTTCATCAGCCTCAAACTCTTCAACATCCTGAGTAAAGTGAACACTCTTCTTCCCAGTCAGAAGACTATGAACAGAGTCAATCTTATTACGATATATATGGATATATATCGGATATGTAAATAAGTATATTGAGGAGTTAAGATTTAGTATCTTAACATATATTTTGGTGTATCAATTTTAGGTTAAAACTCTAGTATATATGTGTATCTTTGGACGTGGAATTCAATACAGAAAACCTTTTCCCTATACTTGTTTTCTGACATGGTATCAGAGCCCTACTAGGGTTTCTGACATGTGTATCTCCATATGACCTGACTTCGAGCGATAACCCTGGGAGTGTGATTTCTCAGCCGTTGCTCAGAGGTTCGAACTACGATGAGTGGTCAACTAATCTCCGACTGGCGCTTATGGCGAGAAAGAAGTTTGGTTTTGTGGATGGTACTATACCACAGCCTCCACAAGACTCGACATATCTAGAAGATTGCTGGACCAATAATGCGTTGGTGGTATCGTGGATTACGCTTACTATAGAGGCTAACGTGAGGACCAATCTATCTCACCATGATGTGGCTCGTAGTTTGTGGGAACATGTACAGAAGCGTTTCTCTGTGAAGAACGGATCTAAGATCCAAAGGGTTAAAACAGAGATAGCTACTGCACAACAGAAGGGGCAATCCATTGAAGCTCACTTTGGGTATCTCAACAAGCTGTGGACCACCTTGACGGATTATCGACCATTGAAGAGATGCAAGTGTGGATCATGCACTTGTGATCTAAATACGGCACTTGAGCAAGAAAGAGATGAAGATCAGGTGCATGAATTCGTTCGAGGACTGGATGAAGTGTATGTGCCGACACGATTGGCGCTACTGTCGCGTGTTTCTTTTCCGACATTGGATGATGTTTACAACACGTTGACTCAGGAAGAAGACTCTCGAATGGCGACTCGCTCGTACACAGAACAAACTGGAGGAGTTAGTTTTGCTGTGCAAACACAGACCCGAGCTCGTCCTTCGTATGAAGAGAAAGACAAGAGCATGATATGTGGAAGTTGTGGTCGAGCAGGACATTCTGCAGACAACTGCTTCAGGTAGATCGGATATCCACCGTGGTGGGGAGACAGACCTCGGAACAGGGGAACTGTGAACAGAGGAAATGGACCGGTTCCGGCTAAAAATAAAGGAAAATAACAAGCTGTGGTGAATGCGATGGGGGGCTTTAACTTTGGGATCTCAAGGAGCAGGATCCTCGACGATTACTGAAGCGGATCGTGTGGGGTTTAGTGGACTAGCGAAACACATATGACTGGAGGACGCTGGTGGCTATGTTGGATGAGAGAAAACAAGCACCACCGAGCCATCTGTCGAGTAAGTTCTTCTTTGAATCCTGGATTATTGATAGTGGTGCGACGAACCATATGACTGGATCGTATGAATACATTATTGATATTCAGAAAATATCTCCTGTGAGAATTAAATTCCTGGATGGGCGATTCACAGTTGCTGATCAGAAAGGAATAGTCTTGATGGGAAAACAGATTAAGTTGCATGACGTTTTTATAGTTGATGGATTGGACTGTCATTTGATCTCAGTTTCACAGTTGACCAGAGACAGTTGTTGCATCTTTCAGATATCTGATAAGCTTTGTACTATTCACGACCGTTCCACGAAGATCCTGATTGGTGCGGGTGAGCAGATCAGTGGATTGTATTTCTTTAGGAGCATAAATATGGCGGCAGCATTGGTGACTGGGTGCACGGATCAGCTCACGCGAGACGTATGGCATCGACGCTTAGGCCACCCATCTCCTAAAGTCTTAGACAAGTTACCCATTTATGGTTTTTCTAGTTCTGGTGTTTTAGACAATAAAGCGTGTGACATTTGTATCCGCGCTAAGCATTCTCGCGATGTATTCCCTTTGAGTTTGAATAAGACTACTTCTCCTTTTGAGTTAATCCATTGCGACTTATGGGGACCATATAGAACACCAGCACTTTGTGGAGCACAATATTTTCTTACAATCCTGGATGACTACACTAGAAGTCTTTGGTTGTATTTGCTTCCAAATAAACAACAAGCTCTGATCAAGATACAACAATTCTTTAAGCTAGTGGAAAGACAGTTTGAAAAGAATATAAAAACGTTTCGATCCGACAATGGCAGTGAGTTTATCTGCCTTACTGATTTTTTTCGAGACAATGGAGTTATACATGAGACATCATGTGTAGGAACTCCCCAACAGAATTGTCGAGTAGAGAGGAAGCATAGACACATTCTGAATGTGGCTAGAGCATTACGATTTCAGGCATCACTACCGATTGAATTCTGGGGAGAATGTGCATTGGCTGCAGGATACTTAATTAACAGAACTCCGTCGACGGTTTTGAAAGGAAAAACATCGTTTGAAATGCTGTATAACCGACCTCCACCGATACAGCATTTGCGTATAGTTGGATGTTTATGTTTTGTTCATGAACAAAAACATGGAGGAGATAAATTCGCCAGTCGCAGTAAGAGAAGTATATTTCTAGGCTACCCATTTGGCAAGAAAGGTTGGCGAGTTTATGACATCGAAACAGGGAAAATCTCAGTGTCACGTGATGTGATCTTCTGCGAAAACGAGTTTCCCTATGCTACTACACCGAGTGGATCAGAACAGACGGAGCTTCTTCTGTCACTACCACCACCGGCTCCTGAGATCGATAATGGTGGTGATATCTTGACAGACATACCTGTTCCTCTGACACCGGAGATTGACGATGATGTTCAGGTGCAGACTGTGGAAGAAACGGGTGCTATGACATCAGATGCAGAGATCGCAGAATTTGAAAGTGCCGAAACAGAACAAGACCAGGTTGATAACAGTCAAGCTATGATAGAGACACTGGTTGTGGAAGAACTTCTGGGACGAGGCCATCGAGAGAAGACGAGATCAACTCGTTTGAAAGACTTCGTTGCAAACACGATTCATGTTTCATCGTGTTACCCCATTGAAGACTTTCTCTCTTGTGATCGTTTTTCAGACAATCACAGGTGTTTCTTGGCAGCTATTTCGAGTCATGAGATTCCACAGCATTATTCTCAGGCTGTCGGCGATCCAAACTTCCGAGATGCAATGAAACGAGAAATTTTGGCGCTTGAGGACAGTGAGACATGGACAGTGGAAACTCTACCTCCAGGGAAGAAAGCACTTGGTTGTCGTTGGGTTTACTGCATCAAGTATAAATCCGACGGCTCAATTGAACGATATAAGGCACGACTGGTGGTTTTTGGAAATCACCAAATTGAAGGGGAAGACTTTACTGAAACTTTTGCACCGGTTGCAAAGATGACCACAATTCGATGCTTTTTGCAGGTGGTTGTTTCTCGGGATTGGGAAGTACAGCAGATGGATGTACATAATGCCTTCTTGCATGGGGACCTAGAGGAGGAAGTCTTTATGCAGCTACCACCGGGATTTCGTACAGATGATAAGAAGAAGGTTTGTCGTCTTCGAAAGTCTCTGTACGGACTGAAACAGGCACCAAGATGTTGGTTTGCAAAGCTGACGAAAGCATTGAAAGACTATGGATTTGTTCAATCAGCCTCGAATTACTCTCTCTTTGCATTTCGGAGTGGGGATATTCATATCTATGTTCTCATATACGTGGACGATCTGATTATTACGGGCAGTTCGCTAGAGGTAATTTCAAAGTTCAAGCTCTATTTGAGTAAGTGTTTTAAGACGAAAGATTTGGGACTTCTAAAGTACTTCTTGGGAATTGAAGTTGCTCGGAATAAGACAGGGATCTATATTTGTCAACGAAAGTTCGCTCTGGACATTATTACGGAAACTGGGTTACTAGGTGCGAAACCGGCCTCTTTTCCGTTAGATCAGAATCATCAACTTGCTTTGGCAGCTGGGCAACCGATACAGAACCCTACAAGATATCGACGTCTAGTAGGAAGATTGATTTACTTACGGGTCACACGACCTGAGTTATCATATGCTATTCATATATTGTCCCAGTTTATGGATGCTCCAAAGCAAGATCATTGGGATGCTGCGATTAGAGTGGTGAGATATCTTAAGTGGAATCCGGGACAAGGGATACTACTTCGGGCAGGAGAACAGCTCACTCTTTCGGCCTGGTGTGATGCGGATTGGGCGGCATGTCCCATTACAAGGCGATCTATTACTGCCTGGTTTATTCAGCTCGGAAACTCTCCGGTTTCGTGGAAGACGTTTAAGCAAGAAACAGTTTCTCGCTCATCAACTGAAGCAGAATATAAGGCGATGGCAGATACTGTTCAAGAACTCATTTGGTTGAGTAATCTGCTTCACACGTTTGGCATAAGGTTTGATGATCCGATCACGGTTCACTGTGACAATATATCAGCAATTCATCTAGCTGCGAATCCGGTATTTCATGAAAGGACGAAGCATGTCGGGGTCAACTATCACTTTATACGAGATGAGATAGTACGAGGTTTTATCACAACGAAACATGTTTCGACGAAGCTGCAACTAGCAGATATTTTGACGAAAGCACTTGGGAAGAAGGAGTTCGGAGCTTTTCTTCTCAAGTTGGGAATTCGAAACCTTCACTCTCCAACTTGAGGGGGGGGGGTATTACGATATATATGGATATATATCGGATATGTAAATAAGTATATTGAGGAGTTAAGATTTAGTATCTTAACATATATTTTGGTGTATCAATTTTAGGTTAAAACTCTAGTATATATGTGTATCTTTGGACGTGGAATTCAATACAGAAAACCTTTTCCCTATACTTGTTTTCTGACAAATCTTGTTATTCATCTCAGCTATATGTGAGCTATCAGCATTCTTGACACTATTACTAGTTATCAAGTTCTCTATAAGCTCCTTAGCTTCCTATGGAGACTTAGTATTGAAGTTCCCATTACTTGCAGCATCTAGAGCCATTTGATACCACAAATAAACCATGATGAGGGAAATCTCTCTGGTACATCATGAATCTCACCCAAGCTGCTTTAAGGGGCTATGTAGATCCCTGCTTGAAGGTCAGGAGATTCTGTCTAAGCTGATCAGATCTAGCTTCATCATAGAAATGCCTCCAAAATTTCTTCTTTACTGCATCCCAAGTAGTCAGAGTCCCAGGTGGAATCTGCTTCAGCCAATTAGCAGCTTCTCCTCCAAGAGAGTGAGAAAAAATCTTGCAGTGTAAGTAGTCATAGGTCACTCCATTGTGCTTCATCCCAGTGACTAAAGACTCAAAGTCCACTATGTGATCCATAGGATGCTCATGTGGGAGTCCATGAAAGAGGTGTTGTCCCACAAGCGTGTAGTAAGAAGTCTTCAGCTCAAAATGATTCCTCGGAAAGGCAGGAGGTACAATCGCAGACCTGTTAGCATAGAACTCATCATGCCTGTTGTAGTCAGCTAGTGTCCTCCTAGCAGGAGGCTCTGGTGCTCTAGGTGGCGCTTCTGGTTGTGGATTTCCTTATCCACCTTCTCCTCCAACTTCACCTTCTTGCTCATGTTGAACAATCTGTTGTTCAATCCCATTTCCTTCAGCATCAATCCTCTGTCCCTGAGCATTATAGGGATTGTTCTGCAAATCTCTCAGAACACCCTCAACATCTCGTATCAAAATCAAAGGCACAGCATTCACGTTAGCCATCTTAGCTGGTCTCTGAGCTTTCTTGTTCGCTCTTTCTAGCCTTGCAAGTTCCTCAAGTATGAGATTCACAAGTTTCTTGTCCGGATTACTTCTGGTCGCGCGATTATGCATAAACCGTCGCCGGTAATTGTCAAGCGTCGATCGATGCACAGGTCCGCAACGATCAATTCAGTTCGGGTTCGCGTTGTGTCGATCGATTCAAAGGATGCGTCGATCGATGCAAGGCGTCAAACCTGAAACACGCAAAGATAGAAAGAAAAATAGAAAATTAGTAACCAAAAACCAAAAACGAAAAACCTAGTCTAAACTTGATATATCATGGTTTTTACTAGTTTTAGACCATGATATAAGTGTGTTTTTAGTGTCTTTTGTGTTATTTTAGAGTCTTTTACAGGTATAATCAGGTTTGGAGCTGAATTGGAGATAATGGAGCATTTTGGAGATTTTTGGAGTGTTTGGCCGAGAGATAGAGTTCACTGTCCGAAACAGAGGAAGGTGTCGATCGTTGCACTCTAGCATCGATCGATGCACCAGCGAGATGGGCCAAAAACTCGGCGGTTTAGAAGAGTGAAGAATTTGCACTTTGATCCAGAAGTTCCTGATATTTACAAAGAAGCCCTTGGCCGAGATTATGCCTATATAATAGAGTTTTTAGAGTTTTTATTGGGGAGGCTATATACTTTTTACCATACACTTTGATAATTAAGAGAAGAGGATTTTAGAGCTTTTTGGGGCTGATCTGAACCTGTTACATCATCTGTATTTGGAGAAGATTTCGAACCCCTTTTACTCTTATTCTTTTATGCAATTTATTCATTCTATGATTATGTTTTCATTATCTATGTCTGAGTAGATCCATAGTTAGGTTTAGGGTTTCTCACATAGGATTTCATGACTTGCTAGACTTGTTCAAATTCAGTTAAAGATTCAAACTATATCTGTTCTTCAATTTAATTGTGCTTAAAGCTAGTTCTAACCTGATCAATTAGAATCTAGATCTTAGGTTGCTAAATACGTCACGGAAGTGGGGTTTAGGAATCTGAACTAATTAAATTGGGCAATTAAACTTTGCGCAAACGGAAGTTTGGTTTAGGATAATTGTGAACATATCAAACTTGGACTTATTGCTAGTTTAATCTGTTAGTTCTCGCAAACGAAAGTTTGGTTTGCTGCACTTAGACTTAGAGAATTATCGCAAAGGAATTTGGTTAATTCTACATCTGTGTTTTGAGTTCTAGAACCGTTCTTAATTAGATCCTAGCTGAATGAACTGTCTGCTTGTCTGATTTCCTGAGAATACCCTAGGCTTGACGCTTTTAATTACTTGCTTCACAACCGTTAATCTCTGTTACTGATTTACTTTCTCCCACCGCAATCTATTTCATTCACTACTTGCTTATTTCTAGTATTTATTCCTACAGTTTGATTCTCTTGAGACCAAGTGTCCCTGTGGATTCGATAACCCTATATACTACTTTGACATTGCTGTTCACTTGCAGTTTAGTATAGGGAAAACTTAGAACCTATCAAGTTTTTGGCGCCGTTGCCGGGGACTCTTTGAGTCTTCGATAGGACCGAACTTAGGGTTTTTGCTAGAAATTTTTCTTTTTGTTTTTGTTCTTTTTCGTTTTTATTTTTAGTTTTGCTGATTTTCTTTTTTTCTCGGTTTCTTTCTGTCGCAGGTACGAATTTCGCCTTGCGTCGATCGTTGCATACCTTGCGTCGATCGTCACTAGGCGATTCTGAGGATTGAATCGATCGTTGCACTGATAGCATCGATCGTTGCTGGACGATTACAGACAGTTTATGCCAACGCAGAAAACTCGAAGTAATCCGAACTCGAGCTTGCTTAATCTCGGACTAGAGGAACTTGGACGTCTAGAAAGGACTAACAGGAGAGAAAAGAGAGAGAGAATGGTACGAGAACGTTTGATCTTGATACCGGATGCTGAAGGTACCCTGAGGGACCAAGATGACAACCCGTACAATGCTGCTGGGCATCGGGTTGATGCTGAAGGGAATGTTATCCCTGATCCTCCTGAGCAACAGGAGCTGAACCAAAACCAGGGTCAAGGACAGGCCCAAGGTAGAGAGATGGTGGTTCATGAGAGGACACTAGCTGATTACAACAGACCTGATGAGTTTCATGCAAACCGAGCAGCTCTAGTGCTTCCTGCTTTTGAGAGGAATGATTTTGAGGTAAAAACCATCTACTACCAGCTGATGAGACAGATTGCTTTTCATGGTCTTCAAACAGAGCAGCCTATGGATCACATTGACAAGTTTGAGGACATAGTCACTGGCATGAAGTATGAAGGAGTATGCCCGGACTATCTGTTCCTTAAGCTATTTCCGCACAGTCTTGCTGGAGACGCTAGTGCATGGCTGAGACAACTGGCACCTGGTCAGTACACTACTTGGACAGCCTTAAAGAGTGAGTTCCTGCGTCACTTTTATGATGATGCACGCTCGGATCAGTCCAGACAGGACATACTCACCTTTTCCCAAGGAGCTGTGGAGCCCTTGAAGACTGCCTGGATGAGATTTAAGCAGTATCAGCGTGACTGTCCACACCATGGATTCACGGAAGTACAGCTGATTGGTATCTTCTTCAGAGGCATAGATCTTCCTTATCAGACTGCGCTGGATAATTCCAGTAATGCTAATTTCAACACCAGGACTCCTACACAGGCTAAGCAGTTGATAGAGAATCTGATTGGCAGCAACAGTTGCAAAACAATGGATGAAAGGAGAAAGAGATCTGGTGGAATCGTAGAGAATTCTGATATAGCTAATATAAGATCCAGATTGGACACAGTCTACAATCTCCTAACAAGTAAGAAATCTGTCCACTTTGCCCAGGATGTAGAGGTGATTCAGACTGAAGAGGAAACTCAGGAAGAAGATGTGAATTTCATAGGAGGTTCTGGTTTCCAAGGTAATAGATTTGGTAATCAACAGGGGAACAGATTCTCCAATGGTGGACAGACTGGTGGTTTTCAAAAGACCTATGGACAAGGTAATCAGAGAACCTATGGGTCTACATCCTATCAGACTCCTCCTGCACCTACAGCCCATGAGAGCAAAATGGAGGCTATGATGGAACAACTGATGGAGAGTCAAACCAAGCTTTCTGTGGACAACAATAAGAAGCTGGACGCTGTCTATCAAGACCTCAATGGGAAGTTTGAGTCACTGAGCACTCACATGAAGCAATTGGACACTCAGGTGAACCAGATGTCCAGCTCACTGAAGGGAAAAGGAGTTGCAGAGACTCATATTAAGGCCTGGTCTGTACTCATTAATGATGGATCTTATCTAGGGGAGAAATTTGAGCTAAGTACAGCTGAGTTGGTGACTGAGGCAGAATTTTCGGATTTCTGTGAAAAACTCTCGGGTAGAAACTGTAGTGATGCAACGATCGACACACAGCTGGCATCGATCGATGCAGGTCGTGAACGAACAGAAGACCCGTGGGATGAAAGTAAGATTGATGCAGAACTAGCCCGCCTATTCCCTGATGTATCTGAGATCACTCAAGAGGATGTTTATGCACAAGCCATTAGGCAATGTCCCAAGGTGTCTGAAGTGATTAAACAAGAGATTGAAGAGCTGAAAAAGCTAGAAGAGAGTGGTGAAGATTTGGAAGAAATTCCACCTTCTGATGATCCACCTTATCATCCATGTGTTCAGAGATATTTGAACAAGATGTTGCCTTTAGACGAGGAGCTGAGAGAATGGGTGATAATAGTTCCTCAGCATGTCAGTGATGTTCTGCTAACTAAGGTCCCGAAGAAGTTACCTGATCCTGGAGTCTTTGTGCTAGATTTTTCTATCTTTGAGGATAGTTTTAGACGCTCTCTATGTGATTTAGGAGCTGCTGGAAGCATAATGCCTTACTCTGTGGCAGAGAAGCTGGGAATGTTGGATTTTACTCCTACTAGGACTTCTCTTATCCTAGCTGATCAGTCCATACGAGTTCCTGAAGGACTTCTTATGGACATTCCGGTGAGAGTTGGGGACTACTTGGTTCCAACGGACTTCCTTGTGCTGAAATATGACTGTAATCCGGATGAAGCTTTATTGCTTGGGAGACCATTCTTGGCTACAGCAGGAGCTGTGATTGATGTTAGACAGAGTCTAATAGACCTCCACCTGGGAGATGAACCACTGCACTATGAGATGGATAAGCTGCGAAGGCCACTGATAGATGGGCAGACATTCACCATAAGGGACGCAGATTTTGAGCAGTCTGATCATACCATGGTTATAGATCCTGGAGCACATTTCACTCCATCTTTTCTTGGCCATGAGCATTCCGCTACAGCCTACTCACCACCTTGGATGAGGAGACGTGAACAGAGACAGAAAAAGTCTTTGTCAGGACCTCCTGGTACTTGAAAGATCTCATCCGTCCGGTCAAGCTATTGACCTTAAACAAGCGCTGGGTGGGAGGCAACCCACCATTAGGTACTGGTGTTGTTCTTTTTCATTTTTGGTGTTTTTGTTAGGATTTTACGTTTGTTTTTGTTTCTGGTGAGTTTATGTTTGCAGGTCTCGGTTAAATTGCAGTGCAGCGATCGTTGCATTTCTGCATCGATCGTCACAACACGAAAGTAATCGCATTGCAGCGATCGTTGCGGTCCTGAGCAACGATCGACTATACACGAAAATCGCCAAGTAACGGTCAATGCACTTAGTGCAACGGTCGATGCTGAGCGATAGAGGTAAGCCGACAGACATAACTTCACTTTTCAATTTTTATTTTCTTTTTACCGATCCTTCGCTGGACACTACTGGGGACAGTGTGTCTTAAGTGTGGGGGAGGTGCTACTGACTTTTGTTTTCTGTTTTCTTAAGAGTCAGTCCGTTTTTCAAAAAAAATTTTGTTTTACTGAGTCAAAACTGTTTAAGTAAGAAACTATGATTTTCTGAGAAGATTTACAAGACTTGTAGGAACTTAAGTAACCATTGGGATGAAGTTGCAGGATCTATCTATGACTATTAGAAAACTCCATCACAGATCAACCTACTGGGAACACCCACATCACTTCAGGTATCAGAGGATCCTTTACTGACTTCAACCTTAATACTGACTTAGATTTCTCACCTAAGGGCTTGGTATGCTTTATGTCGGATTCCCTGTTAGTTCTGACACAGCCTGTTAACCTGTCCTATTTAGTCCCCTTCTCCCCTTCTGTAAAGTAAAAAAAAATAATAAACTGAGGATCAGTTAGTAACTCCGAATTGGTCATGGGAATAGTAGCAAACACTATTATCTCTCATGTGATCCATGGAATGTGTCCAAAGTACACCCCATAACGGGAAGAACACTGATAAAAAAAATAAAATGATACCCAGTGGGGAAAAATCAGTTGTTAAAGAAGGGAAAGAGAAGAAAGGGACTAGAGAAAGATAGTATGGTGGTCTAGAGCTGATAAGGTAAGAATCCATGTGCCTTTAGATCGATACTCCTTAGGTGAGACCGCACTTAAATACTTGCAGAAGTCAGTAGGGAGAATTTGAATGCTTGAATGTGATTGTGGAGTTTACCTAGGACAGTTGCTAAGTGTGGGGGAAGTACATTGTGGTCTTGATATCCTGTGATTGATTCTTGCAGTGGTTTACTAAGGGGAATCTGAGTATTGTAGCTTCTAGGATGAAATGAGTTTCTGAAGAGTTTTCAAACCTCTTCACCATGTTTTAGTTCTCTGTTTTGCTTGAGGGCAAGCAAAGGCTAAGTGTGGGGGAGTTGATATATCATGGTTTTTACTAGTTTTAGACCATGATATAAGTGTGTTTTTAGTGTCTTTTGTGTTATTTTAGAGTCTTTTACAGGTATAATCAGGTTTGGAGCTGAATTGGAGATAATGGAGCATTTTGGAGATTTTTGGAGTGTTTGGCCGAGAGATAGAGTTCACTGTCCGAAACAGAGGAAGGTGTCGATCGTTGCACTCTAGCATCGATCGATGCACCAGCGAGATGGGCCAAAAACTCGGCGGTTTAGAAGAGTGAAGAATTTGCACTTTGATCCAGAAGTTCCTGATATTTACAAAGAAGCCCTTGGCCGAGATTATGCCTATATAATAGAGTTTTTAGAGTTTTTATTGGGGAGGCTATATACTTTTTACCATACACTTTGATAATTAAGAGCAGAGGATTTTAGAGCTTTTTGGGGCTGATCTGAACCTGTTACATCATCTGTATTTGGAGAAGATTTCGAACCCCTTTTACTCTTATTCTTTTATGCAATTTATTCATTCTATGATTATGTTTTCATTATCTATGTCTGAGTAGATCCATAGTTAGGTTTAGGGTTTCTCACATAGGATTTCATGACTTGCTAGACTTGTTCAAATTCAGTTAAAGATTCAAACTATATCTGTTCTTCAATTTAATTGTGCTTAAAGCTAGTTCTAACCTGATCAATTAGAATCTAGATCTTAGGTTGCTAAATACGTCACGGAAGTGGGGTTTAGGAATCTGAACTAATTAAATTGGGCAATTAAACTTTGCGCAAACGGAAGTTTGGTTTAGGATAATTGTGAACATATCAAACTTGGACTTATTGCTAGTTTAATCTGTTAGTTCTCGCAAACGAAAGTTTGGTTTGCTGCACTTAGACTTAGAGAATTATCGCAAAGGAATTTGGTTAATTCTACATCTGTGTTTTGAGTTCTAGAACCGTTCTTAATTAGATCCTAGCTGAATGAACTGTCTGCTTGTCTGATTTCCTGAGAATACCCTAGGCTTGACGCTTTTAATTACTTGCTTCACAACCGTTAATCTCTGTTACTGATTTACTTTCTCGCACCGCAATCTATTTCATTCACTACTTGCTTATTTCTAGTATTTATTCCTACAGTTTGATTCTCTTGAGACCAAGTGTCCCTGTGGATTCGATAACCCTATATACTACTTTGACATTGCTGTTCACTTGCAGTTTAGTATAGGGAAAACTTAGAACCTATCAAAACTCTAAATTCAAATCTATCGAAGACTCAAAAGAGTCCACGGCAACGGCGCCAAAAACTTGATATGCTCCGAGTTTAATTCCCTAAGTAACACTGCAAGTGCACATGCAAATGTACTATGTAGGGGTCGAACTACAAAGACTCAAGAAATCTTACGATAGATTATAGAACTTCGAATTAAGCTAGGTGATACAAATCAGAAATAATAAACTAAAAATCAGAAACTAAATTAGCAAGCAAATCGGTTTGTTTTATCAATATACTAAAATCGCTAAGTCCAATGAATTCTCAGGAAATCAAGACAAGCAGATCAATAATCAGTCATGATCAAATTAAGCACGGTTCTAGAACTCAAACACAGATGTGGAACTAACCATCTTTCGTTGCGAGAATTCTCTAATTCTAAACCACATAAATCCAAATTTCTTTGCAATTCCTAACAGAATAATCTAGCCTTAAGTGCAGGTTCGATTTGTTCACAATTCAATTAAACCAAATTTCTTTGCAGATAATTAAATTGCTCAACCTAAATATATCAGATTCTAAATCACACTTTCGTGTCAATTTATAAACCTAAATTGTTGATTCTAAGTGATCAAATTAGAAGCTAGTACTAAGCACAATTCAAGTTGAAAAACTAATTAGGTTATGAATCCTTAATTGATTCATTAATCTAACAAGTCATGAAATCCCTAATGAGAAACCCTAAAATTAACTATGAATCTACTCAGACATGATCAATGAAACACAAGTCAATGAATAAATATATTGCATATATAAAAGAGTAGAGAAAGAAAAGGGGTTCGAAATCTTCTCCAAAAGCAAAAGCAGTACAAGGTAAGATCAGCCCAAAGCTCTCAACTCTCTCTAGCTAAAAGTATGAATGTGTGTCTCAAAACAAAACACCAAAAACCTAATTATAAAGTGCTAATCACCGCTTGGGTCTCTTTTGTAAATACTGGAACTTCTGGGTCAAAAGTGCAATTCTCCAAAATCTTCATTAATGTGCTAGCGCGAGGCTGTGTCGATCGATGCCAATGATGCATCGATCGATGCTGAGGTCGATCCGAGATAGTCAATTTTGCTCCTCACGGCCTTTGCTCCAAAACTTTCCCAATAAACTCCAATATCTCCCAAAATCCTCCAAACGTGCATGTACCTAATAAACACCTGAAAGAGACTCGAAAGACACTATAAAAGACTCTAAAACATACCTATATCATGGCTTAAAACATGTAAAAACCATGATATATCAATATTCTCCTCAAAGACAGAGCTAAGGTACTACAAACATCTTCCTTTCTGAATCACACATGCAATCTTACAAATCCGAGCCTTTCACAGTGATCATCTCTTCCATCAGATCAACGTTAGAAAGGTAATATACCTATGGGTCTGATATGTTGTAGTAAACCACTTAAGTCTCTGGTTCCATCAGATAAATATTCTTCTCTCTGAAGTAAAATTATATGAAGATAGATAAATGAATATGAACCTATGAAGTATGAGAGGATCCTCAGGGAAGGAATGGTGTCCAGAGCCTATCTATCATCCGCTGGTCCATCCAGATTTCAAAGTGCAATCCTGCACCCTTGTGAACGTGTGGAGACTTGGGAACATCTTCTTGGTTGGAAATGGAACAGGACCCATCATCTTTGCATTGGTATTTCTTACAGTGTCAAGTATCTGCTTGCACGAGCCCACAATAAGAGGCACCCAATATGATCTAAGCTTAGTCACGTCGCGCATGACAGTTGCTTGCTGAGACTGAATCTCCTTTAAAGCTTCCAATGCCTTCTAAACATTAGTTTCTTGCCAGTTCCCAACAATGGCATTAACAATTAAGATCAATAAAATCTCAGATCCCCATTTCGCCTCCTTCGTCGCCATCAAAAAAGGCTAGGACAAATGATATAACGGCTGCCGCGAAAAGAATATTAACCAATGTATGACTGAACTGTTCCAAAATCAACTTAAAAATTGTTGTGCCCTCAGGCTTATCTAACTCGTTCAAGCCATAAATATGATGCCGCTTCAATACCTCGTCAGTAGATAACCCTTTCCCACCATTAAAGGTATCTCCAATGTAAAACTGCATTTTTTTACTTCATTTTGGAGTCATTTCAAAATGCAGTTTGGTTTTGCTCCAACCCTATCCTATTTTTTATTCGAAAATAGAGTAATGAACAAAAAAATGGTGTAATCCCACTTTTACTCCAAATATGAAGTAATCTTTTTTTTTTTTTTTGACAACAAAGTAATCTCATTTTTACTCCAATTATGGTGTAATCCCATTTTTGACTCCATTTTGTAGTAGCAAATGAAATGGGGTTGAAGAAAAATTTACTACACTATGGAATTTGGAGTAAGAAATAGAGTGGAGTTAGAGATGATCAAACACCGAACTTCTCTTCACATTCCCCAACATCTTTAGCTTAAGCAGGAAAAGTATCTGACTTGAACGATTCAAGAGTATTAGTTTGCTTATTCCCCAAGTCTCCCTTACCTAAGCCAATTGAATGGAATCAGATCATCCGTGGTATGTTGGGTGTTTCACCTCCTTTCCCCATTATCTTCCACTACCGAAGAGAGAAATTTATTCAAGTCATCATAATATACCCGGTAGAAAATATAATTGCAAGCTTCAATTTAAACTGAAAGAAAATAGAGATAAAAGTAACTGAAATTGAACGATGATGATCCTGAGAAGTTATGAATAAGAGAATTTGTTATGATATTATTAAGCTCTTATGGCTTGATTATATATACAAGAAGTCATGTATATCAAAAGAAGAGATTGTGTATATCCCTTTAACATAATTTGGACTTATCTAAAATAGAAGATTAATTTAATAAGAGATATGTCTTAATGAGATATATCTTAATGATATACTCTAAGTTTCCTAATACCCCCCCCCCCCCCCCCCCCCCCCCCCCCCCCTCAAACTCCTTGTATTATCCTCGACCAAGAGAAACATTTTCTTGATTTGAGTCTGTTGCATCGGAAGATGTTACTTTTGTTCCTGATTCCGTATGATCCGTGGGTTGTGCTATCTCAGTGATTAGATCTTCTTCTTCATCGTCATGATGCACAGTAGGATGCACGGTTGGTGAAGATGAGATCGTAACAATTTCTGTGAATGGAAATTCATTCTCACAGAACCGTACATCGCGAGAATAGAAAAATGTCTTCTGATCAAGATCATACAGTTTCCAACCCTTTTTTCCATACGGATATCCCATGAATGCACACTTTCTATTTCGTGTTTCAAACATGTCTCCTTTCGTTTGCAGGTTGTGTGCATAAGATAGGATGCTTTGAGTATGCATTCTCCCCAAAATTCGATAGGAAGTGCATCCTAAAAACGCAAAGCACGTGCCACGTTAAGAATGTAACGATGCTTGCGTTCCACTCTTCCGTTCTGTTGTGGAGTGTGTACACATGATGTCTCATGAACGATCCCTTGACTTCGAAAATATGGTGCAAGTGTCAAGAATTCGGCTCCATTGTCTGACCTAAAAGTTTTTATTTTCTTTGAGAACTGATTGGCGATGAGAGCCAAGAAATCTTGTATTGTCTTTGCAACAGTGGCTTTATTAGGTAGAAGATACAGCCACACAGCTCTTGAACAATCGTCTATGATTGTTAACAAATAACGATTGCCACATAAAGAAGTGGTTCGATAAGGCCCCCATAAGTCACAGTGAATTAAATCGAAAATCTCTTTTGTATTAGAAGTACTATCTGGAAAAGATAGTCGAGTCTACTTAGATCTAAAACAAATATCACAACTGGAAATTAAGAAATCTTTGCTAGACGTAGATAAAGAAGTAACATCAGGAAGTTGTCCAGTAATTTGCGTTGATGGATGTCCCAGACATTTATGCCAAAGAACTGAATCAGGATCAACTTTTGTTTGACAAGCGTGCAAATTCTCCATATTGCAAAACCGGTACAAACCATGTCTCTCTCTTTCACCCGCTCCAATCAGCATCATCGAAGTGCGGTCCTGCAATATCAGTATACGATCAGTAATTTGGCCAACTAGATGATTGTCGGAGACGAGTTGGCCAAAAGATCTAAGATTTGAGTAAAATCCTTCCACAAGATACACGTTCTGGAGAGATAATCGTGGTTTTAGATATATAGTCCCTTGTTTAAATGCAAATGCATTGTTTCCCGCTAGGAGAAGGACTGATATCGGTGAAATATATCTGATATCGATCATTAATTCCGGACATATGGTGAGTTGCACCAGTGTCTGTTGGGGTCAAAAACCCCTCGACGAAAACAATAGCCGAAAACAAGATCGGACACTTGGGCAAGGACGAAATGTCAATTTTGGATAAACAGAACTTCATATAAATGACGAGTTGTACGAGGTGTCGATAACTTCGTACGAATAACCTTTTATACGAAAAGATTCAACGGACAACATTTCATATGAAACAGACGACATTTCATAAGAAACGGACGACATTTCATAAGCAATGGATCAATCGGAATCGGACAAACACATCTTTCGACAGGGACTACGGATTAACGAAACATCCGAACGGACAACAACCGAGCAAAACCAGCTCAGAACCAAGCTAAACCAGCTCGAACCGAGCTAAACCAGCTCGGATTTCCTAGCTAAACCAGCTCGAATACGAACTCTTCCCTTCCTATTTTCTGAGCATGATTCACTCCTTAAGAAGTTCCGAGCTGAATGCATCTCTTGGAAACTTCCGAGCTGGATTTTGCTTCTCCAACTTTCCGAGCGGATGGTATATGATCAAATATTTGCCGATATCTCATTCTACGGATGCACGACTTGCCGCAATCCATCTTCAGAAACATCGTCTTATACTTTCTTGGCCGCTAAATCAAGTTGACAGATAAAGTTAAAGGAAATACGAATTTGGGCCCAAACATACAATATTCATATGTCCGAAACTTTGGGCCGAATAAAGGAGTTTTCATTCGGACCGTCCGTTCTCGGCCCATTCGGTAAATAGGTCAAGCCGCGGAAAGAGAGTTGTCCGAAGAAAGAAGATAAACTCGAATAAGTAAAGATGAAGATATCTCCGAACTAAAGAGGAAAATTCGAGATGAAAATGTAAATCTTAACGGAAAATGGAAGGAGATAACAAAAGAAAGATTTCCGAAAATCTTGCAGAAAATATCCTTGAAGCCGACTTGCCGCAGCTATATAAGGAGATGGAAGTCATACGATTTAGAGATAGCAAAAAACCCTAGCATCTAGACTTAAGAGCTTAGCAATTTTCTTAGCCGTTTCCGTTCTTTGTACTCTCTTTTCTGTTCAATTATCAATAAAATATCCTCCGGGTTCCTATTTAGGTGTGTTTATCTTTGAGATTTCTGTTCCCTATAAGTTTGCTCTACAAGTTTTGACAATGCAAGTTTCGACTCTCACAGTTTGGCGCCGTTTGTGGGGACATAAAAGTTTCTTACACTTAAAAACCACCGATTAGCGGATCCAAAGATATGTCCACTTACGGAAAGAGAACAAATCATCCAGTGGCGATCAACGCCAGCACAAAACACCATGATGGACAATGCTGTAACAGACGCAGCCGCAACTGATGCAACAATAGCCGACATAGCGCTAACCGATACAAAGCAGACGACAGCCGTACTGGTGCGAAAATCTCATGATTAGAAGAAGGCGAATACCATGCTCACCGAACAAGTGGGGAGGCTCGGAACAAAAACCATCGAGCACTTGGACAGTGAAGTTTGGACAAACTAAGCGTAGGCGACTCGACTTCTCAACGCCTAGCGGCTCAACAATATACCCTACGCTACGTCGACTGTGTCTTATAAACAAGTGAACACCCTCCTGCGGACATATCTAACTCAACAGATCTACAATCACTAATCCAATAAAGAAGGATCGCGACAACTACCGACGTCGACGGAGAAGATTTCATGGACGGGACCTGAAACGGAAAAGAATCGTAACAAGGATACAAAGATCGGATCGGAATTCATCGAAACCAAAAGAACATTTTTGGTCTTCTAAGATCATCTTTGTCGCAAATAGTTTTACGATCTCTCCGATTATCAAGATAAGTACCTAAATCTAATGTGTCTTCTCGTCATCAATTGCTTTATACATTACTCCGATTTATTCGACTTCTTTCTAACTTATCAATTTTAGCCTTGTTACAAGTTTTCCGCTTTCAACGCTTTGTGATTATAGGAATTATTAATATCTCTAACTTACATAGAACTTAACATGAAAAACTCTTGATCGAAATCGTAAGTATCTCGTCAAACCTTTTCGTATGTTCAACGTACAATCTAATGATCTTTTATTTCGTTTTACATAATGAGCACCTTCGATACAGAGCCTAGTGGCTATATTAGCCACTAATATCCACGACATTAGTCGTGGAAATGGTCACGACATGGCCACGAATAGATTTGTGGCAATGGCTAATAGCCACGAATACTTTCGTGGCTATGATAGATTGCATAGCCACGAATTTGTCCACTAATTACTACTATAATACGGATTAATACACTAAAACCTAATTGAAAACATATTAAATACAAAACAATATTCTTTTACAATACTAAAATATGATTGGATTCAAAATATTCATAGTTAATATATACAAAGAGAGTTTACTAAACTACATTACAATATAGAGTTTACTAAACTACATTACATTACATCCTGGGATACACATAATTACAAAAAAAAAAAAAAAACAGAAAGTAGCTTAATGTTCAAACACACAATTCACTCAGTAAAAGAGAGTGAATGTGGTGTGGCATTTTCTAGATTGATTGGGAGTTATTGTTGGCTGCTGGAGTAGTGACAATGTTGTTGTTGGCTGAGGAGACAATGTTGTTGTTTTTGCTGAGAAGTCTCTGATCTTGGGCTAGGAGCTGAACCTGCACTCTCACGACGGACAATGGGTTGATACGTGACTGGATCTACGCCATTCAACGTGAGCAGAGCTGCCACTCTTGCTTTCAACCCACCAATGTCATCTTGCATAGTGGGAAGAGCTGACATTCCTTCTTTCAGCACGCCTATATCCCCTTGCATAGCAGACATAAGAGTCTTTGATTCAGTATCTCCAAGTATCCTTCGATGATACTTGGAGATACTGGATTGACCCGAGCCCATATACACGCCCCTTCTTGTTTTTTGCGGTCTGCAAAATAAACAACAGACAATAACAGAGTCAGACTTAACAACAGACTCAGACTTAGCAGACAGACTATACAATCATCACAAGCACACTAAGACTTAGAAGCGATCAAGCATTAATATCAAAAGCTCACTTAGACGTAGTAGCGATCAGGCAGAACATCAATGTCAAGCATTTGATATATTAATAACAGAACATCAATAACAGCGATCAAGCATAACATCAATAACAAAACTTCAATAACAGAACATCAATAAGACTTAGCAACGATCAAGCAGAACATCAATAACAGAACATCAATGTCTAGCCTCTGTATAAAAACATTTATACACTCAACAAAAAAAGAATAGTTATTTCAATATAGGCGGCAGTGATGTCTTGGCTAGATGGAGTAGAACATGACCCTTCTTCAGTTATGGAGTATTGTTGTGATCGAGAGATAGCCAGCTCCTCAGCTTTCTTCACAAGAGCCTCAGCTCACTTGTCAATGACAGTGCCATCCTTCTTTGTGTGAGTCTTAAGCACCACCGCGGTCAGAGGTGGTTCTTCTCCACCTCTCTCCAGTTTCTATACAAAAACCATGTTAGTATCAAATTATAAAAATGTTTTATTTACATTAAGAGTGAAACTTACCATTACATGGGCCACACGAATGTGTCGTATTGCTCCAGAAGTGTGACGCTGGGAACCCAACCCATCTGGATCCGAGGTAGCATTCTCTGAATTAGTCTTGCTCCTCTTCTGGTGGCGCTCCTCCCCCCAAGTCTCCAACATCATACCCCAGTCTCCAACACTGATAAAATTAGGTTTTTTGTCTGCTCGTTTCCTCTTGCTCACAATGTCTGCAATTGAGAGTCCGGTCATTGTCTCCCATTTCTGGAAGACCAAATCGTTATGCCTTTGGTCCCAATTGTACTTTTGCTTCACATGAAAAAGAATAAAATGAGTTAATATCAGAAAAAGAATAAGAAACTATATAGCAAATGAGAAAAATAGCTAAT
Organism: Orychophragmus violaceus; assembly: GCA_030180135.1. NCBI lineage: Eukaryota > Viridiplantae > Streptophyta > Magnoliopsida > Brassicales > Brassicaceae > Orychophragmus > Orychophragmus violaceus. Next base: position 62,736,406 of record CM058234.1, on the reverse strand, counting down.
AACTTACCACAAAGGTGGTCCACCATTCTGCCTTCTTCTCGTCGGGAACCATACTGTAATTCCACCATGGTCCCCAAAAATTTGATTGATAGGCTGCCACAATATCTTTCCTAATGCAGTCATCAATGCCAAACCTATATAACAAAAACAAAAGCAGTATCAAACTCAAAAATATAAATCAGACTCTTAAGTTATCACAAAAAAAAACTAATCACTAACACAACCATATTAAAGCAGACAATTTCAAACCTAAACGAGTTCACATATTCAAACTTAAAACCAGTAACAATTCGCATGCCTTACATATTATATAAAACATACACTGATTCACATACCATCACACAATTGATTAACACATGAAAAACACAGTTGATTAGCTAATTGAACCATTGACCATTGACCATTTACGAATGAGATTTAGACCCTAAACAACAGATTCACACATTGATATTAGCAAATATAAGAACTCATATCACAGTTTAATTATCATTAAAGCAGACAACTTCAAACCCAAATGATTTCACAAATCAGACTAGGAACCTAAACAACAAATTCCCACAGTTCACTTAACAAAACAGTTAATTCATAACCTGACTTAGAACATAAATGAATCAGATAAATTCAGACATATCCAAACCAAAAACGAATTCACAAATTCAGTCATATCCAAACCAAAACGAGTTCACAAGCCTTACACATTATAAAACATACATGATATTTTCACATATGAAAAACACACTTGATTAACTAACAGAACCATTGACCATTTTGCATTAACTCCTAAACGAATCAGTGATACTGATAACGAAACAATTTCAAAGAAGACTATTTCAAAACCAAACGATTTTACAAGTCATACTAGGAACCTAAACAACAAATTCCCACAGTTCAATTAACAAAACAGTTAACTCATAACCTGACTTAGAACATAAATGAATCAGATAAATTCAGACATATCCAAACCAAAAACGAATTCACAAATTCAGTCATATCCAAACCAAAACTAGTTCACAAGCCTTACACATTAGAAAACAAACATTGATATTTTCACATATGAAAAACACACTTGATTAACTAACAAAACCATTGACCATTCCGCATTAACTCCTAAATGAATCAGTGATACTGATAACGAAAAAATTTCAAAGCATACTATTTCAAAACCAAACGATTTCACAAATCAGACTATGAACCAAAAACGAATCAGAAAAATTCAGCCATCTCCAAACAAAAAATGAATAAGACTAGAGATACCCAAACGAGTTCACAAATCATACTATTTAGCAAAAAACAAATCAGATAAATTCAATCATATCCAAACCAATAACCATTTCACAAATGAAGTCATATCCAAACCAAAACGCGTTCACAAATTCGGTTCTACTCATAAATGAATAAAACTAGAGACCCTTACCATAAACCACCATTTTCTTTCTCCGAATGGATGAGTGGCATGCTTCGTCTTTCCGGAGCATCCAGCACGGCGGCATGGCTCGGCAATGGATGACGAGCGCCTCTTGTACTAGAAGAAGACCTCAATGCTCCTGGAGGGATCATTCCTGGAGGGATCTGAGTTTGCACAACTCGTATGAGGGCTGTGGATCCAGAGGAAGATGATACTAGCTGATTCACCTGCATGCATAGAGATAGAGAGGTTAGATATAAAACCGTGGACATAATCGTAGATGTGGGTCTGTAAAATTAGGGTTTTAAAAATCCGAGAGAAAATAGGGTTCGTGATGACAAAATCCGAAAGAAAAACATTAGGGTTTCTTAATAAACAAAATTAAATCGAAGATAAGGGTTTGAGAAATTAGGGTTTCACAAATCCAAGAGAGAAAATCATGGTTGGTGAAAATCAGAGAGAAGAAAATCCAAAAAAAAAAAACCGAGAGAGAAGGTTTGTGAAAATCCGATAGAGCAGGGTTTGAGAAAAACCGAGAGAGAAGGGTTTTTGAAATTCAGAGAGAAGAAAGGCTTAAAATAAATTGCATGCAAACAAAACGAAAGACGAAGACGAAGAACTTCCCATAGGGGAATCGAAGATGATGACGAAGAGCTATTTTCAGAAGATAAGTCGAGGATGAACAGATTCAAGGAAGAAGGAAGAGAGAGTGGGAGATCGCCGTTGAGAACGATAGCAATCGGAGAAAGAGAGAGGTAACGAGATTGGGGATTCTTTGGTGAAGACGGTGAAAGAGAGAAACGAGAGAAACGGCTAAGGACTGAAAATGAAGAAGACGATAGATGTCTTAGGGTTTACCCCTCTCAACATCACTTTCCCGGGCCAACATTTTGGGCCAAAAACAAATACAGGCCCATGTGTTTGGCGCATATAGAATTTAGTTTAGCCACGAAAAACGTAGTAGCTATTCGTGGCTATATAAATCTAATTGGGCCGCGAAACAATAGAGCCATAACCAAATTAGCCCGCGAAATAAAAATTTGTATAGCCACGAATGTTTTTTTGTGGACATTCGTGGCTATACATATATTATATCTAATAAAATATATATGTATATTTGTTATATATATATATAATTTTTTTAAAAACTTATACAATTGAATAAAAAAAAAAAATTTAATCTTGTATAAGTTGTAATTTAATAAAAATTATATATTTTATTTTTGAATATATTATTATTAATTTTCTATATATATTTATTATAATATATATATATATATATTTGATGATGAGTTCAAATGTGAAAATATTATTCATTATAATGATCATTTTGTATCATCTTCAGACACATATTCATCATTTGGATTGATCATCGGTGTTAGATCATACTCTGAAGCATCCTGGATTGCATGTGCTTCGACTCGTACAATATCAGTTGTTGGTATAACATGCTCCACAGTGTCGCTTTGTATTGCAGACTGAGAAACTTCTTGAGTTTCACAAAATCCTCTCGGCATAACCTTCGTTGTAGCCACCATTCTTCCCTGGTTGATCATACTCGCGGATAAGGAATGTAACAGACTTGGTCACATTGCTCAAGTAGGATGAATGGATTGTACTTGTCATAATGCATCTTTGGGCAAACATCAACTATACCTGATGGATGTCTTCGTATTCCTCGAGTGGTGTTGAACCATTGACATTTGAAAAACCATGGCTTTTAGGCAAAAAACATCGTTATACTCTATCATGAATATCTCATCGATCAATCTAAAATACTCGGTGTTAGCAGTTCTCATAACAGAAACACAATAGTTCATTGTCTTTCGGTTTTGGCCATGGTTTTGCGTATGGTAATGGTATCCCCTTGAATAATACATAGGCCATGATTTGATTTGATGCCTCGGACCTTGTACAAGTTCTAGTACCCACAACGGAAAATCGAATGACGCACTAGCAGTATTAATCTGTAAAAATATTTCAAATTTAGTTTATGAAATATATATATATATATATATATATGAGATGAATATATATGTTAATACTTACGTAATCTCTGCATCACATTGCAAATCTTTCATCTTTCACTTTTGTCATTGCGTCTGCAGTAATATTTGGATGGCTCTGTTTAATATATTCTTCAAACATCCCATGTATAGATAATATATGAATTATTTATAATTAAATATAAACCCTAAACCATAACAGAACCAATAACCTTAAACCCTAAACCCTAAACCCTAAATCATCAACCTTAAACCAATAAAATATAATTAAATATATAAATAAGTTAATATTTATGAAATTAAATTACCGTATAACATACCTTTCATATGGTTCAAACCATTCGCAGTTGAGAAGCAAAAATGTCTGAAGTATATTGTAATCTTCATCATTTAACCATGTCCGCGACATGCTTCCGCTGATTCGTCCTACTTGATGGAACATGATCGGAACATCATCGTACATGTAGGTGAAATGAATTTCGCCTACATCTTGTGCAGGGTCTAAAACTTCATGACGTGTAATATAATTAGCGGTCACATATGAAATTTCCTCATTCATACATTGAGCTACAATCGATCCTCCGATTCGGGCTTTGTTTTTAAATTTTTTCTTCAGATGATACATGTACCGTTCAAAAGGATACATCCACCTATACTTCACCGGACCGCCCAAAGAAGCTTCATCTGAAAGATGCACGGGTAAATGTTCCATCACATCAAAGAATGACGGTGGGAAGATTTTTTCGAGATTACAAAGCCGCATAGCTATATTTTCTTTCAGTGTGGCGACATCTTCTTTCCTTAGGATTTTGGTAGATATGTCTCGGAAGAATAGTGCAATATCTACATAAATCATCAAGTAAAATCATTAAAAGCAAAGGTACTAATAGTTAAATGATACATTAATTTTAAATATATGATACCTGAAATTGCTGAATGCACACTTTTCGGAAGTAGTTCCGTAAATGCAATTGGAAGAAGTCGTTGCATGATGACATGACAGTCATGACTTTTTAGACCTGAAATCTTTCCACTCTTCACATTAACACAATGTGAAAATTTTGAAACATACCCGTCTGGAAATTTAATGTCATTCTTCAACCACAGTAGAAATTTTTCTTTACCTCCCTTCGACAATCTAAAGATTGGAACATGCACGCTCCCATCTCGAGCGACCTCTAAGTCAGGTCTTCTGCAAAATGAAGGGAGATCCAACCTGGATTTGATATTATCTTCGTCTTGCTGGGAACATTTAGGATCGTATTGATGAGATTGTCGAAGAAGTTCTTCTCAATATGCATAAAATCAAGGTTGTGTCGAACAAGTAGGTCCTCCCTATACGGCAAATCCCAAAAGATACTCTTCTTCACCCAGTTGTGGTCAACATCATACGCTTCAATTGCCCGAGCTGGATTGTCATGTCCTTTGCCTCCACAGTTCACCGTCTTGCAAAGTCCGCCTATGTTGTTTATCCTCTCGCGTAAAATTTCTTCCCCAGTCAACCACGGCGGAGGTTCATTATGAACAAATTTGTTCTTCAGGAAAGATTTAATAATCCGCCTGTAAAGATGATTCTCGGGCAAAAACATTCTTTGACAGTCGAACTAGCTGTGCTTTCGGCCATTTGGCAACCAAAACGATTTCGTCTCATCCATACAGTATGGACATGCCAACCTTCCATGTGTCATCCATCCGGACAACAAACCATACGCTGGAAAATCGCTAATTGTCCACAGCAGGGCCGCTCGCATCGTGAACATCTCTTTTCGTGATACATCGTACGTCTCTACACCGTCACTCCATAAATTTTGCAATTCTTCGATAAGCGGTTGCAAATAAATACCCAAGCTTTTCTTCGGATGGTTCGGCCCTAGCACTAATACGGACAAGAAGAAATATTCTCGTTTCATGCACATCCCGGGGGGTAAGTTGTATGGTGTCACGATGACGGGCCAAATAGAATATGATTGGTTGTTCATACCAAGAGGATTAAAACCATCAGTGGATAACCCGAGATAAATATTACGACTCTCAGAAGCCCTCTTTAAAATGCTTCCACGCCCTCCCGTCTGACTGATGATGCATATCTCCTCCGGGTGATACATTTTCCGCATGCCATCTCATATGTGAAGCCATCGTACTAGATTGATACAAGCGCTTCAACCGATATGCAATCGGCAGATAAAACATCCTATGCTTTGGTATTTTCTTCCCCGACCGACCCACATTTTGTTCGTATCAATCTTTTTTACAAAACCGACATTGTTACAGATCTTTATCTTCTCCCTTCCATAATAGCATACAATTATCCTCGCAAACATCAATCTTATGACAAGGCAACCCAAGAGAACGCGTCAGCTTCTTCGTCTCATAGTATGATTTAGGAGCATTGTTAGGCGATGGAAGGACATAATTAAATGTCCATGCGATATCGTCAGGGCATTCCTCCGGAATATTAAAATTGGTCTTCCAGTTGATCACTTTTGACGTCAAGTACAATTGAGATATTCCATCAGCGCATCCATCATATAAAGGTTGGTTTTCAGCTTCTAACGCCTTGAGAACTGGATCCTGGTATTCACCGCATATTGGTTCTTGGAAGTTTTTGGCATTGTCAGGTAGCTTTATGAAATCTCCAACGGCCTCCGAAATTTGATGACCATCTGGAACTTGATTATCATGATAACCGCTCCATGATCCATCTTCTGCCACATGATGACTTGTTGAAGCCTCGCCATCGTACTGACAAATTTCTCCATTTTGCGTCCACACATAATAATTATCCGTAAATCTCTTACTCATTAGGTGATGCGTAGCAATCTCATAATCGCTTCTCTTCTGGTTCTTGCATCTCCTACACGGACAATACAAAATTCCTCTCTCTAGATAAGAAGGTTGACTACAAGCAAAAGAAACAAAAACGTATAAATCCTCGCTGAACTTTTTGGACACACTTTTATCGGAACGCCTTACACGTTTATACATCCACTCTCTCGATCCGTAAAAATCAGATATTTTGTAATGTTTATATTGTTTTTTGATATCTCTCAAAGGTTGAGTTTGTTGGGAATGTCCTGAAATCTACCGTACTATCTCTAGAAAGTATGATAAGTGTCGAGATCAGACATAAGTCATAAATACTGGGTGATCATGATGGCTTGCTAGAGTCCGCTCTTGATCTATAAGTTTAAGACTTATTACCAGTATTGTATGATCCCAAAGGGTCACACACCATAGCTAACGGGAAAGTTAAATGGAATTAATACGGTAAGATGCAATGGCATTTATTGTATTGGATCAGAGTTTTGGGCCAGACAAATACAGGCTTTTGTCTGATTTGTATTTTGGGCCCAAAAGATTAATGAGCCATTAGTCTAATGACTTGGGCCCATTAATGAGATATAAGAGAATCAGAAAGCCCAAAAGGAATTAATCCTCTCCTGCGAATTTTTCTTTTGGCGTCACCTCTCTCTCTTTCTCTTCATCTCTCCCTCTGATCTTCCACATCTTTGGTCTAGCAGCCGTCCCGTGCTTGTAAGAGTGTGGATACTCGAGGAGGAGCCGATTCTCATCAGCTCTAATCTGATCTTGTCATTACCACCAATTTCCGCTGCAAAGGTAAAGATCAGGTTTGTTTTATGATTCGTTTGCCAAGAACCTAGATCTGTTAAGATTATGTGTTAGGTTGCAATTGGGAATTAAACCTTGAAGAACACGATCATCCTTCAGTGGTATCAGAGCCTAGGCATTAGGTTTCTTGTGAAATTGGATCATATGAAAATTGATTAGGTTGATTAATTAATTTTGTTGTTGAATAATTTTTGTTGGCTGCGTGAATGTTTTGCTCTTGGCCGAATGATCGAGTTATTCAATAATAGAATGAGCTTATGTCAATCCATTAATAATTGAATGAATTCATAAAACGGCGGCGCCATTCTTTTATTAAACCGGTTCATTTGATATTCAAACCCTAAGCATGCGCTGTATTTATTAAATGATCAAGATGCCTTGTTGCCTTGTGCAAAGTGTTCGTGTGTGCTGTATTGTTTAATCGAATGAATAATGTCAAGCGATTTAGAATTATTGAATTAAGGATCTAGTTTTGTCCTTTAGTGAATAGCATGAATCGTTTAGTATGTTTGTTAAAAGGACAATTGCGTTAATGGGCCGAGTTGGATCTTGGATCCGATTGTTTGGCCTATTAAAATTTTACGTCCCGCAAATAGTCAATCGGTTAAACCGAGCTTCGCGGTTCGTTGCCCAAAACCATACCGATTTAACCGGTCCATTTAATTGGCGGTTAATTGTGTGTTTAAAGCCTTAAACCGCAAGTTAAATCAAATTGGCTAAAACACTAGGTGTTTCTTCCCGGTTTTGGATTTAACTGAACCGATCCAATTTAATTGGTGGTTCAAGCGGTTAACCCAAATCGCGGTTTGCTGGAAATAATTTTATTTCTGGTTAAACCGGATTGAAATTCAAAATTGAATTTTAACCTAAACCGAAGGCTGGTCTAAGTTTGATTTGGTTGGACCAAATAATTTAGAGCTGGTCTGGTTTAGTAAATAACCGATGGTTTTGATAGTTAATTTGGTCTTGGACCAGAATTAATAAACCGGATCGGTTATGTCAAATTATTGGGCCAGCTGGAATTCTATGGTCTTGGGCCAAGAATTGGGCCCATAATTTGTGACCTAACCCGAAAATATTTATAAAATATTAAATTAGAAATTTCTATTTTTAGTAAGTTACTAAATTTAGAAAGTTTCTAAAATAAGAAAGTTTCCCAAAATAGTAATCTTCTATTTTTGGAAATAAAACTGAAAAATCCTCAAAAACAATATCAAGCTTGGATGTCTTGCCCAATCTTGTCAGCTACTTAACGCTTATTTGATTACAGATATGGCTTACAGTGTGAGGTGTCTGTTTTCGCGTAAGTAAAGTAGTATATAGTCACTAATTTCATTGGGAGTCCCAGATTTTAGTGATTATTTGGCTGTAAGAGATTGGTTTTCTTGACTGGGCCATCGGGAGTCCCGGGACTTGAGACATCTGGTGATTTTGGGCCTTGGGCCCAAATCACAACCGAGAGTTATTGGTTATAACTAGCTGTGTGTATGCTTACCAAGTAAAGCTAATTCTGGGTGACGGCCAGTGGCCCACTTTGGATTTAGCTAAACATGGGTCTCGGAATCATTGTATTCTTATGAGGTGGAACAAAGAAATTTTGAATACAATGCGAGTTTTCTTATAAGTTGTTAAGATTACTCTTTTATGAACTTAATAACTAAAACTCTATTTATCTCTAAATTTCAGCTATGACAAGCACAAACAAACAAAACACTTTCTCGATCCGGTATGTCCTTGAGATGGACAAACTGAACGGATCAAATTTCTTGACTTGGTCGCGGAACCTGAGACTAGTTCTCAGGCAGGAGAGAAAGGACTATGTCCTTGAGAAAGCTCTCCCCGTGAGGATCGGGTCCAATGCCTCTCATGCAGTATATGATGCTTGGAATAAGCATTATAATGATGCGGTAGATGTGCGTGGTCTGATATTGGCTACCATGGACTCAGATTTGCTGAAGCAATATGAGGACATGGAGTCGCCAATAGAGATGATCAGCAGCCTGAAATTGAAATTTCAGGAGCAGGTAAGAGTGGAGAGATACCAGTTGGTTAAATCTCTCACTAGCTGCAAGCTACCAAATGATCATCCAGTAAGTCCTCATGTCAGTAAAATGATGGGTTACATTGATAACCTGAGGAAACTGGATTATCCAGTTAGCCAGGAATTGGCAACTGAGATCATTCTGCAGTCACTGCCGTCAAGCTATGATAAGTTCATAAGGAACTATATCAAGAAAGGCTTAACGAAGACGTTGACTGAACTGCATGATATGCTCAAGACAGTTGAGCCAAACGTGAAGAGTACCCTGTACAATCTCATGAATGAGAAGGGTAGGTTTACTAAACCTAATGCTGACAAGGGTGAAGACAAAGTTGTCCAGATTTTGAATCATGGCAAGCGTGTGTCTTCTGAGCCCGAGTCAGATACCTCTTACGTTGATAAGTGCTGCTACTGTAAAGAGACTGGGCATTGGAAAAGAGATTGCATTAAATTCATGGAAGATTATGAGGAGTTGAAGTTGATGTATGAGACAACTCCCTCAGGTATTCATGTTATTACTTCAAGTTATACCTTATAGGTATTGGATACTGGTTGTGGCACTGATATTTGTTATAATATGCAGAGCCTGAGCAACAGTAGAACGTTGAAGGAAGGGCAAGTGGAACTGCGTGTCTGGAAGGAGCTTGGGATGCTGCCTCAGCCGTAGGGTTTTCACTTGTAGATGCCTTTGAGGCTTGGTTTTATTAAGTAATTGCTACAATGTACCTGCTTTAAGCAGAGTTGTCTTTCATTTTCTTGTAAGAATTTGAATGTTTTTCATTTTGATAAAGACAAGTTTTGTTCTTTTGATCTTAATGAAATGTTAATTGTAGCACCCTATTCAAGGAATGGGTTTTATATCTTAAACCAAAGAGTGCCTAAAATGTAACATAAATACTGCAATTGGTTTAAATCTGATGAATTAAACCTGATTTTTCTTGGCATAAATGTTTTGGTCACATAGAGTAAGTCAGATTCAGAAACCCCATAGTTATGGACTTTTGGGCTCATTTGATCGGATATCTTATGAGACTTGAATTCTGCTTACTGGACCAAAAGACAAAGGGCCCATCTTAGCCGAGCTAGAGAAAGGCCCAAAGGCTTATTGGAGATTGAACATACTCATGTATGTGGTCCGATGAGCAGTAATGCCAGAGAAAATTTCCTGTACTTCATTGTCTCTACTGATTACTTCAGTGAGTGTGACTGTGTTCATTTGATGAGACACAAGTCGGAATTCTTTGACATGGTCGAAAGAGTTCCAGAATGAAGTATAGAATCTGAATGACAGAAGTATTAAGACACTCGATTAGATCACGAGTGAGAATACTTAAGTCATTGATTGTGTGATCATCTGAATGAGTGTGAAGTCGTTTCACAGCTCACTTCTCCTGAAAACCTTGAGGTGTTTCTGTGAGAATGAATCAGATCTTATTAGAAATGATTAAAGATGAGTCACACGAATCTTCCATGATATTCTCTAAGAATAACGCTCTAAAAATATCTAAGTTTACGCTGAAATAGTTCTACCAATATCAGTAGAAAGACACCACGTAAATGTGGATTGGAATCGATCCAAATTCGTCTTTACTGAGTATTTGTAGTTGTGCTACTTCGCTGGTTGTCCTAGGGAAACCAAGGCTTGTTACTTTTACGTCCATTCTGTTTTCTAAGAAGGGAAGTTACTTTCCAAGAAGAACAGTGGGAGTAAAAGTACAACTCGAAGAAATTCGAGAAATACAGGAGGCTGCTCAACCTGTTAAGGGAGAGCAACGGATGGATTTACAGATTTCTGTAGAATCTACACCTGTAGAGCCTGAAGTTCGCATATATGAATGAATCAGTCACTAATTCGAGAGTGATTTCTCGTCATTAGTTGAACCTGATGATCATTGAAAGTTCGCATGATCTGATGATCATTGAAAGCGACGAATCTGCGAAATTCAAAGAAGCGAAAGTGAGCCCGGACTCCGAAAAGTTATACTGTACGTAAGTTAGCTTCATCGATCCATTCATGGATGGAAGCAAACATATCGGAGTTGGAATCTTCGTTCTGTTAAAGTAGTCAAGGTTTTGACTTGAACAGGAACGAAGTGGAACTGTGCGTTTACTAAAAGATTAGTGGGAGCAATATTGCATTTCTCATAATGTATGTCGATGACATACTGATTCTCGAAAATAACGTCCCAATGCTGCAGTCGGTAAAGGACTGGATTGGGAGTTGGTTTTATGAATGACATGGGTGAAGCCACGTAGTTCTTGGATTTTGGATCTAATGATAGAGATCCAAAAGAGCTGGTAGGACAAAGTCAGGATTCTTAAATTGACAAAGTCCTACACGTAATCAGCAATCCAAGAAGGGTTTTATGCCAATGTCACATGGCATTACGTTAAGCAAGATACAGTGTCCTACGATAACTGCTGAGCTTGAATGCATGGATAGGATTCCATATGCGACGGCAATTGGATCTATCATGTATGCCATGAAACGTACTTGTTTTGATGTTAAGCAAGACAAGTAAAGACCAGTCATATCCAGCAAAGAATCACTGGATTGCAGTAAAGAACATTCTGAAGTATTTGAGGAATACTTAGGATAAGTTCTTGATTTACGGAGAAAGTGAGGTGCTACAAGTCGATAGAGTCTGAAAGGCAAGTTTCCAATAGACAAAGATAATTCCTGGTCACAGTCCGGCTATATCTTGTGTCTAACTGGCGGTGCAAGGCACTGTTGCTGACTCCATGACTTAAGCTGAACATTTTGCAGCTTGAGAAGCGGCGAAAGAGGTTGTTTGGATAGAAAAAGTTCATCACTGAACTTGATGTGATTCCCAGCGTAGATGAGGCTAGCTGCACATCTGAGATCCAAACACCTTGAGGATAGGTATAACCTATTCCGCGAGATAAATAACAGAGGTGTTAAGTAGATAAGCAAGTTTCATCGAATGAGAACGTTGCTAATCTATTAACGAAGCCACTCCTTATGCCTAAGCACGAGTCGCGGACTGTAGCTGTAGGATGAGTGAAATTAAGATGTAGTCTTAATTTCAGTGGGAGTTTGTAAAGGGCTTTACTTAGTTATTTTGAATGGTTCATGAAAACATAATATTTTATGTTTATGAAATCTAATGATTTCTGGATTATTTTAACTGTGATATAAATAATCGTTCCAAAATGATTCATGTCATTATATATGGGTCATCGAAGTACATGAGTAGACTTGATCCTGAAACCCCATATTTAACGAAGTGACATAAATCATAGTGTCCATAGTCGAAGGTTGTTGAAATTGGAACAACAACAACCTGTTGAGACTAGATTGTGTTGAGACTTATGACCAGGTTTCGAGGGGACATAGATGCGCGGCATCAAAGTCGACACATAGGTATATGTAGGGGAGCATATGACCGGACATGGCCCGCTGATGAGAACTCTGCAAGATATTAATATCTGTGTCATAAGAAGTTCTCATATACGACTATAGAGTATAGTCCTTAGACCTGAGTTCGCATGCATGTGGCTGCACATGGAGTAATGCGCTTTGATCATCGTCTAACGCTGTTTCGTAACTGGGAGCTATACGGACCTTGGTTGGGTGTATTATGAACTGTGTAGTTCATAGTGATGGAACAAGACGGGATTTGTCCCTGCCGTTTAACGGAGGTAATATCTCTAGGCCAATCGGAGATTTGATAGCTGGTAAGAGAATGGCCATTCCCAAACGGACTTGCCCAAGTCGTTTGAATTGACAGTATCAAATCTGGTCCGATAAACATGGTCTGGCTAAATAAGGATGACACGCATCTTGCCTTATGCCAGATCGAGATATTAAGACAAAAGGATTAGGGAATGTAGGATTCCAGTACAATCGGAAGATTGTTGGGAATGTCCTTTGTAGGATTCCAGTACAAGTGGGAGATTGTTGGGAATGTCCTGAAATCTACCGTACTATCTCTAGAAAGTATGATAAGTGTCGAGATCAGACATAAGTCATAAATACTGGGTGATCATGATGGCTTGCTAGAGTCCGCTCTTGATCTATAAGTTTAAGACTTATTACCAGTATTGTATGATCCCAAAGGGTCACACACCATAGCTAACGGGAAAGTTAAATGGAATTAATACGGTAAGATGCAATGGCATTTATTGTATTGGATCAGAGTTTTGGGCCAGACAAATACAGGCTTTTGTCTGATTTGTATTTTGGGCCCAAAAGATTAATGAGCCATTAGTCTAATGACTTGGGCCCATTAATGAGATATAAGAGAATCAGAAAGCCCAAAAGGAATTAATCCTCTCCTGCGAATTTTTCTTTTGGCGTCACCTCTCTCTCTTTCTCTTCATCTCTCCCTCTGATCTTCCACATCTTTGGTCTAGCAGCCGTCCCGTGCTTGTAAGAGTGTGGATACTCGAGGAGGAGCCGATTCTCATCAGCTCTAATCTGATCTTGTCATTACCACCAATTTCCGCTGCAAAGGTAAAGATCAGGTTTGTTTTATGATTCGTTTGCCAAGAACCTAGATCTGTTAAGATTATGTGTTAGGTTGCAATTGGGAATTAAACCTTGAAGAACACGATCATCCTTCAGAGTTCTCGTGTAATTTGTAGATTTCATTAGCCACGGATAGCCACAAAATATTTTGTGGCTAATAAGAATATATTATCTGCCATCAATCAAGTCTAAAGTCTAATTGATATGTCGTTGAACAAAAGGATACGATCTTGTTGATCATGTATAATATCACTATAGCCACAGATAGCCACAAAATATTTCGTGGCTATCAAGATTTGCCAGGAATAGCCACGAAATATTTCATGGTTATCTAGATTTGCCACAAATAGCCACGAAATATTTCATGGCTATATGAATAGCTACGAATGTCCACGAATAAATTCGTGGCTAACTCTAATAAATTATTGCCGACATCGACTAGACTACACCCATGCCCGATTGACATTTCAACCCGTGAGCAGCTGATGTGACTAAAGTCATAAGCCACGGATAGCCACAAAAACTTTTGTGGCTATGTAGACATTTTATTTAGCCACAGATAGCCATGAACGGATTCGTGGCTATATCCACAAATATCCACGAAAGGATTTCGTAGCTAGTTAGCCACGAAGTTTTCTTGGCTATTCGTAGCTCTAACTTTCCACGAAATATTCGTGGCTATTCGTGGCGGTATTTTCCACGAATAGCCACGAAATTGTTTGTGGAAACGTAGCATGAATAATATCGTGGCTATTCGTGGATTATTTTTTCCACGAAGGATTCGTGGCTATTCGTGGCAAATATAGCCACGAATAGCCACAAAGTGTATTTCATGGTTATTTTTCCACGGATAGCCACGAAATAGCCACGAATTTAGAAAAAAATGAAATAGCAGCTCAGAGTTTTAATCCTATTGTTTTGCAAGTGCACATTTATGCAATGTAGTACTTAGGGTATCGAATCCACAAGGACTCACGGCTCACATGATAGATTGTATGTTCTCAAGTTAAGATAAATCAATCAAAAGAAAGCAGTAAACTAAAGCAAGTAAACAGAGAAGTGTTTTCAATAAGAGAAAGGCGCTAGACTTAGGAAGTTCTCTGGAATTATGCAATGTCAGATAGTTAACTAACCGGATTCAGATTAAACACGAGTTCAAGAACTAGAAACACAATGCTAAACAATCCAACTCTCGCTGAGATTGTTTCTATATCTAACAACCTAGTGATCCAAATCTCTTTGTTATCCTAGAGTTCTAAACAAGCATTAAGAACAAGTTCTATCGGTTCACAATTCTCCTAAACCAAATCTCTTTGTATCTAGTCAAATTGCTCACTCTAAATTTATTCAGATTATACCAGACACTCTCGTGCTAAGTTAATTATCTCAGATCTAAACCATAGGTGATCAATTCAGAATTCAGTATTAAACACAATTTAGGTGATGAACGAACAGATTGTGAATCCTAATGAATCAGTTATCTAAACATTCATAAAACCCTTATGATAATTCCTAAATCTAACTAGGTTACTACTCAGACATATTATTGATTAAACAACACATCATGAACAGAAAACCAAAATACTGAATAGATAAGATAAAGGGGTTCGAAATTCTTCTCTCAAGGTTACAAGTAGCAAGAATCAGCCCCTTAGAAAATCTCTCAATCTCCAAAAGCAAAAACAAAGTAAGAACAAGATCAACTGAATCATGAGTCTGAAAACCTAATTAAAACTCCTAAACTCGTTTTGGGGTCGGATTAGAATTAAGGGAAACTTCGGGGTCTTTATGCAATTCTTCAAAACTTGTCTCAACTCGGCGTGTAACTTCTCTCGCGCTCAGTGTCGACCGACACCAAAGTCAGTGTCGGTCGACATCCAGTCGTGACCGAGATACCAACTTCAGCTCCTTGCACAAATCACCAGAAACGTCCTATAATCCCGCTCTTTGCTCCAAAACCAAGCCTACCTATAGAAGACTCAATTGTTGGGATTATGTCCTGAAATCACATTGTACTTACTCTAAAGATAGTTGTATTGTCGAGATCGGACAATTCATGTGATACTGGGTAGTCATAATGTTTTGCTAGAAACCGCTTATGACAAATGAGTTGTAACTCATTTCTAGTATCGTGTGAACCTACAGGGTCACACACCTAAGCAAGTTGGACACACTTTGTATGGGATTGATCATTGGCATATGATCCGATCAATGTGTATTGGATACACATTGAATTGAGTTTTAAGAGGTGTGTCGATCGATGCAAGGAGTGCAACGATCGACACAAGGTCGAAACCGAAACTGAAATTACGGTTTGTAAACCATGGGCCTATTTATAGGAACCAGGTTACACGACCTAAATAGTCGAAGCCGTGAGTGTCGCTTCTCTGAGAGAAAGCAGAGACACAGAAACTCAGAAATCTACAGGAGATCCGATCACCGGTACTAGCATCCCGGCGGATTCCAGCTTGTGTGCGTGTGGACTACGATAGAGGCGCAGCAATTGAGGCGCTCTAGATCTCGTTTACCTGCTCCAATTTCCGCTGCCATAACCTACAGGTAATCACTGAAGGATTGTTTAGTGTTTGTCCTGGTTTAGTTCTGTCAGATTAAACCCTACTAAACAGATTGGATCTAGGTTCTCTTGCTGAATCATAAAGGATCTCACCTAATACCTTGTTATGCAGCGGAATAGAGAGGTATTGTCAGAGATCAGCAGAACCGCCAAGGGACAGCTCCTCCAGAGGTTCACACACGCACACTTCAGGAAATTGGCTGCTAGACCAAGGGGATGGAGGCGCAGAGAGAGAGAGAGAGAGGCGCAGACTGTTGAGAAAAATTAGAGAGCTAGGTCAAGTTTTATTCATTAAAACCCCTTTTAGTTCTCATGGGCTTTTGGGCCCAAGTCTCAGTCTGATTAAATCCCTTAGATTTAATCAGGCCCTTTAATCTCTCTAAGTACAGCAAATGCCTAGCACTTTTACCGTACTCCTGCTGAACCGTTCCTCCATATTTTCCTGTTAGCTTAGGCGTGTGACCCATATGGAATCATATAATAAAGGCAATAAGTCCAAGACTTATAGATCATGAGCGGACTCTAGCAAGCCATCATGACCCCCAGTATTATATGACTTATGTCTGATCATTGACATACTCTTACTTTCTAGAGACAGTACAGAGATTACTGGACATAATTCCAACAATCTCCCACTTGTACTGGAATCTCTGTATTCATAATCCTTTTGTCTCAATATCTCGATTAGTCATAAGGCAAGATGAGTGTCATCCTTATAAAGCCTAATCATGGTCATCGGACTCTGATTTGATACTGACAATCCAAACGACTCGGGACAGTCCGTTTGAGCATGGCCATGCATTTTCCAGTATTCAAATCTCCGATTGGCCTAGAGATATTCACTCCATTTATATTGGAGGGACAAATCCCGTCTTGTTCCATCACTGTAAACTACTCATTTCATAATACACCCAAACAAGGTCCTTATAACTATCGCTTAACGACAGCGTTAGACAATGATCAAAGCGTATCAGTTCATGTGCAGTCACATGCATGCGAACTCAGGTCTAAGGACTATACTCTATAGTCGTAGTAAGAATCTCTTATGACACAGATATAAATATCCTGAAGAGTTCTTATAAGCGGGTCTTGTCCGGTCGTATGTACCCCAACATACACCTATGTACTGACTTTGATGCCGTGCATCTATGACATCCTGAGACTTTGTCATAAGTCACATACCAATCTAGTCTCACGCGGTTGTTGGTGTTCCAATTTCAACAACCTTCGACTAGGTACTGGATGATATAAGCCATCTATCAAATATAGGGTCTCATGATCAAGCTAAATGACTTTGATGACTCAAGATCAAGTCACTTACTTCGATGACCTATAAAATGGTTCATATCATTTTGGAACGATTATTTCATCACAGTTAAAACAATCTTGAAAAATAATTTTATTATTAAACATCTCAAATGTTTTACAAGAACATATCAATAACTAAATAAAGCCCTTTACAAACTCCCACTGAAATTAAGACTACATCTTAATTTCACTTATCCTACAGCTACAGTCCGTGACTCGTGCTTAGGCCTAAGGAGTGGCTTCGTTAATAGATTAGCAACGTTCTCATTCGTTGAAACTTGCTGATCTACTTAACACCTCTGTCATTTATCTCACGGAATAGGTTATACCTACCCTCAAGATGTTTGGACCTCTGATGTGCAGCTAGTCTCATCTATGCTGGGAATCACATCGAGTTCAGTGATGAACTCTTCTTTCCAAACAACCTCTTTCGCCGCTTCCAAACTGCGAAATGTTCAGCTTAAGTCATGGAGTCAGCAACAGTGCCTTGCACCGCCAGACAGACACAAGATATAACCGGACTGTGACCGGAAATCATCTTTGTCTGTTGGAAACTTGCCTTTCAGACTCTACCGACTTGTAGCACCTCACTTTCTCCGTAAATCAAGAACTTATCCTAAGTATTTTCCAAATACTTGAGGATATTCATTACGTCTATCCTGTGATTATTTGCTGGATTTGACTGGTCTTTACTTGTCTTGCTTAACATTAAAGCAACATCAAAACAAGTACGTGTCATGGCATACATGATAGATCCAATTGCCGACGCATATGGAATCTCATCCATGCATTCAAGCTCAGCAGATATCGTAGGATACTGTTTCTTGCTTAACGTAATGCCATGTGACATTGGCATAAAAACCCTTCTTGGAATGCTGAAAACGTGTAGGACTTTGTCAATATAAGAATTTTGACTTTGTCCTACCAGCTATTTTGGATCTCTATCTTAAGATCCAAAATCCAAGAACCTACGTGGCTTTACCCATGTCAATCATAAAACCAACTCCCAAGCCAGTCCTTTACCGACTGCAGCATTGGAACGTTATTTTCGAGAATCAGTATGTCATCGACATACACTATGAGAAATGCAACATCGCTCCCACTTATCTATTAGTAAACGCACAGTTCAACTTCGTTTCTGTTCAAGTCAAAACCTTGACTACTTCAACAGAACGAAGATTCCAACTCTGATATGTTTGCTTCTATCCATGAATGGATTGATGAAGCTAACTTACATACAGTGTAATTTTTCGGAGTCCGGGCTCGCTTTCGCTTCTGTGAATTTCGCAGGTTCGTCACTTTCAATGATCATCAGATCATGGCAATTAATCACGAGAAATCACTCTCGGATTAGTGACGGATTCAAATCTGCGAACTTCAGGCTCTACAGGTGTAGATTCTACAGAAATCTGTAAATCCATCCGCTGCTCTCCCTCAACAGGTTGAGCAGCCTCCTGTATTTCTCGAATTTCTTCGAGTTATACTTTTACTACCACTGTTCTTCTTGGAAAGCAACTTTCCCTTTAGAAAACAGAATCCCGAACAACCTAACTTCGTTTTCGGAATGGACGTAAAAAGTAACAAGCCTTGGTTTCCCTAGGACAACCAGCGAAGTAGCACAACTACAAATACTCAGTAAAGACGAATTTAGATCATTTCCAGTCCACATTTAAGTGGTGTCTTTCAACTGATATTGGTAGAACTATTTCAGCGTAAACTTAGATATTTCTAGAGCGTTATTCTTAAAGAATATCATGGAAGATTCGTGTGACTCATCTTTAATCATTTCTAATAAGATCTGATTCTTTCTCACAGAAACACCTCCAGGTTTTCAGGAGAAATGAGCTGTGAAACGACTTCACACTCATTCAGATGATCACACCTTCAATGACTTAAGTATTCTCACTCGTGATCTAATCCAGAGTCTCAATACTTCAGTCACTCAGATTCTATACCTCATTCTGGAACTCTTTGACCATTTCAAAGAATTCTGACTCGTGTCTCATCAAATGAACACAGTCATACTCACTGAAGTAATCAGTAAAGATAATGAAGTATAGGAAATTTTCTCTGGCATTTCTGCTCATCGGGCCACATACATGAGTATGTTCAAGGTCCAATAAGCCTTTGGGCTTTTCTCTAGCTCGGCTAAGATGGGCCCTTTGTCTTTTGGTCCAGTAAGAAGAATTCAAGTCTCATAAGATATCCGATCAAATGAGCCCAAAAGTCCATAACTATGGGGTTTCTGAATCCGACTTACTCTATGTGACCAAAACATTTACGCCAAGAAAAATCAGGTTTTCATTCATCAGATTTAAACCAATTCGGTATTTATGTTACATTTAGGCACTCTTTGGTTTAAGATATAAAACTCATTCCTTGAATAGGGTGCTACAATCAATATTTCATTGAGATCAAAAAAACAAAACTTGTCTTTTATCAAAATGAAAAACATTCAAATTCTTTACAAGAAAATGAAAGACAACTCTGCTTAAAGCAGGTACATTGTAGCAATTACTTAATAAAACCAAGCCTCAAAGGCATCTACAAGTGAAAACCCTATGGCTGAGGCAGCATCCATAGCTCCTTCCAGACATGCAATTCCACTTGTCCTTCCTTCAACGTTCTACTGTTCCTTAGGCTCTGCATATTATAACAAATATCAGTGCCACAACTAGTATCCAATACCTATAAGGTAGAACTTGAAGTAACAACATGAATACCTGAGGAAGTAGTCTCATACATCAACTTCAACTCCTCATTATCTTCCATGAATTTAATGCAATCTCTCTTCCAATGCCCAGTCTCTTTACAGTAGCAGCACTTACCAACGTAAGAGGTATCTGACTCGGGCTCAGAAGACACACGCTTGCCATGATTCAAAATCTGGACAACTTTGTCTTCACCCTTGTCAGCATTAGGTTTAGTAAACCTACCCTTCTCTTTCATGTGATTATACAGGGTACTCTTCACGTTTGGCTCAACTGTCTTGAGCATATCATGCAGTTCAGTCAGCGTCTTCGTTAAGCCTTTCTTGATATAGTTCCTTCTGAACTTATCATAGCTTGACGGCAGTGACTGCAGAATGATCTCAGTTGCCAATTCTTGGCTAACTGGATAATCCAGTTTCCTCAGGTTATCAATGTAACCCATCATTTTACTGACATGAGGACTAACTGGATGATCTTTTGGTAGCTTGCAGCTAGTGAGAGACTTAACCAACTGGTATCTCTCCACTCTTATATGCTCCTGAAATTTCAATTTCAGGCTGCTGATCATCTCTATTGGCGACTCCATGTTCTCATATTGCTTCAGCAAATCTGAGTCTATGGTAGCCAACATCAGACCACGCACATCTACCGCATCATTATAATGCTTATTCCAAGCATTATATACTGCATGAGAAGCATTGGACCCGATCCTCACGGGGAGAGCTTTCTCAAGGACATAGTCCTTTCTCTCATGCCTGAGGACTAGCCTCAGGTTCCGCGACCAAGTCAAGAAATTTGATCCGTTCAGTTTGTCCTTCTCAAGGACAGACCGGATCGAGAAAGTGTTTTGATTGTTTGTGCTAGTCATAACTGAAATTTAAGATAAAAGGATTTTAGTTAATATGTTCAATATGAGTAAACTCGCATTATATTCAATAACATTAGTTACCCTCAAAAGAATATAATGATTCCAAGATCCACATATAACTAAGATCAAAGTGGGCCACTGGCCGTCACCCAACCTTAGCTTATATCGGTAAGCCCTATTTCGGCTAATCATATCCGTGATATAACTCTTGGTTGTGAATCTGGGCCCGAGGCCCAATCCACTCTGATGTCTCAAGGTCCGGGACTCCCGATGGCCTAGTCAAGAAAACCAGACTATACAGTCATGTAATCACTAATGTCTGGGACTCCCAATGACATTAATGAATCACAAACTGTCTTACCCACGCAAAAGATAGACATCCTCACACTGTAAGGCCATATGTACAATTGAACGGGTTTCAACAGCTGACATAGACTGGACAAGACATCCAACGCTTGATATTATTTGAGGTTTATAGGTTTTCTAAAATTTCATTCCAAAATAGAAGATTACTATTTTTGGAAACTTTCCATTTTTGGAAACCTACCGTTTTGGAAACTTTTATAATTGGAAACTTCCTAAAATTGGAAACTTTCTAACTATAGAAATTTCCTAAAATCCAAAACATGCAAATCTAGAAACTTCTATTCTAAGAAACTTTCTAATTTAAGATTTTGGAAACTGATTAATTTAAAATCAAATTTTAATTATTAAATAAAATTTTAAATTAAATCTTAAGAAAAGACTCAAATAACTGGCCCAATTGTTTTAACTTCTTGATCCAAGGCCCAAGAATTGGTCTATGTCCAAGACATAACCCAATTGCCCAATTAAATGACATAACCGGTCTGGTTCATTAAAATTGGTCTAACCAAGATTAATTACTACGATAACCACAATTGTTAACCGGTTATTTACTAAACCGGATTTTCTCAATTTATTTGGTCCAACCAAATCAAATTAGAAAATCACTGGTTTAGGCACTAAATCCAATTTTAAACGACATTGGATTTCTTATCACGGTTTAACCAGATCTAATAAATTTTATTAAGTCTGTAATTATTAAACCGTGACGATCAAGTTTTAAACCGAACCACAAACCAAAACCGCAACGACCGATGCTCTTACCATCGATCCGGACAGCAATCGATCGATGCTCTCACGCGATCGATCGGAACAGCTTGGGTCGTGCGATCGGGACGAGAGGCGACGGGACGCGATCGCATAAGCTCGGGTCGAGACGGGACGCGATCGCCGTCGATCTCTCGCGATCGGATGACCACGCAACTCGATCCGCAAAGCGATCGGTCCGTGCGTCAATCCGATCCTTGTTCTGCATCGGTCGATGCAATTTTTAGTTTAGGGTTTTTAACTTTGTTTCTTAAGTGTTTTCTTATCAATTTCAAGCACAGATTGATTCAAACACTTCTAAACAACCTAAATATGATTCTAACAAGAAATCCTAATAGAACCAATAGCTCTGATACCACTGAAGGATTGTTTAGTATTTGTCCTGGTTTAGTTCTGTCAGATTAAACCCTACTAAACAGATTGGATCTAGGTTCTCTTGCTGAATCATAAAGGATCTCACCTAATACCTTGTTATGCAGCGGAATAGAGAGGTATTGTCAGAGATCAGCAGAACCGCCAAGGGACAGCTCCTCCAGAGGTTCACACACGCACACTTCAGGAAATTGGCTGCTAGACCAAGGGGATGGAGGCGCAGAGAGAGAGAGAGAGAGAGGCGCAGACTGTTGAGAAAAATTAGAGAGCTAGGTCAAGTTTTATTCATTAAAACCCCTTTTAGTTCTCATGGGCTTTTGGGCCCAAGTCTCAGTCTGATTAAATCCCTTAGATTTAATCAGGCCCTTTAATCTCTCTAAGTACAGCAAATGCCTAGCACTTTTACCGTACTCCTGCTGAACCGTTCCTCCATATTTTTCCTGTTAGCTTAGGCGTGTGACCCATATGGGATCATATAATAAAGGCAATAAGTCCAAGACTTATAGATCATGAGCGGACTCTAGCAAGCCATCATGACCCCCAGTATTATATGACTTATGTCTGATCATTGACATACTCTTACTTTCTAGAGACAGTACAGAGATTACTGGACATAATTCCAACTATTACGAGGTCAGCTCTTAGATTCAATCACCTAGACCCTGGATCCTAGGGAGTCCAACAGTGGTATCAGAGCCTTAGGGTTTTAATAGATTGAATCAGTTGCCTGGAATTCGATTAGAATGGTTTTGATTGAATTGATACTAGCTAGGATTCGTTTTGTAATTATGAATCTCGGATTTGTTAATATCGAAAACGAAGAACTGTGTTTTCGCACAGCATCGATCGATGCACTGGGTGTGTCGATCGATGCAGCGCGAAAACGGCAAAAACTGATTTAGGGTTTTCGCACAGCATCGATCGGTGCACTGGGTGCATCGATCGATGCAGCGCGAAAATACAAGTGCGGTTGTGTTTTCGCATAGCGTCGATCGACACAAACTTGTGTCGATCGATGCACCGTGAATTCGCCTAATCAGAGAATGGTTTCGATCTAGAAATCGCATTGTGTCGATCAATACACTGGGTGCATCGATCGACACAGGCCGTGCGACAGGATGAATCGGTTCAATTGGATTGAACCGGTTATCTCGTATGGTTAAATCAGTTTGATTGGATAATATGGTTCAATTGAATTGGACCGGTTATCGCAGTCAGTTGAAACTGGTTTAAACGGTTTAAATTGGATGAATTGATTCAATTGGATTGAATTAGTTATCTCAATTGGAATAAACCGATTTGCATAATTAAGATCAGTTTGATCTGATAAGTCGATTCAATTAGATTGGACCGGTTATCAAAATTATCTTCGGTTTAGGTCTATGTCGACCTTCACACATGGGTTGTGTCGATCGACATGACCGGTTCAATGAACCAGGTTAATTGGATTAACCGGTTATTGCATTCCGGTTTTGTTTGGTGGTGTCGATCGACAGACAGAGTCTACGTCGATCGACACAGTATTCGAAATTCTGGTTATTGAACCTTGAATCTGCAGAAACCAGACTAGACTTAACGTTGATCAAAGATTAGCTTCAATGTGGTCAACTGTCAAGACTCGTTTCGTTGTGTGATGGTCTAGCCAAGAGCTTGGTGTCCACAATTACGTGAGTAAGGCAGGTAGTTGAGTTGATGGACTTGCAGTGCTAAACATCAACAATTACATGACCTAAGAGATTGATTTGCTAAACTTTTGGGTTTAGTTTCCTCAACTAAATATCAAGTAACCTTGATGCCTTACCCAAATCTTGTCTACTGTCAAGACTTGTGTCGTTTGTTGGATAGTCTTGGAGTCCTTGGTATCCACTGCAACATGAGTAAGACAGGCGGTCACTGACAGATTTGCAGTGCGACTGTTAATGATCACAAGACAGAAAGAGATTGGTTTACTTGACTGGGCTGTCAGAAGTTCTGGGCCCAGAGACATCAGAGTGGATAAGACATAGTTTGTCTTATCTGCAACCAAGAGTTACAATTAGCAATGATTTACTTACCTAGATAACTAAATTTTGAGTAACGACGAGTCGCCCACTCGAATTTTAGTAATCTGAGGATCTTGGATCATTATATTCGTAGAGGAAACATTGTTTGAATATAATGCGAGTTTTCTTATTTGATAAGATTTCTCATCATATGCATAACTAAATCTTTGTTTTTCTTGGATTTCAGCTTATGTCTATGACTACTTTCTCGTTGCGATCCGTCCTTGAGAAGGACAAGTTAAATGGATCCAACTTCCTGGATTGGTATCGAAATCTGAGATTCATTCTCAAGCAGGAGAGCAAGGACTATGTCCTTGAAAAGGCTCTTCCAGAAAGGCTTGGGACAAATCGCTCGCATGCAGCATATAAGGCTTGGAATAAGCATTATATTGATGTGGTAGATGTGCGTGGTCTGATGTTGTCTACCATGAACTCGGACTTGAAAGGTCAATACGAGAACATGGAGTCGCCAATAGAGATGATCACCAGCCTGAAACTGAAGTTTCAGGATCTGGCACGAGCTGAGAGATTCCAGATGGTGAAGTCTCTAACTGAGTGCAAGCTACCAGAGGATGCTCCAGTAAGTCCTCATGTCATTAAACTGATGGGTTACATTGATAACCTGGGGAGACTGGAATGTCCTGTCAACTTAGAGTTGGCCACTGACATCATTCTGCAGTCACTGCCGTCAAGCTATGATAAGTTCGTTAAGAACTATATTAAGAAAGGCTTGATGAAGACGTTGACTGAGCTGCATGGCATGCTCCAAGCAGTAGAGCAAGACATCATAAAAGGGCAAAAGATTTGAGAAATCTTGCGTAGACAAGGGTAGAGGCAGGGCCGTCCAGATTTGGAATCAGGATAAGCCTGTGTCATCTTTTAAGTCCAAGTCAGGCCCATCTGGTGTTAGAAAGTGCTTCTACTGCAATGAGTCAGGGCATTGGAAGAGGGATTGCAATAAATTCTTGGAAGATTCACATGAGATGGAGAGGATGTATGGTACTTCTTCTTCAGGTATTGTGTTATTAATTCAAGTTCTACATAAGTATTGGATACTAGTTGTGGTACTGATATTTTTGAAATATGCAGGACCTAAGCGACAGTAGAACGTTGAAGAAAGGACAAGTGGAGCTGCGTGTCTGGTATGAAGCAATGGTTGTTGCATGAGCCGTAGAGATTCTCCACTTGTAGGAGCCTTTCATACTTGGTTTTAGAAATTAAGTAATTGCTACTATGTATCTGCTTTGTGCAGAGATGTCTTTCATTTTCTTGTAAGAATTTGAATGTTTTTCATTTTGATAAAAGACAAGTTTTGTTCTTTAGATCTTAATGAAATATTCAATGGTAGCACCCCATTTGGAATGGGTTTTATATCTTAAACCAACAAAGAAAGAAAAATAACACAAATACTAAAGGTTTAAGTCTGATGACTTGAACTCGACTTTTCTTTGGCATAGTCGTTTAACCACATAGAGTGAAGCGAATTCAAAGAATCCATAGTTTTGGACTCATTCGATTGTTAATCATTTGAGATATGAATTCTGTTCACTGGACCAAATGACTAAGGCCCTTTTAGCAGAGCTAAAGGAAATGGACCAGAGGCTTATGGGGCCTTACACAGACTGATGTATGCGGCCCAACGAGCATTAGTGCCAGAGGAAATCTTCTGTACTTCATTAACTTATTGATGGCATCAATAAGTATGGTTGTGTTCATTTGATGAAACACGAGCAGGAATCCCTTGAGGAGTTCCAAGATGAAGTGTAGAACCAATTTGACAGAAGTATTGAGATCCTCGATTGAATCGCGGAGGAAAAATACTTAAGTCAAGAATTGGGTGATCATCTAACAAAATGAATCGGATCTTATTAGATATGCTCCGATTAATGATGAGTCAAAGGAATCTTCCATAACGGTTTAAGAATACGTCCTGAAATGTCTGTCTTTGCGCAGAAAAGGTTTCTATTAGAATCAGTGAAAAACACCACATTGGATGTGGACTGGGTGATTTCCAAATTTGTTTTTCTGATTAATTGGGATTGCAGGTTTGTGTAAGACAGTAGTCAACAAACAAACTTGAACCCAAATATGATAAGCTCTACCTCGTTGGTTGTCCTAAGGAAACCAAGGCTTAGTACTTTTGTCCAGAGTTGTGTCTTTTGAGAAAGATCATACTTTCAAAAGAAACAGTGGGAGTAAAAGTACGCATCGAAGAAATTCGATAAACACAGGAGGCTGCTCGACCTGTTGAGGGAGAGCAGCGGTGAGATCTACAAAGTGTTGTAGGATCTACACCTGTGGAGCCTGAAACTCGCAGATCCGAAAGGATCCGTCACTAACTCGAGAGTGATTTCTCGTAGCCGATTGTCGTGATCCGTTGATCATTGAAAAGTGACGAGCATGCGAAATTCAAAGAAGCGATGGTGAGCCCCAACTCCGAAATTGGCTGGGTATGCATGTTAGCTTCACCGATCCATTTCTGGATTGAAGCAAACATCTTGGAGTTGGAATCAACGTTCTGATAAAGTGGTCAAAAGTTTTGACTTGATCAGAAAGAAATGAAACCATGCGTTTACAAGAAGACTAGTGGGAGCGAAATGGCAATTGTCACACAGTATGTAGATAACATACTTAAATCTAAAGTCTTGTTAAGATTTGGGTCGGAAGTCAAATTTAAAAGGAGACATGGGGAAGCCACGAGAATTCTTGGAATAAGAATATATTGATATAGATTGAGTAGACTAATTGGATCATGTCAAAATCCTTATGATTGATAAGGTATTGGACAGATCTAATGTGCTCGATTCCAAGAATGGCTTCAAACCAAAGGTCTTATGGCAATAATCTAAGCAAGATGAAGTGTCTTGGACACTGGCTGAGGTGGTAACAATATTGGCAAGAAGAAGTGTTTTGAACACTGTCTGAACTAGTATTAATGAGTGTGATTGCTAATGCTGCTGCAACAGAATCCATCATGAATGCCATATTTTGCGCTCGTCTAGATGCAGCTTATGCATATAGCATGACGAGAAAATACCAATATTTTCCGGTAATAGTCACTGAACAGTTACCAGAAATATCCCAAATGTTTAAAAAAAAAAAAAAAACACAAAGGATAGGCTCATGGTGAACTGAGGAAGTGACGAACCAGTTGAAAGTAGTTAGACGGACAAAGACGATTCCCGGTTCCCACCAGGTTATGTCTCTTTGTCTGAATAGCGGTGCTAACTGTTGGAAAAGCTCCAACCAGTGGACCGTAAAATAATGCTTTTTCTGAATGGCGGTGTGGTTTGTTGAAATTGTTTCAAGCAATAACACCGCAGTCTCTCCCACAACCTAAGCACGGAATTTATTCTGAGTGCTGTAGGTATAAGATATCTGAAGAGATGATCTTGATTCTAGTGGGAGTTATTTTAGTTATGTTATAAACTTTGCATAGACATGTTTTGGTAGTGCTTATGTAAGTTAAAACTGACATCGGTATTATTTAATTATAGGATAATTAAACAATAGTCCCAAAGTATTTTATGGTCATCATATAGGTCATCAAGTTGAGGACTTGATCATGAAACCCTATAAGTAAAAGATGACATAAATTATGATTGTCCCTAGTCGAGATTGTCAAAGTGGGACACTGATAATCGCGAGAGACTATTTTGTGAGGTGACTGTTGACTAAGTTGCATGGAGTCAATGATATGAGCATCACAGTCAGTCACATAGATATATGTTGGTTAACATATGATCAGACATGACCCGCTAATGAGAACTCTACAGGATAGTTATATCTGTGTCATGAGAGTTTCTCGTTACGACTATAGAGTATAGTCCTCAGACCTGAGTTCATTATGCTTCCTAGCATATGAATTGGTGTGTTTGACCTTGTCAAACGTCGTTCCGTAACTGGCGGCTATAACGGCATTACTTATGCATATCATGAAGTATGTGTAGAAACAGGGATGGAACAAGATGGGATTTGTCCCTCCTATAAAAGGAGATAAATATCTCAGGGCCCATCGAAGATTTGATACTGAGAAAATGCATGGCCGTGCTCAAACGAGGTGATTGTCAGTCGTTTGTTATATCAGTATAGATCAGAAGTTCGATGAACATGATATTGGCTATAATAAGGATGACACAGTTTCTTGCCTTATGCCATATCGAGGTATATCGACAAAGGGATTATGGGAATAGATGATTCCAGTACAAGTGGGAGATTGTTGGGATTATGTCCTGAAATCACATTGTACTTACTCTAAAGATAGTTGTATTGTCGAGATCGGACAATTCATGTGATACTGGGTAGTCATAATGTTTTGCTAGAAACCGCTTATGACAAATGAGTTGTAACTCATTTCTAGTATCGTGTGAACCTACAGGGTCACACACCTAAGCAAGTTGGACACACTTTGTATGGGATTGATCATTGGCATATGATCCGATCAATGTGTATTGGATACACATTGAATTGAGTTTTAAGAGGTGTGTCGATCGATGCAAGGAGTGCAACGATCGACACAAGGTCGAAACCGAAACTGAAATTACGGTTTGTAAACCATGGGCCTATTTATAGGAACCAGGTTACACGACCTAAATAGTCGGAGCCGTGAGTGTCGCTTCTCTGAGAGAAAGCAGAGACACAGAAACTCAGAAATCTACAGGAGATCCGATCATCGGTACTAGCATCCCGGCGGATTCCAGCTTGTGTGCGTGTGGACTACGATAGATGCGCAGCAATTGAGGCGCTCTAGATCTCGTTTACCTGCTCCAATTTCCGCTGCCATAACCTACAGGTAATCACGAGGTCAGCTCTTAGATTCAATCACCTAGACCCTGGATCCTAGGGAGTCCAACATCAATAGACTCGAAAAACCAGGTTAAAGACTCAATATACACAACTATATCATGGTTGAAAACCTAGAAAAACCATGATATATCAACTCCCCCACACTTAGCTCTTGCTTGCCTTCAAGCAAGTGAAAGAACTAAAGCATAAGAAAGAGGTTTGAAAACTCATAAACTCATTTCGTCCTAGGAACTTTCACATTCACATTCACTTAGTAAGCCACTGAAAACTTTCCTGCAGATGTCAAGACCACAATATATTTCCCCCATACTTAGCAATTGTCCCAAGTAAACTCCACAATCAAGTTACGATATTCAAGTTCACCACACAAACCTCTATATACAATTAAGTGCGGTCTTACAGAGGGAGTCTCGATCAGAGAACACATGGACTCAACTCATTCAGTACTGACCACCAAATTGTCGGTTTCTGTTTCCTTTCTTTTCCCTTTCTCCCTTAGCAACTGATTTTTCCCACTGGGTATCATTTTATTTTTTTTATCAGTGCTCTTCCCTTTTTATTCGGGATGTAACTTTGGATCTTTCCATGGATACACAGGAGGCAATAGGGGTCTCTACCACTCCCGTGACCACTTCGAAGCTACTAGCTTATCCTCGGTTTTAATCTCTCTTTTTTTTTTACTTTCAAGGGAGGGGAAAATCAAGAACCATACTCAAACAGGATCACAGGCTGTGTCAAGTACATCAGAGGAATCCGATCCAGAGATCTCAAGCCCCTAAGTAAGAAGATCAAGTCAAGTTTAAAGATGAGGCTAGTGATGGATCCTCTGAATACCTGGTTAGATATGGGTGTCCTTGGTAAGTTGATCCGTTTGGGGTTTTCTAAAAGCCATAGAATTACTGCAATTCTGTCCAATGGTCACTTAGTTCCTGTTCCAGCGAAAAATTTCCTCGAAAAATCATAGTTTCCTACGCATTTTGACCCAATAAAATAATTTTGAAAACAACTGAAAACAAGGGACTGCCTCTAAGAAAATAAAACACAATGTCAGTAGCCACCTAAAAACTTGATAGGCTCAGAGTTTTAATCCTATTCTACTGCAAGTGCACAATTATGCAATGTAGTACTTAGGGTATCGAATCCACAAGGACTCACGGCTCACACGATAGATTGTATGTTCTCAAGTTAAGCTAAATCAATCAAAAGAAAGCAGTAAACTAAAGCAAGTAAACAGAGAAGTGTTTTCAATAAGAGAAAGGCGCTAGACTTAGGAAGTTCTCGAGAATTATGCAATGTCAGATACTTAACTAACCGGATTTAGATTAAACACGAGTTCAAGAACTAGAAACACAATGCTAAACAATCAAACTCTCGCTGAGATTTTTTCTATATCTAGCAACCTAGTGATCCAAATCTCTTTGTGATCCTAGAGTTCTAAACAAGCATTAAGAACAGGTTCTATCGGTTCACAATTCTCCTAAACCAAATCTCTTTGTATCTAGTCAAATTGCTCACTCTAAATTTATTCAGATTATAACTCACACTCTCGTGCTAAGTTAATTATCTCAGATCTAAACCCTAGGTGATCAATCCAGAATTCAGTATTAAACACAATTTAGGTGATGAACGAACAGATTGTGAATCCTAATGAATCAGTTATCTAAATATGCATAAAACCCATATGAGAATTCCTAAATCTAACTAGGTTACTACTCAGACATATTATCGATTAAACAACACATCATGAATAGAAAACCAAAAGACTGAATAGATAAGATAAAGGTGTTCAAAATTCTTCTCTCAAGGTTACAAGTAGCAAGAATCAGCCCCTTAGAAAATCTCTCAATCTCCAAAAGCAAAAACAAAGTAAGAACAAGATCAACTGAATCATGAGTCTGAAAACCTAATTAAAACTCCTAAACTCGTTTTGGGGTCGGAGTAGAATTAAAGGAAACTTCGGGGTCTTTATGCAATTCTTCAAAACTTGTCTCAACTCGGCGTATAACTTCTCTCGCGCTCAGTGTCGACCGACACCAAGGTCAGTGTCGGTCGACATCCAGTCGTGACCGAGACACCAACTTCAGCTCCTTGCACAAATCACCAGAAACGTCCTATAATCCCGCTCTTTGCTCCAAACGCAAGCCTACCTATAGAAGACTCAATAGACTCGAAAAACCAGGTTAAAGACTCAATATACACAACTATATCATGGTTGAAAACCTAAAAAAACATGATATATCAACTCCCCCACACTTATCTCTTGCTTGCCCTCAAGCAAGTAAAAGAACTAAAGCATAAGAAAGAGGTTTGAAAACTCATAAACTCATTTTGTCCTAGGAACTTTCGCATTCACATTCACTTAGTAAGCCACTGAAAACTTTCCTGCAGATGTCAAGACCACAATATACTTCCCCCATACTTAGCAACTGTCCCAAGTAAACTCCACAATAAAGTTAGGATATTCAAGTTCACCTCATTACCCTTTGTATACAATTATGTGCGGTCTTACAGAGGGAGTCTTGATCAGAGAACACATGGACTCAACTCATTCAGTACTGTCCACCAAACTGTCAGTTTCTGGTTCCTTTCCTTTCCCTTTCTCCCTTAGCAACTGATTTTCCCACTGGGTATCCTTTTTTTTTTATCAGTGCTCTTCCCTTTTTATTCGGGGTGTAATTTTGGATCTTTCCATGGATACACAGGAGGTAATAGGGATCTCTACCACTCCCGTGACCACTTCGAAGCTACTAGCTTATCCTCGGTTTTAATCTCTTTTTTTTCTTTTACTTTCAAGGGAGGGGAAAATCAAGAACCATACTCAAACAGGATCACAGGCTGTGTCAAGTACATAAGAGGAATCCGATCTAGAGACTCAAGCCCCTAAGTAAGAAGATCAAGTCAAGTTTAAAGATGAGGCAAGTGATGGATCCTCTGAATACCTGGTTAGATATGGGTGTCCTTGGTAAGTTGATCAGTCTGGGGTTTTCTAAAAGTCATAGAA
Organism: Orychophragmus violaceus; assembly: GCA_030180135.1. NCBI lineage: Eukaryota > Viridiplantae > Streptophyta > Magnoliopsida > Brassicales > Brassicaceae > Orychophragmus > Orychophragmus violaceus. Next base: position 62,704,018 of record CM058234.1, on the reverse strand, counting down.
TTACTGCAAGTCTGTCCAGTGGTCACTTAGTTCCTGTTCCAGCGAAAAAATTTCCTCGAAAAATCATAGTTTCATACGCATTTTGACTCAATAAAACAATTTTGAAAACAATTGAAAACAAGGGACTGACTCTAAGAAAATAAAACACAATGTCAGTAGCCACCTCCCCCACACTTAGACTGCACTGTCCCCAGTGCAATCGTAGTATGAGATCGGGAGAAATTAAATTGGAACCAAAGAGTTTTTGAGCTGAAAATCCGAACCTGATCACGGCCAATGTCGACCGACACTAAGCTTAGTGTCGCCCGACATCGAGCTCGTCGTACCATACGCAGAGTGTTAAATGTGTCAGTGGTTAAGATCATGAGTTAGCACTCAATTCCTCACATGTTAGCTGCGTTGAGTCACACAAGATCACATCAAAAACAACAGTGGAGATGCAATAAACTCAAATAGTCATGGTTCCAAGCAAACAAGACTGAAAAACTAACTCAAAAGAAGCATAAAATGACTCAAGAAAAAGGAAAAAGAAAACCAAACGCAGAATCCGCAAGTGTCTAGAAGACTGGAGAGTCTCCATCGTCCGTCTCCTCCGAGTCAGCAGCCTCCTCCATCTCCTCCTCCTCTGAGCTCAAATGGACATGTGCCTGCGCTGACGCGCAACATCGAGGTTGCGGGTGGTGAACATGTTGTGAGCGCTGGCAGGACATCTTGTGGACTTTCTTCCAAATTCCCTTGAGGACAGATGCTGCCCACTTCTGAAACTGCCCTGGTGGCATGTCTTCTGCTGATCCAAGAAGCTCGGGAAACTCATCTGTATCATCAGCAGGGACAGCCTCATGCTCAGCAGCAGAGACAGCAGCTCTAGAAGATGCGCCTCTAAGCACAGTAGCACGGCGCGGAACAGCTCGGCAGAGATCTACATTCAGCTGGAAGGAGAGTGAGAGAGGATCATCAAAGATGCCTGTAAGCTTAGTCTCTGGGAGCGGAAAGAGGCGCTCAACACCAGATGTATCCGTGAAGTGCCACAAGAACTGTCTCCCACTGATATCTCCCTTGGTCAAGTGCATGCTCTTCAAATGTTGAAAGTCCATCGTGGACTTTGTGGTAAATATAGACATCTGACTCCGGTCAATCTGAAAGTGGTCAAAAATAGGAGTGAGCAGACTTCCAACAGACTATGTCTTTGTTGCTTTTCCACTGAATGCTCGTGTCTTTAGATCCTCCAGATGATGGGCAAAAACAGCTCCCATGTTCACATCAGCCACTAAACGAGCATCCTGATACACACTCTCATCAATAATGTCTCAAATCCCGAAATATAGTAGCAGGAGCTCAGTTATCCGCATCATTCCCGGCCCCATCTTGCACAAGATCGTGTTGGCGAATAGACGGACAAGATATCTCAAGACCGGGTGTCGCACCGCAGACTGTCGAGTGGTGTGAGAGTCATAAACACCATTACCAAAATGCTCCCAAAACACTTACACATCGGTCCACTTCTCGGGCAGGTTTACACGCTCCCTGTTCCGGTTAAATGAGTAGATGTCACACAACTCATGGATAGAAATCCTGTACCTCACCCCGTTAGCCATGAACGTCAACGTCCCTTCAGAAGCCGTTTTAACCACTTCGTTAGTGTAGTACACTCAGACTGTTGCCATGAACTGTCTGACTAACTCCGGGTGCAGATCATAATACTTGGTACAGATGGTACCCAGGCCTATCACCCTCAGGACGTGCAGGATGTCTGATCTGATCTTCAGCTTGTTCATAGTGGTTGTACAAGCGATCCGTGTGGGCAGGAGATAACCCCCACACCAAGCGTTTTAAAACAGGGAGTCATAGTCATCCCACTGCTCCAAGATTGGCCTGTAGATACAAGCAGTGGTCTTAGACTCTGTTGCAGGATCGTTCGCGAAGCATGTGAGCTCGAACTTAGTTCTTTCCATTCTTGGCCAAGGGGATCTAAGCTGCGCGTTCGAACCTGTCGCTCCAGTGCATCTCCTGGGTCGTTTGAAGCGGTTCAGAGAAGGATCCATCTGCAAAATAACCAACGAGCAGTCGAAAAGAATGAGGCTCAAGCGCATCAAAATTTCAAAGTCATAATCGCATCTAATTGAGCGTAGACAATCATCCACAGTACTCATATCAATCATATTCCATCATAAACTCATCCAAGATATCAATAAATCAATAAAAAATCGAAGCTTTCTTTCTTTGAATACGAACTGAAAAATGGAGATTCAGAGCCATACCTTCGCAGATCGATTAGATAGATACTAGAAATGGATAGAGAACGGAAAAACAAGTGGAATAGATCTTGTAATCGTCAAAAACGGTGAAGAAATGAGAGAGATGGCGAGAAAGTTTCGGCGAGAAAGAAGTGAGGAAGAAGAAGACTGGTCTCGGGTTATTAAAATATCTTACCTCAATTTCATCAATGTCGACCGACATCCAGCTTGATGTCGGTCGACACTTACATGTGTGAATCAAATCGACCTCTGGAAATCGACCTCGGTCGATTATCGTCCGTGCTCGAAAACTCCTTCGGAAATCGATGTCGACTGACATCCAGCTTGATGTCGACCGACACTGACTACACAGTGCTATGGATTCGGCATAACTTGACACAAAAACACCAAAAACGAAAAGAATCAAAATGCAAAACCGAAAATCCTAGTATATACAACTTACCAGTGGGTTGCCTCCCACTCAGCGCTTGTTTTAAGTCGTTAGCTTGACTTGGATGGGAGATTAGACTCTCGGTGGTTTCAACAGAGGCCGTGAGTGCCTCTGCGAAAGTCTCCTCATCCATGGTGGAGAGTAAGCAGTTTCAGCGTGAGCTCGTCCAAGGAACGAGGGATTAGGATCATAGTGAAGCTTTGGCGCATCAGAGTGCTTCCCTACATTCACAACAAAGGAGTTAGCAGGTTTGAGTATAGGAGATGCATACCTTTGCTTGGGTGAAGCTCTGATGTGTGGAGCTTTCTGCTTATTAGCAGTTGCAAGCTCTGAAGATGTCATAGTGGAATTTTGCGAAACCACCATCTTCTCTTCTCCAGTATCAGAAACTGAAGCCTCACAAGTTTGAGCTTCTTGCTCCATCACAATGCTAAAGGTTTGACCGTCAATCTTGGGCTTGCGCAGCATATTCATCTCAAAGTGTAGAGGCTCATCTCCCAGGTGTAGATCAATCAGACCATTCCTCACATCAATCTTTGCTCCAGCTGTGGCTAAGAAAGGTCTTCCCAGTATCAGAGGATCATTCGGCTCATTATCGTACCTTAGCACCACAAAGTCTGTTGGAACCAAATAGTTTCCAACTCTGATTGGGACATCCTCAAGAACACCTTCCGGAAACCTTCTTGACTGATCAGCTAGGACCAGAGAGATCCTAGTTTGTGAAAAATCTGTCATCCCCAGTCTCTCCGCCACAGAGTATGGCATGAGATTTCCAGCAGCTCCTAAATCACACAAGGAATGCTTGAAGCCATTCTCAAAGATGGAACAACTCAACACAAATACACTAGGATCTGATAGCTTCTTGGGGACCTAATTAAGCAACACGTCACTGACTCGTTTAGGAAGTACTACCACCCATTCCTTCAATTCCTCGTCCATAGGTAGCATCTTCTCCAAGTATCTCTGTATACAAGGATGATAGGGCAAAGTATCAGCTTGTGGATCCTCTTTCAACTTCTTATCCATCACTTCCAGGTGTCTGGCTTCTTCAAGCACTTGTTGAGACTTCACAGACACCTCAGGGAAAGGTACAAGAGGTTTATGAGCCTTCTCTTCAGCAATAGCACAAGCTGTTGCTAAATCTGGCTCATCATGCTCTTGATGTCGACCGACGTTGAGTTGATGTCGGTCGACATTGACTGATTTATCTTTGATGTCGACTCCAAAATCGGTTAAGGTCGATTTCCATTCGTCATGAGGACTCGAAATCCTTGTTGAAAGTGGATGTCGACCGACATTAAAGGCAGTGTCGGTCGACATTGGGATCACAGCTTCGGGTTTTTGACCATCTTCGACGAGTTCAGCAGTCTTATTCTCAAAATTTTCTCCTTGACTCGACCCATCATCAATCTAAACTGACCAAGCATTGATGTGGGTGTCTATGACATTCTTCCCCTTAACTGAACTTGAAATCTGGTTCACTTGTGTGTCCAGCTGCTTCATGTGAGTACTCAAAGATTCAAACTTCCCATTCAGATCTTCATACACAGCATCAAGCTTCTTGTTGAAGTCCACAATAGTATTTGTCTGACCTTCCAGCAACTGCTCCATCATAGCTTCCAGCTTGCTCTCACGAGCATTGGTAGCAGGAGGTGCTTGATAGGAGGATGATCCATATGTCCTCTGGTAAGAACTGTTCTGCTGAAAAGGCTTCTGGTAACCAACATTCTGACCATATCCAGAAGAGTTTTGATTGATTGTGAAAGCACTCTCCTGTCCGCCATTAAAGAACTTGTTGTTCTGCTCGTTCCCAAACCTGTTTCCCTGAAATCCATAACTACTAATGTAGTTCACATTCTCTTCTGTGCAGCCTTCTTCAGGACCAAACTCTTCAACATCTTGAGCAAAGTGGACATGCTTCTTACTAGTCAACAAGTTGTGAACAGAATCCAACTTGTTCTGCATCTCAGCCATCTGTAGATGATCCAACTTTCCACCATACTCTTTCCTTCTCTGATCTGCAGTCTTAGCACTGTTGCTGCTCACCAAATTCTCAATCAACACTCTAGCTTGTTCAGGAGTCTTTGTGTTGAAGTTGCCATTGCTGGCAGCATCTAAAGCAGACTGGTACCAGAGATCCCCACCTCTGAAGAAAATGCCCAGCAGCTGAACTTCAGAGAATCCATGATGAGGACAATCTCGTTGGTACCTCTTAAACCTCAACCAAGCAGACTTAAATGGCTCTGTAGGTCCCTGAGTGAATGTCAGAAGATCCTGTCTGAGCTGATCTAAGCGAGCATCATCATAAAAATGTTGCAGGAACTCTCTCGTCACTGCATCCCAAGTAGTGAACTTCCCAGGTGGAAGTTGCTTAAGCCAAGCTGCAGCTTCTCCAGCAAGAGAGTACGGAAAAAGCTTAAGGTATAGAAAATCATAACCCACTCCATCGTGCTTCATCCCAGTGACGAAGGCTTCAAAATCCTCAATGTGATCCATGGGTTGCTCATTGGGAAGACCATGGAAAGGATGTTGTCTCAGAAGTGTGTAGTAGAGAGTCTTGACTTCAAATTCACCCCTCTCAAAAGGGGGAGGTACAATTGCTGACCGGTTAGCATATAACTCATATGGTCGGTTGTAATCAGCAAGAGTCCTCTCAGCGGCCGGAGGATTAGGTTGCTGTCCATTACCTCCAGCATTGACCATCTGCCCCTCACCTTGAGGTTGTTTAGGTTCAGGGATTACTCGTCCCTCAGCATCAATCCTTTGCCCCTGATCATTGTAGGGGTTGTTCTGTTGGTCTTTCAGAACTCCTTTAGCACCTGGTCTCAAATTCAAACGATTGTTCATCATTCTTGTTCTTTGACCCTTTCTGTTCGTTCTCTCAAGTTTAGCAAGCTCCTCAAGTCTGAGGTTCAAAAAATCTTCGCTCTGTTTGCTTCGGGTATGTCGATTAGGCATACACTGACTTCAAAACACTGTCTCGAGGTTGATGTCGAGTGACACAAAGGAGGGTGTCGGTCGACACTGGATGCGGATATCGATTCCTGCAGCAACAAAACAAGCCAAACCGAGAAAAATCAGTAACAAAAGAAATAAACGACTTAGACAAAACTTTAAAACAAAATCTATCGACGAACTCAGTTGAGTCCCCGGCAACGGCGCCAAAAACTTGATAGGCTCGGAGTATTAATCCTATTCTACTGCAAGTGCACAATTATGCAATGTAGTACTTAGGGTATCGAATCCACTAGGACTCACGGCTCACACGATAGATTGTATGTTCTCAAGTTAAGCTAAATCAATCAAAAGAAAAAAGTAAACTAAAGCAAGTAAACAGAGAATTGTTTTCAATAAGAGAAAGGCGCTAGACTTAGGAAGTTCTCGGGAATTATGCAATGTCAGATACTTAACTAACCGGATTCAGATTAAACACGAGTTCTAGAACTAGAAACACAATGCTAAACAATCCAACTCTCGCTGAGATTGTTTTTATATCTAGCAACCTAGTGATCCAAATATCTTTGTGATCCTAGAGTTCTAAACAAGCATTAAGAACAGGTTCTACCGGTTCACAATTCTCCTAAACCAAATCTCTTTGTATCTAGTCAAATTGCTCACTCTAAATTTAATCAGATTATAACTCACACTCTCGTGCGAAGTTAATTATCTCAGATATAAACCCTAGGTGATCAATCCAGAATTCAGTATTAAACACAATTTAGGTGATGAACGAACAGATTGTGAATCCTAATGAATCAGTTATCTTAACATGCATAAAACCCTTATGAGAATTTCTAAATCTAACTAGGTTACTACTCAGACTGTTGGAATTGTGTCCAGTAATCTCGGTACTGTCTCTAGAAAGTAAGAGTATGTCAATGATCAGACATAAGTCATATAATACTGGGGGTCATGATGGCTTGCTAGAGTCCGCTCATGATCTATAAGTCTTGGACTTATTGCCTTTATTATATGATCCCATATGGGTCACACGCCTAAGCTAACAGGAAAATGTGTAGGAACGGTTTAGCAGAAGTACGGTAAAAGTGCTAGGCATTTACTGTACTTAGAGAGAATAAAACGGTTTGGCCACTGTGTGTCGATCGATACACAAGGTGTGTCGGTCGACACAGTGCGCGAATGCCGTCGAGTTAATTGGTGTTTGGGCCAAATGGCCCAAACGGAACAGGACAAGTTTTATAAGATAAAACTCGAGTTCAGAACAAAAAAAACTACCCTAGCCCCTTAGCCGAAATCTCTCTCTCTCTGCGCCGAGTTCCTTGTGGTCTAGCAGCCGTTTTCTGTGATCGCGTGTGTGAACCTTTGGAGGATTCATCTCTCGGTGTTTCTCTGATCTCTGACCTGTTATCTCCTTCCGCTGCAATTAACAGGTAAAAGGTGAGATCATCAATTGTTTCTATTCGAGAAGAACCTAGATCAGCATGTTTAGGATGATATGAATCAGAGAATTGAATCAGGATCAACTGAACATTACTTCAGTGGTATCAGAGCTATTGGTTCTGGTTTTTCTTGTTTAGATTCAAGTTTAGGATTGTTTTTCTTGTTTAAAAGTGTTTTGAATCAACTACTGATAAGAGAAATCACTTAAGTAACAAGAATTGAAACCTAAACATATGAAAAAATCGCATGATCAAGCTATATGATTTGGTATGCGATCTGATCCGAGAAAAAGAGTATCGGCTGCGATCGCATGGATCGATCGATACGATCGCATGGATCGGTCGATACAGTCTATCGGCTAACCCTGTTAACGCGTGAAAGCATCGATTGATGCAGGATCGATGCAGGTTCGATGTTGGTGCATCGACCGATGCGGTTGGTGCATCGATCGACACGGTTAGGGTTTTGGCTCGGTTCCGTGCATGCGTGAGAGCATCGATCGATACAGGATCGATGCACGATCGATGCAGGATCGATGCTAAGAGCATCGACCGATGCGGTTGATGGATCGATCGACACGGTTGGTTCATCGATCGACATGGTTGGTTTAAGGCTCGGTTTAATATTTTGATTAAAATTAAACGTCACGGTTTAATAAACAGAATTAATAATTTTATTAAGTCTGGTTAAACCGGGATAAGAAATCCAAAGTCGAAAAATTGGATTTTGTGCCTAAACCAGGATTTTCTAATTTGATTTGGTTGGACCAAATAAATTGAGAAAATCCGGTTTAGTAAATAACCGGTTGACAATTGTGGTCATCGTAGTAATTAAAATTTGGTTAGACCAATTTTAATGAACCAGACCGGTTATGTCATTTAATTGGACAATTGGGTCATGTCTTGGACATGGACCAATTCTTGGGCCTCGGGCCAAGAAGTTAAAACAATTGGGCCAATTATTTGAGTCTTTCTTCAGATTAATTTAAAATTTATTTTATAAAGAATATAAAGTCGATTTTAAATTAAAGTTTCCGAAATTTTGAAATTAGAAAGTTTCTTAAATTAGAAGTTTCTGGATTTGCGGGTTTTGGATTTTAAAGAAATTTCTAAAGTTAGAAAGTTTCCGTTTTTAGAAAGTTTCCAATTTTAGAAAGTTTCCAAAATGGTAGGTTTCAAAAATGGAAAGTTTCCCGAAATAGTAATCTTTTATTTTGGGAATGAATTTTTAAATAAACCTACAAACCTCAAATAATATCAAGCGTTGGATGTCTTGTCCATTCTATGTCAGCTGTCGAAGCCCATTCAATTGTATTCATGGCCTTACAGTGTGAGGGTGTCTGCTTTTGCGTGGATAAGACGGTTTGTGATTCATAAATGTCATTGGGAGTCCCAGACATTAATGATTACATGACTGTATAGTCTGGTTTTCTTGACTAGGCCATCGGGAGTCCCGGGCCTTGAGACATCAGAGTGGATTGGGCCTCGGGCCCAGATTCACAACCAAGAGTTATATCACGGATATAATTAGCCGATATAGGGCTTACCGATATAAGCTAAGGTTGGGTGATGGCCAGTGGCCCACTTTGATCTTAGTTATATGTGGATCTTGGAATCATTATATTCTATTGAGGGTAACTTATGTTATTGAATATAATGCATGATTAATCATATTAAATTTAATACGAGATTAATCATATTGAACATTTTAACTAATAACCTTTTTATCTATATATTTCAGCTATGACTACTACAAGCACACAAAACACATTCTCAATCCGGTCTGTTCTCGAGAAGGAGAAGCTGACTGGAACGAACTTCCTGACGTGGTCAAGGAACTTGAGGCTAGTCCTCAAGCAGGAGAAGAAGGATTATGTCCTTCGTGATCCTCTCCCCGAGAGGCCTCCTGCCAATGCCGCCAGGACTCTGCATAATGTTTTGGAAAAGCATTCGTCAGATGAAAATGATGCCTATTGCCTGATGTTGGTGACAATGACTCCTGAGCTGCAAAAACAGTTCGAGAGTGTATTGTCACCCATCGAGATAATGGCAAGCCTGAAATCGCTTTTTCAGGAGCAGGCAAGGACTGAGAGGTTTCAAACAGTTAAGAACCTCTTGGACTGCAAGTTGGCTGCGAATGCGGCAGTGAGTCCTCATGTCTTGAAGATGATGGGTTATCTCGATCATCTTCAGAAACTCGACTGCCCAATCAGCCAGGAACTTGCCTGCGACATCATTCTGCAGTCATTACCTGCAAGCTATGATCAGTTCATTCTGAACTTTAACATGCATGGCTTGAGTAAGACATTGCCTGAGCTTCACGGAATGCTCAAGACTGCGGAGCCCAATTTGAGGAAAACCGCCAAGGACCCCAATGTGCTTATGGTGCAGAAGGGCAAGGGGTTTAAGAAATCCTCTGCTAAGGATAAGGGAAAGGCCAAGGCTGTCCAAGTCGCGGACAAGGACACGCCAAAGCCCAAGCCCAAGTCCAAGGCTGGGCCAACTGACATATGCAGGTTCTGTAAAGAACCAGGGCATTGGAGGAGAGAATGTAAGAAATTCCAGGAAGGTCTAAAGGAATTGAAGAAGAAGACTTTTGAGACTTCTTCAACAGGTATTTTTGTTATAGAAGTTAATACAACTACTTCTGATAATACCTCATGGGTTATGGATACTGGTTGTGGGGCTCATATTTGTACTAATATGCAGGCACTCAGCAACAGTAGAAGGCTGAAGCAAGGACAAGTGGAGCTACGAGTTGGGAATGGAGCGAAAGTTCCAGCACTAGCTGTAGGCACTTACTTGTTGTCTTTACCTTCGGGATTGATTTTAGAACTCAATAATTGTTATTTTGTACCTGCTATAAGCAGAAATATTATTTCAATTTCTTTGTTGGATTTGGAAGGTTATGATTTTTCAGTTAAGAATAAATTATGTTCCTTCAATCGCAACAATTTGTTCTATGGTTCTGCCCCTCTTATGAATGGGCTTTACATACTCGATCAATCCGCGCCAATTTATAACATTAATACCAAACGGTTCAAACCTAATGAGGAGAACCAAACGTTTCTATGGCACTGTCGTTTAGGGCACATCAGCGAGAAACGCATCAAGAGGCTCCATTCGAATGGACTTCTTGGCTCATTTGACTTTGAGTCATGTGAGAAATGCGAATCCTGCATGATGGGCAAAATGACACGGGCCCCCTTTAATAAACCTAACGAGAGGGCCAGTGACGTATTGGGCCTGATACACACTGATGTGTGTGGCCCAATGTCCACAAATGCAAGAGGAAACTATCAGTACTTCATTACCTTTACTGATGATTTCAGTAGGTATGGATATGTTTATTTAATGAAACATAAGTCTGAATCTTTTGAGAAGTTCAGAGAATTCCAAAATGAAGTACAGAACCAACTTGGCAAAAGCATTAAGGCTCTTCGGTCCGACCGAGGAGGAGAATACTTAAGCCAAGAATTCAGTGATCATCTGAGAGAGTGTGGGATCGTATCCCAACTCACTCCTCCTGGAACACCTCAATGGAATGGTGTGTCTGAAAGGAGAAATCGGACCTTATTGGATATGGTTCGATCTATGATGAGTCACACAGACCTTCCAATATCCCTTTGGGGATATGCTCTGCTAACAGCAGTGTTCACTCTAAATAGAGCGCCATCAAAAGCAGTAGCAAAGACACCATATGAATTATGGACTGGAGTAGCTCCAGTGCTGTCTTATCTAAGAATTTGGGGTTGTGAAGCCTATGTCAAGAGATTAATCTCAGATAAGCTTACACCAAAATCTGATAAATGCTACTTCATTGGTTATCCACGGGAAACCAAGGCTTATTACTTCTATCTACGTTCCGAGAACAAGATCTTTGTTGCCCGGGATTGTAACTTTCTTGAGAGGGAGTTTCTCTCTAAGAAAGACAGTGGGAGTAAGGTACTGCTTGAAGAAATTCAAGATGAACAGGATACTGCTCAACCTAATGAGGAAGAGCAGCAGGAGGACCTACAAGAAATTGTAGAGCCTGAACCTGTAGTACCTGAAGTTCGAAGATCCGGGAGGATCCGTCACGAACCCGAGAGATATCAAGGATTCCTCGTGACTGACTGTCATGATCTTTTGATCATTGATGGTGATGAACCATCGAACTTCAATCAAGCCATGATGGGCCCAGATTCCTCTAAGTGGCGCAAAGCCACTGATTCCGAAATGGACTCCATGTCAGTCAACCAAGTGTTTTCGTTGGTTGATTTGCCTGCTGGTGTAAAAGCCATCGAGTGCAAATGGATCTTCAAGAAGAAGATTGACGTGGATGGAAATGTCCAGATTTATAAAGCCAGGTTGGTGGCAAAAGGTTTCAGACAAGTTCACGGTGTGGATTACGATGAAACCTATTCACCAGTGGCTATGATGAAATCTATTCGGATTCTACTAGCAACTGCAGCTTTTCATGATTATGAAATTTGGCAGATAGACGTGAAAACCGCCTTCCTGAATGGTATTCTGGAAGAGGATGTGTATATGACACAACCTGACGGTTACATAGATCCAAAGAATGCTGGGAAAGTATGCAAGCTTCATAAATCCATTTATGGATTGAAGCAAGCATCGAGGAGCTGGAATCTTCGTTTGGATGAAGCGATCAAGCAATTTGACTTCATCAGAAACGAAGAAGAACAATGCGTGTATAAGAAAACTAGTGGGAGCAAGATTGTATTTCTTATTCTGTATGTCGATGACATACTGCTTCTCGGAAACGACGTTCCAATGCTAAAGTCGGTAAAGGACTGGCTTGGAAGTTGTTTTTCCATGAAAGACATGGGTGAAGCCGCATACGTTCTTGGAATTAGGATCTATAGAGATAGATCTAAAAGGCTGATAGGCTTGTGTCAAGACTCATACATTGACAAAGTCCTGCAAAGATTCAGCATGAAAGATTCCAAGAAGGGCTTCACGCCAATGGTACATGGCACAACGCTAAGCAAGAAGCAGAGCCCTACGTCGGCTGCTGAGCTTGAGCGCATGAAAAATATTCCTTATGCATCTGCAATAGGATCTATCATGTATGCCATGATCTGTACTCGTCCTGATGTTGCTTATGCATTGAGCATGACGAGTAGATACCAGTCAAATCCAGGTGAAAACCATTGGATTGCCGTAAAGAACATCTTGAAGTATCTGAGACATACTAAGGATAAGTTCTTGGTGTACGGTGGAAGTGATGTGCTTAAAGTCAGTGGATTCACGGACGCAAGTTTCCAGACAGACCAAGATGATTTCCGGTCACAGTCCGGTTATATCTTTAGTCTGAATGGCGGTGCAATCAGTTGGAGAAGCTCCAAGCAAGACACCGTTGCTGATTCCACTACAGAAGCTGAATATATCGCCGCTTCAGAAGCTGCGAAGGAAGCTGTTTGGATACGAAAGTTCATCATTGAACTAGGTGTGATACCAGATGCGGCTGAGCCTCTGGCACTGTTTTGTGATAACAATGGTGCTATTGCTCAGGCAAAGGAACCAAGATCACACCAGAAATCCAAGCATGTTCAAAGAAGATTTCACTTGATATGTGACATCGTTAATAGAAAGGAAGTCAAGATCAGCCGAGTCCCGACAGATGAAAATGTCGCTGATCCGTTGACAAAGCCACTCCCAAGGCCTAAGCTCGAGTTACTGACTGAAGCTGTAGGCATTAGAAACATTGAAATGTAATCTAAATTTGAGTGGGAGTTTGAGGGCTTTATTTAGTTATTTGATATGTTCTTGTAAAACATTTTATGTTTAATGAAATTATTATTTCAAGATTATTTTAACTGTGATGAAATAATCGTTCCAAAATGATATGAACCATTTTATAGGTCATCGAAGTAAATGACTTGATCTTAAGTCATCGAAGTCATTTAGCTTGATCATGAGACCCTATATTTGATAGATATTTTATATCATCCCGTCCCTAGTCGAAGGTTGTTGAAATTGGAACACCAACAACCGTGTGAGACTGGATTGGTACGTGACTTATGACAAAGTCTCAGTGTGTCATAGATGCGCGGCATCAAAGTCAGTACATAGGTGTATGTTTGGGAACATACGACCGGACAAGACCCGCTTATAAGAACTCTTCAGGATATTTATATATGTGTCATAAGAGATTCTTACTACGACTATAGAGTATAGTCCTTAGACCTGAGTTCGCATGCATGTGACTGCACATGGACTGATGCACTTTGATCATTGTCTAACGCTATCGTTCTGCGATAGTTATAAGGACCTTGTTTGGGTACATTATGAAATGAGTAGCTTACAGTGATGGAACAAGACGGAATTTGTCCCTCCAATATAAATGGAGTGAATATCTCTGGGCCAATCGGAGATTTGATTACTGGAAAATGCATGGCCATGCTCAAACGGACTGTCCCGAGTCGTTTGGATTGTCAGTATCGAATCAGAGTCCGATGAACAAGATTAGGCTTTATAAGGATGACACCAATCTTGCCTTATGACTAATCGAGATATTGTGACAAAAGGATTATGAATACAGAGATTCCAGTACAAGTGGGAGATTGTTGGAATTGTGTCCAGTAATCTCGGTACTGTCTCTAGAAAGTAAGAGTATGTCAATGATCAGACATAAGTCATATAATACTGGGGGTCATGATGGCTTGCTAGAGTCCGCTCATGATCTATAAGTCTTGGACTTATTGCCTTTATTATATGATCCCATATGGGTCACACGCCTAAGCTAACAGGAAAATGTGTAGGAACGGTTTAGCAGAAGTACGGTAAAAGTGCTAGGCATTTACTGTACTTAGAGAGAATAAAACGGTTTGGCCACTGTGTGTCGATCGATACACAAGGTGTGTCGGTCGACACAGTGCGCGAATGCCGTCGAGTTAATTGGTGTTTGGGCCAAATGGCCCAAACGGAACAGGACAAGTTTTATAAGATAAAACTCGAATTCAGAACAAAAAAAACTACCCTAGCCCCTTAGCCGAAATCTCTCTCTCTCTGCGCCGAGTTCCTTGTGGTCTAGCAGCCGTTTTCTGTGATCGCGTGTGTGAACCTTTGGAGGATTCATCTCTCGGTGTTTCTCTGATCTCTGACCTGTTATCTCCTTCCGCTGCAATTAACAGGTAAAAGGTGAGATCATCAATTGTTTCTATTCAAGAAGAACCTAGATCAGCATGTTTAGGATGATATGAATCAGAGAATTGAATCAGGATCAACTGAACATTACTTCACAGACATTATTGATTAAACAACACATCTTGAATAGAAAATCAAAAGACTGAATATATAAGATAAAGGGGTTCGAAATTCTTCTCTCAAGGTTACAAGTAGCAAGAATCAGCCCCTTAGCAAATCTCTCAATCTCCAAAAGCAAAAACAAAGTAAGAACAAGATCAACTGAATAATGAGTCTGAAAACCTAATTAAAACTCCTAAACTCGTTTTGGGGTCGGATTAGAATTAAGGAAAACTTCGGGGTCTTTGTGAAATTCTTCAAAACTTATCTCAACTCGGCATATAACTTCTCTCGCGCTCAGTGTCGACCGACACCAAGGTCAGTGTCGGTCGACATCCAGTCGTGACCGAGACACCAACTTCAGCTCCTTGCACAAATCACCAGAAACGTCCTATAATCCCGCTCTTTGCTCCAAACGCAAGCCTACCTATAGAAGACTCAATAGACTCGAAAAACCAGGTTAAAGAATCAATATACACAACTATATCATGGTTGAAAACCTAGAAAAACCATGATATATCAATTAGCCACGAAAATTTTGTGGCTAATTCGTGGCTATTCGGCAGATTTCTTATAGTGCAGCGAGGATGGACTGTATATCAATTAGACGTCAAGAGCGCATTTCTATATGGGGAACTCAAGGAAGAGGTCTATATAGACTAACTAGAAGGATTTGTCAGAGTAGGGGAGGAGGACAAAGTCTTCCGGTTGAGGAAGGCAATGTATGGTCTGAAACAGGCACCAAGGTCCTGGTTCAGCAAAATAGAGGGTTATTTCAATGGGAAAGGATTCCAGAAGAGCATCTATGATCACACACTTTTCTTAAATAAAATAGAAGACAATATTCTGGTTGTAAGCCTCTACGTGGACGACTTGATAGTCGCTGGAATTGATGAGGTTATGTGCACATAATTCAAGTCTTCAATGCACAAGGAGTTTGAGATGACAAACATGGGGAAAATGAGGTTCTTCCTTGGAGTTTAAGTTCAACAAAGCAGTGAAGGCATCCATATCTGTCAAAAGAAGAAGGCAAAAGAGGTTCTCGAGAGATTCAACATGAGTGATTGCAATTTTGTGAAGAATCCAATTGTTCCAGGAACTGTTCTTTCAAAGGAATGGAGCATAAGATCTGATGCTACACTCTACAAACAGTTGGTCGAATGCCTCATGTATCTCACGGTAACTCGACATGGTATGATGTTTGTAGTATGCTTGATTGCTCGGTTCATGGCTAATACTAAGGAAGTACATATCCTGATTGCAAAGAGAGTCTTAAGGTACTTAATGGGGACATTGGACTTTGGAGTACACTACATGAAGTGTTCGGAGTTAAGTGTGTTGCGTTTTACTGACATTGGTTATGCTCGGGATATAGACAACAAGAAAAACACTTCAGGATATGTCTTCTTGCTGAATGGTACTGCAATATGTTGGAGCTCAAGAAAACATGACATAGTCACTCTTTCTTCTACTGAAGCTGAATATGTTGCAGCAACTTCCTCAGCTTATCAGTGCGTTTGGCTCAAATGAATACTGCACGAGCTGAGTGTCAATGGAGTTGAATACATCAATATTATGTGCGACAACATCTCGGCATCAAGTTATCCAAGAATCCAGTCATGCATTGTAGAACCAACCACAGTGATGTAAGGTTTCACTATCTACGCAATCTGGAGAGTGAAGGAGTAATGAGGTTTGTTTTCTGTGGAACAAATGATCAGGTTGCAGACATTTTGACAAAACCTATTAAATTGGATCAATACGAAAATCACAGAAGTTCACTTAGAGTTTGGTGATTGGAAGGACTACACTGATGCTAGTAAGCATTACAATTTAAGGAGTGGAATTTGGTAGTATTTGAATAAGTATAGCTTGTTTTTAGGAGTTGAATAAGTCCTTTCGGTTAGAGATTTGTTTCTGTTTTTGTTTACTTGTGGTTCCTTAGTTTTCTATTTCTGTTTTATTCATAAGGCTACTATAAAGATCCATGTATTCTCTCCGTTTTCAACTAATCAAAATCATCTTCGATATATCTTGAGTTCAGAAATAGAGTGTTCTTGTTTTGTTTTCAATATGGTACACCGGTGATTTACACGAAGAAGCTGGAGGAAGAGACGGAACCTTTGGCGATGGATCGTGTGAAAGCTGAAGTGAGGCTAGCGATACAGAAAGATCGAATGGAGAAGAAGATTTCACAAGCGGAACTAGCGAAACAGATCAACGAGCGTACGCAGGTGGTTCAAGAATAAAAAAACGGGAAAGTCGTTCCTAACCAAGATGGAGAAGGTTCTAGGTGTTAAACTCAGGGGTCATGTAAAATAATATAAGGGAAAATTGGCCAGAAAATACTAAAAAGGGTAGAAATTAAGTAAATTGCAATTTGTTTTTGGAAACCATTTTGGATGAGGCAAAATGACAATACCACCCTTGCAAGTTGGATTCTCATTTTATATAATCACGCAAGTTTTTTTTCTTATCTTCTTCTTCTTCTTCTCTCCCTCTCTCTCTCTCTCTCTCTCTCTCTCTCTCTCTCTCTCTCTCTCTCTCTCTCTCTCTCTCTCTCTCTCTCTCTCTCTCTCTCTCTCTCTCTCTCTCTCTCTCTTTCCTTTTCAAATCTGGGTTTTGTATGATTTCTACGTAAATAAAAATCTCTCATAATAATTTAGAAAAGATGAATCTCAAATCAAGATTCAAAAAGCCCGATTATAACGAGTTAATTTGGTAGGTATTTTTCGACAAAAATTTTGTGATTTGTGGAACAGTAAATTGATATAGTTTGTAAAACTTCGATTTTCACTTTTTAATGTAGATCCACAACGATCTGGTAAGAGATCAAGAAAAAATTTCTGACGAGTTGATTCATATTCATTGAGTCGGCTCAGTGAGTTTGGTATGTGTTAACACAATATTGGACGGGTTAAAACAATTTAGTTAATTTTTAAAGTGATTGTTCAAGTTATTAGGTATCATATAAAATATAAAAGTTTACCGATAATTTTTTGGTTAATGCGATAACAAAGTTGTTTTCAATTAGGATTTTGACGAATTTATCCATATTCGTTATTTATATATATATATATATATATATATAAAATATAGAAGTTCACCAATAATTGTTTTGTTAACGCGATAAGAAAGATGTTATCATATAAAAGATGTATGTGTTAACACAATCATTAAACATGTTAACTCAATTATTATCTAGTTAACTTTTTTGGTGTGTGTTATGTTAATAAATATCATATAGAATATAGAAATTCCCCGATATATTTTTGTTTAACGTTATAAGAAAGTTGTTTTCTGTTGATGAAATTTCCTACGAGTAATTAATCGTATTTTCTGGCCAGATTCTATTTTTGAGACGATTCAAACCGTTTTCATCATTGGTCACTGTCTCACCTGAAGAGGAGGATGAAGCCTTATCCGTAGTATGCAAATCGTTTTTGTATTATGAAACTTCGATTGATAACGTAAGTCCTCATTCTGTCATCACCTCCATCATCTTATTTCCAGATAACAAAATCAGGAGTTACTTACATATTTGGTCGGAAAAACACTGTCTAATATTTTTTCGGGTTTTTCTATCTCATCAATTTCTAATTCTGAAATTCAATATCCCAGATTTGAAGATCTATCGCAATGACAGAAGAGAGAGAGAAAGAGAAAAAAAAAGGAGAAGAGAGAAAGAAATAAAAGGAAGAAGATAAGAAAACGTGAAAGAGAGAGAAAAGATACTATTAGATAAGGGTAGAATTGGAATAAAAATATGTGTCAGTGGGGTATGGTCATCGATTTAATTATAATGTCACATATGTCCATAGAGCCTAATTTCACATAATAATAAACGATGTTGTATCTAGTTTCGAACGAGTGTAAAAATAAATAAAAGATGTTTTGGAAAGTAAACGACAATGTATTCTCGCAAACGATTGTGAAAATTAAGAACTCTTGGTTTCGTATAACTTGGACAAAAAGACAGAACGGTACAAAGTCACTTTATTGTTGTGCATTTTTATGGATAATTCTGCTACATCCAGGGGAATTGTGAAGTTGAAGGTCGATGGATTTGACTTGTAGATAGCTATCGAGAGCGTCCATGCAGCTTTTGCGACAATTACCACTCATCTTATAGCCACCGTACAGAGAGTCGAGGTCAATTGCCAAGTAGCAGTTAATCCAAATGAATCCTGATTTGATTGATCTCGAAACCATGTTGATCATGTCAACGTTTTGGCTCAGTATTCCAGCTGCTAGACCGTGTTGTTTGCGTATTTGATACATTCCTCTACCGTCCTCTGAAAGCAAATTTTCAGAGATCTTTAGTGTTGTAGAATGTGATAGCGATTTGATAGAAGGGAAATGTTTTTTTTTTTTCCTTTTCTGTTTGCTTTACTTGAATTTCATCAAAGACATGACTGGTCATGGGTTCAAAAAGTGATTGAAAGGGTCAACACAAGAGTCGAACCTTGATTTAGTGCAATAGGCTAAATTTTCCAATTATGCTAGTTGTTTACCGCACTTTTTAGATGAAATTTAAGTTATATAAGGATTTATGGGGTGTTATATGACACCATATATCTCTTAGTGGGCATGCCACTGAATTGTCCAAAAATTCATATTCTGTATCTAGACTCATTATTGACTAGATACATCGTCTAACTCTCACTAACAGTCATTGGTCTAGCTAAGCTTATTTAGTTAGTATATGTTGATCAACATAATCACTAAGTATGTTTTAATGCGGATTAGGCTGAGATTTCTTGTTTTAATAGAAAGACTGACTTTGACGAGACGGTTGATAATAAGAACAATTCAGGATCGTATGGAGAACAGGTCGGGGACCATGTTTATATTTATGTAACCAAAAACTGGGTGAAATTTTTCGAATTTCGAACTGATTCCAAAAGGAGAACAGTTCGGTTTTCTAAACGAGTTCGAAGAGAACATGTCGGAGCAAAAGGAAAGTTACAAGTAGTAGTTGTGTGCAGTAAATTTTGTCCCCCCCCCCTCATAAACGATCTTCGAAAAGTATTTTATAGAAAGAGTTCTGGTGTCAGATCTCCTTCAATTCGGGATGACGTGTCATCCCCTGCGTCTTTCTGGGGCATGGTACTTCGAGTCTTGCGCTCGAACTGCTCCGCGGTGCACTACAGAAGTGATAATTGCAGGACGCTGGGCTACTATTCAAGTAGGTCACTATTCGTCTGTCCACTCTGCCACACGCCGTTTTCTGGTTGATATCGAGATTGTAGATCGGCGCCGTAATGATGACAGACCGGTGGGCACACGCGGACTGGATTTGGGCCGGCTTCAGTTGATTTTTTGAAATGGGCCTTAAATATCAAGATGGTTCTAGCTAATTGGGGATGCTAAGCCCATCTCCAACAATAAGCCCCCCCCCCTCAGTTTGGTGGATAAAGGCTGCATCGAATGCATCAAATTTATTTCGAGTTTTATAATTAGCTCGGTGCATCTTAGCCCGGTGTGGAAGTTGAAGAGTCATAGGTGATTAGGTTTGTGGAGTTCCCTGCGGTTGGTGCTCACGTGCTGATAATGAACCGATATCATTATTAAGTCTCCGTAAAGTTTTCCCGCTCCTTTTCTAGTAAACGGAGATCGAAAAGACGTAAACCTTAAGAGTTTTGATCGGTTTTCGCGCCTATCTGCCACACGTTGGTTTGGACTTCTCCACTTCCTTTTATTTTTCTATTTAAGTCTCAATCCAAAACTTTCTTCATACTCTTTCTCGCATAAAAAGCACTTTCCTTCCTCTCCTTTGTTTAGCTTGTGATTTTTACTCCATCTCGTCACGATTTGTTCGGAATTTTCTTTGTCTTTGCCTTTTTTTTTTTGCGGCGTCTTCTTTATTCAGGATTTTCCAATTTCCCGTAGGTTTCAGATTTTGTTCTCTGTATATCATGATTTTTTATTTTTTTCTAGTATTCTCTCTTTCGACATGGCTTTGCTGCTCCGAGGAATTGATGCAAAATCCGAATTGAACTCTAATTCTCGCTCTATTTCCGATCACGAGGACCTAGAAAATTTGCCGGACCAGTACAGCTCGGAGCACGCGTCCTCTCATCGACGCGATGAAGAAGACGAAGAAGACTTGGTCCCTCTGCTTAGGAGGAATCAGGAGAGATCGAAAGTCGGGACTTCCTCCTCTGGTAGAGGCCGATCTGATCGAAAGCGTCGAGGGCCCCGAGGTGGTCGAAGAGATCAAGACGACCGAGATGATATGCTCAAAACGTTTCTTTACACCCCTGCGTCCGAAGATTCTGTATGCAGCCGGAGGCACCCGACATGGTGTTCTCAAGAGTCTGTGGATGGGATTGGGACCAATTACGGGTTTCCTCTAGGAGTCGAGCTTAGGTTTCTCGGTTCGTCTGATCGCCCCTGGAATCCTCCACATGAGTGTTTGTCTTTGCGAGGGTTACTTCTCGCAGTGTTGTTTAGCAATTCCGCTTCCCGAGCTGTTTTTGACCTACTGCGAAAGGTGTCAGCTGGACTTCTTGTAGATTTGTCCGACCACAGTCTAGAACATGATCAACTTGCTAATGCTGGCACCAGAGTACAGAAAGCGAGTCGATTGTTGTGTTTTGACTATCTCACCCACCAAAAGATCAACAGGTCGTATAAGGGGAATTTCTATGCTTCCTTCAATCCTGGCGTAGGAATCATTTATGACAAGCCAACCAAAGTTAATCAGAGGGAAAGCAGTTACTTCTTCGTGCGGATCAACGAGGCGGCTGGTCTTGATTCCAACAAAGTTTACCGAACTAGCTGAAACTTTTCTCCTGGTAAGGGTTCTTAGATTGGTTTTGACCTCCTCTTCTGGTTTTGTTTGATTCTTGTTCTTGTTCGCTTCAATTCCGCATCTCGATTCTGCTGGTCCAAAGGTTCATGCCGAACTACTCACAACACTTGTGTCGGTGGAGCAACAGTCGTGGAAATCCTTTACTTTGAAGCGAGTGGCGGCAGCTCTCGACGGAATAATGTCTTGTACGTTGGATTTAGTGCATTTATCATTTCTTGTTTTCTTGCCTCACCGTTCTGACGGGATTTCGTCTCTTGTAGGAGATAGGATGCGGTTTTCGATCCCCAAGTATTCGGCCGACCTGGCGGGAGCTTCGGTTGATCACACTGTTGCTAATGCTGGAACCAGAGTGCAGAAAGCGAGTGGATTGTTGTGTTTTGACTATCTCACCCACCAAAATATCAACATGTCGTATAAGGGGAATTTATGTGCTTCCTTCAATCCTGGCGTAGGAATCATTTATGACAAGGCAACCAAAGTTAATTAGAGGGAAAGCAGTTACTTCTTCGTGCGGATCAACGAGGCGGCTGGTCTTGATTCCAACAAAGTTTACCGAACTAGCTGAAACTTTTCTCCTGGTAAGGGTTTTTAGATTGGTTTTGACCTCCTCTTCTGGTTTTGTTTGATTCTTGTTCGCTTCAATTCCGCATCTCGATTCCGCTGGTCCGAAGGTTCATACCGAACTACTCACAAAACTTGTGTCGGTGGAGCAACAGTCGTGGAAATCCTTTACTTTGAAGCGAGTGGCGGCAGCTCTCGACGGAATAATGTCTTGTACGTTGGATTTAGTGCATTTATCATTTCTTGTTTTCTTGCCTCACCGTTCTGACGGGATTTCGTCTCTTGTAGGAGATAGGATGCGGTTTTCGATCCCCAAGTATTCTGCCGACCTGGCGGGAGCTTCGGTTGATCACACTGTTGCTAATGCTGGCACCAGAGTGCAGAAAGCGAGTGGATTGTTGTGTTTTGACTCTCTCACCCACCAAAAGATCGACATGTCGTATAAGGGGAATTTCTGTGCTTCCTTCAATCATGGCGTAGGAATCATTTATGACAAGCCAACCAAAGTTAATCAGAGGGAAAGCAGTTACTTCTTCGTGCGGATCAACGAGGCGGCTGGTCTTGATTCCAACAAAGTTTACCGAACTAGCTGAAACTTTTCTCCTGGTAAGGGTTTTTAGATTGGTTTTGACCTCCTCTTCTGGTTTTGTTTGATTCTTGTTCGCTTCAATTCCGCATCTCGATTCCGCTGGTCCAAAGGTT
This sequence comes from Orychophragmus violaceus, assembly GCA_030180135.1. NCBI lineage: Eukaryota > Viridiplantae > Streptophyta > Magnoliopsida > Brassicales > Brassicaceae > Orychophragmus > Orychophragmus violaceus. The sequence goes on along the minus strand of CM058234.1, from coordinate 62,681,602 downwards.
CATGCCGAACTACTCACAACACTTGTGTCGGTGGAGCAACAGTCGTGGAAATCCTTTACTTTGAAGCGAGTGGCGGCAGCTCTCGACGGAATAATGTCTTGTACGTTGGATTTAGTGCATTTATCATTTCTTGTTTTCTTGCCTCACCATCCTGACAAGATTTCGTCTCTTGTAGGAGATAGGATGCGGTTTTCGATCCCCAAGTATTCGGCCGACCTGGCGGGAGCTTCGGTTGATCACACTGTTGCTAATGCTGGTACCAGAGTGCAGAAAGCGAGTGGATTGTTGTGTTTTGACTATCTCACCCACCAAAAGATCAACATGTCGTATAAGGGGAATTTCTGTGCTTCCTTCAATCCTGGTGTAGGAATCATTTATGACAAGGCAACCAAAGTTAATTAGAGGGAAAGCAGTTACTTCTTCGTGCGGATCAACGAGGCGGCTGGTCTTGATTCCAACAAATTTTACCGAACTAGCTGAATCTTTTCTCCTGGTAAGGGTTTTTAGATTGGTTTTGACCTCCTCTTCTGGTTTGTTTGATTCTTGTTCGCTTCAATTCCGCATCTCGATTCCGCTGGTCCGAAGGTTCATGCCGAACTACTCACAACACTTGTGTCGGTGGAGCAACAGTCGTGGAAATGCTTTACTTTGAAGCGAGTGTCGGCAGCTCTCGACGGAATAATGTCTTGTACGTTGGATTTAGTGCATTTATCATTTCTTGTTTTCTTGCCTCACCAGTCTGACGGGATTTCGTCTCTTGTAGGAGATAGGATGCGGTTTTTGATCCCCAAGTATTCGGCCGACCTGGCGGGAGCTTTGTTTGATCAGATTGTTGCCTCGTCCACCTCCCAGCCCAAAGTGCTGGAGGACACGGTTCATGAGGGTCTCAGCATATCGAGGGGGACAATGATGGGGAGTACCTTGCCGGTAATAACTGTATACCGTCCTCGAGGGTCATGGAACCCATGTCGGCGAATACGAGCTTGGAAACCCTACCATCAGGACCGACTGAGGGTCTCGATGATGCTCCGACTGTTGGGTATTTTCGACATAGTGTTACTTGGTCAAAGCCTGTTGGAGAGATACATGTTGGAGACGAGATTGACGCTCGAGCTGCCAATAAAAGATCTGCTGCTGAGAAGGGGAAGGATGTTGTCGAATCGTCCTTAAAATAAAGGAGAATGGTCGGGACGAGTATTTAGGGGGAGGGCCAGCACAGGACCAGCTTTCGCATTGGAAGCGGATGAGGTGGACGGGGCGACTAAAGTGCCTACAGAGGGGAGGCCCGAAGAGTAGGCGAATTTACCAGACATTGGGACTCATGATCGCAACTTCGAGCTCAAGTACCATGAGATTGGTGCGGCGACCGCTTGACTGGGCTCAGCTTAGACATTTATAGTTTGTGTGTCGGGGTGCGAGCGTGGAGTTTTGACTTTAAGCATTGATTGGTTGTGTGTTTTGCGAGTCTGGTATCGGCTTTAAGTACCGACAATTCTTTTCTTTAGGTGCGAGGGTTCCGGGGTGAGAGCGCGGAGCTTCGACTTTAAGTAGTGATTGGTTATGTACTTTGTGAGTATGGGTTCGGCCTTAAGCACTGAGAATGCTTTTATTGTGGTGTGAGTCTTGGCTCGGCTTAGACGCTTATAGCTTGTGTGTCGGGGTGCAAGCGCGGATCTTCGACTTTAAGCACTGATTGGTTGTATGCATTGTGAGTCTGGGCTCGACTTTAAACATTGAGAATGATTTTCTTCTTCTTTTTCTTTGAGTTCGGAAGCTACGATATTCTTGAAATAAAAATAAAATTGACTAAGATAATAGTTGTACCCATGTTAGGAGTTTCCTACGTACCCTTTTATGGAAGGGATCAAGCCATCCGTAGTTTGGTGACTTATAAATATGACATTGAAGATAAGGTAGGACGGTATACTTAGTACTTATTGAGATTTAGTGAGTTCCAGAAGCGCAGATTTTGTTGCCGCTTACGGTCGTTAGCTTGTAGATTCCTGGCATAACTACTTCCTAGATGATGAACGGACCTTCCCAGCTAGCAGCGGATTTTCCTTCCTTCCACAATCGGTGCCATCCTCTCTCTTCGGCAGTGTTCTCAAAAACCCTACGCATGACCATGTTGCCCTTGGTGAAGAATCTAGGTCCCACCTTTTCGTTATTGATTTATGAGGCGAGCTCGTTGATCATGGGTGTGGGGGAACGGGCGCGAAGCTCGCTCGCGATCCGGATGTTGTCGCCGATATAGGCAAATGATGGGTTGCACAGCTTATTTTTGGCGATAAAGCACGTGCGATACATCCTCTTGTTGCTCGGAACTGTATAGATTCCGTCCGGGTTAGGGAATTTGATACATTGATGGTAGGTCAAGGCGACCGCCCTCATTCGGTTTAGACAGGGTTTTCCGAGAATGGATTCATAGATCGCACGTATGTCATCCATTACGAACTTGACTATACATGTCGACTTACCTACGTAGATTGGCAGCTCTGTAGTTCCAATTGCTATAGTGGTATCTTCGGTGAAGCTCGTAAGTGGAGTGATGGATGTATTGGTCTCGTATCCATGCATGTCCATTTTTCCAGGATCTCCTTGAGGATGAGGTCTACCGAGCTTTTGGTATCGACCAATACCTGATCTAGCTCGCGGATCGGCGACTCGCAATTGAATTACCCGGGGATTGTTAAGTGGCTTGTCGACTCCCTCGGCATTAGCCTCAGTGAAGGTCAAACTCCGCCTGTTCATGTCTTGTATGTATTTTAACTTTTGGTCGGTGCCGATCTTTCTCTCATGCAACTTGATGGATCGCACTAAGTCATCGCAGGAGAGGAGACCTCTCATGATCATTTCGATTACCTTTTGTGCTGGCGGGGGCGATTCGTCCCTCCGATCATGCCGGCGTTGAGGTTGGTCTCGGGGTCCTCTTGAGCTGGATTTTGCTATCGCTGATCTTCGTCTTGGTTTTGAGAAATTTATCGCTGACGTTGGTTGTTCCTCTGTTCTCAATTATCTGGTTGACACCTTTTGTTTTCTCGTCCTCATCTTTCTTGTTGCTGACGTCGGTTGTCATTTCGTTCCTGTCTGTGATTACCCCGCGGGGGTTGTTGGTCGGTTAACCTAATTTCTCCTTTCGGTAATCCGACAAAGAGGCCATCAGACAGCTTAGTAGGATGTCCATTTATTTTATGGAAGCTGCGGTAAGTTTGATCGTCTTTCGGTTCCTTAAGGTGTCCCCATTTGTTCCACGGGAGCGGTTGCACTGGTTATTCGGGGGGGGGGGGGGAACAAACCTGGTCTGTCGGGGATCATCTATGTGGAATAAAGACGGTTCTTCGTTGACGAGATAGGCAGCGGCTCGTTTTTCCTTGTTGTTTTGGTATTCTTCGTCATAGTGTTGTCGCAAACCGCACATTTCATAACATTCTTCATAGGGATTTTCTTTGGAGGCTGGGACAGATTAAGCGGCGTGTTTCTTTGAAAGGTTGCCTTCTCTTCTTTGACTTCGATGAATAGTCCAGCTCGGTGGAGGGCATCTTCAAGTGATTGTGGCTTGTTCACCATCAGACCCTTTTTGAAGCTCGATTCATACCACAATATGTTCCTTAGTGCGGGTAGGGCGGCCTCATCGATAATGATGGCTCGCGAAGCAATCGCTTTGAAGCGCTTAATGAACGATCTGAGAGGTTCTTTAGCCTCTTGATTCAAGGTCCAGAGGTCGGCACTTGACGTGTACTGTTGGATATACATAGAGTAGTGTTTTAAGAATGTGGTGGAAAGCTCCTTAAAGTTATCGATTGAGTGTGTTTCCAACCTGGCGAACCAGGTCAGAGCGGGACCAACGAGGTTTTCCATGAACAGCTAAAAATAATCGGCTTCACGCTCTTCAAGAGGAAAGGGAGTGCGGCCCATGGTGATGGTAACTGCTGTTAAATATTTGGTGGGGTTGGTGTTCCCGGTATATGGTGGTAGTTTTACCTTTCTATTGTGCTGGAACAGAATCGAAGAAATCCGGCGGTTGATGGCTTGTTTTGTGTTTCCTGCGGAACGCGGTCGATTTATGGAGCCGAGCTGATGGTTTGGTGCACTCTGGAGTTCATTTCCCAAATATTTTCTTTCATGGCTTCGATCTCAAAGTCGCGCTCCGAATCGGTAACAGCTCGCTGGGGGGGCCGCTTGGCTAGCATTTAACGGGTATATGCTACTACTAGCCAGTACATTAGTTATGATGACAAACTGCCTACCTGGATCCCCTGGTTCCAGTGGCGAGTCTCCGAATATATTTCGTTGCAGGAGCAAAATATCTTCCCTTGAGGCGTATCTCCGGGTTTGGTCGACTAGAGACCTGAAGTTATACGGCCGGTTGCTGGGAATCCCCCTGCTTTCTTCAAGTTCAGCGAATCACTCGTTGTTTCCACGAGTCAACTCATCCATCCTGCCTAATTGGGTATGTAGCATTAAGATCGAAGCGAGTTGTTCCTCCAGTGTCTGGAACGCGTAGGTGGGAAGTTGTGACACTGTTCCAGGATAAAGGTTTTGCGTCTGTTAACTGGAACCGCTGAGCAGAACAGGCACCGACATCATGACTTGGTTTGAGTTTTGGGGTAGTACTCCTGCGGCCAAGGGTATTGGAGCTCCCTTGGGATTTTTTGTCGTTGTGGGTGATGTTAGTGTTGCAGAAGTCGCGGTGGTCTGAGCTGAAGTCGTCTGGTCAATACTTGTGTTGAAAGTTGCATTGGTGGTCTCGTCACCGTTGAATCTTTCTTTGCGTGTAGGAAATCTCTGAACCCTCTCCTTCTAGCGCCAATTGTTGATCCAAAAAATCACTAAGTATGTTTTACAGTAGATTAGGCCGAGAGTTTCTGTTTAAATAGAAAGATTGACTTTGACGAGATGGTTTATTATAAGAACAAATTGGGATCGTATGGAGAACAGGTCGGGGACCGTGTTTATATTGATGTAACCGAAAATGGGTGAAATGTTTAGACTTTCAAAATGATTCTGAAAGGATATGAGTTCGGTTTTCTAAACGAGTTCGAAGAGAAAGGTCAGAGCAAAAGGGAAGTTACAAGTAGTAGTTGTGTGCAATAAATTATGCCCCCCCCCCCCCACATAAATGATATCCAAAAAGTATTTATAGGAGTCATGGTATCAAAATCTCCTTCATTCGGAGCGACTTGTCATTCTGTACGTCTTTTTGGGGCATGGTACCTCGAGCCTTGCACCCAAACTGCTCAGCGGCACGCCGCATAAGTGATCATTGATTGACGACGGGATACTGTTCATGTAGGTCAATGTTCGTCTTTCCACTTCGCCACACGTCGTCTTCTGGATATATCGAGAACGTAGATCGGCGCCGTAATGATGACAGGCCGATGGGCCCACGCATACTGTATTTGGGCCGGCTTCTGTTGATTTTTGGGAATGGGTCTTAATTATCAAGATAGACCTATCTAATTGGAGGTGGTAAGCCCACCTCCAACATTATAATTACTAATTGTACAACTAACATTCGAATTAATGAGATTATATTTAGTTTTCATTTCATCTTCCTCTCCCTAGCTCTCTTTCTCTGCGTCTATTGTAATAGAATCTGAAACCATACCAACACAACAAGCTGCGAGATACTATTATGCAGGTGAACCTAGCTCTCCAGATCCAATGACTAATACTAGAGACTTCATGAGATTTGATTGCCCAAAACAAATACACAAACATATAACAATTAAAACGGGTTAACAAATTGAAAAAGACAATAGCAGAGTAAACAAGTAAACTAGATATCAAACAAATGAAGATATCCACAAAGGCAACATAGACAACAAAACATATGACTATTGTATTTATGAATCCCAAAAAGTTATCCGAGGTGAAGGAATCTAATTATAATACTCTGCTACAAAAACATTTGCTTTCATTTTTGGTGAAAATGCTAATAATCACTAGTATTGACTAATAATACTTGATTTTATCTCAAATCAATATTTTAAAGATATGATTTTAATTATCCGGGTAAGGTTTTTTAGATTGGTTTTGACGTCCTTTTCTGGGTTTGTTTGATTCTTGTTCTTTTCGCTTCAGTTCTGAATCTCGATTGCGCTGGTCCTAAGGTTCATGCCGAACTCCTCACAGCACTTGTGTCAGTGGAGCAACGGTCATGGAAATCCTTTACTTCGGAGTGGCGGCAGCTCTCGAGGGAAATGTCTGGTAAGTTGGATTTAGTGCATTTATTGTTTCTTGCTTTCTTGCCTCACCGTTCTGACGAGGTTTCGTCTCTTCTAGTAGATATGACACGGTTTTCGATCCCCAGTTATTCGGCCGACCTAGTGGGAGCTCGGTTGATCATATTGTTGCCCCGTTCAATTCCCGGCCTGAAGTACGGGAGGACACGGTTGATGAGGGTTCTCAGCAAATCAAGGGGGAAATTTTTGGGGAGGACCTTGGTAGTAATAACTCTATGTGCCTGAAAATATGAGCTCTGAACCCCTACCATCAGAACCGACTGGCAGCCCCGACGATGCTCTGATAGTTGGGTATCTGCGACCTAGTGTTACTGGGTTAGAGCCTGTTGGAGAGAGACATGTCGGAGACAAGATTGACGCCCGAGCCGCCAAGAAAAGATCTGCTGCTGAGAAGGGGAAGGGTGTTGTCGGATCATCCTTAAAGTAAAGGATGATTGTCGGGGACGAGTCTTCGAAGGGGAGGGCCAGCACAGGACTGGCTTCCGCGGTGGCAGCGGACAAGGTGGACAGGGCGACGAAAGTGCTTATTGAGGGGAGGCCCGACGAGGCGGCGAATGTAACGGACATTGGGCCTCATGATCGCAGCTTTGAGTTCAAGTACCGTGCAACTAGAGTGGCGACCGTCGAGCATATTGACAAGGACAAGAGAGTGTGTACGGTAGGTCGCCTCTTGGTTTATCGAGGAGATGGTAGAATCTGAATGCTTTTCATTTGCTTCGCGGCATTTAGTTCGGGTAAGTTTTTCGAACATATATAACATATATATATATTTCTTTTTTAAATTTGTAACAACCTCTGTGCAGGTGGCGCTTGCTCTGGCTTTATATTCTGAGAGTTCTGAGCAGAATACATTCCTCTGAAGTTTCAAGCAGAACACATTCATCACAAGTCCCAAGCAGAAACATTCCTCGGAAGTTCTGAGCAGAAACATTCCTCGGAAGTTCTGAGCAGAAACATTCCTCGGAAGTTCCGAGCATAACACATTCCTTAGAAGTTCCGAGTAGGAAACATTGCTTGAACCAACTGCTCGGACACTTGTCGATATCTTTCTTCGAATGCATGATTAGCCGTAACCCACACTGAAAACAAAAACTTACGCATACTCAAAACTACTAGTCGTTGAAAGAATTGGCGAATAAGTTATATGAAATACGGACTTGGGCCAAACTCGCAAGGTTCGTATTCCATAGACTTCAGGCCGTACTGAGAAGACATATACTTAATGGACTCGTATCGTCCTTTTCGGCCCATTCTGAAGATAAAAATAAGTCGCAGAAAGATAAATACAAAAATGGGAGGATAAATCCGAAGAATAAAAGAGGAAGATAAATCCGAGCAAGAAGAGAAAAATTCGAGCAGAAAAGTAAATCCAAACAAAATGGAATATTCGATAACAGGAAGATCTCTGGAAATCTTGCAAGAGAATCTCTTCTAAACTGACTCGCCGCGATTATATAAGACAAGAGACTTCTTACAATTAGGGGAGGCTGAAAACCCTAGCATAAACACTTAGACTTTTGGGCTCTTACGCTTTTGTACTTTTTTCGTCAAACAAATCAATAAAACTAGTCTCCAGATCTCTTATTGTGTTCTTTACTTAGAATCTTTTGTTCCCTAAAGTTAACTCTACAAATAATCGACTGTGTGAGTTCCGACTCTCACATCTCTCTTTGCTTTTTTGAGGAGATGTCATTTTTTCCGCCTTCACCAGAATCCCAAATATTTACCAAGTCGATATTCGCTCGCAATATGGGATTCTTCATAGGGCCACTCGTAGGGTTCTCGACTGGCAGAACAAATTCTTTTTCGCACGGGTTAACGAATCCTCGGTCTCCGACTCCAGCAAGATTTTTTTATCTCAATGGAGTTTGAATCCGCCTAGGTTCTTTGGCGCTAAGTTCAAGCACCATGCGACTGGTGCGGCGACTGTCAAGTCTATTGACAAGGACAAGATAGTGTGTGCTGAGTTGGATCATATTCTCTTGTATGGTAGGTCGCCTCCTTGGTCTGTCGAGGAGATGGTAGAATCCGAAGCCTTTTCATTTGCTTCGCGGCCAATAGTTCGGGTAAGTTTTTCGAACATATATAACATATATATATATTATTTATATTTTTTTATTATTGACAACCTCTGTGAAGGCGGCTCTTGCGCTGGCTGTCTATTTCGAGAGTACGGAATGCCGTTTAAGGGAGACTCGTGTTGACGCCAAGGCCGAGACGATCCAAATCGTAAAGCGCGAGAAGGGTAGTGCAGATTTGCAAATTGAGAAACAAATTAAGGTGGAGAAAAAGCGATCCGCTGAGCTGGCGAAATAGCTTGATCTGGAAAAGAAACGTCCTCCAAACTGGAGCTGCGGATAGGCCGAGCTTCTGAGGTGGGTAGACTTAGCGAGAATCTCGAGAAAGGATGGGCAAACTCGGTGGCATTTGAACGTCAGTTGGATGAGTTTAAAGAAAACGTGGCTAGGCTAGATGATGGGCTTGGTATCCCCAAGGGGGATGTCCCATGCGTCTGCGCCAACCGGAATGCGCTTTGTGGCAAGATTTCTACACTGGAGGCCATCATCGAGGAGAATAAGGTTTTCCTAGCTCGGGAGAGAGCGGATGTTGTGGGGAAGTGGGACTCCATGAGGGGGAGATGGGCGGCCCATCTTGACAAGAACCGAGCCACCTCGCTGATCGGGACAAAGCACATAATTCCTTGTTGAAGTTTAGTTAAGCGGTGGGCACGCACAAATGTTTCAAGGTAATGGAGGAGCAAGACGGTCTGGTCATTCCTGCTTGTTGGTACTGGATTTCCCTCTAGGAAATCCGGCCCATTAACAGACAAAACAAAGGCCCGTAATTACGAGCCCATTCCGGAATCAAAGACAGACAGGAGAGCCGACTCTCTTGATGGGCCCAAGCGAAGAAAATGCCTTGGAGAGGCCCAGACGATGCCGAAGCCGGAGACAATCGAGCTCGAGCTCGGCAGAGGATGACGTGGAGATAGAGCAACTCGGTCTTCGCCAGTTCAACTGATCCGCAAAAATCTCGGAGATCGTTACAACGACGAGGCCGAAAGATCGGGACGAGGAGATCAGAATCGAGGCTATTTAAGAAGAGAAGTGGCGACTCAGTAAAGAGAATTCCAACCTAGGCTAAGAACACTTCGATTAGATAGCTCGATTTTATACTTTGTACTCTCTTCTCGACTGTGTTTGTTCTATCTCGACGATCAATCTCAATAAAGTCTTTGATTCATAGGAAACTATACCATTTCTATATCCAAAAGTCCAAATCCACGAATACAAATTCTTAGTGTGAATCCCGGATCTCACATTTGGCGCCGACTATGGGGACATTCTATAGCCTTTCCTATCTTAAGAATCAGATCCTAGTGAAGGATCTTATGGTGTTAATCCTGATTCAATTCATCAGATTACTTGATCCTAAACATGCCAGATCTAGGTTCTCTTGATTAGAAACATAAGTAGATCTCACCTTTTACCTGTTTTGCAGCGGAAAGAGAGAACAGGTCAGAGATCAGAGAGCCACCGAGTGATAACTCCTCCAGAGGTTCACACACGCACACCAAGCAGGAAGAAAGCTGCTAGACCGAGCTGTGGGAGGTCGCAGGGAGAGAGAGAGAGTCGCGGCTAGGGCTACACTTCGACCTGAACTCGTCTTAAGTTTATATAAAACTTGTTCAGTTCGTTTTGGGCCATTTGGCCCAAATGCCAATTAACTCCGAGGCGTTCGCGCATTGCATCGATCGTTGCACCTTATGCATCGATCGATGCACAATGGCTAAACCCTCTTATTCTCTCTAAGTATAGTAAATGCCTAGCACTTTTACCATACTCCTGCTAAACCGTTCCTACACGATTCCCTGTTAGCTTAGGCGTGTGACCCATATGGGATCATATAATAAAGGCAATAAGTCCAAGACTTATAGATCATGAGCGGACTCTAGCAAGCCATCATGACCCCCAGTATTATATGACTTATGTCTGATCTTTGACATACTCTTACTTTCTAGAGACAGTACCGAGATTACTGGACACAATTCCAACAATCTCCCACTTGTACTGGAATCTCTGTATTCATAATCCTTTTGTCACAATATCTCGATTAGTCATAAGGCAAGATTAGTGTCATCCTTATAAAGCCTAATCTTGTTCATCGGACTCTGATTTGATACTGTCAATCCAAACGACTCGGGACAGTCCGTTTGAGCATGGCCATGCATTTTCCAGTATTCAAATCTCCGATTGGCCTAGAGATATTCACTTCATTTATATTGGAGGGACAAATCCCGTCTTGTTCCATCACTGTAAACTACTCATTTCATAATGTACCCAAACAAGGTCCTTATAACTATCGCAGAACGATAGCGTTAGACAATGATCAAAGTACATCAGTCCATGTGCAGTCACATGCATGCGAACTCAGGTCTAAGGACTATACTCTATAGTCGTAGTAAGAATCTCTTATGACACAGATATAAATATCCTGAAGAGTTCTTATAAGCGGGTCTTGTCCGGTCGTATGTTCCCCAACATACACCTATGTACTGACTTTGATGCCGAGCATCTATGACACACTGAGACTTTGTCATAAGTCACGTACCAATCCAGTCTCACACGGTTGTTGGTGTTCCAATTTCAACAACTTTTGACTAGGGACAGGATGATATAAAACATCTATCAAATATAGGGTCTCATGATCAAGCTAAATGACTTCGATGACTCAAGATCAAGTCATTTACTTCGATGACCTATAAAATGGTTCATATCATTTTGGAACGATTATTTCATCACAGTTAAAATAATCTTGAAATAATAATTTCATTATCAAACATCTCAAATGTTTTACAAGAACATATCAATAACTAAATAAAGCCCTTTACTAACTCCCACTGAAATTAAGACTACATCTTAACTTCACTCTTTCTCACAGAAACACCTCCAGGTTTTCAGGAGAAATGAGCTGTGAAACGATTTCACACTCATTCAGATGATCACACAATCAATGACTTAAGTATTCTCACTCGTGATCTAATCCAGAGTCTTAATACTTCTGTCATTCAGGTTCTATACTTCATTCTGGAACTCTTTCGACCATTTCAAAGAATTCCGACTCGTGTCTCATCAAATGAACACAGTCATACTCACTGAAGTAATCAGTAAATATAATGAAGTACAGGAAATTTTCTCTGGCATTACTGCTCATCGGGCCACATACATGAGTATGTTCAAGGTCCAATAAGCCTTTGGGCCTTTCTCTAGCTCGGCTAAGATGGGCCCTTTGTCTTTTGGTCCAGTAAGCAGAATTCAAGTCTCATAAGATATTCATTCAAATGAGCCCAAAAGTCCATAACTATGGGGTTTCTGAATCCGACTTACTCTATGTGACCAAAACATTTATGCCAAGAAAAATCAGGTTTAATTCATCAGATTTAAACCAATTCGGTATTTATGTTACATTTAGGCACTCTTTGGTTTAAGACATTAAAACCCATTCTTTGAATAAGGTGCTACAATTAACATTTCATTAAGATCAAAAGAACAAAACTTGTCTTTATCAAAATGAAAAACATTCAAATTCTTCACAAGAAAATGAAAAACAACTCTGCTTAAAGCAGGTACATTGTAGCAATTACTTAATACAAAACCAAGCCTCAAAGGCATCTACAAGTGAAAACCCTACGGCTGAGGCAGCATCAATAGCTCCTTCCAGACACGCAGTTCCACTTGCCCTTCCTTCAATGTTTACTGTTGCTCAGGCTCTGCATATTATAACAAATATATGTGCCACAACCAGTATTCAATACCTATAAGGTATAACTTGAAGTAATAACATGAATACCTGAGGAAGTAGTCTCATACATCGACTTCAACTCCTCATAATCTTCCATGAATTTAATGCAATCTCTCTTCCAATGCCCAGTCTCTTTACAGTAGCAGCACTTATCAACGTAAGAGGTATCTGACTCGGGCTCAGAAGACACGCGCTTGCCATGATTCAAAATCTGGACAACTTTGTCTTCACCCTTGTCAGCATTAGGTTTAGTAAACCTACCCTTCTCATTCATGAGATTGTACAGGCTACTCTTCACGTTTGGCTCAACTGTCTTGAGCATATCATGCAGTTCAGTCAACGTCTTCGTTAAGCCTTTCTTGATATAGTTCCTTACGAACTTATCATAGCTTGACGGCAGTGACTGCAGAATGATCTCAGTTGCCAATTCCTGGCTAACTGGATAATCCAGTTTCCTCAGGTTATCAATGTAACCCATCATTTTACTGACATGAGGACTTACTGGATGATCATTTGGTAGCTTGCAGCTAGTGAGAGATTTAATCAACTGGTATCTCTCCACTCTTACCTGCTCCTGAAATTTCAATTTCAGGCTGCTGATCATCTCTATTGGCGACTCCATGTTCTCATATTGCTTCAGCAAATCTGAGTCCATGGTAGCCAATATCAGACCACGCACATCTACCTCATCATTATAATGCTTATTCCAAGCATTATATACTGCATGAGAGGCATTGGACCTGATCCTCACGGGAAGAGCTCTCTCAAGGACATAGTTCTTTCTCTCCTGCCTGAGGACTAGCCTCAGGTTCCGCGACCAAGTCAAGAAATTTGATCCGTTCAGTTTGTCCATCTCAAGGACAGACCGGATCGAGAAAGTGTTTTGATTGTTTGTGCTAGTCATAACTGAAGTTTAGAGATAAATAGAGTTTTAGTTATTTAGTTCATAAAAGAGCAATCTTAACAACTTATAAGAAGACTCGCATTGCATTCAAAATTTCTTTGTTTAACCTCATAAGAATGCAATGATTCCGAGACCCATGTTCAGCTAAAACCAAAGTGGGCCACTGGCCGTCACCCGGAAATAGCTTTACTTGGTAAGCATACACACAGCTAGTTATATCCAATAACTCTCGGTTGTGAATTGGGCCCAAGGCCCAATACACCAGATGTCTCAAGGCCCGGGACTCCCGATGGCCCAGTCAAGGAAACCAATCTCTTACAGCCAAATAATCACTAAAGTCTGGGACTCCCAATGAAATTAGTGACTATATACTACTTTACTTACGCAAAAACAGACACCTCACACTGTAAGCCATATCTGTAATTGAATAAGCGTTAAGTAGCTGACAAGATTGGGCAAGACATCCAAGCTTGATATTGGTTTTGAGGATTTTAGGTTTTCTTTCCAAAAATAGAAGATTACTATTTTGGGAAACTTTCTTATTTTAGAAACTTTCTAAATTTAGAAACATACTAAAAATAGAAATTTCTAATTTAATATTTTATTAAAGTTTTCGGTTGGGTCACAAATTATAGGCCCAATTCTTGGCTCAAGACCACAGAATTCCAATTGGCCCAATAATTTGACATAACCGAGTCGGTTCATTAATTCTGGTCCAAGACCAAATTAACTACTAAATCCAACTGGTTATTCACTAAACCAGACCAGCTCTAAATTATTTGGTCCAACCAAATCAAACTTAGACCAGCCTTCGGTTTAGGTTAAAATTCAATTTTTGAATTTAAATCCGGTTTAACCAGAAATTAAATAATACCATGTATTAAATAATTTCCAGCAAACCGCGATTTGAGTTAACCGCTTAAACCATAATTATCCAATGATTTGAATCGATTTTGTCTTTTAGCTTAAAGACAAAATCAAGATCTTTTACAAATCGTGATTTAACTTGTTAACAAACGATCGGAATATTCAGTTAAGATTGTGATATTAACAAACAATATCATCGTTTCTTATTATCAAATAAGCGATTTACAAGCAATCACAATTACCAAGCAAAGTCATTAACACGATTCATTCAACCTTAATTCAATAATGTTGGCCTCGATTCACGCATTAACAATAACATAGTCAACCATCGATTTATACATAGCACAAAAGACAAAAAAATGTTTTTGTCCTTTTCTAATTAAACAATCGATTATGACCTTGTACAAATCATAAGTAATTAATTCAACAAGCGAATTTGACTTTTTCAATTCGCTACAAGACAAAACCGATCGAGATGTTTATGACTTATGTTCAATTCGCTACAAGACAAAATTCGTTTCATGCCAACCAATTCGATAATTAATTCCGATCATGACATGACAAACGATAATTAATTGATTCTACAAATCGCTTTATGCTTTTGACTTTTCACAAGAAGACAAAAACGATTCCACTATACCAATTCAATTATCGATTATGACATTCGCTTATAATAAAAACGATATTGAACAAAGACAAACCTTATCAAAGCGATTTCAATTTAGGGTTTTACAAGTTCTAATCAAATTTCTAAAGCCAAATTCGATTCTTAACATTAAAACAACCTAAATATGATCCAAACAGCAAAAACCTAATGACCTAGGCTCTGATACCACTGATGGATTATGTGAATTCATGGTGTAATTCTCAAGTTACAACCTAGCACATAATTAACTAGGATCTAGGTGATTTGCAGTTGAATCATACAGATCAGGATCATTACCTCTTTTAGAGTGCAGCGGATTGATTGGTAATGTCGAGATCACTTAGAACAGATGAGTACCTGTTCCTCCTTTGTATCCACACGCTTACAAGCACGGATGGCTGCTAGACCGAGATGGAAGAACAACAAAGAGAGAGGCTTGAGAGAGAGAGATGAGCCGCGGCTGCCCTCTCCAAAATCGCAGAATGGCTTAGGGTTTCAATACCCATGTTGCAATCTCTTTTATTCACTAATGGGCCCAAGTTTAATTAATTAATTAAACTAATGGTCCATTAGACTTTTGGGCCCAAGACACAAATCAGACAAAAGCCCATTTGTTGTCTGCCCAACTCTCTGTACAAATACAGTAAATGCCTTAGCATCTTACCGTATTAATTCCATCTTAACTTTCCCGTTAGCTATGGTGTGTGACCCTTTGGGATCATACAATACTGGTAATAAGTCCTAAACTTATAGATCAAGAGCGGACTCTAGCAAGCCATCATGATCACCCAGTATTTATGACTTATGTCTGATCTCGAAACTTATCATACTTTCTAGAGATAGTACGGTAGATTTCAGGACATTCCCAACAACCGACAGAGGGGGGAAAACCCCAATGTTGGGTCCAGACCACGAAATCATTTTCTACGAGAGCGAGACAAGTAATCTCGACAAACCACACGACGACGCCCTCCTCGTTTGTCTAGTAGTGGGAGATGTCGAACTCTCAAGGATAATGATTGACACAGGAAGTTCGGTAGATGTCCTCTTTTACGACGCGTTCAAAAAGATGGACTTCAACGACTCCGAGATTGTGTAAGAAAAGACACCACTAGTAGGTTTTGCTGGCGAAACGACATACTCGATGGGCTCTGTCTTCGCCCCAGTAATTGCTGGAGGAGTTCGAAAAATGACGGAGTTCGTCATAGTAGATCGGCCAGCGCCCTATAACGCAATCCTAGGTCGACCATGGATATACGACATGAAAGCGGTACCATCGACCTACCACCAATGCGTAAAGTTCCCGACTCCCAAAGGGATCAAAACCATTTACGGAAGTCAAAAGATTTCCCGTCATTGCTACATGAACGGATACAAGCAGATCGAGAAATCCCCTGCGTAGCAATTACAGAAAGAGGAGGAGCTCGCCACCATGCAGACCAAAAGGTCGAACGACCCCAGTCAAATAGGACCCCCAAAGGACCTCACGACTCAGGTCTGCATAGACGAGGCTAATCCCGAAAGACTCGTTGGCATCGGAATCGACCTATCAGAGCCGGTTAAGAACGAACTGGTCTCTTTTCTCAAACAGAACGTCGACTCCTTCGCCTGGTCTTCAGCAGACATGAAAGGGATAAACATCGATGTAACCAGCCACGAGCTGAATGTCGACCCAACCTACAAACCGGTAAGACAGAAACGTCGAAAACTAGGCCCTGAGCGGGCCAAAGCCGTCAATGACGAGGTCGATCGGTTATTAAAAATCGGTTCGATCAGAGAGGTCAAGTACCCCGACTGGCTCGCGAACCCCGTGGTGGTTAAGAAAAAGAACGGAAAGTGGAGGGTCTGTGTAGACTTCACGGATCTCAACAAAGCATGTCCAAAGGACAGCTTCCCACTCCCGCACATCGACCGACTGGTCGAGGCCACCGCTGGACATCAGCTGCTATCCTTTATGGACACGTTCTCAGGGTACAATCAAATATTGATGAACCCTGAAGACCAAGAAAAGACTTCGTTCATAACGGATCGAGGTACGTACTGCTACAAAGTCATGCCCTTCGGACTGAAAAACGCAGGAGCAACTTACCAGCGCCTCGTCAACAAGATGTTTTCAGGACTCCTAGGCAAAACCATGGAAGTCTACATCGATGATATGCTGGTAAAATCTTCCAGGTACGAGGATCACATCCCCCAACTAAAAGAATGCTTTACCACTCTTAATAAGTATGGGATGAAACTCAACCCAGCTAAATGTACCTTCGGGGTCCCTTCAGGAGAATTCCTCGGTTACTTGGTGACCGAAAGAGGGATCGAAGCGAACCCCAAACAGATCGCAACGTTCACAGAGATGAAATCTCCCAGAACAACGCGAGAAGTCCAGCGCCTAACCGGCAAAATAGCTGCTCTGAATCGCTTCATCTCAAGGTCGACTGATAAATGTCTACCCTTCTATCACTTGTTGAAAGCAAACAAAAAGTTCCTTTGGGACGAAAAGTGTGAAGAGGCATTCACTCAGCTCAAAGCCTACTTAAGCGAACCACCCATACTGGCGAAACCAGTAGAAGGGGAACCCCTTTACCTCTACCTAGTTGTCTCTACGGCAGCAGTAAGTGGAGTCCTGGTTCGCGAGGAACAAAACGAACAACGGCCGGTATATTACATCAGTAAGACCTTGATCGACGCTGAAACCAGATACCCCGCCATGGAAAAACTTGCCTTAGCGCTAGTAACGTCGGCTCGGAAACTCCGACCGTACTTTCAATCGCACTCGATCATAGTGATGACCTCTCTGTTGGAAATCCGAGCCAATTCTACCAGATTCAGAATTCTCGCGAGTTCGAGATAGCCTAGGATCTAGGGTCTAGTTAATTGAATCATGATCTCACCTCGTGATTACCTGGAATTTGGCAGCGGAAGATTGATCAGGTAATACGAGATCTATTGCGCCTCAGATGTTGCGCCTCTATCGTAGTCCACACGCACACAAGCTGGAATCCGCCGGGTTGCTAGCGCCGGTGCTCGGATCTCTTTGGGAACTTTAGTTTCTAGAGGAAGAGCTTCTGTTTTCTATCAAGAAAACTCTCTGGGGCGGCTCTCATTGTCTAGGTCGAAAATAATAAGATCACTTATATATCGACTCTCTCATAAACCGAAACATCAGTTTCGGTTTCGCCACTGTGTCGACCAACACATCCATTGGTGTCGATCGACACAAGTCTTGTATCGACCGACGCACCTAATGGTGTCGATCGATACACCTCTTTGAAACTCAATTCGATGTGTATCTAATACACATCGATCAGACCATATGCCAATGATCAATCCCATGCAGAGTATATCCAACTTGCTTAGGTGTGTGACCCTGTAGGTTCACACGATACCAGGAATGAGTTACAACTCATTTGTCATAAGCGGTTTCTAGCAAAACATTATGACTACCTAGTATCACATGAATTGTCCGATCTCGACAATACAACTATCTTAAGAGTTAGTACAATGTGATTTCAGGACATAATCCCAACAATCTCCCACTTGTACTGGAATCATCTATTCCTACAATCCCTTCGTCTCTATATCTCGATATGGCATAAGGCAAGAGACTGTGTCATCCTTATTATAGCCAACATCATGTTCATCGAACTTCTGATCTATACTGATAAACAAACGACTGACAATCACCTCGTTTGAGCACGGCCATGCATTTTCTCAGTATCAAATCTTCGATGGGCCCTGAGATATTTATCTCCCGTTACACAGGAGGGACAAATTATCTTGTTACATCCCTGTTTCTATACATACTTCATGATACGTCGAAACAATGCCGTTATAGCCGCCAGTTACGGAACGACGTTTGACAAGGTCAAAGCGCACCAATTCATATGCTAGAAAGCATGATGAACTCAGGTCTAAGGACTATACTCTATAGTCGTAATGAGAACCTCCCATGACACTTATATATATATAACTATCCTGTGGAGTTCTCATTAAGCGGGTCATGTCCGATCATATGTTCACCAACATATATCTATGTGACTGACTGTGATAATCATATCATTGACTCCATGAAACTTAGTCCAACAGTCACCTCACATACTAGTCTGCGCGGTTGTTAGTGTCCCATTTTAACAACCTTGACTAGGGACAATCATAATTTATGTCATCTTTTACTTATAGGGTTTCATGATCAAGTCTTCAACTTGATGACCTATAAGATGACCATAAAGTACTTTGGGACCATTATTTAATTATCCAATAATTAAATAATACTGATGTCAGTTTTGACTTACACAAACACTGCCAAAGCATGTATATGTTAAGTTTACAACATAACTAAAATAACTCCCACTAGAATCAAGATCATCTTTTCAGATATCTTACACCTACAGCAACAGAATAAATTCCGTGCTTAGGTTGCGGGAGAGAGTGCGGTGCTATTGCTTGAAAAAATTTCAACAAATTACACCGCCATTCATATAAAAGCACTATTCTACGGTCTACTGCTTGGAGCCTTTCCAACAGTTAGCACCGCTATTCAGGCAAAGAGACATAACCAGGTGGGAACCGGGAATCGTCTTTGTCCGATTAACTACTTTCAACTGGTTCGTCACTTTATCAGTTCACCACGAACCTATCCTTAGTGTTTCTCAACACTTGGGATATTTCTGGTAACTGTTTAGTGACTATTACCGGAATATATTGGTATATTCTCGTCATGCTTAAGCTGCATCAAGACGAGCGCAAAATATGGCATTCATGATGGAT
Source organism: Orychophragmus violaceus (assembly GCA_030180135.1). Lineage (NCBI taxonomy): Eukaryota > Viridiplantae > Streptophyta > Magnoliopsida > Brassicales > Brassicaceae > Orychophragmus > Orychophragmus violaceus. The sequence goes on along the minus strand of CM058234.1, from coordinate 62,662,374 downwards.
TCCATTGCAGTAGCAAAAACAATCACATTCATTAATACTAGTTCAGACAGTGTTCAAAACACTTCATCTTGCTAATATTATTGCCATAAGATCTTTGGTATGAAGCCATTCTTGGAATCAAGCACATTGGAACTGTCCAATACCTTATCAATATATAAGGATTTTGACACGATCCAATTAGCTTTCTCAATCTATATCAATAGATCCTTATTCCAAGAGTTCACTCGGCTATTCCCATGTCTTTTGTTTAAATTTGACTTCCGACCTAAATCTTGACAAGACTTTAGCGTCGGAACGTCGTTCATGAGATTCAAGTATGTTATCTACATACTGTGTGAGAATTGCCATTACGCTCCCACTAGTCTTCTTGTAAACGCATGGTTTCTTTTTCTTTTTGATCAAGTCAAAACTTTTGACTACATTATCAGAATGTTGATTCCAACTCCAAGATGTTTGTTTCAACCCAGAAATGGATCGGTGAAACTAACATGCATACCCAGCCAATTTTCGGAGTTGGGGCTTACCACCGCTTCTTTGAATTTCGCATGCTCGTCACTTTTCAATGATCAATTGATCACGACAATTGGTTACGAGAAATCACTCTCGAGTTAGTGACAGATCCTTTCGGATCTGTGAATTTCAGGCTTCACAGTTGCAGATCCTACAGTACTTTGTAGATCTTACCGCTGCTCTCCCATAACAGGTTGAACAGCTTACTGTGTTTATCGAATTCTTCGATGTGTACTTTTACTCCCACTGTTCCTTTTGAAAGTATCACCTTTCTTAAAAGACACAGTTCTGGGCAACAAAAAGTACTAAGCCTTGGTTTCCTCAGGACAACCAGCGAGGTAGAACCTATCAGATATAGATTCAAGTTCGTTTGTTGACTACTGTCTTACAAAAACCTTGCAATCCCAATTAATCAGAAAAACAGATTTGGAAATCACCCAGTCCACATCCAATGTGGTGTTTTTCACTGATTCTGATAGAAACCTTTTAGCGCAAACATAGACATTTCAGAACGTATTCTTAAATGGTTATTGAAGATTCATGTGATTCATCATTAATTGAATCATATCTCATAAGATTTGATTCATTCTTTCAGATGATCACTCAATTTTTGACTCTAGTATTTTCCTCCGCGATCCAATCGAGGATCTCAATACTTCTGTCAAATTGGTCCTACACTTCATCTTGGAACTCCTCAAGGGATTCCTGCTCGTGTCTCATCAAATGAACATAGCCATACTTATTGATACCATCAATAAGGTAATGAAGTACAGAAGATTTCCTCTGGCACTAATGCTCATCGGGCCGCATACATCAGTATGTGTAAGGCCTAATAAGCCTCTGGCCCGTTTTCTTTTAGCTCTGCTAAAAGGGCCTTAGTCATTTGATCCAGTGAACAGAATTCATATCTCAAATGATTTGTAATCGAATGAGTCTGAGTCCAAAACTATGGAATTTCTGAATCCGCTTCACTATGTATGGTCAAACGATTATGCCAACGAGAAATCAAGTTTGAGTCATCAGACTTAAACCTTTAATATTTGTGTTATATTTAACTTTCGCTAGTTTAAGATATAAAACCCATTCCAAACGGGGTGCTACCATAGAATATTTCATTAAGATCTAAAGAACAAAACTTGTCTTTTATCAAAATGAAAAACATCCAAATTCTCAAAAGAAAATGAAAGACATTTCTGCACAAGGCAGATACATAGTAGCAATTACTTAATTTCTAAAACCAAGTATGAAAGGCTCCTACAAGAGAAGAATCTCTACGGCTCATGCAGCAACCATTGCTTCACACCAGACACGCAGTTCCACTTGTCCTTTCTTCAACGTTCTACTGTCGCTTAGGTCCTGCATATTTCCAAAATATCAGTACCACAACTAGTATCCAATACTTATGTAAAACTTGAATTAATAACACAATACCTGAAGAAGAAGTACCATACATCTCCTTCATCTCTTGTGAATCTTCCAAGAATTTAATGCAATCTCTCTTCCAATGCCCTGACTCATCACAGTAGAAGCACCTTTTAACACCAGATGGGCCTGACTTGGGCTTAAAAGATGACACAGGTTTATCCTGATTCCAAATCTGGACGGCCCTGTCTCTACCCTTGCCAGCACAAGATTTCTCAAATCTTTTGCCCTTTCTGATGTCTTGCTCTACTGCTTTGAGCATGCCATGCAGCTCAGTCAACGTTCTCATCAAGCCTTTCTTAATATAGTTCTTAATGAACTTATCATAGCTTGACGACAGTGACTGCAGAATGATGTCAGTGGCCAACTCTAAGCTGACAGGACATTCCAGTCTCCCCAGGTTATCAATGTAACCCATCAGTTTAATGACATGAGGACTTACTGGAGCATCCTCAGGTAGCTTGCACTCAGTTAGAGACTTCACCATCTGGAATCTCTCAACTCGTGCCAGATCCTGAAACTTCAGTTTCAGGCTAGTGATCATCTCTATTGGCGACTCCATGTTCTCGTATTGACCTTTCAAGTCCGAGTTCATGGTAGCCAACATCAGACCACGCATATCTACCACATCAGTATAATGCTTATTCCAAGCATTATATGCTGCATGCGAGCGATTGGTCCCAAGCCTTTCTGGAAGAGCCTTTTTCAAGGACATAGTCCTTGCTCTCCTGCTTGATAATGAATCTCAGATTCCGATACCAATCCAGGAAGTTGGATCCATTTAACTTGTCCTTCTCAAGGACGGATCGCAACGAGAAAGTAGTCATAGACATAAGCTGAAATCCAAGAAAAACAAAGATTTAGTTATGTATATGATGAGAAATCTTATTTTAATAAGAAAACTCGCATTATATTCAAATAATGTTTCCTCTATGAATATAATAATCCAAGATCCATACTTCACCAAAATTTGAGTGGGCGACTCGCCATTACCCAAATTTTAGTTATCTAGGTAAGCAAATCATTGCTAATTGTACTCTGTACAACTCTTGGTTGTGGATGAGACAAACTATGTCTAATCCACTCTGATGTCTCTGGGCCCAGAACTTCTGATAGCTCAGTCAAGTAAACCAATCTCTTTAGTCTCGTGATCATTGACAGTTGCACTGCAAATCTGTCAATGACCACCTGCCTTACTCATGTTGCAGTGGATACCAAGGACTCCAAGACTATCCAACAAACGACACAGGTCTTGACAGTAGACCAGACTTGGGCAAGACATCGATGTTACTTGATATTTAGTTGAGGAAACTAAACTCTGAAAGTTTAGCAAATCAATTTCTTAGGTCATGTAATTGTTAATGTTAATGCACTGCAAGTCCATCAACTTTATTACCTGCCTTACTCACGTAATTGTGGACACCAAGCTCTTGGCTAGAGATCACACAACGAAATGAGTCTTGACAGTTGACCATATTGAAGCTAATCTTTGATCAAGGTTTAGGTCGAGTTTGGTTTCTGCAAATTCAAGGTTCAATAACCAGAATTTCGAGCACTGTATCGATCGATGCAGACTATGTCTGTCGATCGACACCACCAAACATAATCGGACTTCAATAACCGGTTAATTCAATTAACCCGGTTCATCGAACCGGTCATGTCGATCGACACAACCTATGTGTGACGGTCGACATAAACCTAAACCGAAGACAGTTTTGATAACCGGTCCAATTCAATTGAACCGACTTATCTGATCAAACTGAACTTAACCAATCGGTTTATTCTAATTAGGATAGCCAGTTCAATCCAATTGAACCTATTCATCCAATTTTAAACCGTTTAAACCAGTTTCAACTGATTGCGATAACCAGTCCAATACTATTGAACCGTATTATCCAATCAAACTGATTTAACCCATCGGTTCATGCTAATTGTGATAATCAGTTCAATCCAATTGAACCAATTCATCCAATTCAAACCGATCCATTCGGATTTAACCAAGCATGATAACCGGTCCAATCCAATTGAACCGATTAACCATTCGCTCGGTCTGTGTCGACCGACACAAAACTGTGTCGATCGATACGTGACCGAATCTGCTCTGTGTCGACCGATACACAACCTGTGTCGATCGACACAGAAGGCTTTTGGTTTTTCTTCGCGAAAAACCCTAGCCGCCGAATCTGTCGATTTCGCCACTTTGTGTCGACCGACACACCCAGTGTGTCGATCGACACTGTGCGAAAACACAGAATCGCAGATCGATCAAATCGATCTCACCTGTCCTAAACCAAGCAACCTAGTTTGCGAATCTAAATCATCAAATTTGTTTAACAGGTTCGATTCAATGATAAAACCCTAAGGCTCTGATACCACTGTTGGAAATCCGAGCCAATTCTACCAGATTCAGAATTCTCGCGAGTTCCAGATAGCCTAGGATCTAGGGTCTAGTTAATTGAATCATGATCTCACCTCGTGATTACCTGGAATTTGGCAGCGGAAGATTGATCAGGTAATACGAGATCTATTGCGCCTCAGATGCTGCGCCTCTATCGTAGTCCACACGCACACAAGCTGGAATCCGCCGGGTTGCTAGCGCCGGTGCTCGGATCTCTTTGGGAACTTTAGTTTCTAGAGGAAGAGCTTCTGTTTTCTATCAAGAAAACTCTCTGGGGCGGCTCTCATTGTCTAGGTCGAAAATAATAAGATCACTTATATATCGACTCTCTCATAAACCGAAACATCAGTTTCGGTTTCGCCACTGTGTCGACCGACACATCCATTGGTGTCGATCGACATAAGTCTTGTATCGACCGACGCACCTAATGGTGTCGATCGATACACCTCTTTGAAACTCAATTCGATGTGTATCTAATACACATCGATCAGACCATATGCCAATGATCAATCCCATGCAGAGTATATCCAACTTGCTTAGGTGTGTGACCCTGTAGGTTCACACGATACCAGGAATGAGTTACAACTCATTTGTCATAAGCGGTTTCTAGCAAAACATTATGACTACCTAGTATCACATGAATTGTCCGATCTCGACAATACAACTATCTTTAGAGTTAGTACAATGTGATTTCAGGACATAATCCCAACACTCTCAGCCACTGAGAACCATTCTTCACAGTCCAAGCCAATCAGGTCGATTGGTCAAATGGGTCATCGAACTTAGCGAGTACGACATTGAATACAAAGCTCGAACATGCCTAAAAGCACAAGTACTGGCAGATTTCATAATCGAGCTCCCTCCGACTATAGAACTCGACCCGACTTCGGCCCAAAGATGAAAACTCTACGTCGATGGAGCTTCCTCAAGACAAGGGTCCGGAATCGGAGTGAAATTAGTCTCCCCAACGGGTGAAGTACTAGAACAATCGTTTAGATTGGGCTTCGCCGCATCGAATAACGAGGCTGAATATGAAGCGTTAATAGCCGGGCTCAGACTCGCGATAGCCATAGGAGCCCAGGAAGTAAACGCCTTCAGCGATTCCCAATTAGTCACGAGCCAATATCATGGCGACTACGAGGCCAAAGACGAACGAATGGAAGCATACCTACGGGTAGTCCATACATTGGCCGAACAGATCAAATTCTTCGATCTAACACGAATCCCACGAGGTGAAAACACTGCAGCCGATGCGCTAGCCGCATTAGCATCGACATCAGATCCTAACCTCAAAAGGATCATACCAGTCGAAGGGATAGAAAAACCAAGCATCGACATAGCTCTCAAAGCCCTGTCCTTGAAAGAGGACGGGCCCGCTGTGAAGGACGATGTCAAACGCAAAGAGTGTCCCGGAGACACTGATAGCGACATCGTCTAGATTGATGATGATCTCGATCCTAGAAACACCGTATACGTCGCGAACGTCCCCGACGGACCAATTCAAACCGCATCCACTAGTCAGGGACCTGAGCCTAACAACGACGAAGATTGGAGAACTCCGATCATTCGATACATCACAAACGACGAAGTTCCCGACGGCAAATGGGAGGCGCGGAAACTTAAAACGCAGAGTGCGAGGTACTGTGTCACACAAGGAGAGCTCTTTAAAAGGAGCCTCTCCGGACCTTACCTTAAATGCCTTGACAAAAAACAAGCCCTAGCCGTGATTACACAAACACATGACGGATCCTGCGGAAGCCATTCTGGAGGACGAGCATTGGCCGTGCGAATCAAAAGGCAAGGCTACTATTGGCCTACAATGGCCACCGAATGCGAATCTTTCTCCAACAAATGCGATAAATGCCAAAAGCATGCCCCAATTATCCACCAAGCGTCGGAGAAACTCTCCTCTATCTCATCACCATACCCATTCATGCGGTGGGGAATGGACATCGTTGGACCGCTGGTCGCATCTGGCAAAAAGAAAGCCACACACCTGTTGGTGATGACGGATTACTTCACCAAGTGGATTGAAGCAGAGTCATACCAGAAAATTAAGGACGTTCACGTTAAGGAGTTCGTCTGGCGAAACATCGTTTGCCGACATGGACTACCCCACGAGATCGTCACCGATAACGGATCTCAGTTCATATCAAACACGTTCAAAGAGTTCTGCAGAACTTGGAACATAAAGCTGACTTACTCGACGCCACGCTACCCCCAAGGGAACGGGATAGCAGAAGCAGCTAACAAAGCGATTATGAACGGCCTCAAGAAGAGGCTCAACGAGTGCAAAACAACCTGGAATGACGAACTCCCAGCTGTACTCTGGGCCTACCGGACTACCCCCCGCAAATCCACTGGCGAGACTCCCTTCTCGCTAGCTTACGGAATCGAAGCGGTAGTACCAGCTGAAATTCTCGTGTCAAGCATTCGCAAAGAAGAATGCCCACGACAAGAGGAACTTAATAACAAGATGATAACTGACGAGCTCAACCTCGTCGACGAAAGAAGGAACCTCGCATTAGCTCGACTCCAGAATTACCAACAAGCCGCAGCTCGCTACTATGATTCCCGAATCAAAACTCGAAGGTTTCAAGTAGGAGAGCTCGTCTTGCGGAAAGTGTTCGACCATAAAAAGGAAGAACACGCTGGAAAATTAGAAGCGAAGTGGGAAGGTCCTTACCAGGTCACCGACGTCGTAAAGGACGGGGTCTACCGACTCAAGTCGGTGGAAACCCAGAAGCCCGAACTACGACCTTGGAACATCATCAACCTCAAAAAGTATTTCCACTAGGAGTACATCAACATAATCGAACTACGAAATGGCTTGATCACCTTAAAAAGGGTACGTAGGGAGCTCGACTTCGAGCGCAGCCGCCCCCCAAAAAACAAAGCTCACGCCGAGCTCAACAGCTTCCGAGGAAGTTACCCCAACTTATCTTTGTGAAATCAAAATAAGTCCCTTAATCCAATGCTTCTTTCTGTCGTAAAAGTTGGATTCATTGCGAGATACCTCATCATAACATTCCCAAAATGAAAGATATGAAATTATCTCTTCCAAAACAAAAGATATGAAATTATCTCTTCCGAAACGAACGATATGAAATTATCCTTCCCAAGTGACCTGAAATGGCCTCTTCCAAAATATCAAAGCGATATGAAAATATCCCTTCCGAGCGACCTGAAATGGCCTCTCCCAAAGTCAGTTCTCCCGACCTGTTACAGCTCGAAAGAACTAGAGGGCCACCCTCTCCCGTTAAACGAAAACGTCGAAGTCGAAGCAACCGATCACACGGAAAGACCTCCGCGCACAACGAGCCTTTGTAAGTTTACTCCGATTTATCTTTCCCATTAAATATTAAACTCGTACTGCACATTACGAAGGGACTCGAACTCAAGTACGAACGACCAAATCGTGAAGGTACTAAAACAGTAAAGTCTATGCTAAGGCATGTAAGACTCCAAAACAAATTCATTAAAAGAAGGACACAATGTCCTCGAACAAAGCCCGCTCGGGCAAGTAAATGTTTTTCCAAAACAAAAACAAAAAATGTACATATAAAAAAAAAAAGGCCCCTAGAGGCAACATCATTATCGCGAGCGCGAAGAAGCCTCGTCTCCATCCTCCGCCTGATCGCCGGTAGATGCAATCCCAGTCGGGAGGCTCGATCCATATTGATCGAGGCAGGGAGCAACCGGTGGCGGAGCATGCGCCAAAATGACCGAGTCACTCGACACGGCCGGCAAGTTCAACTTGCCAACACTGAAATCAGAGATCGCCGCGGCGTTCATCTCTTCCATGGCCGTCCTCTTCTGGTCGGCCAACCTCAGAACTTCCCGAGTCAAGTCAAGCTCCCCGGAAGCAAACTCCGCGATGAGTTCGATATTGGCCAGGGTTTCTTGGAGGCGAATCTCAGCGTTGGTTTCGAGCTTCCGCTTCTCGCTCTTCTCCTTGATCCCTTTAAGGATCTCCAAGTATTCCCCACTCATCCTCTTCCTCGCCTCGTGAGACGCGACCTTTATGTCGAAGTCTCTCCCCACAAGGACTCTCTCCAGGTCGATCCGATCTTGGGCAGCTTGCACTGTGGCGACTCGACTCATTTCTTCGGCGGCCAACGCCCGGCCTTCGGCCGCCCGAAGCCTCTGAGAAAGGTCCTCCTCATGATTCTCGAGAATCAATAGCCGGGCTTCTATCCCCTCGTACTGAGCCAGTTTCATTTCGAGCTCCTCCTCTCGAGCAAAGGAATCCTGCAGCTCTGCGGTCAAAATACGAGCCGACCTCCTAGCGGCCTCGAGCTCGTCCGCCCGCGATCGCTCACGAAGCTCGCGTTCGGACCGGGCCATAAGTCCGCTCGAAACTACATAAACACACGAATTTCAAAAATCTTTCTCACCAAAGAAAGGCAAAGATGAGAACTATAGTCGATACCTTTCCAGTTGCTTCGGCCATCTTGGCATACAAATCGCCGAAGGCCGGGTCCCCGGAAACTGGAAGCCGAACCCCTGCGGGTCCGATGCACCTCGACGAACGGACCGTGCCCCCAGGCATCCCAACACTCTCGCTCGAACGACTCGAGCTCGTCTCTGTATCGATCCTTCGACGCTTCGGTACGGGGGAAGGATCCCTACCCACGTCCTGATCATCGGGGCGAGGATCGCGCAAAGCCGGCTCCCTGGAAGGAACCGAGTCCGCCCTCCGAACAACCGGAGAAGAGGGGACCCCCCTTGCCTCCGCGGATGCATCACGGGCTCCGGAGCTCGGGGGGACGACCGTGGAAAGGAGAGGAGAATCACACATGGCAAAAAAAGAGCGCATTGCTCAGACTCCCATCCTCCACCCTTTTTGCCAGATCTATGGAGTCTTTTTCGTTTCGGCGACTTCTCGACCTACGAGATAGTTTCTCGTGAGATGGGGTGCTGGCATCCGAACCCACACCCGAGGAAGGATGACCTGTAAAAAAAAAGGGGAGAAGTCTTTAGACTCTTCCCAAATAATGACGAGCAAAATGTCACAAACGGAAAACTCACCCTCTCTTGGCCGCTCGAATATACGAAGCGGAGGTCGTACGGTTCGACCCAGAGAAGTCCCACGAGGTACAGGAGGAAAGGCTTGTTCCCGAGAGACCCAGAACCGACCCTGCGGAACCCCTCTCGGATCGACCCTCAGTGCAGCCTGTACACGCTCGACCGAGAAACTATCCCAGTTAACGGAACCTCTCCTCAGACGGGTTATTAGGGCCTCCGTGACAGGATTAAGGTCAAGCGATTCAGGGAACTCTGCAGTATAGAACGAAGCAGGTCAGGAACCAAACTGACACGAGAAACAATAACCACAAATACGCAGTAATTAGGTCACTTCACCAAAAAGGACGAGCCCGAGAAGACGCTTCGCGATCTTCGAATCTGAGCCGTCGACGATCGACCAGATCTACGGTGAAAGATGGGATTCTAAGAACTCGTACACGCAACGACTGCCGACGCGCTGATAAGCAGTTCAGCCCGTCTCACGCGCTCGCTCCGCACCATTGGATCAAAACAAGATCGACGGATGGGGCAAAAATAATCATTAGATTTGTCACATCCGAGGCACTCGCCTCTTCCCAAGAACGTCCGCCGCCCATTAACCTCGACTTCTCGAATTCAATGGGCTGGGGGGCTATTGTTGGTACTGGATTTCCCTCTAGGAATCCGGCCCATTAACAGACAAAACAAAGGCCCGTAATTACGAGCCCATTCCGGAATCAAAGACAGACAGGAGAGCCGACTCTCTTGATGGGCCCAAGCGAAGCAAACGCCTTGGAGAGGCCCAGACGATGCCGAAGCCGGAGACAATCGAGCTCGAGCTCGGCAGAGGATGACGTGGAGATAGAGCAACTCGGTCTTCACCAGTTCAACTTATCCGCAAAAATCTCGGAGATCGTTACAACGACGAGGCCGAAAGATCGGGACGAGGAGATCAGAATCGAGGCTATTTAAGAAGAGAAGTGGCGACTCAGTAAAGAGAATTCCAACCTAGGCTAAGAACACTTCGATTAGATAGCTCGATTTTATACTTTGTACTCTCTTCTCGACTGTGTTTGTTCTATCTCGACGATCAATCTCAATAAAGTCTTTGATTTATAGGAAACTATACCATTTCTATATCCAAAAGTCCAAATCCACGAATACAAATTCTTAGTGTGAATCCCGGATCTCACACTGCTCTGCGCATAGAATAGCTTAGAGCGGAAATGGGCAAGTTTACCGCCGTGCTAAAAAAAATCCTTTACCCTGATCTCACCAAGGACGACCTCGAAATTCCTTCTGGTTTTTCATCCTTGGTTCTTTCCTAGCAGGGCACGCCTGGTTCGAAACTTGAGGGGGTCGATTTGGGGGAAGCATATGCGGATTGCCTTTCTCTCCCCTCGAATTATCCTGACCGCAAGGGAGCTCCTCTTACTGTCGCAATTTCTTTGTGGGATCGAAACAGGGAAAGAATTCCGTCTGTCGCAACCATTCCGAGACATCGGTATGAATCGGTAGGTTCGTTCCAATTGTCGTTTAGTATAGAGATTCGGTCCCCCCGCCGTCCTGGCAAAAGACCTTAGACTCCTCTGGTTGGGATATGTCTTTACGAATCTTTCTTCTCTTACGTGAATTTGTGGTTCCCTTTACCTGGTCTTTTAATGGCGTATTGTGATGCTAGGCAGATAGCTCTTACTCAGCTTACTTCCATTTTTGTCCGAAATATTGTCGCCACTCTTGTTATGGGAAAATAGGTCGGAGTTGATATCTCATGTTGCGGTCGAAATCCCCCTCGACGAAATCAATAGTCAAAAACGGAAAAAAAAAGCAACTAGATATAGCTATGTTCCGTACAAACAATGCTTCGTATGAATGTCGTTTCGTATGAACAACACTTCATATAAGTAACATTTCGTATAAAACATACGAAACCACATAGCCAACCTTCTGAGCCATAAAACTGCTCGAATGAATAACTTAGACAGGCGTATCACTCAACAAAATCTATGGGAAAGCTCAGACACTCAGAAAACCTGCTCGGAAGATCCAAGAAGGACGATCTGCTCGAATGTTTCGAGCAGAACACACCCTCGAAGAATCTGAGGAGAACACACCCTCAGATATTCCGAGCAGAACACACCCTCGGACATTCCGAGCAGAACACATTCCTCGGAAGTTCCGAGCAGAACACATTCCGCAGAAGTTCCGAGGAGAACACATTCCTCGGAAATTCCGAGCAGAACACATTCCTCGGAAATTCTGAGCAGAATACATTCCTAGGAAGTTCTGAGCTGAACACATTCCTCGGAAGTTCCGTAGCAGTACACTTTCCTCGGAAGTTCCAAGAATAACACATTCCTCGGAAGTTCCGAGAAGAACACATTCCTCGGAAGTTCCGACGAAAACACATTCCTCGGAAGTTCCGAGTGATTACATTCCTCGGAAATTCTGAGAAGAACACATTCCTCGGAAGTTCCGAGTAGGACAAATTTCTTGGACCAACTGCTCGGACACTTGTTGATATCTTCCTCCGAATGCGCGATTAGGCATAACCCATACTCATAACAATAACTTACGCATACTCGAAACTACTAGCCGTTGGCAGATATGCCGGATAAGTTATATAAAATACGGACTTGGGCCAAACTCACAAGGTTCGTATTTTATAGAGGCTGGATTGAGAAGACTGTTGGATCTCCTAGGATCTAAGGGTTTGATATATTGAATCACTAACCTCGTTCTTACCTTGTTACTGGCAGCGGAATGAATGGTGAACGAGATCAGTAGCGACACATGTGCCTCGCCTCTACCAGATACACACGCACACAAGCTGGAAACGGGATGCTAGTGCCGGATCTATGGGATCTGAGAGTTTCTAGTGTTTCTGCTCTTTCTATCAAGAAAAAGTGGACGGCACACGTTTTAGGTCGAGACTATCAAGTTTTTATTCGACCTAAAACACACTTAACGAGCCAGACTTGATTAAGTCATAATTTCGAAAAGCCCTTTCGAAACCCGAACTGTGTCGACCGACACACAAGCTGTGTCGATCGACACAACACCATTTTCTCGATAATAATGTGTATCCAATACACATTAATATGATCATTACCACAATGATCATTCTCATGTCTTAGCTTCCAGTTTGCTTAGGTGTGTGACCCTATAGGATCATATAATACTGGCAGTAAGTCTACAACTTACAGATTGCAAGAGGCTTCTAGCAAAACATTGCAACCGCCCAGTATTATACGAATGTCTGATCTCGACACACAACTATCATCAGGAGTGAGTACAAGTGTGATTTCAGGACACTATCCCAACAATCTCCCACTTGTACTGGAATCAACAATTCCTATAATCCTTTTGTCTCTATATCTCGATTTGGAATAAGGCAAGATTAGTGTCATCCTTATTAAGCCAACATCGTGTTTATCGAACTCCTGATCTCATACTGAACATTACAAACAACTGAACTACAGTTCGTTTGAGTGCGGCCACACATTTTTTCTCAGTATTAAATCTTCGATAGGCCCTGAGATATTTATCTCCCGTTAATCAGGAGGGACAAATCCCATCTTGTTCCATCCCTATTTCAACGCACACTTCATGATATACTTGAACAGTGCCGTTATAGTCGCCAGTTACGGGTCGACGTTTGACAAAGTCAAAGTGTACCAATTCATATGCAAGAAAGCATGATGAACTCAGGTCTGAGGACTATACTCTATAGTCGTAATGAGAACCTCTTATGACACAGATATAACTATCTTGTAGACTTCTCATCAGCGGGTCATGTCCGATCATATGTTCACCAACATATATCTATGTGACTGACTGCGATAATCATATCATTGGCTCCATGAAACTTATCCAACAGTCACCTCACAATCTAGTCTCTCGCGGTTGCCATTGTCCCACTTTGACAACCTCGACTAGGGACAAAACATAATTTATATCATCTATTACTTATAGGGTTTCATGATCAAGTCCTCAACTTGATGACCTATAATATGACATAAACTTATTTTGGGACCATTATTTAGATCACAATAAATAATGCTGAAATCAAATTTCATTAAACATATCCAAAAGAATGTTTTACAAGAGCATCTTATTATAACTAAAATAAAACTAAAACTCCCACTAGAATCAAGATTACATCTTAAGATCTCTAATGCCTACAGCAGTCGTATGACTATCATGCTTAGGCCTTGGGAGTGACTTAGTCAGAGGATCAGCGACATTTTCTTCCGTCGGAACTCGGCTGATCTTCACATCAATTCTATTGACGATATCACGAATCAGGTGATATCTCCTCTCTACGTGTTTGGACTTCTGGTGTGACCTGGGTTCTTTCGCCTGAGCAATGGCTCCGTTGTTGTCACAAAACAAAGCCACTGGCTCCAAGATACTTGAAACCACACCAAGTTCAGTCATGAACTTCTTGATCCAAACAGCTTCCTTTGCCGCTTCTGAAGCAGCAACATATTCAGCTTCCGTCGTGGAATCAGCTACGGTATTCTGCTTAGAGCTCTTCCAGCTCACTGCACCGCCATTTAGACAGAAGACATATCCAGATTGTGATCGGAAATCGTCTCTGTCCGTCTGAAAACTCGTATCGGTGAATCCATTCACCACAAGTTATTCACTTCCTCCATACACAAGGAATTTATCCTTAGTATGTCTCAAATACTTGAGAATATTCTTGACAACTGTCCAGTGAACTTCACCTGGATCAGATTGGTATCTACTCGTCATGCTTAACGCGTAAGCTACATCTGGACGAGTGCAGAGCATGGCATACATAATAGATCCTATTGCAGAAGCATAAGGAATCCTATTCATGCGCTCCCGCTCAGCATGTGTCACCGGACACTGCTTCTTGCTGAGACTAATGCCATGAGACATCGGCATGAAGCCCTTCTTGGAATCATGCATCCTGAATCTGTGCAACACCTTATCAATATAAGTGTCCTGGCACAATCCAATCAGCATATTCATTCTATCTCTGTAGATTCTGATTCCAAGAATGTACGCGGCTTCTCCCATGTCTTTCAGGGAAAAACAACCTCCGAGCCAAGTCTTAACTGACTGAAGCAACGGAACGTCATTACCGAGGAGGAGTATGTCATCGACATACAGTACAAGAAACGCAATTCTGCTCCCACTAGTCTTCTTGTAAACACATGGTTCTTCCTCGTTCTTGATGAAACCAAATTGTTTTACTGCTTCATCAAAACGAAGATTCCAACTCTGTGATGCTTGCTTCAATCCATAAATGGATTTATGAAGCTTGCATATCTTCCCAGCGTTCTTAGGATCAACAAAACCTTCAGGCTGTGTCATATACACATCCTCTTCCAGAATACCATTCAGGAATGTGGTTTTGACATCCATTTGCCAAATCTCATAGTCATAATGAGCGGCAATCGCTAGAAGAATCCGAATGGATTTAAGCATAGCGACCGGGGAATAGGTTTCATCATAGTCAATGCCATGAATTTGCTTGAAACCTTTAGCCACCAACCTCGCTTTGTAAATTTGCACATTTCCATCCACGTCAATCTTCTTCTTGAAGATCCATTTACACTCAATGGCTTTTGCACCATTAGGTAAATCGACCAAGGACCATACTTGGTTTTCTGACATGGATCCCATTTCGGATTTAGAGGCTCCAAGCCACTTTTCGGAGTCCGGGCCCATCATTGCTTCCGCGAAGGTCGCTGGTTCGTCACTATCAATGATCATCAGATCATTGGAATTGGTCACGAGAAATCCATAGTATCTCTTGGGTTCGTGACGGATCCTTCCGGATCTGCGAACTTCAGGCTCCACAGGCGCCGGTTCCACAGAACTTTGTGGATCCAACTGCTGCTCTTCCTCAGCAGGTTGAGCAGTCTCCTGTGCATCTCGAATTTCTTCAAGATGTACTTTACTCCCACTGTTTTTCTTAGAGAGAAACTCCCTCTCAAGAAAAGAACAGTCCCGAGCAACAAATACTTTGTTCTCAGATTGGTTGTAAAAGTAGTATGCCTTGGTTTCCCTAGGATAACCAACGAAGTAGCATTTATCTGATTTGGGTGCGAGTGATAGGTTCTAAGTTTTCCCTATACTAAACTGCAAGTGAACAGCAATGTCAAAGTAGTATATAGGGTTATCGAATCCACAGGGACACTCGGTCTCAAGAGAATCAAACTATAGGAATAAATACTAGAAAGAAGCAATGTGATTGAATTGAAAGCGGTGCGAGAAAGTAAATCAGTAGCAGAGATTAACGGTTGTGAAGCAAGTAATTAAAAGCGTCAAGCCTAGGGTATTCTCAGGAAATCAGACAAGCAGACAGTTCATTCAGCAAGGATCTAATTAAGCACGGTTCTAGAACTCAAAACACAGATATAGAATTAACCAAATTCCTTTGCGATAATTCTCTAAGCTTAAGTGCAGCAAACCAAACTTTCGTTTGCGAGAACTAACAGATTAAACTAGCAATAAGTCCAAGTTTGATATGTTCACAATTATCCTAAACCAAACTTCCGTTTGCGAATAGTTTAATTGCCCAATTTAATTAGTTCAGATTCCTAAACCCCACTTCCGTGACGTATTTAGCAACCTAAGATCTAGATTCTAATTGATCAGGTTAGAACTAGCTTTAAGCACAATTAAATTGAAGAACAGATATAGTTATGAATCCTTAACTGAATTTGAACAAGTCTAGCAAGTCATGAAATCCTATGTGAGAAACCCTAAACCTGACTATGGATCTACTCAGACATAGATAATGAAATCATAATCATAGAATGAATAAATTGCATAAAAGAATAAGAGTAAAAGGGGTTCGAAATCTTCTCCAAATACAGATGATGTAACAGGTTCAGATCAGCCCCAAAAAGCTCTAAAATCCTCTGCTCTTAATTATAAATTGCGTAATGTAAAAAGTATCAAGCGTCCCTAATAAAAACTCTAAAAACTCTATTATATAGGCATAATCTCGGCCAGGGGCTTCTTTGTAAATATCAGGAACTTCTGGATCAAAGTGCAAATTCTTCACTCTTCTAAACCGCCGAGTTTTTGGCCCATCTCGCTGGTGCATCGATCGATGCAAGAGTGCAACGATCGACACCTTCCTCTGTTTCGGACAGTGAACTCTATCTCTCGGCCAAATACTCCAAAAATCTCCAAAATGCTCCAATATCTCCAATTCAGCTCCAAACCTGATTATACCTGTAAAAGACACTAAAAGAACACAAAAGACACTAAAAACACACTTATATCATGGTCTAAAACTAGTAAAAACCATGATATATCAACTCCCCCACACTTAGCCTTTGCTTGCCCTCAAGCAAAACAGAGAACTAAAACATGGTGAAGAGGTTTGAAAACTCTTCAGAAACTCATTTCATCCTAGAAGCTACAATACTCAGATTCCCCTTAGTAAACCACTGCAAGAATCAATCACAGGATATCAAGACCAACATGTACTTCCCCCACACTTAGCAACTGTCCTAGGTAAAACTCCACAATCACATTCAAGCATTCAAATTCTCCCTACTGACTTCTGCAAGTATTTAAGTGCGGTCTCACCTAAGGAGTATCGATCTAAAGGCACATGGATTCTTACCTTATCAGCTCTAGACCACCATACTATCTTTCTCTAGTCCCTTTCTTCTCTTTCCCTTCTTTAACAACTGATTTTTCCCCACTGGGTATCATTTTATTTTTTTTATCAGTGTTCTTCCCGTTATGGGGTGTACTTTGGACACATTCCATGGATCACATGAGAGATAATAGTGTTTGCTACTATTCCCATGACCACTTCGGAGTTACTAACTCATCCTCAGTTTATTATTTTTTTTTTTTACTTTACAGAAGGGGAGAAGGGGACTAAATAGGACAGGTTTACAGGCTGTGTCAGAACTACCAGGGAATCCGACATAAAGCATACCAAGCCCTTAGGTGAGAAATTCTAAGTCAGTATTAAGGTTGAAGTCAGTAAAAGGATCCTCTGATACCTGAAGTGATGTGGGTGTTCCCAGTAGGTTGATCTGTGATGGGGTTTTCTAATAGTCATAGATAGATCCTGCAACTTCATCCCAATGGTTACTTAAGTTCCTGCAAGTCTTGTAAATCTTCTCTGAAAATCATAGTTTCTTACTTAAACAATTTTGACTCAATAAAACAAAATTTTTTGAAAAACGGACTGACTCTTAAGAAAACAGAAAGATATAAGTCAGTAGCACCTCCCCCACACTTAAGACACACTGTCCCCAGTAGTGTCCAGCGAAGGATCGGTAAAAAGAAAATAAAAATTGAAAAGGTGAAGTTATGTCTGTCGGGTTACCTCTTTCGCTAAGCATCGACCGTTGCACTAAGTGCATCGACCGTTACTTGGCGACTTTCGTGTATAGTCGATCGTTGCTCAGGACCGCAACGATCGCTGCAATGCGATTCCTTTCGTGTTGTGACGATCGATGCAAAAGTGCGTCGATCGCTGCACTGCGATTTAACCGAGACCTGCAAACATAAACTCACCAGAAACAAAAACAAACTTAAAATCCTAACAAAAACACCAAAAATAAAAAAGAAAAACACTAGTACCTAATGGTGGGTTGCCTCCCACCCAGCGCTTGTTTAAGGTCAATAGCTTGACCGGACGGATGAGATCTTTCAAGTACCAGGAGGTCTTGTCAGAGACTTTTTCTGTCTCTGTTCAAGTCTCCTCATCCAAGGTGGTGAGTAGGCTGTAGCGGAATGCTCATGGCCAAGAAAAGATGGAGTGAAATGTGCTCCAGGATCTATAATTGCAGTCTCATCTGGCTGCTCATCATTTGCTTCCATGATTATGAAAGTCTGTCCATCTATTAGTGGCTTTCGCAGCTTCTCCATCTCATACCGCAGCGGTTCATCTCCCAGGTGGAGGTCTATTAGACTCTGTCTAACATCAATCACAGCTCCTGCTGTAGCCAAGAATGGTCTCCCAAGCAATAAAGCTTCATCCGGATTACAGTCATATTTCAGCACAAGGAAATCTGTTGGAACTAAGTAGTTCCCAACTCTCACCGGAATGTCCATAAGCAGTCCTTCAGGAACGCGTATGGACTGATCAGCTAGGATAAGAGAAGTCCTAGTAGGAGTAAAATCCAACATTCCCAGCTTCTCTGCTACAGAGTAAGGCATTATGCTTCCAGCAGCTCCTAAATCACACAGAGAACGCCTAAAACTATCCTCAAAGATAGAACAATCTAGCACAAAAACTCCAGGATCAGGCAGTTTCTTCGGGACCTTAGTTAGCAGAACATCACTGATATGCTGAGGAACTATTATCACCCATTCTCTCAGCTCCTCATCTAAAGGCAACATCTTGTTCAAATATCTCTGAACACATGGATGATAAGGTGGATCATCAGAAGGTGGAATTTCTTCCAAGTCTTCACCACTCTCTTCTAGCTTTTCCAGCTCTTCAACCTCTTGTTTAATCACTTCAGACACCTTGGGGTATTGCCTAATGGCTTGTGCATAAACATCCTCTTGAGTGATCTCAGATACATCAGGGAATAGGCGGGCTAGCTCTGCATCAATCTCACTTTCATCCCACGGATCTTCTGCTCGTTCACGACCTGCATCGATCGATGCCAGCTGTGTGTCGATCGTTGCATCACTACAGTTTCTACCCGAGAGTTTTTCACAGAAATCCGAAAATTCTGCCTCAGTCACCAACTCAGCTGTACTTAGCTCAAATTTCTTCCCTAGATAAGATCCATCATTAATGAGTACAGACCAGGCCTTAATATGAGTCTCTGCAACTCCTTTTCCCTTCAGTGAGCTGGACATCTGGTTCACCTGAGTGTCCAATTGCTTCATGTGAGTGCTCAGTGACTCAAACTTCCCATTGAGGTCTTGATAGACAGCGTCCAGCTTCTTATTGTTGTCCACAGAAAGCTTGGTTTGACTCTCCATCAGTTGTTCCATCATAGCCTCCATTTTTCTCTCATGGGCTGTAGGTGCAGGAGGAGTCTGATAGGATGTAGATCCATAGGTTCTCTGAGTACCTTGTCCATAGGTCTTCTGAAAACCACCAGTCTGTCCACCATTGGAGAATCTGTTCCCCTGTTGATTACCAAATCTATTACCTTGGAAACCAGAACCTCCTATGAAATTCACATCTTCTTCCTGAGTTTCCTCCTCAGCCTGAATCACCTCTACATCTTGGGCAAAGTGGACAGATTTCTTACTTGTTAGGAGATTGTAGACTGTGTCCAATCTGGATCTTATATTAGCTATATCAGAATTCTCTACAGTTCCACCAGATCTCTTTCTCCTTTCATCCATTGTTTTGCAATTGTTGCTGCCAATCAGATTCTCTATCAACTGCTTAGCTTGCGTAGGAGTCCTGGTGTTAAAATTAGCATTACTGGAATTATCCAGCGCAGTCTGATAAGGAAGATCTATGCCTCTGAAGAAGATACCAATCAGCTGTACTTCCGTGAATCCATGGTGTGGACAGTCACGCTGATACTGCTTAAATATCATCCAGGCAGTCTTCAAGGGCTCCACAGCTCCTTGGGAAAAGGTGAGTATGTCCTGTCTGGACTGATCCGAGCGTGCATCATCATAAAAGTGACGCAGGAACTCACTCTTTAAGGCTGTCCAAGTAGTATACTGACCAGGTGCCAGTTGTCTAAGCCATGCACTAGCGTCTCCAGCAAGACTGTGCGGAAATAGCTTAAGGAACAGATAGTCCGGGCATACTCCTTCATACTTCATGCCAGTGACTATGTCCTCAAACTTGTCAATGTGATCCATAGGCTGCTCTGCTTGAAGACCATGAAAAGCAATCTGTCTCATCAGCTGGTAGTAGATGGTTTTTACCTCAAAATCGTTCCTCTCAAAAGCAGGAAGCGCTAGAGCTGCTCGGTTTGCATGAAACTCATCAGGTCTGTTGTAATCAGCTAGTGTCCTCTCATGAACCACCATCTCTCTACCTTGGGCCTGTCCTTGACCCTGGTTTTGGTTCAGCTCCTGTTGCTCAGGAGGATCAGGGATGACATTCCCTTCAGCATCAACCCGATGCCCAGCAGCATTGTACGGGTTGTCATCTTGGTCCCTTAGGGTACCTTCAGCATCTGGTATCAAGATCAAACGTTCTCGTACCATTCTCTCTCTCTTTTCTCTTCTGTTAGTCCTTTCTAGACGTCCAAGTTCCTCAAGATCGAGATTAACCAAGCTCGAGTTCGGATTACTTTGAGTTTCTGCGTTGGCATAAACTGTCTGTAATCGTCCAGCAACGATCGATGCTATCAGTGCAACGATCGATTCAATCTCAGAATCGCCTAGTGACGATCGACGCAAGGTATGCAACGATCGACGCAAGGCGAAATTCGTACCTGCGACAGAGAGAAACAGAGAAAAAGTTAGCAAAATCAAAAAATAAAAACGAAAAAGAACAAAAACAAAAAGAAAAATTTCTAGCAAAAACCCTAAGTTCGGTCCTATCGAAGACTCAAAGAGTCCCCGGCAACGGCGCCAAAAACTTGATAGGTTCTAAGTTTTCCCTATACTAAACTGCAAGTGAACAGCAATGTCAAAGTAGTATATAGGGTTATCGAATCCACAGGGACACTCGGTCTCAAGAGAATCAAACTATAGGAATAAATACTAGAAAGAAGCAATGTGATTGAATTGAAAGCGGTGCGAGAAAGTAAATCAGTAGCAGAGATTAACGGTTGTGAAGCAAGTAATTAAAAGCGTCAAGCCTAGGGTATTCTCAGGAAATCAGACAAGCAGACAGTTCATTCAGCAAGGATCTAATTAAGCACGGTTCTAGAACTCAAAACACAGATATAGAATTAACCAAATTCCTTTGCGATAATTCTCTAAGCTTAAGTGCAGCAAACCAAACTTTCGTTTGCGAGAACTAACAGATTAAACTAGCAATAAGTCCAAGTTTGATATGTTCACAATTATCCTAAACCAAACTTCCGTTTGCGAATAGTTTAATTGCCCAATTTAATTAGTTCAGATTCCTAAACCCCACTTCCGTGACGTATTTAGCAACCTAAGATCTAGATTCTAATTGATCAGGTTAGAACTAGCTTTAAGCACAATTAAATTGAAGAACAGATATAGTTATGAATCCTTAACTGAATTTGAACAAGTCTAGCAAGTCATGAAATCCTATGTGAGAAACCCTAAACCTGACTATGGATCTACTCAGACATAGATAATGAAATCATAATCATAGAATGAATAAATTGCATAAAAGAATAAGAGTAAAAGGGGTTCGAAATCTTGTCCAAATACAGATGATGTAACAGGTTCAGATCAGCCCCAAAAAGCTCTAAAATCCTCTGCTCTTAATTATAAATTGCGTAATGTAAAAAGTATCAAGCGTCCCTAATAAAAACTCTAAAAACTCTATTATATAGGCATAATCTCGGCCAGGGGCTTCTTTGTAAATATCAGGAACTTCTGGATCAAAGTGCAAATTCTTCACTCTTCTAAACCGCCGAGTTTTTGGCCCATCTCGCTGGTGCATCGATCGATGCAAGAGTGCAACGATCGACACCTTCCTCTGTTTCGGACAGTGAACTCTATCTCTCGGCCAAATACTCCAAAAATCTCCAAAATGCTCCAATATCTCCAATTCAGCTCCAAACCTGATTATACCTGTAAAAGACACTAAAAGAACACAAAAGACACTAAAAACACACTTATATCATGGTCTAAAACTAGTAAAAACCATGATATATCAGCGAGCTTGTCAGAGATTAAACGTTTGACATAAGCCTCACAACCCCAAATCTTCAGGAAAGACAGACTAGGAATGTTCCCAGTCCACAATTCATGTGGTGTCTTTTCCACTGATTTAGATGGCACCCTATTTAGTGTAAACGCAGACGTTTCTAGAGCGTATCCCCAAAAGGATAATGGAAGATTTGAATGACTCATCATAGACCGAACCATATCCAATAAGGTTCGATTCCTCCTCTCTGACACTCCATTCCATTGGGGTGTTCCAGGAGGAGTGAGTTGTGAAATAATTCCACACTCGCTCAGATAGTCACTGAACTCATGACTCAAGTATTCTCCTCCGCGATCCGATCGCAGAGCTTTAATACTTTTGCCAAGTTGGTTCTGTACTTCATTCTTGAATTCTTTGAATCTATCAAAGGATTCTGACTTGTGTCTCATCAAATAGACATAGCCATATCTACTGAAATCATCAGTGAAGGTAATGAAGTACTTGTAATTTCCTCTGGCAACAATACTCATCGGCCCACATACATCAGTATGAACAAGGCCCAATAAGTCACTGGCCCTTTCATTCGGTTTGTTGAAAGGGGCTCTAGCCATTTTGCCCATCAAACAAGATTCGCATTTCTCACATGATTCAAAATCAAATGAGCCCAGAAGCCCATTTCGATGGAGCCTTTGGATGCGTTTCTCATTGATATGGCCCAAACGACAATGCCATAAGAAAGTCGGGTTTTCGTCATTTGACTTAAACCGCTTTGTATTTATGTTAAAGACAGGCATTTCTTGGTTTAAAACATATAACCCATTATCTAATGGAGCGCTACCATAATATGTACCATCACGATTAAAAGAACAAACTTTATTCTTAACAGCAAAATCAAAACCTTCCAAATCCAAAACGGAAACTGAAATTATGTTTCTGCTAATCGCAGGTACAAAGTAGCAATTATTCAAAGCTAAAACCATGCCCGAAGGTAAGGACAAATCGTAAGTGCCTACGGCCAGTGCAGCAACCTTAGCTCCATTCCCGACCCGTAGCTCCACTTGTCCTTTCTTCAGCGTTCTACTGTTTCTTAGTGCCTGCACATCAGTACAAATATGAGCACCGCAGCCGGTATCCAATACCCACGAAGTAGAACTAGAAGACATAACATTAAGTTCGATAACATAAATACCTGAGTCAGACGCATCATACGTCTTCTTCAGCTTCTTGTAATCTTCCATGAACTTCTTGTAGTCTCTCTTCCAATGCCCTAACTGCTTGCAGTAGTTGCACTTATCCTCAGGAGAAGGCCCGGATTTGGGCCTCGGCTTGGGCTTGTCCTGACTCTCAGTCTGGACAACTTGGGCCTTTCCTTATCCTTCTTAGGTTTCTTAAACCTTTTACCCCCTTGTACCATCAGTACACTGGGAGTTGCCTTCTTGAGATTCGGCTCTGCTGTCTTCAGCATGCCGTGCAAATCAGTCAATGTCTTAGTCATGTTTTGCATGTTGTAGTTCATAATGAACTGATCAAAACACGACGGCAAAGACTGCATAATCATGTCAGTGGCTAGCTCCTGGCTAATGGCACAGTACAGTTTCCCCAGGTTATCAATGTAACCCATCATTTTAAGGACATGAGGACTTACTGGACTATCCTTAGCCAGCTTGCAATCCATGAGAGATTTAACCGTATGGTATCTCTCTGTGCGAGCTTGCTCCTGAAACAAAGCTTTCAGGCTGTTAATCATCTCAATGGGTGACATCACGTTCTCATATTGCTTCTGCAGCTCAGAGTTCATAGTCACCAGCATTAGACAATTAACATCTTTGACATCAGCTGAATGCTTATCCCAAGCATTCTTTTCTGTCTGCGGGGCATTGGAACGTGGCATCTCGGGGAGAACTCTTTCAAGGACCTATTCCTTGTTCTCCTGCCTGATAACTATTCTCAGGTTCCGATACCATTCCAAGAAATTAGATCCATTTAACTTGTCCTTCTCAAGGACGGATCTTAGTGAGAAAGTGTTGATGTGAGTTGAGACAGACATAGCTGTAATTAAAAGAGGTAGAGGTTTTAGTTATAATGCTCAAGGAAATGAGAATTCTTATCTAATAAGAAAAACTCGCATTGTATTCAAAACTATGTTTCCTCAGATGAATACAATGAGCCAAGATCTATACTTCACCAAAATCTGAGTGGGCGACTCGCCATTACCCAAACTTTAGTTGTCTAGGTAAGCAAATCATTGCTAATTGTACCCAGTACAACTCTTGGTCGCAGATGAGACAAACTATGTCTAATCCACTCTGATGTCTCTGGGCCCAGAACTTCTAATAGCCCAGTCAAGTAAACCAATCCCTTCTGTCTTGTGATCACTGACAGTCGCACTGCAAGTCTATCAATGACCACCTGCCTTACTCATGTTGTTGTGGATACCAAGGACTCCAAGGCTATCCAACAAACAAAACGAGTCTTGACAGTAGACAAGATCGGGCAAGACATCAAGATCACTTGATATTTGGTTGAGGAAAAGAATTGTTTAATCTTGATGTATATCCAATATACATTCAAGAAGTTATTAATTTAATTAAAACATTCAGTTTTATTAATTTTAGGTTCAACTAGAACTTTAAGATTAAATTTGGTCTGGTATATGCAAATTTATGGTCCAACCAATAATTCTGCGAATGGTGTGTCGATCGATGCCAACCATTGGCATCGGTCGACACAACATAATTTAAACCGGTCTTCGATAACCGGTCAAACCGGATCGAATTTCATTAACCGATTCAATCTAATTGAACCGGTTCGGTTTAACGGTCCATGTCGATCGTCACACAACTCTGTGTCGATCGACATTAGCAAACCAGAAACAAATTGGTTAATTAAAATTAACCGAGCGAGATAACCGGTTCAATCCAATTGAACCGATCTATCTAATCACTTTGCCTGTGTCGACCGACACACCCAGTGTATCGATCGACACAGCAGGAATACGGGTACTCGATCTCAGATCAAAACCCTAAAATTATTTACGAGTTTTCGCTCTGTGTCTCTGCGACAAACCCTAAAAATTTTACGAGTTATTTCGCGGCGTGTCGACCGACACACGCTTAGTGTCGATCTACACAGTGCGTTTTTAACAATTCATCGTTTTTCAACAGGCACATAATCCGAGATTAACACTTGAAAACACGATATTAGCAGGCAATAATCAATTCAACAAACTCAGTTTTCTAATTAATTGCATCAGATTCAATAGTCTAAACCCTAACACGCTCTGATACCACTGTTGGATCTCCTAGGATCTAAGGGTTTGATATATTGAATCACTAACCTCGTTCTTACCTTGTTACTGGCAGCGGAATGAATGGTGAACGAGATCAGTAGCGACACAGGTGCCTCGCCTCTACCAGATACACACGCACACAAGCTGGAAACGGGATGCTAGTGCCGGATCTATGGGATCTGAGAGTTTCTAGTGTTTCTGCTCTTTCTATCAAGAAAAAGTGGACGGCACACGTTTTAGGTCGAGACTATCAAGTTTTTATTCGACCTAAAACACACTTAACGGGCCAGACTTGATTAAGTCATAATTTCGAAAAGCCCTTTCGAAACCCGAACTGTGTCGACCGACACACAAGCTGCGTCGATCGACACAACACCATTTTCTCGATAATAATGTGTATTATGATCATTACCACAATGATCATTCCCATATCTTAGCTTCCAGTTTGCTTAGGTGTGTGACCCTATAGGATCATATAATACTGGCAGTAAGTATACAACTTACAGATTGCATGAGGCTTCTAGCAAAACATTGCAACCGCCCAGTATTATACGAATGTCTGATCTCGACACACAACTATCATCAGGAGTGAGTACAAGTGTGATTTCAGGACACTATCCCAAGAAAGACATATACTAAACGGAATCGTATCGAACTTTTCGGCCCATTCGGAAGATAAAACTAAGTCGCGGAAAGATAAATACAAAAATGGGAGGATAAATCTGAAGAAGAAAAGAGAAAGATAAATCCGAGCAAGAAGTGGAAAATCTGAGCAGAAAAGTAAATTCGAACAAAAATGGAAGATTCGATAACAAGACGATCTCCGAAAATATTGCGGGCGAATCTCTTCTAAACCGACTCACTGTGAATATATAAGACGAGAGACTTCTTACGATCAGGGGAAGCTGAAAACCCTAGCATAAACACTTCCACTTTTTTGGCTCTCACGCTTTTGTACTCTTTTCCCGTCAAACAAATCAATAAAACAATTATTCGGGTCTCTTTTTGTGTTGTTTACTTAGAATCTTATGTTCCCTAAAAGTTAACTCTACACAGAATCGACCGTGCGATTTCCGACTCTCACAGTTTGGCGCCGTCTGTGGGGGGTAAGAAGTTTTCTTACGCCTAAAACCCACCAATTAGTAGATCCGAAGAGATGGCCACCAACGGAGAAGGAAACAGAAAAAATCGCCCACTGGCGATCAACGCTGTATCATACGCAGCCGCAGCACATGATACCAAGACAAACATCACTGTGACGGACAACGCTGCAACAGACGCAGCCGCAACTGGTGCAACAACAACTACCGTAGCGCTGACTGAGTTAAAAGAGATGGTAGCAGTACTGATGCGGAAAGTTCAGGATCAAGAGAAGGCAAATAACGCGACCAATAATATGATCATCGGGGGATCGCACTACTACTGAGACACAATATCCTCAATCAAATCTTACCAGAGACGAGCAGGAACGAGCGTTCATTGGTCCACTCCTTCTCAGTTCCCAAACGATGCGATAACATTTGAGGAGTGCGAAACTGCAAGAATTGATCGACCGCACAATGATACCCTCGTCATCAAACTGATCATCAAAGATCATGACGTAGCAAGGATCCTGGTCGATATTGGAAGTTCTGTGGACGTAATCTTCTCCGACACTCTACGAAAGATGAGCATCAGCTTATCCGAAGTGTCTCCATTCCCATAACCATTAACGACGGTATTCACAGGGGACATAATCATGACCCTCAGAACAATTAGGCTACCCGTACAAGAAGGAGGGGAAACCAAAGTTGTCGAGTTTTCAGTAGGAGACCACTTGGAGATCTATAAAATGATCATGGGAACTCCTTGTATAAATTCCATGAGAGCCGTTTCGTTATCATATCACCTCTGCTTGAAATTCCCAACACCCGGTGGGGTCACAACGATTTGGGGAAGTCAATAACAATGGTAATCTTGTTTCATGTCCGAGCATAAACTCAGAAAGCCGACAATCGAAGTATTTCAAAAAGCAAAGTGACCGCGGACATAAGCAAATAAAAAAGCGGTAGAAAAACCAAAAACGGTCGCCAATGAGAAAGAAGAAGAAGAGGATGAGAAGCCTTGCGAATCGGTGGTATCAGTATGCATAGACGATGACAACCCAGAGCGCTGTGTAGATGTGGGAGAAAATTTGGACAATGCGATAAAAAAGGACATAGTTTTGTGCCTTAGAGAGAACATAAACAGATTCGCTTGGTCCGCAGAAGACATGCCCGAGATCAGCATGGACATCGCTTGTCACGAGCTGAACATGGATCCGACAGTCAAACCAGTAAGACAGAAAAGGAGGAAGTTAGGATCAGAATGAGCTAAAGCGATCAACGACGAAGTCCAGCGATTACTCGAAGTTAGTTTAATCACCGAGGTCAAGTATCCGGACAGGCTCGCAAATCTTGTTGTGGTAAAGAAGAAAAACGGAAAGTGGAGAATTTGTGTCGACTTCACGGATCTAAACAAGGCATGCCCTAAGGACAGTTTCCCGCTTCCACACATCGATTGACTGGTAGAGGCGACGACAGGAAACAAACTGCTCACATTCATGGACGCTTTCTCGGGTTATAACCAGATCATGATGAATCCAGACGACCAAGACAAAACGGCGTTTTTCACCGAAAGAGAAATCTATTGCTACAAGATCATGCCCAAAAACCGCCGGAGCAACGTATCAGCGGTTAGTGAATAAGATGTTCGCTTAACAACTCGGAAAGACTATGGAGGTCCACATAGACGATATGTTGGTCAAATCTCTGAACGAAAACGACCATGTGGAGCATCTGCGAGAATCTTCGAATAACTAAACAAGCACAACATGAAACTCAACCCAGCCAAGTGCAAGTTCTGGGTCACTTCTGAAGTGTTTCTTGGATACCTCTTCACTCACTGAGGCATCGAAGCAAACCCCAAGCAAATCAATGCCCTAATCCAAATATCTTCGCCAACGACAAAACACGAAGTCCAACGACTAACGGGTCAAGTGGAAGCGCTCAACAGGTTTGTCTCGCGATCAACAAACAAGTGTTTACCTTTCTACGACACTTTGAAAAGTAACAAAACGTTTCAGTGGTTGGAGAAATGCGAAGAACCTTTCCAACAGCTGAAAAATATCTAGCAAATCCGCCAGTACTTTCTAAGCCGGTAGAAGGAGAGCCGTTATTCATACACACCGCAATATCGTCTACGGCAACAAGCGAAGTCCTTATCAGAGAAGATCTAGGCGAACATAAACCAATCTTATATGGGAGTCAAACCCTAACAGATGCGGAAACTCGATATCTTCAAATCGAGAAGATGGCACTCGCGGTAGTAATGTCTGCTCGGAAACTAAGGCCATATTTCCAATCTCACTCGGTCGTAGTTCTGACAACTTTGCGAAACTTCGCCAACTGGAGAAATCCCAGAAGAGTCCTTTTGCTTAGCTTTTCACGCTTCAAACAACAAAGCAGAATACAAGGCTCTAATCGCCAGGTTAAGGCTAGCTCACGCACCTAAAAATCAAAGCATGCAAGCGTTCTGCGATTCTCAGTTAGTCGCGAGCCAATTCAGCGAAGAATACTAAACGAGAGATGAAATAATGGAGGTGTATCTGAAGATCGTTCGGAGTCTAGTAAAACCGCTCAAAATTTTCAAACTGACCCGAATTCCTCAAGGAGAAAACGCCCAGCCGAAGCATTGGCAGCTCTGGCCTCGACATCCAAACCCTACCTAAAGCGGATCATCCAAGTAGAATTCATAAGCATCCGAGCATCGGAAACTTTGGGACCGTTAACTTGGTGAGAAGAGGTCGATGCAGAAGCAGACATGCAGACCAAAGGAGAATATGGCTGCGACAAAGAATGGATGGGAGCAATTTGCGTATACATCATGGATGGAAAACTTCCGAAAGACAAATGGGAAGCTTGCAAAATAAAAGTACATGCTGCTCGTTATGTATTGATGGACGAAAACGTTTACAAATAGAGACTGTCTGGGCCCCTAATGTCTTGCGTCGAAGGCAGAGAAGCAAGGCGTATCATGGAAGAAGTTCATAGAGGTTCGTGCGGAAACCATTCAAGAGGCAGATCCTTAGCAATCAAAATCAAGCGTCTTGGCGACTTTTGGCCAATAATGATCAAGGATTGTGAGAAGTTTTCTCGGAAATGCGAAAAATGCCAAAGACACGCTCCGACTATTCATCAACTGGCTGAGCTGCTTTCGTCAATTTTCGCACCATATCCTTTCATGCACTGGTCAATGGATATACTACGTCCAATTCACCAATCCAAGCAAAACCGATCATGCTTGTCCTAATAGATAACTTCTTGAAATGGATTGAAGTTGAATCTTACGCCAGCATCAAAGACACCCAAGTTGAACACTTTGTATGTAAAATATCATATGCAGGCATGGAGTGCCTTACAAGATCGCCACGGACAATGGCTTACAGCTCATCTACACATGTTTCGAGGCTTTTGCAAAAACTGGAAGATACGATTACATAAATCTACTTCGCGTTACCCCCAAGGTAACGGACAAGCCGAAGCTGCTAACAAGACAGTCCTTTACGGATTGAAGAAACGACTCAAAGAAAATAAAGGACGATGGGCAAACGAGCTAGAAAGAGTCCTTTCGTCCCATCGGACAACACCCCGGCAAGCAACTGGGGAAACACCATTCACACTCATTTATGGAGAGCAATGCGTAATTCCAGCCGAGGTCGAATTCCCGGGGGTACTCCGCATACTGCTCCATGGGCAAAAAAGACTGAATCACCTGATGCTTCTCGATGAACTAGACTTAATAAACGAATGACGCGATCAGGCACTAGTCCGCATCCAAAACTACCAACAAGCAACTGAAAAATATTACAACTCAAACGTCTGCAGCCGAAGGTTTCGCAAAGGTAACCTAGTCCTATGAAAAGTGTTTCAAAACACTGCAAAACGAAACGCGGGCAAACTGGGAGCGGACTAGAAAGGACCATTCAGAGTTACGAAAGTGGTTCGCGCCGGAGCATACAAATTAACAACATGGACAACGTCAAAATTCCAAGGAGTTGGAACGCAATGCATCTGAAGAAGTACTATCACTAAGCTGAGACTTCCGAACGTCACAAAAAATAACTTGAATTACGGGATGCCTTAATCTCGAAAAGGGTACATAGGTAGCCGATCTTAAGATCGGTTCAGCTGTCCCCCCTCTCAAAAAGGGGGGAGTGGGTCTGTATATATCTATACTTCTGCAATTCAAATTTTTTTTTGAATTTTTAAAACCATGGACCCAAACGCAAAAATTACTTGGACTGAACCCTCTCGAAGTTTCCTGCTCGGAAACTCGCAACAGAAAACGTTTTTTCTCTTGGTGATTCGCACAGCCCAACATTCTCGGCTGTTCGGTGATCCGGCACATCAGAAAATCACGGAATCAATGATAGATATGCTCAGCATCCCCCAGTCTGCTTGAAATCGTAGAGTGATCGAAGAAGTCATGTCTCACCTGCTCGGCATCTCGACCTGCTCAGCGGAAAGACTGACCGCATCACGTAATGCTAGAGAATCCTTCTCGGACGGACTGCCGAACGGAATGCTCAACATGCCCATGGCTCAGACAGCATATCCTGCTCGGATGCAATCGACTTGCTCGACAATTCACGAGTCCGCTGGGTTTGCGCAGAAATCTATCCGTAAACGTGAGAAACCGTTTGGCAATCTTCATGCACGTCCCATAGTTTAACATTACCGCGAGAAAGTCAATTGACCGAACATCCCGATACAATATTGCTTCAACCCAAGGTAAGTACACATACATTCTCTCAGCATTTCATTTTCGTATGTTTCTGACCACAACAGACGATCAATTACGTCCCTTAAGGACAATAACCATTACGTCCTATATGGACGATGGTTCTTATACTCCTTCATAGATTTAAAAGCGCGATATACAAATTCTGACTGAGTATACATTTGTCTAATATCTGCTAGGTATATCCAAGCCGATATTCATTTATACAAATTCTAACACATATTTTGTGTTAATTCTAAGATATTTAATAGATATAAGGACAACTAGATAAATATCTAACAATTAGACCTTGATTAATCCCTACGTAATCCTATATTTTCCGCTAAATCGCTAGGTCATGATCAATCGTGCGTACAACACCTAACGCAGTTCCGAACAAAGGTTCCAATTGTAGATTTTTACCTATCCTCAGGTGCTTCTTTCTCATGTTTGTCTCATAACTTAACTAGTCCACCTAATTTTAATATCAGCTACTTAAATTATTTAGTGTTCGATGAAAATAGAAAATTAAATATAGTACGCTAACTACAACATCATCTGCTTTCATTTTTGGTGAAAATAGAAATAACCACTTATAGAAAATATGATACAGTTTTGAATTTTGAATAATAGTACTTGATATCTTATTTCAAATCCATATTTCAAACAAAATATAATAATCTTGACCATATCAACACCACAAGACTGGACTTGTCACAAAGACACACACTATAAATGTATGGGTATATGGCCAAATACTACAAGCAATTAAAACTTTCAGAAAACTAAAACTTTTATAGTTAAAAACTCTAAACCAAATTTTGAAAATGTATAATGTTTCACTCAAGCTTCCACTCTTGATTTTCGTTTTGGTCATCACATCTAGTAAGTACTTTTTCTTCTTGTGGCTTTATTAGAACAATAGCCTTGTGTTTCTTTTGAATATTTATTCTATCGTTTATAACTGTACCAAATCAACACACTAATAGAAGCAATGCCTCTCTTTGTGTTGACAATTCAGCCATTTAAAAGTATGAGGTGTTGACATGTCAATAAATGAAAAAACTTGATGACCAATCAAATTATAACATAGCTCCACGTCTGCTTCCACCTGTATCCATGTTTATCTTCTCTTTCCACTTAATTTGATTTTTTCTCTGAATTGGGGTTTATAGCTTTTTTTTTTTGAACGGGAAAAACTCTCAGTCAATCCCTGTACATATTTAGGGTTCTTCCTACATTATTCTATTTATATTCGATCGATCTGGAGTTATATACTCATTTTGTTTATATCTGGCTATTGGATCACAGAACTGCAGATCCGTGAGTTCATCGCCTGCGATTGGATCGATCAAGTGTCTCCGGTCCCGATCGTTCAATCCGATCTCGGGATGTTACCCTCTACTCGGAGATCCTTAGATTTCGGTAAGCTTGAGGATTAAGTGTGACATCGAATCACAACCACGTCTGAGAAAGGCTTCACGGTTTGTCGGTTTCAGGAAAGTTGATAACTTTGTTTCAATTTTGTATTCAAGAGATCGATGTTGAGTTGGAGGCTAACGAAAAGAAATATATTAGAGGAGAAGGTTTTGGCTTTCAGTTTGTGAAATGCAGAACTTGAGTGTTTTCTTGTTCATTTGACGTTGAGCGACAGTTTTGATTCTTCTGTTCATAATACTTCAGCTGTTTCGAATTCTTAATTACGTCTTGATACCTGGTTTGTTTTTACGTAGTGGCTCTTGCCAGCTCCGGCAGGTTACTTGGAGACTGAGGGTTTAGAGAAGAAATTGCGGGTCAAGCAGACATATATTGCCAAAGAAGTAGATATATTAAGCTCAAGAAACCAATATGACATAGTGCTCCCTGGTAAATGAAAAATGGCTCTAAATCTTCTCAGGGTATGGTTGTCAAGGGCGAGGAAACAGATGAGCCAGATGCTAAGCGTGTTAAAGTAAACACAGCCTCTAACTCCGTTGCTGAAAATTCATCACCAAAAACAGAGGCATCCACAGATAAGAAAGTGCCTATCCAGAAACCACTTTCTACTGCTAAACTAAGCACAGAAACACCAACGCCCGATCCAAAAAGCTTAAAGCAAAGACTGTATTCGTTTACCACAAGTTTGAACACTCCTATGGTAAATAGGTATAAGTTGGACAACCGGACGACTACCATCAAAGTTGTTCCTCCTTTGCCAACCGGATTAGTCGACGTGTGTCCCCTTTCTTCGTTCTATTTTATGAATGTGCAAAGCTTTCTCATTTTTAAAATTAGATGATATTAATTCTACCGGGCTTATTAGGTCACAGACTCACATACCGATGGTTTGAACTGTTTTTTACTTCCAGGTTGCTGTCTTAAAGGAACATTTTTCATCTTATGGCGAAGTCTCAAAAGTGGAACTCGAAGACAATGCATCGATTGATAGTGGCAAGGATCAGGAGGAAACAGATAAAGAAAACCGTGCAGCTTCTGTCACATTTGTGAAACGCAGCGCAGTCGAGAAAGCGCTTGCTAACGGAAAATGCTGGCAAGAACACGAGTTGCAGATCGTGTGGGTAACACGTCAAAGCAACAGAGAGAATAATAGTAGCAAAAACAATTATAATCTCTCTGTGGTCAGCAAAAACAAGTGCAGTGCTTCAGTCTCTAATGACTCAAAACCAAGAGATGAAGTCAAAGCCTCGTCGTCAGAAGAACCAGAGAACACAAATGTCTCTGGAGACGACAATACTTCGGATGAACAAGAGACCAAAGAAAGCGACAATGGCAACAATACTAAAAGTAACAGTGAGTCCATCGAAGGAGTTTCTGAAGTGGTTGTTGTGTCAGAAATGATGAAGAACAGACAAATGGTTAAGTTTGGGAGGAAGATTCGTCAGTGAGGTAATCTTTTGTCTCAAAAACATAATCTTGATTTGTTGGATCTGGTATTAGTGATATTTTCTCCGTTTTAGGCTTTTTAGCCAATTCGTGAGATGTTAATATTTGTTGGTAGCAAAAGATTATATTATATATTTTTTTACTCTCTTTGGATAGTAGAATGTGAAGAAAAAAAAAAGACAAAAAGACAAAAAGTGTATTGTTACATTTGGCCTTCCAAGAACAGTGGTTGGGTCTTCGTATCAGCAGATCTTTTTTTCAGTTATTAGTTTCTGTAATAAGTTTGACTTCCGTTGTATATACATAGTTGGACTTGCTTTGGTCGAGACGAAAAATAGTGGGGAATACACAAAAGACACACATTTTTGGAGTTTACGCATTGTTTTGTTTGGTAGATTTATTTTACTTTCTTGCTAGGATCGGAATCTTGGAACTGTATTATATGTTCTTGTTTTAACATTTATTAAAGAACAATTGTTGGAAAAAATGAGATTGAAATTCCAAGAATTAGGATAGTGACAGGATGCTAATATCTGCGAGCCGTTCACAAATTTATAGATCAAATGACACAAGAGAAGACGAGGGCCTCAAAAAGATAACGCGAATTTCTTTCAACAACTATAATTCGGTTTGTTTCGGTTCGGTTCAAGTTTTTAAAATTTTAAAATTTTCGAATTTAAAAAAAAAAAAAAAATCACATTCGAGATTACATAATAATTTGTTTTGGATTTTAACAAAACATATAAGAACAAATAATCTACTAATTTAATTAAGATTATAGATTTTTAATATAATTTCTATATGTAATTAGAATGTTAATATTAAGTGAATTTTATTAAGTTTAGTTTAGTTTTTATATAATATAGCTTGGTTCGGTTCAATATTATTTTATTTTTATATAGTATATATACTATTGGATTATTTTATAATTTAATTTGGTTTGAGTTCTGGAAATTTGATTTAAATTTGAAAATTTTTGTTCGGTTTTTTTTTTCTCATCTCTTATTTGGTTTATGACATTTTGGCTTATTTATAAAATTCAAGAAATTAAGGAGAGTGTAATCAAATCTAAGACAGAGATATGAGATGTTTTTTTTTCAAAAAGAATAAATAAAGTGAAAGAGAAGATTTGTATAATATGAATAGATAAGAAAAGAAAATTAATTTTTAAATTGAGAAGATGATGAGTATGTAAATTAATCAGAAGTTTTCGACATTAACTAAAGATAAAAAATAGTAAGATATAAAATAATATTAAATACAAGGTCAACAATAATTTGGTAGAAATATATAAAAAATTGATACATCAATTATTATTTTTAGTTATTAAAATGTCATATGTCTTTTCGTATAAATTACATATATTAGAAATCTATAATAAATTTGTATATGTCAATTGATTTATAAACAGACACACTTAAAATATGAAAAAATAAAATAAATGAAGAAACGAATTAAAAGAGATGTTTGTCAATGCACAAAATTGGTTAAGAAGCATAAATATTGATTCTTCAATTAAGCATAAATACAATATGAGTTTAATCTTTACTTCTAAGAGTTTCTACTCATTCAAAAATGTTTCTCGTCAAATATTTTACTAATTCATTTTCTGGTTTGCATAACTTGTAATCATTCAACAATAACTATAATATTTAATAACCAAAAATTATTTTGAAAATACATAGTTACAGAATAAATATTTACAATAAATATGTGGCGTAGCGCGGATATCTAACTAGTAACTAAAGAAAATGAAATTTAACCGTTAAAGCCATTTTGTTTATGCAAATGATGGAGAAGATCTTGGAGCAGGAGCAAGGGAGTTGACTGGAGTCGAAGTTATGGCCGGAAGTTCAAATTACGCCGGCATCGACATGACTCTCGATCAGGCACATCCAACTTGTATGACGGACCAAGATTGTGGCCGTCAATCTCCCGCTGGAGGAAAATGCAGCATTCTCCTTGGAAATGCATTTGTTTATAATTATTTTAACTTAGGATAGTAGCCTTGTGTTTCTTTTTGAAACATTCATTCAATCATTTTAACTGCACAAATATAACTAGCTAAATAAAAAATTTAACCGTTAAAAGCCATTTTGTTTATGCGAATTCTGGAGAAGATCTTGGAGCAGAAGCAAGAGAGTTAACTGGAGTTGAAATTATGGCCGGAAGTTAAAATTACGCCGACATCGGAATGACTCTGGATCAGGCACATCCACCTTGCAAGAGGGACGTGGATTGTAGCTTTGAATGTCCCAAGGGAGGATTCTGCAACGATTACCTCGGGACATGTGATTGTTTTTAATTATTTTAATTACATTCTAATGTACTTTTACATGAAATAAAACTTGTCCATTATTTCTACTCACTTTCATACTCTCATTTTGTATTTCAAGATTATTAATAAATCATATGCTTGAAATTCAATATGCAAGCTTGAATTAATCCAAATAAGGGATTGAATGGTGCGTAGATAATAAAATGCAGAACAATAAATTATAAATGCATATAAAAAAGATTGATTTGCATGAGGCTCTGGGTGAAAAGCATAATTTTTAAGTTGTCCATGTATTTGTTTTATTTCTTTGATTTGTTCTGCATTTTATTATTTGCAGCCAAATCAAATTATTTTATTAATTTTCTATTGTTCTTCATTTAAAAGCTAAATGGAAAAAATACAAATGGCTCACTATACAAAATAAAAGTAGTTATTCTATTTTTATCATGCATTACATTCAAACCCTAAAACAAAACAAAACAATTTTCAGGGTATATACTTGAGGCCTTGATAGATCTAAGTTTTATCTATAATACAAACTGCAAGTGCACAACAACGCAATGGTAGTTTAGACGGGTATCAAACAAAGAACCTCAAGATCACTTAAAAGATTTATCGTTTTGAATTAAGCTAAACAAAATGTATAAGCAAAGCGAGTAAATTAAACATGTAAATTCGATGGGGGGGGGGAACGTGAGAATCAGATAATTTCTCAGGAAATCAAACGATGCAAATCACTGGTCAATTAGAATTCATTTAAGTACAGGTTCTAGAGCTCGAAACACAAATTATAACAAATCAATTTTCCTTGTGAATATTAACTATGTCTAACAACCTATAGATCCAAATTTCTTTGCAATTCTAGAGTTCTAAACATGCATTTATTCCAAGTTCGATTTGTTCACAATTTTCCTAGTTCTGTCATATTATTAATCACACTTTCGTGCCAATCAATTAACCTAAGATTTAAGTTCTAGATGATCAATCCAGAATTAGCATTAAGCACAACCTATGGTGAAGAACTAATTAGATTATGAATCCTAATCAACCAAATAACCTAGCAAAGTATAAAATTCCTTATGAGAATCCATGAATCTAACAAAATAAACTATTCAGACATATCAATCATAACAAAAGACATACTTGAATAGAAAGTAATGAGATAAATAGATTTATAACAACTAGGATCCGAAATCTTTTCTCAGATGAACATAGTCTCGGATCAGCCTCTTGCTCTCAAAAATCTCTCTAATTCAAAGTAATCAAAAGGTAACCTAAACAAAGGCTTTTGAAACCTAATTAATACTATAAACATGATTTGGGCATTGATGCTTCTTCCAACACCGAGTTCTCAAACTCATGGCCACAACTTCTCGCATCTTGATTCTGATTCATTTCATCTTCATTAAACTGTGACTCCCTGAGTGGTCTCAAGGACAGTTTTCGGCTTTGTCTATTATTGTCACTTTTTGCAGCAGAAAGTTTGAAAACTTGAGGAGGCCAAGTCGTTAGTAAGTGATGCTGCTTTATCTGATGGCTGATTTAGCCCCATGGGAAGCTTCTTTCCATCTGAATGTGGTTTCTTGTTTTCTTTGCAAGCAGTAGAAACTCCATTTGTGAGTTCTTCACCACACCAAGTTATGATATATCTCATATCAGGCTATCATCTTTTATTATGTTTTAATAAGTATTTAATAAACAAGCTAATCAGTTTTAGTAGATTATCAACGTTTTTAATATTTTGGAGTTTTACCACGTGTCTCTCTCAGAATGGTTCATGAAAAATTGGTCCCGCAACTACTAGTAATTATCAGCATTTACACAGTGTTCCAACAATAGTTTGGTACCTATCTCTAGCTGCTTTTTTCATGTTTGTCTCATAAACTTAATTTAGTCCACCAAATTTTAATATTCCTTATGTTTCAAAAAAGTGTCATTCTAACATTTTCACACAAATTTTTAAAAAAAAAAATATTAAAAACTTTATTAAACCCTTAAAACTAAGTTGACTTTTGATATTCTTTTTTTATTGGCTAATATTAAAGTTAAAGTTGGTAATTTATATACTTATATTAGAAATCTAAAATGACACTTATTTTAAAATAGAAAATTAATCCTCAAATGATATTTATTGTGAAACAGAGGAAGTATCAGCTAATTAAATTATTTAATGCTCACATATCTCAGTCGACAATGCCACGGAGAATTCAAATTTTTGATATTTTTTGTCATCTTCGCATACAATCTAAACAAAGTTTTGTCTGATGAAATTGTCAATAGTACGAGAGATATGTTGTAGCCATTTTTAATTTGTTTGTTAATCTTTTGAATAACAAATTTTATAATTCAACATGAAAACTGTTTCACTGGAAATCATGTAAATATATATTTTAAACTACTAAATTAACAGAATAGCACCAGAAAGTAAATATAATACTCTGAGCACAGTAGACAACATCATTTGCTTTCATTTTTTGTGAAAATGGAAATAACCACTTATAGAAAATATGATATGTTTGTGTTTGAATTTTGACTAGAATTGACTAATACTACTTGACTTTACCTCTAATATTTGGTATTAAATCTAGAAATCTTGACCAGTACTGATATCAAGACTGGACTTGCCATACAGGCACACGCTATAAATGTATGGGTATATGAGGCCAACTGGCCAAATACTACGAATCAATCACAAACTTTCACAAAACTAAAACTTAATTGTTAAAACTAAACCAAATTTTGGAAATGTAGAACGTTTCTCTCAAGCTTCCATTCTTGATTTTCATTCTGGTCATAACAGGGGCAGACCCAAAACTCATTTTAAGGGGTTCAAAATAGTAATTACGGAAAAAACAACAACATATAGGTGTAAGGTACGAATGGAACCTAAGTTTTAGGGTGTTCAATGCACTACTCTAACCAAAAGTGATGCATATTTATGGATTTTACCAACATTTAAATATTTATGAAATTTTAGGGGTGTCATGTGACCCCTCCAACCCCCCAAATGACCAAATGGGACCGCCACTGGGTCATAACATCAGTTACATCTAGTAAGTATTACTTTTTCTTTCTTTTTATTTAGGACAGTAGAACAAGCTCATCCATAGCAGCCAGGAGCAGAAGAAAGGCGAACAAGAGCAAGGTGACGCCGGAAAACAAAGCAAACAGAAACAAAGACTCCTCCCGGCGCCGGCACCTAACGCCGGCCACCGGGAGACCACACCACGCCGGATCTAAAGAAACTGTGTTTCTTTGAAAACAGAGCGTGAGAGAAAATTCGAGGACGAACTCGTTATGCCTCCTTTTGTCTTTTAACCCAAGCGAAATCAATCTCTATTTCTAAAATAACCCAAGATATAGGGCATGACAAACAGCTTGTGACTCTAGTATGTCCTAGATAACAATTGAACTCTTAACTTGGTGCAGATAAAGATACGAATATCTGAGCAACTCGAGTGTAGGAGTAAGCCCAGTTTATTTCGACTTTTATGCAAGAGAGGAGGATTAGCTTTATATTCTTCAGTAATAATTTTAAAAATAACAGAAAAACATATCATGTTTTATATTTGATATCATAATATATGTTTTTCTACAATTGCTCAAAATTTCTATAGTTAGAATTGTACTATCACATGTTGGAAATTTTTATTCGCGTTACTTATATATATATACCCATATCTAAATCGATGTTCCCACGCGCTAAGCTGAGTCCTTAGTCTTTGAATGGTGAATGCAACCAGGGGCAGATGTAGGTCTGGGTGTTCGGATATCCGATCCATACCTAGTTTTTCTGGTTTCCGGATTTTTGGTTTTAGAGTTAGAGACCCCATTCGGATATTTCTATATATTGGGTCGGGTTGGATTCGAGACTTATCGAGTTCATCTCAGGTTCGGGTACCTGAATATACCAAAACAATGTCTGAAAATTCGAAAAAATATTCAAAAGTATATGAAAATACTCAAAAATCCCGTAAAAATATATCTAAACTATCTAAAAGTATCCAAAGTACTCGAAAATATCCGTCCTACCCAAAAACCGATACAAACTACTCAAAATAGCATAATTTCTTAAATTAAGTAAAAATTTGGGTTAC
The DNA here is from genome assembly GCA_030180135.1 of Orychophragmus violaceus. Classification (NCBI taxonomy): domain Eukaryota; kingdom Viridiplantae; phylum Streptophyta; class Magnoliopsida; order Brassicales; family Brassicaceae; genus Orychophragmus; species Orychophragmus violaceus. Next base: position 62,621,949 of record CM058234.1, on the reverse strand, counting down.
TTTGAGAACCCTATCGGGTTCGGTTTAGGTTCGGGTATTATATAATACCCGAAATACCTAGACTTAAACGCCATTCGGATATCTTTGTAGAATTGGTTCGGATCAGGATCGGGGTTTTTGGGTCAAGTTCGGCTTTGGATGTCCTGCCAAACAAGATCCATAATCATCAAGAATGTAAAGCTTGCATTCCGGGAAAACATTGTAGGACAATTTTTCCAGATTTGTCTACCAATTATAATAAATGCTTGATACGTTCCATTCATATGTATGGCTTCACCGTGTGTCTCTCGAGATCAGTATAAATACATTATCTTATTTATTGATGAGAAATTTAAGTACACATGGGTTACTTTTCTGTCTTCAAATAGCCATGTATTGGAAGCTTTTTCTAAGTTTCACAGCTATGTTACAAAACATAGTTTGGAGCTAGGATAAAAATATTGAGGAGTGATAATGGAGGAGAATATATACCAGCCAGTTCAAGGAGTTTTCGGGAAAATATGTGATTGTTCATGAAATATTTTGTGCATATACTCCTCAGCTAAATGGAGTTGCATATCATAAAAAATCGCAATCGCGTCCCGAAGGACAATAACTTCACAAAGGCTATACTTAAATACCTTATTTGTTGCTCATTTTAAAGAGACAAATGGGACAATATTGGCCAATTTTTCCTACCTTTTTCTATAAGTGCAAACGTCTACCAACCAAGTTTTAAAAAAGAGGGGAGAAAAACTTATACATTTAGCATAATTCACACATTTACTTGAGAAAATCCATTGATAATGGACTAGAACACTACAAAAAATATGAGCATTAGTAGCACACTGAAAACGCTACTATAGGGTTTTGGTAGCGTTTTCATGAACGCTATGTCAGCCGCAGCTATAATAGACCCCCCCCTACCATAGCATTTTTTTTAAACGTTTCCTAGCATTTGATAAGTGATGTGATATTATTTTCCATGACATTTTTTATTGCTGTAATATATTTTATAATAGCTCGTATAAAATGCCATTAAATATTTTATAATGACACATATAAACTATCATTGAATATTTTATCATGGCAATTTATTCATGCTGTAAAATATTTTATTATACCATTAATTTAGTGCATAATTGTACTGTTCAAAATTCTTTTATTTCTTTTATTGCATAAATTATCCAAATATACAGAAAATACTATTACTTTAACCAAAACAAGTCTTTACATAAAATTATTCCAAATCATATACTAACATACATAAGATTTACAGTTCTCCATTTCTGCCATCTAATCATCCAACAGTCTTGTTCAAGAATTGGGTGAAATCTCAAGGATCATTGGTTTAGGAGGCGGCACACCATGACAAGGACCAAGTTGTGCAAGCTGGTGAAACGTTCTTTATAAGTGGAGTTCCTCTCGTTAGGTCTCTCGTTGTTGAGCTTCGGCAGATACTTGGAGTGTTCCAGGTACTTGGACATTTCCTGAGAACAAGATAACCACTTGGAGCAATATGATCCTGCAGAGTCATTAAAAGGTGTTTTTAATGAAGTGTATTAATAATGCTTTTAAGGATTTGGATCTTGATTATAGAAGAAGAAAGAGAGAAGGTGTACCTGAACATAGTCGCTGTAGACATCTGTTCTCAGTAGCTGGCAAAATGGAGACTTTGAAAACAGAGAAGGAGAAGCCCATTAGTTGAGTACAGGAGGAGCATTGTCGCAGAACTCAATTAGGCCTCTAGCGACTAAGTTTCCTTGAGACTGTGCTACAATGTTATAACCTTGACTCAACTCTTTCATCTGTTTTACTTTCTCACACGCTACACTCGCTTGTCGCGTAAGCGGCATGGACACAGAGTCTTCTTCTCCATTTCCTATTTCTCTACAAGAAGACTGATAGACTTTAGGTATCTATACTCTCAATCTCTCTGTAAATCTCTCAAAGAACACTAGATAATACTTGAATTGAATAGAAGAACAGTACAGCTTTGAAGTAAGATTACACAGTAAGATCTCATGTCGATCATAACTCTGTAATCCTCAGTCTCATGGCGACTGAGTGAGAATGACTCATGGCGTCAATCTACAACAACATCAAAGCATGAATGGTAAACTCTTATCACAATCTTATTTATACTTAGACTCTCACTGTTCTTCAGTCTTGACAGATAACTGCAAAGCCTCTAGCTGAGAGCGAGTCTTCATTATTCTTCATTCTTCAATAGCAACATGATAGACAAGTCTATCAATACTTCCCCCAACAAGAATAAGCTTGCCCACAAGCTTATAAATTTGAGAACCACTGAAGCTGCCGTCCACCGTGAGCTAAGACATCTTCTTCAGCAAAAATACACCAAAAGAGAGCTCTATATGTCTGTTTTGTTTTAATAGAGTTCAACTTCATGTTGTGAGACAATTGTACCTTAATATTCACCTTTGTACCCTCTTCTATGATGTCAAACCACCTTTCTTTATACTTGAACATTCTAGATTTGTAACACTTTGCCCAATGCTGCTTATAGTGTATCATCATGTGTAGTAGGTGTCTCCTGTTACACATCAGCAGCATGGCCCCTCTTCCCTTAAGAAATAGATGAATCAGAACTTGTAATAACCACTGTGTACTTGATTCATCCTTTTCCTTTTGTCTTCTGACCTTTTTCTCGAGAAGAACCAGTCCAATTGATGTTGAAGACAACCCAAGTATCACATCCATTATCAACCAGCCAATAGGTATTCTCATGTATACTCCTCCCTTTGAAAATAAGCTTGCCCACAAGCTTATATAGGTGAAAATGACTGCAACACTCCCATGAGAAGATCCGTGTGACTGCACGTCAAAACAAAACCACTGCCAAATAATTGCACTATGATCCAAAACATGGTGAAAAGAGCAAACTCAACTTTGTCTAATCGGCCGCAGCAATGAAAATCGCCTGCAGCAATGAAATGTCTCTGTCTGTTAGCAATATCTCAACTTTGTTCTTCTATCGATGCCACAATTGATAATCATGTTTAGTAGATTCCTGAGGTGATGGCAATATTTGCAGAGAAATTTCTGTTATTAGCACACTCGCTGAAATATTCTGCAATTTTGCAGCCCTGTTTTGGCTCCTGAATCTATGTATGTTCCTATTTCTGGACTTGTCACCCTGATAATTTTGAAGATTTCCACTAATTCGTTTGGCCTCAACGTCCTTTTCTTCCTCCACCAAAGATATATTGTTTATGTCGACACTCATTCATCTTTGGGCTTATAAACCTCTCACCTCTCAGTTTATCAGATCGTGACACAACCTCTTGTTGCTTTCTTCTTTTAAATTTGAACATCCATGACTTAGATGCTAAACTCTTCTTCTTCTTTCCTTGTTTTGGTCTGTCATGGGTATTTGGCTTAAGCAAATTATGTACACCCTGACTCTTGGCTAAACCCATCCATAGTTGGGACAACGTCAATATTTTCTCTAGTCTGATCACCAGAATACTCATAAGGTGCATCCATAGTTGCAGGTTTCCAAATATCAGACCAGTACGGAGGTAGATGTTCACTTGCTTCAGCTGCAATCACAGTACTGTCCAAACCTTCTAGAGTTGAGGAATTTGGTTTTGGAACCATTACCAGCTTCTCACAAAGCTGAGATGAATCAACACTGTTCAAGCATGAACTCACACTTTTATGAAGTTGTACAGCAACATCTGTAGTTAAAAGCGGAGCTGCACTGTCATGTGATGAATCAGTTAGCTCCAAAGTAGTTGATTCCATAATCGATATGACTGGTTTCACAACAGGCTCTTGATCAAATGCATGAACAGATTCCTTCAGAATTGGTTCTACATTTGGTGACACTGTCTCTTGCAACATTACTGTCTCATGAACTTCTTGCTTGATTGAAATAGATTTATCCTCCATGTTCAGCGTTATTGGAGAACATGATGAATGGTCCAGCTGCACCTCTTCTTTTTCATGAGCAGCCACGTTGTTGGACATCAATTCATCAGTCAAGTACACAGCCACTGAGCCAGTCTGTTTACTTGAGAACAACGGTGTACTAGGCTCCTCGACAATGGACTCAGAGAATCGAACCACCAACTTTTGCTTAAAATTGTGCCAGTTACAGAAACCTCCTCTTCGCATAACCCACGCAAACCATTTTTTAACCTGTCCCTCAACAGTGAAAGCCACCATTTCCAACTTGTCTTCCTCACGGAAACAACCCACAGTAAAGAAGTGTTCAATGTCAACCAACCATTCATGAATGTGACTACCATCGCAACTCGGCATCTCAATCTGTTTCAACATTCTATTGATATTCGCAGTAGGCAAAGATCTAGATCGATAACCTAGTTGGTGATTTTCCCGGTTCGGTTCCAATTTATGAAGCAGTACTTGAGATTGAGATTGTGAATATGCCAGGGAATGATTCTTGTGATAATCAGGAACTGCTGAAGGATTCTTGTGATAATCAGGAGCTGTTCAAGGATTCTTGTGATAATCAATGTTATTATCATCCGCAGTCAACTCCTTCACCATCGGCGCCGAAGAAGAAAGTAGATGAGTAGGAGATGTTACCACAGGCGGACATGGCTGTTTGTCAAGCATCGTCACCATTGATCTCAGCTTGGATCGGATCGAGTAATCGGCGTCCTTCACGTCTCCCAAATCCTACGGACTCGCCGTCGCTTCCCCTCGATTTTCCATGTTCGCGTTTGAGTTACCGGCGAGCATCTCTGTTGCCTTCGATTCACCCAAAGTTTTCATTTGTCTATGTAAAAAACCAATTCGATCGCTTAGCTCCGCCTTCGTCGCACCAAGATCGCCGCGAAATTGCAGAGTCGCCGGGAAACCTTCGCCGATCGTCATCTTGCTGTGCTTCGCCAGTTTCACCGTACCAATGATAGACTTTAGGTATCTATACTCTCAATCTCTCTGTAAATCTCTCAAAGAACACTAGATAATACTTGAATTGAATAGAAGAACAATACATCTTTGAAGTAAGATTACACAGTAAGATCTCATGTCGATCATAACTCTGTAATCCTCAGTCTCATGGCGACTGAGTGAGAATGACTCATGGCGTCAATCTACAACAACATCAAAGCATGAATGGTAAACTCTTATCACAATCTTATTTATACTAAGACTCTCACTGTTCTTCAGTCTTGACAGATAACTGCAAAGCCTCTAGCTGAGAGCGAGTCTTCATTATTCTTCATTCTTCAACAGCAACATGATAGACAAGTCTATCAAAGACACATAACACATACAAAGAAAAAGACAGCGGTAAACATTTTTGCAAGAGATTAGGATGAGATAAGAAGAAGGTATTAGTTGAGTCAGTAGAAGCAAGAACCAGGGGAGCTGGAGAGGTTGCTAAGGAGCTGTGTGATGCTATTTATTCCACCATTAGCGCATTGATCTCGAACCCCTGTTCCAATCAGATCACGAAAATCGTCATCTCTTCTTCGTTTTGAATCTTCCACAGTAACAGGCTCCTCAACATAGTGATTTTTCACACTGAAGCCTCTGCCATAAGAGAATCCGAGTCAGACAAATAGAAGCATATTCAAAACTAAATCAGAGAGGGAAACCATAAACTCGTTAAGATCAACAAATTATAAAAATAAAATAAAAATTAGATTAACGAACAAATCAGAGAGGGAAAGGAGAAGAAGCTTACGATGTGAAGATGAGCTTTGATGCGTTTAACAAGCGTAGAGCTACACTGATTCTCCTCCACAAGTTCATGTTTATGGTGCCTCCTGATATACTCTCGAGTGGTCCTCGCTTTATCTAATATTGGGCCATTAGTATTGTGAACGTTAAAGCCTAGAATCGGGTTCTATCATAAACACTGTCGGATCTATGAATTGTAAACGCCATTGACGGCGACCTTAAGACGCTTAAATCGCCTCCGGTAACTCTTCCACGGCGCTGCCGGAACTATGAATTGTTCTATCTGCCAAGCAAAAACAAAAGGCGAATTCCCCGACAAAAAGAAAAACCGCAATGAGCTCTTAAGGGTGAAGGAAGATTTGTCTCTGGCGCTTGCTGTGGAGATTATCTAATCAAAAACCGGAAAAGGACATGAAGTTAATCAAAAACCGTGGAGATTATGTCTCACCATCTTTGTTCCCAAGGTGGATTCTTCAATTTCTCAAACAAAATGATACAAGAAAAAATATTGAAGAAGAAGGGTCATGAATCGTGATACGGCGCAAGGAGAGGAAGGGGTGAGACATACTTACTTAACTGGTCAAAGTTTCATCAAGGGCTGAGATTAAAAGAGATTTAGATCTGACGGTCCAGATCTGCAATCCTAGTGATAATGTATCAACCAATAGAAATATTTTGGAGTTTGAGTAATATAAAATAAAGAAAGATAACAAATATTTTGGAGTTTCATTAATACTTAAAATGATTTGAAAATAACAAATGAATAAATTTAATTTTCAATTAAAGTTTATATGATTTTTTAATTTTAAAAATGTTAAATTTTAGTCATTATTATATTTTAGGGTTTAGGGTTTGTGTTTATGGTTTATATTCAATGTTTTAGAGTTTAAAAAATTAGTGTTTATGATTAAATATTAAAATTTTAGGATTTAGGGTTTGTGTTTAGGGTATAGAGTTAATGTTTTAGAGTCTTAAAATTTTTTATTTATACTATAAAACAAATTATCATTAGTTTGTCTATATATACAACAAGTATGATAATATAAGTGAGAAAAAGAATTTTTGAGGGTTAAGATATAGATGTGGTCTTGAGTTTGAAGTTTGGAGTTTAGGGTTAGGGTTTAAGCTTAGATATGAAGTTAAAGTTTGAAGATATTATATATGAAAATAGTAAGTTCCTTTATAAAACCCAAATACAACCTTCTAATTAATTATATTTTGATTTTAGTTTATAATTAGAGTATGATTATGTTTAGGGTATATAGTAAAGGTTTTAGAGTTTAGGGTTTAGGGTTAAAAGTGTAGGGTAATATGATATTTTTGATTAAGGGTTAAAAGTTTAGAGTTTAGGGTTTGTGTTTATAATATAAGTTTGATTTCTTACATTAATGTAAGTGTGAATCCTAAACCCTAAACCTATACTACAATTATAAGTGTAGGATTTAAATCATTAGGGTTTATGTTTGTGGTCTAGAGTTTTGGGCCTAAAGAATTAAGATTTAGAAAAATGATTATAAACCATAAACAAAAAAATTTGTGAGAAACTAAAAATATTTCACACTCTAAACCCTATTTATACCCTAAAATAAAACATAATAGGTATTTTTTTTAAATTATATTTATTGTTTTTAATAAATATATTATCTTTTTATTTATTTTTACAAAAGTTTAGTTATGTGTTTTGAATAGGAATAACATATTTAAGAAAAGAAATGTCTATTTAATATAATAAAAAAGCAAATTTGAAACACAAAATGGATTTAAAAAAAATCTCCATGCCACGTTTTTTGCAGTGTAACAAAGGTGTAATGACAATAAAAATGTTTCTCAGACCTCCAATCTAAATTTACATGTATGACAATATGAGGAACCAAAAAGGTATACAAGAACACAGAGAGATGTTTTCAGACTCTGCAGCAACCTCAACAACACGGATGGAGAGCGATGTAAACCCACATGCCTGAGAAACTTTGTCATTCAAGGGGTGATGGCAGGAAGCAAGAACTTAAGCAACTCATTTCACTCGCTCTCTGCAGCTTTGTCCTCTTTGGACTTGTCAACCTTAAGCATAAACTACAAGGTCGCGAAGATGATATTATAGCATCTCAGCTTCCTCATAAAAGGTATGCCTTTTGTCATCCTCGATTTACACATCATCACTTACAGAACATAAGTGTTAAACCCCAATAGCAGTGTTCGATATGATCTGTGGCATCTCCTCTTTCTAACAAAAACAAGGTTTCATATAGCTTCTATAAAATTTAAGAGAAGTACAAAGAATTGACACCTGGAAACTGGTATTCTTGTATACTTTTAGAGCAGCAATCTTTATCAGGTACTTCAGAAATATAGCAAATCAAACAGGAATTAGTGTGGAGAAATAAAAAACCTTAATCAAACGTATTCCTTGGTCAGATTTTCAACATAAACACCTGACTTGACATCTTCTCTAATCTGGTGAGACATTAATGAAAAACGATGAGCCCCATCTTTCCCTTCAGAATATAAGTCAGGTTAAATTCGAAATTTCCTTTTACCATCAGAGTTTTCTGGCTCGGATCCAGTAGATCTGTTATCTGCTCGTTGTAAATCTGTAACAGAAAAAGGGAATGACTTCATTATCAAACTCTATGGAATGAAACCTTCAAATACTGTCCAAATATAAGGTAAGCATTCAGTCACTGAACCTCGAGTAATGAACAACAGCAATCATACAATGACATAGCTTTATAGTACTAAGAATCATGTAAACAGAAATCTTGCCTTTGTCGACTCTGGATCAGCAATTGAGTCGAATGTGAAAGTTTGCCCACTGATTGTGAGAGAATCTCTGGAGACCTTTCGAACAATCATATCGTCTTCCTCCGACACTCTGCAGAACCGAAACAGACTTGAGATGGATAAAAAAGAGGAAAGATCAATCGAAACACATGATATCTAATTATTCATCTATATACCCTTTTGAAACTGCAGAATCCAGCCTCTGTTTTTCCAGAACACCATGTGTTTCTAACCTTACTTCTTCGTCCTTCTGAATGTGAATATCGAGGACTACAGAGACGCCATCACCTGCTCCAGCACCTGAGTACAACATCGACGTAAACAAAACAGAGAATTGGAGTGAATTCGAAACCATCAAGAATTTAGAGAGACAGATAACTTACTCCAACATTGAGGATAATGATGTCTGACGACGGAACAGAGACGCCATCACCTGCTCCAGCACCCAATTTCGACTTTGAATCACCACTATCCGATCCTCCGCCACCGCCGCCGCTTCCTCCGTTATACCCGCCGAATCCAGAACCACCGCCACTGAAGGACGGATGTGAGCTGGACAAGCACTGCAAACGGCGTCTATTTACAGGCAAAACACCAGCTCCCAAGCTTCTCAACGCGGAAGAATAACAAAGCGAATTCGACGAGGTAAAACCGCTGGCGTGAAAGCCACCAAGACGGGGGTTGAGTCACCGGAGCTTCAGGCATAGCAGGAAGAGGAGTCGTCGGAATAATTTCCCCAGATCCGCCGGATTCCTCCTCTTCTCCTTGGATTTCTTGCTTGATCGAAACCCTAGAGACGAGAGGATTTTTTTTTTCGGGAAGAAGAGAATGAATTACTTAGGAAAAAAAAGACTTATGAAAAACCGAAATAATTTCCGCCAAAACCAAAATTTGGCTAAGTGTTGGCGCACTAAAGTGTTACCATAGAAAAAAATTTGGCTCCATAATCGATTTATGCCTTCCCGCTTGATGAAATCTTTCCTAGCGTTGATTTAATGCTATGATAGAGTTGGCGTCCCAACTTACCACTTTTAGTAGCAGTTTGTGAATTCGTGCTACCGTGAACTGCTACCAATACTCATATTTCTTGTAGTGGAAAAAAGGAAGACAATTTCATTGGACATTTAAAATAAAAATAAAATTAAAGGGCGCCACATGACCTCCGCGCGTGCGCGGAGGTTGAAAGCTCACTAGTATACTGGGAAAAATGCCAAAAAATTCCCGAACTTTGCAAAACTGGCCAAAAAATACCTAAATTAGGAGCTCACCATAAAATACCTAAACTTTTGTTGACTTTCCAAATAAACACTAAACTTTTCGTTCACCTCGCCAAATTTACACACCATTAACTAATCTAACAGAACAAGTAGATGACGTTAAATGTATCTTTTACGTTTCTGTTAAAATGAAACTAGACTTGAACTCGGGGGTGGTGACATGTGACTAAGTTATTACCACTGAACTAGTGGCATTTTATTTATAATACTCACACACAATTTTAGTTAAAGAGTTCCTTATTCATAATTAAATCCCCAAATAAAAGCTTGAACCCTAATTTGTATAATTCCCAAATTGATTGCTCGACGCAGATTCTCTGTAGGGTTTTGGCTCTGTTTCATTTCATTGAGAATTAATGAACTGATATTCACCCATTTTGCATCTAGTTTGCTCCAGCTCAGGTGTTTATTGATTCGTTTTCACTTCAAAGGTTCTCTTTTTCATCTTCCAGCACGCCTGAATCAAATGAAAAGGAGAGCAACATTGAGGCCTCAAAGACAACTGAAAAGAAAGCTGCATATGAGGTAAAAGAATCTGGTCTTGAATCCGAATCCACCAAAAATTGTACAACTGATTCTGTTAAGAGAAGAAGGAAAGGTGTTAAACGAGCTGCAGTTTCTGAATCACTCCGAGAGTGATGATGATGAGTAATGTCAATGGATGATTTAATGAAGCCGTAACTGAGAAGGAAGAGCTCATGTCTGAAAAGGAGCAAGAGATTAAGCAATTGAAAGATGAAGGCCTTCATAATTTTAGCTAAAGAGTCTAACAATGATGCAATCGCAGTGGTCACAAATAAGAAACCAAATGGATTGCTCGACGAGTTGGGAATTATAGAAATTAGGGTTCAAGCTTTTATTTGAGGATTTAGTTATGAACAAGGAACTCTTTAACTAAAATTGTGTGTGATTATCATAAATAAAATTCCACTAGTTCAGTGGTAATAAACCTTTAGTCACATGTCACCACACCCGAGTTCAAGCCTAGTTGAATGCTGCATTTTTAATTTTATTTTTAAAGCGAAGCGACGTCGTTTCATTTTAACAGAAAAGTAAACGATACATTTACCATCATCTACGTATTCTGTTAGATTAGTTAACGGTGTGCGGTCTTTTTAAAATAAGAAATAAAAGTAACGTATGGTGGAGGGCGATTTCGAAGGCGACGAAGGCGACAAGGGCGACATCTCTAGGGTTACCGGATGTGGCTTCGAGAGAGTCAGATCTCTATATTATTAAGGTCCGATTTATGGTCAGCTGATGAAGGGTTGATAGGTTTCAATGGTTTGTTGGGGCGATTGACGATTGTGGAGATTTTGGTAATAAATTGGAGGTGTGAAACGATCTGCGATTTGAAGATTTTGGGGTATCGCGAAATTGGGGAGATTGGAAGATTGTTAGGAGTTGGGGTTCAAGGAGATTTTCATCGATTTGGGAAAGTTTTATTTAAGGTCTGTGGAACTTATTCATCCAGCTTTTCTTTCATATTTTCTAAGGTGTTGATGCTGAGGATTTCTAGATTTATGGCTGACAAATTTGCTTTCCATTTTCGGATTTGCCGAGTTGATACAAATGATCTTCGACAAATAGATTTTTTTGCAAATTACTCTGTCATTATGATGATTGTGATTCTGAATTTGGGAAACATTCACACACATTTCCGAAAACGATCTTTTTAGGTTTGGATTTATTGATTAAGATTCGATATATGTGGTTAAGGGATATGATTTGGTCTAAATTTCAATCACCATTAAGGTTCTTGCCTGTCTAAATTTCAATCACCATTAAGGTTCTTTTCCTGGTGACCAAGAACAAAGGGAAGATGGCTGCGGTTGCAACTCAGAGGCTGAAGATATCGGTTCCAGGCTTTGATAACTCGAAGCTGATCAAGAGCTATGGCAAAACACTTATTGGAAGGTGCATGAATCCTAGGCGACAAGACACCAGATCATTAATCCACATGCTGCCGAGGATTTGGAAGATGGAAGAAAGGATAGCTGGAGCATACCTAGGATTGGGATGCTTTCAACTAGACTTTGATAATGAGGAAGATATCCTTGAGGTTCTCAGCATGGAGCCTTTCCATTTCGACTTCTGGATAGTCTCCTTAGTGAGATGGGAGCCAATCATCGATGCGGCTTACCCTTCAGCCATAACTTTTTGGGTGAAAGTAATGGGAATCCCACTTCATTGGTGGGCTGAACCTACTTTCACGAGTGTTGGAAATGGGATTGGAAAAGCGGGTCAAGTAGATTTGGATAATGGAAGGGTCAGAGTTGTTCTTGATGGTTTCAAACCTCTAGTTTTTGAGACGGGGGTCGATTTTAAAACTGGTGAAGAGATGGTGGTGCAGTTAAGGTATGAAAGATTACATGGTTTCTGCAGGATCTGCTACAGTCTCTGCCATGAGCAAGAGATTTGTCCACAGAATGAGGAGTAGAGGCCTCTGGAGGCGCCTATAAGAAGAAGGAGTGATCGTGATCCTAAGGGACCTTCAGATGGACCATCACATATGAGTTACCGAGGAGTAGTGGTTATTGGAGAACATAATAATTCTCGGGAAGGGAGGAAGGATTCAGGAATGGAAGGTGACAAACACTCACAGGAAAAGGGTAAGGGAAGAGTTGTTGAGGATAAGGAATTCAAGAATCGGAGAGATGTCCGCTCAGGTTCACAAAGATATGAAATAAGGTTCACAGAAGGTTCATCCTCCTACTCAAGGAGAAACAAGTAATTTTCACCGAGGGAGTTCAGAAGAAGAGGTTCTCAAGAGGGAAGAGAGTCAGGCAGAGACAAGGTTGAACCTTTGACTGAGCAGGAGAGGCTTATGTTGGAAGCCTTCCGGGCAAATAAATTATCCTTAGGAAATGGAAAGGATGTCAATCAGGTGAAGAAGGTGAGGAAGGAACTCAAGTTTGATGAGGAACCATCCAAAGAATTAGTTACACAGAGTGATGAGAAAGCTCAAGATGAGGAGATGGATGAGGATTTTGATAACGATGACTGCTTGGGTGATTTAATGGAGGCGCAGGAGGAAGAACATAAGGAGGAGGGATCGTTGTTTCCCAATGATTTGGAGGTGCTTGAACAGGAAGGTGTGCAACTATCTATGGAGGATAACGTCTTAATCACAGGAGATCAGGACAATGCACTGGTATCAGAGGAGGCTTCAGGTTTGCTAGAGAAGGCTGATGGTAAGAAAATTGCAGGTCAGAGACGCTGTGGGAAAGAAGAAGGCTTTCAATGGACCTCCTCTGATGCTGGGCCGTTTCACCAACAACAGAATTGTTCAATCCTTAACCTCACCAAGGAAAAAACTTCTGCAGAAGGGAGATACTGAGCAGAAGAAGTCGCAGGAAGAGCAGAATGACAAGGGTCCCAAGCTGCCAAAGCCTGACAAAGGCAGTGGTGCTGGTTCTTCGAACTGAGGATACCCTGGCAACCTGCCTCTAAAAATCTATGTTTTTTATGGAGTCAATAAGCTTTAAGCCTTTACTTTTGTTTGAGAGTTTCTGGTATCTATGTTGGGTCTTTTATTATGAATGGAGTCTGTGTTTTCTTATAAGTGTGTTTGGCAGTCTTCTAAAGTGGGTCATTTGCTTTGCTTTATCTTCCAATCACATGAATAAGACTTCTGGTTTTAATTGTTGGTTTCTGTTTTGGTGCAATCTAGTTAATAATTATATGATTTGGTGTTATATTTACTATTATCTGGTTAGGAGTTATTTCAGGTCAAATTTGGTTTTGACGTTTTTGACTTTTCTGATCTTCACTGTCTGGTTCAGGGGTATACATGTGGTCTCAACAATCACACGGCGAATCATGGGTACATTACCTCAACAGATGGTACGAGGTTGGGGAATGGTTGCAAACTACAATCACAGGATCCAGGTTCTGTTATTTATCATAAGGGATGATGACTTAAGGTAAAAATTTTGGATCTCGGTGTTATGGTATGATGTAAGGCTAGGTAGGGGGTCCATGGGAGTACACTTATTATTAGCAATAACTATCAGGGAACTAATGCTTTGCCTAGTCTTTGGGATACGGTAGTTAGGTTAGTTCACGGTTTTGATTATGGTATAACCGAGGATGAGAGATCAATGACCCTTGGGAGTGATAATGGTCTGATGCTTGTTAAGGAAACGACATATTATCTCAATAATCGAGATTCTTATTTAGGTTATGGTACTTTGAACAACTTTTACTATTTTCAGGGACGATATGTAAGAGCTGTAGTTGTAGTAAAGGAGGAGCTTCTCTTTATTATATCTGGTGATTTGATCTCTTTTTGGCTAATCAGGGAGCTTTGGGTTTGCAAAGCTATTGTCTGGCTTTCGGATTATGGATACTGGGCGATAAGGAAGATTAACATAGCTGATTTTATGAATCATCTAACTTGGGACATAGCTTTGGTAAGTGTTATCGACATGTCAAATAATATGTGTATGAGTAGGAAGGAGAAGGAGTTTTCACAAAAGGATCAAGGAGATTTACAAAAAGTTTGGGCCGGCTTAAGAATAAGCAGCTTGAAGGGGAATGGAGGTACTGATGATCGTGTGCGTCAATATCGAATAGTTTTGGTTGTAGGGAAAGGAATCACCGATGAGAGGAAGAAAGAACAAGAGGTGTTTCAGAGGTTTTCATATCATGCATTTGTTTGGTTTATGGCTATGGTCAAGGCCCCACTTGCGGACGTTAATGGTGGACCCAAGGAATTTTTGTTCTTGGAGATACTTTGGTTTTTGGTTGCACAAGGAAGGTCAAGAATCACCTTTGTCTCTATTTTGGGCTTACCAAGAGTAACGTGGGCTACTAAATTTATAAACAAAGTTAAGGAAATCAATATTTTTTAAACTCTGAATTTCTGGTCTGATTATGAATGTTTACTTCACTCGTTGATTATAGATAACGAAATGTATCATCATTTATGTGAGGAAAGGGTCTCGTCTTTTGGTTTTGCAAAGACTGATAAGCTGGTTAGGTCTTTACGCAACAAAATAATTTACCAATATAGGTATGATTGGCTTGGAAATATTTATGTGGTCTCAAGAATGATGGGAGTTAGGTATAGGATGACATTTAACAGGGTGATTATGGCTATGTATGAGATAGACTATAGGACTATCTTTGTGGGAGCTTCTGTTAAATTGTCTGCTTTAAAAAAAGGAGTGGGAATGGTATCTCGTTACAGTGGTGTTTGTTTGTTGATTATGATACTTCTAAGGTTGGGTACCAAACAAAAACGGTTGGAAATTATTTTCAAGGAAGATTAAAGTATTTTAACATGAACGTTTATAAGGGGCAGTATGTCCTTGTGGAGTGGTTAATAAGACAGGAAAGGGTAGATTACTTTTATGGGATGAAAATTGACGGGCTGACATATAGTTATAGCTTTCATTTATGGGTTCTTGATTTGGTCCCATATGGGTCACCTGGGTATTGTTGCAATAAGGATTTTCAGCAAGGATTCATGAATTCAGGTTTAAAGGAAATAAATGGTTACATCAAAGGCATTATTCTATGGGAGGTGGCGAGAAGACTTTTGGTCAAGACAAAAGAGCGGACAATGAAAAGGTTCTCCATGACATTGGTAGGCAATTTTCGGAAACACAAGAAGATATCTAGAGAAATATTTGGAGCATAATGGATGAAATTAGCGTTTCTCTTTCTTTACGGTTTTTATGAGGAGAACTCTTAGCCTCACGAAGGATGGAGCCATTATCATTGACGCCGAGGTCACGATATACAATGTTTATGGCCCTGAAAGTTTACAGGGAAACTCTTGAGGAGAGTTGTGTGTTGTTGTTAAATTTGGGTAATAACATTATATTTGATGGTACAGGACAGAGGAAAGAGGGATATTATCCACTCATGTGGTACTGTAGATACACTAACAGAACCAGTACAAATTTTCAAAAGTTTTATTTAGGTGGCTTGGGCATTGGGGATTGCTCAACACAAATGCTTGTCTTGTGTGGAAAATGCTCTGTTCAACAACTTCAGACCTGGGATATTTTTAAAACCCAAGTTACTACTCCAGAGGGGAGAACCAAAAATTCAGCTTTAATATGCGGATTTTGAGTTGAAATTGTCAAGGATTGGGAAACAAATGGACGATTGGTTATCTGCGGGATATAGTTTATAAGAATAAGCCTGAGTTTTTATTTCTATCAGAGACAAAACAACCTTTTTCTTTTACACAAAAATTTATGGGTCACTTTGGATACGACAAGATGTATACAATCGAACCGAGAGGAGCCAGTGGGGGACTGGCGTTATATTACAATGATACATCAGACGTGCACATAATATATGCAAGCAATAGGATGATAGATATTGAAGCAGATATAAAAGGGAATCGAGTTTCGCTATCCTTTGTCTATGGTGACCCAGTTCAGAAATTACGGGATCAAGTTTGGGAGCGTTTGACTCGTATGGGTGTGGTGAGGACAAATCCGTGGTTCATAATAGGTGATCTCAATGAGATCACGGGCAATCATGAAAAGCAAGGGGATCCCTGAGGCATGCTTCAACTTTCGTATCTTTTAATAATATGATTCATGATTGTGGTTTAATTGAATTCTGTCCATGGGAGATTCTCTATCCTGGAGAGGGAGGAGGGGAAAACAACTTATTAGGTGCAAACTGGATAGGGATCTAGCAAATGAAGACTGGCATACACTTTTTCCCTTCTCGTATGTGGAATATTTGGAGATGATTGGTTCAGATCATCGTCCGATTGTGGCATCTATTGAGGATCAAATCCAAAAGAGACGAAGTCAGTTCAGATTTGATAAACGTTGGGTGGGAAAAGATGGCCTAATGGACACAATTAAACGGGGTTGGGAAGATTCGGACGACAATGAAGCAAGGAACTTCTATGACAAAATTGGTAGATGTCAACGTGAACTATCAAGATGGAGGAAAAATAATCCTCAATACAATAAGGATCATATATATGGGTTACAGAAAGAACTGGAGGAGGTCCAAAAGGATGATACTAAGACACATGAGGAGGTGTTGGAGATTTCAGATAAAATGAAACAAGCTTATAGAGACGAGGAACAATTTTGGCAACAAAAGAGTAGAAATATGTGGCACACATCCGGAGATAGATATACAAAAATTTTCTTTGCATTAACCAAACAAAAGCGGGCAAGAAATCGAATTGTCGGACTACACAATTCATCAGGAGACTGGCTCACAAAAGATCATGAAGTGGAAAGAGTAGCAGTGGAATATTTTGAGGAATTATTTTCAACAACTAACCCGGATGATTTCGAGGAGTTTTTACAGGAAATACCGGTCTCAATCACAACTCAGATGAATGAGAGACTTATGGTTTTAGCTACTGAGGAGGAGGTGAGGCAATCATTGTTCATGATGCATCCAGAGAAAGCTCCGGGCCAGATGGGATGACAGCTCTATTCTATCAACAATCATGGTCAATCGTGAAACATGATGTTGTTCGACTGGTTAATGATTTCCTTCAATATGGGGAGTTGGATACAAGAATGAATATGACAAATATTTGTCTAATTCCGAAGACGGAACGGCCAAGCAGGATGACAGAACTGCGCCCCATCAGTCTTTGCAATGTGGGTTACAAGATCATATCAAAGGTGTTATGTCAAAGATTGAAGCGGCTACTACCAAGATTGGTTTCGGAGACACAATCTGCCTTTGTTGCGGGAAGGTTAATTTCTGATAATATATTGATAGCTCAGGAAATGTTTCATGGATTACGAACAAACCCATCATGCAAGGGGAAATTCATGGAAATTAAGACGGATATGAGTAAGGCTTATGATAGAGTTGAATGGGTATTCATTGTGAATCTACTGAGGAAGATGGGATTCCATGATCAATGTGTTGATCGGATAATGCGATGTATAACTACGGTCCAATATAGGGTTCTCATTAAGGAACAACCACATGGATTTATAGCACCACAGAGAGGTTTGCGACAAGGTGACCCTTTGTCACCATATTTATTTATTCTATACACGGAAGCTTTGATTGCGAATATAAAGAAAGCGGAGCGCGAAAAACAACTAACGGGACTAAAGGTGGCAAGAGCATGTCCCCCTATATCACACCTTCTGTTTGCAGACGATAGTGTATTCTTCTTTAAAGCTAATAAAGAGGAATGCCAGACAATTCTACATATACTTAAAGCCTACGAGGGTGTCTCGGGTCAGCAAATTAACTTTGCGAAGTCTTCACTACAGTTTGGACATACGGTTGCACCTGAAGTTTGTGAGGAAGTGAAAGCCTTACTAGGCTTCACAACGATGGGTGGTATGGGATCATATCTGGGTATTCCAGAGAGTCTAAGTGGACCTAAGACACAGGTTTTAGTTTCTTACAAGATAGACTTCATGGAAGAGTTAATGGCTGGACGACAAAACTACTCTCACGGGGTGGAAAGGAGGTTATGATAAAAGCAGTGGTGACGGCTTTATCAAATCATGTAATGTCCTATTATCGGTTACCAAAGAAGATCACTACGAAACTAACAAGTATAGTTTCAAATTTCTGGTGGAGCACGGGTGGAATGAGTTCAGGTATGCACTGGATGTCCTGGGACAAAATTTGTCGAGAAAAAGGAAATGGTGGGATTGGCTTTAGAGATTTCTGGGATGTAAACACGGCCTTTTTAGCAAAAAAATTATGGAGACTAATTGATAAGCCAGATATTCTTTTTTCGAAAGGTTTTAAAGGAATATATTTTAGGAATGCGGGTCCTCTGGATCCAATAAGATCATACTCATCATCATATGGATGGAGGAGTATTACATCGTCTAGGTCTATGGTTACAAAAGGACTTATCAAAAGGGTGGGATTAGGGAAGTCAATCTCGATATGGAATGATCTGTGGATTCCATCTTATCGCCCAAGACCAGCAACTCAAAAAATAGATTCTTATCATGCGTTAGTGACTATGGACCAGTTGATTGACCACCATAACAAGATGTGGAACATACCACTACTGGAGACAGCTATAGTACCAGAGGATGTGGCCTTGATTCTGAGTATTCCTTTTAGCAGGAGTCATAGATCTGACTCATTGGGATGGTTTCCTACGAAGTCTGGAAAATACACGGTGAAGTCGGGGTATCATTTGGAAATAGATCTCACTAATAAAGACGTAGTTGCTCCTATTCTGGAACCAAGTATCAATATACTACAAGCTTTTTCGTGGAAGGTCAAATGTCCACCAAAGATTAGACATTTTATATGGCAAGCATTATCATGTTGTTTACCAGTGGCAAAAAACTTGAGGGGAAGAGGGATAAAATGTGACACTCGTTGTGCTCGGTGTGGTGTAGATGAAGAATCAATAAATCATGTCCACCAGCGGTTCAAACTTGGGCATTATCCCACATACCGACAAACCCAGAGTTTTTTCCAACGGAGTCTATCTATACGAATATGGATTATCTGTTTTGGAGACTACCTTCGGATAAGGAGATGGATATCTATCCCTGGTTGTTATGGTATATTTGGAAGAGCAGGAATGATATGATATATAGTCATACTGACCGAGATCCTCGGGAAACCTTAAGATTGGCAGGAAAAAAATCTGTTACATGGGGAGATGCGCAATTAGATGAGGTAAAGGAAACAATGCCAGGGTCATTAGGTACGGAAACTCTTGAAATTGATTTGACACCCACAGGACAATGGTGTTTTGTTGATGGATCTTGGAAAGAGGGTGATCAGTTTTCAGGACAAGGATAGTATAGTGGCTATGAGAGAGATAAAAATGTGTTGATGGGGGCAATGAATATCAGAGCAAGCTTATCACCACTACATGCAGAATTTGAAACCTTGGTATGGGCTATGGAATACATGAAGTTTCATAGACATCAGCACATTACATTTGCAACAGACTGTTCAGAATTGGTGAAGATAGTGTCGGAACCAGACGAATGGCCAGCTTTCTCGATTCACTTAGACGAGTTCCAAGCAAGAAAGGAGTTTTTCACAACTTTTGAACTCATCCATATACCGCGCACAAAAAAATTGATGGCAGACAGACTAGCACGAAGTGCCCGTCTAAAGCCGTCATATGCAATCCACGTTGGACCGGAGCCACCAAATTGGATTAGTGAGAATTAGGTTTCTTATTTTCTTTTGTTTTGTTGACAAATAACAAAAAAGTTAACGGTGTGAAAATTTGGCGAAGTCAACAAAAAGTTTGGTGTTTATTTGAAAAGTCAACAAAAGTTTAGGTATTTTATAGTGAACTCCGTAATTCATGTATTTTTTGGGCAGTTTTGTAAAGTTCAGGAATTGTTTGACATTTTTCCTCTAGTATATTAAATGAGTTTGCACCAAATGTCTTGATGCTATTATTTCTTCCACATTATCATTAATTCATAGTTTTGAATCCATTTTTCGTCTTTATTATTTACAATTTTTCCTTAAACATATAAAATACGAAATAGAACAAAAATTGTTTTATAATATATTTAACTTTTGTCTATTTTAAATTATTTTAATCAATAAATGTTATTAATATGTAATTATAAAATATAAAACAAAATAAGAATATAACATAAAACTGATAGGGTAAAATGTTTAATTTAATTAAATACTATTATATAGTATAAAAGTTAAATGGATCTTGAATTATTAATTGAAGAGATGAAGAGAAAAGATAATATGGAATATTAAAAAGTAAAAGGTAGGGAATTGTAAAAATAAATTATTCTAAATAATCTTGATGTTTAACATGTACCACGTGCCTCTTTTGTACTAATTTTTATAAATGTGTACTATAGTACTATGTGTCTCGAGAAAGGAATAACCAGATTGGAGAAATGATTTTTAACCAGATTGGAGAAATGATTTTTATAAATTAAATACATTGTCTCTCTTTAGGGTGCGCTTTTCTCCCTATGACGTATGAAATGATGTATAAATCGCCTAGAAAACTAATTGTTCGGTACTACATCACTTTCTTATAATAAATATTGTTTAAAAATTATATTAAAAAAATATGCTCGTATACCTGCAAGATTCTACACAACGTGTTAGGCCTGGGATTTAAAACCGACCCGAACTAACCGACCCGACCCGAACCGGAGATTTAGTGAACCGAACCGAACCGATTTAGGCCAGAAGAACCGAACGGGAGATTATTCAAAATTGTTCGGTTAGCGGTTCGGTTCGGTTCGGTTTACCTAACCGAATCACTAACCAATAACCGAACCGCTAAGACCTAAATACATTTTAATCCTCTTATTGTTCTTCTTCTTCACTTCTAGTCTCGCCGTTTCTCTACGACTCCATAGCCAAACCAATCCAGACTCGTCGACTCTTATCCTCCTTCTTCTCATCGTTTGTGTTGTGAGCCTTATTCTCTTGATTTCGTTTTTGTTTGTGTGCCCTAATTTACTAGTTTTGTGAGTTGTCGTTGTTGTGATTTTTATATGTAAATGTTTCAGTTTGATTGTGTTTCTAGAAGGGAAATAGTGTTTGTCTGTTTGACATTGTAGTTTTGTATGAAGTTTTGAATCTCTTGATTGTCTATTGAATCTTAAAAAGGTGTTTGGATCTTAAATTTGTTCCTCTTATAAAACGTATGCGTTTTTCTCTTCTTGGTTTGCAATTTTTCTGATTTCTTTACCCTTGAATGACCTATTGCTGTTGATTTAAATGATTAATAATTTCTTGATTTCTCTCTTTCCATTTGCTGATATATTTTCGTTTGTTTGTGGTGCAGCTCGAAGGAGAAACCAACTGTCGAGGGTAAGTGTTACTAGGACAATTGGACATGTGATATATCCACTAATCGTCTTTTGTTCTTTGTTTTAACACAACTCAAAGTTCTAATTTTTTACTCCTGTTTATTGTTGTTGGATAATAATCGAAAGTTAATATATCCACTTGGTATCTAACAAATTAAACATTGACATGATGAGAGGTTGGATAAGAAACATTGTATTAACTTTCTTCATTTTTAAAATGGTATCTGAGCAGGGGTTGATACTTTGACATACGTGGGCCAAAGTTGTATGAACTTGTCTTTTTTTTTTGTAACAAAGTTGTATGGACTTGTCTTAAACAATATTCAACGTATTCAATTGGACATGTGATATATTTTCGTTCTTATATAGTGTTGTGGTATGTCTTAAGTTAATTAGTTTGGTTATGATTAGAAGCTGATCATATTTATATACTCTTCCTATCATTACTAATGATTTTGCTTTTATCATTGATAGATGTCTCCGTTTTCTTCGCAAGAAAACAACGACGAAGGAACGAATGATGAAGAGGATAACATAGAAGAAGTTCAAGGACCTACTGTTGGTACGAAACGGACTGCAAGTGAGAGATCAAGCTGTCCACCACCTAAAGACCCTAAACGAAGGAAACCGATTGCTAAAAGGTCAGTTGTGTGGGAGTTCTTCACTGAAAAAGAGTCTGATCCGACAAAAGCCATTTGTAATTTCTGCGGGACAGTGATTGGTTGTGATTCTAAGACAGTTGGGACAAGCCCGATGTTAAATCACAAGGACAGATGCAAGTTGTACAAGGCGCATAAGGAGAGTAAGACTCAAAAGGTGATCACTACTGATAGTAATGGAGGTGTAGTCACAGCCTTGAGGTTTGACACGGAAGTATTTCGAAGATCAGTCAATGAAATGATTGTGATTAACGAGCTGCCTTTCTCATTTGTGGAGTCTGAGGGTTTTATGCGATTTATTGCTAATGTCATCCCCATGTATAAAGTTCATTGCAGGAAGACCGCAACCAAGGATATTTTGGGGATGTTTATGCAAGATAAGTTAGCATTGATGAGTCTGTTTGGTTGTGCTAAGAAGAGAGTGTCACTCACCACAGATATATGGACAGCTCCTACCACATCGTTTAGTTACATGGTTATAACGGCGCATTGGATTAATGCTAACTGGGAATTGCAGAAACGGATAATCAGCTTCAAACCAGTGACTAATCACAAAGGAAAAACCATTGGAGCTCACCTAGTTAACTGTCTAGAAGAATGGGAAATTGAGAAAGTTTTCACGGTTACTTGTGATAATGCCAAGGCTAATGACAAGGGTATACGCTTATTCACACAAGCTTTGAGGTTGAAGGGAGCTAATTGTTTAGTTAGAGATGGTTCACTGCTACATATGCGTTGTTGTGCGCATATTCTAAACTTGATAGTGAGAGAAGGTCTAGCGGATTTGAATGAGAGTGTTGTGGCTATTCGGAATGCTGTTAAGTACGTGAGATCATCTTATGAAAGACTGAGAACATTTGCTATGCGTATGGAGACGGGTAAAGTTACTAGAGGAAGCTTGTCAATGGATTGCAAGACCCGTTGGAATTCTACTTATCTCATGTTATCGGCTGCCCTAAAGCTAAGAGGAACATTTGAGAAGACGTGAGAACAAGACCTGCTTTATCGTGATTACTTCAGTGAAAAAGAAGAGAATGGGTTGAAACGAGTTGGACCACCAACTAGTGACGGTTGGGACGAAGTTGCAAGGTTAGTGAAGTTTCTGAAGATATTCTTCAATTGCACTTTGGCTTTTTCAGCTTCTCAAAAGGTCACTTCATCACTTTGTTACAATGAGATAGTGATAATCGAAAGGAATCTCATAGCATTAAGTGGCAATGTTGATGAAAAGCTAAGGAGTGAAGCTATGAGTATGAGAGGGAAGTTTGAGAAGTATTGGGATGGGCTGTTAAACATGAATCCACTAGTGATTATAGCTAGCATGTTTGATCCAAGAAACAAGCTAGAGTTTGCTACAATTTGCTTTGACAAGTTATATGGTAAAGGTAGTTTGGAAAGTGAACATCTCAAAACATCAATTCTGAAAGTAGTTCATGAACTCTATGATGAGTATGTGCTTGTGATGAAACCTTCTAGTTCTCAATGTGATAGCTCAGGAAGCAGAAGCAGTCCGCCTAATTCTCAAGGAGCAGAGATGATGTTTGATTTCTCTGATGAAGATGGGTACAACAGGGATGATATATACTCGGAGATGGACAATGAGAATGCAAATGACATGGGTAGTAGTGAGCTAGACATGTACTTGTTGGAGCCTCGTGTTCCACGAAACAAGAACAATTTGGGACTAGAGTATGATGTTCTATCTTGGTGGAGACGCAATAGTGTTCGGTTTCCTGTCTTATCAGAGTTAGTTAAAGATGTGCTTGCGGTTCAAGTTAGTTCTGTTGCTTCCGAATCCGCATTCAGCACAAGTGGACGACTGTTAGATCCTTACCGAAGTTGTTTGACACCTTATATGGTGGAGGCTCTCGTCTGCACTCAGCAGTGGCTGCGTAACTCTATTAAAGCTGAACAAAAGATTCAAAACTTAGATCAGATGTTTGAAGAACTTGATTTTCAAGACTCACTTGGTATGGTGTTCTTCTTAGTCTTTGTTTTTTCTTCTTATATGTTAGTATTTAGTAATGATAATCTAACATTTTGTTTTTGTTTTAGATACTCGACATAAAGTTGTAGTTGATCATTAGGTCCACAAAGGTATCTTACTAACACTTTATTGTTCCTAAGTATTCAGTTCTGTACTTGGTCTTGTTTTGGTCTCAGTCTTTTAGTCTAGTTGATAATTCCATAGTGTATATAAAATAAATCATATGACAAGGAGCTCTTGGTCGTTAGTGGTTGGTAATAGTCATCCTTTGTTCTCTTTTTGATGTTGTAAGATGTATTGACCCTTGCTGCTTCTTATGTATAAT
Organism: Orychophragmus violaceus; assembly: GCA_030180135.1. Taxonomy (NCBI): domain Eukaryota; kingdom Viridiplantae; phylum Streptophyta; class Magnoliopsida; order Brassicales; family Brassicaceae; genus Orychophragmus; species Orychophragmus violaceus. The sequence continues at coordinate 62,597,497 of CM058234.1, read as the reverse complement.
GAATAATTAATTTTGAAACTTTGTTCTCTTTTTGATGTTGTAGGATGTACGAGAAGACATGAAGATTGAAGGTTTTGAAGCTCCTTCATGTTTCTTTTTAAATGCTTTTTGGCTTTCTATCACAAGTTGATGTTGTTGTAGTTTGAAAACTATAAAACAGAGAGATCATCCATTTTTTGTTCTCTGTTTTCAACTTTTGAAATACCCAACAACAAACAACTCACGATTGTATTTTGCTTTTGTCATATTTGGTATTTATCAAAATTTGAGCTTCATTAACATTTTTAACTTTTAAATACTTTATTCTCAGTTTACAAATTATATCTAAACCAATCTGAATTACAAATAGATTAAACAGCCCAAATAACCAAATATATCAACGAAACCGAAACTAACCGAAATAATCCATATTAACCGAAACTAACCAAAATTACCCGACCCGAAATACCCGAATTAACTAAGATTAACCGAAATTACCCGAAAGTAACCGAAACCCGAAAAAATAACCGAATTATCGGTTTATATCGGCAAAAAAAAATTAACCGAAAACCAGATACCCGAACCGAACCGACCCGTATTCCTATACGGTTTTTTTCGGTTCAAAATTTCAAAACCCGAATAACCCGAAGAACCGAATAACCCGACCAGAACCGACCCGAAAACCCGAAGTCCCAGGCCTGCAACGTGTCGAGTAAGTCAGTAACCCACGCTCGCGTCTGAATATGGCCTTGATTGGTAACCTGCGGAATGGCGGAATCGCGTTTAAAAACGCCATTCCGCAAGAATTTTACCAATCAAAAAAATTTGCGGAATAGGAAAAAAAAAGCGAAAACGCAAAGTCTGCGTTTTCGCTTAAAAAAATACAAAGAAAAATTCATTAAGTGAAAAAGTGAACTATATGTAGATTATTTGTGGAATCTTAATATTTCGCCATTCCGCAAAACTCATCCAATCACACAAAACTTATTCTACAATTTTTTTTTCAGCAAATTTTAAATTATTTCCGCAGCTTTATTTTATTTCCACCATTCCGCGATTCCACGAGTGTTACCAATCGAAGCCTATATCTCCACAATGACTGGACTAATAACTTGCCATCTAAGGAAAGTGATTGACTTAGGGCACCTGCGTCCGCTACACAATTAGAGCGAAACACGAACTTGCCACGTTATCACGTAATCTTACCTCGTCACCGTCTCAGAATAATTACACTAGTAAGTGTAGAGTATATAAGGAAATGATCAATTTGTCATATATTATACCTTAATTTCCTCTTTGTAATCTCGTATATATTTCTTATACATCATTCTCTAATAATCATTCAGTCATTACATTTATCAAAGATCCGTAAGTCGAGTATATCTCGTTGACTTTCAAACATAATTTGAAATCAAGTCAGAAGCTTCCAAATAAGCTAGTCTTAATCATCGAAGGTCTGTAAATCGAGTATATCTCATTGACCATCAAACATAACTCGAAACCTAGTCAGACGCTTCTGAGCATGTTGATCTTAATCATCAAAGGTCAGTAAGTTGAGAATATCTCGCTGACCTTCAAACCTAACTCGAAACCCAGTTAGACGCTTCCGAGCACGCTGGCCTTAATCATCGAAGGTTTGTAAGTCGAGTATATCTCGCTAACTTCAAAACTTAACTCGAAACCCAGTCAGACGCTTCCGAGCACGCTGGTCTCAACCATCATAGGTCTGTAAGTCGAGTACATCTCGCTAACCTTCAAACTTAACTCAAAACCCAGTTAAAACGCCCCCGAGCACACTGGTCCCAGTCATCATAGGTCCATAAGTCGGAAATATCTCGCCAACCTTCGAACTCAGAACTTGATTCAAAAAACGGTGGAACACTCCTATGCACACCAAGTTTAAGCATTATTACCAAAATAGATCCGTAAGACGGGAATATCTCGCTAATCTCCAAACTCGGAATACAACCCAATACGCTTCCAAAAGCCACTTTATTGAAGGACCAAGAGATGAACGCTAAATCACACTCCGGAAACTATACGAAGCTGTTCGGAAAGTCTTCAAGCTATACAAAACCAACTCAGACAATTTATACGCAGCCGAAAGAAAAGGGAGATTTTTCTTATGGCGGAATTGGTTCGACTTTTTGGCACTAATCGACACAACGTCTACACGACTACTCGACAGCTCAGAATAACACGCCATCCATTTAGGCTCGACGAACTAACCCGAAACGCAGTCATGCTCGGAAATCCGAGTAAATATGCTCGGAAATTCCGAGCAGACAGCTCATAAACTCCGAGCAAGCGCAATTGAACAACCCGATACGGTGACTTTCACAAAATTATTGCATTCAATGCACAATTCAATGCATTTCTTCGAATGTTTCATTCGACTCGTAGTTGGAAATAGTAACGAAGCGCCAAAATCGTATTTCAAAACATCCGAAGGTGGGTCTCAAAACTTGGGAAAAAAACATTTTGTTTAGAGGGACAAGGCAATCGGTTCGTAAAACAGGACGACTAACCGATCCGGAAAGAGTTCTACGACATACATAAACACGTGTACAATCAACTCAACGTTTGAAACAATAAAATTTCATACAACACTTAGACAATGCCACTTTATCCTAAAACGATAGGTCCTATTGAGACGAACCGCTGGCGTCGCACGAGAACGGAGATAAGGTCAAAGTAGATTTCGGCATCATCCATCAATCGATCATATTCGAGAACATCGCTCCCCTCCAAATGGTCTCTCGTCGATCTAAGCTCCTCCTCCTCGGAATCGAACGCAGAAGGGCCCTTATCTTTCAAATCGACAATCGTGTCAAGATTGGTCCTCGCTTCGATATACCAACTTTGTTTTCCTTTGGCAGTTGGTAGTTTTGAGAAGCTTTCGCGAAGCTTAGAAAGGCGGGATACAACCATTGGCAGTCCCTCCTTTCTCGGTCGCTTCCCTTAAAATCGTCTCAAAGGAAAGTTTTTCCTCCGCAAGTTGAGTCCTCAAAAGCTCAGCTTCGGCGAGAGCTCGTGCTTTTTCAGTATCAACTGAAAACCTCGCCGCCTCAAACTCAGCCTTCTTCTCTTCGAGCGACATTTTCAGCGCGGCAACACAACTTTTCAATCTTGTGTTGTCGATCGAATGCCTAGCGAGACGACCTCTGACCCTTCAGATCTTCCTATCGAATTCAGCAGTGTGTCGGTTAACCGATGCCCATGCCTACGACAAAAAAGAATAAAGAAAAATTAGCAATTTGAACAAGTCAGGCCGCAAAAGAATGAAAAATCGCTCCAGGTAAGAGAGAAGCATTCTAACCTTCAGTAAGTCTTGTCCCGCGTCAATAAGAGAATTACCGCAGACCATATCCTCGTATCTCGCATAGCAATCTCCAGAATGACGCACACCCGCACAAAATTTTGCTACCTCAAAATTTTGCCCGAGTCATACTGAATCGGCTCCGAGTCAAGCATCGGGTCTTGACCTTTCCATTGGTCTCCCCTGTAAATATCGAACTCGGGAAGCGGAGCTCTGCTATTGAGCCACGACGTGATTAGATCAGTTTCTTGCGCCGACTCCTCGTCATGTTGCTCCTCTTCGGTCGTCCGTTCCTCGACCTTCGCCGTTTGACGTGCCATTTACATTCTCTTCGCTTGAGCAACTCATTCATAAGAAAATCTTCCGTTCCAATCCATTCCTTCGGCTTGTAGTTTCCCGATAATTTCGACTAGATCTGAAGGACACGACAGAACGAGATCTGGCTCTGCAAGAAAGAAAAGCAGACAAAAGAGTTAAGGATCACCAAACAAAAGACAAAAGCAACCCAAAGCAAAACGACTAGATCATCTACCAAACGGTCCCCATCGCGACTTCATCAGTCGGACGCAATCTTTCTCGACGGACGCTTCATCGATCAATACGTAAAGGACGTGATGTGTAACACCCCTTTCCCATTATCCGCTGACCGTCGAGTTGACCGGTCAACAATCAAACAAGAACATGACCAAGTCGAACCCGAGCAAGTCAAACAGGAAAAGTGCCACAAGACGAAGCCATAAACATATCGGTTTGAGACAAAGGCTCGCACTAACCCGTCTCTGACCCCGCTATCCTCACTTCCGTAGTACAAAGCTTCACAACTTGTACTACTTCCGTGAGTTGTGTGGGTTCGGACTAAACACAATATCAGGGAAGCATATTCATTTCTGAGTAAATCAAACGTTAAATAACGTTTAACCGTTTTTACAAATCAATTTGTCAATCATCAATAACAACACACAAGTCTCAATACAAAATTGGCGCCAAAGCCGAACCGAAGGAAACCCCAAAATCATCGAATCAAAATCCCGCCACAAGTGATCCCGAAACTACACCAAGGACCTCCCGCGTCCGTCGCTGCTAAACCAGAAAACACAAAAAGAGTCTAATGAGCGATCTAAGACCACCCAGCGAGTCGGCTCCCCACTACGGCTTCTATTCTATCTATCATCTACTGATTCCCACCCAAAAACCCCAAAATAACAAACAACACAACAAACGGGCGATCACGCACTACCACGTCGTGTCAAACCCACAACACACAAGAACTTGCCAAAAGAAAGAGAAAGCGATTAGAGGAAATCGGAAGCACTGCAGCACATGCTCTTGATTGAGACTCGATCTATCTATCGCGCAATACCAATCATACCCACACAACACTGGGCCCCTACGATCTCGGTAACTTCCACGGGTTACCACCGTTATCGACATGGTAACTAACCCACGAATCCTAGACGTAAACACGAAGTCTCACGACCTAGGACACTGTTCTCAGCCCGTCGATACGCAGTGACTTGGGCTACCCCACGGTAACCTGAGTTTCTATGCGATTCGGCCCTAGGACATGACCCCATATTCTCCGTTTCACACATCTACCGGCGTCACTCAGTAGGTTAACTACATAATCGGAATCACCACCCGAAGGCCCATGATCCGATTAGGCAACTATCCAAGGATCCAATCGGGTCGGAAGTACCGGAACGTATTCAAAACCTAGACTTGCAGGATCTAACGCACCTTAGAGTCTTAGCGCAGAAATGTAAACATGCAGACTCGCTCGGACTCTAGCAATCATACTCAATCACTAATCAACAACAATCTCAACACAATGTCCCGCAAGCCTACACACACACCAACACCTCCGCCCTGACTCGGCACCGTACCGAGTCAGCGGCTACGACTTAACTGGTCCCATGACCAAGATAAGTGTCCACACGGATCGCTCGGCCCAACACCAAGACAATCTAACAAACCTTCACAAAAAGCTCAACAGCAACCACACAAAAACACAATAGCACAATCTTCACACAAGCAAGCCTATTAGGGTTTCTAAAGTCTTTTAACTCATTCACGTCCGCTACGCTGGATTAGTGGATTGCTAACCCGTAGATGGCTCACATCTCATTAACGTCCGCTACCTTGGATTAGCGGATTGCTAGTCCGTAGACGGCTCACCAATCACCCCACTTTCCTTTTTCTTAACCTTTCCTCAATATGTTTTATCAAACCCCAGATCCGTCGGTTTAGAGCTAGTAGCTTACTAAACTCTCCGACGTCTCATCTTTCCTTTACTTAATTCATTTCTTTCTCTTTAACCTCGATTAAAACTAATCTCAATCTCAATCCATACGCTATACGTTCGTTAGGTGTAATTCGTTATTTTAACACCGTCTTAATTCCAGTACTTAGATTCATTCGATATCGTTCTTCTAATACATACATATATATATATATAGGGCCTTATCATACAACGACTATATGTATGCATCAAACAACGTTACTACCAACCTAACGGCACACAACAGGTTTAATCCGTTTAATCTTACGATCCTAACATGCGTCTTAAACCCTAACCGGTTAATCAATCAATTCCATTCTCAACCATAACCAAGTCACATCCGAGTATGCAAACACCTAATTCTACGGTTTCTCAATTCCCGATCTATATGTTTCTATCTATGGTGTTTGAGCTGACTCACAGTGATTTCGGTCGGAATGACGGTACGGATGCGGATACAAATCCCGAGACCCCGAACTGAGACTAGAACCTCCCGAACACACGAACACAAACCCCGAAGCTTTCCCGAATACCTCTATAACCGGATGAATCAGAATTGACCGGAGTCAACGCGTTGACCACGGCGTTGACCGGTTGACTGTTGACTTTGACTGTTGACCGTTGACTTTGACTTTGACCAATCTTGAACCGGTTGACCCAATCTGAACCAGCTGAACCACTTCAATCAAACCAAACCAATTGAACCGGCTTCAATTGAATCTGGTTAGGTTAAACCAGTTTAGGTCAAATCGTTGACCGGTTTAACCTAACGTTGACCGAGGCTTAACCAAGCCTAAACCAATCCAACTCTAAACCAAACCATGCTGAACCAACCCACTGAAGAACTGGCTTGAAGATGGCGGCGGTGGAGCTTCTCCGGTGGCTTTTCTGGCGTTGACCGGCGGTGGTCTGGCGTTGACCGGCCGGTTCACCCCTTTTTCCGGCAACTCAACTGATTATCCACCCACCAAACAGATCGGAAAGAGGAGATCTGGCCATTTGTTGCTTCAAAAAGGTCAAGATCTGGTGAAGGAAGAGAGAGAACCAAAGTAACCCTAGCCGCGGTGGCTCTCCGGCCAGATTCCGGCGAGCTCCAGCGACAGCGGCGGTGGTGAGTGGCTGGCGGTTGTAGAGGAGAGTGAGGGGAAGCTATTGGGCTTTGCAAAACTGGATTTGGGTTTATAATGAAGAAGTTATGGATTTCTTGTGTTGGAAGGTATGAAGAACACTCGAAAACACTTTGAATGTTCTTGAGTTTCTATGAAGATTCAAAGGATTTTTCTGGGTTTATTGCATGAATCTAGAGAGAAGAAAGAGCTTTGGTCGTGGGTTTTGTTTAGAGAGAGAGTGGGAAGAGTGAAATGAACTTGGTTACATATTTTTGTCCATGCAAAAGAATTCTTTGGACCAAAAATCCCATGCAATGACTCAGCTAGTAAGGTGGCACCTCCAGGAGTGAAACACCTGTCCCTCAGGGTGTTCTGTGTGCCAAAAACCCTTCCCTAAACCGAAATAAACCAGCCCTTAACCCTCACTTCTCTGTTGTCTCAGTTTCTTCGATTTCGCGTTTAAAGTTTTAGAAAATACTTCACTGTTTCCATAAATTCCAAACCTTCCAAAACTGATTCTCCTTGAGTTTAGATAAATTTAGCAACTTGAATCACTTCATTTGGAGTTTTCTAGCTCCGGTTATGAATTTCCGAAGTTTTCTCGGTTTTCTCGGTTTTCACTCCGATAAGCCAAAAACCCATTTCTGCTCCGTTTCTTCCAATTCTGGTCTTGTAAATGTTCTTTATGTTATAAAATGATAATATTTGACCCGTCTCAGCTTTCATCTCGAACTTTGGCAAAATTACAATTTTGCCCCTATTGACTTTTCTTCTACCCGTTGACCATATTTTTGAATACAGGGTATTACATTCTTCCCCACTTACAGGAATTTGGTCCCCGAATTCTTCGTCACAAACAGACTTTTAATCGTCACCAAACCCTGCAAGTTGCCTCACCACGTCCTTTTACTGCTCCGTTCTCATAAACCAACGTCTCGTTACTTGACCTTTGACACTCAGAATCCACTTCCCATACTCTCTGGCGGTTTGCTATCTCATTCCAAACTTTCCATTGTCCTCCTTACTGCTCACTCGGCTACTTCTCTATACCCGATCCCTGATCTTGATGGCACTCCTTCACTTGCTCTTTAATCTTCCCACTTAGCTACAACTTCGTTCCTCGATCTCTGGTCCTGCTTCACTTTTCGATTTCCCGGTCTCGTTTCATTTTGCCACTTTTCTTTTTAACTTATCTCTCCTGACCCTCGACCTTTCACAAGTATCTACTTTGCTCTGATTCTCACTTCTGACTTCCCCACTTCGCTTCGACTTCCACATCCTTCACGATATTGGTTTGTCTCCCCGAGACACTCTTCAAGAATCTGTATTTCAAATCTGACGTCCCTATGGCTCCAACTCCATCCATACTGATAACTCCACTCTGTTCCCGATACTGTCTCTTCCTTCCCGACCGCTCCCCAAGAATTTTTGATCTCTGAATCCGACCTTGCTAAGACTCTATTCACACTGTTCGCTTCACCCTGGTTTCCACACTGTCGCTGACGTTCCCTCAAATCTTTTCGCTAACTCATCATACCAACGGTTTCGTTCTTCCAGTTATCTTGCACTGATACATTTTACACTGACGATCTATACTAACTGCTTCATTTCCCGGGTCAACTTGTCTCGCGGCTCCTTTACACTCCATCTCGCTTTCGGGTTCGGATTCGGTCTCGTATTCATATCGCATCGTCCATTCCGTCCTACATTCAATTCAATAACTTTCACTGGAGTGGTGAAATTCAAACCAATCCATCCCTCGATATCATTTCCTCATAGAGATATAGTTAGTTAATCATGTACCCAACGGTTACCCATGATTAAGTAACGATATTCTATAATTCCGCTCTCTCGTGAATTGACGGTTGAATACAACCATTCTCGAGTTAGCTCAATACCTTAAATGGAAAGGTTATAACACTTTCTATTTCTAGCGACTTAACAATTGCAATAAAATTCAAACTACTCAAGCCAACCAAACACAACTAGCAATCGAACGGCTTACCAACACCAGCAACAATCATCAAATGCTATGCATGCTATCAAAATAATTCTAGCAACCTAACAGCGCTACACCAACGAACGAAACACAACCCTAATTATCCGATGCACCACTCAAGCATTAAATAAAGCACACAAGTAATAAACACAAAAGCAAACAATTACCACACACAATCACGCAATCACAAGATCGCTCCGGATATGTCGTCATTTTGGGTTTTGGTTATGATGAACGGTCGTCAGTTCCGCTCATCATCAGACTTCACATGGTAATTCATTTGCATCCCAAAACCATCACACGCATGCAAACAATCACTACGCAAGTCATAATGTTAAGTTGAACATTCTGCGTCACATATATATACAAAAACGACATAACGTACATATCAAAGTTTTCAATACATAGTAGAAACAGAAATACAACAGAACGTTCGTCATCATCACCATAACCTCAAACCGTACCACCATATCCAGAAGATGTCAGAAATGACACGCAAAGGTTGCGGATCTATGTACACAGGAAAAACAACATAGTTAGTGCCCACACTTACTTGGCCTAACTATCCTAGCCCTAACAACCCCAGCAAGACCGGAATGCCCAAAACAGGCGGCATCGCAGCTCGCGGTGGTAACCACTGGCAGGTGTGCCGGGAGGGTGCGGTGGGTGGGCATCTCTGGACGGTGCTCCGACGTGCTACGGCTCGGCCATCGGGCAAAGACGAGCAACGTGTCCCTCTTGATCACATAACTGACACACAACAGTAGGCACTGGGTGAGACCTCCTGGAACAAACAGATGCTTGATGTCCCTCATCTCCACATCTTCGGCAAATCCTCATTGGTCTCGGTGGCTGCACTAGTGGCGGCTGCGCTACAGGTAAATTGGCGGCTGGTGGCTGGATGACGGGGTAGGGAATGAGCTCGGTGTTTTGGCGACTAGGTCCGGGTCGGTAGCCCTCAGGAAATGGGGCGCGATATGGCTCTGCATCAGAAATACGCGGTCCTGGTCCCGCAATCAGACAAATCGGGGAGAGGTGGCCATCCATGCCACACACCTGATAGTAATAAGGACCTGGTACCGACTGGTACGGCTCACGATAGCGCGAGTCGTCTGGTCGAGGGCACCAGTACAAGTGGAACCCCTGAACTCCGCATGCGCTACACGTCCGGTACGCCGGCATCGCTGGTGGTGACTCCGTCATGTCTACTGGTGGGATCTCTGGCGGCGCAACTAGCTCGGTCGGCGGTGTACCTGGCAGTGTAACGGGCTCAAACTGCGTATCCGACTCCGACATCGGCTCAGCCCCAGATAATGGCTCCGTCTCAGATAGTGGCTCGGTAGAGCCGGGCGACGATGATGCAGACCTATCAAGTGGTGTGCGAGGCGATCTTGGCTGGGGATCCGGCTGATGGTGCAGTCCAATCTGCTGCTCTAGAACATCTCCTAGCATCGCCATCTGCTCATCAACGTGCTGCTCCCAATAAAGATGCTGCTCCGAGTCTATCAGCTCCATGTCCATATCAACTGCTGCATGTAACAGGTCCAACATAAAGTCCATCCCACTGAGCAGAATGAAGTCTGAAGAATGCAAGCTAAAGGGTAACGGCACTCTATGCGCCTCGAGCATCGGTGGCTGAATCACTGGCGGTACCACTGGCGCCTCTAACTGTGGCGGTAATGGTGGCAATCCACTGCCTGCGTGTCCCATGTAACCCATCATCCCTACGAACAAGTCTGGGGTACCCGCATCGTCCTGCAAAGCAGGAGGTAATGGATAAGGCAACGGCCTCCAATCTACGGCGGCTGCTCTCGCTCCCTGGGTCACTCGCGGAGGAACTGGTGGTCGGTCAGATATCCGTAAACCATGTGACTGTCCAGGCTGTGCTCTCAGACTCGCCTGGTGCTGCTCTAACTGAGCCTGATACTGTGCGGCAGTCCTCCGATGATGACTCATGCTGCTCGCTGAAACTCACACTATATACCCACACCCACACACCCATCCAAGAAGACTCTGCTGCTGACTGCAAACAAAAGAACAAATAAACATTAGTACAGATAATACAAATTCCTATCCGATCCCAATCCCGAATTTACAGACGCGGCTCGGTTTCCTAATGGATGCTTGGGTAAAACACAATTTTGACTCGATAAAACACGGAAAACACTCAGAAATGAACGGTTTCGAAACCCATGATGAACCATGCTCTGATACCACCTTTTGTAAAGCCCCTTTCCCATTATCCGCTGACCGTCGAGCTGACCGGTCAACAATCAAACAAGAACATGACCAAGTCGAACCCGACCAAGTCAAACAGGAAACGTTCGCCACAAGACGAAGCCATAGACAGATCGGTTTGAGACAAAGGCTCGCACTAACCCGTCTCTGACCCCGATATCCTCACTTCCGTAGTACAAAGATTCACAACTTGTACTACTTCCCTGAGTTGTCTCGGTTCGGACTAAACACAATATCAGGGAAGCATATTCATTTCGGAGTAAATCAAACGTTAAATAACGTTTAACCATTTTTACAAATCAATTTGCCGATCATCAAGAATAACACACAAGTCTCAATACAAAATTGGCGCCAAAGCCGAACTGAAGGAAAATCCAAAATCATCGAATCAAAATCCCGCCACAAGCGATCCCGAAACTAGACCAAGGACTTCCCGCGTCCGTCGCTTCTAAAACTGAAAACACAAAAAGAGTCTAATGAGTGATCTAAGATCACCCAGCGAGTCGGCTCCCCACTACGGCTTCTATTCTATCTATCATCTACTGATTCCCGCCCAAAAACCCCAAAATAACAAACAACACAACAAATGGCCGATCACGCACTACCACGTCGTGTCAAATCCACAACACACAAGCACTTGCCAAAAGAAAGAGAAAGCGATTAGAGTAAATCGGAAGCACTGCGGGACATGCTCTCGATTGAGACTCGATCTATCTATCGCGCAATACCAACCATATCAACACAACACTGGGCCCCTACGATATCGGTAACTTCAACGGGTTTCCACCGTTACTGACATGGTAACTAACCCACGACTTCTAGACGTAAACACGAAGTCTCATGCCCTAGGACACTGTTCTCAGCCCGTCGATACGCAGTGACACGGGCTACCCCACGGTAATCTGAGTTTTCATGCGATTCGGCCTTAGGACATGAACCCGTATTATCCGAATCACACACCTACCGGCGTCACTCAGTAGGTTAACGCCATAATCGGAATCACCACCCGAAGGCCCACGATCCGATTAGGCAACTACCCGAGGATCCAACCGGGTCGGAAGTACCGAAACGTATTCAAAACCTAGACTTGCGGGATCTAATGCACCCTAGAGTCCTAGTGCAGAAATATAAACTCCCAGACTCGCTCGGACTCTAGCAATCATACTCAATCACTAATCAAAAACAATCTCAACACAATGTCCCGCAAGTCTACACACACACCAACACCTCCGCCCTGACTCGGCATCGTACCGAGTCAGTGGCTATGACTTAACCGGTCCCGTGACCAAGATAAGTATCCACACGGATCGCTCGGCCCAACACCGAGACAATCTAACAGGCCTGCACCGAAAGCTCAACAGCAACCGCAGAACAACACAATAACACAATCATCACACAACCAGGCCTATTATGGTTTCTAAAGTCTTTTAACTCATTCACGTCCGCTATGCTGGATTAGCGGATTGATAACCCGTAGACGGCTCACATCTCATTAACATCCGCTACCTTTGATTAGCGGATTTCTAGTCCGTAGATGGCTCACCAATCACCCCACTTTCCTTTTTCTTAACCTTTCCTCAATATTTTTTTTCAAATCCTCGATCCGTCGTTTTAGAGCTAGTAGCTTACTAAACTCCCCGACGTCTCATCTTTCCTTTACTTAATTAATTCTTTCTCTTTAACCTCGATTAAACCTAATCTCAATCTCAATCCATACGCTATACGTTCGTTAGGTTTAATTCCGTATTTTAACACCGTCTTAATTCCAGTACTTAGATTCATTCGATATCGTTCTTCTAATACATATATATATATATGCATATACGGCCTTATCATACAACGACTATATGTATGCATCAAACAACGTTACTACCAACCTAACAGCACACAACAGGTTTAATTCGTTTAATCTTACGATCCTAACATGCGTCTTAAACCCTAACCGGTTAATCAATCAATTTCATTCTCAACCATAACCAAGTCACATCCGGGTATGCAAACACCTAATTCTACGGTTTCTCAATTTCTGATCTATATGTTTCTACCTACGGTGTTTGAGCCGACTCACAATGATTTTCGGTCGGAATGACGGTACGGATGCGGATACAAATCCCGAGACCCCGAACTGAGACCCGATCCTCCCGAACACACGAACACGAACCCCAAAGCTTTCCTGAACACCTCTATAACCGGATGAATCAGAATTGACCGGAGTCAACGCCTTGAGCGGCGTTGACCGGTTGACCGTTGACTTTGACTGTTGACTGTTGACTTTGACTTTGTCAAATCTTGAACCGGTTGACCCAATCTGAACCAGCTGAACAACTTCAATCAAACCAAACCAATTGAACCGGCTTCAATTGAACCGGTTAGGTTAAACCGGCTTAGGTCAAATCGTTGACCTGTTTAACCTAACGTTTACCGAGGCTTAACCAAGCCTAAACCAATCCAACTCTGAACCAAACCATGCTGAACCAACCCACTGATGAACTGGGTTGAAGATGGCGGCGGTGGAGCTTCTCCGGTGGTTTTTCCGGCGTTGACCGGCAGTGGTACGGCGTTGACCGGCTGGTTCACTCCTTTTTCCAGCGAATCAGCTGACGATCTACCCACCAAACTGATTGGAAAGAGGATCTGGCCATTTATAGCTTCAAAAGGTCAAGATCTGGTGAAGGAATAGAGAGAACCAAAGTAACCCTAGCCGCGGCGGCTCTCCAGCCAGATTCTGGCGATCTCTGGAGACGGCGGCGGTGGTGAGTGGCTGACGGTTGTAGAGGAGAGTGAGAGGAAGCTACTGGGCTTTGCAGAAGTGGATTTGGGTTTATAATGAAGAAGTTATGGGATTTCTTGTGTTGGAAGGTATGAAGAACACTCAAGAACACTTTGAATGTTCTTGAGTTTCTATGAAGATTCAAAGGCTTTTTCTGGGTTTCTTGCATGAATCTAGAGAGAAGAGAGAGCTTTGGTCGTGGGTTGTGTTTAGAGAGATAGTGGAAAAAGTGAAATAAATTTGGTTACATATTTTTGTCCATGCAAAAGAATTCTTTGGACCAAAAATCCCATGCAATGACTAAGCTAGTAAGGTGGCGCCTCCAGGAGTGAAACACCTGTCCCTCATAGTGTTCTTTGTGCCAAAAACCCATCCCTAAACCGAAATAAACAAGCCCTTAACCCGCTTTTCTCCGTTGTCTCGGTTTCATCGATTTCGCGTTTAAAGTTTTAGAAAACACTTCACTGTTCCTATAAATCCCAAAACTTTCATAAACTGATTCTTCTTGATTTTATATGAATTTAGCAACTTGAATCACTTTATTTGGAGTTTTCTAGCTCCGGTTATGAATTTATGAAGTTTTCTCGGTTTTCTCGGTTTTCACTCCGATAAGCCGAAAAATCCTTTTCTGCTCCGTTTCTTCCAATTCTGGTCTTGTAAATGTTCTTTATGTTATAAAATGAGAATATTTGGCCCGTCTCAGCTTCCGTCTCGAACTTTGGCAAAATTACCATTTTGTCCCTGGGTTAGGCAAAATTACAATTTTGCCCCTGTTGACTTTTCTTCGGCCCGTTGACCATATTTTTTAATACAAGGTATTACATGATGTCTCCATTGAGGGTCATAATTTTCAAAAATTATAACGATTGCTCGATGCTGACGGGGCCTAAGATATGTTCGGGGCCACCCTTCACTGTCGTACTTATAATCGACATGTTCCGAACATGCAAAACTCGGAGATCGATGCCACATTCAAACTACAGACCAATGGCCCAATAAGATGTTGCAAGACTCGAGGAGTGAACTGTGTAAGAGCCAGTCCGTGACGTCAAAGATAACGGACTATCAGCCTGTGGACCGGAAACCAAAGGATGCACGACTTGAAAAAATATTCATACACAGAGAAATAACCTGCTATCTGGGTATCAAATCGGTCACGAGGCGACGGAACCATGAACGTCACGGCTTCAGAGACCCCAAAATTGCGCCGAAGTTCTTCAACTGATTCTTCCGAAGATAAGGTCGAACCAGGAGGATCCGGAATATTTCTCTTCTCGTTTTTCTTCTTAAGTCCAACCATTTTTCGCTTCGTCTGAGGATAACCCCAGTAGCGCATAACTTCCTCCTGGCTAACTGGAACAACCTCAAACTCTTCTTTGATTAAGGGCCCTTCTGCCACGGAGGAAAAATGCTTGTGGGCATCATCGTCACCAATGCATTAATCGTTATTGGGAACAAGGCGCCTGCCTCGTGGGACGAATAACCCGCAAGTCCCCTAAAGGAACATGGTTGATTGGCACGAGGCATGGCCGGCCGCCAAGTCCCGGAAGATTCGTCTTCAAAATAAAGGTCGGCATGCCCATTCCTTGGTACAAGATTGGTCGCACCACTAGACCTCTCCAACGAAAAACACAACAAAGCAAGGATCCAAACTTGTAGAAAGATTGGAGACTCCAAATTCCACCAAAAAACTCAAGAATTCCCAAGAACGGTCAAAGACAAGGAGGAAAGTTTGGCAAAACCCCAAAACTAGAAAGAAGCTAGAGAGAGAAGTTACCTTAGAAATTTTCTTTGTGGTGAAAGTGTGAAGAGTGAAGTGAAGAATGGCAGATACTTATAGATTTTACAATGGCATGGAGTCTTAATCATGATTACACTTGATTACCTTAGAATAAGCATGCTTAGGCTAATCATTCTAGAACTTATCATGATCAGGCATAGCCTCAAAATCAGCAATACTTCACAAGGACGATTCCTTACGACCAACATGTACGAGAGAACCCTCGCACTTGCATCGACCGGTCCAAGTCGTCATGCTCGGAAATCATAGTGAAGCCTGTTTGGAAATACCAATACGAAGACCAATCTTTCTCGGCATACAAGTCATTGACAGAACCATGACAAAAATTCGGATAAGTTTCTGTCGTGGATAAACTTTCATCGAAAAGAGAAACCGCTATACTAAAACTTTCAAACAAATTTTTTTGCCTCGACTACATAAAACTTGCCATCATCGTACCTGAGTCAGACGAGCTAGGGGGATAACTGTTGAGGTCAAAATCCCCCTCGACGAAATCAATAGTCGAAAATGGTTTAAACAATCAAAAATATCCATTTTCCGCATAGACAAAACTTTGTATGTATAATATATCGTACGAATAACGTTTTGTGCGAAACGTACGAAAATACTTGGCCGAACTCCCAAGAAATCAAACTTGCTCGGATGGGTTGCTCTGACAAGTATATCAGTCGACAAAATTCATGGACAAGCGCAGACGCTCAGAGAACCTGTTTAGACAATTCCAGCAGAACAACCTGCTCGGATAGTCCGGCAGCTCGACATAAATAATGCGTTCCAAGAAGGGACTTTGACAGATGAAGTTTACGTCACGCAGCCTCAGGGATTTGTTGATCATGATCTCCCAAATAATGTGTGCAAGCTCAACAAAGCTCTCTATGGCCTTAAACAGGCACCCCACGCCTGGTATAAGGAATTAAAAACTTCTCCAATTATGTTGCGGATACATCGTTGTTCACATATATACAAGGTACATATGTGGTATCTTCTGGTCTATGTCGACGATATTGTGGTTACAGGTAGCAGTGATGCTCTGCTCCAACGGGTAATCGGTGCACTTTTGAATCGGTTCTCTCTAAAGGACCTCGGAACCCTCAGCTACTTTCTCGACATAGAAGCGAAACACACTTCTGTAGGTTTTCACCTAATGCAGCAAAACTATGTGACTGATCTTCTGACCTAGACGAAAATGTTGGATGCCAAACCGGTCTCGACTCCAATGGCAACACTATCGAAACTCTCCGTCAAGTCTGGTACGTTGATGTCAAACCCGGATGAATATCGAATGGTGATTGGTAGCTTGCAATACATGGCGTTCACAAGGCCAGACATTGCGTTCGCGGTTAATAAACTCTCTCAATATATGCACGCTCCGACCGACGAGCCTTGGCAAGCTGCAAAAAGGGTTTTTCAACTCACCGCTCACTCTATATGCTTATTCTGATGCGGATTGGGCTGGTGATAATGATGATTATGTGTCTAAAATTGCATACATCATCCACATGGAATCAACACCAATATCTTGGTCATCCAAGAAACAAAAAAGAGTGTTGAGGTCATCTACGGAAGCATAATATAGATCTGTTACAAACACCGCGGCAGAACTTAAATGGATATGCTCTCTTCTCATGGAGCTTGGCATCTGAATGCCCTCATCACATGTGATATATTGTGATAACGTTGACGCCACATATTTGTGTGCCAATCGGTGTTCAGATCAAATTCCCCCTCGACGAAATCAATAGTCGAAAACGGTTTACACAATCAGAAATAGCCATTTTCCGCATAGACAACACTTCGTATGGATAATATGTCGTACGAATAATGTTTTGTGCGAAACATATGAAACTACTTGGCCGAACTCCCAAGCAATCAAAATTGCTCGGATGGGTCGCTCCGACAAGCATATCACTGGACAAAATCCACGGACAAGCGCAAACACACTTTCTTGGAAGTTCCGAGCAGAACACTCTTCCTCAGAAGTTCCGAGCAGAACACATTTCCTCGGAAGTTCCAAGCAGAACACATTTTCTTGGAATTTCCGAGCAGAACACATTTCCTCGGAAGTTCCGAGCAGAACAAATTTCTTCAGAAGTTCCGAACAGAACACACTTCCTCGTAAGTTCCAAGCAGAACACAATTCCTATCCGATCCCACACACCCGTCCAAGAAGACTCTGCTGCTGACTGCAAACAAAAGAACAAATAAAAATTAGTACAGATAATACAAATTCCTATCCGATCCCAATCCCAAATTTACAGACGCGGCTCGGTTTCCTAATGGATGCTTGGGTAAAACACAATTTTGACTCGATAAAACACGGAAAACACTCAGAAATGAACGGTTTCGAAACCCATGATGAACCATGCTCTGATACCACCTTTTGTAAAGCCCCTTTCCCATTATCCGTTGACCGTCGAGCTGACCGGTCAACAATCAAACAAGAACATGACCAAGTCGAACCCGACCAAGTCAAACAGGAAACGTTCGCCACAAGACGAAGCCATAGACAGATCGGTTTGAGACAAAGGCTCGCACTAACCCGTCTCTGACCCCGCTATCGTCACTTCCGTAGTACAAAGATTCACAACTTGTACTACTTCCCTGAGTTGTCTCGGTTCGGACTAAACACAATATCAGGGAAGCATATTCATTTCGGAGTAAATCAAACGTTAAATAATGTTTAACCATTTTTACAAATCAATTTGCCGATCATCAAGAATAACACACAAGTCTCAATACAAAATTGGCGCCAAAGCCGAACTGAAGGAAAATCCAAAATCATTGAATCAAAATCCCGCCACAAGCGATCCCGAAACTAGACCAAGGACTTCCCGCGTCCGTCGCTTCTAAAACTGAAAACACAAAAAGAGTCTAATGAGTGATCTAAGATCACCCAGCGAGTCGGCTCCCCACTACGGCTTCTATTCTATCTATCATCTACTGATTCCCGCCCAAAAACCCCAAAATAACAAACAACACAACAAACGGCCGATCACGCACTACCACGTCGTGTCGAATCCACAACACACAAGCACTTGCCAAAAGAAAGAGAAAGCGATTAGAGTAAATCGGAAGCACTGCGGCACATGCTCTCGATTGAGACTCAATATATCTATCGCGCAATACCAACCATATCAACACAACACTGGTGTTGGAATTGTGTCCAGCAATCTCTGTACTGTCTCTATAACGTAAGAGTATGTCAGTGATCAGACATAAGTCATACAATGCTGGGGGTCATGATGGCTTGCTAGAGTCCGCTCATGATCTATAAGTCTTGGACTTATTGCCTTTATTGTATGATCCCATATGGGTCACACGCTTAAGCTAGCAGGAAATAATGTTGGAACGGCTTAGCAGAAGTACGACAAAAGTGCTAGGCATTTGTCGTACTAAGAGAGAATGAATAATGGGTCTGATTAAATGTGATTTAATCAGATTGGGCCCAAAAGCCCAAAAGGGAAGGAGAAGGCTTTTAATGACTAAAAGCCAAAGTCTCCTTCTCCCTAACCCTAACCCAGCCGCGATTCTCCTCTCTCTCTGCGCCTCTGCTCCTTGTGGTCTAGCAGCCAATTTCCGGTGATTGCGTGTGTGAGCCTTTGGAGGATCCATCTCTCGGTGTATCTCCCTGATCATTGACCTGTTCATCAATTCCGCTGCAAACAAACAGGTAAAAGGTGAGATCATATGTTTCTAAATAAGAACACCTAGATCTAATGCATGTTTAGGTTGATATCAATATGAGAATTGAATCAGGATCAACCAAAACTTCCAACAGTGGTATCAGAGCCATTGGTTCTTAGGTTTCTTGTTTTAGATTCATTGTTTAGGTTGTTTAATCTGTTTAGATGTGTTTTGAATCCACTACTGATAAGAAAAACACATAAGAAACTGAATTAAAATCCTGAACAAACACTTGAATCACAAAACCGAGCTATATGACTCGGGTTTTGTTGATTGGCCAAGGGTGATCAACCGGCTTGGCCGGTCAGAGATCACGGCCGAGAGTCGAACGGTCGCGCGCAGGAGGTCGGTCGGAATCGGTTCGGTCGGGATCGAAAGATCGAGATCGAACGATCGTCCGAGCGTCCCGATCGTCCGTGCGTTGCGTCCCGATCATCCGAACGTCCGGCTGGCGAGCGTCCCGGCTGTCCGTGCGCTGCGTCCCGATCGTCCGTGAACCGTCCCTGTCCCGTCCCGTTCGCGGCCATCACGATCTCGGATCGAGTTGGCTAGGGTTGGCGGCTGGAAATTAGGTCACAACCAACTCGGTTTGGTTCGTGACTAATTTGGTTCGGTTCAAGGCTCGGTTTAAGATTTTAATTAAAAATCAACGTTCTGGTTTAATAAACAGATTTTAATAATTTTATTAAAGTCTGGTTAAACCGGAATAAGAAATCCAAAGTCGAAAATTGGATTTTGTGCCTAAACCAGGAATTTCTAATTTGATTTGGTTGGACCAAATAAATTGAGAAATTCCGGTTTAGTAAATAACCGGTTGACAATTGTGGTCATCGTAGTAATTGAAACTTGGTCAGACCAGTTTTAATGAACCAGACCGGTTATGTCAATTAATTGGACAATTGGGTCATGTCTTGGACATGGACCAATTCTTGGGCCTCGGGCCAAGAAGTTAAAACAATTGGGCCAGCTAATTGAGTCTTTCTTCAGATTAATTTAAAATCTATTTTATAAAATTATAAAGTCGTTTTTAAATTAAAGTTTCCGAAATTTTGTAATTAGAAAGTTTCTTAAAATAGAATTTTCTGAATTTGCGGATTTTGGATTTTAAAGAAGTTTCTAAAATTAGAAAGTTTCCGGTTTTAGAAAGTTTCCAATTTTAGAAAGTTTCCAAAAATAGTAGGTTTCCATAAATAGAAAGTTTCCCGAAATAGTAATCTTCTATTTTGGGAATGATTTTAATAAACCTACGGACCTCAAACAATATCAAGCGTTGGATGTCTTGTCCAGGCTATGTCAGCTGTCAAAGCCCATTCAATTGCATTCATGGCCTTACAGTGTGAGGATGTCTGCTTTTGCGTGGGTAAGACGGTTTGTGATTCATAAATGTCATTGGGAGTCCCAGACATTAATGATTACATGACTGTATAGTCCGGTTTTCTTGACTAGGCCATCGGGAGTCCCGGGCCTTGAGACATCAGGGTGGATTGGGCCTCGGGCCCAGATTCACAACCAAGAGTTATATCACGGATATAATTAGCCGAAATAGGGCTTACCGATATAAGCTAAGGTTGGGTGACGGCCAGTGGCCCACTTTGATCTTAGTTATATGTGGATCTTGGAATCATTATATTCTATTGAGGGTAACTTAGGTTATTGAATATGATGCATGATTAATCATATTATACTTTAATACGAGATTAATCATTTTTGAACATATAACTAATAACCTTTTTATTTATATATTTCAGATATGACTACTACAAGCACACAAAACACGTTCTCGATCCGGTCTGTTCTCGAGAAGGAGAAGCTGACTGGAACGAACTTCCTGACATGGTCAAGGAACTTGAGGCTGGTCCTCAAGCAGGAGAAGAAGGATTACGTCCTTCGAGATCCCCTCCCCGAGAGGCCTCTTGCCAATGCTGCCAGGACTCTGCACAATGCTTGGGAAAAGCATTCGTCAGATGAAAATGATGTTTATTGCCTGATGTTGGTGACAATGACTCCAGAGCTGCAAAAGCAGTTCGAAAGTGTGTTGTCTCCAATCGAGATCATGGCAAGCCTGAAATCGCTTTTTCAGGAGCAGGCTAGGACCGAGAGGTTCCAGACAGTTAAGAACCTCTTGGACTGTAAGTTGGCTGCGAATGCGGCAGTGAGTCCTCATGTGTTGAAGATGATGGGTTATCTCGATCATCTTCACAAACTCGACTGCCCAATCAGCCAGGAACTTGCCTGCGACATCATTCTGCAGTCTTTACCTGCAAGCTATGATCAGTTCATTCTGAACTTTAACATGCATGGCTTGAGTAAGACACTGCCTGAGCTTCACGGAATGCTCAAGACTGCAGAGCCCAACTTGAAGAAAACCGCCAAGGACCCCAATGTACTTATGGTACAAAAGGGCAAGGGGTTTAAGAAGTCTTCTGCTAAGGATAAGGGAAAGGCCAAGGGTGTCCAAGTCGTGGACTCAGACACGCCAAAGCCCAAGCCCAAGTCCAAGGCTGGGCCTACTGACATGTGCAGGTTCTGCAAAGAACTGGGGCATTGGAGAAGAGATTGCAAGAAATTCCAGGAAGGTCTAAAGGAATTAAAGAAGAAGACTTTCGAGACTTCTTCATCAGGTATTTTTGTTATAGAAGTTAATACAACTACTTCTGATAATACCTCATGGGTCATGGATACTGGTTGTGGGGCTCATATTTGTACTAATATGCAGGCACTCAGCAACAGTAGAAGGCTGAAGCAAGGACAAGTGGAACTACGAGTTGGGAATGGAGCGAAAGTTTCAGCACTAGCTGTAGGAACTTACTTGTTGTCTTTACCTTCGGGATTGATGTTAGAACTTAATAATTGTTATTTTGTACCTGCTATAAGCAGAAATATTATTTCAATTTCTTTGTTGGATTTGGAAGGTTATGATTTTTCAGTTAAGAATAAATTATGTTCCTTCAATCGCAACAATTTGTTCTATGGTTCTGCCCCTCTTACGAATGGGCTTTACATACTCGATCAATCTGCGCCAATTTATAACATTAATACAAAACGGTTTAAACCTAATGAGGAAAACCGAACGTTTCTATGGCATTGTCGTTTAGGGCACATCAGCGAGAAACGCATCAAGAGGCTCCATTCGAATGGACTTCTTGGCTCATTTGACTTTGAGTCATGTGAGAAATGCGAATCATGCATGATGGGCAAAATGACACGGGCCCCCCTTTAATAAACCTAACGAGAGGGCCAGTGACTTATTGGGCCTGATACACACTGATGTGTGTGGCCCAATGTCCACAAATGCAAGAGGAAACTATCAGTACTTCATTACCTTCACTGATGATTTCAGTAGGTATGGATATGTTTACTTGATGAAACATAAGTCTGAATCTTTTGAGAAGTTCAGAGAATTCCAAAATGAAGTACAGAACCAACTTGGCAAAAGCATTAAGGCTCTTCGGTCCGACCGAGGAGGAGAATACTTAAGCCAAGAATTCAGTGATCATCTGAGAGAGTGTGGGATTGTATCCCAACTCACTCCTCCTGGAACACCTCAATGGAATGGTGTATCTGAGAGGAGAAATCGGACCTTATTGGATATGGTTCGATCTATGATGAGTCACACAGACCTTCCAATATCCCTTTGGGGATATGCTCTGCTAACAGCAGTGTTCACACTAAACAGAGCGCCATCAAAAGCAGTAGCAAAGACACCATATGAATTATGGACTGGAGTGGCTCCAGTGCTGTCTTATCTAAGAATTTGGGGTTGTGAAGCCTATGTTAAGAGATTAATCTCAGATAAGCTTACACCAAAATCTGATAAATGCTACTTCATTGGTTATCCACGGGAAACCAAGGCTTATTACTTCTATCTACGTTCCGAGAACAAGATCTTTGTTGCCCGGGATTGTAACTTTCTTGAGAGAGAGTTTCTCTCTAAGAAAGACAGTGGGAGTAAGGTACTGCTTGAAGAAATTCAAGATGAACAGGATACTGCTCAACCTAATGAGGAAGAGCAGCAGGAGGATCTACAAGAAATTGTAGAGCCTGAACCTGTAGTACCTGAAGTTCGAAGATCCGGGAGGATCCGTCACGAACCCGAGAGATATCAGGGATTCCTCGTGACTGACTGTCATGATCTTTTGATCATTGATGGTGATGAACCATCGAACTTCAATCAAGCCATGATGGGCCCAGATTCCTCTAAGTGGCGCAAGGCCACTGATTCCGAAATGGACTCCATGTCGGTCAACCAAGTATTTTCGTTGGTTGACTTACCCGTTGGTGTAAAAGCCATCGAGTGCAAATGGATCTTCAAGAAGAAGATTGACGTGGATGGAAATGTCCAGATTTATAAAGCCAGGTTGGTGGCAAAAGGTTTCAGACAAGTTCACGGTGTGGACTACGATGAAACCTATTCACCGGTGGCTATGATGAAATCTATTCGGATTCTACTAGCAACTGCAGCTTTTCATGATTATGAAATTTGGCAGATGGACGTGAAAACCGCCTTCCTGAATGGTATTCTGGAAGAGGATGTGTATATGACACAACCTGACGGTTACATAGATCCAAAGAA
The DNA here is from genome assembly GCA_030180135.1 of Orychophragmus violaceus. NCBI lineage: Eukaryota > Viridiplantae > Streptophyta > Magnoliopsida > Brassicales > Brassicaceae > Orychophragmus > Orychophragmus violaceus. The sequence goes on along the minus strand of CM058234.1, from coordinate 62,573,747 downwards.
TGCTGGGAAAGTATGCAAGCTTCATAAATCCATTTATGGATTGAAGCAAGCATCGAGGAGCTGGAATCTTCGTTTTGATGAAGCGATCAAGCAATTTGACTTTATCAGAAACGAAGAAGAACAATGCGTGTATAAGAAAACTAGTGGGAGCAAAATCGTTTTTCTTATTCTGTATGTTGATGACATACTGCTTCTCGGAAACGACATTCCAATGCTGAAGTCTGTAAAAGACTGGCTTGGAAGTTGTTTTTCCATGAAAGACATGGGTGAAGCCGCATACGTTCTTGGAATTAGGATCTATCGGGATAGACCTAAGAGGCTGATAGGCTTGTGTCAAGACTCATACATTGACAAAGTCCTACAAAGATTCAGCATGAAAGATTCCAAGAAGGGCTTCACGCCAATGGTACATGGCACGACGCTAAGCAAGAAGCAGAGCCCTACGTCGGCTGCTGAGCTTGAGCGCATGAAGAATATTCCTTATGCATCTGCAATAGGATCTGTCATGTATGCCATGATCTGTACTCGTCCTGATGTTGCTTACGCATTGAGCATGACGAGTAGATACCAGTCAAATCCAGGTGAAAACCATTGGATTGCCGTAAAGAACATCTTGAAGTATCTAAGACATACCAAGGATAAGTTCTTAGTGTACGGTGGAAGTGATGTGCTTAAAGTCAGTGGATTCACGGACGCAAGTTTCCAGACAGACACAGATGATTTCCGGTCACAGTCCGGTTATGTCTTTTGTCTGAATGGCGGTGCAGTAAGTTGGAGAAGCTCCAAGCAGGACACCGTTGCTGATTCCACTACAGAAGCTGAATATATCGCCGCCTCAGAAGCAGCGAAGGAAGCTGTTTGGATTCGAAAGTTCATTATGGAACTAGGTGTGATTCCAGATGCGGCTGAGCCTCTGGCACTATTTTGTGACAACAATGGTGCCATAGCTCAGGCAAAGGAACCAAGATCACACCAGAAATCCAAGCATGTTCAAAGAAGATATCACTTGATACGTGACATCATAAATAGAAAGGAAGTCAAGATCAGCCGAGTTCCGACAGATGATAATGTCGCTGATCCGTTGACAAAGCCACTCCCAAGGCCTAAGCTCGAGTTCCTGACTGAAGCTGTAGGCATTAGAAACATTGAAATGTAATCTAAATTTGAGTGGGAGCTTTGTGAGCTTTATTTTAGTTATTTGATATGTTCTTGTAAAACATTATTATTTATGTTTTAATGAAATTATTATTTCAAGATTATTTTAACTGTGATGAAATAATCGTTCCAAAATGATATGAACCATTTTATAGGTCATCGAAGTAAATGATTTGATCTTGAGTCATCGAAGTCATTTAGCTTGATCATGAGATCCTATATTTGATAAATGTTTTATATCATCCTGTCCCTAGTCGAAGGTTGTTGTAATTGGAACACCAACAACCGTGTAAGACTGGATTGGTACGTGACTTATGACAAAGTCTCAGTGTGTCATAGATGCTCGGCATCAAAGTCAGTACATAGGTGTATGTTGGGAACATACGACCGGACAAGACCCGCTAATAAGAACTCTTCAGGATATTTATATCTGTGTCATAAGAGATTCTTACTACGACTATAGAGTATAGTCCTTAGACCTGAGTTCGCATGCATGTGACTGCATATGGACTGATGCACTTTGATCATTGTCTAACGCTATCGTTCTGCGATAGCTATAAGGATCTTGTTTGGGTACATCATGAGATGAGTAGTTCACAGTGATGGAACAAGAAGGGATTTGTCCCTCCAATATAAATGGAGTGAATATCTCTAGGCCAATCGGAGATTTGAATACTGGAAAACGCATGGCCATGCTCAAACGGACTTTCCCGAGTCGTTTGTATTGTCAGTATCAAATCAGAGTCCGATGAACAAGATTAGGCTTTATAAGGATGACACTAATCTTGCCTTATGACTAATCGAGATATTGAGACGAAAGGGATTATGAATACAGAGATTCCAGTTCAAGTGGGAGATTGTTGGAATTGTGTCCAGCAATCTCTGTACTGTCTCTATAACGTAAGAGTATGTCAGTGATCAGACATAAGTCATACAATGCTGGGGGTCATGATGGCTTGCTAGAGTCCGCTCATGATCTATAAGTCTTGGACTTATTGCCTTTATTGTATGATCCCATATGGGTCACACGCTTAAGCTAGCAGGAAATAATGTTGGAACGGCTTAGCAGAAGTACGACAAAAGTGCTAGGCATTTGTCGTACTAAGAGAGAATGAATAATGGGTCTGATTAAATGTGATTTAATCAGATTGGGCCCAAAAGCCCAAAAGGGAAGGAGAAGGCTTTTAATGACTAAAAGCCAAAGTCTCCTTCTCCCTAACCCTAACCCAGCCGCGATTCTCCTCTCTCTCTGCGCCTCTGCTCCTTGTGGTCTAGCAGCCAATTTCCGGTGATTGCGTGTGTGAGCCTTTGGAGGATCCATCTCTCGGTGTATCTCCCTGATCATTGACCTGTTCATCAATTCCGCTGCAAACAAACAGGTAAAAGGTGAGATCATATGTTTCTAAATAAGAACACCTAGATCTAATGCATGTTTAGGTTGATATCAATATGAGAATTGAATCAGGATCAACCAAAACTTCCAACAACTGGGCCCCTACGATCTCGGTAACTTCAACGGGTTTCCACCGTTACTGACATGGTAACTAACCCACGACTTCTAGACGTAAACACGAAGTCTCACGACCTAGGACACTGTTCTCAGCCCGTCGATACGCAGTGACACGGGCTACCCCACGGTAACCTGAGTTTTCATGCGATTCGGCCTTAGGACATGAACCCGTATTATCCGAATCACACACCTACCGGCGTCACTCAGTAGGTTAACGCCATAATCGGAATCACCACCCGAAGGCCCACGATCCGATTAGGCAACTACCCGAGGATCCAACCGGGTCGGAAGTACCGAAACGTATTCAAAAACCTAGACTTGCGGGATCTAATGCACCCTAGAGTCCTAGTGCAGAAATATAAACTCCCAGACTCGCTCGGACTCTAGAAATCATACTCAATCACTAATCAACAACAATCTCAACACAATGTCCCGCAAGTCTACACACACACCAACACCTCCGCCCTGACTCGGCATCGTACCGAGTTAGCGGCTATGACTTAACTGGTCTCGTGACCAAGATAAGTATCCACACGGATCGCTCGGCCCAACACCGAGACAATCTAACAGGCCTGCACAGAAAGCTCAACAGCAACCGCATAACAACACAATAACACAATCATCACACAACCAGGCCTATTATGGTTTCTAAAGTCTTTTAACTCATTCACGTCCACTATGCTGGATTAGCGGATTGATAACCCGTAGACGGCTCACATCTCATTAACGTCCTCTACCTTTGATTAGCGGATTGCTAGTCCGTAGATGGCTCACCAATCACCCCACTTTCCTTTTTCTTACCTTTCCTCAATATTTTTTTTTCAAATCCTCGATCCGTCGGTTTAGAGCTAGTAGCTTACTAAACTCCCCGACGTCTCATCTTTCCTTTACTTAATTAATTCTTTCTCTTTAACCTCGATTAAACCTAATCTCAATCTCAATCCATATGCTATACGTTCGTTAGGTTTAATTCCGTATTTTAACACCGTCTTATCATACAACGACTATATGTATGCATCAAACAACGTTACTACCAACCTAACAGCACACAACAGGTTTAATTCGTTTAATCTTACGATCCTAACATGCGTCTTAAACCCTAACCGGTTAATCAATCAATTTCATTCTCAACCATAACCAAGTCACATCCGGGTATGCAAACACCTAATTCTACGGTTTCTCAATTTCTGATCTATATGTTTCTACCTACGGTGTTTGAGCCGACTTACAATGATTTTCGGTCGGAATGACGGTACGGATGCGGATACAAATCCCGAGACCCCGAACTGAGACCCGATCCTCCCGAACACACGAACACGAACCCAAAAGCTTTCCTGAACACCTCTATAACCGGATGAATCAGAATTGACCGGAGTCAACGCGTTGAGCGGCGTTGACCGGTTGACCGTTGACTTTGACTGTTGACTGTTGACTTTGACTTTGTCCAATCTTGAACCGGTTGACCCAATCTGAACCAGCTGAACCACTTCAATCAAACCAAACCAATTGAACCGGCTTCAATTGAACCGGTTAGGTTAAACCGGCTTAGGTCAAATCGTTGACCTGTTTAACCTAACGTTGACCGAGGCTTAACCAAGCCTAAACCAATCCAACTCTGAACCAAACCATGCTGAACCAACCCACTGATGAACTGGCTTGAAGATGGCGGCGGTGGAGCTTTTCCGGTGGTTTTTCCGGCGTTGACCGGAAGTGGTACGGCGTTGACCGGCTGGTTCACTCCTTTTTCCAGCAACTCAGTTGACGATCTACCCACCAAACTGATTGGAAAGAGGATCTGGCCATTTATAGCTTCAAAAGGTCAAGATCTGGTGAAGGAATAGAGAGAACCAAAGTAACCCTAGCCGCGGCGGCTCTCCAGCCAGATTCTGGCGATCTCCGGAGACGGCGGCGGTGGTGAGTGGCTGACGGTTGTAGAGGAGAGTGAGAGGAAGCTACTGGGCTTTGCAGAAGTGGATTTGAGTTTATAATGAAGAAGTTATGTGATTTCTTGTGTTGGAAGGTATGAAGAACACTCAAGAACACTTTGAATGTTCTTGAGTTTCTATGAAGATTCAAAGGCTTTTTCTGGGTTTCTTGCATGAATCTAGAGAGAATAGAGAGCTTTGGTCGTGGGTTGTGTTTAGAGAGATAGTGGGAAAAGTGAAATAAATTTGGTTACATATTTTTGTCCATGCAAAAGAATTCTTTGGACCAAAAATCCCATGCAATTACTAAGCTAGTAAGAAGGCGCCTCCAGGAGTGAAACACCTGTCCCTCAGAGTGTTCTTTGTGCCAAAAACCCTTCCCTAAACCGAAATAAACAAGCCCTTAACCCGCTTTTCTCCGTTGTCTCGGTTTCTTTGATTTCGCGTTTAAAGTTTTAGAAAACACTTCACTGTTCCTATAAATCCCAAAACTTCTATAAACTGATTCTTCTTGATTTTATATGAATTTAGCAACTTGAATCACTTTATTTGGAGTTTTCTAGCTCCGGTTATGAATTTCTGAAGTTTTCTCGGTTTTCTCGGTTTTCACTCCGATAAGCCGAAAATCCTTTTCTACTCCGTTTCTTACAATTCTGGTCTTGTAAATGTTCTTTATGTTATAAAATGAGAATATTTGGCCCGTCTCAGCTTCCGTCTCGAACTTTGGCAAAATTACCATTTTGCCCCTGGGTTAGGCAAAATTACAATTCTGCCCCTGTTGACTTTTCTTTGGCCCGTTGACCATATTTTTTAATACAAGGTATTACATGATGTCTCCATTGAGGGTCATAATTTTCAAAAATTGTAACGATCGCTCGATGCTGACGGGGCCTGAGATATGTTCGGGGCCACCCTTCACTGTCGTACTTATAATCGACATGTTCCGAACATGCAAAACTCGGAGATCGATGCCACATTCAAACTACAGACCAATGGCCCAATAAGATGTTGCAAGACTCGAGGAGTGAACTGTGTAAGAGCCAGTCCGTGACGTCAAAGATAACGGACTATCAGCCTGTGGACCGGAAACCAAAGGATGCACGACTTGAAAAAATATTCATACACAGAGAAATAACTGGCTATCTGGGTATCAAATCGGTCACGAGGTGACGGAACCATGAACGTCACGGCTTCAGAGACCCCAAAATTGCGCCGAAGTTCTTCAACTGATTCTTCCGAAGATAAGGTCGAACCAGGAGGATCCGAAATATTTCTCTTCTCATTTTTCTTCTTAAGTCCAACCATTTTTCGCTTCGTCTGAGGATAACCCCAGTAGCGCATAACTTCCTCCTGGCTAACTGGAACAACCTCAAACTCTTCTTTGATTAAGGGCCCTTATGCCACGGAGGAAAAATGCTTGTGGGCATCATCGTCACCAATGCATTAATCGTTATTGGGAACAAGGCGCCTGCCTCGTGGGACGAATAACCCGCAAGTCCCCTAAAGGAACATGGTTGATTGGCACGAGGCATGGCCGGCCGCCAAGTCCCGGAAGATTCGTCTTCAAAAGAAAGGTCGGCATGCCCATTCCTTGGTACAAGATTGGTCGCACCACTAGACCTCTCCAACGAAAAAACACAACAAAGCAAGGATCCAAACTTGTAGAAAGATTGGAGACTCCAAATTCCACAAAAAAAACTCAAAAATTCCCAAGAACGGTCAAAGACAAGGAGGAAAGTTTGGCAAAACCCCAAAACTAGAAAGAAGCTAGAGAGAGAAGTTACCATAGAAATTTTCTTTGTGGTGAAAGTGTGAAGAGTGAAGTGAAGAATGGCGGATACTTATAGATTTTACAATGGCATGGAGTCTTAATCATGATTACACTTGATTACCTTAGAATAAGCATGCTTAGGCTAATCATTCTAGAACTTATCATGATCAGGCATAGCCTCAAAATCAGCAATACTTCACAAGGACGATTCCTTACGACCAACATGTACGAGAGAACCCTCGCACTTGCATCGACCGGTCCAAGTCGTCATGCTCGGAAATCATAGTGAAGCATGTTTGGAAATACCAATACGAAGACCAATCTTTCTCGGCATACAAGTCATTGACAGAACCATGACAAAAATTCAGATAAGTTTCTGTCGTGGATAAACTTTCATCGAAAAGAGAAACCGCTATACTAAAACTTTCAAACAATTTTTTTTGCCTCGACTACATAAAACTTGCCATCATCGTACCTGAGTCAGACGAGCTAGGGGGATAACTGTTGAGGTCAAAATCCCCCTCGACGAAATCAATAGTCGAAAATGGTTTAAACAATCAAAAACATCCATTTTCCGCATAGACAAAACTTTGTATGTATAATATATCGTACGAATAACGTTTTGTGCGAAACGTACGAAAATACTTGGCCGAACTCCCAAGAAATCAAACTTGCTCGGATGGGTTGCTCTGACAAGTATATCAGTCGACAAAATTCATGGACAAGCGCAGACGCTCAGAGAACCTGTTTAGACAATTCCAGCAGAACAACCTTCTCGGATAGTCCGGCAACTCGACATAAATAATGCGTTCCAAGAAGGGACATTGACAGATGAAGTTTACGTCACGCAGCCTCAGGGATTTGTTGATCATGATCTCCCAAATAATGTGTGCAAGCTCAACAAAGCTCTCTATGGCCTTAAACAGGCACTCCACGCCTGGTATAAGGAATTAAAAACTTCTCCAATTATGTTGTGGATACATCGTTGTTCACATATATACAAGGTACATATGTGGTGTATCTTCTGGTCTATGTCGACGATATTGTGGTTACAGGTAGCAGTGATGCTCTGCTCCAACGGGTAATCGGTGCACTTTTGAATCGGTTCTCTCTAAAGGACCTCGGAACCCTCAGCTACTTTCTCGACATAGAAGCGAAACACACTTCTGTAGGTTTTCACCTAATGCAGCAAAACTATGTGACTGATCTTCTGACCTAGACGAAAATGTTGGATGCCAAACCGGTCTCGACTCCAATGGCAACACTATCGAAACTCTCCATCAAGTCTGGTACGTTGATGTCAAACCCGGATGAATATCGAATGGTGATTGGTAGCTTGCAATACATGGCGTTCACAAGGCCAGACATTGCGTTCGCGGTTAATAAACTCTCTCAATATATGCACGCTCCGACCGACGAGCCTTGGCAAGCTGCAAAAAGGGTTTTTCGGTATCTTGCAGGGACTATTTCCCATGGTATACTCATATGCCAACTCACCGCTCACTCTATATGCTTATTCTGATGCGGATTGGGCTGGTGATATTGATGATTATGTGTCTACAATTGCATACATCATCCACATGGGATCAACACCAATATCTTGGTCATCCAAGAAACAAAAAAGAGTGTTGAGGTCATCTACGGAAGCATAATATAGATCTGTTACAAACACCGCGGCAGAACTTAAATGGATATGCTCTCTTCTCATGGAGCTTGGCATCTGAATGCCCTCATCACATGTGATATATTGTGATAACGTTGACGCCACATATTTGTGTGCCAATCGGTGTTCAGATCAAATTCCACCTCGACGAAATCAATAGTCGAAAACGGTTTACACAATCGGAAATAGCCATTTTCCGCATAGACAACACTTCGTATGGATAATATGTCGTACGAATAATGTTTTGTGCGAAACGTATGAAACTACTTGGCCGAACTCCCAAGCAATCAAAATTGCTCGGATGGGTCGCTCCGACAAGCATATCACTGGACAAAATCCACGGACAAGCGCAAACACACTTTCTTGGAAGTTCCGAGCAGAACACTCTTCCTCAGAAGTTCCGAGCAGAACACATTTCCTCGGAAGTTCCAAGCAGAACACATTTTCTTGGAATTTCCGAGCAGAACACATTTCCTCGGAAGTTCCGAGCAGAACAAATTTCCTCAGAAGTTCCGAACAGAACACACTTCCTCGTAAGTTCCAAGCAGAACACAATTCCTCGAAAGTTCCGAGCGGAACACACTTCCTCGGAAGTTCCGAGCAGAACACACTTCCTCGGAAATTCCGAGAAGAACCCATTTCCTTGGAAGTTCCCAGCATGACGTATTTCGCGAATCTTCCAAATGGATACTTTGCTTAGACCAACTGCTTGGGCACTCGTTGGCGTCTTCCTCCAAATACGCAACTAGTCGCAACCAATCTTTGTAAAAATGGTTTTACATTAGTAGTCGTTATTGGAATCTTCGAATAAGTTATACAAAATCCGACTTTGGAGCAAACCCACAAGACTCATATTTCGTAGACTTTGGGCCGGATTAAGAAGACTTACACTCAAACGGATTTAGATCATCCCTTTTCGGCCCATTCGGTAGATAAAGTTAAACCACATAAGGATAATTACAAAAACGGAAAGATAAACTCGAAGAAGTAAAAAGGAAGGTAATTTCGAACAAGAAGAGGAAAATCCTAACAGAAAAGTAAATCCCAACGGAAATAGAACATGCTATAACAGAAAGATTTCTGGAAATCTTGCAGGCGAATATCCTCGACACCGACTCGCCATGACTATACAAGGTAAAGGACTTCCTACGATCAAACGATCTCGAAAAACCCTAGCAATTAGACTTAGACTTTCTCTTAGCTCTTACGCTTTGTACTCTGTTTTCTGTCAAAAACATATCAATAAAAATATCCTTCGGGTCTCTTTTCGTGTCGTTTACTTTTGAAATCTTATGTTCCCTAAAAATTTGCTCTACAAAAATCGACAGTGCAAGTTTCGACTCTCACAATCCGGTCTTCTACTCGCGCATGAGACACTTAGCTCTTGACTATCACTTTGTGCGAGATAATGTTCAAGCTAGAGCAGCCCGTATCTCATGTTTCTACCAAAGATCAATTGGCCGACGCTTTAACAAAGCCACTATCCTGAGCTCGGTTCAATGAACTTAAAAGCAAGATTGGAGTTCAAAAACTCCCTCAATCTTAAGGGAGGATGTAGAGTATATAAGGAAATGATCAATTTGTAATATATTATAGCCTAATTTTCTCCTTATAATCTCCTATATACTCCTTATACAACATTATCTAATAATCATTCAGTCATTACATCTATAGTAAGTATACAACTATATTACTCTCACCTCGCTCTCCTTTGTTTTCCCTACGGAACGCAAATATTTGAAGGTTGCCAAAACGTAAATGTTAATAGTATCTTTTAATTCTTTTTTTTTAACACTTGTTTCATAATATCAGCTCGTATGAGCATAAAGTGACCAGAGTACAGGCCATAACCTAGAAGAAAATTAAAAAAGGAAAGCAAGGACAACAGTAGTAATAAAAACCATTCGAAGGATACCATTAGGTACCGTAAAGGCTTCGGGGAAAAACCAGCAAGCGATCATGGACCTTCCGATCATACTAAGCTTTTAGAGAGAAGGAAAATCATGTTCTCGTCCATATGTCATGCTGCATAATGTGTTCTAGCCTCCTCGTCAATCAGTTGCTTTAACCACCGAGGACCCCCCGTAACGATGTAGGATTGATTGCAGAAGTTCTCCCTCGTTACACTCTGTGCGATTTTTGTAGCTACAGAATTGCGATCCGAGGTAATGTGATCCAGGCTCCAGTATTGCAGTTTTCGGAGACCGGTTTCAATGGTTAGGAGTGCTGTCCGGAGGTGGGGTGCAGAATGGGGATGTAACAGAGTGTGTCTCGCTTCGATGAAGTCCGCTTCAAAAATTACCTTATTGTACCGCATTGTGGCGATGCTATCCACTGCCCATGATATTGCCATCAATTCACAGTCAGACCTTGACGAGATGTCTGAGAAGGCTCGTCTACTGTGCGTAACCACTTCGCCAGTTTCATTCCGAAGTACCCAAGATGCACCACAGCTTCTGTATTTGTTGATCCAAGATGCACCAATGTTACATTTCAAGACACCTGAGGCCGGCTTCTGCCATGTGTTGCTTCTGGCTTCAGGTTGATGAGTCGGTGCTCTGCTCTTGGTAGATTTGTTCACGTCAAACCACTCCTCTGCTTCCTCGCAGGCCATAGTAGTAACCCCAGCAGGGCTCAGTCTAGTTCTTTCGAACACTAAAGCGTTCCAGGATTTCCAGATGTGCCACAATATCCACGGTATGGATTTAGTTCTTGATGAACCAGACTGTTGTTTTTTCATGGCTGAGATGAGCATGTGTAAGTTAAGGAATACAGAGTTTCTCGAGAAGCTATGGACCGGAAGAGCAGTTTGCGATTGAGTCCACACATCCTTCGCGAAGTCACAATGAAACAGGAGATGGTTAATGTCTTCAGGAGCGGATCCACACACAGGGCATGAGGGATCAACCTGAATGCCCCTCGAACGTAATCGTTCTTTGACCGCCAGTGCACCTGATAACACTTTCCAGAAAAAATGTCTAATTTTCGGAGGTGCTGCTATTTTCCAAATCCCTTCCCATAGCTGTTTCTCAATCGGAGGTTGCGTTCTTTGAACAGGGGATGCCATATCCGCAATAGTCTGTAAAAGAAGATAGCCACTTTTGGTAGAGTATTCTTTTGATTTCGAGAATCCCCAGACATCCTTATCCACCGTGTGTGTAGCTGGGCGTAGCTTCAGAATACGATCAGCGTCTTCTCTCGCAAAGGTTTGATATACTTTTTGAACATCCCAGAGATTGGTGTGCGGTATTATCAGGTCCGAGACCGTAAGTGTAAGATCAATGAAGTCACCATCACGGTACATTGGAGTTCGAGGGACTAGATCGATGATCCAGTTGCAGCTCCACACATTTGTATCCAGGCATTACCAATAGAACGTGTGAGACCCTGTTTCAGAAGCTCTCTCCCATGTAAGATACTTCTCCACGCGTATGAGGGTCGCGTTCCAGCTCCACATTCCAAAAAGGAACCATTCGGGAAGTAGCGAGCTTTAAGGATCCTTGAGACCAAGGAGTTCGGAGAATTCCAGATTCTCCAGGCTTGCTTCCCCAAGAGTGCTTGGTTGAATCTACTTATCTCATGGAAACCTAGTCCCCATTGGTCCTTGCTCTTACACAGCTTTTTCCAAGCTACCCATGGAATTTTCTTTCGGTTATCTCCGTTGCTCCACCAGAATTCGACCATTGCACTAGTCAGTTTGTCGCATAAGTCCTTCGGTAGCTTAAACACTGACATAGCGTATATCGGAAGAGCTAGGCAAATAGATTTTAACAGAATTTCTTTACCTCCCTGAGATAGTGCTTTATTAAACCATCCTTTCAACCGCCCTTGTAGTATTTCTCGGATAAAGTTCAGTAACTCACGTTTGGATCCTTTGAAACACTCCGGCAGACCAAGATAGGTACCATCTCCTCCCTCTTTATCAATGTGTAAGATGCCCTTAACCTCTGCTTTTGCTTGATCATCAATTTTTGAACCGAAGATGACAGAGGATTTCTGGGCATTAATCACTTGTCCTGAAGCTTCGCCATATTGCCTGATACATTCCATTAGTACCTTGCTTTCGTCAACATTCGCGCGACACATCAACAGACTGTCATCAGCAAAAAGGAGGTGATGGACTGAGGGAGCTGTAGGCGTTAATTTTATTCCATGGAGGAGACCTTTCTGTTCAGCATTGTTGAGCGAGTGTACTAAAGCTTCTGCGCAGAGAATAAATAAGAAAGGGGACAATGGATCACCTTGTCGGATTCCACGCTCAGGCTTAATAAACCCATGAGATCTTCCATTTAGCAGCACCGAGTAGGAAACCGAGTTGACACATGACATTATCCATCTTATCCATACCCTATCGAAATTCATCTTTTCCATAAGAGTTTCGAGAAAACACCACTCAACCCGGTCGTATGCTTTAGACATATCCGTTTTGACAGCCATGAAGGTATCAGCTACCTTGTCTCTTGTTCTCAGGCCGTGTACCAGTTCATGCGCCACAATAACATTGTCAGTAATCAAGCGACCAGCCACGAAGGCGCCTTGGGTTTCCGAGACAATAGTCGGCAGGACTGTTTTCAACCTTCCACACAAGATTTTTGAGATTATCTTGTAATGCACCGAGCATAAGCTAATGGGTCGCATATCTTTCATCTCCGATGGGTTAGGTATCTTCGGTAAAAGGCATAGTTGAGTGTGGTTCCATCCCGGTGGTAATACCCCTGTCTCAAAGAAACTATGGATTTCTTCGGTGATTTGCTTGCCCACTATATGCCAGAATTTCTTATAGAAAACACCTGTTAACCCGTCTTCTCCCGGAGCGCTACTTCCTTTGACACTAAAGGCTGCGAGTTTGATTTCCTCATCCGTGATCTTTGAAGTCAACTGAGCATTCATGTCTGCTGTTATCCTCCCTTGAAAGTTCTCGAAGAGAGATTCAGTGTCAAAGGGATTGGAACTCATAAACAAGTCTCTATAGTATTCCACAGCAATGTTCCCCTTGTCTCCTTCCGAGAAGTTTTCATTCCCCTGATTATCTTTCAGCATAAGAACTCTGTTTCTTATCTTCCTTCCCTTCACACAGTTATGAAAGAAAGTAGTATTTCGATCACCTGATTTGATTTTTTTGCTCCTTATATTTCTGCTTCCAGAACTGCTCCTCGTCCTTGTACGCATGAGCTAGGTCCAGTTTAACACGTCTCAGTGTATTCTGGTTTGGATGTCTCTTCGAAATCTCAGCTTCAAGCGACTGTTTGAGTCTGGTAATTCTATCCCTGGAGTTGAAGTCCGATGATCTCTTCAAGCGGGATAGTTCTCTGCGACAGTTGGCTATTCGGTCCATACAGTTGAGCTGCTCATCACTGACGTTGCTTTTCCACCCTTTTTCCACCACTTTATCAATACCAGGTTTGTTAAGTAGCCTCTTGTCAAAATAGAAACGACCTCTTCCTTGCGTTTCTGGTTCATAAGCAAAGCTGACAATGATGGGTCGATGATCGGAAGCCCACATGTCAAAATATTCTGTTTGAGACCTCGGGAATATGCGGAACCAGGCGTCATTTCCAAAGCTCCTGTCGAGACGGCACTGGACCCAGACTTGATCTCTGATACCACCCCAAGACAATGTGTTTCCAACACTCTTAATCTCCCTTATCTTGCAGCTTGTAGCCATATTTCTGAAGTTCCAGAAGGTAGACTCATGTCTAATGGCTCCACCTTGTTTTTCTGCATTGCTCATTAATTCGTTGAAGTCTCCCACCAGTACCCACGCATCATCTCTGTCCAAGCCAATATCACTTAATTGGTCCCAAACAGCTTGTCGCTTAGCATGGACTGGATCCCCATACACGCAGGATAAATAGAACATTATGGAGCCCAGTTTAACTCGTAAATCAATCACTCTTTTATTCATCGAAAGTACATCAATAACAAAACAATTCTTCCACATCACAGCTAAGCCCCCACTTAAACCAATTGGCTCAACTGTGATCATCTCATCATAACCCAAACTAACTTTTAAAGTATCCAAGTAACTAGATTTCTGCTTCGTCTCAATGAGAAACAAGATGTCCGGAAAAAACTTCCTACGAAGCTCCCGGAGGTGTTGAACTGTCTCGGTGTTTCCCAAACCTTGACAGTTCCAGCTCATTATGCTCATTTGGGCGGCAGCGGCTTCAAAGCGGAAGCCACCGTATTGTTTTGCTGTTTGTACAAGCGTTTGGATACTTCGCAGATGTTGGATTCAGCCTTGCGCTTAGCAGCCACTTCACCTGCGTCTGAAGTAGACTGATAGTTGTTTCTGATATCACTTGTTCTTGTAGGAGTTCTCAGCCTACGTTTCCAAGTCGGAGGTCTATTGCGTTTCTTCACTTGATCACGAGAGGTTCCGGGAGCATGGCTTTTGTCTGAGCCAATGCGGAAGACCGTTGAGCTCTCTGTGACCAGAGGAGAATATGCACTGTGGCTCGAAGATTCCACCACTGAATCTGATCTATCACGGATCTGAGGAGCAGAGGCTGCACGGTTCCGAATGTTAAGGCTTATGGATTTCAGTGTGTTCTTCTCTGTATCATAGCCAAACACCATGCCCTGCTCTTTGTTAATGTTTTGAGTAAACACAGGTGTCTCCTTCCGACGATATTCTTCTTCTTCCTCAACAGACTGTCGTACACGTTGGATGCGTGCCCTGCGTTCAGTCTCATCAGCATGGGAAATGTACATCATAGCCATTTTCCGAGCCTGTGCCGATAGTTCCGGAAACATCGGAGGAAAGCCCGGGGGCTTCAAGATAAGCATCTTCTCTGTTCTTCTCTTTGCGTAACGTGATATACCATGGATTTTATGGCTTTTAACCATGGTATATGTGTTATTTATCGAGTCTTTTACTATGTTTTAGAGTCTTTTCAGGTGTTTATTAGGTACAAACACATTTGGAGCATATTTGGTGATTTAGACACTTTCTGGAGCTAATTGGAGTATTTGGCCGAGAGATAGAGTTCACTGTCCGAAACAGAGAAAGGTGTCGATCGTTGCATTCCTAGCATCGATCGATGCACCAGCGAAATGGGCCAAAAGACGGTCTAATAAAGAATGATGAAACTGCAGTCCTGCCCAGAAGTTCCCAATATTTACAAAGAAGCCCCAAAACGTGTTTTAGGATTATAATTAGGTTTTACAGCCACTTGTTAGGCGAAGGCTTTTCTTACGTTAAGTTTTGCTCAGAGAGAGTTGAGGGGCTGATCCTGATCTCGCAAGAGACTTGATTTTGAACCCCAGTTCTTATTTGATTTTATGATATTTGGTTTTCTACTTAAGATGTTTTTTGTTTCGATGAACATGTCTGAGTAGATCACCTGTTAGGTTGAAGGATTCTCATTAGGGATTTCAGAGAATTATAGTTTAATTAATCCGTAGAGATTCATATCTGCTAGTTCTTTATCTAAGTTGTTCTTAATGCTAAATCTGAAGTAGCTAATCAGAGTTATGATGTTAGGTTGATTAATTCAGCGGAAGTTGGTTAATTTAACTAGAAAGAACTTAGATAAGCAATTAAACTGTTCGCAAACGAAAGTTTGGTTCAGGTTAATTGTGAACATATCAAACTTGGAATTAATGCTAGTTTAATCTGTTAGTTCTCGCAAACGGAAGTTTGGTTTGCTGCACTTAAACTTAGAGAATTATCGCAAAGGAATTTGGTTAATTCTATATCAGTGTTTGAGTTCTAGAATAGTTATTGATTGGATCTAGATAGATTGATTGCTTGCGTTCCTGATTTCCTGAGAACTCCTGAAACCTAACGCTTTGCCCTCTTGCTTACAAACTCACTTGATTCGCCTTTTATTTCGCTTACTGTTTTCACATCTGCTTCGCTTAATTTAATCTGAACTGCTATTAATCTATTGTGTGACTGAGAGTCCTCGTGGGATTCGATACCTTATATACTACGATTGCATTAACTGTGCACTTGCAGTAGAATAGGGAAAACTACACACCTATCAAGTTTTTGGCGCCGTTGCCGGGGACTCTTTAAGTTCACCTATAGATTTAGTACTAGGATCTAGACTGAGCATTCTTTTTAATTTTCTTGTTTACTCACGTTTTTTTTAATTTTGGATTCGCAGGGATTCGCACTGCATCGATCGTTGCTCACATTGCAACGATCGACACAAGGCGAGAACAGCGATGCTGAGATCTGAGACGTTCAATAGGTTCCGCGCCATGGAACCTGTTATTTTGATTCGCGGTGAAAACGGCGTTTTACGAGACCAAGAGGGTCACATATGCAACGCAAAAGGTCAGAAAATAGATGGGAAAGGAAACCCCATCTTACCAGATTACCATGTATTGGTTGGGCAAGTAACTGAGATGCAGAGTAAGATAGATGACATCCACGACATCTTACTTAGGGAGAGACAGTTCCGAGCAGAGGCAGAAACTGATAAGCGTGCAGAGGTACGCTACATGGCTGGAGCCGACTCTTATGAACATACCTTGGAACATCAGCAGAGACAGGGTTCTAGGCACACTCAAGGATCGAGAGACCATAATTATACTTCCCATCTGGCATCTCCTACACAAAGGAGCAAACTAGAGATGATGTTGGAGCAATCAATTGAAAGACAACAGCAGAACACAGCTTCTTTCAGCTCGAAGCTAGAGAACCTGTACACTAATTTGAATGAGAAATTTGAATCCTTGAGCACTCGCATGAAGCAGCTGGACACACAGATGGATCAAGTTCCAAGTTCTACCCCAACAAAGGATTCTCAAGAAGCTCATGACAGCAACATTCTCACTCAGGATAACACACAGATGGATCATGGATCATGTCTAGCAGTTAAGGCTGTGGAATTTGTGGAAGACAGAGGGAGATTTGATGTTGGATTACCTGAGCTCGAAAGCTTCGATGCACCTGACTCAACAGAGATTGACATGGATCTTTTGACTTGGATAGTCCAGATTGAAGTGGTACCAAGCCAAGAAGAGAAATTTGAATATGAGATAGCGGGAATGGACCGAGAAGCAGATAGACCCGAGACTGTAGTTGAAACACGAGTTGAGACGACAGCATCGATCGTTGCATCACGCGCACCGATCGTTGCACCCCGAAAGGAACCAGTTTCACCCATATCTCGAGAACCTGCTAAGGAAAAAGCCTACAAACCTCCGATACCATTCCCGAAAGCTCCCGTTAAATCTACAAATGAGATTCAGTGCACATTGGTGGTTGACAAGAAGATGATGATTCCACAAGAGCCTATTCTAACATCTTCAAGGCCTAAAACTACTCATAAACAGAAGGCTCCGAACATCAAATCTCTACCAAAGGTAAAACATACATCCTCTAAGTCTAAACCTCCTGACTCCACTGTTTTGAATGCAGGAAAGAGCGTTAAAACACCCAAGTGTCAATCCCACCCTACATTCCTCCCCACATTCCTAGGACGACATCATGCTGCTACTGCTTACACCCCACCATGGATGATAAGGCATTCACAGAGACACTCAAAGTCTCTGTTGAAACCACCATAAGTTTGACCTCTTTTCCAAAAGTCAAGCTAATGACTTAAAACAAGCGCTGAGTGGGAGGCAACCCACTGTTAGGTTTAATTATTTTTCTTTTTCATTTTTGGTGTTTTTCTTAGGATTTAACGTTTTTAGTTGTTTTTGTAAGTTCTTAGATACAGAACCAAGTCTGGAGAGGAGTGACGATCGTTGCATACATGTGCAACGGTCGTTGCACTTGGTTTAAATCGAAATTAAGGTACATTGAGCTAAACCGGAATCAATCTGGTTCAACAAGCATCGATCGTTGCCCCTAAAGCAACGATCGTTGCACCCACGACCAGGTAAGTCGCCTTAAACCCTATTTTCTCTTCTTCTTCCCCATTTCTTTCGGTCGACACACCGAGAACCTCTACCCGAAAATCACCATTTCTTCATCGATTTCTTTGATTCTAAGCACTATTTCACTTATTTCTACATCCCCAATCTGTTTCTCATACCCAATTCTCACGAAATCAAGGTAATGTACTTCTATTTTTGATTTTTCGGATTTCACTTTTAGGGTTTTAGAAATTGGAGATTTTAGATGGAATTGATGAATGCATGTTGACATGATTATGCTTTAGGTTGTTTAGTGATGGATTGTTGTTGATTTTGTGGTTGATAACACCATTTTAAACTGATTTTTGATGAATTGTTTGCGGCAAAATCGCCCTGCAACGGTCGTTGCTCTCGAGCAGCGGTCGTTGCATTGCGATTTTGGGAAATGTTCGATAACGCGAAATCGCCTTGCAACGATCGATGCCTTAGATGCAACGGTCGATGCTTTGCGATTTCACAGTGAAATTTTGCCGAGACTTATAAAGATTTGAACTTTGTTTTTGCAGATGGCGTCTCAAAGGCAACCCCGCAAGAAGCGAGCCACAGCGTCCACAGCAACAAGACACTACACCCCACCGCCTGAATGGTTTAACAGGGAATCAGAGTCACCCGCACCGTACAACAGATATGGGCCACCAATTGCTTTACCGTGGCCCAGAGAGGACGCGACACCATTTCCGACGACCCGACAGTGGCCGGAGGACCTCACACGTTTCTTAAGGTCCGCTGAGTTCACAGAGCGGCCATTGCTCTCTTCATGGGACGAGTATGACTCGCTACTCTACAGTGGTTGGTGTGGGATGATCATCAAGCCAACCAAGTTCGCGGACTACTCCACCTGCAGGATTCTGGGGATCGATGAGCAGGTGATGGCTGTGTGCAGAGGCATTGGTCTAGGGACAATGCCGATGCGACACTATGACCTCTATCCTGAGCTGGTCAGGCAGCTATTGGCCACTTGCAGAGTGGTTTACTCGGATCCCGACCACAGGAGCGCTACAGGGGGTGCTTTCACCTTCATGAGTTGGGGGGGGTCAGGTATCGGATTCCTCTACTTGATCTCTGCAGGATCTACGGGTTCAGTACTGCGCCGAGGCGCATAGCCATGCCACTCGAGTGGGATCCGCTGGAGGCTCGCACATTCTGGGAGAGTATTGGCAGCGGTCGATACAACTCCAGGACCACGCCAGTAGTGCAGATGAGACATCCGTTGCTGCGATATGTCTCGCGTATCTTGTGCTGGAGCTTGCTTTGCAAGTTTGAGGCCAACAAGATGCGCAAACTTGAGATGGAGTTGCTGTTTATGGGGCTGAGAGATCAGTTTAGACAGAGTGGCGTGAGAGATCCGACTGCGGGTCTCAACTTGGGAGCTATTTTCGCACAGCATTTGGTTGATTTGCAGCTGAAGCCGTTTGATGGAGCTGGCACAGAGACGGTAGGGAGTTTACTTACTCCCATTTTTGAGTATTGTGGGATTCCTCTGCATGGCACAGAGCGTGATACGGCTCGCGAGTTCCTGGATCTCAGTCATCTGCAGAGCGCTACCTGGCTCAAGGAGGGGCGCATTTGGGTTTACACTGATCCGACCACTGGGAGGACTGGTATCGAGCTTCCCGCTGCCAGATGGACACAGATTGACACATTAGAGGCACTGAGATTTCAGCCTCCTGAGTCTGCGCAGCGTGGGATTCCGACCATGGCTCATCCACTGGGAGAGCCTTCCTCACGAGCTTCGACATCTTCTGCTCCTGCGCCCGCGCCTGCCCCTGTCGACATTGTGGGTCCCTTTCCTGAGCCTGCGATGGCTTACGGTGCTTATTCTGAGGCAGAGTGGAGAGAGAGATCCGACGGTATGTTTTGAGTTCTTTGGAACTTCGTGCGTACTTGCAGCTGCAGGAGGCCACCACAGATCCATCAGCCCGTACCTGACCGTCGTCGACAGCGATCTCCGACTGATACCGATCCTGCACCCGAGGCAGCCGATGACGATGCATTGTATGGTGGGATAGACGATGTGAGCGAGTGAGAGTAGTCTCCATACTTTCGGTTCTGTATTCTGACTTTTTATTTTCTCTTGCACTTTTGTTTTTCATTTATTTAGGATTTGCTATGTTTGGATGATTTGTACTTTGTTCGGTACTTCTTTTGCTTCGATTTTACTGTGTTTCTAGTGTTCTCAGCTTGCAGGTTTTTAAAAATTGACATAAACCGACGGACTAACCTGCTAACTAGATGTCTGATCCGATATGCGCATTGCAACGATCGTTGCTGCTTTGAGCAACGATCGACACTCAACGAAAAATCGCCAAGTAACGGTCGGTGCACTTAGTGCAACGATCGATGCTTGTGCGACAGAGGTAAAACCCGACAGAACTGAAATATCCATTAACAATCTTTATTTTTCTTTTTACCGATCCTTCGCTGGACACTACTGGGGACAGTGTGTCTTAAGTGTGGGGGAGGTGCTACTGACTTTTGTTTTCTGTTTTCTTAAGAGTCAGTCCGTTTTCCAAAATTTTTTGTTTTATTGACTCAAAATTGTTTAAGTAAGAAACTATGATTTTCTGAGAAGATTTACAAGACTTGCAGGAACTTAAGTAACCATTGGGATGAAGTTGCAGGATCTATCTATGACTATTAGAAAACCCCATCACAGATCAACCTACTGGGAACACCCACATCACTTCAGGTATCAGAGGATCCTTTACTGACTTCAACCTTAATACTGACTTAGATTTCTCACCTAAGGGCTTGGTATGCTTTATGTCGGATTCCCTGTTAGTTCTGACACAGCCTGTAAACCTGTCCTATTTAGTCCCCTTCTCTCCTTCTATAAAGTAAAAAAAAAATATATATAATAAACTGAGGATGAGTTAGTAACTCCGAAGTGGTCATGGGAATAGTAGCAAACACTATTATCTCTCATGTGATCCATGGAATGTGTCCAAAGTACACCCCATAACGGGAAGAACACTGATAAAAAAAATAAAATGATACCCAGTGGGGAAAAATCAGTTGTTAAAGAAGGGAAAGAGAAGAAAGGGACTAGAGAAATATAGTATGGTGGTCTAGAGCTGATAAGGTAAGAATCCATGTGCCTTTAGATCGATACTCCTTAGGTGAGACCGCACTTAAATACTTGCAGAATTCAGTAGGGTGAATTTGAATGCTTGAATGTGATTGTGGAGTTTACCTAGGACAGTTGCTAAGTGTGGGGGAAGTACATTGTGGTCTTGATATCCTGTGATTGATTCTTGCAGTGGTTTACTAAAGGGAATCTGAGTATTGTAGCTTCTAGGATGAAATGAGTTTCTGAAGAGTTTTCAAACCTCTTGACTACATTTGGTTCTTTGTCTTGCTTGAGGACAAGCAAGAGCTAAGTGTGGGGGAGTTGATATACCATGGATTTTATGGCTTTTAACCATGGTATATGTGTTATTTATCGAGTCTTTTACTATGTTTTAGAGTCTTTTCAGGTGTTTATTAGGTACAAACACATTTGGAGCATATTTGGTGATTTAGACACTTTCTGGAGCTAATTGGAGTATTTGGCCGAGAGATAGAGTTCACTGTCCGAAACAGAGAAAGGTGTCGATCGTTGCATTCCTAGCATCGATCGATGCACCAGCGAAATGGGCCAAAAGACGGTCTAATAAAGAATGATGAAACTGCAGTCCTGCCCAGAAGTTCCCAATATTTACAAAGAAGCCCCAAAACGTGTTTTAGGATTATAATTAGGTTTTACAGCCACTTGTTAGGCGAAGGCTTTTCTTACGTTAAGTTTTGCTCAGAGAGAGTTGAGGGGCTGATCCTGATCTCGCAAGAGACTTGATTTTGAACCCCAGTTCTTATTTGATTTTATGATATTTGGTTTTCTACTTAAGATGTTTTTTGTTTCGATGAACATGTCTGAGTAGATCACCTGTTAGGTTGAAGGATTCTCATTAGGGATTTCAGAGAATTATAGTTTAATTAATCCGTAGAGATTCATATCTGCTAGTTCTTTATCTAAGTTGTTCTTAATGCTAAATCTGAAGTAGCTAATCAGAGTTATGATGTTAGGTTGATTAATTCAGCGGAAGTTGGTTAATTTAACTAGAAAGAACTTAGATAAGCAATTAAACTGTTCGCAAACGAAAGTTTGGTTCAGGTTAATTGTGAACATATCAAACTTGGAATTAATGCTAGTTTAATCTGTTAGTTCTCGCAAACGGAAGTTTGGTTTGCTGCACTTAGACTTAGAGAATTATCGCAAAGGAATTTGGTTAATTCTATATCAGTGTTTGAGTTCTAGAATAGTTATTGATTGGATCTAGATAGATTGATTGCTTGCGTTCCTGATTTCCTGAGAACTCCTGAAACCTAACGCTTTGCCCTCTTGCTTACAAACTCACTTGATTCGCCTTTTATTTCGCTTACTGTTTTCACATCTGCTTCGCTTAATTTAATCTGAACTGCTATTAATCTATTGTGTGACTGAGAGTCCTCGTGGGATTCGATACCTTATATACTACGATTGCATTAACTGTGCACTTGCAGTAGAATAGGGAAAACTACACACCTATCATAACGCCATGCTCGAGTTCGAGCTTTCTGCTTTCTCAGGTTGAGCAGCGATTGCCATCACGGACTGACCACTCTGTTTTGTTAGCAGAGGGCATCTTGTTTTGTCGTGCGTAAGACGGAAGCAGTAAAAACACTTTTTCCTTAGCTTTTCAAACTCGTAGTCAATGATGATTGATTCCCCAGTTGGTAGATCCAGCTTTTTCTTGTCTCTAGCTGGTTTCTCAATGTCGAAAAGGACTTTAGCTCGGATGAAGTCCATTTTCTGAGAGACTTTAGGGTCATAAGCAATCTCGATCACCTTCCCAGCCGCTCTAGCCAGAGCGTTCATCGTCTCCATAGTGTAGTAATTACATGGGATGTTTCGGATTCTGACCCATACCTCAAACTTTGTGAGAAAATCCTCTGGAGGTGAATCTGTCCATCTCTCCAGTAGCATCGTCCAGTTCTGGAATGAGCATGGTCGCTCGTTCAAAACTCTGACGAGGTCTTCCTCTCGTTCGAAAATGAACTGGAACTTCTCTCTCGACAGTGCTATCCCGCGGACCCGTTCATAGACACGCCAATGTTTCGGCATATCTTCTATCATCTTCGCCATGTATTGTGCCTCCGGATTGAGCAGCCGCCCAAGAATGCTCATGTTGTTTTCCTCGTACACTCTGAACTTGGGATCGTTGGGGATGGTGATAGGTTCATCATCTTCAAGTTTCATTGCGAGCATAGCTTTGTGAAGGAGTTCAGACATTTTTTCCGGCGGCGGAGCAAAGAGTACGAGCCAGAAACGTCGGAGAAAGCATTTTTTGGGAAGTGTATCAATCAGCGTGAAAGGTGCTTGGTGATTAAAAGGCTGAGAATCAGAGGCAGATTTCTGGAAACTCTCCATAAGTGTTGAAATCAACGATTCGAAATATGTCGAAAAGGAAAGATTGACGCGTGATAGTATCAAATGGGGGTAGATAAGGCAAGAAGAATAACGCAGAAAAGGAAGCAGAGGACTCGAGATTAAAGCGTTTTCCAAAAATACCGTTGCAAAATAATTGCCGGCGAAGGAATCTCTACCCAAGGCGGGAGAGGAGAGGAGAATTGAAAGGAGTGAAACCCTCTGGGAGAACTAGAGAGGCCTGAGCGAAAAGAGATACAACACCTGAACCCCGTCAATTCTTTGAAACGATTAGGATACCATTTACCATTCTCAGTTTTGTATCTTTTCAATATATCTGTTTAGTAGTTTACTACTGAATTCAAATTAACTACAGACTAATAATAGTGGAGAAGTGATCAATTCTCTAACTAACAATTTTTTTTGATAATGTTAAACAAAATTTGCTATTGAAATAAAAGATTTTCATTATCGTCGCTAGCTTCTGATATAATACTATTAGTTAAACTATAGCCTATGGAGTGGCTTACCCATTTAGTGATCATAGTATTTATTCACTGTTCAAGTAAAGGTTGTAAGATTCGATTAAAAGGAAATATGTACTAAAAAAGAAACGTGAGAACATTATAAAAATGAAAAAGGGAGCACTGTCTCTTTACTGATTTGAGGAGGTCATTGTCTCTTAGGTAGTGCCGAATTAAGGACCATGCGTTGATGCAATAAAAATTGTTGTTTTATGCAAATAATATAATTTTTATAACATACGTAATATGTGGTTAAGGCTTGACCCACGTCCTCTTAGTCAATTCCATTTTAATTTATCCAATATTTAACTTGGTGTTAGATAATACTCCCTCTGTTTTTATTTATAAAGGATTTTAGACACTTTATTTTGTTTTTTAATATAAGACCTTCTCACTTTCCAATACAAATTTTAAACAAAAATAAAAATGATTTTCTTAATATATATGTTTTTACAAATATGTATTTAAAGTTTTAAGCAAAAAAAATATTGCTCACATAATTGATTAGATAACTAAATGTGTGTTTAATGTTTTAAGCAAAAAATAAAATTCTTAATCTTTGTGTTTTAGAAAAAAATCCCTTATATAAAAAAACAGAGGGAATAAATAATTATCCATCCAATAATAATATAATATTATTGTCATAAATATCATAGTTAAACTGACTTATGAACGTCGGTATATTCTAGTATAAATAGACATACAGCTTTTGTATTATGATGTACTCTTAAAAAGAAATTTAAGAAGATGAGACATTCAAATTATAATAAAGAGAACAACTTTCTCTCACGTCTCATCTCTCTATCCCTCTTTCCATGTTTATAATATATATATATGTTATACATATCTCATCTTAGTTATAATAATTATTTATAACACGTTATCAGCACGACCGTCTCTTGATCTGGTCATATACCAAAAAAGGTGAGGTTTAATTATAACCAATTTATTTTACGAAAAAATATATTTTTTATATTTTTCGTTAATATATTATTTTCGAAAAGATAGGCACTGCCTTCTCCGAATCGATCGTTATGGTAGGCTATGCCTTTACGATTATGATCACATGGCAGACTATGTCTCCTCAGATCATATTTATGGAGTAGTAGGTTAAGCTTCTTCCTGATCGTTATAGTAGGCTATGCCTCCACGACTTGATCATACGGTAGACTATGTCTCTTCATACCATATTTATAGAGTGGTAGGTTAAGGCTCCTCCTTAATCAAAATTTTCATTATGGTAGGCAATGCCTCCACGATCATGATCATATGGTAGACTATGTCTCCTCAGATCATATTTATGGAGTGGTAGGGTAAGCCTCCTCCCTGCTCGAAATTTTATGGAGTGAGAGGTCATACCTTCTCCTTGTATTTATGGTAGGCGCTGCCTCCTCAGTTATTTTAATTTCATTTTTATGCATTTATATTTATGCGTTTCAATTTATGCATTTAAATTTATCATATTTCTTTTGAGAAAACAAAAATCACATGGATGTCGTCGTCCTGAGATGATTCTTTAAATTATGTTTTTAAGAGTGGAAGGTTATGCCTCCTCCTAAATTGAGTCATAGGCTATGCCTCCTCTAAAACGACATCGAATGAAATGATATTTTTACGTCACCACTTACATGATGGTTTGAAAGATAATGAACCATCATGCTCGTCCAACTGGATTGGCTCCATTCTCAAAAGTTTCATTATCAAAAGTGAATGTCGTAGCAACCAGTAATAGTAATAATTTTCGATGACGAGAATGCAGACACGGTAGAGTCCGTAGTCTCGCTTATGAATAAGGTGGTGGACATGAACGTGAAAAAAAAATATTCAAGTCTCATAAGTTAATGATATTCGTATCGATGTCAAAAGTTTTCTTGTTGATCTAGAAATATCAACAAAGAACTTAG
Source organism: Orychophragmus violaceus (assembly GCA_030180135.1). Classification (NCBI taxonomy): domain Eukaryota; kingdom Viridiplantae; phylum Streptophyta; class Magnoliopsida; order Brassicales; family Brassicaceae; genus Orychophragmus; species Orychophragmus violaceus. The sequence goes on along the minus strand of CM058234.1, from coordinate 62,547,973 downwards.
ATCGATATGATATGATGTCATGAATATGGATTCATAATGGAGATATTTTTCCATACATGGTAATGCAAATATCATGGTAGGCCTAGATGAGCCGATTTTCAATGCTGAGGAAAACCAAATGTTGTATTCTCCTAAAATCTCGCGGAATTTATTAAGTTCCAGAGATATATCGAGAGAGAGATAAAATGACATTGAAAATATTTGCATTACATCGGAGAGAAAACATACATTGGAAGAGTGTCAATGATGTCCTCCGAATTATAAATTTGACTGAATCATATGGTTTATGGCCAAATCACTATTTTTTTGTTGAAACAGCTCATTGCGTATGATGGTTTGATGAAAGTGAATTCCCCGCATTAGGGGGAGGATTGAGAGAATAACCAAATGATAACACCGAGTGTATACACTCTTTGGCTTATCTTGATCCTCTTACTAATCATGCGAGTTGGAAGTTCAAAAAGGATCCAAGCAAGTAGTGCATGACTGGGATTCATTCGAGATGGATATTCTGGAAGAGATATCATCCCGATGGGGAGAATTAAAGAATCCCACATCGACAGTAAGTTGATAATTTTGGTAACTTGAAATCCTAGATTTTATCACTCTGGTGAGTTCATCTTATGCAATTTGTCACTTATTGTATGTCGATGAGATAAAGTTTTGCATACAGATTGTTATGTTCACAATCAAAATGAGCTTATTTATAAAGTAAATCCAAGGGATTGCATTGACCAATTATGGTGAAATTGAATCTCCATGTTTTAGCATGGAACATAAATTTTGCATGTAGTAATGAATATACATATAAGGCCAATGATTTGAAAGAAATACATCTCCCATGTCATTGATTCATGGTTGGAGATCATATATCTTTCTTATTCAAAAACTTTATGGGTGTAAGATATATGCTTTCCACACCGCATATAAGTAACATCCACAGAGGATGAAATGTAAGAGTTGGAGATGAATCTCACTCTAATAATGTTGAGCTATCACTCAGTGATGTGCTCGTTGTAAGATTTGCATATTATCATTGTAGTGAGAATTTCCTCCCATCATTATAAAGAGAATCATGAATAGTTGGAATCCTTGAACAAATGAATGTGAACTTGAGGTCCAAAGTTTCAAAGGATCACTATTCAGATATATTGCAAATCTAATGCGAATGCTGATGGATGAGATTTCATTGTGATCCTTGCATAAATGAAAAATGAACTTGAAGTTCAAGAAATCTCATATTCCAGCTGAGAATGCTCCTATATGAACAGTGTGTCTATGGCATGTGAGGAACGTGATAGACCCCTTTGGTTCCAAAGGTAAAGTAAATCCTCATAAGAAAAAGGAGCAAATGACTATTGAAAAGAGGATTAAACTCCCGAAGAGGAGTAATGAGACCGTTGTCATGGTTAATAATAAGATCATGTACCTGAATGAAATCAATGATATTGATAAAGAGATCTCGATTAACCATGTCATTACGAGAAAAATATGGACCAAAGACAGATATGATTGTCGACAAAATGAATGATATAGCGCGTATCAATCTCCGCTCGGCAGTTAAGCGTAGAGAAAAGATGAGGATCACGAGTCTCCGCTCCGAAGATGAGTGTAGAGAGACAATGAATATTATGAGTCTCCGCTCCGAAGATGAGTGTAGAGAGACAATGAATATTATGAGTCTCCACTCCGCAGATGAGTATATAAAGAAATGTATTGGCCAAATGATATATGTTTCCGGAAACTCTATTAGAGCGAAACTTATGAAAAGTTGTCGCAAGTTAATAAAGATAATTTGGGGGAGAAAATGCTTTAGAGAGACAAAATTGTCCTCAAGCATTCCAAGTTATAAACCTTGTAAAATGTGAGTTATTTTAAACAAAAGAGTCTAGAAGACGAATATGATGAATAAAAGTATGAGAATTCTGTGCCCACAGTGAAAAAAAGTATGGGCTAGAAATGAAATAGAAGATAATGATGAAATGTTCTACTTTTTCACATCCAAAGAACTTGAAAATGAAAATGATCCAGAACCAAAGTCCGTATCGGAGTGCCAGAAAATGTCTGATTGGGAGAAATGGCAAATAGCCATCAATAATTCATTACTCTCCATCAATAAAAGAAATGTGTTTAGACATGTGGTTATTACACCTAAAGATGTAATGCTTATCGGGTGTAAATGGGTCTTTGTGCGGAAAATAATGAGAAAAACGAAGTCATAAGATATAAAGCACGACTTGTGGCACAAGGGTTTTCTCAAAGACCGGGAATTGATTATGATGAAACATATTCTTCGGTAATGGATGCAATTACATTCAGGTACTTAATGAGCCTAACGGCATAGAAAAATCTAGAAATGTACCTTATGGATGTTGTGACTGCATATTTATATGGATCACTAGATAGTGACATATATATGAAAATCCCATAAGAATTTAAGATCCTAGAAGGATCAAAGATTCTAGAAAAGTCTGAGAAAATTTGTTCGGTCAAATTACAGCGATCACTTTACGAATTAAAATAATCCTGACGCATGTGGTATAAAGCGAATTTTTGTTGAAGAAAGGATTTATCAATAATGCGATATGCCCTTGCGTATTTATAAGGAAATCATCATCGGGATTTGTGATCATTGATGTTTATGTTGATGACCTGAACATTATTGGAACTCAAAAGGAAGTTGATGATGCAAGAACTCATATGAAAGAAGATTTTGAAATGAAAGATCTTGGAAAGACAAAATTTGTCTTGGGCTCCAAATAGAGCATTTCCAAGATGGTATATATGTGCATCAATAAAATTACACCACAAGGGTGTTAAAACTTCTTAATATGGATAAAGCAAATCCTTTGAGTAATTCAATGGTCAATAGATCGCTTAATATTGACAAGGATCCATTTCGACCTTGTGAAGATAACGAGGAAATATTAGGTCCAGAAATACATTATATGAGCGCTATAGGTGCACTCATGTATCTTGAAAACTGTACCAGACCAGATATAGCATTTGCTACTAATCTGCTTGCAAGATACAGTTCATCTCCTGCGCAGAGACATTGGACCGGGATAAAACATATCCTTCAATATCTCCGAGCTCGATCGCAAACCGGATACGTTTTTACAATGGGAGAAACAGCGATCTCGTGGCGCTCTCAAAAGCAGACTTTAGTCGCCACTTTTTCAAATTATGCGGAGACGATTGCGCTTCATGAAGCATGTCGAGAATGTATATGGTTGAGATCTATGACTCATCATATACAAGAAGCTAGTGGAATAGTTACGAACAAAGAACCAACAATAGTATTTGAAGACAGTTCTACATGTGATGCTCAACTCAAGGAAGGCTATATCAAGAGCGATAAAACAAATCATATTTCCCCATGATTTTTCTCCTATGTTCAAGAGTTATAGAAAAATCAAGAAGTGGACATCCAGTATATCCGCTCATACGACAATGTTGCAGATCTATTTACAAAGGCGCTTCCCACTATAACATTCAGGAAACATATTCAAAGCATTAGAGTGCGTCATTTACGAGATTTATGAATATCTATCATTTTCAGGGGAAGTTTACGTAATTGTACTCTTTTTTCCTTGTCATGATTTTTATCCCACTGGATTTTTTCATTATAAGGTTTTTAACGAGGCAGTACATACTATAAGATAGATAATCAAGGGGGAGTGTTAGATAGTAAGTAATTATCCATCCAATAACAATATAATATTATTATCATAAATATCATAGTTAAACCGACTTATGAACGTCGGTCTATTCTAGTATAAATAGGCATACAGCCTTTGTATTAAGATGTACTCTCAAGAAGAAGATGAGACACTCAAATTATAATAAAGAGAACAACTTCCTCTCACGTCTCATCTCTCTATCCCTCTCTCCATGTATATAACATATATATATATATATATATATATATATATATATATATATATATATATATATATTATACATATCTCATCTTATTTATAATAATTATTTATAACACTTGGAATTTTTTTCAAAGATCGCTATTAGATTTCATGGTGGTGGCTTAAACAATAAAATAGTAGTGCCTTTGATGCGTGTGATTTTGATTGGTACTCAGGGTTATGATTTTTAACCAAGTATTCTTGGCTACTGAAGTGGGTTTTGATTATAAAATTTTATAATAACACTTAGAGGTGGGTTTAGCTCCCCTCTAAGGCCCGGTCCAATAACGATAGGGTCCAGAAGAGGTTCGGCCCAGAAGATATAATGAAGTGTATGCGTAGCTGAGCTCGACAGCATCAAGGGAGCTCGGCGAGGTGTCCTTCCGACCTACTTAGGTGAAAATGAATAACTGTTAATTTAACATTTATTCCAAAGATAATTACAAATCTTTTAAGGAAATAAGATCTAAGTTGTTCAGATTTTGTTAATAATATCACATAAAATCTAAGGAAAAATCCTAAATCCTCTGATATAAATATCATTCTCCTGCGCGGGAAGAGAAAAAGTCGAAACATACACTTGTACTCATAAAACCCTAAGAGCTAGCGATTCCGATCGATTTCGGCTCTTTTCTAATAAAGACTAGATTTTCCAGTCTAACATGTTCTTGCTTTTTTAATTCTTTTTTAATCTCATATCCAAGTCCCTTATTTACTAATCGATTTACCAAATTGATTATTGTTTTCTGAATCAACAATTGGAGCCGTCTGTGGGGACTTTGGGTATTTTGATTAACCAAAGCAGAGACTAGCAATGACAAAATCTCCGCCTTCATCACATGAGAAAGGAGGAACCGGCGAAGCAAACAACACCATCGATGTCGATACGGCGACTACTTGGAAAAGGCGACCCCTCCGAAGGAGTTCGACCGGGATAACCCCCGACTGGAGTTATTCGAACGCGTGAAGATCGACGATCGAAACCCTGAACGGAGCGTAGGAATCGGAGCTGACCTCGACCTAGAAATCAGAGCTAAACTGATCGACTTCCTCAAACAAAATGTGTCAACGTTCGCGTGGTCAGTCAAAGACATGATAGGAATCGACCTGAATATTGCATGCCACGAGCTCAATGTCGACAAAACGTTTAGACCTATCAAACAGAAAAGGCGGAAGCTCGGAGCAGAGAGAGCGCAAGCGGTAAATTATGAGGTGGACAAGTTATTAGGAGATACCCCGAGTGGCTCGCGAATCCAGTGGTGGTGAAGAAGAAGAATGGCAAATGGAGAGTGTGCGTCGACCTCACCGACCTGAACAAAGCCTGCCGTAAGGATTTCTTCACGCTACCACACATCGATCGATTAGTTGAAGCAACCGCCGGCAACGAGCTTCTGTCGTTCATGGACGCCTTCTCCGGCTACAAGCAAATCCTCATGCACCCAGACAATAGAGAAAAAATCTCGTTCATAACGGATCGAGGAACTTTCTACTATAAGGTCATGCCGTTCGGTTTGAAAAACGCAAGGGCGACATACCAACGCCTCATCAACAAAATGTTCGCAGAACAACTTGGCCGAACCATGGAAGTCTACATCGACGACATGCTCGTAAAAACATTAGTGGCGACGGACCACATCACCCACCTGAAAACGTGTTTCGACATCTTGAACGACTACGGGATGAAATTGAATACAGCGAAGTGCACCTTTGGCGTTACCTCAGGAGAATTCTTAGGATACATCGTGACGGAACGAGGGATCGAAGCAAACCTGAAGCAAATAACGGCGATAATGAACCTTCCATCCCGACCAAGACCCGCGAGGTGCAGAGGCTGACCGGAAGAATCGCCACACTTAACCGTTATATCTCCAAATCGACGGACAAGTGCCTTCTCTTTTACCAACTCCTGAGTGGGAACAGAAAAATTCGAATGGGACGAAAGATGCGAGGAAGCTTTCCAACGTCTGAAAGAATACCTTACCACTTTATCTCTACATAGCAGTATCAAGCGCGGCAGTAAGCGGGGTGCTAGTAAAAGAGGATCGCAGCGAACAAAAGCCCATCTTCTACATCAGCAAGACGTTGGATGGGGCAGAAACCCGATACCCAATAATCGAAAAGTTGGCCCTAGCGGTCGTCACGCCGGTAAGAAAGCTCAGGCCTTGCTACAGTCACACCCGATCGTCGTCCTCACCACCATGCATCTACGCTCAATCTTGCATAGCCCGACCCAGTCTGGCAGATTAGCTAAGTGGGCTATAGAGTTGAGAGAGTACGACATTGAATTCATTGTCAAACTTTCACCCGAGCTAACACAAGATGATCAATCGGTAGAAAGAAATTGGAGTCTCCATGTGGACGGATCGTCATCAAAGGCCAGCTCAGGAATCCGAATCCAGCTCGAATCGCCAATGGGAGAAGTGCTCGAGCAGTCGTTTAGGCTAGGATTTCCAGCCTCTAACAACAAAGCCGTGTACGAAGCCCTGATCGATGGACTACGATTGGCCAGAGCCATCGGCGCCAAACGCATCCAAGCCCACTTTGACTCGCAATTGGTCGTAAACCAATTCAACGGCGAATACGAAGCTAAAAATGAAATAATGGATGCTTACCTCGGCATAACCAAACAACTAACTGCCGACCTCGATTTCTTCAAATTAACAAGAATTCTGAGGAAGGAGAACGCATCAGCGGATGCCCTTGCAGCCTTAGCGTCAAGCTCGGACGCGCACCTAAGACGAACGACCCCGGTGGAGCTTATAGAGAAGCCAAGCATAAACCCTCCCGATGTCTGTAACGTTATCGATGGAAAAGTAAGCGACGTAGACGCATCGGCATATCAAGAGCGAGATGATGTAACGAAGGAGGTCATTGGAGCTCGGAGATAAAAGCCTACATATTAGACGGGGAACTATCCAAAGAAAAATGGGAGGCTCGCAGACTCAGAGCTAAAGCAGCTCGATACGTTATGATAGAATGAGACCTTTTTCGATACAACGCCACCGGAGCGGACTTACGATGCGTAGAAGGCAAAGAAATCGAAGAAGTAATCAAGAAAACCCACGAAGGAGCAGGAGGAAACCACGCTGACGGACGATCGTTGGCACTAAAGATTAGAAAGCTCGGCTTCTTCTGGCCATCAATGGAGAAGGATTGTGTAAGATATGCAATGAGATGCGAGTCGTGCCAGAAACATGCCCCGGCGATACACGCGTCTACGGAGGAACTACAGACCGCTACAGCTCCTTACCCATTCATGCGATGGGCAATGAACATAGTTGGTCCAATGCAAAAATCCAAGCAAAACAAACACATCCTAATCCTATCCGATTATTTCACCAAATGGGTAGAAGCCAAAGCTTACAAAACGGTGGAAGCTCGGGACGTTACCAGCTTCCTGTGTAAATACATCATCTGTAGACATGGAATCCCCTACGAGATCGTCACCGATTACGGGAAACAGTTCACATCGATCATGCTCAGCCAATTCTGCAATAAGTGGAACATCAAGCTTAGCAGATCGACGCCTTACTACCCACAAGGAAATGGCTAAGCGGAGGCCACAAACAATACTAACATCGCTAGACTGAAAAACGGTTCGACGAGCATAAAGGAAATTGGGCTGATGAGTTAGACGGAGTTATGTGGTCACATCAAACCACCCCGCGAAGACCATCAAACCAAACTCCATTTTCCTTAGCTCACGGAGTGGAAGCTATGTCACCAGCCGAGATAAGTCTACCAACTGTTCGGCGATCCATGATTATTCGGAACCCAGAATTCAACGACGAGATGCTTCTCAATAATCTCGACACACTTGAAGAGCAAAGAGACGAGGCCCTCCTAAGAATTCAGAACTACCATCACCTCGCTGCCCGATACTATAACAAAAAGACTAAAGAGCGACACCTGAAAGAAGAGGACCTCGTCTTACGCGAAGTTCATCAAGGAACCAAAGAAAAAAAACGCCAGTAAACTCGGCATACACTGGGAGGGACTCTACCAAATATCTAGGGTCGTCAAGCCTGGGGTCTACGAGCTCTCCGAGCTAGACGGAAAACCCATCAACTTCTCAAGGAACTCAATGCACCTCAAACGATTTATGTACTAGATTTTCCGGTCACAAAAAGAAAAAGTAAAGAGAGAGAGCTCATCGAGCCACAAATCATGTAAACCGAACTATGAATGGATTGATCCCCTGTTCACGGGGTACGTAGGTAGTCCTTCCAGGATTCAGCTATACTTCTAATAAAATGATATCTTGCAAAAGATACAATCGAATCGGCTCCTCAGCCAGACAAACAATTCAAATGCGCTCCACGAGTGCCGTGGTGAAATAATCCACACCTTCATCACACGTGCAAGAATCACGATCCAAAGTCGGCACTGATGCAAAATTAAGCCGGGACCGCCCCCGCTCGCCTAAGTTCGAGTCGAGTCAAATAAGCCGACCTGACGCGCATAACCGACCTTGAACTAGGCGATATCTGCGATACGAATTCGTCATTTTTAACCAATCGTATAGCAAAAAGGATACCGAAGCACACTTCGGTAACCCCCCTTCTTCTGCGGCAAATCGGAACTAACTCCGAAAGCATTTCCCACAAGAATGTTACAATTACGCCGAGGTATAGCCCGGCTAAATGATAAACATCAAAGGAAATACTCGATCACATCGGCAAAGACAATATTACACTACAAACGAAGTCTACGAAACTCGGCAAGAACATTCCGCCGAAATACAACTATAGGAAACAGAAAAGATAAAGCCAAAGTAAAATAATATGGGAGAGAGTAGAACGGAATAAAAAAATTCCTTCGTTTTATTATCCTCAACGATATTACTACAACTCGAGCTACAAAAAAAATAGAATACAAAAAAAACTAATTTCTTGAAAGAAGATTTCCGTCCGAGTTCGGCTTCTCTCGCAATAAATCGAACTTCTTTTAACTAAGGTGATTGCATCGTCTTCTCCCAGCAAGGCCGCCGATGAGAAAGAAATTGTTAAGGAAAAGCTACTGGCACCAACGTTCTCCTGAAGATAAAGGAAGATCAAAGGAACCGTTTCCGTAAGCAGTCATCTCACCGCCGAGGACCTTTCTTGAAAGACGATTTCGTCGCCCGTTTTTTATAAGGCTCATCCCTGATAGTCGGCTACACGAATAAGAGCAGGAGCTAGGCGGAAGCCGGATAAGAGGATCTAGCTGGGGCAAGCAAAGATTCTGATATGCCGACCTCGCCACTCCAACAAACTCTCGTCTTGCTTTCGACCGAGCTCGGCGAGACGGATTCCCGAAGAAACAATCCCCCTGCATTGTCTGGGACATGCCTTCTCCGACATACCATCAGTTTCTCTACAACAAAAAGTCAGTGCGGAGAGTTAAACCGCCGAGCTAAAGAAGTTAAGCAAAAGCAAATCCTAGAAGGAACAGACCAGAGCGCGTTTCTGAGATCAACGACTCATCAGATCGATCCAAACGAAGGATCTGAACGTCGCCCAAAAGTTTGGAAGGGTGATAAATGGAGGAAACCATCGGCATAAATCCAGATATCAACGAGCTACCCTTAGCATAAAGAGCATAAGCTCATCAACGCATTCATACATGCCAAGATCCAGAGGGTGGCATAAATCGGAGCAATGGAAAAACGAGAGATTCACTACCATCTCTTAAAAAGAAGAAGAAGCGAGAAAAGAAGAAGAAATCAGAAATAAATCATAAAGGAAAGGGAAAGGAATGAAGATGGCGAGAATGAAAATGAGGAAAGTCGTATTTATAGCAGAAGAGGCAGCAGTTACCGAAGCGACGCGACGGTTACCAACACAGAGTTAAGGCGACACGATATTCCCGACACATGGAGACCACCCATTGGAGAAAGCCGAGGCGCAATAAATTATCAAGGATACGAATTGGTTCCCTTCGATCAAAAAAATTAATGAAAAAAGAATGTAGGGGTAACAACGCGTCGATATCGTTATTAGGCCAGACCAAGAGAAACAAATTCGCTGACCTACATTCCGCTTGATGCGACGAAATGGGGGGGGCTTACTATTAGAGGTGGGTTTATCACCCCTCTAAGGCACAGCCCAATAACGAAGGGGTCCAGAAGAGGTTCGGCCCAGAAGACATAATGAAGACCATGCGTAGCTGAGCTCGGCAGCATCGAGGGAGCTCGGCAAGGTGACCTCCTGACCTACTTAGGTGAAAATGAATAACTGTTAATTTAAAATTTATTCCAAAGATAATTACAAATCTTTTAACGAAATAAGATCTAATTGTTCAGATTTTGTTAGTAATATCAGAGAGAATCTAAGGAAAAACCCTAGATCCTCTGATATAAATATTTTTCCCCTGCGCGGGAAGAGAAAAAGTCGAAACATACACTTGCACTCATAAAACCCTAAGAGCTAGCGATTCCGATAGATTTCAGCTCCTTTCTAATAAAGACTAGATTTTTCGGTCTAACATGTTCTTACTTTTTAATTCTTGTTTAATCTCATATCCAAGTCCTTTATTTACTAATCGATTTACCAAATTGATTATTGTTTGATTTTATGAATCAACAATAACCCTTGCAAGTTGTAACACTTGTGGATATTTATTACAAGAGTCAATGAATATGGATATGAATATGAAAAGTATTTGCTTGGCGTCGATAAGGATGGTTTTTCGCTGACAGGAATAGCCTTAAAGAATCAGAGAAAGAAAGAGCGCAAGGAAGCGAAGTGTCTTGCGGAGAATGGTAGTTCGCTTGGTATTTTGGCTTAAGGATCTAGCAACCCAACTTGTGGAGTGGCCTCGAAGAGGGATGCAAGCCTCTGATAACTTACGGCTTAACCTTCACCCTTTTGTGTAGATATGAAGGTCTTCTTTTGGAATGTAAGAGGCTTGAATAGCCATTCTCGACAAAGAATAGTAAGAAGTTGGATTAATCGTAATAGGCCCTTAGTAGGTGCCATTTTGGAGTCGCATGTCCGTGAGGAGTATGCGAGTATAATAATATCGGCCACCTTTCCTTGCTAGAGATCGGATAATAACTACGCATCATCGGATAATGGGAGGATCTAATTAGTGTGGGATCCTTCATTCTCTGTCATCATTTTGAAACGCTCTGCGCAAATGTTGTTTTGTTTTGTGCTTGAATAGACCTCGGGAGTATCCTTCACAGTCTCATTCATATACGCTTTCAATACTGAGGGAGAAAAAAGAGCTCTGTGGGATGAAATAGTAGAACTTGATGCTTCAGCTTTAGTAAGGAACACTCCTTGGTTGTTAGCAGGAGATTACAATCAAATTCTCAATGCGGATGAACATTACTCATCAATACCGTAAGATCTTCCTATTAGGGGCATGACAGCCTTTAGGAATTGCTTGGAAACTTGCAAGCTTGTGGATATCCCAGCTCGTGGTGTGCTTCATACCTGGATTAACGGCAGACCGTCTGACCCGATTTCCAGAAATCTTGACAGGGCAATTGGCAATGGGAACTGGCTCACATCTTTTCCGGATTCATACGCAAGATTTGACTCGCCCGAAGATTCGGATCATTCACCTTGTTGTATAACAATGGATGCGAACACTGAGGTGAGTAGGAAGTCCTACAAATATTTCTCCTTTCTATCGACCCATCCCTCATTCATCGCCAAAGTCGAAGAAGCTTGGGTACAGCCTATTGCGGTAGGGTTGAAGCTTTTCTCTTCGGGACAAAAATTGAAAGCAGTCAAGGTTTCTTGCAGGAGATTAAACAGAGAAGGAATCGGTAATATTCAGCAGAGAACCATAGATGCCTTGGATGCTCTAGAACTTATTCATTCCGACCTACTTTCCCAACCGATGGATGAGTTGTTTAGAGCAGAATTCATGGCAAGAAAGAAGTGGAACTTTTTCGCCAATGCTCAAGAGTCATTTTATAGACTAAAATCAAGAATTGGATATATAAGCTTGGGGGATGCGAATACGGTCTTTTTCCACAAAGTCGTGGCTGCATATTATGCCAACAGAGTGATCAGATATTTGCTTGATGCTCAAGAGAACAGAATTGATAACTTGTCTCAGGTTAAATCAATGACAATGGATTAATTTCGGGAGCTGCTTCGGTGGAGCAGATTAAGGATCTCCATTCTTTCCGCTGCTCCTCAGCCTTGGGAGAATCCTTGATTGCAATACCGACAGATGAGGAAATAGCTCAGACGCTGTTTTAAATGCCAAAAAACAAGGCTCCGGGTCCCGACGGCTTCCCGGTGGAGTTTTTCTTTGAAGCGTGGGATGTAGTGGGCTCCGAGACGGTTGCAGCTGTTAAAGAATTTTTTCAGACGGGATATCTGCACCGTAGGGTTAATGCTATAGTGATCTTATTAATCCCTAAGTTCTATGGGGCGGACAAACTATCTTAGTTCAGACCAATCTCTCTATGCTCGACCATATATAAGGTAATTGCGAGAATTATCAAAAGAAGGCTGAAGTTGTTCATGGCAGAAGCAATCCAAGGTAATCAAGTAGGTATTAATGAAGGGAGACTACTTTGTGAGAACGTCCTTCTTGCCTCTGAATTAGTATCGGACTTTCATTCCCATGGTCCAACTACTAGAGGGGGTCTTCAGGAGGATCTCTCAAAAGCGTATGACAATTTAAACTGGAAATTCATGCTCAACATCCTCCATGCCTTAGATCTCCCGACTGTGTTCATTAAGTGGATATAGGAGTGCATAACTACTCCCACTTACAGCATTGCCTTTAACGAATAGTTAATTGGGTTCTTCCCGGGCAAGAAAGGCCTACGACAGGGGGATCCAATCTATACCCTTCTGTTTGTGCTAGGTATGGATGTGCTTTCAAAGCAATTGGACAGGGGAGCCTTGGAAAATCGCTTCAGACCTCATCCATTAGCAAATGCTCCACTCGTGACTCACTTATGTTTCGCCGACGACGTCCTGCTGTTTTTGATGGTTCTAGCAGCTCTCTAACAGGAATATTGGACATTCTACAGGAATTTAAAATATGTTCAGGTCTAGGCATCAATAGTCAGAAAACGGCTCTCTTTCTCGACAGGGGAAACTACCAATTCGTTCAAGAAATGGCGACCGACTTTGATCTAAAGGAATGCGCGTTTCCGGTAAGGTATCTGGGAGTTCCTTTTACTTCTCGTAAGCTGAGGAAACAAGACTACCAGCCTTTACTTGATAAAATTCAGAATCGATTCACCTCTTGGACGGTAAGGTTCTTATCATTTGCGGGCCGCCTCCAATTGATTCAATCGGTTATATACTCCATTGTCTCCTTCTGGGGATCTATTTTCATTCTCCCTAAGAAATGCTTGGAAGAAATAGAGAGAATGTGTAATGGATTCTTATGGAAAGGAGCAGCTCAGTCGGCGAGGGGAGCAAAAATCAGCTGGGATTTGGTTTGTACGGCAAAGGAATTGGGGGGTCTTGGGTTAGGGAGGCTCTTGGATTGGAACATTGTTCTCTGTCTCAAGCTTATTTGGCTGATCTTTATGACTGGGGGCTCCTTATGGGTTTCTTGGGTCAGGCGTAATCTCATTGACGATCAAAATTTCTGGGAAATTGAGTCCCCTAAATCAGGAAGTTGGATCTGGGAAAGCCTCTACAAGTTGCATGTGATTGCTCGGACGTTTGTGATATGTGATATCGGGTCTGGTTCAACATCGAGTTTCTGGCACGAGAACTGGACAGGGTTGGGCGCTCTAATAGACATATCAAGACCGAATGCACCGAGAGTCACTGGGTTACCATCTTCTGCCGTGGTTGCTGAAGCCATAACAGAAGGGCAGTGGTGGCTGGATAGAAGCAGAAGCCGACATCCGATCATCACTTGCTGCGTGACTGCTTACCCTTACCTTTGGTGGTAATTCGAGACGGCCTGGATGATCTGTTCAGGTGGAACATTGGTGATCGTCCTCCTCAGAACAAATTCTATACATCAACGGTATGACATTATCTTCATCCTCCGGGTCAGGTCGTTGATTGGCATAAAGCGGTTTGGTTCTCCGAAAGAATTCCTAAGCACGCCTTTGTAACATGGTTGGCTGCGCGGAACAGGCTAACAACTCGTGATAGGTTGAGGAATTGGGGGCTTGATGTTCCGTCCATCTGTATCCTCTGCAACCTCATTCCCGAGTCTCGACAACATCTCTTCTTTGACTGCCTTTACAGCTTGGAGGTCAGGTCTTTTTTCTCTTCTCGACTCCATCTTTTTCCTCCGCTCTTATTTGATGATGGACTAAGATGGTTGAAAGACCAAACTAGGGACAAGAACAAGGCTCTAATTAATTCTCAAACTATCTTTCCAAGCTTCACTTTATTGCATTTGGAGAGAAAGGAATGCGCGAATTCATACTCAGATCTTGAGACCAGCCTCGTCTCTGATGGAAGAGATAAAGCAAACGGTTCGGTATCGTCTCATCCCGTTATCTCGAAACCAGGGAGATCTAGTGAACTCAGAATCCTATTTAGGGGCTTGGTTTGCAGCTTTTGATCCTGTTATTCCTCATGTGTAATCGCTTTGTGCTAGTGCTCATAGTCTTGGGTGTATGTTCTCAGGCTGTAATTGTAACTCTGGTTTTATGTATTAATGAAAAAGTATCGTTATAAAAAAGAAAAAAAGAATATGAAAATGGTGGTTCTCTTCTAGGTTGATTCGTGTGATTTTGATTGGGACTCAGGGTTATGATTCTAATGCTCCAAACAAATATTATAGTGAGCCACTATTGTCTTAATGTTTAATGTTGATTACATAATTTGTACTAAGATTAAATTCAACTTGTTTACAGGGTTATGATTCAAATGCTCCAAACAAATATTATCGTTTTGTATAGCCGATAATCTCTCTCACGAGTAGAGAGAGCAACGGGACCGGTCTGTGTAAACTTTGTACCAAAATCACAGAGCATGAAGCTTTGTACCAAGATTAAATTAAAGACAGTATCCAGTTTAATCTCAGTATCATAATGTTAGAACACTACAAGAAAACAGGGTACTTGGGACGGCACTTCTCGTCGCATATTCGACGTAAAATAACGATTGGGATGATTTTATGACGAATGATGATTCATCGTTAAACATTCGACATAAGTTAATATTCGACGTAAATTCGTCGTAAATTATGAGAATTCGACGTTAATTCGTCATAAAACAGTTTGACATTAAATCAATGTAAAATTAACAAAGAACTAACATCGAATATTTTAGACCTAAATTAATCATCAATTAATTGTAAAATTTATATCGATTTAACACTGATATATCAACTCCTAATTTTCATAGAAAATGATGAAAGAACAGGATATTTATGGACGTAAAATCATCGTTAGTATAACGTCGTTAATTCGACGTAAATCGTAACATCGTTAACGACGTAAAATTTTACGTCATTAATTTTGCATAAAAGTAAACGTTGTTAATTACTTGTTACATTTACGTTGAATTACGACGTTGCAGTAACGACGATTTTACATCCATATTATATATTTAATAAAATAAATAATTTTATATTTATAATACTTATTTAAATTTGATTTATTATAAAATATTATAAATTAAAAAGGTTTTACAAATCCGAAATATAAATAACATAATACATTTTAAAAAAATTCCGATCTAGTTCATCCCTAAGTTCAATTCACCTAAATACATCTCGATGGGATCTTCAGCTGTCTCGGGAACTCTGTCCTTCTGCCTGTTTCATTGCCTTCAAAGCTGCCGCTAGTTTCGGATTATCTAGAGCTAGGATCTCGAGCATAGTGTTCCAACTATCGATCTCTGTTTGCTGTGAAGCCACTACAGCCATTGTCTTCCAACTCCGCTCGTAGTCAGGACGGATCTTCATATGTAGTCCGTCGTGGAGCTAGCGTAGATGCAAGAGGAGTGTCTTGGATAGATCTTAATCCGAGAATCCGTTCTTTCTTCTTCGGAGCCACCTGCAAAACCCGAAGATATATATGTGAATTAATAAATAATTATTTCACTATATATTTATATATAGAAAATTAAATTTAATACAACAAAATAATTGCCTCGGTGAAGATAAGGTCTTTTTCCCGATTAGTCAACTGAACTTGAGTTCCTTCGGGACTAAGTTGAGTCTCCCGCTCCGTGACTCGCGCCATCGCCTCTTTGTAGAACTGCTCTGCCGCCGTACTTACAAAATCTCCCGACGAATTATGCATATGAGTAGCTCTGTAAACATCGTTTAACGATGGAAGCTCTCCGCCGTCGGCCTGAAAACCAAAAATATATAACAATTAACATTACAAAAAATTAAAAATTAGAAAATTAATAAAATTAAAATTAAATATTAATTACGTACCATAATGATCCGTCTACCGGCAAAAGAAATATGACCGGAGGTATGCGGTATCGGCGGACGCTTATCCGGTCCTCTAGTGTTCCGCGTTGAGGAACATTTAACGGACTTCAGCTCGGAATGCGGGTCCATCCAAAACCGCTTCAGACCGTTCCAAACCTCGAACGAGAGGTAAAGTGGTCGTCCCGCATCTCCCTTCTTCTTCCACTTCCTCTTCCAATCACACACCCTATTGTTGAGCCGAGTCACAGCTTTCTTCATAAACATCTTCTCTACTGTTCCTTAACCGCCAAATCCAAATGCCATTTTTGCTAAACTACAAAAAACTAGTTAAGTAATTTCTCAAAAAATGTAAATTTATATAACTTTTTTTTTTAAAATAAGAACTTACCACAAAATATTTGTACCAAGTATCCCGGATTGGCTGATCGACTTGGCTCCAATTGGCGTGCGGTTCTGAAAAATATCCTTTAATTGTGTCGAACACACTCCGTCCGACACAATTACCTACGACAAACCTACAAAATAAAATCAATATGATTTGATAATAATAATTTAATTTTTTATTTAAATATTATATAAAAAAGAATTATTACCAGTAAGTGTTTGGCGGTCTGTCGGGATATAGTCGTGGTAAAGAGTCCTGGTCTAGTGCTAACTGCTAACTGCTGCTCGACCGTATTTGGTGAGCAAATGAGGAGAATTTGGGGGCTTTATATAGATTTGGTTTTAGTCGCAAAATCGACTTAAATTTTGCGTCGATTTTGCGACAAATGATGCAAATTCGACGTAAATCCCAAATTCGACATTTGGGTTTCGCGCGCTTGGGAAAGTTGGTGCCAAGAATATTTAGCATTCGACATAAATTTGTCGCTAATTTAGCAATGAAATTACAACGATTCGACGTAATTTTGTCGTTATATTAGCGACGAATTAACAACTTAAGTTATGTATTTGGGGTTTGTGGTTTAAGGGTTTAGGATTTAAGGTGTTAGAGTTAGGATTTAAGGTGTTATAGTTGATAAGTGTTAGGATTTAAGGTGTTAGATATATTTAAGTTTAGGTATTATACCTATTAATTTGGGGTTTAGGGTATATAATGTATATTGTTACAAATAAAAATGAAGTTAAATACATCGAATTTACGAGGAAATTAAGATTTTATTGTTATTTTACTGTAGATTTGGGGTATAGGATTTAGGGTTATAAAATATATTACATCTTGTCCTATTGGGTGTTTTGAATGTGTTTTTTACTATGAATATTATCTACATTTGTATCAAACAAAAAAAAATATTTAATGTTTATGTAAGAGAATTGAGTGTTTACCATAAGCATTCGGATTTTGTGGTAATATGAATTTGAATCGGTTAGTACTCGATCTTATTCATTTCTTTGTTGTTAACTAACTCAAAATCAGTTTTTTTGAACTTTTAGGGTTTTCATATTCTTCATTTTGGGATGAATTTACAACGTATTCGACGTTAAATCGTCATAATTTTACATGTAGTTGTAATATCATCGTAAATTTACGTCGTATTTACGACAAAACGACGTAAATACGTCGCTATATTTTTTTTTATTACAATCTTATTTTATAATTTAAGTCTGATAAACTCAAAAAATTATATTATTCTCTGTGATGATTTCAAAAAAAATAGTTCGGCGTAAATCCTTTATTCATTAAGTGACGCCAAACCTTATCGCTTTTGATTAGTTTAGTATTCATACAAGTCCGGCAAGGACACAATATTATTCCGCTAGTTTGATGTGTCGAATATCGACATTTTAACAAAGAAATTTATAGAACATGGTTTTGGTATATGTATATCTTCTTTGGATGAGGGGGTATTTATAGGAAATTTTGCTCAACATTCCAATGAATTCGCATCGTTTGCCATTTAAAAAACGAAACAAATAGTGAGAATTACGTCGAATTTACGATGTTTCGACGTAAATTCGACGTAAAGTACAACGAATTTACGTCCAAACGTCGTAAATTCGACGTAAACTCCATTACTTTAAAACTACGAAAAAATTTTATTTTGAACAAGCATTCAACAAGACAAGAGTTTAAGATAATTTTATTCTTCTCCAAAGTTACTAAACAAATCATGATCTGAGTCATTATCAGACTCAACATCATCATCATCGTCGCTCGATTCTATTTCTTCAGACTGACCTTCTTCTTCAATATCATCTGGGAGATGATCAAATTGCCAATTACGAGGATCTATAAGTAAAATGTCATATGTACTCTTGTTGCATTGGCGGAATTTCCTCCACTCCGACGATACGTCCCCTAGGTGCAACTTTTATAACTGACAACCAACGGATCCCAGATGTCCGTGTTCGCGGATAGAAAAGTGACTTGTTTCACTTGTGAGGCTAGTATGAGCGGCTTAAATTTATTGTACCATCTTGCTGCTTTAACGTCCACAACTCCGAAATTGTTAACTCGAACTCCTCGTCCAATAACAGGGTCGAACCAATCCCAACTGAAGAGGACGGTTTTCAAGTTAATCAATCCCGGGTACTCCACCTTGATTATTTCTTGCAGAACTCCATAAAAGTCTGCCTCGTCCCTAACACACACACCATAGTTTGTAGTCGCACGATGTTGGTCATAGTTGTATGTGTGAAAGACACAACCTCGTGTGAAATACATTGGTGCGGTCGTTATCTTGGCAATAGGACCCAAAAGAAAATCATACAATTATGGGGGATATTGTGGATCACCGTATTCAACCTAATTATAATAGAAACATAGAAGGTGTTAATTATTAACAAAGATAAATTATTATTCGAGTAGACATTAAACTAATAACTAAGTTACACATACTTGAGTTTTCAACCAAGGGAAAAATGTTGATCTTTCCGTCTATTGATCTCATTGTCTGAAATGCCATCTATAGCCTCTCAAACCTGCTTCTCAAAAAATCTGAATCATATAAAACATATAAGTATATGAATTAATTAGTAATTAATAAATAATTAAGGGAAATACTTATAACACGAACATTTTTACCTCTCAAGAGGACGAAGTAACTCGCAGTTTAGAAGAATGTATGTGTGGGCGCAATGGCTGTAATTCGGGCTACTCCACCAGCATGGTCTCAGTTTACCACTTAGACGGCCAATTGGTGAGAAGATGTCTGGAACATTTTCAACCGAATATGTTCATCCAACACCGCCATCATCATATCGTTGCGGCCTTCTTTTACGTGTCCGGACTTTTGAAGCAAAATAATAAAATCTGAAGTGAGAAGTTTTCAGCTAGACTTCCTACCACAGTAGACCCAGGTACCCATGCTAGATTCTTCGCCTTCCCCTTCAAATGTTTCATGAAACGCTCGAAAGATACATCCACTGAAATTGAACAGGTCCACCTAGTTCTACTTTATGTGGGAGATGGATAAGGAGATGTTCCATAACATCAAAAAGGCCGGCGGAAATAACTTCTCTAAATTGTATATTAGTATTGGAACATTTCCTGTAGTTGTGCAATGACATCTTCCGATAAAGTGCGGGTACTGAGATCTCGGAAAAAAGTTCTTATACATGCATTCACATTAACTCTTAATTATTCTAATACAATTTTAAACACAAACCATAATCTGTTTAATTAATCATAATTAATGTACATACCAACAATTGCCTCGTTCACTTTTTCTGGAAGGAGCTCTGTAAAAGCGAAAGGAAGTAGTTGTTGCATAAATACATGACAGTCATGACTCTTCATTCATGAGAATTTTTTTCCAGGCTCAACACATTTAAAAAGGTTATAAACATACCCATCTGGAAAGCACACATCCACGGATACCCAATCAAAGAATGCTGATTTAGCTTCAAAAGACTATCGAAATATAGGAAATGGTCAACCCCACTTCCTTGAATATGCAACTCAGTTCTTGAACAGATTTCAGACAAGTCCAAACTTGACTTTACAGTATCTTTAGCTCTTCCTGGAGCGTTCAACACTGTATTCATGATGTTGTCGAAGAAGTTTTTTCTCAATATGCATCACATTCAGATTGTGTCTCAACAAATGATCTTGCCAGTAAGGTAGTTCGCTAGAAAATGCTTTTCTTATGCAAGTTATGTTATTCACCGTATCCGTCATGTATATTAGCAGGTGTGTGCCAATTTCCTCCGCATCTCACTGTCCCTTGTGCACCAAAATGCTCAATTTGGTCTTATATATTTTATCTGGATTGATAAACTGGTGGCGGCAGACGGACAACTTTGTTCTAAACAATTTATTGTTTCTCCTTTATGGATGGCTGCTAGGTAGAAACTGGTGGTGATAGTCAAACCAAGATATTTTTCTATCATGCTTCAGTTGAAACGCTTCTGTCCGGTTCATGCAATACGGACAAGCTAATCTTCCATGTGTAGTCCAACCTGATAGCATGCCATATGCGGAGAAGTCGCTTATCGTCCACATAAGAACCGCCTGCATCGTAAAATTATTTTTGCTCGAACAATCATACGCTCGAGCACCGGTAGACCACAACTGCTTCAACTCATGAATCAGGGGCTGAAGAAATACATCGAGTGACCGCTTTGGATTCTTAGGACATGTGACCAAAATACTCAAGAAAATAAATTCTCTTTGCATGCACATATTTGGGGGGAAGATTGTAAGGTGTCAATATTATCGGCCAAAGAGAATATTGTCTACCAGACATACCAAATGGACTAAATCCATCCGTGAAAAGACCAAGGTATACATTTCCAGCTTGACTAGCAAACTGGAGATGTACCATCTTAAAGTGCCTCCACGCCTTTGCATCTGAAGGATGAGTGGCTGCCCCATCTGTCTGTGAATGCTCAGCATGCCATCGCATTGAAGAAGTTGTTCTTTCAGACTGAAACATACGTTTAAACCTTTCTGTTATAGGAAGATATTGTTGGTACTGGATTTCCCTCTAGGAAATCCGGCCCATTAACAAATAAGACAAAGGCCCATATTTACGAGCCCGTTCCAAAATCAAAGACAAAGAGACAAGCCGATTCCTTTGTTGGGCCCAAACGAATAACGTCTTGACAAAGCCCGAGCAATGCCAAAGTGAGAGGCGATCGAGCTCGAGCTCGACAGGCGACGACGTGGAGATAGAGCAACTCAATCTTCGTCAGTCCAACTGATCCACGAGAATATCGGAGATCGTTATGAAGGCGAGGCCAAAATATCGGAACAAGAAGATCAAAGTCGAGACTATTTAAAGAAGAAGTGGCGATTCATTCAAGACATGCCAACCCTATCTTAGAACACTTCGACTAGATAGCTCGATCATCAATCTTTGTACTCTCTTTTCGACTGTGTTTGTTCTATCTCGACGATCAATCTCAATAAAGTCTTTGATTCATAGGAAACTATACCATTTCTATATCCTAAAGTCCAAATCCACGAATACAAATTCTTAGTGTGAATCCCGGATCTCACATTTGGCGCCGACTGTGGGGATTATCTATAGTTTTTCCTGTCTTAAGAATCAGATCTTAGATCCGATAGATCGAGATGAATCCCGACCAATCTAGCTCTCCCATCGCCACACCACCCGTCGACCACCCTCAAACGGTCGACAACGTTCCTCTGAACACCATCGGGGTAAGAATCATGGGTTAGACCGATGGCGTGTTGACGAGCTCTGCCTCAGTCTCCACGACTTCGGCACCAGCCGGCTCGGTCGCTCAAACGATCGCGACGAGCCAGACTCCGACAAATGTTTTGTCAGGAACTAACGATCCGAGCAGAAACTGGGTGTGGATGAGAAATGATTCAATTCCCACCCCTGGAGGTGGATCTGGAATAACTAGACCTAATTCACCACAGCCTTCTGTTCCACAGAGACAAGGCCCAAACGACCTCGCCGAAATCCGTTCGATGTTAAGCCTATTGGTAGACCGAACGAGAAACAACGAGGCAAGCGCACGGGCCCAAGAGATCGCAAACCGTTCTCTGGCCGCGCAGCTCGATGAACAAGAACGGCGCCTTAACGCCCGTCTTGAAGAGCTCGCTAGCCAAAACCAGGGGAGTAGATTGACACGAGATCCACGAACCCCAGTAAGTCCTCCACCGCGTACACGCTTGGACTTCTCCCAGGTGGTAACTCCTCCAGGAGCATCGGGAAGTTTTGCTAATGCGTCAAGTAGCGGCCTCCGCCCTATAATGACCCCTATCGCGATACCGACTCCATTCACTTCGAGTTCAATGGTCACAGATCCAACCGGATCATGGAACCGACCATTACCCGGGCCACCACCTTTCCCGAATAACTCCAACATCCGGACGAGGTAACTAGGAGGCTCTGCTTTCGCCTCGAGCTCGGGACCCTTTAACGGGTGAAATACGGTACAGTTCTGAACGCCGCAGGTCGACCAGATGAGATCAATTCAAACAATCGATCTCCTCGACCCCGTTTTCTCAGAACAAGCGTCAAACCAGGCACAAGCCCAGTTTACGCCTACGGTAGGCGATGAACACGATATGCTTAGACAGTACATCGAGCAGGCTAAGGCCCAGTTCAACAGTCTAAGCTCGAAAGTTCACATGGCAACGAGCGCGGCACCCAACATCGATCGAGTGATCGAAGAAACGCGACAAACGCCGTTCACAGACCGGATCGCCTTCGCGAGGATCCGAGAAATCAAGAAAACTAAATTTCCAGAATTCTCTGGGAAATCGGACCCGAAAGCCCATATCAGGGCATTCCGACTAGCAATGGCAAGGGTATACCTTACTGACGAGGAGAGAGAGCCCGCTTTCTTCAGGCTCTTCGCCGAAAACCTGTCAGGCTCCGCCTTAGAATGGTTTGCTAGACTGGAAGAAAGGTCAATCGACAACTTCACCCAGTTCATGACGGCTTTCCTCAAACAATATTCCGTCTTTATCGAGGAAAAGACTACCGAGGCAGCCCTATTCGGCGTCTCTCAGAAACCTGATGAGACACTTCGCTCGTACATCGACCGATTTAAGGAAATAAAATCCAAAATCGCAAACCCGCGGGACGAAGTAGCTATAGAAGCACTGAGACGCGGACTGTGGTATTCAACCAGATTCCGCGAGGAAATAACAGTCTGCGAACCTCAAACCCTCGATGACGCCCTTCATCGCGCATCGGCCTTCGCTCGCCTCGAGGACGAAACCACGGCCCTCAGAGAAAAGCATCGAAAAGAAAAGAACCCGTCGGGCTCGCAGAACTCGAACCCAAAACATAATTCCCGTAAATCAGGAAACGTCAACGCGGTCGAGATCCCGAAGAGCTCGAAGAAATTCGAGTTCGACAAAGAAAAATTATGTGATTTTCACAACAAAAGAGGACACTCGACTGAAGATTGCTACACTCGAGCTAAAGCCGAGGCTCAAAAGCGAGAGTCCGAAAGCAAGCAAGAGTCAGAGGTCGAGGAGGAAACTCCATCCGACAAAAAGGAAAATAAACAGACCAAAGAGTCGAACACCAAAAAGCCTTCTCAAAACAAACGAGAACGGTCAAAAGAGCCGGAATCTCCCGAAACACTCCTCAGGGGTCGCGAAAGCGAGTCGAGTTCATTCTCGGCGAGCTTGGCTTGAGAAGTGCCCCGGAAAGTTCGGTGTTATATCCACCTCCGGCTCCCGTTAAGAGTTTACGCTCACGAATCAATCTCCCTCGTCTCTGCGGGGGGGGGGGGGGGGGGGGGGGGGTGCACGGGCTATACCCCCTAAACGAATCGACTTCATCTTCGGTGGCTCCAAGCTTTGCCGAGACTCAGTCAATTCAATCAAAGCTCTTCAAAGAAGAGTCGAGACCGATAAAGGGGGGGGGGGGAAATCCCAATGTTAGGTCCAGACCACGAAATCACTTTCTACGAGAGCGAAACAAGTAATCTCGATAAACCACACGACGACGCTCTCCTCGTTTGTCTAGTAGTGGGAGATGTTGAACTCTCAAGGATAATGATCGACACAAGAAGTTCGGTGGATGTCCTCTTTTACGATGCGTTCAAAAAGATGAACTTCAACGACTCCGAGATCCTGGAAGAAAAGACACCACTGGTAGGGTTCGCTGGCGAAACAACGTACTCGATGGGCTCTGTCTTCGCCCCAGTAATTGCTGGAGGAGTTCGAAGAATGACGGAGTTCGTCATAGTGGATCGGCCAGCTCCCTATAACGCAATTCTAGGTCGACCATGGATATACGACATGAAAGCGGTACCATCGACCTACCATCAATGCGTAAAATTCCCAACTCCCAAAGGAGTAAAAACCGTGTACGGACGTCAAAAGATTTCCCGCCATTGCTACATGAATGGATACAAGCAGATTGAGAAATCCCCCGCGTAGCAATTACAGAAAGAGGACGAGCTCGCCACCATGCAGACCAAAAGGTCAAACGACCCAAGTCAAATAGGACCTCCAAAGGACCTCACGACCCAAGTTTGCATAGACGATGCTCATCCCGAAAGACTCGTTGGCATTGAAATCAACCTATCAGAGCCAGTCAAAAACGAACTGGTCTCTTTCTTTAAACAGAACGTCGACTCCTTTGCATGGTCTTCAGCAGACATGAAAGGGATCAACATTGACGTAACCAGCCACGAGCTGAATGTCGACCCAACCTACAAACCGGTAAGACAAAAACGTCGAAAACTAGGTCTGGAACGAGCTCAAGCCGTCAATGATGAGGTCGATCGATTATTAAAAATCGGATCGATCAGAGAGGTCAAGTACCCCGACTGGCTTGCGAACCCCGTAGTGGTTAAGAAAAAGAACGGGAAGTGGAGAGTCTGTGTAGATTTCACGGATCTCAACAAAGCATGTCCGAAGGACAGCTTCCCACTCCCACACATCGACCGGCTGATCGAAGCCACCGCCGGACACCAGCTACTCGTACAATCAAATATTAATGAACCCCGAGGACCAAGAAAAGACTTCGTTCATAACTGATCGAGGCACGTACTGCTACAAAGTCATGCCCTTCGGACTAAAAAACGCAGGAGCAACTTACCAACGACTCGTCAACAAGATGTTTTTAGGACTCCTAGGCAAAACTATGGAAGTCTACATCGACGATATGCTGGTCAAATCTTCCAGGTATGAGGATCACATCCCCCAACTAAAAGAATATTTTATCATTCTCAATAAATACGGGATGAAACTCAACCCAGCAAAGTGTACCTTCGGGGTCCCCTCAGGAGAATTCCTTGGTTACCTAGTGACCGAAAGAGGGATCGAAGCGAACCCCAAACAGATCGCAACGTTTATAGAGATGAAATCTCCCAGAACAACGCGAGAAGTCCAGCGCCTGACTGGCAAAATAGCTGCTCTGAACCGTTTCATCTCGAGGTCGACTGATAAATGTCTGCCCTTCTATCACTTGCTCAAAGCGAACAAGAAGTTCCTCTGGGACGAAAAGTGCGAAGAACCGTTCACCCAGCTTAAAGCTTACCTAAGCGAACCACCTATACTGGCGAAACCAGTGGAAGGGGAACCCCTCTACCTCTACCTAGCTGTTTCCACGGCAGCAATAAGTGGAGTCCTGGTTCGTGAAGAACAGAACGAACAACGGCCAGTGTATTACATCAGTAAGACCTTAATCGACGCTGAAACCAGGTACCCCGCCATGGAAAAACTCGCCTTAGCGCTAGTGACATCAGCTCGGAAACTCCAACCATACTTTCAATCGCACTCGATCATAGTGATGACCTCTCAGCCACTGAGAACCATCCTTCACAGTCCAAGTCAGTCAGGTCGACTTGTCAAATGGGCTATCGAACTTAGCGAGTATGACATAGAATATAAAGCTCGGACGTGCCTAAAAGCGCAAGTACTGGCATATTTCATAATCGAGCTCCCTCCGACCGTCGAACTTGACCCGACCTCCGCCAAGAAATGGAAACTCTACGTCGATGGATCTTCCTCGAGGCAAGGATCCGGAGTCGGGGTGAAACTGGTCTCCCCAACGGGCGAAGTACTAGAACAATCGTTCAGACTGGGCTTCGCCGCATCAACTAACGAAGCAGAATACGAAGCGTTAATAGCCGGGCTCAGATTAGCCATAGCGATAGGAGCCCGGGAAGTAGACGCCTTCAGCGATTCCCAATAAGTCACGAGCCAATATAATGGTGACTACGAGGCCAAAGACGAACGAATGGAAGCATACCTACGGGTAGTCCACACGCTCGCTGAACAGATCGAATTCTTTGATCTAACGCGGATCCCGCGAGGGGAAAACACCGCAGCCGATGCCCTGGCCGCATTAGCATCGACATCAGATCCCAACCTCAAAAGGATCATACCAGTCAAAGGGATCGAGAAACCAAGCATCGACGTAGCCCTTAAAGCTCTGTCCTTAAAAGAAGACGAGCCTACCATAAAGGATGATGTCGAGCACAAGGAATGTCCCAAGGACATCAGTCGCGATATCATCGAGATTGATGATGATCTCGATCCAAGAAACGCCGTGTACATCGCGAACGTCTCCGACGTACCAATCCAAGCCGCATCCGCTAGTCAAGGACCCGAGCCTGACAATGACGAAGATTGGAGAACTCCGATCATTCGATACATTACAAATGGCGAAGTTCCCGACGACAAATGGGAGGCACGGAAACTCAAGACACAAAGTGCAAGGTACTGCGTCACACAAGGAGAGCTCTTTAAAAGGAGTCTCTCCGGACCTTACCTCAAATGCCTCAATAAAAAGCAAGCCCTAGCCGTGATCACACAGGCCCACGATGGGTCATGCGGAAGCCATTCCGGAGGACGAGCCCTGGCCGTACGAATCAAAAGGCAAGGCTACTTTTGGCCAACAATGGCCACCGAATGCGTGTCCTTCTCCAACAAATGCGACAAGTGCCAAAAGCATGCCCCGATTATCCACCAGGCATCGGAGAAACTCTCCTCTATCTCATCGCCATACCCATTCATGCGATGGGGAATGGACATCGTGGGACCCTTGGTCGCATCCGGCAAAAAGAAAGCCACACACCTATTAGTGATGACGGACTACTTCACCAAATGGATCGAAGCAGAGTCGTACCAAAAGGTCAAAGACGTTCATGTTAAAGAGTTCGTCTGGCGAAACATCGTTTGCCGACACGGACTACCCCACGAGATCGTCACCGATAACGGCCCCCAGTTCATATCAAACGCCTTCAAAGAGTTCTGCAGAACGTGGAACATAAAGCTGACTTACTCAACGCCACGCTATCCCCAGGGGAACGGGCTGGCGGAAGCGGCTAACAAGGCAATCATGAACAGCCTAAAGAAAAGACTCAAAAAGTGCAAGACGAGCTGGAGCGACGAGCTTCCAGCCGTACTCTGGGCCTACCGGACTACCCCCCGTAAATCCACCGGCGAGACTCCCTTCTCGCTGGCTTACGGGATCGAGGCGGTAGTACCAGCCGAAATCCTCGTGTCAAGCATCCGAAAAGAAGAATGCCCACGACAAGAGGAACTTAACAACAAGATGATAACTGACGAGCTCGATCTCGCCGACGAAAGGAGGAACCTTGCACTAGCTCGAATCCAGAACTACCAACAAGCCGCAGCTCGCTACTACGATTCCAGAATCAAAACTCGAAGGTTTCAAGTAGGAGAGCTCGTCTTACGGAAAGTGTTCGACCATAAAAAGGAAGAACACGCTGGAAAGTTAGGAGCAAAGTGGGAAGGTCCTTACCAGGTCACCGACGTTGTGAAGGACGGGGTCTACCGACTCAAGTCGGTGGAAACCCAGAAACCTGAACTACGACCTTGGAACATCATCAACCTCAAAAAGTACTTCCACTGAGAGTACGTCAACATAATCGAACTATGAAATGGCTTGATCCCCTTAAAAGGGTACGTAGGCAGCTCGACCTCGAGCGTAGTCACCCCCCCCCCCAACACAAAGCTCTCTCGGAGCCCGACAACTTCTAGCGAAGTCATACTAGCTTATCTTTGTGAAATCAAAATAAGTCTTTCGATCAATGTCTCTTTCTGTCATAAAAGTTAGAGTCGTTACATTCTGCAAAAGTGATATGAAATTATCTCTTCAAAAGCTAAAGTGATATGAAATTATATCTTCAAAAGCTAAAACGGTATACACTCCGAGCGGCCTGAAATGGCCTCCCCCAAATCAAGTGATATGTCGCTTCCAAAGAAAAGTGATATGAAATTATCCCTTCAGACAAGCGACCTAAAAATGGTCCCTCCTAACCGAACGAGCTGAAATGATCGTCCCCAAAATAAGCGACCTAAAACGGTCCTTCCAAACCGAACGAGCTGAAATGATCGTCCCGAAAACAAGCGACCTAAAAATGGTCCTTCCAAACCGAACGAGCTGAAATGATCGTCCCAAAAACAAGCGATCTAAAATGGTCCTCCCAAATCGAACGAACTGAAATGATCGTCCCAAAGAAAGAGATCCAGAATGATCCTTCCAAAACCTATAATTCTTCTAAACCTTATAAGGATTAAAAGAATTGGGGGGCTATCCCCCCTACAAGCAAAAAACAACGAGGTCGAGACAGTTATTCAAGCAAACGACCTCTGCACACACTCCAAATCAGACCTTTGTAAGTCTACTTCGATTCGTTCCTATATACTTAACATTTCTTTTTCGAAATTCAGTGATAAGCTCGAATTTTACATCACGAAAGAGTCGTACAACGAACTATTCTTGGCAAAGAGCTCGAGCTCAAATGCAATTGACTTAAAAGTTCGCAAGGAACTCCCTAAGGCAATTCGAGACAAGTTACCTGCTCGATCTCTCTGGAGAGGATCGAGCTACCGTAACAACCGTTTCTATACTAAAGCGTTAAACAGTAAAGTCTATGCTAAGGCATGAAAGACTCAAAAGCAATTCATAAAAGAGGACACGATGTCCTCGAGTTCGAACAAAAAGCCCACTGAGGGAAATACCAAAAACAAAAAAAAAGATCAAAGTAAAAAACCCCCTTGGGCAACAAAAGTCTGAGGAAGAAATCAAAAGCCCTTTAGGGCAACAAAGAATAAAAAGAGGACTAGAACTTCTTGGAAGGAGAGGAAGCCTCGTATTGATTCTCCATTTGATCGTCAGTCGCCCTTTCTTCCTCGAGTCGACCCTCGACCTCATCGCTAACTCGCGAGCTAACTCCGGTTGGAAGGTTCGACCCATACTGATCAAGACGAGTAGCCGCCTGGTTTAGAGGGCGTGCCAAGATCACGGAATCGTCCGACATCACCGGCAAATTAAGCTTGCTAATACTGAAGTCCGACATCGCTGCGGCATTCATTTCCTCCATGGCCAATCTTTTCTTCTCGGCCAAGTCCATCACCTCCTTGGTCAGATCCAGTTCGCCAGATGTGAACTCGGCAATGAACGCGATATTGGCCAAGGCCTCCTGAAGCCTTATCTCGGCGCTCACGGCGACCTTCCTATGGCTCTCCTTCGCCGCGATTCCCTCGAGAATTTTGAGGTATTCGCCGTTTAGCCCTTTCCTCGCCTTATGGGCCGCCACCTTGACGTCAAGCTCTCGGTCGGCGAGAGCCTTGTCCAAACCAGCCTGACATTGCGCAGCCCGCATGTCCGCAACCCGACCTACCTCAATAGCGGTTTGACTCGCCTCCTCCGCGACCGAAACCTGAGTCAAGGCACCCTGAAACTGCGCATCCAGGTCACCCACCGTCTTCCGTAGCTCCTCTTCCCGAGCCAAGGCTCCCTGCAACTGCGCTCTCAGGTCGCTAACCGTTTTCTCGATGGTATCGAGTTCACTCGCCTGCGGTATCTCTCGCAGCTCACGCTCGGCCCTAGCCGCAAACCTGTTCGCAGCCTCCAAGGCCTACGCAAAAAAAAAATGATGAAAATTAAGCATGAAACAAATCAAGAAAGCGAAGGAAGGAAATCGTTACCTTCCCAGAAGCCGCCATCATCTCGGTGTAAGAATCACCGAGAGCCATATCCCCAACAGCCGGGAGCTGAACACCTGCTGGCTTAAAATGCCTCAGCAGATAGGCAACACCCTTCGGGTCATCCGCAATCGGACATTCCTTCTGGTGCCTAAAGCGCCAGTTGAAAGTACCGGAGGAGATGGAAGAGGCAGGTCTCACCTCAACACTCTAGCTCGATCTTCTGGAGCTCACCTCTACGTCAGTTCTTTGACGCTTTGCCGCCGGAGGAGGAGGACCCCCCCGACTCCGACCGTTTGATCCTCTTGAACCATTCGACCGGGAGTTGCGCAAACCAGGCTCTCCAGACGGGATCGGGACTGGTTCCTGCCCGGCCGAAAGAGGAGGTAAATTCTCCACCCCCATGTTTGCCTCTCTGGATCCTGTGACCACTTGAACAGGGTTAGGAGGAGGGATCGAGGGAGGAGGAGGAGGCCCCTCGCCCATGGCAAAAAGAAGGGGGTTGCTCAAGTCGCCGGCCTTCATTTTCTTCGCCAGATCAACGGGATCCTTCCCGTTCCGACGGCTGCTAGATCTTCGCGACATCTTTTCGAGAGAAGGGGTGCTTGCGGTAGAACTGTCGTCCGAAACAGATCGATCTGCAGACAAGACAGATTCGAGTCAGCCCGGCAAACAAAAGGCATATAGCGTGAAAATCCTTGTACAGACTAACCAGATTACTTACTCTCTCCAGTCCGCTCGTTAATCTGAAGCGGAGCCTGAACGACTCGAGTCGAACTGGGCTGACGGAGGGAGCGTGATTCGTCTCGTGAAAGACGAGGTTGGTATGAAGGAAGTCGTCGGGCCGCAGGACCTAAGGCAGCTCGGATTCGCTGGTCTGTAAAGTTATACCAACGGATATCTCCTCTCCGAAGACGAGCTATCAAACTCGATGTAATTGGGTTCAAAGATAGTGACTCAGGAGCCTCTGCAAAGAAACCAAAAAAGGTTATTAGCAAACAGCTCGATGTCAACGAAGAACATCGAAGCGACCAGAGAAACTAATAAACCCTAGAAGCTAACCAACGCTAGCTGCCCATCTTGTCGGGATAACCGAATAATCGAAATCCTCGACCGAGTGATGGTTGATCCTGAAGTAAAAGTATTTACTCTTCCACACATCCCTCGTCGGGATCTCATCAAGGATCTTCCCATGGCGAGGAGAGAGGTAGTATGTCCCGGGAAAACGAGTGTTATGTTTTACCGAGCAAACCCTCATTAACTCCTCGACCCCAAAATCGATGCCCTCCTCGATGGCTCTGACCCCGAGCCCGATGACGTACCGAACGAAATTCGGGGTCATCTGATGAAAGGCCAGCTGGAGCTGAGCCAAAACCCATGAGATAATGCGAGGGATTGGAAAAAACAATCCGCATTTAACGAAATAGGTATAAGAGGCACAGCAATGACCCTCGACGACAGTTTCTGGGGACATCCCTGGTGATGGGATAAGTATCTCCACCTCCGGCGGGATCCGACATTTCGCCCGCAACTTCCGTATGTGGTCGACAGTCAAACTGGACGACGGGTGGGGACCAACCGGTCCTGCCGCCACGGTTGAACTTTCCCTAACCGCACTTTTTCGAACCATGATAGTCCGGTGTATCGGGAATTTCTTTTTAAAAAAAACGAAATCTCTAGAGAAGAAAGTCTCGGAGTAACAGTAAAGGGAATAAGAGCGAGAGACAAAAAAGGATATAATGAGGGAGAAGAAGTTACCTTGATGATTTGTAGTGCGAACAGTAATGGGAATCGTGCTAGGTAACTTTCCCTTTTAAACTATCTCGTGCTCAAGATCCGTGGGATCTTTTGTATCCCGCAATCCCAACCGCTTAATTCGAAATTTGTAAATGATTACGAAAAAGACCGAGACAGTTGGGATCCTCCAGTTCCTTGCAATCTCGACCGTTGATATAAGATCTAAGGGCAGGAGTGAGTGATTGACGATTGAGTCACATCCGCCGTGGTAACAGACGCGCCACAAACAGGCCCATCCGCCCAATCTTGGCCATCCGATTAAAACAAGATCCGCGAACGAGGCGAAAACAATCATTAGGGCTTCTCTAATGTCTAAAGAACGCGCGCGTCTTCCCGAGAACGTCCACCGCCCATTAACCTCGACTTGTCAAAATTAATGGGCTAGGGGGCTATTGTTGGTATTGTATTTCCCTCTAGGAAATCCGGCCCATTAACAAATAAGATAAAGGCCCATATTTACGAGCCCGTTCCAAAATCAAAGACAAAGAGACAAGCCGATTCCTATGTTGGGCCCAAACGAATAACGTCTTGACAAAGCCCGATCAATGCCAAAGTGAGAGGCGATCGAGCTCGAGCTCGACAGGAGACGGCGTGGAGATAGAGCAACTCGGTCTTCGTCAGTCCAACTGATCCACGAGAATCTCGGAGATCGTTATGAAGGCGAGGCCGAAATATCGGAACAAGAAGATCAAAGTCGAGACTATTTAAAGAATAAGTGGCGATTCCAAGACATGCCAACCCTAGCTTAGAACACTTCGACTAGATAGCTCGATCATCAATCTTTGTACTCTCTTTTCGACTGTGTTTGTTCTATATCGACGATCAATCTCAATAAAGTCTTTGATTCATAGGAAACTATACAATTTCTATATCCTAAAGTCCAAATCCACGAATATAAATTCTTAGTGTGAATCCCGGATCTCACAGATATCACATCCTTTGGTACGATACCTTGGTTTGTCCACTTCCTTGCGGCTTATACCTTGGTTTCCCACAAAAACGACACTCCTGCATTTTATCATCTTCTTTCCAAAAAAGCATGCAGTTATCAACACATACATCAATCATCTCATAAGGCAAATCAAGGCTAGAAAGCATTCTCTGGATCTAATAATAACTTTCGGCAGCCACATTATCTCCGGTAAATACTCTTTACAAGATATGCCCAATCATCCATGCAAACTTCATCTAAGTTATGATCAATTTTAATGTTCATCATCCTAGCTGTCAACGATATACATATCATGCATCCTATCATAGAGGGGCTGATTTGCTGCGTCTAACATATCATAAAATCGTTTGGAATCTAAGTTGGATTCATCAACAACATCATTATGATCATTACTTATTGTTTCATGAAATGCATCAGTATACATATCATGCATCCTATCATGCTCAGGGTAACTATGCTCCCCGTGATAGCCAAATTAATCATGATTAATAGGCAATTCATTTTCATGCTGAAAATTGATACTACTACTTCCTGCATTATACCACTTTGGCTTTCTCCGTGTTGATACCAAATAAAATAATTTAGTGTAAACTTCTATTCAATAAATGACGCCAAGTCGTTTCACTATGCATTTTCGACAAAGGCAGAACATCTTACCGCTTTCCATGGTTATCGATGTTTACCTTTCTTGATACATGAAGATTTCCACCCCGCTTTGAAACTCTTTCGTCACCACTCCTTCTACATCCTTATTTTGATACATCTAGCTTCGTAATTCGTATATAGACATTTGAAAATGAAAATTTTGTGTTTTTTTCTCTAAGGAAGTCTTTTTGGTGTTTGATTTGTGTTTCTTTTGTTTCTTTGAAGGGGTATTTATAGAAAATTTTCAGAACATAGCAACGGATTAGCAACAAAAATTATGAATCGAATTTACAACAAATTCTTTAACAACGAATTTACATCGAATGAGTGACAAATGTGCAACGTTTTAATACGTCCCAAAAAACGGATAGACCATAAAAAAAAACATGTATATCTACCAAATAAAACGTTGATTCAATGTTAATTCGTCGTTTATAGCAACTAATAAATTTAAAGGTTAATTCATCGTAAATTAACATCGAATTTACGACGAATGATTCCGGGCCCCAAAAGAGATGTAAAATTGACGTAAAATACAACGATTTTATGTCAAAATATTTGGCTTGCAAATTTTCGTCGAAAATAAAATTCGTCGTAAAAGACGATATTTAACAACAGAATAAATTCGACGTAAAATTTCCTCACAAGAAACCAATTTTCTTATAGTGGAAGAAGATGATATGTGAATGGCAAAAACCCTAATTCAAATACTTACACATTTGTCAAAGCAATGCCAGTAGTCGAAGTACTGCCCAGTGCAATGCTTGTGGCCAGAGTCATCACCTTGGGTTCTCTTAACACACGCCTGATAACCACAAAATAAAAATACTTTTGTATCAGTCAACAATGATCTTCATAGACACACACATGTCACTATGTCAAAAACAAGAACGTCCCCGTCAGTTCACGTGATATTCGAGTAGTGGCTTCACACATTTTTGTTTGCAAGACTCCTCAAGGTACTTCTTTGGATTGACTTGGGAAAGAAGTGAAGGAATTTCTAGCAGTTCCTAATCCAATTAGGCAACCCTGGTCTGAATTCCAAGCCTAGGATCTAGGGTTTATATAATTGAATCTATGGGATCTCAGATTACCTGGTGATTAGCAGCGGAAGATTTGCAGATAATCGAGATCTAGAGCGCCTCAAATGCTGCGCCTCTACTGGTATCCACACGCACACAAACTGGACAGGAGGGATGCTAGTGCCTATTGAGATCCAATCTCTTCTGAGGTTTCTGTTCAATTTCTGGTGGCTGTAAATTAGGTTAGAAGTCAGTTTAGGTCGACCATATATCTTATATATGTCGACTTAAACCATAACGGAATTAACCAACGATTAAACCGAATTAATCTGATTAATCCACGAGTTGCATCGATCGATGCACTATCGGAATCGATCGACACTGCCCCAGAATATTGATATCGAATGCATATCAAATATGCATTCACTGGATCATTACATTAATGATCAACCTCGTCTTTAACGTCCAGTTTGCTTAGGTGTGTGACCCTGTAGGATCATATAACACTAGTAATGAGTTCTTAACCCATTGATCATAAGTGGCTTCTAGCAAAGCGTTATGACTACCTAGTGTCATATGATTGTCTCATCTCGACAATACGACTTTCTCTCAGAGTAAGTACAATAGATTTCAGGACATTCCCAACAATCTCCCACTTGTACTGGAATCATCTATTCCTTCAATCCCTTCGTCACTATATCTCGATCTGGCATAAGGCAAGATCTGTGTCACCCTTATTTAGCCAAGATCATGTTCATCGAACTCCGATTTATACTGACAAGACAAACGACTGACAATCACCTCGTTTGAGTGTGGCCACACATTTCTCAGTATCAAATCTTCGATGGGCCCTGAGATATTTATCTCCTGTTATATAGGAGGGACAAATCCCTTCTTGTTCCATCCCTGTCTCTTCACACGCTTCATGATACGCCCAATCAATGCCTTTATAGTCACCAGTCACGGCTGACGTTTGACAAGGTTAAAGCGGACCAATTCACATGTAAGAAAACATGATGAACTCAGGTCTAAGGACTATACTCTATAGTCGTAATGAAAACTCTCATGACACTTATATAACTATCCCGTAGAGTTCTCATCAGTGGGTCATGTCCGATCCTGTGTTCTCCAACACATATCTATGTGATTGACTTTAATACTCTTATTAATGACTCCACGAAACTTTGTCATCAGTCACCTCACATACTAGTCTCACGCGGTTGTTAATGTCCCACTTTAACAACCTCGACCAGGGACCAACATAATTTATGTCATTTATTATCTATAGGGTTTCATGATCAAGTCACATACTTGATGACCTATAAAATGTCATAAATTACTTTGGGACTATTATTTAATAACCATTATTAAATAATACAGATGTCAGATTTCAATAACATAATCAAATTATGTTTATACGAACATCATATCATAACCAAAATTAATAACAATGACTCCCACTAAAATTAAGATCACATCTTAAGACATCTAATGCCTTTAGCAGTAGCCTGACCCTCATTCGCCCTTGCTCAGCGTGTGTCGAAAGACACTGCGTCTTGCTAAGAGTAATACCAAGAGTCATTTGCACGAAGCCCTTCTTGGAATCCTGCATATTGGACATGTGCAAGGCCTTATCACTATAAGTATCTTGACACAATCCAATTAGCTTATCCAATCTATCTCTATAGATTCTTATTCCAAGAATGTATACGGTTTCTCCCATAATTTTATCGAAAAACAACTTTCGAATCAAGTCTTAATAGACTGAAACAATGGAACTCCATTTCCGAGAAGTGGTATGTTATCAACATATAATACTAGAAATGCAATTGCGCTCCCACTAGTCCTCTTGTAAACACACGGTTCCTCTTCATTCATGACGAAGTCAAACCTTTTGACTGCTTTATCAAAACGAAGATTTCAACTCCGAGGTGCTTGCTTCAATCCATAAATGGTTTGATGAAGCTTGCATATCTTCCTAGCTTCATTAGGATCAATGAAAAACTTCAGGTTGTGTCATGCACACATCCTTTTTCCAGAATTCAATTAAGGAAAACTGTTTTCACATCCATCTGCCAGATCTCATAACCATTATGAGTGGCGGTTGCTAGGAGAATCCGAATGGACATTAGCACGGTGTCTGGGATTAGGTTTCTTCACAGTTAATACCATGAATTTACTTGAAACCTTTTGCCACCAACCTAGCTTTGTACATCTGAATATAACCATCCATGTCATCTTTTCTTCTTGAAAATCCATTTACTCTCAATGGCTTCTACACCATCGGGTAAATCAACCCAAGTCATACTTGGTTCTGTGACATGGATCCCATTTCGGATTCAGCGGCTTTCAGCCATTTTCGGATTCAAGGCCCATCATTGCTTCTTCAAAATTCGCAGGCCCGTCACTTTCAATGATCAGTAGATCACGGCAATTGGTTACGAGAAATCCATATTTCTCGGGTTCGTGACGGATCCTTTCGGATCTGCGAGCTTCAGTTTTCTGTAAAAGTCGCGCACACATATCTCATATGTATACTTTTACCACGACCTAATTAACCAAGATTTAAACCGTAGTTAATTAAGTCATAAACCAAAACCAATATTTGGTTCGCGATCTGTGTCGATCGATGCAACTTTTGTGTCGATCGACACTTCTTCAGAAACTCGCCATTTAAATGTATATCGAATATACATTCACCAGATCCTTTATAAACTTTAGGCACCACAGGTGCAGGTTCTACAACTCTTTGTAGATCCAACTGCTGCTCTTCCTCATCAGGTTGAGCAGTCTCCTGTGATTTTCGAATTTCTTCGAGTTGTACTTTTACTCCCACTGTTCTTCTTGGAAAGAAAGTCTTTCTCAAGAAAACATAGTTCCGAGCAACAAACAATTTGTTCTCGAACTGGTTGTAAAAGTGACATGCCTTGGTTTTGTTAGGACAACCAATGAAGTAGCACTTATCAGATTTGGGTGTGAGCTTATCAGAGATTAAACGTTTTATATAAGTCTCGCAACTCCAAATCTCCATGATGGATAAATCAGAAACATTTACATTCCACATCTCATGTGGTATCTCTGTAACTGATTTTGATGGAACTCTATTTAAAGTAAACTCAGACATTTCTAGAGCGTATTCTTAGAAGGATAATGGAAGATCTAAGTGACTCATCATTGATCGAACCATATCCAATAAAGTCCGATACAGGAGGAGTGAATTGTGAAACACTTTCACAATCTCTCAGATGATCACTAAATTCTTGACCTAAGTATTCACCTCCATGATCTCATCGTAGAGGTTTAATACCTTTGCCAAATTGATTATGTACTTTATTTTGGAACTCTTTGAACTTTTCAAAGATTCTGACTTATGCCTTATAAATAAGGCATAACCGTACCTTCTGAAAATATCAGTGAAGGTAATGAATTACTGAAATTTTCCTCTAGCACTAGTGCTCATTGGTCCATATACATCCGTATGTATAAAGCCCAATAAGCTTCTGGCCCTTTCATTTTGATCGTTCGCAACATGTATCGACCGACGCACCGTTTGTGTCGATCGACACTACCTCTGTTGAAAGGAGCCTTTGTCGTTTTACTTAATAAACAAGATCCACTTTACTCATTATGATTCTCAATCAAATGAGCCCAAAAGCCCATCACTATGGAGCTTCTGAATCTATTTCTCATTTATGTAGCCCAAAACGACAATGCCAGAGAGAAGTTTGACTCGTATCATTTGACTTGAATCTCTTGGTATTAATGTTATAGTTAGGCACATTCTGGTTTAGAACATAAAGTCCATTCTCTAATGGATTGCTACTATAAAATATATCACTGTAATCAAATGAATAACACTTATTCTTAACTTGAAAACTGATATCCTTCCATATCCAAACAAGGAATAGAAATAATCTTTCTGCTCATAGCAGGTACATAGTAGCAATTTTAAGTTCAAAACATGCCATAGAAGGAAAAACAAATGAAATACTCCTACGGTTAATGCAGAAACTCTTGATCCATTCCCAGTGATAGGTCCACTTGTCCTTTCTCCATAGTCCTACTTTTGCTCAGGCCCTGCACATTTTCACAAAATATGAGTACCATAGCTGGTATCCAATACCCAATAAGTAGGACTATAAGAAGTAACATTTACTTCTATAACATAATACCTGAAGAAGAAGTCTCGTACGTCTTCTTCAGCTTCTCATAATCTTCCAAGAATTTATTGCAGTTTCTTTTCAAATGCCCATAACCATTACAATAACGGCACTTAACATCTTCAGAAGGACTGGTTTTAACCTTAGGAACATGGCCAGAATCGCTTGGATTCACAATCGAGCTTGTCTTGCCATCACCTTTGTTCTTACCAAGTTTCTTAAACTTTTTACCCTTTTGTGCCATAAGGACATTTGGGTGTCCTTCTTGATGTTAGGTTCATCAGTCTTAAGCATCCCATGCAATTCAGTCAACGTCTTCGTCAAGTTGTTCATGTTATAATTCATAACAAATTGATCATAGCTTGACGGCAGTGACTGAAGAATGATGTCAGTAGCCAACTCTTGGCTAATGGGACAGTCCAGTTTCCCAAGGTTATCAATATAACCCATCATCTTAATGACATGAGGACTAACTGGTTCGCCCTTTGGTAGCTTGCACTCAATCAGAGACCTAACCGTCTGGTATCTCTGAGTTCGTGCCTGCTCCTGAAACATACTTTTCAGGCCAGTGATCATCTCTTTTGGCGACTCCACGTACTCATATTGCTTCTGCAATTCCGAGTTCATGGTAGCCAACATGAGACAACTCACATCCACCGCATCATTAGAATGCTTATCCCAAGCATCCTTATCTGACTGCCAGGCATTGGCTCGGTACTTCTTGGGGAGAACTTTCTCAAGGACATAGTCCTTTTTCTCCTGTTTGAGAACAATTCTCAAGTTCCGATACCATTCAAGAAAGTTGGATCCATTTAACTTGTCCTTCTCAAGGACGGATCGCAGGAAGAAATTGTTACGATGGTTTGTGCTAGACATAGCTGAAAAATAAGGGAGGTTTTAGTTATGATGTTCAAGAAATGAGAAGTCTTAACTATTAAGAAAACTTGCATTATATTCAAACAATGTTTCCTCAGATGAATATAATGATCCAAGACCCTTACTTCACTAAACTTGAGTGAGCCACTGGCTATCACCCAAATTTTAGCTATCTAGGTAAGCAACTCTTTGCTAGTTATATCCAATATAACTCTTGGTTGTGGATTGACATCTCATGTCCAATCCACCTGATGTCTCTGAGCCCAAAACGATTTTGATGGCCCAGTCAAGTAAACCAATCTCTTCAGTCATGTAATTGTTGATGTCTTGCACTGCAAGTCCATCAACACGATTACCTTCTGTCTTACTCATGAAATTGTGGACATCTTGCACTGCAAGTCTATCGCACAATTAGATGGGTCTTGACAGTTGACAAGATTGGAAAGACATCAAGTATCACTTGATATTTGGTTGAGGAACGGAACCATTTAAAACGTTCAGTTTTATTATGTTTTAATTCTTCTAATTAAATGATTTGTCTTGGTTTGGTTTTGTGATTTCAGGTTCAATAACCTAACCAACAAACTTGATGTCGACCGACACTACTATAGTGTCGATCGATGCAGGATAACCAAAAGCAATCCGCGATAACCGATCAATCCAATTGATCCGGTTTTGAATACCGGTCAGCGTCGATCGATGCTACGTTAGCATCGGTCGATGCCAACCCAATCAAACCAATCGCAATTAAACCATTCACAGTGTTCGACCATCTTTAACCAAGCTCGATAACCGGTCCAATCCAATTGAACCGATTCATCAATCTCGCGAGGTTTGTGTCGACCGACATAACATTTGTGTCTATCGATACTAGGCGAAAACTGAGTTTTATTCGGGTTTTCGCCTTGTGTCGATCGATGCCGGATTGGCAACGATCGACACCATGCGAAAAACCCTAAATTTTATTTGGGCTTTCGCCCTGCATCGATCGATGCCGGATTGGCATCGATCGACACCATGCGAAAAAACCCTTAAACGTTTTCGAAACAGAACCCTAAACTAGGTTTTCAGGAAAACGAATTTTAGCAAGTTTGTATCAACCATACACAGATTCAGATTCAACCAATCTAATCAACATGCTACAGATTCAATGGAACCCTAAAGCTCTGATACCACTGAAGGAATTTCTAGCAGTTCCTAATCCAATTAGGCAACCCTGTTCTGAATTCCAAGCCTAGGATCTAGGGTTTATATAATTGAATCTATGGGATCTCAGATTACCTGGTGATTAGCAGCGGAAGATTTGCAGATAATCGAGATCTAGAGCGCCTCAAATGCTGCGCCTCTACTGGTATCCACACGCACACAAACTGGACAGGAGGGATGCTAGTGCCTATTGAGATCCAATCTCTTCAGAGGTTTCTGTTCAACTTCTGGTGGCTGTAAATTAGGTTAGAAGTCAGTTTAGGTCGACCATATATCTTATATATGTCGACTTAAACCATAACGGAATTAACCAACGGTTAAACCGAATTAATCTGATTAATCCGCGAGTTGCATCGATCGATGCACTATCGGAATCGATCGACACTGCCCCAGAATATTGATATCGAATGCATATCAAATATGCATTCATTGGATCATTACATTAATGATCAACCTCGTCTTTAACGTCCAGTTTGCTTAGGTGTGTGACCCTGTAGGATCATATAACACTAGTAATGAGTTCTTAACCCATTGATCATAAGTGGCTTCTAGCAAAGCGTTATGACTACCTAGTGTCATATGATTGTCTCATCTCGACAATACGACTTTCTCTCAGAGTAAGTACAATAGATTTCAGGACATTCCCAACAAGAAGTACCTGCTAAACTCATTCACTTTCCGACTATTGCTAGGGGTAGCCGGATCGCCTGTTACTAGACTATCGTGTAAACTGTCTGAGCCAAACTAGGCTCAAGCCCACACTTTCCACACAATTTTTTTTTTGTATTTAGAGTAGGTTCTATTCTTGCGGTTTATTCTGGTTTCTTTTTATAAACCCTATCGGCTGATCACGACGGGGAAAGACGTGATCGGTGTAATGGCTGCTCCTTGGTCTTTGGCTCTTGAATGGTCGCTTTATTGGGTTGGTGATTGGCGACCAACAACTTTGTTTCATCTGGTTTAAAAGTATCATTCCAAACAAAATAAAACATTTCACATAAATCACAAACACTTTATAACTCCCATATCGGTGTTATTGACAAATATTTTGATTGGGACTCAGGGTTATGATTCTAATGCTCCAAACAAATATTATCGTGAGCCACTATTGCCTTAATGTTTAATGTTGATTACATAATTTGTACCAAGTTTGCCGTATGCTGTAACGCCCCTTTCCCATTCTCCGCTGACCGTCAGCTGACCGGTCAACAATCAAACAAGAACATGATCGATCGAACCCGAGCAAGTCGAACGGGAAACGTTCGCCACAGGACGAAGCCAAAGATAGTTCGGTTTGAGACAAAAGGCTCGCACCAATCTATCTTCGACTCCGCTATCCTCATATCCATAGTACAAGCAGTACTACTTGCACTACTTCAATGAGTTGTGTCGGTTCGGACTTAAACCTCATATCAGGGAAACAATTTCATTTTTAAGTAATCAAACGTTGAATACAACGTTTAACTGGTTTTACAAAAAATCATCAATATAAACATATAAACAATCAAAATCATGAATATAGCGCAGCTGCCGAACCGAAATAAAAACACCCAAAACCCTGAATCAAAACCCATCACAAGCAACCCGAAGCTACACCGAGGACCTCCCGCGTCCGTCGCTGCTAAACCTGAAAAACACAAAAAAAAATCTAATGAGCGATCAAAGATCACCCAGTGAATCGGCTCCCCACTAAAGGCTTCTAATATATCTAAAACTACAAATTCCCGCCCAAAACCCAAAATAACAATCAGCAGGAATAAACGGTCGATCACGCACTACCACGTCGTGATAAACCCACACACACGATCAATGCCAAAATAAAGAGAAAAGGAAATCGAAGGCACTGCGGCACATGTCCTCGATTAGACTCGGTCTATCTAACGCGTGATAAAAGAATAATAAAACAATACTGGGCCCTACGATCTCGGTAACTTCCACGGGTTTACATCGTCACCTATATGGCAACTAACCCTCGACTCTTAAACGTGTACACAAGGTCCCACGAATAGGACACCGTTCTCCGTCCATCGATACGCGGTGACTCCTGTTACCCCCGATAACCTGAGTTTCCATGTGATTCGGCCCTAGGACTTGACCCCGTATTCTCCGAATCACACACCTACCGGCGTCACCCGATAGGTTAACACCATAACCAGAATCACCGTGATTCGGTTAGGTAAAACCCGAGGATCCAATCGGGTCGGAAGTACCGGAACGTACAAAGAAAACCTAGGCTCGCGGAATCTAACGCACCCTAGAATCCTAGTGCCGAAAAGTAAACACGCAGACTCACTGGGACTCTAGCACGGTCACGCAATCAACAATAAGAATAATAATAATAACCAAACCCATTCCGCAAGCCACTACCCTACCACCGCTCTGACTAGGTAAGATACCTAGTCAGCACCAACTAACTTACCCAGTCCCATGACCGGAGTAAGTGTCCACAATGATTGCTCGGCCCAACACCGAGCAGTCTAATAAACCTGCACAGAAACTCACAACAACAACAATAACACAGAAACACACAAACACAATCAATCA
This sequence comes from Orychophragmus violaceus, assembly GCA_030180135.1. NCBI lineage: Eukaryota > Viridiplantae > Streptophyta > Magnoliopsida > Brassicales > Brassicaceae > Orychophragmus > Orychophragmus violaceus. The sequence goes on along the minus strand of CM058234.1, from coordinate 62,504,678 downwards.
CACAATCACCTCAAGCAGGCCTATTAGGGTTTCTAAATCTTTTACTTCATTCTCGTCCGCTACCTTGGTTTAGCGGATTGCTAACCCGTAGACGGCTCACAACACATCTCACTTCTTTATTAACCCATCCTAAGTATCTTTTAACAACATTCTCGATCTGTCGGTTTAGAGTAAGTAACTTACTAACTCCCCGACATATCATTATTAACTAGTTGATTCATTACCCAATTCCCGCTAATAAACCTAAAACCCAATCCCGTTATAATATTCTATACGTTCGTTCAGGTTAAATTCATATTTTAAGGTTGTCTTAATTTCTCGTATATAGATTCATTAATACTTGTTCTTTATACCTATATATCTGCATATACGATCCTATTCAAACGGTCTATATGAATGCAACAATCAATATTTTAATAGCAATCTAGCGGCACACAATCGGTTAATCTTTTTAATTCTAAAACCCTAATCATGCTTAATCGGTCCTATCCGGTTTATTATTAAATGTTCAATTAATTATTATTTACTATTCAATTTGATTAACGGGTATGCAACCTAATACTACGGTTTAGTAATTTCCGGTCTAAATGATTTTACAAGTTTCCGAGCCGACTCACAGAAGTAGTCGCGGAACGACGACTCGATGTGAATATGAATTCCCGAGATACCCGATACAAATCCCGAACTTCCGAACCTCGAACTCCGAATCCCGAACACACCTGAGTCACTGAACCACTGAACCAATAAACCACTGAAATAAACCGATCCAATTTACCCCAAAATAAACCGGTTTGATTAAACCGGTTTGAGATTGAACCGTTGACGGGTTCAACTCACTTTGACCCGGTTTAATCAACCTCAAACCATCTCCAAATTTCAAACAGACTGTACCACTAAACCCCTTGAAGAACCGGCTGACTTTTGGCGGCGGAGAAGCTTCACCGGCGGCGGAGCTCCGGCGTTGACCACGGCGGCGAAGGGTTGACCGGCGGCGGAGGCTACTTTTTCGGCGACTTCCGACGGCGAACCACCTACCAATCTGCTCAGAATCACCAGATCTACTCATTTACAACCTCAAAATAACTAAAACTGATGAAGAAAAGGAAGGATCCCACAAACCCTAAAGAAGCGGTTGCTCCTTGGCTGGATTCCGGCGAACTCCGGCAATTACAACGGCGGCGGCTGGCTGTAAAAGATAGAGGAGGCTGAGATAAAGCTATAGCACTTTGTAGATCAAGATTTGGGTTAATAGAGAGAAAGTTATGGAATTTCTTGTATAAGAAGGTATGATGAACAAAGCTAGGGTTCTTGGGTTTTTCTTGAATATTCAAAGGATCTTCAAGAGTTTCTGGAAAAAGCTTGCATATTCTTGAGTGGAAGAGAGATAGAATCATAGAAGATATCGAGAGAGATTGGAGTGGTTTGGTGATGGAAAAGAGAAGGTATGAGCTTACTTGTTCATCAAGTCATGATGAACATGCAAAGGATTTTTGGTGAATCTCCAAGAACAAGATGAAAAGCATGCATGAGCTTAATGTTTCTGGAAAGAGAGAGTGAGAGTGGTCGAGAGAGAGCAACAAGAGTTGGGAGAGTTGGTTAGATTAATTGAATGTGATAAGATGGTTTGTGCATGCAAATGGATTCATTGAATTTTGGCATGCATGGCACTCCACTTAGGCTAAGTGGCGACATGGGGTGAGGACAGGTGTCCTTCTGGGCATTTTTGGTTGCCAAATCACCTCTTAAACCAATATTAACCAACCAATAATCCCATTTCTTCCATTGCTCGGTTGACGGTTTTTCGGGTTTAATATTTTAGAAACCTTCTGTACGATCCCATAAATCCCCAAACCTCCATGATAAGATTCTCCATGCTATTTTATGAATTTAGAATTTTGAATCACTCCGTTCGGGTCTACGTAGCTCCAGATATGGATTTTCAAAGTTTCTTCGGTTTTGTCGGTTTCCATCCCGACAAGCCGAAAAACACATCTCCGCTCCGATTCCTCCAATTCTGATCTTATAAACATTTTTTATGTTAAAACATAAGAATATTTGGCTCGTCTTGACTTCCGTCTCGAACTTTGGTAAAATTACCATTTTACCCTCGACATTGGTAAAATGACAATTTTACCCCTGGTTGACTTTCTGCTGCCCGTTGACCGTATTTTTGATACGGGGTATCACATATTCCATAACCCCTTTCAAGTATCCAAATCCTAGTTGCTTCGTCAAGAACACAGAAGAAGTCTCAATTTACCAAGCTTCCTAATAGTGATTCTACATTTCCACCTCATAATTTGTGATTTATGTGATATGTTTTATTATGTTTGTAATGATACTTTTATAATTCATATTCTATAAAAATTAGTCAAATACATATTGATGTGAGAAATAAATTTATAAACCAAGATATGGTGATTGAAAAATCAAGTTATAAATTTTACAAAACCCAAACGAGCGCGTGACCCAATGCGCGATTTGTTTATTCTCTCCCAAACCTCTCAGTCTAAGTTCGTCAGTTTCATGCGCGTTCCGCTTCTCTGCTGTCCGGTTTTCGTCGGCGTGCGGGGAGGGCTCCCCTTTCTTCTTCTTTTTTCGATGTGTGGTGGCCTTGTAAGGATTGAGTCATTGTCGGAGCAACGGAGTTTTAGATTGGTTTTGTGTTAGTGGTGTGCTACTTGCTCTGGCGGCGAGTAACGGGTTCTTGGTGGTTTCGAGGCGCGACCCTGCACTCTGCTCGTCCGAATCTACTCCAAAGGACGGTGGTGGCTATGGCGGCGTTTTGGTGCTTAGGTTTTTTACGAATCGCGACACGGACCGATGATTTCTCTTCTCGTTGTGGCTTGTCTATGCGGTTCAAAAAGGACGACGGCAGTTCGTGCTCAATGGCGACGACTGTGCGACTTTATTCTGGTGAAATCCCGACGGTTCACTTCTATTTCATTTTGTAACGTCTAAATATTTCATTTTGATTAATGATATTAACATATCAAAAAAAAAAGATATTGTGATTGGTGCTGATGTTTATAACATACATATTACTTGCAAGGAAATACTCTACGGAATGGAAGCTGGTTATGCTTCTTCACAGTTAAACATTTCAATCGTCTCAAATATTCTTAGTGAGATTTGCATTTCAAATATGAATCTATCAAGTTTGACGCGAGAGAAACAATAGACAACATGGAATACCAACACCGCCACGAGCTTGACTTGTATAACTTGGATCATGGAAAAGCAATCATAAGAAAGAAGACATGAGCTATAGTTCGCAGCAAGCACATCGCCCTGAAAAAACTCGAAGCACTCAAAACACAATCAGCAAAACAACAGTTTTAATTTCAAATTCCAAGCTTTATGTAATATATGTAAAATATACTAATAAACTAATGTATTTATTGTAACTAATTTTTTTGTTTGAATATAATTTTATATTTAATTAAAAATAAACAAACTAAAAGAGAAGAAATAATAAGTTTATGATGTTTGTGGTTCAAGAAAAAAAAACTTCAATATTTTCAACGTAATTTGGAAAATACTTATGTGAGAATTATTGAAAACTCCACTCAAAAGTATTTTTTCAAATAAAAAAGTGTATTTTCTCAATTTTTAGTTTTCTACAAAATTTTCATTTTTGTGATATGTCGAATATGATTTTTCATGCTTCTAACTACTTTGAATTTATTTATTTTGTAAAAGTTTTTTACATTTTATTTGTGTTACATATTTTTGAACCCCTTTTTTATTTTCATCTTTAAAAAAAATTATAATCATTTGCATAATTTTTTTTCTTATTTGAGCATGACATATTTTTTATCAGAATTTTCTCTTCATATGTAATTTTATCTCTTATTTTCAAATATTTATAGCATAATTTGATTCTAAGTATTAATATATATGTATGGTTTTTATTTTTATTTTTAATATGTGTAACTTAAAAATCATTTAACTAATTTTAAATTTAAAATATTTTTCATAATTTTTATTTCCAATAAATAGTTCACATTCTTGTATTAATATTACACATAAAATTATTCTTTTTTTCCTTATTCCATATAACATTTTCATTTTTGTTTCCTAGAAAATTTTCATTTTGTGATTTGTAGGATAAGTTTTTTCCTTCTTTTAATCACCTTAAATTTTATTTATTTGTCTACAAACTTTGTACATAATTTTAGTTTTTAACATTTGTTTAGTGGTTTCCTTGACTTTCTTTTCTAATTATATGTTTTGTGTTGTTTTTATAAGTTTTTGTGAATTATTGTTTTTAGTAGAATATAAAACTGTGTGGATTAATTTTTTTCATTAATATCAGTTTAAATATTTTTTAAAGTGGACTTTTTTTTATAGTCGGCTAACAAAGTGTACTTAAAATGGAGAAAACAATTCTTGATCTTATATATGATTTTCATCATTTGAAATACCTAATCAATAAAATAAAATATTTTTTAATAAAATGCTTAACAAAATACTGATATCAAAAAGTGAAGAAAAGACCTGAGGCACCTGGTTGGGTCCCACATTAACCCGTGACACCGTAAAAGCAAGACACGAAATTGCCATGTTATCACAAAAGCAAGCCACGTCACACATGTCTCACTGTCAACACTTGCTTTTTTTGTCTATATAAGGAGACCCACAAGCTTCCTCTTTAATTTCTTTACCAACAGCAAACATATAAAGCGAAAGAAAAGAAGAAGAGAGCGAGAGAGAAATGGAGGAAGACAATAACACAAACGTGATCGCACCTTTCGTTGTGAAGACATATCAGATGGTCAACGATCCTTCGACCGATTGGCTCATCACTTGGGGACCTGCACACAACAGCTTCATCGTCGTTGATCCTCTCGACTTCTCTCAACGCATCTTGCCTGCTTATTTCAAACACAACAATTTCAGCAGCTTTGTTCGTCAACTCAACACATATGTAATTACACCAAGCCCAACTCGAGACTAATTGTCCTATGATCGGAACTAATACTAATTTGCTATTTTTATTTGCAGGGATTTAGGAAAGTGGATCCTGACAGGTGGGAGTTTGCGAACGAGCATTTTCTCAGAGGGCAGAAGCCCCTGCTGAAGAACATAGCGCGTAGGAAGCACGGCCGAGGGATGATGTACGGTCAGGATTTGGAGGACGGTGAGATCGTGAGGGAGATCGAACGGTTGAAAGATGAGCATAGGGAGCTTGAGTTGGAGATTCAGAGGATGAACCAAAGGATCGAGGCGACGGAGAAGAGGCCTGAGCAGATGATGGCGTTTCTCTATAAGGTCGTTGAGGATCCCGATCTCATATCGAGGATGATGCTCGAGAAAGAGCGGACACAGCAAGTCTCCGACAAGAAAAAGCGTCGTGTCACGGTGAAATCCGAGGACGAGGAAGAAAACGGGAGGGTCTTTGGGGTTACTTCACCGTCGCCTTCTCCGCCTGAGAATCTTTACCGGACTCAGTCGCCGGAGAATTCTATGGGATGGGTTGTTCCGATGCAGAGGCCGGGGCAGTTTGTTAGTTACCACGGGACCGGTCATCTCGTAGCAAACTCGATGATCTCAACATCTTCGTCGTCGTTATCATCATTAACGTCAACGTTTTCGTTGCCGGAGAGCGTAAACAGAAGCGGCGGAGGATGTGAGAGTATTCAGGGAAAAACAAGGTACAATGAAGCGGCGATGTTTGGAGGAGTGGTAGAGTCAAATCCACAAACACCGCCTTATCCGTTTTCTTTGTTTCGAGGTGGCTTTTAGACTTAGTTACGTGAGTATTAAGACAGGGAGACAGATCAGTAGTCATATCGTTTGATAGAAAGTTGACAGTATACATTTTCCGATTATATTGTTGAAAAGTTCATTCATATGTTGACTTTTTTTTTTTGAAGTATTTTCAGGGGACTTGTAATTTATTCACACTTTGTAATAACAACAATTTTGATCTGCTTGATTGTTTTGGGTTTTCTAATTTAAGTATTAGAGCTTTTTCTCTTTTTTGTAACGACAACACCACCTTTTCGACTTTATATTCTCTTGTAAAATTACTTTAAATTAATAATTTGGTTTCATATATTGAAATTTTATCCAAATGTTTTTCACTGACACTTAATTTTTTGGTGGAGGCCGGCTTTCTTCTTCCTTTTTATAGCCGGTTTCGTCGTAGACGAAATTCAGATTAATACCCGAAGCCCGCATAAATCTGAGTTTTAAATAATTTCATGCTTAACATGAATCGATTCTTAACCTAAATCAGTATGGTTAGTCCTTTTTTTTTTTTGACATCTTCAGTATGGTTAGTCTTTAAACAAGTGTAAACCACTAATCCCCTAACACTTGATTCTGCGTCACTCTATCAAAGATTGAGATCAAAAGCTTTTGGAAATGTAAAAAAATGTTGTAAACCAATGTGTTGGTAGCCTAGTGGTAACATAAAGGAGTTGATTCCCTTGTGTTCCGGCTTCAAACCATCCTTGGTACGAAGAGTTATTTTTTAAATAAAATTTTTTAAATATTGTCTTCGGGTTTGGGGAAGATTATGGGTCTAAAGACCGAAACTTCCACTATTTACAAAAAAAAAAAAGTTGTAAAAACCATATACGAAAAGAAACTAGCTTGTGTTTCTATCCTAAAACTGGGACAAATCTTGTGTTTTCAGTTTAAAAGTTGCAGCATAAATTTGTACCTCCATTTTAGAAAGCAGGAGAGTTTAGGTTGGAGAGACCACTCTCTTAAACAACGATTGATTTAATTGGACCGGCATGGACCACCTGATGTCTCCCACATGAACGCGTGTCGAAACCAGATAGTGGTAAGATCTTTTTATAGATGTGCGGGTCCCACGACAATATTGTCGGCTCTACGATACGCATATATCAAGTAAACTGTAGCAGATGACAAAAAAAACTAAACTGTAGCAATTTTGTTGTTATTCATGATCAATTTGATCAACTACGATTGTTTTTTTTAAGGCTTTCGTATTAATTTTTTTTGGTTTTCTGGAGATAAAGAAAATTAAAATATTTATGATTAAAAAAAAAGTCTAAATTAAATTTCCATTGAACCCGGACAAAATATAGATCCAAAACAAAATAAAATCCAAAAATCAACTCATTAATGAGACGAAATTGTGATAGAGAAGCCGCAGAACCATGACCGAAAACAGGGACGAAGGAGACATTGAGAAAACGACAGATCAGAAAAAGTTGCCGAGCTGGTTTATGCTACCGCCGAGAGATCCCGTTCAAGACCCGCCACGTCTTCGAGCAACAAGCTTACTAAATGGCCTTTGACGATTCAAACATCCCCACCAAATCAAACCGTCAATTGCCGCCTCCTCGTGAATCCTTCTCCCATATACACTTAATTACCTAAAACCCTGAGCCAAGAAAAATGACGAGTTCAACCTTAAAACCGGCGAGTTTAGCCTTTGAGGGGACTGGCAGACCTCGCTCTCAACAGATCTGACATGCCGAAGACATCCACCACAGCCTGGAGAGAAGACACCGTAGACCCGCCAACGAAGGTGCGCCACTGACTTTGAAACTGGAAACTATACACATCCACATAATGAAGATCCAGCGTAAAAAACAACATGCAAAAGAAAGGAGGGGCCCTCTCCCAGCCGCAGGAGAGAGAGAGAGAGAGAGAGAGAGAGAGAGAGAGAGAGAGAGAGAGAGAGAGAGAGAGAGAGAGAGAGAGAGAGAGAGAGAGAGAGAGAGAGAGAGAGAGAGAGAGAGAGAGAGAGAGAGAGAGAGAGAGAGAGAGAGAGAGAGAGAGAGAGAGAGAGAGAGAGAGAGAGAGAGAGAGAGAGAGAGAGAGAGAGAGGTCAATTTGACTACGATTGTTTTTAGATGGTAAGAAGATTTGTGATCCGTGGATCTCTACCCACTTAAAACAGAATCCAAACCATGTTAATTTTAATTTTTTTTAGAGAAATTTTTTTTCAACATAGTCCGTTATCTCCAAAACACTTATTTTATCGGTATTCAAAAGGTTTACTATTAGACTAACATCACGTTAGTAACTACAATTGTTTCGTTAATATTTGAATACAAGTATTATATGTCAACTTATTTTTATGAACTTTAAATCACTTTTGTAGAATTAAATATTTACTCAGTAGTCTTCTTTACATGTCTAATGTGTAATTAGTGGTTTATTTCAGATGTTAATTAAAAATTCCTTATATATAAAAGCAGATGTTTGAGGCTCTGGAGGCTATCCACATCAGCAGTGAAAACTATATTCAGAAGCTGCCACGTCATCAGATTTATTTCTTAATATAATTGATAATTCCATATGAAAATCACGCAAGGTTAGTTTAATTTTCATTAAACAAAAAGGAACAATTTATTTTCTTGAAACTGGAACGACATGCTTTCCCAACAGAAGCCAAAGAGGGGAAAACGAAAAGCGGAGAAAAAAACAACTACCAAGTTATACCGAAGACAGAGCAACTCACAAAAGAAATTGATCGGTGAACAAGTTGCTGCCGGATGGCCACCGTGGTTGTCTGCAGTCTTCGGGGAAGTTCTAAGCGGATGGCTACCACAAACAGCCGGATTCTTTCGAGAAGATTGAGAAGGTAAGAGAGAAATCTGTTTTTGGGTTTCTTTTGAGCAATGATTTCAAAGTCTGGTCATTTTTATGTGTAAATTGGATCAGGAAATGAGATTGGAACGCGAAAGCTTGAGATTTTTGTCTAGAGATATCCTGATTTTGAGGAGACTGGATCATCCCAATATCATCAAATTAGAAGGTTTGGTTACTTCCATGATGTCAATTAAAAGCCCCTCTAGGTTCGCTTCAGTCAGCCTACAACCATCGCTTCTCCGACGGACATTTTTGATTCCGAGCATCACACGAACTTGAAAGAGAGTGTTAGTTTCGTCTTCGATCCGATCACGCATGATCTGGTCAAGGTCACGGCCATCCAGTTTTGCATTCTCAGCCCTGCGGACATAGTGAGCCTCTTCTCTTTCTCTTTACGCCTTGCTCCGCCGCGATTGTCTATACCTGGTTTCTAATGGTTCTTACCTTGGTTTATTTCAGCATAATGTATCGGTTGTAGAGTTTGTGCATAGTATGACGACCATCGACAACGGTGAACCAAAGAAAGGAGGACTGAGAGATAGTCAGTTTGGTACTAGAGATATGCGCACCATGGGTTTGACATGTATGGCTAATCTGCGTGACTGTCCCGGGCATTTTGGTCGTCTTCAGCTCGCCAAGCCAATGTTTCATATCGGTTTTACTAAAACTGTGTTGAGTGTTATGCGATGTGTTTGCTACTATTGCTCCAAGATTTTAGCTGACCAGGTATGGAGAAAATCTTCTCTTCTTTTGCTTATTGAGGGTGTGCTGATAACTAAGATTTTGCAATCCTTTGAGGTACCAATTCCTCAAGCTTATCGAAGTAGCTTTGAGGTATCGAACCTATTCTGGGACGGATAAGACCAATAAGTATACACTAAACCTTCAGAGTCAAATCTAACAATTTGGTTTTCAATTTCTAACAATCCTAACGAAAACAATTCAAAATGAAGTAAATAAAAGCAAATAAACAAGTGATTCAATCAATGATAAAGATAGGGCACAAGGTTAAGGTCAACGGATAGGTGACTCGGGATGATCAAGGATCCTAATTCAAACTTCAACAAGCTAATCTCCTAGCAAGGAACACAATAAGTTGATTAGTTTAATCTCTTAATACTAATCTCTTTACTTAATCCTAATCCAAGAACAAATTCTCATTTGTGAATTAAAATCAAGCAAGCAATCAAACAAGTTCCAAACAACTAACAATCACTCTAAACATACATTCTCATGCGCTAGAATGTGAAAGTTCTATCAAAGCTATGAACAGGAATTTCATCGAACATGTTGTGAACAAGAAATCTTAAGCATCCTAATCAACTTGATCAAGGCTAATTAGGCATTAAACACACTTTGACAGATGAGATTTTAAACAATCAAGCACTAGAAATCCATTGATCACCCCTAATCAACCTAATCCTACCTAACCCATAAGCCCTATGAAGAACTACTCACTAATCTTCATATGAACAACAAAATCCATAGAAATAGTGTTGATCATTGAAAATTAGAAATAGATTGGAGAATCAAAGGAAGAAATCACAAGAAAAGAGTACTAGATTCAATCAAGAAATCAAACTTGTTCTTACAAGTGTTTTCAACAATAAAAAATGCATAAGAGACTGTAAAAAGATAGGTTTTTGGCTTAAAAAGTCATTAGGGTTCGAGCCGGGTCAACCCGGAACAAACCGGGTGTTGACCCGGATCCAAGGCAATTTCTGGGACGCGTATCGGTCGGCGTATCGGTCGGCCAGACCGATATGGACTCTCGGATTTTTCTGGGAAGGGTCGTATCGGTCGGCGTATCGGTCGGCCAGACCGATACGGACTCTCGGATTTTTCTGGGAAGGGTCGTATCGGTCGGCGTATCGGTCGGCCAGACCGATACAGACTCTCGGATTTTTCTGTGTTGAGATGCATCCAGTAAATCAGGCATAACTCTCTCCATATAGCTCCGAATGACTTCAAACCACCTCCATTAGAAAGCTAACTCAATTTCCCATGATTTTCATTCAGAATCCCAGAGCTAAAAGTTAACGTAACATCTTCATATGACTCAATCTTTCAAGCTCATCGGTTTGGTCTTTCATCACCATTTAACTTGCAATCACTCATTTGGCCTCCAAACTCTTCCAAACATCCTTAGCAACTCCAAGAACCTACAAAACAAAGGAAATACTCCAAATGCAAGCCTAGAATGCCTAAACCTAGCTCTAGATGATCCTATACTCTAAACACATCAATGACCAAAGAAATGAAGTTAAAGGAAACTAAAAAGAAGTAAAACACGATCCTAACATTAGCCTAAATGCACGAAAATACAAGTATATCATGTGCAGATGATGATTAAAGAGTGCCAAAACGATAAACAAGAACTTGCTGCCGATGTGGTTCGTTTTTTCTTTGGAATGAATTTGCACCTCCTTTTGTTTTGGCTAATATGATAGCAAGTGCGCTTCTCGCAGGTTTAAGTGTTTAAAAGAAGATTAGCGATGAAGATTGTCAATGCTTGTGGTTCAACCCTAAGTTTGCTCGACTTGATTGGGTGATTCTTCAAATCCTTCCTTTCTCCACCCCATGCCAGACCCAGAATGATGATTAATCCCACCGACCCTATTGAGGCAAGTCAAGTTTGGATTTGTGTCTCATGTTGGCATTGTTCTATGTCTATATGTGATTACATATAGTGGATGTTATTCCAAGATCTCTTGGTACTAATGTTGAGGTAAACTAAATCAAATATGTACGGTTTACAACTATCTTAAATTAGGCTCATGCGATCTAAACGCTTACAAGTTTGCTCTTTTGTTGTTCCAATTAGGCTCACATGATCGGTTTTGACCTTGAAATTTGGAGATATTAGACATTTTACGGAGAATGAGCTATGTTACGCTGAGACAGGAAGCTCATCGGAACAATGCTGGAAGAGATTTAGTAAAGTTTTGGAAAGTGGTGGTTTCACGGAAAGACGAGAAATGGTGGCTTCCGGTGTTATGTGTTCCTGCTGAAGGTTTATTGGAGGATTAACGTCAAAAATTGAGTCACAAACGCGATTGTGCCAATCAGATACATACATCAGCATTGGCCATTAACGACACCACTCTCAATGACATGGATATTCCTGATTCTTACCTCACCACTCTCCCAAAGGTATATTATATATGCACCAAAAGATATATAGCATATATGTTATAACTCTGTATATGTGAAATGAATTATGAATCTGTGTGATCATGTAATGTGAAACTGTTGTAATCAATAATGTGTTTTCGCTATTTTCCGAGCATAGTGGGTAAGCAAGTGTAGGAGATGTGATATACAAGCAACTGTGACAGCCAGGAGCTTACTCTTCTGTCTGAAACAGCGATACACTGAACTCTCTCAGACCTCACTTTACGGTACGGAGCACCGGACCTTCACGGTGTTGAAGAGTATAATGTCAGGGTTAATCTATGGAGCGCCGGTTTCATTTTAACCAAGTTATTATTTGGTAGACCGATTTTGCCAGGTCATACCGAGGTTAGTTCTCACAGTCTTTCTTCGTTTCAGGTTTGAAAAAGTTTATCTATTCATATGAAATGTGAAGCGGGATAATGTTCACGTCGCAGGTGGAGCAGTTACATAGGATATATAAGTTATGTGGATTGCCTTCTGAAAAGCATTGGAAGCATGCTCTCATCACAATCCTTCACAGTTCAAAATAAAAGCAAGAGAGGAATACGAAGATTTCTCGCTTGAACCACTTTTTCTACTCGATACGCTTCTAGCGATTGCTTCCTCGTGCAGTGACAACCTTAGAAAAGACATAACCGACCAATCACATTAACTTCTTCCTATAACCGTAAAGACAATGAAAAAAATATGGAAGCGTTGTACCAAACTAGGCGGTGATGTTGCCAACCAGACCCGAAACCCATATCGATAATGTTGAAAGACACAAAAGAGTAAGTCGGCTTTTGTAGTAAAATATAAGTGTTATTTGTTGGATAGCCTAGGATCTAGGGTTCGTTGTATTGAATCACTAACATCGTTCTTACCTTGTACTGGCAGCGGAATGATTGGTGAAACGAGATCAGTAGGAACTCAGATGCCTCGCCTCTACCAGATATACACGCACACAAACCTGGAAAGTCGGGATGCTAGTGCCGGATCTTGGGATTTCTGAGTTTCTGGTGTTTCTGCTTTCTCTGTGACAGAAAAGTCAACCGCTAGGGTTCCATGTCGAAACTATATGCTTATATAAAGACCTGGAATGACTTAAACCGAGGTTTGGTTAATCCAATTCGTTTAAGTCATAAAATCGAAACATCAGTTTCGAAACCCGATCTGTTTCGATCGACACACACACTGTGTCGATCGACACACCACTATAAACTCAATGTTAATGTGTATCCAATACACATCAATATGACCATTATCATAATGATCATTCCCATATTTTACGCTTCCAGTTTGCTTAGGTGTGTGACCCTATAGGATCATATAATACTGGCAGTAAGTTTACAACTTACAGATTGCAAGATGCTTCTAGCAAAACATTGCAACCGCCCAGTATTATACGAATGTCTGATCTCGACACACAACTATCATCAGGAGTGAGTACAAGTGTGATTTCAGGACATAATCCCAACAATCTCCTACTTGTACTGGAATCATCAATTCCTATAATCCTTTTGTCTCTATATCTAGATTTGGCATAAGGCAAGATTAGTGTCATCCTTATCAAGCCAATATCGTGTTTATCGAACTCCTGATCTATACTGAATAAGAAAAACAACTGAACTACAGTTCGTTTGAGTGCGGCCACACATTTTCTCAGTATAAAATCTTCGATAGGCCCTGAGATATTTATCTCTCGTTATTCAGGAGGGACAAATCCCTTCTTGTTCCATCCCTGTTTCAACACACACTTCATGATACACCTGAGCAATGCCGTTATAGCCGCCAGTTACGGGTCAACGTTTGACAAGGTCAAAGTGCACCAATTCATATGTAAGAAAACATGATGAACTCAGGTCTAAGAACTATACTCTATAGTCGTAATGAGAATCTCTCATGACACAGATATAACTATCTTGGAGACTTCTCATTAGCGGGTCATGTCCGATCATATGTTTATCAACATATATCTATGTGACTGACTGTGATACTCATATCACCGACTCCATGAAACTTAGTCAACAGTCACCTCACAAGTTAGTCTCTCGCGGTTGTCAGTGTCCCACATTCACACCTCGACTAGGGACACATCATAATTTATGTCATCTATAACGTATAGGGTTTCATGATCAAGTCCTCAACTTGATGACCTATAATATGGCATAAACTTATTTTGGGACCATTATTTAGATCACAATAAATAAAGCTGAAATCAAATTTCATTAAACATATCCAAAAGTATGTTTACAAGAACATCTTAATATAACTAAAATAAAACCATAAGAACTCCCACTAGAATCAAGATTACATCTTAAGATCTCTAATGCCTACAGCAGTAGTGTGATACTCATGCTTAGGCCTTGGCAGCGGCTTAGTCAGAGGATCAGCGTCATTCTCGTCCGTCGGAACTCGACTGATCTTCACTTCTCCTCTATTGACGATATCACGAATCAGGTGATATCTCCTCTCTATGTGTTTGGACTTCTGGTGTGACCTTGGTTCTTTCGCCTGAGCAATGGCTCCATTGTTATCACAAAACAAAGCCACCGGCTCCAATATACTAGGAACCACACCAAGTTCAGTCATGAACTTCTTGATCAAACAGCTTCCTTTGCCGCTTCTGCAGCAACATATTCAGCTTCCGTCGTGGAATCAGCTACGGTATTCTGCTTAGAGCTCTTCCAGCTCACTGCACCGCCATTTAGACAGAAGACATATCCAGACTGTGATCGGAAATCGTCTCTGTCCGTCTGAAAACTCGCATCAGTGAATCCATTCACTACAAGCTCTTCACTTCCTCCATATACCAAGAACTTATCCTTGGTATGTCTCAAATATTTGAGAATATTCTTCACAGCTGTCCAGTGATCTTCACCTGGATCAGATTGGTATCTACTCGTCATGCTCAACGCGTAACCTACATCTGGACGAGTGCAGAGCATGACATACATGATAGATCCTATTGCAGAAGCATAAGGAATCCTATTCATGCGTTCTCGCTCAGCATGTGTCGCCGGACACTGCTTCTTGCTAAGACTAATGCCATGAGACATCGGTATGAAGCCTTTCTTAGAATCATGCATCTTGAATATGTGCAACACCTTATCAATATAAGTGTCCTGGCACAATCCAATCAGCCTGTTCACTCTATCTCTGTAGATTCTGATTCCAAGGATGTACGCGGGTTCTCCCATGTCTTTCATGGAAAAACAACTTTCGAGCCAAGTCTTAATAGACTGAAGCAACAGAACATCATTACCGAGAAGAAGTATGTCATCGACATACAGTATGAGAAACGCAATTCCGCTCCCACTAGTCTTTATACACATGGTTCTTCTTCGTTCTTGATGAAACCAAATTGTTTTACTGCTTCATCAAAACGAAGATTCCAACTCCGTGATGCTTGCTTCAATCCGTAAATGGATTTATGAAGCTTGCATACCTTCCCAGCATTCTTAGGATCTACAAAACCCTCAGGTTGTGTCATATACACATCCTCTTCCAAAATACCATTCAGGAAGGCGGTTTTGACATCCATCTGCCAAATCTCATAATCATAATAAGCGGTAGTTGCTAGAAGAATCCGAATGGATTTAAGCATAGCGATTGGGAATA
This sequence comes from Orychophragmus violaceus, assembly GCA_030180135.1. Classification (NCBI taxonomy): domain Eukaryota; kingdom Viridiplantae; phylum Streptophyta; class Magnoliopsida; order Brassicales; family Brassicaceae; genus Orychophragmus; species Orychophragmus violaceus. The sequence goes on along the minus strand of CM058234.1, from coordinate 62,489,318 downwards.
GGTTTCATCATAGTCAATACCATGAATCTGTTTGAAACCTTTAGCCACCAACCTAGCTTTATAAATTTGGATATTGCCATCCACGTCAATCTTCTTCTTGAAGATCCATTTACACTCAATGGCTTTTGCACCATTAGGTAAATCGACCAAGGACCATACTTGGTTTTCTGACATGGGTCCCATTTCGGATTTAGAGGCTCCAAGCCACTTTTCGGAGTCCGGGTCCATCATTGCTTCCGCGAAGGTCACCGGTTCGTCACTTTCAATAATCATCAGATCATTGCAATTGGTCACGAGAAAATCCATAATATCTCTCGGGTTCGTGACGGATCTTTCCGGATCTGCGAACTTCAGGCTCCACAGGTGTGGGCTCCACATAACTTTGTGGATCCAACTGCTGCTCTTCCTCAGTAGGTTGAGCAGTCTCCTGTGCATCTTGAATTTCTTCGAGATGTACTTTACTCCCACTTTTTTCTTAGAAAGAAACTCCCTCTCAAGAAAAGAACAGTCCCGAGCAACAAAGACTTTGTTCTCAAATCGGATATAAAAGTAGTATGCCTTGGTTTCCCTAGGATAACCAACGAAGTAACATTTATCTGATTTGGGTGCGAGCTTGTCAGAGATTAAACGTTTGACATAAGCCTCACAACCCCAAATCTTCAGGAAAGACAGACTTGGAATGTTCCCAGTCCACAATTCATGTGGTATCTTTTCAACTGATTTAGATGGCACCCTATTTAGTGTAAACGCAGACGTTTCTAGAGCGTATCCCCAAAAGGATAATGGAAGATCTGAATGACTCATCATAGACCAAACCATATCCAATAAGGTTCGATTCCTCCTCTCTGACACTCCATTCCATTGGGGTGTTCCAGGAGGAGTGAGTTGTGAAACAATTCCACACTCGCTCAGATAGTCACTGAACTCTTGACTCAAGTATTCTCCTCCGCGATCCGACCGCAGAACTTTGATACTTTTGCCAATTTGGTTCTGCACTTCATTCTTGGACTCCTTGAATCTATCAAAGGATTCTGACTTGTGTCTCATCAAATAGACGTAGCCATACCTACTGAAGTCACCAGTAAATGTAATGAAGTACTTGTAATTTCCTCTGGCAACAGTGCTCATCGGCCCGCATACATCAGTATGAATAAGGCCCAATAAGTCACCGGCCCTTTCATTCGGTTTGTTGAAAGGGGCCCTAGCCATTTTGCCCATCAAGCAAGATTCACATTTTTCACATGATTCAAACTCAAATGAGCCCAGAAGCCCATTTCGATGGAGTCTCTGAATGCGTTTATCATTGATATGGCCCAAACGACAATGCCATAAGAAAGTCGGGTTTTCGTCATTTGACTTAAACCGCTTTGTATTTATGTTAAAGACAGACATTTCTTGGTTTAAGACATATAACCCATTATCTAATGGGGCGCTACCATAAAACGTACCATCACGGTTAAAAGAACAAACTTTATTCTTAACAGCAAAATCAAAACCTTCCAAATCCAAAACGGAAACTGAAATTATGTTTCTGCTAATCGCAGGTACAAAGTAGCAATTATTCAATTCTAAAACCATGCCAGAAGGTAAAGACAAATCATAAGTGCCTACGGCCAGTGCAGCAACCTTAGCTCCATTCCCGACCCGTAGCTCCACTTGTCCTTTCTTCAGCATTCTACTGTTTCTTAGTGCCTGCACATTAGTACAAATATGAGCACCGCAGCCGGTATCCAATACCCACGAAGTAGAACTAGAAGACATAACATTAAGTTCGATAACATAAATACCTGAGTCAGACGCATCATACGTCTTCTTCAGCTTCTTGTAATCTTCCATGAACTTCTTGCAGTCTCTCTTCCAATGCCCTAGCTGCTTGCAGTAGTTGCATTTGTCCTCAGGAGAAGGCCCGGATTTGGGCTTGGGCTTGTCTTGACTCTCAGTCTGGACAGCTTTAGCCTTTCCCTTATCCTTACTAGGTTTCTTAAACCTTTTACCCCCTTGTACCATCAATACATTTGGAGTTGCCTTCTTGAGATTCGGCTCTGCTGTCTTAAGCATGCCGCGCAACTCAGTTAATGTCTTAGTCATGTTTTGCATGTTGTAGTTCATGATGAACTGATCAAAACACGACGGCAAAGACTACAGAATCATGTCTGTGGCTAGCTCCTGGATAATGGCGCAGTCCAGTTTCCTTAGGTTATCAATGTAACCCATCATTTTAAGAACATGAGGACTTACTGGACTGTCCTTAGCCAGCTTGCAATCCATGAGAGATTTAACCGTCTGGTATCTCTCTGTGCGAGCTTGCTCCTGAAACAAAGCTTTCAGGCTGTTAATCATCTCAATCGGTGACATCACGTTCTCATATTGCTTCTGCAGCTCAGAGTTCATAGTCACCAGCATTAGACAATTAACGTCTTTGACATCAGCTGAATGCTTATCCCAAGCATTCTTATCTGTCTGCGTGGCATTGGAACGTGGCCTCTCGGGGAGAACTCTTGTAAGGACATATTCCTTGTTCTCCTGCCTGAGAACTATTCTCAGGTTCCGATACCATTCCAAGAAATTTGATCCATTAAGCTTGTCCTTCTCAAGGACGGATCTTAGCGAGAAAGTGTTGATGTGAGTTGGGACAGACATAGCTGTAATTAAAAGAGGTAGAGGTTTTAGTTATGATGCTCAAGGAAATGAGAATTCTTATCTAATAAGAAAACTCGCATTGTATTCAAAAACTATGTTTCCTCAGATGAATACAATGAACCAAGATCCTCAGATCACTAAAATTTGAGTGGGCGACTCGCCATCACCCAAACTTTAGTTATCTAGGTAAGCAAATCATTGCTAATTGTACCCAGTACAACTCTTGGTCGCAGATAAGATAATCCATGTCTTATCCACTCTGATGTCTCTGGGCCCAGAACTTCTGATAGCCCAGTCAAGTAAACCAATCTCTTCAGTCTTGTGATCATTGACAGTCGCACTGCAAGTCTATCAATGATCACCTGCCTTACTCATGTAGTTGTGGATACCAAGGACTCCAAGGCTATCCAACAGCGAAACGAGTCTTGACAGTAGACAAGATCGGGCAAGACATCAAGATCACTTGATATTTAGTTGAGGAAAAGAACTATTTAATCTTGATGCATATCCAATATGTATCCAAGAAGTTTTAAGTTGTTTAAAACATCTAGATTTATTAAGTTTAGGTTAATCTAGAACTTTAGGAGTAAATTTGGTCCGGTATTTGCAAATTTGAGGTCCAACCAACAAGTCTGCGATTGGTGTGTCGATCGACACCAACCATTGGCGTCGGTCGACACAACCCAATTTAAACCGGACTTCGATAGCCGGTCAGACCGGATCGAATTTCTTTAACCGATTCAATCTAATTAAACCGGTCCGGTTTAATGGTCCATGTCGATCGCCACACAACACTATGTCGATCGACATTACCCAACCAGAACCAAATTGGTTAATTAACTTAACCAAGCGAGATAACCGGTTCAATCCAATTGAAATGATCTATCCTTTCGCATTTCCTGTGTCGACCGACACACCCAGTGTATCGACCGACACAGCATGGATACGGATATTCGATCACTGATCAAAACCCTAAAAAACTTTTACGCGTTTTCGCGTTGTGTCGACCGACACAAGATCTATGTCGATCGACAATGTGCGAAAACACAGGTTCATCGTTTTTCAACATAGACTTAATCCGAGATTAAATTCTACAAAACACGATTTAACAGGCACTAAACTAATCAAATTCATCAGTATTCGATTTAAATTCCTTAGATTCAATAGATTAAACCCTAATAGCTCTGATACCACTGTTGGATAGCCTAGGATCTAGGGTTCGTTGTATTGAATCACTAACCTCGTTCTTACCTTGTACTGGCAGCGGAATGATTGGTGAAACGAGATCAGTAGCGACTCAGATGCCTCGCCTCTACCAGATACACACGCACACAAACTTGGAAAGCCGGGATGCTAGTGCCGGATCTTGGGATTTCTGAGTTTCTGGTGTTTCTGCTTTCTCTGCGACAGAAAAGTCAACCGCTAGGGTTCCAGGTCGAAACTATATGCTTATATAAAGACCTGGAATGACTTAAACCGAGCTTTGGTTAATCCAATTCGTTTAAGTCATAAAATCGAAACATCAGTTTCGAAACCCGATCTGTGTCGATCGACACACACACTGTGTTGATCGACACACCACTATAAACTCAATGTTAATGTGTATCCAATACACATCAATATGATCATTATCATATTGATCATTCCCATATTTTACGCTTCCAGTTTGCTTAGGTGTGTGACCCTATAGGATCATATAATACTGGTAGTAAGTCTACAACTTACAGATTGCAAGAGGCTTCTAGCAAAACATTGCAACCGCCCAGTATTATACGAATGTCTGATCTCGACACACAACTATCATCAGGAGTGAGTACAAGTGTGATTTCAGGACATAATCCCAACATTATTAGCTTGTTGATTGTTTATGTCATTCAACCATTATTTCATCTACAAGAACACAAAAAGGCATGGAGTCTTCAAGAACCAACATCAGCTACCAGACGCACCGAGGGGGACACAGAAAGGATTTTGGAGGAGAGTCCATGTTGCAGTCAGCCAGTGCGACCTGTTGCCATAGTGTTGGACACCCCCAAATCTTTCAACCGGTCCAAAATTGTTTTCCACATTATAATTTAGTTTTTAAATTCTCAGGAAGAGGACACTCCACAGGGTGTGTATCTAAATGTTTGAACACGCCACGACCTAAAAAGTAAGATTTATTTCCTTACTCTTTTATGTGTTTTGTATGCAGTCAGAGAAATGGGATGCTTTAAGAATAGAAGTTACAGGTTTGGTGCTCCAACATTAGAGTTTTTGTTTTTGTGGGTAAAATGCGACATTAAAGTTATATCAACCGGAAGATGAATTACCAAAAGCAAGGGATTGGGATGCAGCAACTTCTGAGCTGGAAAGGCAAGAAAAAAAAACACGCATCGTCTAAACTTCATGGTTAAGAACTTAAGAAAAGCAAAATAGACTTCGTCTAGAAATGTAAAAAAAACAAATAAAAACTATTTGTAAGTTGAAAAGGAAAACAAGTCTCTTCCGGTCTGTGTCTTTTGGGTGATTAACATTGGTTTGTGTTTTTATGGTTTTCATTACCAAATGTTACAATCATATTAACGTACCCAATAAAACACAGATAGAAAGAGCGGTTGAGGTAGTACAAGTGGTAGAAGGGTCCGAGGTGGCAAACACCATCCGGGTTCGACTCCAGACGGAAACAAAAATACCTCCTCTGCTCACAACGCGGACACTGGGCCTAAGGCCCAGGGAAAACCCTCCCAGGTGAAGCTGACCTGCGGCCTGACTGGGCCCAAAGAGATTAGTCTGGACCTCGGTCTGGGACCCTCCCTGGATTATCAAAAAAAAAAAAAAAAAAAAAAAACACAGATAAAGAAAAATGAGCACTTCTAACTTCATAGTCATATTTACTTAAAAGTAATACGGTAGGTTTCTTGGTTTGTTATGTGTAAAAACAAGTTAAGGTTTTGTTGAAATATTGAAAAATAAATGTACATTGCTTCATATTTTAACATCATAAATTTAAAAACAATCTAAATTTTTATATAAAATAACTTTATATGATTAAAAAATCTTTCGGTTTTTCAATAAAATTTCTACTATTATAATAACTATGTTCAAATATCAGAATCACAACGGGATCCAAATTAAACATTGATTAACTAAGATAAAAGCTATAATTTAGAGAAAAAAAATATCACCATTTAACGGGAAAAAATATCACCATTTCCGTGCTCTTTTAATATTTGAATTGTTATTATCTAAGAAAATAAAAATAGAAATATTTATATATTACTCTAATTATTTGTAGATAAGTTCTTCATCAAAAATAAAATAATAATTTCTACATGCATTATGGTTTGAAACCACATTATTAATCTTTTATTATTATTCTCTAATTTTAAAATGCTTAAAAATTAGACTACTTCATTATTTATTCACATTAAATATAGTAAATATTGTTATAAAATCATTAAAATGTGTAACATTATATGCATTAATATATTGCAATATGCAAAACATATAAAAAATTATGATTACCAAAAAAATCAGAATTTTTTTCTTAAAATATAAATTAAAATACACTGTCCGCGCGTACCGCGGAAAAACCTCTAGTAGTATACGTAAAATAGTAAAATTTGATTATCTACAAAAACAATTTCTTTATGTTGATGTAGCTTTGGATGTTTTTCAAAAAAAAAAAAGAATAATGGATAATGTTTTTTAATCTAACTTAATAGAGATATAGTCAACAATCATATCAATTATCAACCCTTGCCTAGTAATTTTCTACTGAATTCGAATAGATTAATTAATTGTGAACGGTGTAGTATCCAATAAAAACAAACTTGTCCTGAGTTTATAAAATTTATTATGTTATCAATTGGCTAACAAATAAACTATTCGTTATGGTCCTTATGGATTAGCTATAACCCCATTTAGTAATCAGAGTAGTGTATTTCGTCCAAATCAAAGACGTCAGATCCAATAATAAATGGAAATATATACCAAAACAAGAAAGGATCGAATATATGAAAAAAAATGGAAAAGAGTGAACCGTAGCCTCTCGCCGATTTGGGGGAGGTCATTGTCTCTTAAGATCTGGCGAATTAAGGACCATGCTTCATTTGCTTTGATGCTATAAATTGTTGTTTTATTCCAGCCACATAAACTTTTATAACGCACCCAACGTGTGGTTAGCATTTGACCCACGTCCTCTTCAGTTTAAAATCTACATAATTTATGTATTACTTAAATTGGTAGATTTGTGGATTAGGATATTGGGATTTCTTGGTGGTGGCTTAACCAATAAAATAGTGCATTTGGATATTTGATGTGTGCGGTTTTGATTGGATTAAAGGTTTCAATTCTTAACCAAACAATCTTTGTCCCTTAAAAGTGCTTTTTAAAAAAAATATTAATACTATCACACTGAGTGTCAATTGATTTGTTTATATTAACGAAAGGGAAAACGGCCAATTCTCCCACGAACTTAAAGGGAAAACAATTTATCACCCATTCTATCCCTCTGCTTCTCCCTTTTCTCGATTTCTTAGATGAAAGTTTGACATAATATGAACCCTAATTCGATATTATCCCCGAATTGAAGAGAGACTAAAAACGACGTCGTTTAGGTTAGGATTATTAGTTAAAAATTATATTATTTTAATTGGTTTAAGACCGTTTAACGTCGGATTTAACTCTGTTAACAGAGTGTTAACGTCGTTAATTGGTTTGGGGATGCTGACCAAATTTTAGTAGTCCATGGTTAAAATTTAAATTTTTGGTTAGTCTATGGAGTTTTAGGCATTGATCGGAATCTCATGTATAAAAAGCTGATTTTTCCTTAAGTTCGTGGGGGGGGGGGGGGAATTAGCCGTTTTCCCTGTTATCAAATCGCAAAAGAAAGGGGAAAGACATCAAAATAGGTTGTTGACTGTTTTCAAGTTATATCTTTTTCTTATTCTATGAATGCAAATATCATTAAAATAAAAGTTATGATATACAAAGTAGAACTTAAATGATGCTCACCCGAAAAAATGGAAAAACCAGGCAAGCATATTAACCGGATACAAGAAGGAATGAAGATTATCTCAGCCATATCGACATCAAGTTCTGAAACGGACGTCTTCCGGCTCTAGCAATAATGGTGTTTCGAATCTCCATGTCTATGCCTTTAAAAATAGTAATGGGGAGAGTAAGACATTGTTATGAAGCACATTGTTCCTCTGCCTCCACATGTGATAGACTGTAGCTTGAGCAGATAACACTAGCATAACCTTTGGAGTTGCAGATGAAGATTGACTTGTCTATGAAAGGATCTCAGAAAAATTCTTGAAACATGGAGCGTTTGGTCGGAGACGCGAAAGAACCATGCACTAGACCTTAGTACTGAAATCGCAAGAGAGGAAGACATGGTCTCTTGTTTCCAGCGAGGCCGAGCAGAGACAACAATCAGCAGATATATGTAAGCCCCAAGAGACCAAGTGAGACCTTGTTGGATGGCGGTTAAGGATGGCTATCTAAAAGTTGAAGGTGTGTTTGGGTACTGCACCTTGGAACCAAACCGATTTTCCCAAGCTTTGGGGCCAGCTCTAATCCTTATCATTTCCCAATTTTTTTGCTACAGAGAAGCATGTCATTCTTCCCCATCAACAATCCAGCTGGCCACATCTTCCTCGGGGGATAGCGACGGCAGAGCAACAAAAGATAATTAGACGTGGAGCCTCAAGGCTTCCTCTGATCGAGGATGAGCCAATAACCAACCTGTGGACGAGCAAGAATCCACAACAGTCGCATTCAAGGGGATTATCAAGCTTCTAGGACCATCATCTCATACGATCTTTAAAAGTGGCCCCATCGGAGTCCACACATCTGTCCAGAAGCTCGTGCCTCTACCATTTCCCACTTGTTTTAGCAAGAATCTCTCTGCTAGGGTCAAAGCGAGAGCAGCGATCTCCAAGGGGCAGAGAAAGATGGTGTGTCCTTTAATGACCAGAAATCGCAGGAGTTCAAGTGATGAATGGCGTGGAATCAGGATCATAACGAGTCTGAGCCTGAAAAAAGCAGCCAAATATATGAGGCACAACGTTTTATTCCATAACAACACACTTCTCATGCCCAAGCCCCCTCCTCTTTAGGTAGACAACATTGTGACCAGGCGACTTTCGCCTCTTTACCCCGGGAATTGTCCACATGAACCTTGCACAAAGAGATTCAATCCTCTTGATACACCCTCTAGGTATAATGAAGATTGAGGTTTAAAAGTTGATTGTGCCGAAGATAACCGTTGCAATAAGCTGAGCACGGCCAGCAAAACTAAGCATTTTGACCGACCAAGATCGAAATTACCTCACTATCTTACCAAAGAGATCATCATATTCTGAATTTTTCAGTTTCCGGGACATAAGGGGCATACCTAAATATTGTATGGGAAGAGAACCATATGTGAAACCAAAGCTAGATAGAGCATTGGTTTCAGCTTGGTTCAAGACCACATGGAAGAGCTGTGTTTTCTTATTATTCATGTGCAGTCCCGCCAACTAGCAAAGTCATCGAGGGTCTCGTTTATACCATGCAATGACGAGCTACCACCATCAAATAAAATCATGACTTCATCGGGGAACATGAGATGCGAAAGGTCGATCTTACTTGTCTTAGGGTGGTACCAGATATAGTATACGTCGAAATGTGACTGAAGAAGCTTGGAGAAGACTTCCATTGCCAAAATGAAAAGATATGGCGACATTAGGTCCCCTTGACGCAGTCCTTTCGTACTTTTGAAGAAACCACCACTAAAACCATTTACCGCCATTTTGAAAGAGGCAGATGTAATACATTCCTCGATCCAGTTTACGAATTTCACAGGCATCCCTAGAGCAATCAAAGATGTTGTGATGAAGTCCTACCTGACCGAGTCAAAATCCTTCCTCAAATCAACCTTCAACATTCCACTCGGTTCGACATTATGCGTGTTATACCCATGGACTATCTCTTTCGCAAGTAAGATGTTCTCGCCAAGAAGACGACCATGCATGAAATTTGACTGAGATGGTGATATAACCTGAGATAGCACCGCCTGTAGCATAGAAGCTAGCAACTTGGATATGACTTTATACAAGGTGTTTAGGCACAAAATCGGCCTAAATTCATTGGTTGTCTCTGCATTTGTGATTTTAGGGATCAAAACAAGCATTGTTGCGTTCCATTGCTTAATGAGCTTGCCTGAAGAGAAGAAATCCTTTACTGCTTCAATAACCTCTGGACCGATAAAACTTCAGCACCTGGTATAGAACTTGGTTGAATAAACATCCGGACCACTAGTTTTGTTCCTTAGTAAGGAGAAGAAGGCATGCTTAGTCTCCTCCGCCGAGAAATCACTTTGAAGGAAGGTTGATTGCTTGGTTGAACATTTGAAAGACATGAGCAGGTTTAGGTCTTCTTGAATGAACATCTTAGGATCACAGTCACCGCCGATCAGATTGGTGAAGTAGTTAACACACTAATTCAAAATTCATTCATGTGATTCTATCCTAACACCGTTGTTGTCAATAAGATAGTGTATATGATTAATCGCTTTCCGAGTTCTTGCAATCCGATGTAAATAGGCCGTATTACTATCCCCAAGCTTCAGACTTGCGACTCTAGAACTTTGACAGAAAAGCCTCTTATGCAAGCAAAAGAATTTTCCATTTAAGCTCACCTTAAAGTTCTAGAGAGGCATTATCTTGGGAAAAACATGCAAGAATATTGGTTTGACAGTGGAGAAGGACATCGTGAGCTTCCTGCACTCCCAGCTTGAGCTGTGAGTAGTTGGATTTGGTAAAGAGCCTGATGATATGCTTCAACAACTTCAATTTTCTTGAGACTCTAAACATTGTCGAGCCCACTACATCAATCTTGAACCATTCTAGACAGATCAATGGCAGGAATTCCACATTCAACAGTAGGAAATTATAGAACCTAAATGGACTTTTCCGCTTAACCGAGTTGGGCAACAAGACAACTGCACAAGAGGAGTGATCCGAGAAGTCAAGCTCACCAAATATGGCAAACGATTTCGGGAAAGGAGACGCCCAATGAGAGTTAACGAGAATTCTATCAAGCTTTTTAGCAACTGGCCTTAACTTACACTTGTTTCACTACGTGAATGTATTTCCCCTAAAGTTCAGATCATCCAAGTCCGCCCCTAACAAGCAGTTTCTGAAGCTCTGGATCCTCCCGTCCGCATTTAGATATAAATGTTGGAATTCCTAGCAGTTCCTAATCCGATTAGGCAACCCTAAGTCTGAATTCCGAGCCTAGGATCTCAGAGTTTAAGTAATTGAATCATGGATCTCGCGTTTACCTTGTTTTGGCAGCGGAAGATGAATCAGGTAAGACAAGATCAGGAGCGATTCAGATGCCTCACCTCTATCGTAGTCCACACGCACACAACCTGGAAAGTCGGGATGCTAGTGCCGGATCTGGGAATCGAAGAGAGAGTTTTTCTGTTTTCTCTAATCAAGAAAACTGACGGCTCTACGTTCAGGTCGACCATATAAGCCTATATATATGACCTGTTATGACTAAACCATTTTTCGGGTTTAACCGAAAAATCTATGTCATAAACCGAAACATCAGTTTCGGAATCGATCCCGTGTCGATCGACACACATACCGTGTCGATCGACACACCTCTCTTTTATCAATATTGATGTGTATCCAATACACATCATCTTGATCATCACCATGATGATCATTCCCATATATAATCTTCCAGATTTCTTAGGTGTGTGACCCTATAGGATCATATGATACTGGTAGTAAGTCTACAACTTACAGACTGCAAGAGGCTTCTAGCAAAACATTGCAACCACCCAGTATCATACAACATGTCTGATCTCGACATACAACCATCGTTAGAGTAAGTACAATGTGATTTCAGGACATAATCCCAACAATCTCCCACTTGTACTGGAATTATCTATTCCTATAATCCTTTCGTCTCTATATCTCGATATTGCATAAGGCAAGAGACTGTGTCATCCTTAATATAGCCAATATCATGTTCATCGAAATCCTGATATATACTGATAAAACAAACGACTGACAATCACCTCGTTTGAGCACGGCCATGCATTTTCTCAGTATCAAATCTTCGATGGGCACTGAGATATTTATCTCCTGTTATATAGGAGGGACAAATCCCATCTTGTTCCATCCCTGTTTCTACACATACTTCATGATACACTTATGCAATGCCGTTATAGCCGCCAGTTACGGAACGACGTTTGACAAGGTCAAAGCACACCAATTCATATGCTAGAAAGCATGATGAACTCAGGTCTAAGGACTATACTCTATAGTCGTAATGAGAAACTCTCATGACACAGATATAACTATCCTGTAGAGTTCTCATTAGCGGGTCATGTCCGATCATATGTTCACCAACATATATCTATCTGACTGACTGTGATACTCATATCATTGACTCCATGAAACTTAGTCAACAGTCACCTCACAAGCTAGTCTCTCGCGGTTGTCAGTGTCCCACTTTGACAATCTCGACTAGGGACAATCATAATTTATGTCATCTTTTACTTATAGGGTTTCATGATCAAGTCCTCAACTTAATGACCTATAAAATGAACATAAAATACTTTGGGACCATTACTTAATTATCCAATAATTAAATAATACCGATGTAAGTTTTAACTTACACAAACATTGCCATAGCATGTTTATATAAATATTATAACATAACTAAAATAACTCCCACTGGAATCAAGATCATCTATTCAGATATCTTATACATACAGCAACAGAATAAATCTCGTGCTTAGGTTGTGGGAGAGACTGCGGTGTTTTTGCTTGAAACAATTCAAACAAACCACACCGCCATTCAGATAAAAGCACTATTATACGGTCCACTGCTTGAAGCCCTTCCAACAGATAGCACCGCTATTCAGACAAAGAGACATGCCAGGTAGGAACCGGGAATCGTCTTTGTCCATCTAACTACTTTCAACTGGTTCGTCACTTCCTCAGTTCACCACAAACCTATCCTTAGTGTTTATCAAACATTTAAGATATTTCTGGCAACTGTTCCGCGACTTTTACCAGAACATATTGGTATCTTCTCGTCATGCTTTATGCGTAAGCTGCATCTAGACGAGCGCAAAACACGACATTCATGATGGATTCTATTGCAAAAGCATAAGGAATCACACTCATACATACTAGCTCAGCCAGTGTTCAAAACACTTCATCTTGCTAAGATTGTTACCAGCTCAGCCAGTGTCTAAGACACTTCATCTTGCTAAGATTATTGCCATAAGACCTCTGGTTTGAAGCCATTCTTGGAATACTGCATAATGGGACTGTCCAACACCTTATCTACATAAGGATTCTGACACGATCCAATTAGCCTACCTAATCTATATCAATAGATTCTTATTCCAATAATTCACGAGGCTACTCCCATGTCTTTTGTTTAAATTTGACTTCCGACCCAAGTCTAACAAGACTTAACCGACGGAACGTCGTTCATGAGATTAAGTACATTATGTACATACGGTGTGAGAATTGCAACTACGCTCCCACTAGTCTTCTTGTAAACGCATGGTTTCATTTCTTTTCTGATCAAGTCAAAACTTTTGACCACATTATCAGAATGTTGATTCCAACTTCAAGATGTTTGCTTCAATCCAGAAATGGATCGGTGAAGCTAACATGCATACCCAGCCAATTTTCGGAGTTGGGGCTCACCATCGCTTCTTTAATTTCGCATGCTCGTCACTTTTCAATGATCAACAGATCACGACAATTGGCTACGAGAAATCACTCTCGAGTTAGTGACGGATCCTTTCGGATATGCGAATTTCAGGCTCCACAGGTGTAGATCCTACAGCACTTTGTAGATCTCACCGCTGTTCTCCCTCAACAGGTTGAGCAGCCTCCTGTGTTTAACGAATTTCTTCGATGTGTACTTTTACTCCCACTGTTCCTTTTGGAAAGTATAATCTTTTCTCAAAAGACACAGTTCCGGACAATAAAACTTTGTTCTCGGATTGGTTATAAAAGTAGCAAGCCTCGGTTTCCTTAGGACAACCAGCGAGGTAGAACTTATCAGATTTGGGTTCAAGCTTGTTAGCTTTCATCCCCAAATGATCAGAAACAACTTACTTGAAAAACTTCCAGTCCACATCCAATGTGGTGTCTTTCAATTGATTCTGATTGAAACCCTTTTCTGCGCAAACACAGACATTTCTAGAGCGTGTTTCCAAAAAGATAATGGAAGATTCGTGTGACTCATCATTAATCGGAGCATAACCAATAAGGTCCAATTACATCTCTTAAAACCACCATTGAGGTTTTCATGAGAATTGAGTCGTGAAACAACTTCACATTCACTCAGATGATCACGGAATTCTTGACTTAAGTATTCTCCTCCGCGATCTAATCGAGAATCTCAATACTTCTGTCAAATCAAATCTATACTTCATTCACATCCATACTTACTGAAGTCATCAATAAAGGTAATGAAGTATAGAATATTTCCTCTGGCATTAACGCTCATCGGGCCGCATACATCAGTATGTGTAAGGCCCAATAATCTTCTGGCCCGTTTTGTCTTAGCTCTGCTAAAAGGCCTTAGTCATTTGGCCCAGTGAGCAGAATTTATATCTCATATGATTTAAAATCAAATGAGCCCAAAAGCCCATAACTATGGAACTTCTGAATCCGCTCCACTCTGTCTAGTTGAACGACTATGCCAAGGAAAGACTGGTTCGAGTCATCAGACTCAAACCTTTTAGTATTTATGTTATATTCAAACTCACATTGGTTTAAGATATAAAACCCATTCTAAACGGGGTGCTACCATATGATATTTCATTAAGATCTAAAGAACAAAACTTGTCTTTTATCAAAATGAAAAACATTCAAATTCTTGCAAGAAAATGAAAGACATCTCTGCACAAGGCAGATACATGATAGCAATTACTTAATTTCTAAAACCAAGTATGAAAGGCTCCTACAAGTGGAGAATCTCTACGGCTCATGCAGCAACCATTGCTTCATACCAGACACGCAGTTCCACTTGTCTTTTCTTCAACGTTCTACTGTCGCTTAGGTCCTGCATATTTCAAAATATCAGTACCACAACTAGTATCCAATACTCACGTAGAACTTGAAATAATAACACAATACCTGAAGAAGAAGCACCATACATCTTCTCCATCTCTTGTGAATCTTCCAAGAATTTAATGCAATTTCTCTTCCAATGCCCAAAATCTTTACAGTAGCAGCATTTATCAACATCAGATGGGCCTGACTTGGGCTTAAAAGATGACTCAGGCTAATTCTGATTCAAAATCCGAACGGCCTTGCCTTCACCCTTGTCTATACAAGATTTCTCAAATCTTTTACCCTTTTTGATGTTTTGCTCTGCTGTCTTGAGCATGCCATGCAGCTCAGTCAACGTCTTCGTCAAGCCTTTCTTGATATAGTTCTAAACGAACTTATCATAACTTGACGGCAGTGACTGCAAAAATGATGTCAGTTGCCAACTCTAAGTTGACAGGACAATCCAGTTTCCCCAGGTTATCAATGTAACTCATCATTTTAATGACATGAGGACTTACTGGACCATCCTCTGGTAGCTTGCACCCAGTGAGAGACTTCACCATCTGGAATCTCTCAACTCGTGCCTGATCCTGAAACTTCAGTTTCAGGCTGGTGATCATCTCTATTGGCGACTCCATGTTCTCGTATTGACTCTTCAAATCCGAGTTCATGGTAGCCAACATCAGACCACGCACATCTACCACATCAATATAATGCTTATTCCAAGCATCATATACTGCATTCGAGCGATTGGTCCCAAGCCTTTCTGGAAGAGCTTTCTCAAGGACATAGTCCTTGCTCTCCTGCTTGAGGATTAATCTCAAATTCCGATACCAATCCAGGAAATTTGATCCATTTAACTTGTCCTTCTCAAGGACGGATCGCAATGAGAAAGTAGTATCAGACATAAGCTGAAATCCAAGAAAAACAAAGATTTAGTTATGTATTCCATGAGAAGTCTTATCTAATAAGAAAACTCGCATTATATTCAAACAATGTTTCCTCTATGAATATAATGATCCAAGATCCATACTTCACCAAGATCTGAGTGGACGACTCGCCATCACCCAAAATTTAGTTATCTAGGTAAGCAAATCTTTGCTAATTACACCCAGTACAACTCTTGGTCGCAGATAAAACAATCCATGTCTCATCTACTCTGACGTCTCTGGGCCCAGAACTTCTGATGGCCCAGTCAAGTAAACCAATCTCTTTTGTCTTGTGATCATTGACAGTCGCACTGCAAGTCTATCAATGATCACCTGCCTTACTCATGCAGTAGTGGATACCAGGGACTCCAAGGCTATCCAACAAACGACACAAGTCTTGACAGTAGACAAGATTAAGGCAAAACATCAAGGTTACTTGATATTTAGTTGAGGAAACTAAACTCTGAAAGGTTAGCAAATCAATCTCTTAGGTCATGTAATTGTTGATGTCAAGCACTGCAAGTCCTATCAACATAATTACATGCCTTACTCACGTAATTGTGGACACCAAGCTCATGGCTAGACCATCACACAACGAAATGAGTCTTGACAGTTAACCATATTGAAGCTAATCTTTGATCAATGTTTAAGTCGAGTTTGGTTTCTGCAAATTCAAGATTCAATAACCAGAATCGTGAGCACTGCGTCGATCGACGCAGACTATGTCTGTCGATCGACACTACCAAACAAAAACCGGATTTCAATAACCGGTTAATCCAATTAACTCGGTTCATCGAACCGGTCATGTCGATCGACACTACCCATGTGTGACGGTCGACATAGACCTAAACCGGATACAGTTTTGATAATCGGTCCAATCCAATTGAACCAACTTATCAGATCAAACTGATCTTTACTATTTAAATCGGTTTATACTAATTGAGATA
This sequence comes from Orychophragmus violaceus, assembly GCA_030180135.1. Taxonomy (NCBI): domain Eukaryota; kingdom Viridiplantae; phylum Streptophyta; class Magnoliopsida; order Brassicales; family Brassicaceae; genus Orychophragmus; species Orychophragmus violaceus. The sequence continues at coordinate 62,472,728 of CM058234.1, read as the reverse complement.
ACTGGTTCAATCCAAGTGAATCAATTCATCCAATTCAAACCGTTTCAACCAGTTTCAACTAATTGTGATAATCGGTCCAATTCAATTGAACCGTTTTATCCAATCAAACTGATTTTAACCAATCGGTCTATGCTAATTGAGATAATCAGTTCAATCTAATTGAACCAATTCATCCAATTTAAACCGATCTGTTCGGACTTAACCAAGCATGATAACCGGTCCAATCCAATTGAACCGATTAACCAATCGCAAGGTCTGTGTCGACCGACACTCAACCTGTGTCGATCGACACAACAGGCTTTCTGTTTTTTCTTCGCGAAAAACCCTAGCCGCCGAGTCTGTCGATTTCACCATTCTATGTCGATCGACACTCTGCGAAAACACAGAATCGTTTTCGATCTGAATCGATCTAACCTGTTCTTATTCATACTATCTTATGAACGAATTTAAGTCATCAAATTCTACTAAACAGGCTGATTCAATGATAAAACCCTAAGGCTCTGATACCACTGTTGGAATTCCTAGCAGTTCCTAATCCGATTAGGCAACCCCAAGTCTGAATTCCGAGCCTAGGATCTCAGGGTTTAAGTAATTGAATCATGGATCTCGCGTTTACCTTGTTCTGGCAGCGGAAGATGAATCAGGTAAGACAAGATCAGGAGCGATTCAGATGCCTCGCCTCTATCGTAGTCCACACGCACACAACCTGGAAAGTCGGGATGCTAGTGCCGGATCTGGGAATCGAAGAGAGAGTTTTTCTGTTTTCTCTAATCAAGAAAACTGACGGCTCTATGTTCAGGTCGACCATATAAGCCTATATATATGACCTGTTATGACTAAACCATTTTTCGGGTTTAACCGAAAAATCTATGTCATAAACCGAAACATCAGTTTCGGAATCGATCTCGTGTCGATCGACACACCTCTCTTTTATCAATATTGATGTGTATCCAATACACATCATCTTGATCATCACCATGATGATCATTCCCATATATAATCTTCCAGATTGCTTAGGTGTGTGACCCTATAGGATCATATGATACTGGTAGTAAGTCTACAACTTACAGACTGCAAGAGGCTTCTAGCAAAACATTGCAACCGCCCAGTATCATACAACATGTCTGATCTCGACATACAACCATCGTTAGATTAAATACAATGTAATTTCAGGACATAATCCCAACAATAAAGCCATTGAGTGTTCTCTCGGATTCATAATTTGGTTGAAGTCACCAGTCACCAACCACGGTTTATCAATGAGAAGGCTCGAAGCAGACAAATCCACAAGCTCCTTCCAGAGAACCTGCCTTTCCTGATTATCATTAGACGCATAAACCACAAATATAACACACCAAGTCGTTGATTCCGACAAAAGAACCTCACATGACACCATTTGCAAAGGCTTTCCGATAATCTTCACCTTCAGGCTCTAGTGCCACAACACCCGTATCCTTCCAAGATCCGAAAATTCATAGTTATCCTCCATAGACCAACCGGGTAGAAGAGTATTTACAAACTTCAAGCACTTAGGCTTCTTCACCTTGGTATCTATAATACCGCCAAAAATTGGTTTATTATCCTTACATAACCGCCTCGGTGATTCTCTATATTAAAGCTCCGTACATTCCAACAAAAAATGTCCTTACACATAAAAATTATGCAATCTTGGGGCATGCACCCCTGAAAATTTTCTTCTGAATCTTCTTTTTCTTCTTCTTAGCTGAAGCACCCTTTCGACCCTTGTTCTCCAACACCATGGATGACCGCTTATCAGAGACAACAAAGTCAACATCCGAAGAGTCCAATTCCACTTCTGAAGAAATTTCCTGCGCGCTATTACCAAAGGAAATCAAAGCCTTAGATCCTTTCTCTAGCCATTCAACACGACTCGAGCCACTATTATCCCTTGCTATTACTTCCTTTTCTGTCCCTAGCTTAGAATCCGAGAAGTTGAACATCTTAGAAGAAGACAGAACATTTGCCTCTACTGGCGTGATTGAAGAACTCCTAACTTTGGCTCTAGCACGACGATAGTTGGAGGATTTTTTCCATTAGCCTTGAGCTTTGGGAAAAAATCAGAAGAATGAGTATTGGAATTACATTATGCACAGATAACCCGCGCCTTCTTGCATCGCTTGATCATGTGTCCAACTATCTTGCAGAATTCGCAGACCGGTGGCATCCAAGGACTCGAGACACGAACCCAACAAACGTCCCTTGATTCGAATTGTACATTTACCGCGGCTGGAAGAGGTTTTCTTGGATCTATCAAAGTGAAGACCTTGGCCACCTCCATATTGGTTTTATTAGCAGTTGCAGGATGAAGAAATTTAGGATCCCGACTAAGGACGCAATACACTCAAGACATTCATCATTAAAGAATTGGAACAGGACATCCTGAAGCTCAAGCCTAATCGGGCCGACGTGAGTTCAGGTTTTGCAAGGACAATACCCAGCTCAGATTTCGCTACGAACAAGGCCTGACCCTCAATTTTCCAAAGCCTTTGATTAATAACCATGTATCTGTTGAATACATTTGGTATGCGAAAGAGAAACGCATTGCCCTCCATCTTAGTGACAGTAATATCAGGAAATCGAGTCCAAATGGCGTTCACTATGTTATGAAGAGTCCCCTGGGAGGGAGGGTCCGAGTAAAAATTCCCAATGATAAAGTTATCCCAGGCCTTTTTATTCTTCTCTATTATCGAGTTCAGGATCTTGACACATTGCTCACCCGAAGGCAAGATGAATGCTTCCTACGACTTCTTTAATTTCTTAGAGGAACCTTTAAATAAATCACTCCAAGAATATGTTTCCTTTGACGTAGAAATGTCTTTAAGAACTGGATCTGCTCCTTTCGGGCTTTCACAATGCTCGTAAGTAAGGAGTATGTTGTTGCCGAGTTCACTGGCGGACTAACAGAAACATTGGGCTCTGGACCGGTTGAGAGAACAGATTTCACAAAGGCGACATCAACAATTTCATGCAAAGACAGCAAATCGACATTAGCTACTGGAAGCGAAGAGGAAAGAGGAACCTCAACGGAAAGAGTAGCAGTAGTTGGAAGCGGAGCCGAGCCAACATTGACCACGATTGGAGGGCAAAGTAAAACAGACACAATACCCAAAGGTAACACAGGAGAAGATACTTCAGCTGTCGTTATTGGATTAGCTCCCGCAAGCATTCTCTCGGCTATGCTATCGACATAGTCAAGAGACTCCGACAAGCGTTCGCCGGAAAAACAAGATGGTGCATGTTGAGTAAGGGCGGTATTTTCCACGGCGTTGCCATCGACAAAGTCAAGAGACTCCGACAAGCATTCGCCGGAAAAACAAGAAGCTGCCGACGCATGTTGAGTAAGGGCGGGCTTTTCCACGGCGTTGCCATCGAGATAGTCAAGAGTCTCCAACAAGCAGACGTCGGAAGTATTCAGAGGAGACGCTGGCGGAGACGAGCTCTTCGACGATGGAGGAAGCTTTAACAGAGAGCCCTTCAGCGGATGATGAGCGCTTGAGAGGCTTCTTCTTCCCCCCATGAGAGGTGGAGGGGTTTGGGCTAAGGAGGGTAAGGGGCACCGACGATGTGAGAGACGCCAGGCGATGTTATAAAAGGAGGCCACTTTTTAGATCTGAGATCGCCGCCTGAAGAGAGAGAAAGTGGATCTATCAGGTCGTTGTTATTAAAACAACTAAACATAAGCATGTTCCAAGTTATATCTTCTTCTTCTTTTGCTTTGAAATTATTTCCAAATTTTATAGATCTGATGAAAACATAAGATTTATATAGCAAAATGATAACAAACCGGTATTAAAATAGTGAGAAGAAGCATGACATGTACTTTAACCCATCCGAAAGAATTTGAGAGACGCAAATTGTACAAAACTTTCATAATTTGTTTTATTCTATTCATAAATAACATAAGAACGAATAAGTTAATATGGAATGTTCATATTCAACTCTAAGACAAAAGGAAAAATAATGGTTAGTTCTTACAGTCCTTGAGTATTTACACTCGTTGAGTATAAGAGCATGTGTTAATAAGTTTGAGTAACATAGAGTCAAAAATGGTTCGGTTAGTGATCGAGAAGTATAGGTTTTGGATTGATAACTTGTAATACTAGTACTGGTTATATTAGTATTACCCTCTGTTCGAAAATGCGTTAGGCGCTATACGCGCGGTCGACCTGGGCCTAGCGAGTTACCGAAAAATCGGGATAAACTCGGGGAGTACGCGGGGATTAATTTTCGAATGATTTAATAAGAAATATAGTTAAGTATTAAAAAAAGTATAGAAACTACTAAACGGAATTTGGCATAGTGGTCATTAACCTGTGTTGCGACTTGAAGGACACGAGTTCGAGGTCCTGGAAGTTAACTTTTCGGTTTTTTTTTCTTTTTTAATTAAATGAGGGGTAATGGAGTCATTTACTCTTCATCTCCTACCTTAATAAAACCCTATTTCTGCAACTCTTACACGCGCAGCCGTTTTTTTCTTCCTATTATTCATCACAATTGCTCATTTTTCAATCATCTGACTTAGTTTCATGTAGATCTATCAAATATACTTCGATTTCTTACCTTAAACATAGAAAAAATCAGAGTTTTAAGTGAAATCCGATTTTGTGCACCGATTTTGTCAAATCGCGGCGGCCGGGGGCCGAGGAGCGATTTTCCGGCGTGTAATCGGCCTCCGCGGCCGCCGTTTAGAACAGGGGTATTACCACGTCTAAGGGATTCGAACCCTGGACGCGCGTCGCACACAGGTACGCGCGTGGAGCTTCCAACCACTGAGCTACCATGTTTTTCAACAAACACTTCCCTATTTAATTATATTTAACCCCTTACAACTATTCATTAAGGGTAAAATTGTCATTTCGTCATTAAAAATATAACAGGGGCATGCGAGATTAATATTTTCCTATTAGGGGCATACGAGCCATTGACCCCTTATGAGAAATCGTCTCGTATGCCCTTTGTGAGAAATCGTCTTGTATGCCACCAGTACTAGTATTACCAGATATCAGGTAACACTAGTATAACCAAGTAACACTAGGATAACCAAGTAACATGTAATACTAGGATAACCAGATAATACTAGGATAACCAGGTAATACTAGTACAACTAGGAGTAATACTGGTACCTGATACTAGAAGTATTATGGTATAATTAAAGTGGTGATCTTTCTCAAAAAAAAAAACGGTGAATTTCCATTTCAAAAAATTAAAGAGTATTTTCGTCATTTCATTAAAATGAAAGGCATTAGAAATTACTTAGGGACAATAGAGATTTAAAATCTCTCACAAGGGGCATACGAGATTTCTAATAAGAGATCATGCTCAAATAGAATCATGTATATGCAATAATAAATGTTAAGAATTTTGATGGGACTATGGAAGAAAACAAGTCTTGCTTATCTTGCGATTTTTCAAAGTAAATATATCTTTAAAGTTTGAATATTGAATGTGCAGATGGTTTGAGATGTATCGTGTGTATACCGATGAGAGTTAATAAATAGTTTTTGATAGAAATAATACTATTGTCTAAAAAAAAAATATACTATTGTCTATCATACAAATAAAAATATGATGTACATGCGTTTGTCTAGTGTTAAATTTTTAATCACTAACTACTATTATAAGTTTAGGTTTGAAACTATAAAACAAGGTTCAAATAATTTGGGGATACACAATTCGATTAACTAAAATTAAGCATGATTATTTGCGTATCCGATTGGATATCTAATTTCAACTTGAATGTGCAAACTCTTAACTCGAACTCACAATTATATACAAAGAGAAGAAGAAGATGATGATGACGAAACTAGCTTCAGTTCAAAGCTTGTGTTATCGAAAAAGGTTTAACAATGTCTTGCCCCTAATTCTTGAAGTTTTTTTGGGTAGTATCGTATACTTGTTCTGATCTCGGGTATTCTTCAGTCTGATCCAATATCCGAAACATTTTGAGAACTCTATCCAGCCGGATATTTTCGAGTATCCGAATTCAAAGATCCGGATAAAATGTTCATGCCTAGCTAAAATCATCATTTTAACTCTAATAGATCGGGTAAGCATGGGTATAAATAACTGGACCCGAGGACCCGACCTGGACCCGACCTAAATAAGATAGGTTCGGGTCGTGTTCAGATATATACATATTAACTTGCTGGGTATAGGATGTTATTACACGCAGACACATGTTCGGATCCGAGTATTACACACAGATGTTTTGGGTACCCTATTATTAATATATATATATATACTGTTCCTAACTTGTTCTTAACATGTTCCGAACTTTTTCCTAATCTATTCTTAACCTGTTCTGAACCTTTTCTGAACCTGTTCCGAACCTGTTCAAACTTGGATCCGAACCTGACCTGATTAGTATTTGAATACAAACGGATATTGATAGGTAAGCTATTCTAAGACCCGACCTGACAGTACCGACCCGAAATTAGCAGATCCTTAAATGGGTCTTTCATTTCTTCTACCCGATGGACCCGAATCCGACTAAGACCAGACCGAGGACCCGAATGCCAAGGCTAAGATCGGGTATAATATTGGATTGGAATTGTGGACCAAAAAACAAATTATTGGATTGGTATTTAAGTATTTCTGATAATTTCACATAAATTATAAATGATTAAATTACCCAAACGGATAGATTGTTAACCTTTTTTTTTGTCATCTGATGGGATTTATATTCATAAAATGTTTGATACAACATCCAACAAAAGCCCAAACAACAGGCAACAAAAGCCCAACCAACGGGCAACAAAGCCCAAACAACAGGCAACAAAAGCCCAAACAACAGGCAACAAAAGCCCATAAAGGGTTGCTAAACCTACAGCTAAAGGAGACATAAATCTATAGCATTAGGGATAAGCAAAACAACTCAATCTTGGAAATCGTGGTAACCGCAAAAGAAATAAGAACGAGATAAGTTGACGTAGCCCACGGCTCACCGAACGACAACATCAACAACCAGGAGACTCACAGAGAGACACTCTCTCACCAACTCAGAACCCAGAAAAGAGACTTCATAACCCGACAAGCAAGAACCTAAGAAAGTTCTCCTAAACAACTTTCGGATGCGGAAAAGACGTACTCAAAAACGTCTAAATTACCCTAAATAGAAGCCCGACAAGAACCCAAATCTCCAACGAAATCTAATCAATCCAAATAAAAGATCTAAAAATAAAACCCGATCGAAAAGCGCTCTTAACGAAACCAAGGTTAACCACAAAGATCCAAAGCTGAGAGACCAAATCTATCCCCATACCATCAATTTACCCTATTAGCAGAGGTGGTTAAAATTCAACTAAACCAGCTAAACCAAAACCAAACAAGAAATGACCAACCTAACCCAAACACCCACACCAAATCGAGAGTACCTAATTCACATCGCAAAGACGATGGCCCGACAACGAGAGAGGTACTCCGATTCAGAGATGGAACCAAGTCACGCCGCCGACACACGGTGAGGACCGACCGGATCCCGCCGGCAAAAGCCTCAGACGAGGGAGCAGCGAAGAAACCACGACGAGCCAGGAGCAGACGGACCACCACTCGCCGAGACAAAATGAAGCCGAAGACCACCGTGCCTCGAAGAGAAACGCCGCACAGAAGAACATAGCCGAGAGAAGAGGACAACCGTCGTCGATCTACAACGGAGGCGAGGCGAGGCGAGGCGCGGCGAGGTCAGATCCGGAATGGAGAGGCAGCAACTACCAAAGATCTACAACAGAGCCTGGCCCCTCCGGCGACGTCCTGAGAAAGCGACGACCACCAGAGGGGAGATAAGAACGGCGATAGAGGCTTGACGGCTCCTCGAACTACGGGCCAGAGAGCTTTCACGCTAGGGTTTTTCCTCGTGCGCTATGTTTCTCAAAATTGGATAGATTGTTAACCATATCTAGAAAAAAAAAACAGCTCACAAAAGAAGTAAAAGAAAAATGAGAAAATGGCAATATTGTAGTAATACAACACAAATGGATCAATAATGAAAGGTGATAAGCATAGCTTCTCCTCATATAAGATCTATATAGGGGCAAAACATAAAGAATTGAATCAATACAATTTGTAACACTAACAAATAATCGGCCATCAGAATCTTGAATCTCTTTTCTCACTGCGAGAAAAGTCGAAGCCCAGCCTCTAAATCCTCCAATCTGATTGTACAAATCTCTTCAGTGTCAACACATTCAAAGCTAAGCCGGAGATCGAGATTCTCCCTCGCGTTAATCAGCAACGTGTCCACCAACCCTCCGTTCATCTCCATCCTCTTCTTCTCGGTTGTTTCTCTCTCAATCACTGAGGCTATCTCCTGCAGAGTGCACGACTCATGCAATTTGAAACCACAGAACAGAGTGTCCTCTCCCTGGCTGTTCATCTTGATGTGAAGTATCTGTGCCAGTTCCTTTGCACTGAAGTCGCTGAAATTGAAAAACTTTGTGACCCTTCTGCAGAACCCTTCGTTCGATGCAATCACACGTTTCATTGGCTCACTGTATCCCGCGAATATCACCACGATTTTCCCTGTGTCCATGACCGACATTATTTCTTCCAGAGCTTCTAGACCGTAGTCCTTGTCGTCTGCCTTTTGCATTGGGATCAACCTGTATGCTTCATCCACAAAGAGGATTCCTCCCTCAGCTTCTTGGATCTGCCCAGAGATTGAAAGATCTTTTTAGATTCTCGAAACCAAATCCACAAGTGACGATTTTGAACAGTGTTTGTTACCTTTCTCCTGGTCTTTGGCCCTGTATGACCAACAAACTCACCAACCAAGTCAGTGCGCTGTACTTCTGTTACCTTGTCGGTTGGTAAGATTCCCACTGTGTTAAGCAACTTCCCGAGAACTCGAGCAACCATGGTTTTACCTATTGTGTCAACAGTCATGCATTGGTTTTGTTTTAAAGATGGAGAACAATAAATATACATCTTTTCCTCTCACCTGTCCCAGGATTTCCAAGAAACGCCATATGTGGAGGTCTTCGAGTTCCAATGTTTATCCCAAGAGCCCTACGCCTCTCATCCAAAAGCATTCCTTTAGCCCATTTCCTCAGTTGTGTCTTCAGCTCGCTTAGTCCGACAATATTCGACAACTCTTCTTCAAGTAGATCCATCTTTGCTTTGGTCTTACCGCATGCCTCAAGGGCGCTTCTTTTCCTCTGTTCTTGAAGAAACCAGCGCAATAACTCACGTAACTTCTCACTGCCCTGTCCTTGTGGTAGATGGTCCAAAGGAGTCATCCCTTCCTGGAAATGCAAAACGTAATACCATAATTACAAAACAAAAGAACACAACGCTTTTAAGAGGATCATACATTGTCTTTTGCGCTGCAATCTGCGTTATTGTCCAGCAGTGTCTTAACAGTCGAGATGTCTTTCGATGTAATTGAGTACCATACAGCAAGATGCAATGGTGTCATACCGTTCTGCATAAACCAAACCAAACCAAACCAAGTCGAGCTTAAAAATTCCACAGTACAATGAGAAATGAGACAACAAGAGGGAGAAGAAATTACGCTGGCTTTGGCTTCGATATAAGCACCACGGTCAAGGAGTAGCTTCGCAGCTTCATTGCAGCCATTTTTGGTTGCCATGTGCAATGGGGTTTCACCATACTGAAAAGACATTGATTAATACAAAATCAAAAGCTCTGAACACACACAAAAAAAAAAAAAAATGAAAACTAAGAACAAAAAGCTTACAGTGTTCATTGCTTCCAACTCAACTTTCTCAGATCCTGCCCAATCTAAGAGATACTTGACTATATCAACATTGCCATTACCAGCAGAAACATGAAGTGGCGTGTGATACATCTGCCATCCCAATCAAAACCAATCCAATTCAGTCGATCATAACTTATCTAGATAGATTCATCCGTTAACGCATCCCCGAATCGGGATTTTCGATTCATAAACACAAAGGAATGAAGAAAAGAAGTAAGTCGCAAGAAAATGGGAGGAGAATCATACAACGGGATTGCGTTCATTGAGAAGAGAAGGGTTGTCCTTGAGAAGCCTCTGCAATGAAATGATGTCGCCGGAGTGAGCGCAATCGTGAATTGTGGTGGGTCTAACGGATCTCAGCCGCTGTCCTCCTCCGCCGACTTGTCGGTTCATTGTTCGATCCTCTCGTTTCCCCCAAAACTGAATCTTTTGGGGATAATTTTGTTTTCAGAGGATTTTTCGGAGAGAGATTCAGTGACTCTTGCGGAGAAGAAAAGATTATAATGAGAGTACCTCCGCGTCTTCCTCTTCACCAACTAGTCTTTCTTCTTCGTCTAATCGTCTCCTTAATCATTGTGATACAAGAAAATACGTTTTTACCCTTACCTGACTTTGCGTCGACATCCTGGCGCCTTACTAAACACAGCTAAGCAAATTAATTAGACAAATCATATACTAATTTACAAAGTATGGACTAATCATATTGTCTTCGGTTTCTCCTCTTATGGCCGTATGAGGCAAAATAAAATCTACACTAGATTTTGACCCGCACTTAGAAAGTGCGGGTTTAATTTTCTTTACAAATTTTACTTTTTATTCATTTTGTTAATAGTAGTTTAGATTTTTAATTATGATTATAATTGTTTAACCAACATTATAAACAGTGAGTTAGCAATTTAGTTTTTTTTTTTAAATGAATTATGTGTTATTTGGAGGAGATATATCGTAAGGATTAAGAGATTAAAATAACGATTTCGCATTATATATTTTAATATGTGTTGTATCGTAAGATTATAGTTTGGAAAAATATATATATGTGAAAACAACTATTGTAAAAGTTATGTGGTATATGTTTAATTGTTATTATATTTATCTAAAATATTATTTTATAAAAGAATTATGTATTAAATTATTAAATTAAACCCGCACTTTCTAAGTGGTATATGTTTAATTGTTATTATATGTTTAATGATTATATAATTTATAAAAGAATTATGTATTAAATTATATAATTATATGTACCAATTGATTTAGTAACTTAATTATGCTTGATTTTATTTCTTTAATTTTATTTCTTTAAGTTAAATTTTAGTTAAGAATAATTTATAATATTTATTTTAATATTAATTTCGAACTTAATTATTATTTTATTAAATTTTTGAAAAAAGATTTTCGTTAGATATAATTAGGATAGAAAAAGAAAAACAAAAGATATTATAAGATATATGAATAAATCAAATATAAATTGTTTTACAGTTTTACCCTTAATGAAGGTTACAAATCCTAATAATATCAAGGGCAAATTCCGGGAACAACATTTATGTACCATGGCAAACCTTCCTGTTTTAATAGATTAGATTACCCTTCTTTAATCTACAATCCTCTTCTCATTTAAATGAGACTGGTTGATTACCGGAATGTCCTTACTGATTCTTTAAAAAAAAAGTTGAAAGTAAATAAAATTGAAAATCATCGTGGGTTGTATGGGGCGGGTTGTATCCGATCCGATTCTCCCTCTTGTCCGAGTATCGTTTTGACCCGGGGAGAGATCGAGCTCGCTTTGTTTGACCAGTCTCGTCGGGATCTCCTTTCCTTTTAGCTCTGTCGGATTCACCTCCGGAGCTTCGATCTTCGTCTCCTACACCGCCGTCGACATCTCCTTCGCCGCACCGCCGCGCCGTAACTGCATAAAGCTCCAAATCGAGGTTTAACCGTTTATTGGTGTCTATAACGAATGTGTAGATTGATCTCTTTAATCGATTTCAAATGGTAGATTGTAATTGATTTGATGCACATTGGTGTCTAACGAATGTTTCTAGGTTGATTATGAGTCCAAATTGGTTACATATGCATTGATGTGGTTGAAACATTGTAAAAATTTACTTTTCAGATCCTGAAACCAATTGAATTGGATTTCAGGTTCATGTTCATTCGATAATAGTAGAACTAGGTAAAACCAATAACATGATCCAAAAAATGATCCAAAAAAGAAAAAGGTAAAACCAATAACACTGGGAAATATTGTATAACTACTAAAACTAGGGTATAACTATGTACATCCAATGTATAACTATGAACAACTAATGTATTACTGTGAACAACAATTGTATGAATGTGCACAAATAATTGTTTTGATTGAGTTTTTGGGTATTGTTTAGCAGGTCAAAATGAGAAACAACGTCAACATAAATTATAAATGCGAAGGTCACATTTATGGTATAGTGTTTAAGGCATCAGTTGAGGAGATAACAATGTCGATGGTAGAAGCTAGGTTATACAAGAAGCTTGGTTTAGATGGAAGTAAGGTTAAATTCCAATTGAGTTACATTCCTAGGCTGGCTGGGTGTGAGGAATAGTCGTATATTTGTGATGATGAGGAGTTGTTTGTCTAACTAACGCATGTTGATAATGAGAACCGTAGATGTGTTTTGTATGTGGAGGTGTTGAGTACACCGGAACTGCCCGAGCAACAGTCGAGAGCGGGAAAAAGCTCTTATGGTATGAACTATGAAGATTCGCAGCCCAAAAATCATGAAATAGGAGAAATAAGACATGACACCATCATGTTGTACGTTGACAACAAACAAGGGAATAAAGAAAAAGATGATGATGATCTCTAAAATGATGGAGATGTTCTCGAAAATAATGGAGATGACCTCGAAAATGATGGAGATGATCTCAAAATGATGGAGATACATTACGTGATGAATATGAGGACAACAGTATGGATTCATCAGCGATGGGTGGCTAGATGTGCTCAACGAAGTTGTAATTGGAGAATACGAGCAGCAAAGATCACAAAATGATGGAGTCACTCCGTTGCTGGTATAACGCAATTTTATCATAGAAATTTATATAAAAAATGTTTTTGGTTGTTGTAAATCTTCTTTAGATGAGGGGGTATTTATAGAAAACATTGTTCAATATTCCAATGAATTTTCATGGTTTGCCAATTTAGAAGGAAACAAAATTTTAAGTCGAATTTACAACGATTCGACGTAAAATTTTTCTTTTTTTTTTTAAAAAAAAAGAAAAATTACAATAACACATAGTAATTAATTTTGGAATAGAAAAATATTTTTTTTAGAACTAACATTCAACAAGACACTAGTTTAAGATTATTTTATTCTAATGAATTTGCATAGTTTGCCAATTTTGTTTTAAAACAATTTTTACGTCGAATTTACGACGAACACATAATTCATTAATTTAGAAATACAACCAGATTTTTTTTGAACAAACATTCTACAAGACAATATTTTAAGATAATTTTATTCTTCGCCAGAGTTACTTAATGAATCATGATCTAAGTCATTCTCAGACTCAACATCGTCGTTAGATTCCATTTCTTCAGACATGCCTTCTTCTTCGGTATCATCTGGGAGATGATTAAATTGCCGATTACGAGGATCTATAAGTAAAATGTCATATGTACTCTCGTTGGGCGTGGTAACAAACTCACAGCCATCTTGTTGCATTGGCAGCATTTCCTCCACTTCGATTATACGTCCCCTAGGTGCAATTTTTATAACTGACAACCAACGGATCCCAGATGTTCGAGTTCGCGGATACGGGAGAAAAGTGACTTGTCCCGCTTGTGAGGCTAATATGAACGGCTCAAATTTGTTGTACCGTCTTGCTGCATTAACGTCCACAACTCCGAAATTGTTTACTCAAACTCCTCGTCCGTCAACAGGATCGAACCAATCACATCTGAATCAAAACATGTCTATCTACTAAATTAGACGTTGATTCTATGCTAGTTCGACGTTTATTGCAACGTATATATTCGATGTTAATTAGTCGTAAATTAATATCGAATTTATGACAAAATCAGTAGCATTACTAATTCATCGACGTAATTTACGACGATTTTACGACGAATATATGTCGCGTAAATTTACGACAAATTTACGACGAATTTTAGTTTCATCGTAAAACGGAAGGAAATTTACGACGAAAAAATCCATCATAAAAATTCGTCCCAAAACTTCAGTTTTCTTGTAATGTCAACATCTATGGTGGTTTTGTCTGACGATTAGGCTTTTGAGGATAAATGACATGATACTTGAGTCATCAATGTAGTTTGGAAACAAAGGGAAAGCATATTATATGACATCTCCTTCAATTTATTAGAATTCTGATACAACAAGAGTCAAAGCATGATCTTAGGGAAATATAACGTAACAGAGATTCCACTATTGATTTCCATTGCTTGCAAACAAGTTTTGAAGCTATGATGCTCTTAAGCTGTAATCTTGCAATTATATTCTCCCATAGATCCCCCTACAAGGAACTCATCTTCCTCTATTTTAATTTAGAAAACTGAATTTGGATTGTTATTTTAGTTTGTAAGTAAACCTGAGGAAAGCAGCTCAAGAAGAGGTAAGTCTCATGGCTTGAGAACTCTCTCAGCTGCTGGCTATTTTCACTACAAAGTCCACAGTTCTCATATGCAAAAAAGGTTAACTGAACCATTCCATAATCAACTTTTAGATGCAGAGATTAACCAGTGTGTTGTGTTGTTATGTTGTATAGTTGTTAACAATCATCAAGTCTCACAACCTTTTTGGTCCTTATCTTGTATATCTTAAATCAGACCCAAAAAATCTCAAAATAAACGAAACAAGAAGCAATTGAACTTGTCTCAAGATGGCGAGGAAGGGTTCCGATGCATCAACCGTGGGAGAACAAACCTAGAGTGAATAATATGGCTCCTTCTTCGGGTCCCATTCTCCGGAAAAACTCAGAGTGCGACGGTTTCTATAGCGCTAGCCCTTCTCTCGGCGCGTGCGACGATGCGTGGGGGTGCGGTCAGTGGCTCCGGCTTCGTCTTGACGAGATGAACGCGATGGTGGCCTGGGATTTTCGGAATTCCAACCGGTTTGAAAGTTTTAGGGGTTTGAAGATTCGGGTTTATTGAAAACACACTTTAAAACTGAGTTTCCGGTGGTACCTTTTTGGTGGAAAGGAGGAGGACGATGGAACAAGCTCTCTGGAGGTACAAACGGCACCGGAAACGGACAGGGCTTCGCCGAGGAGTGATTTGTGTGGTTTTTCCTTTAGGTCATTCCCTCGTAATACTTGTCCCGTCACCATATAGGCCCACGGTAGTAATTCCCTCGACTCTTACTCATAGACACGGAGTACTTCAAGTAAGACACCGTTCTCCGTCCATCGATACGCGGCGACTCGGGATACCCCTAGATAGCCAAAGCTTAAATGCAGTCCGGACCTAGGACGCGACCCCGTATTATGTGGACCACACACCTACCGGCGTCACTCAGTAGGTTAACACATGTCAGTAACATGAACCGAGAGTACGTGAACCGACCGATACGCTCCCGAGGATACATCGGGTAGGGAAGTCGATATGCCCACTATAACACTATGTCACCAACACATCAAGCAAACCGTTAAACATATCACATCACAACAATCATTAACACAGCATCTCATCAATCAATCATTCATGAACCAATCATTATATTGTTATCACATTACTTAATAGTTTTCCGTATATTAATCATTCATTCATTACTTGGTTTATCAATCAAAAGTGTGTTATAACATAACAAAAATATCTATCAATATCAACCAATCAAGCAACCATATATAATCATAATAATATAACTAGATAACAATCAAACCGACACTAGTCATAGTCATCTCCACGGATCATAACTTAGTGTCGGGAACCTGCAGAATAACACATTAGTCAAACAATTGACCCCAACTCACCAATACTTTGTCGCGGTTGACCCCGGTATTAGATAGCCTCATGATAGGTCAAGAATTAATCCCTATACTAAACTGCAAGTGTACAGCAATGTCAAAGTAGTATATAGGGTTATCGAATCCACAGGGACACTTGGTCTCAAGAGAATCAAACCGTAGGGAATGAATACTAGAAATAAGCAATGTGATTGTATTGAAAGTAGTGCGAGAAAGTAAATCAGTAGCAGAGATTATTGGTTGTGAAAGCAAGTAATTAAAAGCGTCAAACCTAGGGTATTCTCAGGAAATCAGACTAGCAGACAGTTCATTCAGCAAGGATCTAATTAAGCACAGTTCTAGAACTCAAAACACAGATATAGAATTAACCAAATTCCTTTGCGATAATTCTCTAAGTCTAAGTGCAGCAAACCAAACTTCCGTTTGCGAGAACTAACAGATTAAACTAGCAATAGGCTCAAGTTTGATATGTTCACAATTATCCTAAACCAAACTTTCGTTTGCGCAAAGTTTAATTGCCCAATTTAATTAGTTCAGATTCCTAAACCCCACTTCCGTGACGTATTTAGCAACCTAAGATCTAGATTCTAATTGATCAGGTTAGAACTAGCTTTAAGCACAATTAAATTGAAGAACAGATATAGTTTGAATCCTTAACTGAAATTGAACAAGTCTAGCAAGTCATGAAATCCTATGTGAGAAACCCTAAGTCTAACTAGGAATCTACTCAGACATAGATAATGAAAACATGATCATATGATAAGTAAATTGCATAAAAGAATAAGAGTAAAAGGGGTTCGAAATCTTCTCCAAATACAGATGATGAATCAGGTTCAGATCAGCCCCAAAAGCTCTAAAAATCCTCTGCTCTTAATTATGAAGTTCTATGGTAAAAAGTATAAAGCGTATCTAATAAAAACTCTAAAAACTCTATTATATAGGCATAATCTCGGCCAAGGGCTTCTTTGTAAATATCAGGAACTTCTGGATCAAAGTGCAATATCTTGATTCTTCTAAACCGCCGAGTTTTTGGCCCATCTCGCTGGTGCAACGATCGTTGCTAGAGTGCAACGATCGACACCTTTCTCTGTCTCGGACAGTGAACTCTATCTCTCGGCCAATCACTCCAAAAATCTCCAAAATGCTCCATAATCTCCAATTTAGCTCCCAACCTGATTATACCTGTAAAAGACTCTAAACAAAGACAAAAGACACTAAAACACATCTATATCATGGCCTAAAACTAGTAAAAACCATGATATATCAACTCCCCCACACTTAGCCTTTGCTTGCCCTCAAGCAAAACATAGAACTAAAACATGGTGAAGAGGTTTGAAAACTCTTCAGAAACTCATTTCATCTTAGAAGCTACAATACTCAGATTCCCCTTAGTAAACCACTGAAAGAATCAATCACAGGATATCAAGACCAACATGTACTTCCCCCACACTTAGCAACTGTCCTAGGTAAACTCCACAATCACATTCAAGCATTCAAATTCTCCCTACTGACTTCTGCAAGTATTTAAGTGCGGTCTCACCTAAGGAGTATCGATCTAAAGGCACATGGATTCTTACCTAATCAGCTCTAGACCACCATACTATCTTTCTCTAGTCCCTTTCTTCTCTTTCCCTTCTTTAACAACTGATTTTTCCCCACTGGGTATCATTTTATTTTTTTTATCAGTGTTCTTCCCGTTATGGGGTGTACTTTGGACACATTCCATGGATCACATGAGAGAAAATAGTGTTTGCTACCCTTCCCATGACCACTTCGGAGTTACTAACTCATCCTCAGTTTATTATTATTTTTTTTTTTACTTTATAGAAGGGGAGAAGGGAACTAAATAGGACAGGTTTACAGGCTGTGTCAGAACTAACAGGGAATCCGACATAAAGTATACCAAGCCCTTAGGTGAGAAATCTAAGTCAGTATTAGGGGTGAAGTCAGTAAAAGATCCTCTGATACCTGAAGTGATGTGGGTGTTCCCAGTAGGTTGATCTGTGATGGGGTTTTCTAATAGTCAGAGATAGATCCTGCAACTTCATCCCAATGGTTACTTAAGTTCCTGCAAGTTTTGTAAATCTTCTCCGAAAATCATGATTTCTTACTTAAACAATTTTGACTCAATAAAACAAAAAATTTTGAAAAACGGACTGACTCTTAAGAAAACAGAAAGATAAACGTCAGTAGCACCTCCCCCACACTTAAGACACACTGTCCCCAGTAGTGTCCAGCGAAGGATCGGTAAAAAGAAAATAAAATAAATTGAAAAGGTGAGTTTATGTCTGTCGGGTTACCTCTGTCGCTCATGCATCGATCGGTGCATTAGATGCATCGACCGTTACTTGGCGACTTTCGTGTATGGTCGATCGTTGCTCAGGACCGCAACGATCGCTGCAATGCGATTCCTTTCGTGTTGTGACGATCGATGCAGAAATGCATCGATCGCTGCACTGCGATTTAATCCGAGACCTGCAAACATGACTGCACCAGAAACAAAAACAAACGTAAAATCCTAACAAAAACACCAAAAATTAAAAAGAAAAACACCAGTACCTAATGGTGGGTTGCCTCCCACCCAGCGCTTGTTTAAGGTCAATAGCTTGACCGGACGCGCAAGGTTTTTCAAGTGCCAGAAGATCCTGACAGAGACTTTTTCTGTCTCTGTTCAAGTCTCCTCATCCATGGTGGAGAATAGGCTGTTGCAGAATGCTTCAGTCCAAGAAAAGATGGAGTAAAATGCGCTCCAGGATCTATTATCACAGTCTCATTCAGCTGCTCATCATCTGCTTCCAAGATCTTGAAAGTCTGTCCATCTATCAGTGGCTTCCGCAGCTTCTCCATCTCATATCGCAGTGTCTCATCTCCCAGGTGGAGGTCTATTAGACTCTGTCTAACATCAATCACAGCTCCTGCTGTAGCCAAGAATGGTCTCCCAAGCAATAAAGCTTCATCCGGATCGCAGGCGTATTCCAGCACAAGGAAGTCCGTTGGAACTAAGTAGTTTCCAACTCTTACCGGAATATCCATAAGGAGTCCTTCGGGAACCCGTATGGACTGATCAGCTAGGACAAGAGAGGTCCTAGTAGGAGCAAAATCCAACATACCCAGCTTCTCTGCCACAGAGTAAGGCATTATGCTCCCAGCAGCTCCTAAATCACACAGAGAACGCCTAAAACTATCTTCAAAGATAGAACAATCAAGTACAAAGACTCCAGGATCAGGCAGTTTCTTTGGGACCTTAGTTAACAGAACATCACTAATATGCTGAGGAATTATTATCACCCATTCTCTCAGCTCTTCATCTAATGGCAACATCTTGTTCAAATATTTCTGAACACATGGATGATAAGGTGGATCATCAGATGATGGAATTTCTTCCAAGTCTTCACCACTCTTTTCTAGCCTTTTCAGCTCTTCAATCTCTTGTTTAATCACTTCAGACACCTTGGGACTGTGCCAAATAGCTCGTGCATAGACATCTTCTGGAGTGATTTCAGATGTATCAGGGAATAGGCGGGCTAGTTCTGCATTAATCTCATTTTCATCCCACGGACTCTCTGCTTGTTCACGACCTGCATCGATCGATGCCAGATGTGTATCGATCGTTGCATCGCGATCATCACAACTTCCACCCGAGAGTTTTTCACAGAAATCCGAAAATTCTGCCTCAGTCACCAACTCAGCTGTACTTAGCTCAAATTTCTCCCCTAGATAAGATCCATCATTAATCAGTACAGAACAGGCCTTAATATGAGTGTCTGCAACTCCTTTTCCTTTCAGTGAGCTGGACATCTGATTCACCTGAGTGTCTAACTGCTTCATGTGAGTGCTCAATGTCTCAAACTTCCCATTGAGGTCCTGATAGACAGCGTCCAGCTTCTTGTTGTTGTCTACAGAAAGCTTGGTTTGACTCTCCATCAGTTGTTCCATCATAGCTTCCATTTTGCTCTCATGGGCTGTAGGTGCAGGAGGAGTCTGATAAGATGTAGATCCATAGGTTCTTTGATTACCCTGTCCATAGGTCTTTTGAAAACCACCAGATTGTCCTCCATTTGAGAATCTGTTCCCCTGTTGATTGTTAAATCTATTACCTTGGAAACCGGAACCTCCTATGAAATTCACTTCTTCTTCCTGAGTGTCCTCCTCAGTCTGAATCACCTCCACATCTTGGGCAAAGTGGACAGCTTTCTTGTTTGTCAGAAGATTGTAGACTGTGTCCAATCTGGATCTAATATTAGCCATATCAGAATTCTCTACGGTTCCACCAGATCTCTTCCTCCTTTCATCCATTGTTTTGCAACTATTGCTGCCAATCAGGTTCTCTATCAACCGTTTAGCTTGTGTAGGAGTTCTGGTGCTGAAATTTGCATCACTGGAATTATCCAAAGCAGTCTGATAAGGGAGATCTATGCCTCTGAAGAAAATACCAATCAGCTGTACTTCTGTGAATCCATGGTGTGGACAATCACGCTGATACTGCTTAAATCTCATCCATGCGGTTGTCAAAGGCTCCACAGCTCCTTGGGAAAAAGTGAGTATGTCCTGTCTGGACTGATCTGAGCGCGCATCATCGTAGAAGTGACGCAGGAACTCACTCTTTAAGGCTGTCCAAGTAGTATACTGACCAGGTGCCAGTTGTCTCAGCCATGCACTAGCGTCTCCAGCAAGACTGTGCGGAAATAGCTTAAGGAACAGATAGTCCGGGCATACTCCTTCATATTTCATGCCAGTGACAATGTCCTCAAACTTGTCAATGTGATCCATAGGCTGCTCTGATTGAAGACCATGGAAAGCAATTTGTCTCATCAGTTGGTAGTAGATAGTTTTTACCTCAAAATCATTCCTCTCGAAGGCAGGAAGCACTAGAGCTGCTCGGTTTGCATGAAACTCATCAGGTCTATTGTAATCAGCTAGTGTCCTCTCATGAACTACCATCCGGCCTTCTGGCTCAACTTCATCAGGGATCACTCGTCCCTCAGCATCAATCCTTTGCCCAGCAGCATTGTAAGGATTGTTCTCTGGATCCCTCAGGATTCCATCAGCATCTGGTATCAAGATCAAGCGTTCTTGTACCATTCTCTCTCTCTTTTCTCTTCTAATAGTCCTCTCTAGACGTCCAAGTTCCTCTAGATTGAGATTAACTAAGCTCGAGTTCGGATTACTTCGAGTGTTCTGCGTTGGCATAAACTGTCTGTAATCGTCCAGCAACGATCGATGCTATCAGTGCAACGATCGATTCAATCTCAAATCGCTTAGCAACGATCGACGCAAGGGTGCAACGATCGATGCAAGGCGAAATTCGTACCTGCGACAGAGAGAAACAGAGAAAAAGTCAGCAAAATAAAATAAATAAAATAAAAACGAAAAACGAAAAATTTCTAGTAAAACCCTAAGTTCGGTCCTATCGAAAACTCAAAAGAGTCCCCGGCAACGGCGCCAAAAACTTGATAGGTCAAGAATTAATCCCTATACTAAACTGCAAGTGTACAGCAATGTCAAAGTAGTATATAGGGTTATCGAATCCACAGGGACACTTGGTCTCAAGAGAATCAAACCGTAGGGAATGAATACTAGAAATAAGCAATGTGATTGTATTGAAAGTAGTGCGAGAAAGTAAATCAGTAGCAGAGATTATTGGTTGTGAAAGCAAGTAATTAAAAGCGTCAAACCTAGGGTATTCTCAGGAAATCAGACTAGCAGACAGTTCATTCAGCAAAGATCTAATTAAGCACAGTTCTAGAACTCAAAACACAGATATAGAATTAACCAAATTCCTTTGCGATAATTCTCTAAGTCTAAGTGCAGCAAACCAAACTTCCGTTTGCGAGAACTAACAGATTAAACTAGCAATAGGCTCAAGTTTGATATGTTCACAATTATCCTAAACCAAACTTTCGTTTGCGCAAAGTTTAATTGCCCAATTTAATTAGTTCAGATTCCTAAACCCCACTTCCGTGACGTATTTAGCAACCTAAGATCTAGATTCTAATTGATCAGGTTAGAACTAGCTTTAAGCACAATTAAATTGAAGAACAGATATAGTTTGAATCCTTAACTGAAATTGAACAAGTCTAGCAAGTCATGAAATCCTATGTGAGAAACCCTAAGTCTAACTAGGAATCTACTCAGACATAGATAATGAAAACATGATCATATGATAAGTAAATTGCATAAAAGAATAAGAGTAAAAGGGGTTCGAAATCTTCTCCAAATACAGATGATGAATCAGGTTCAGATCAGCCCCAAAAGCTCTAAAAATCCTCTGCTCTTAATTATGAAGTTCTATGGTAAAAAGTATAAAGCGTATCTAATAAAAACTCTAAAAACTCTATTATATAGGCATAATCTCGGCCAAGGGCTTCTTTGTAAATATCAGGAACTTCTGGATCAAAGTGCAATATCTTGATTCTTCTAAACCGCCGAGTTTTTGGCCCATCTCGCTGGTGCAACGATCGTTGCTAGAGTGCAACGATCGACACCTTTCTCTGTCTCGGACAGTGAACTCTATCTCTCGGCCAATCACTCCAAAAATCTCCAAAATGCTCCATAATCTCCAATTTAGCTCCCAACCTGATTATACCTGTAAAAGACTCTAAACAAAGACAAAAGACACTAAAACACATATATATCATGGCCTAAAACTAGTAAAAACCATGATATATCACCTCACTAAACGAACCTCCGGAACGGATCTTACTATAAGCCGCCTACAATGGAAGAGAAGGTCGGTTCATGGGATGAACGTTGAAAATCTTCGCTTAGGAAATGTTTCCCCGTTCCTCCGTCACCATCCCAATTCTTAATCGTTCTCTCTCTCTCTCTCTCTCTCTCTCTCTCTCTCTCTCTCTCTCTCTCTCTCTCTCTCTCTCTCTCTCTCTCTCTCTCTCTCTCTCTCTCTCTCTATCTCTCTCTCTCTCTCTCTCTCTCTCTCTCTCTCTCTCTCTCTCTCTCTCTCTCTCTCTCTCTCTCTCTCTCTCTCTCTCTCTCTCTCTCTCTCTCTCTCTCTCTCTCTCTCTCTCCTCTCCTCCGGCTTATCCTTTTTTCCTCCTTCCTCTGGCTTCTTCTTCTTCTCCCGGCTCCTCCTTATTTTTCTTCCTCTTCCCGCCTCCTTCTTCTTCTTCTTCCTCCCTTCTCCCACTCTTCTTTCTCTCTTTTTTCTCTCTTCTTTCTCTCTTCTTTACTCTTGTGAGTTTTGGTGTGAAGAATGAGGGAGGGGAAGGCCTCTTTTTATAGTAAAAGTGAGATGATCTCCACCCTCCATTTGTCTCCCATCTCCTCCCCATCTTCATCCATGACATCCCACAAAAATCAGGCAAAAAAACTGCATTTCATCACCCACCTTACACCTGTATCCCTCTTCTAGAAGCCTCTTAGATTGGTGCCAACTTATTTTTTGATTCAATGTACCAAATAACACAAACAATGCATCTCCTTCTCCCTTGCAAGATTTCGTGGCCCAAGCTCACTACTGGGCTTAAATTAGGTAAAAAAAACCTCATTTCTCATCCCTAATCACCCTGATCCAAGCCCAAGCCCCTATGATTTTATTTTGAATTTTTAGCCATTAATTACCCCTTAATGGTCTAAAAATTATAACTTAATATAATGATAAAATATTGCTAAATACGTTTAAACATAGCTTTTACATAACGTAATGGAGTTGTGGTCAAAATTTCATAATTTTTGGTGAAATTTAGAGGGTTTTCCAACTTACCCGATCATTTTATCAGTTTCTCGGAAAAACCGGTTATTAATGAAAATTCACAAGAGTTTCCAAAAAATAATTGTAATGAATTCCTTAGTAATATAATTCATTTTATTAGTGATAAAAGTACCATTACATTTAATAATAATATTTTTATCAAGTTCCGAGATTGGGGTATAACAAATATCACCTTGCACACAACCACCCGAAGGCACATCACACAACCTACATCATCTAGGCTTTCATTTCGCTCCAATCGGCCTAAGGAAGAGCTAGTTATGACCACTTGATGTTGTTGACTAAAAGTCAACGGTCCGAGTCAAAGTCAACCGGTCAACCCAGACCCAAACCCAGATTAAACCAGGACCATTGGCATAACCAGCCCAATTGTCCTAAACAAACATAAACCAAACTAAAATGAATTGAAATTGGATTTAAACCGGAAATCGATTCAACCAGACTAAAACGATCGAATTAGAATTGGACCGAACTGAACCAATCAAACCAAGTCAACCCGAACCGGCCGAGTTGACTCTGTACCGGCGAGTCGACTCGGTCGCCGGTAGTGGCGGCTATGGCGGCGACGCTCCGACAGTTATCTGGTGATGGTGGTGGCGGCTCTCCGGCGGTCGGCAGCGGCGCGGCAACGAGTGGCGGTCAACTCTGGCGGCGCGTGGCGCGCATGGGATCCATGCGCCCGCCCTTCTCCCGCTCGTGTGGGCGCGTGGGGCGGTGCGTGGGGGTGCGGTCGGTGGCTCTGGCTTCGTCTCGACGAGATGAACGCGATGGTGGCCTCGGATTTGCGGGATTCCAACCGAATTGAAAGTTTTAGGGGTTTGAAGATTCATGTTTATTGAAAACACACTTTAAAACTGAGTTTCCAGTGGTACCTTTTTGGTGGAAAGAAGGAGGATGACGAAACAAGCTCTCTGGAGGTACGAACGGCACCGGGAACGGACATGGCTTTACCGAGGAGAGATTTGTATTGTTTTTCCTTTAGGGGCTTCTCCTATTTATAAGAATGGGAGAAGAGGGAAGCCCTAAAATTAAATATGGCAACAAGTCCTTTGAGCTTTGGCTTGATTTGGGCTTTGGGATTTCATCTTAAGTTACACTGAAATACATTACCCTGATGCAGGGTAATGTATTTACTCGGCATCGATGATAAGATTCTGCGTATAAATCATGGGATACAAGAAGCTCACCATGACAACGATGTTCATAGTCGAAGGTGAAATTGTAGCTGAACCAGTAAATGTTTCCGTTCAAGGTAATGTGATAGATATAAGACATAGAGTTCAACATAGATGAGAATGAGGAGTTTTGAAACTCCACAAGCCTGCCTGTCTAGGCGAATCTAATTTATTAATTTAAAGTATTATACATAACTAAAACATATTATTTAAAATACCATTAAATTAATAAAATGTTAAAATTTTATTAAAAGTAAGTTAGATTAAACATACAAATAAAAAGTGTGAACCATAATAAATAACATACACTTGATCACATATGATTATGTTAGCATAGTTACCAAAATATGATTATGGCTGTAAATGGTAAGCATCATATGGAATTGTTGGAATGATAATGAATGCAATAAATGAATGAGATCCAAAGAAAAATGCAATAAATTCATCCCATTCATTTCTCATTAAATTTTGTAGATGATTAATTTTCTTTGAATTTTTTTATGTGGAATTGATGGAATGATCATTTCATTTCATTAAAAACAAATAGAATTCAAAGTAAATGGTATTTTTTTATGAAATTAGTCATTCCACATAATTTCATTCCAAAAAATGTTAATCCAGTTGCAACCTATATTATAATAGTTATTATCTTTCTTTTCTAATCTTTCTCTTATCTTATTTTTAATGAACATAAAAAATAAACAAGTCATTTATGCAACAAAAATTTAAAACTGCTGTATATATATGTTATGATTCAATTTTTTAAAAACGATTATATAAATAATAAAAACAGTAAAAATAGAAAATGACTTAATTGAAGACCACATTTTAAAGTTTTTTATTAGTTTAGTCAAGTTATTTATCTAAATATTATGATTAATTCAATATATTGAAATTAATAATTTAACATTATAGAAAGTTAAGATATTAGAGATTAGTCAAAACTTATATTATTTGATTATATAGTGTGATGGACTACGATTAATGCTTTATGATTTGTGGGTTTTCATGAGTTATTCCGTCAAACATGCAAAATATTTGAAACCACTACAAGATGGATTAAAAAAGACTCCTAGTCTATTTTGATTATAAAAATTTAAAAACGAATGTCGACCAATGAAAATGAGTAAAATGGATGTGGTAGCCCATTCAATTATAAAAACATTATAAACAAAAGTTAAGTGGCTAGCCAATTTCTAGAGTAATTATATAAAACTAATTCATAGTCATTATATTAATTTAGAGTAATTATATATAACTAACATTTAGTCATGTGTTATACTACTGAAAATATCATTGAAATTAATAAAATGTTAAAAAATCTCATTAATGATAATTTGGACTAAACATAAAATTTAAAAGTGTGGACCATAGTAAATATCATACATTTGATCACATATGATTATGTAGAGATTAGTTACCAAAAATATCATAAATTTGATCACATATGATTACGTAAACTGAACTAAACCTGCACGAGCACTTCCAAAACCGCTTGTTCATCACTAGCAATTTAGTGCAACTATCAAACCATGAAGTAGGGAACAATAACATGTTTTTTTCTAGTCTAGAAATAGTCTCTACATTTGAAAATGACTTTTGGAGTCTCTTATCTGACAAAAAGTGTATGTATCTCTCTATGATGCTTTAGTATAAACTGTTTATTTTTAGAATATATTGATTCATTGAAGCTTTTTACTTATTTTGAAGAAGCTTGTTGCTCTAAAGGTTTATGAGTATGCCCCAACATTTAGGTGGACCATCTCTTCTTCTTCGTTCCAATTGTGTCCTCTTAAGAAGGAAGAACTAGTTGTATTCCTTGTATCCAAAATCTTCAAGTTGTTTATTGAGTTTGAAGATATCAAACCTCTTTTCACCAAACTCTTCAACCAACAATATATTGAGGTATTTGAGTGTTTTTTTTTAGTTCAGACATGTATCTAAAGCTTTCATGATATCAATTTTGACATGTTCCAACTATTTTGGGTAATTTCCTGCACCTATTCAATGAAATTGCTAACAATTTCGTGCAACTTGTAAACCATGATGTAGGGAACCACAACATGTGTTTTTCGATTGATTCTTATGCTCTACAACTAGTCTCTGCATTTGACATTAACTTTTGGAGATTCATATCTGACAAGAGAGTGTATGTATATTCTCTCTCTATATAGTGTTTTTGCGGTATATACTAATTTGAAAATATATTGATTCATTGATGTTTTTCCTTCCTTTTTTGCAGAAGCTTGTGCCTTCGAAGGTTTATGACTACGCCACAAAATTTTGGTGGAACTGCTTTGGTAATGAAGCTGTTTTGCCACTATGCATCACTCTCAAAGGCTAACTACTCTAACTACTTTGTCCAAGCTTTTTTACCTCTCCAGAAATGGATGTTTGTCTCTTGAATTCACAAGGGCTTGATGTTGTAATGGCTTCTGTAGTAATTCGTGACTATGGAAATTTTGTTGTTCATAGGCTCATCAAAAGATTTAAGGTGGATGATATATCTCCCTTGGCCTTATCTGGTTTATCAACTAATACATGCAAGTTCTGCAATACGATAAGTGGGGAAACTAGGTCATGTATGCCTTTAATGAGGTAAGAGTTGGTAGAAAATTATATAAACATAAGAGGAGATATGCAGAAGAAATTTGTATAGAAAATGTGATTTGACAAAAAATATATGAACATAAGATATATGATATACATGTGTCTACGATATGGTATATTGGTGTAGACAACAAATACATATATGTAAGTGCG
Organism: Orychophragmus violaceus; assembly: GCA_030180135.1. Taxonomy (NCBI): domain Eukaryota; kingdom Viridiplantae; phylum Streptophyta; class Magnoliopsida; order Brassicales; family Brassicaceae; genus Orychophragmus; species Orychophragmus violaceus. Next base: position 62,445,370 of record CM058234.1, on the reverse strand, counting down.
TGTATATAGACAATTATTTCACTGGGCATATCATCATTGTCTACTATATGATTATTATTTTAGGTATATTGGTGAAGACTTGATTTTTAGCAAATACATAGGCTAAGTGCGTGTATATCATGATTCTATAAACAAATCTATAAACAGTTTAAATATTGTGATCTCTTGGAAGAAACATTGTAGATGCAACTATGCATGAATAATAATTGAAGATAATTGGTTGAAGACACATAAAATAAGAGAACAAGTCTTGGTCTTGTCATTGTAAAATATGAAACACACAAATGAAAACAGTGATACACAATGATTGACCAAGACAAATAGGTTCTTGCCGCGGCTGGAATATAAACTTTTGAGAACCTCATAGATTTTTTAGAGGATGAAGTAGAGAGATTTGTGTTTGAGCATCTTGAAAGCTTCGCTATATAAAATCCACTCCGATTCAACAACATATGTAGCAATACTCACTAGACAATTTCCGCAACCCATTTCATCACATTGGTGATTCCACCTGATGAGAAAGAATCCGGTTCATGAAGAAGAGATTTTGCCCTGTCCAAAGATGTACGTTATCAGAAGAAGATGCAATGTTGGTTCCATGCCCTTATTTGTCCACCGATTGGTAATGCGTCGCAAGGAGAATTCTCCTCTCACATATTTTGGTTGTGGTACAAGATTAAAAGGTTACAATTAGATACATATCAAACCATATACCAAACCAAATTAGCATACTAAAAAAATATAAAAATAAAGAACAAATCCCCCGAAGAACAGAATGCTGGCCATCACATCATCGTCGGCAGAGCCGTATGGTCCTCATCCGGCTTTGACGCTAAATTTGCGTCATTTGGTGAATTTGGACAAATGCTGGATTCCGGCGGACGTGGAGATGGTGATTCCGACTGAATAGAAATTCCTGGAGAAGGTCTGAAAGAGGTACTGCTTATCCTCCTACGCCTATTTCGACAGGTGCGGGCTCTTCTTCCCGATACCCCGCCTTGTTTCTTGGGTGTTGGCGCAGCTTCAACTTGCATTCCTGCAGATGGCTCCGAACTTTGTTCGGTATGTCATCGGGCTCGGAGTGCGAGCCGCCAAGGAGGGGATCGAGTTCGGGGCCGAACAGCTCATGATGTTGTGCCAAGTCAAATACTACGTCAGGTCTCCGGGGACGTACTACCTCTCTCCTCGTCATGGGAAGATATTAGAGAAGACCTCCGCGCGAGACGTCTGGAAGGAACGTTATTTTTCTTCAAAGTGAACAAAGCGTCCGTAGGGGACTTTGACTACTATGTTATTCCAACGCAATGGGTAGTCAGTGGTGGTTAGATTTAGGGATTTTGTTTGATTTAGACGTTTTAATCGATCTCGAACTGTTTACTAATCCTTTTTTTTCCAGAGACTCCTGATTCAGTTCCTCTGACTCAAGCGACCCAGAATTTGATAGCTCGAAGTCGAGCTGCCTACGTACCCTTTTAAGGGATAAAGCCTTTACGTAGTTCGATTATAGTCGAAGTATTTTCAGTGAAAATATTTTTTGAGGGTTATGATGTTCCAAGGTCACAGTTCGGGCCTTTGGGTTCTACCGACTTGAGCCGGTAGACCCCTTCCCAGACGATGTCGGTGACTTGTTAAGGCCTTCCCATTTTTCTCCTAACTTTCCAGCGTGTTCTTCCTTTTTTATGGTCGAACACTTTCCGTAAGACGAGTTCGCCTACTTTAAACCTCCGTGTTTAAATCTCAGAATCATAGTAGCGAGCCGGCGCTTGTTAGTAATTCTGGATTCGGGCGAGTGCGAGGTTCCTTTGTTCATCGACGAGATCGAGCTCGTCAGTTATCATTTGATTATTCAGTTTCTCATGTTGTGGTCATTCTTTTTGACGAATGCTAGACACGAGGATCTTTTCTGGAACTACGGCCTCGATGCCATATACTAGAGAGAAAGGTGTTTTTCCGAAAGATTTGCGAGAAGTAGTCAGATAAGCTCAGAGTACATCTGAGAGTTCGTCGCTCCAGCTGGATTTACACTCATCGAGCGTTTTCTTAAGGTTGTTCATGATCGACTTGTTGGCTGTCTCTGCTAGTCCGTTTTCTTGAGGATAACAAGGTGTTGAGTAGGTCAGCTTGATGTTTCAAGTTCTACAGAACATTTGGAATATGTTCTATATGAACTTGGGTCTGTTATCAGTGACGATCTAATTAGGTAATCCGTGAAGACAGATAATGTTTCGCCGGACGAACACCTTTATGTGGACATCGTTTATTTTTTTTGTAGGGCTCGGCTTCGATCCACTTTGTGAAGTAGTTTGTCATGACTAGTAGGTGCATTGCTTTTTTCTTTCCCGATGCGACTAGGAGTCCCACTCTATCCATTCCTCATCGCATAAAATGATATGGTGAGGAAATCGAAAAGAGTTTCTCCAATGATTGGTGGATGATCGGGCGTGCCTTTGGTACATGTCGCATTTCATAGAGAAAGTTTCGCACTCAGCGGCCATGGTCGGCCAAAAGAAGCCTTGTCGTTTGATTGGTATGGCTAGAGCTCTTCCTCCGGAATGACTTCCGCAGGATTCCTCATGGGCCTGAGTGATCACAGTTCGAGCTTGTTCGCCAGTAAGGCATTTTAGATACGGTCCGGAAAGACTTCGCTTGAATAGATTTTCTTCTGTGACGCAGTACCCCGCGCTATGTTCTTTGAGTTTTCTGGCTGCCCACTTATATGAGGGTACGTCGCCGTCGGTGATGTACCAGATGATTGGAGTTCTCCAATCTTGGTCGACATTAGACTCGTGTGTCTGGCTTGTGGAGACAGCTTTGATGGGACCATCAGGTGTGTTGGCTACACAGATAGCCTTTCTTGGGTCGATATCATCATCGATATCAACAATGTCGAGACTAATCTCTTTGTTGGATGCCTTCTAGTTGACATTGTTTCTTGAATGGGAATGTACTCTTTTAAATACAAGGCTTTCAATGCGATGTCAATGCTCTGCTTCTCTATCCCTTTGACCAGTATGATTCTTTTCAGTTTGGGATCATATCTCGAAGCCAGCGGGGCGAGGGCATCAGCTGCGGTGTTTTCACCTCGCGGGATTCAAGTCAGATCAAAGAAATCGATCTGATCGGCGACGCTATGAAAAACTTGTAGGTATGCTTCCATTCGCTCGTTTTTGGCTTCGTAGTCGTCGTGTAACTGACTTGTAACCAGTTGAGAGTCTTTGAAAGCATCCACTTCTCGAGCTCCAATCGCTATGGCGAGCATGAGTCTGACTATAAGTGCTTTGTATTCCGCCTCGTTGTTCGATGCAGCGAAACCTAGCCTGAAGGATTGTTCTAGCACTTCTCCAGTTAGAGATACTAGTTTTACTCCGACTCAAGATCCTTGTTTCGAGGACGCACCGTCGACATGAAGAGTCCATCTTTTGGAAGAGGATGACTCGATATCGATGGTATGAGGGAGTTCGATTATAAAATCGGCCAGTACTTGAGCCTTCAAGCTTGTTCGAGTCCTGAACTCGATGTCTTATTCGCTTAGTTTGATAGCCCATTTTACCAATAGACCCGACTGGCTAGGACTGTTGAGGATCGTCCTCAATGGTTGCGAAGTCATGACTATGATCGAGTGAGACTGGAAGTAGGGTCGAAGTTTTCGAGTCGATGTAACGAGTGCAAGTGCGAGTTTTTCAATCGCAGGATACCTCGTTTCGGCGTAGATCAAAGTCTTGCTGATGTAGTAGACTGGTTTTTAGTCGCTTTGTTCTTCGCAAACTAGGACCCCACTTACCGCTGCTGAAGAGATAGCTAGGTAGAGGTAAATGGGCTCTCCTACTACTGACTTCGAAAGTATCGGGGGCTCGCTCAGATAAGATTTGAGCTGGGTGAACGCTTTTTCGCACTTCTCGTCCCAAAGGAATTTCTTGTTCGCTTTGAGGAGGTGGTAGAAGAGGAGACACTTATCGGTCGACCTAGAGATGAGCGGTTCAAAGATGCTGTTTTGCCAGTCAATCTTTAGACTTCTCACGTTGTATTTGGAGATTGCATCTCCAAGAATATTGCGATCTGTTTTGGGTTCACTTCGACTCCCCTTTCAGTTACTAAGTAGCCTAGGAATTCTCCTGATGGGACACCTAAGGTGCACTTCGCGGGGTTGAGCTTCATCCCATATTTGTTGAGAATGGAAAAACATTCTCTTAATTTGGCGATGTGTTCTTCGCACTTCGATGATTTGTCCAACATATCGTCGATGTAGACCTCCATGGTTTTACCCAATAGTCCGGCAACCATCTTTTATGACGAGACGTTGAGAAGTAGCTAATGCATTTTTGAACCCGAAAGGCATCACTTTATAGAAGTAGGTTCCTCGATCTGTTATAAACGAGGTCTTTTCTTGGTCTTCGAGGTTCATCAGTATTTGATTGTACCCTGAGAATGCATCCATAAAGTATAGAAGTTGGTGACATGTTGCTGCTTCTACCAGTCGGTCGATGTGTGGGAGTGGGAAGTTGTCTTTCAGACATGCCTGATTGAGGTCTGTAAAGTCGACATATACTCTCTATTTCCTATTCTTTTTTCTTGCCTACGATAGGGTTCGCAAGCCAGTCGGGGTATTTTACCTCCCTGATCGACCCAATTTTGAGCAACAAATCGACCTCTTCATTGATAGCTTGAGCTCGTTCTGATCCAAGTTTACGGCATTTTTGTCTGACTGGTTTATAAGTCGGGTCGACGTTTAACTCATGACTTGTTACATCGAATTTGATTCCTTTCATATCGGTCGAAGACCAGGCGAACGAACCGACGTTATGTTTGAGGAAAGTTATCAACTCATTTTTGATCGGGTCCGATAGGTCGGCTCTGATGCCAACACATCTTTCAGGATGAGCTTCGTCTATGAAGACTTGGATTGTGAATTACTTTGGGGTCCTCTTTGACTGGGGTCGTTATGCTTTTTGGTTCGCATTTCGGCGAGCTTTTCCTATTTCTGTAATTGCTACGTGGGGGATTTTTTGATCTGTTTATACCCGTTCATGTAGTAATTTCTGGAAGTTTTTTTACTTCTGTAAACAGTTTTTACTCCTTTCGGAGTTGGGAACTTTACGCACTGATGATGGGTCGATGGTACGGCTTTCATGTCGTATATTCATGGTCGACCTAGAATGGTGTTATAAGGAGCCGGTCAATCTACTACGACGAACTCTGTCATTCTTCTAACTATGCCAGCTATCACCATCGCGAAGATAGAGCCCAATGAGCATGTTGTTTCACCGGCGAACCCAACGAGGGGTGTTGGTCCTTCAACGATCACGGAGTCTTCAAACTCCATTTTTAAAGGCGTCATATAAAAGGACGTTGACCGAACTTCCCATAACGATCATTATTCTTGAGAGTTCGACATCTCTGACAACTAAGTAGATGAGCAAGGCATCGTTGTGTGGTTTGTCTAGATCAAGTGTTCCGCTCTCGTAGAAAGTAATTTTGTGATATGGGCCTTGCATTGGGGTCTTTTCCCGTCAATCGGTCTCGACCCTTATTTGAAGAGCTTTGATCGAGTTGACTGAGTCTCGGCATAGCTTAGAGCTGCCGAATATGAAGTCGGCTCGTTTAGGGGGTATAGCCCGTATAACCCCCCCCCCCCCCCAAAAACGAGGGAGGCTGATGCGTGGGCTATGATTTTTCCATGGAGCAGGAGGTGGTGAAAATGCTGATCCCTCCGGGGTGCCACATAGGCTGAGTTCGCCGAGTATGAGTTCGACTCATTTTCGGGAACCTTGGGAAGGAGCATCATGTGTTCCTTCTTCCTTAGATTGCTTCCTTTTATTTTGAGATGGCTTTTTCGTGTTCGACTCGTTGGTCGGTTTGGTTTCCTTATTGTCGGGAAGTGCTTCTTCCTGGACTTCAAATTCCTGATTATTTCCAGCCTCTCATTTTTGGATTCCAATTTAGCTCGAGTATAGCACTCTTCTGTCGAGTGACTCTTTCTCTTGTGAAATTCACAATATTTGTCTTTGCCAAACTCGAACTTATGGGTGCTTTTCAGACTCTCCACCGCACTGACGGTTCCAGATTTGCGAGAGACTTTTCGATTGTTGTTGTTCTGCGAACTCGATTGTTTTTTCTTCTTTCGATGCTTTTCGGAGAGGAGAGCAGCTTCTTCATCAAGGCAAGTAAACGCCGTGGCACGATGCAGAGCATCATCGAGGGAGAATGGTTAGCGGACTATGAGCTCCTTGCAGAACTCGGTGGTATACCATAATCTGCGTTTCAGCGCTTGTAGCGCGACTTCGTCGTTCGGGTTCGCTACTTTTTCCTTAACTTCTTTGAAGCGGTCGATATACGAATGAAGTGACACGTCGAATCGCTGAGAAATGTTAAATAGGGCTGCTTCGGTGGTTTTGACCTTGATGAAAAGAGAGCACTGTTTCAGGAAGGCCGACATCAACTGGTTGAAATTTTCAATAGAGTTTTCTTCCAGTTCGGCGAACCACTCTAGGGCAGCGCCTGATATATTTTCTACGAAGAGTCTGCAAAAAGCATGATCTTTTTCCTCGTCTGTCAGATAGACGTGATAGATCGCAAGTCTGAACACTCTTATGTGAGCTTTTGGGTCCGACTTTCCTGAAAATTTTGGGAACTTAGTTTTCTTTATTTCCCGCAATCTGGTGAGAGCGATCCGATTAGTGAAAGGCGTTTGGCGCGTTTCTTCGATCATTCGATCGATGTCTGGTGCCGCACTAGTTTCCATGTGGACTCGCGAGTTTAGGCTTACGAACTGGGCGTTTGCCTCTTTGATGTATTGTTTCAGCAAACTATGTTCATCGACTGCCAATGGGGTGAACTGTGTTTGCGGTTGAAATGATGGTTGATGTTCGTTATAAATCATATCAACTTGGTTGATCGTTCGGATCGATCATGTCTGATCAGCTAGAGGTGTATGAAACTGTATCGAATCCGATCCGACGGGAGATCCAGAGCTCGAAGCAAAGGTTGAGCCACCGAGCTACCTTGATCTGATACCAAAAATATTCGGTAAAGGTGGTAGTCGAGGTAGCTTTCGATCCGTTGATCCGTTCAGAACTGCAGTCAGCGAGCTCGAGCTAAAGGGGATCGGTGTCGATGTGGGTGTCAATGTAGGATAAAATCCGTTGTTTGACGTGCCGGTGACATATCCTGGGATCCCGAGAGGAGATGCGACCTGAGAAAAGTTCAGGCGAGTACGAGGTGGATGACTAAGAGGAGGTCTCCGATCATCTGTAGATCGATCACCAGATTCTGATTGGTGAGCTCCTTGAAACGTGCGTTAACGCGTTGTTCTTGTTCGGCGAGCTGAGCAGCCAAAGCGCGATTAGCGATTTCATGGGTCCGAGTGTTGGCCTCGTTGCTATGCGTTCGGCTTACCAGAAAGTTAAGAATCGAACAAATCTTAGCGAGGTCATTCGGATTTTGTCGTGGTATGACACGAGTTTGTGGTGAGCTGGATTTGAGTGTTGATATATCATGTTTCTAGGTTTTCAACCATGATATAAGTGTATATATTGAGTTTTTAACCTTGCTTTTCGAGTCTATCGAGTCTTTTACAGGTAAGCTTGCATTTGGAGCAAAGCTAGGAGTTTTGGGACGTTTTTGGAGCATTCTACAGGAAGCTGAAGTTGGAGTCGTGACCACGAGTATATGTCGACTGACACTGCTCTTAGTGTCGGTCGACACTGAAGTCCAACAGAAGCTATGCACGGGTTTATTGCATCTTTTGAATATTTGCAAGAAAGTCCAGAAGTTTCCCTTAATTCTAATTTACCCCAAAACGTGTTTAGACTTTTAATAGGGTTTTGGAGAGTTTTTTTCTCCAATCTTTTGTTCTTGCTTTTGTTTGGCTTTTGCATTTTAGAGATTGAGAGATTTTGGCTTGAGACTGATCTTGCTACTTGTAACTTTGAGAGAAGGATTTCGAACCCCATTCTTTATATCTATTCAGTCTTGTTTTCTATTCAAACATGTTTTGTCTCATTGATTCCATGTCTGAGTAGTAACCTTAGTTAGATTTAGGGATTCTCATAGGGATTTCATGCTTTGTTAGATCACTAGATAACTAGGATTCTAAATCTATCCGGTCATCACCTAGTTGAGATTAATACTGAATTCTGGATTGATCACCTAGAGTTTAGATCTTAGATAACTAGTTTTGCGCGAGAGTGTGAATTAGAATCAGATAGAACTAGTGTGAGAAATTTGTTTAGATGCAAAGAGATTTGATCTAGAGAATTGTGAACCGAATAACTTGCTATTAATGCTTGTCTAGAACTCTAAGATTGCATAGAGATTTGGATCATTAGGTTGCTAGAGATAGATAATAATCGCAGCGAGAGTTGTGATATATAAGTTTACGATTCTAGTTCCTGAACCTGTGCTTAATCTGAATCCTGATTGTTGAACTTTCTAGCATTGCATGATTTCCTGAGAACTTCCTAAGTCTAGCATCTTTCTCCTATTGAAAACACCTTTTAAATTCATTTGCTTTTTTTGCTGCTTTCACCTGATTGATTTAGCTAAGTTTGAAAACATATAATCTATCGTGTGACCTCGAGTCTCTGTGGATTCAATACCCTTTGTACTACAGTTGCATTTCTGTGCACTTGCAGTTAGAATAGGGATAAATCTTGACCTATCAGGTTTTTGGCGCCGTTGGCGGGGACTCTTTGAGTTCGCCGATAAATTTTGTTCTAGAATTTAGACTAAGTTGTTTTTCTTTTTTTTTCTTTTGGTTACTGATTCTTCTCTGTCTTGCTTGTTTTTGTTGCTGCAGAATCGACAGACGCATTTAGTGTCGACTGACATCCATCAGTGTCGATCGACATCTCGCTGAAACATGAACTACACACTGATCAACCTACCAAGGACACCCATATCTATCAGGTATTCAGATGATCCACTACTAACTTCACCTCTAATTTTGACTAAATCTTCTCACTTAGGGGCTTGGTATCTCTGGATCGGATTCCTCTGATGTGCTAGACACAACCAGTAATCCTGTCTGAGTATGGTTCCATCTTTTCCCCTCCCTTGAAAATAAAAAATAGAGATAAAAACTGCGGATAAGCTAGTAGTTTCGAAGTGGTCACAGGAGTGGTAGAGACCCCTATTACCTCATGTGCATCCATGGAAACATGTCCAAAGTTACACCCCGAAAAAAAAGGGAAGAGTACTGATTAAAAAAAAAAAAAAGATACCCAGTGGGGAAAAATCAGTTGCTAAGAGAGAAAGGGAAAAGAAAGGAACCAGAAACCGATAGTTTGGTGGTCAAGTACTGACTGGGCAGAGTCCATGTGTCCTCTGATCGATACTCCCTTTGTGAGACTGCACCCAATTGTATACAGAGGTTAGTGTGGTGAACTTGAATGTCTTGATTGGATTGTGGAGTTTACTTGGGACAGTTGCTAAGTGTGGGGGAAGTACATTTTTGTATTGATCTCTGCAGAAATGTTTTCATGTGTGTTACAAAGTGAATGTGGATGCGATGTTCCTAAGACGAAATGAGTTTCTGAGTTTTCAAACCTCTTTTCTATACTTTGGTTCTTTGTTTGCTTGAGGGCAAGCAAGATCTAAGTGTGGGGGAGTTAATATATCATGGTTTTTTTAGGTTTTCAACCATGATATAAGTGTATATATTGAGTCTTTAACCTTGCTTTTCGATTCTATCGAGTCTTTTACAGGTAAGCTTGCGTTTGGAGCAAAGCTAGGAGTTTTGGGACATTTCTGGAGCATTCTACAGAAAGCTGAAGTTGGAGTCGTGACCACGAGTATATGTCGACCGACACTGCTCTTAGTGTCGGTCGACACTGAAGTCCAACAGAAGCTATGTGCGGGTTTATTGCATCTTTTGAAGATTTGCAAGAAAGCCCATAAGTTTCTCTTAATTCTAATTTTCCCCAAAACGTGTTTAGACTTTTAATAGGGTTTTGGAGAGTTGTTTTCTCCATTCTTTTGTTCTTGCTTTTGTTTGGCTTTTGCATTTTGGAGATTGAGAGATTTTGGCTTGGGACTGATCATGCTACTTGTAACCCCATTCTTTATATCTATTCAGTATTGTTTTCTATTCAAACATGTTTTGTCTCATTGATTCCATGTCTGAGTAGTAATCTTAGTTAGATTTAGGGATTCTCATAGGGATTTCATGCTTTGTTAGATCACTAGATAACTAGAATTCTAAATATATCCGTTCATCACCTAGTTGAGATTAATACTGAATTCTGGATTGAACACCTAGAGTTTAGATCTTAGATAACTAGTTTGGCACGAGAGTGTGAATTAGAATCTGATAGAATAATGTGAGCAATTTGTTTAGATGCAAAGAGAATTGTGAACCGAAGAACTTGCTATTAATGCTTGTCTAGAACTCTAAGATTGCAAAGAGATTTGGATCATTAGGTTGCTAGAGATAGATAATAATCGCAGCGAGAGTTGGGTTATTAACATTTACGATTCTGGTTCCTGAACTTGTGCTTAATCTGAACCTTGATTGTTGAATTGTCTAGCATTGCATGATTTCCTGAGAACTTCCTAAGTCTATCGTCTTTCTCCTATTGAAAACACCTTTTAAATTCATTTGCTTGTTTGATGCTTTCACCTGATTGATTTAGCTAAGTTTGAAAACATATAATCTATCGTGTGACCTCGAGTCTCTGTGGATTCGATACCCTTTGTATTACAGTTGCATTTCTGTGCACTTGCAATTAGAATATGGATAAATCTTGACCTATCAAGTTCTCCAGATCCGCCTCCTAATGCGGAAGCGGAATCGGATATGATCCAGACCCAGTTCCTGGTTTGGTTCGTTGACTCCTGATGAATTATTCATCAGAATCTGACTCGTCACGGTTGTTTGAGTGACATAGGCGGTTGGTGCCAATGTTGTAGAGATCGAGGCCGAGCTCGTCCCGACGTTGTCTGTCTGACCCGTGGTGTTATTCACTAAAGTGGTATTCTGAGGAACGACACCGATCACCTACTGGTGGTCGACTGGCGGTGGAGTGTCGGAGGAGCCGGGTAGGTTTGAATTCATTTCGATCTATCGAACCCTATATCTGATTCTTAAGATAGGAAGATCTATGGTAGTCCCCACAGACGGCGCCAAATGTGAGATCGAGGATTCAAACCAAGAATTTGTTTGGACGTGGATTTGGACTAAAGAGATATTGATATAAATTTCCTATGAATCAAAGTCGTATTTAGAGTTGATTGTCAAAATAAGAATTTATACAATGAAATAATCGAGAGTATACAAAGAGATCGAATATATTTTGTCGAAGTGATTTTGTGTAGAATGAATCATGGGTCTTTGAGAATGACTTCTCTTTCTTTTATAGCCTTGATCTCCAATATTCTCGTTCTGATCTTCTCGTTATCTTCCGTTAGCGACAATCCCTCTCCACTTCCGTGATTCATGGAGGTCGTTGGAACGATCAAAGACTCGTTCTCGAGGAGCTCGATCTTCAGACCATCAAGGTTGATCTTCTTTGGCCCGAGCAGCCTTTTAGCATATATATCAATCTTTGGGCCCAACTGACTTGTGATCTAATGGGCCTAGATCGTGATTGGGCCTTTAGTCATTTCGTGGGCCAGATTTCCTGGCGAGAAATCCAGCACCAACACTAATTGGCCCAACAATGTTTTTAATAAAATTGGCTCAATTTTTTTTTCTTAAAATGAAACCAAGCCCATATTATAAAACAATAGTTATTCAAACTATATTAAAAAGTAATATCAAGTACGAATAAAATATCAAGTATGAATGAACCATAAAATATAAATTTTATATAAAGAAAAAAACAAAAATTGATACAAATGAAATAGTTAAGAGTTTCTAAAAAAGAGTGAAAAATAACAATATTATATTATTGAAGAAAAATACGAAGAATATATAGTCTAAAAATAAAATAATTCTAAAACTATAATATAGCTCAGAAATACAAAACAAATAACAAATATCAGTATTTGTTTATACTATATTAAAGAAAAATACCGAGTACGAATGAGTCACAAATAAAATATGTAACTTTTAGATAAAGGAAAAATCAAAAAAAAAAAAAGATACAAATAAAATAGGTAAGAGTTTCTCGACAAAAATGTGAAAAAACGAAAGGAGCAATATTATATTACTAAAATAAAAAATTATATCATTTAAAAATGAAATAGTTATAAAACTCATATGAAAGCTCAACCTCTTAAGAAGTGATTGACAGTAAACCCTGCAGCACCATCATAAGATGTCAAAAAACAGAAACTGCGCTACTATATGACAATTAACGAGAAAAACAAAAACGGCCAAATAGAAAACAATTTCCGACAAAACTAATAGCACATCCGATGAAGACCATTAGTAACAATCAACATCGGTTTTTATATGATTGTATCCATAATTGCAGATTTGCAGCATATAAGCAACAAAGGCAAAGCTGGTTAAATATAATCAGCATTTTGGCCAATTAGAACAGCTCAAGCCCACAAATCCTAAAACTTCCAATGGTCATCTTGACCAAAAGCAGAACAAAAAATAGAACACCTCATCAAATCCAAATAACAAATAGATTCGATGCTTTCTTGTATTACAATCAATGATATATCACTAAAATGTATGAGGACACTTGTGACTTGTCTTGTTTGTACAGAACCCACTTGTAGTATAAGTGATATAATCGGATCAGGTTAAAGAAATGAGAATGCAATTATTGAGATATCAACTTATATATGCAATCAGAACCTACTGTGTCTGACCTGAAGACTATGTGTGACCAATGACCAGCTAGACTCGGCTCACCAATCTCTGAACATAAAAAGATTTATGCCGTCTTGAATGGTTTAGTGGAGGGAGATATGAGTCTATCTGTGCGGTAATTGAAAAATTGATGAATGCCATTCCTGGTACTTGTCTTGATGATAAGCTTCAGTCTTATGATCAGGTCCGATCCACTCAGTTGCTCGAAACCTAGAAGAATCAATATCACAGGTATCTGATTCATATGATATGCTTTTGTGTTTTTGAAATTTGGTTTTTACCTGCTTGCGAAATCTACAACATGTCAACATCCATGATGGTTTTGTCTGACGATTAGGCTTTTGAGGATAAATGACATGATACTTGAGTCATCAATGTAGTTTGGAAACAAAGGGAAAGCATATTCTATGATATCTCCTTCAATGCAACAAGAGTCAAAGCATGATCTTAGGGAAAGATAACATAACGTAGATTCCACTATTGATTTCCATTGCTTGCAAACAAGTTTTGAAGCTGTGATGCTCTTAAGCTGTAATCTTGCAATTATATTCTCCCATAGATCCCCCGACAAGGAACTCATCTTCCTCTATTTTAATTTAGAAAACTAATTTGCATTGTTATTTTAGTTTGTAAGTAAACCTGAGGAAAACAGCTCAAGAAGAGGTAAGTCTCATGGCTTGAGAACTCTTTCAGCTGATGGTTATTTTCACTAGAGAGTCCACAGTTCTCATATGCAAAAAAAAGGTTAACTTAACAATTTCATAATCAACTTTTAGATGCAGAGATTAATCAGTGTGTTGTGTTGTTATGTTGTATAGTTGTTAACAATCATGAAATCTCACAACCTTCTTGGTCCTTATCTTGTATATCTTCAATCAGACCCAAAAAAGCTCAAAATAAACGAAACAAGAAGCAATTGAACTTGTCTCATGATGGCGAGGAAGGGATCCGATGCATCAACCGCGGGAGAACAAACCTAGAGTGAATAGTATGGCTCCTTCTCCGGGTCCCATTCTCCGGAAAAACTCAGAGTGCGATAGTTTCTGCAGCGCCCGCCCTTATCCCGACGTGTGGGGGCGCGTGCAGGGGCTTGTGGGGGTGTGATCGGTGGCTCCGGCTTCGTCCTGATGAGAAGAACACGATGGTGGCCTCAGATTTGCGGGATTCCAACCGGTTTGAAAGTTTTAGGGGTTTGAAGATTCGGGTTTATTGAAAACACACTTTAAAACTGGGTTTCCGGTGGTATCTTTTCGGTGGAAAGGAGGAGGACGACGGAACAAGCTTTCTGGAGGTACGAATGGCACTGGTAACGGACAGGGCTTCACCGAGGAGAGATTTTTGTGGTTTTTTATTTAGGGGCTTCTCCTATTTATAAGAATGGGAGAAGAGGAAAACCCTAAAATTAAATATGGAAACAAGTTCTTTAAGTTTTTACTTGATTTGGGCTTTGGGATTCCATCCTAAGATACACTTAAATACATTACCCTGATGCAACAATTGATTGTTAAGTTTCTTATGCATGTCCGACTTTACCCTGCATCAGGGTAATGTATTTACTCGGCATCGATGATAATATCCCGTGTATAAATCATGGGATACAAGAAGCTCACCATGACAACGATGTTCATTGTCGAAGTTGAAATTGTAGCCGAACCAGTAAATGTTTCCGTTCAAGGTAATGTGATAGATATAAGACATAGAGCTCAACATAGATGAATGGGGAGTTTGGAAACTCCACAAGCCTGTATGTCTAGGCAAATCTAATTTATTAATTTAAAGTATTACACATAAGTAAATATATTATTGAAAATACCATTAAATTAATAAAAATGTTAAAATTTCATTAAAAGTAATTTAGATTAAACATACAAATAAAAAGTGTGAACCATAATAAATAGCATACACTTGATCACATATGCTTATGTCAGCATAGTTACCAAAATATGATTATGGGTGTAAATGGTAAGCATCATCAAAATTGTAGATGAATAATTTTCTTTGATTTTTTTGTGTGAAATTGATGGATTGACTATTTCATTTCATTTAATTAAAAAATAGAATTCAAAGTAAATGGTAATTTTTTAATGAAATTAGTCATTCCACGTAATTCCATTCTAAAAATGTTAATCCAGTTGCAACCTATATTATAATAGTTATTATCTTTCTTTTCTAATCTTTCTCTTATCTTATTTTAATTAACACAAAAATAAACAAGTCATTTATGCAACAAAAATTAAAAACGATCTTTATATATATGTTATGATTCAATTTTTTTAAAAATGATTATATAAATGATGAAAACAGTAAAAATAGAAAAATGACTTAATTGAAGACCACATTTTAAACTTTTTATTAGTTTAATCAAGTTATTTAGCTAAATATTATAATTAATTCAATATAAATATTGAAATTAATAATTTAACTTGATAAAAAGTTAAGATATTAGAGATTAGTCAAAACTTATATTATTTGATTATATAGTGTGATGGACTAGGATTAATGTTTTATGATTTGTGTGTTTTCATGAGTTATTCCGCCAAACATGTAAAATATTTGAAACCACTACAAGATGGATTAAAAAGACTCTTAGTCTATTTCGATTATAAAAATTTAAAAACGAATGTCGACCAATAAAAAAGAGTAAACATGATGTGGTAGCCCATTCAATTATAAAAACATTATAAACAAAAGTTAAATGGCTAGCCAATTTCTAGAGTAATTATATAAAATTAATTATAGTCATTATATTAATTTAAAGTAATTATATATAACTAACATTTAGTCATGTGTTATATTACTGAAAATATCATAGAAATTTATAAAATATTAAAAATCTCATTAAGGATAATTTGGACTAAACATACAATTAAAAAGTGTGGACCATAGTAAATAATATCATACATTTGATCACATATGATTATGTAGACATTAGTTACCAAAAATATCATACATTTGATCACATATGATTACGTAAACTGAACTAAATCTGCACAAGCACTTCTAAAACCGCTTGTTCAACACTAGCAATTTAGTGCAACTATCAAACCATGAAGTAGCGAACAATAACATGTTTTTTTTCCCTAGTCTAGAAATCGTCTCTACATTTGAAAATGACTTTTGGAGGGTCTTATCTAACAAGAAAGTGTATGTATCTCTCTATGATGATTTAGTATACACTGTTTATTTTTAGAATATATTGATTCATTGAAGCTTTTAACTTATTTTGCAAAATCATGTTGCTTCAAAGGTTTGTGAGTATGCCCCAACATTTAGGTGGAACATCTCTTCTTCTTTGTTCTTGTTCTGCTTATCCGTCGATGGCATCTTATCTTGGTTAAATCTGGTCCGTCAATACAATTTAATCAACGGTTCTCGATGCAACTCGATTTAGTTCCGCGAGGATTGAACCGTCGATTATATTCTAATTGACAAACAAGATTGAAACAATATAATCTCGCCTCACCGCCATGAGAGCCCGATGTATATCTAAAACATAGTTATTTTGGTTGTCTTCACGCACAAGCTTGATCTTTTTTTTCTCTGTCAAACCTAATTTTGCTAACAATTGCGCAATTACAAGACTACATAGGCCAATTCGCTCGCATTGCTAAGGATCTTACTCTTTCTTGTCTGATTTCACCATTTCTTCGGCTTAGTCTGTGTACCACACAAGACTTGAAGATGGTTTCAGAAGAAATCAGAGAGGAGATTGCAAAAATCGCAATGGACGAGTATGGTCCATGGTTTTTATTCAATTTGGTTTGCAAGTTGCAAGTGAATGGTTTTGAAAGCAAAATTGATCTCTTCTCACCGATCTTATAACAAAAGATGTCATCAAGAGTGAACCCGAATATGACTTTATATTATCTTTGTCTCTCTGTCTCTGTTTAATTAGGGTTCTCTTCTTAAGATATAATTAAATCGTTCTTTCAGATTGAACACTCTATTGAATATTCTCCAATTGTGTCCTCTTGAGAAGGAAGAACTAGTTGTATTCCTTGTATCCAACATCTCCAAGTTGTTTATTGAGTTTGAAGATACCAAACCTCTTTTCACTAAACTCTTCAACCAACAAGATATTGAGGTATTTGAGTGTCTTTTTTTAGTTCAGACATGTATCTAAAGCTTTCATGATATCAATTTTGACATGTTCCAACTATTTTGGGTAATTTCCTACACCTATTCAACGAAATTTCTAACAATTTCGTGCAACTTGTAAACCATGATGTAGGGAACCACAACATGTGTTTATTGATTGATTCTTATGGTCTACAACTAGTCTCTGCATTTGACATTAACTTTTGGAGATTCATATCTGACAAGAGAGTGTATGTATATTCTCTCTATATATGGTGTTTTTTCGGTACATGCTAATTTGAAAATATATTGATTCATTGATGCTTTTCCTTTTTTTTTGCAGAAGTTTGTGCCTTCAAAAGTTTATGACTATGCCACAAAATTTTGGTGGAACTGCTTTGGTAATGAAGCTATTTTGCCACTATGCATCACTCTCAAAGGCTAACTACTTTATCCAATCTTTTTTACCTCTCCAGAAATGGATGTTTGTCTCTTGATTCCACAAGAGCTTGATGTTGTAATGGCTTCTCTAGTAATTCACCACTATGGCAATTTTGTTGTTCATAGGCTCATCAAAAGATTTAAGGTGGGTGATATGCCTCTCTTGGCCTTATCTGGTTTATCAACTAATACAAGCAAGTTCTGCAATACGATAGGTGGGGAAACCAGGTCATGTATGCCTATAATGAAGTAAGAGTTGGTGGAGTAGATATTCACATAAAATTAGAGTTGGTAGAGAAGATATGAACAAAGAGTTGGTAGAAAAATATATAAACATAAAAGGAGATATGACAGAAGAAGATATTTGTATAGAAAATGTGATTTGACAGAAAATATATGAACACAAGATATAGTATATACATGTGTCTACGATATGGTATATTGGTGTAGACAACAAATACATATATATAAATGCGTGTATAAAGACAATTTTTTCACTGGGCATATCATTATTCTCTACTATATGATTATTCTTTTAGGTATATTGGTGAAGACTTAATTTTTAGCAAATACATAGGCTAAGTGCGTGTATATCATGATTCTATAAACAAATCTATAAACAATTAAAATATTGTGATCTCTTGGAAGAAACATTGTAGATGAAACTATGCATGAACAATAATTGAAGATAATTGGTTGAAGTCACATAAAATAAAAGAACAAGACATGGTCTTGTCTTTGTAAAATATGAAACACACAAATTAAAATAGTGATACAAAATGATTGACCAAGACAGGTAGGTTCTTGTTCCTGCTGGGATATAAACTTTTGAGGACCTCAGAGATATTTTAGAGGATGAAATAGAAATATTTGTGTTTGAGCATCTTAAAAGCTTGGATATATAAAAGCCACTCCGATTCAACAATTGATGTAGCAGTACTCACTAGACAATTTTGGCAACCCATATAATCACATTGATGATTCCACCTGATGAGAAAGAATCCGGTTCATGAAGAAGATATTTTGCACTGGCCAAAGATGTACGTTATCCAAAGAAGATGCAATGTTGGTTCCACGCTCTGATTTTTCCACCGAATGGTAATGCGTCGCAAGGAGAATTCTCCTCTCGCATATCTTGGTTGTGGTACAAGAATAAAAGGTTACAATTAGATACATATCAAACCAAATTAGTAGACTAAAAATACAGAAATAAAAAACAAATTCTATTATCATCTCTCATGGTATGAGTTCAGATCTAAGCAATATGCAGAAGACAACAGCAGTATGAACATACTATTCGATTTATTCTGTATAGCCAACAACATATGAACTCCACTTCTGAACCCTTTCACAATTTTTCCAAATGATTTAACCTGGGTTCAATAATTTAGAGAAATATAATAAATAACCATACATATTGTTAAAATAAGGAGAGAAATCATTAGCCATAACCATAATGTTTATGCCATATACAAATCATAGAAGGCATTATTCAGAAAGAGCGTGTTTGATATTTATTTGTTGTTTCAACACTTCTCCAAAGGAGAGCATGCAAAACAGAGGTTGATGACTGAATGCTAGACTTAATGCGTTAGAGCAGTCTTTCTACATCGAGTCGTTTATTGAAGCTATAAGTAAAACATGCATTTGCCTGAAAGACCACCATCGCAGTGAAGGAATGTTTAGGGGTTAATCCAGATTCAATTCTCAGATTCAACAGTCCTAAACATGCTGATCTAGGTTCTCTTGAATAGAAACAATTGATGATCTCACCTTTTACCTGTTAATTGCAGCGGAAGGAGATAGAACAGGTCAGAGATCAAAGAAACACCGAGAGATGAATCCTCCAAAGGCTCACACACGCGATCACAGAAAACGGCTGCTAGACCGAGCTGATGGGAGGCGCAGGGAGAGAGAGATTTCGGTGCTGGGGCTAGGGTTCATTGCCTGAACTCGTCTCAAGTTTTATTTATAAAACTTGTCCAGTTCCGTTTGGGCCTTTGGCCCAAAAACCAATTAACTCGACGGCGTTCTCGCACTGTGTCGATCGACACACCTTGTGCATCGATCGACACACAGTGACTAAACCCATTTATTCTCTCTAAGTACAGTAAATGCCTAGCACTTTTATCGTACTTCTGCTAAACCGTTCCTACACATTTTCCTGTTAGCTTAGGCGTGTGACCCATATGGGATCATATAATAAAGGCAATAAGTCCAAGACTTATAGATCATGAGCGGACTCTAGCAAGCCATCATGACCCCCAGTATTATATGACTTATGTCTGATCATTGACATACTCTTACTTTCTAGAGACAGTACTGAGATTACTGGACACAATTCCAACAATCTCCCACTTGTACTGGAATCTTTGTATTCATAATCCTTTTGTCTCAATATCTCGATTAGTCATAAGGCAAGATTAGTGTCATCCTTATAAAGCCTAATCTTGTTCATCGGACTCTGATTTGATACTGACAATCCAAACGACTCGGGACAGTCCGTTTGAGCATGGCCATGCATTTTCCAGTATTCAAATCTCCGATTGGCCTAGAGATATTCACTCCATTTATATTGGAGGGACAAATTCCGTCTTGTTCCATCACTGTAAACTACTCATTTCATGATGTACCCAAACAAGGTCCTTATAACTATCGCAGAACGATAGCGTTAGACAATGATCAAAGTGCATCAGTCCATGTGCAGTCACATGCATGCGAACTCAGGTCTAAGGACTATACTCTATAGTCGTAGTGAGAATCTCTTATGACACAGATATAAATATCCTGAAGAGTTCTCATAATCGGGTCTTGTCCGGTCGTATGTTCCCAACATACACCTATGTATTGACTTTGATGCCGCGCATATATGACACACTGAGACTTTGTCATAAGTCACATACCAATCCAGTCTCTCACGGTTGTTGGTGTTCCAATTTCAACAACCTTCGACTAGGGACATGATGATTTAATCCATCTATCAAATATAGGGTCTGATGATCAAGCTAAATGACTTCGATGACTCAAGATCAAGTCACTTACTTCGATGACCTATAAAATGGTTTATATCACTTTGGAACGATTATTTCATCACAGTTAAAATAATCTTGAAATAATAATTTCATTAAACATAAGAATGTTTTACAAGAACATATCAAATAACTAAATAAAAGCCCTCAAACTCCCACTCAAATTTAGATTACATTTCAATGTCTCTAATGCCTACAGCTTCAGTCAGAAACTCGAGCTTAGGCCTTGGGAGTGGCTTTGTCAACGGATCAGCGACGTTATCATCTGTCTGAACTCGGCTGATCTTGACTTCCTTTCTATTAATGATGTCACGTATCAAGTGAAATCTTCTTAGAACATGCTTGGATTTCTGGTGTGATCTTGGTTCCTTTGCCTGAGCTATAGCACCATTGTTGTCACAAAACAGTGCCAGAGGCTCAGCCGCATCTGGTATCACACCTAGTTCAATAATGAACTTTCGTATCCAAACAGCTTCCTTCGCAGCTTCTGAGGCGGCGATATATTCAGCTTCTGTAGTGGAATCAGCAACGGTGTCTTGCTTGGAGCTTCTCCAACTGATTTCACCGCCATTCAGACAAAAGATATAACCGGACTGTGACCGGAAATCATCTTGGTCTGTCTGGAAACTTGCGTCCGTGAATCCACTGACTTTAAGCACATCACTTCCACCGTACACTAAGAATTTATCCTTAGTATGTCTTAGATACTTCAAGATATTCTTTACGGCAATCCAATGGTTTTCACCTGGATTTGACTGGTATCTACTCGTCATGCTCAATGCATAAGCAACATCAGGACGAGTACAGATCATGGCATACATGATATATCCTATTGCAGATGCATAAGGAATATTCTTCATGCGCTCAAGCTCAGCAGCCGTCGTAGGGCTCTGCTTCTTGCTTAGCGTTGTGCCATGTACCATTGGCGTGAAGCCCTTCTTGGAATCCTTCATGCTGAATCTTTGCAGGACTTTGTCAATGTATGAATCTTGACACAAGCCTATCAGCCTTCTAGATTTATCCCGGTAGATCCTGATTCCAAGAACGTATGCGGCTTCACCCATGTCTTTCATGGAAAAACAACTTCCAAGCCAGTCCTTTACGGACTTCAGCATTGGAATGTCGTTTCCGAGAAGCAGTATGTCATCGACATACAGAATAAGAAATACTATCTTGCTCCCACTAGTTTTCTTATACACGCATTGTTCTTCTTCGTTTCTGATGAAGTCAAATTGCTTGATCGCTTCATCAAAACGAAGATTCCAGCTCCTCGATGCTTGCTTCAATCCATAAATGGATTTATGAAGCTTGCATACTTTCCCAGCATTCTTTGGATCTATGTAACCGTCAGGTTGTGTCATATACACATCCTCTTCCAGAATACCATTCAGGAAGGCGGTTTTCACGTCCATCTGCCAAATTTCATAATCATGAAAAGCTGCAGTTGCTAGTAGAATCCGAATAGATTTCATCATAGCCACTGGTGAATAGGTTTCATCGTAATCCACACCGTGAACTTGTCTGAAACCTTTTGCCAGCAACCTGGCTTTATAAATCTGGACATTTCCATCCACGTCAATCTTCTTCTTGAAGATCCATTTGCACTCGATGGCTTTTACACCAGCGGGTAAGTCAACCAACGAAAACACTTGGTTGACCGACATGGAGTCCATTTCGGAATCAGTGGCCTTGCGCCACTTTGAGGAATCTGGGCCCATCATGGCTTGATTGAAGTTCGATGGTTCATCACCATCAATGATCAGAAGATCATGACAGTCAGTCACGAGGAATCCTTGATATCTCTTGGGTTCGTGACGGATCCTCCCGGATCTTCGAACTTCAGGTACTACAGGTTCAGGCTCTACAATTTCTTGTAGGTCCTCCTGCTGCTCTTCCTCATTAGGTTGAGCAGTATCCTGTTCATCTTGAATTTCTTCAAGCAGTACCTTACTCCCACTGTCTTTCTTAGAGAGAAACTCCCTCTCAAGAAAGTTACAATCCCGGGCAACAAAGATCTTGTTCTCGGAACGTAGATAGAAGTAATAAGCCTTGGTTTCCTTCGGATAACCAATGAAGTAGCATTTATCAGACTTTGGTGTAAGCTTATCTGAGATCAATCTCTTGACATAGGCTTCACAACCCCAAATTCTTAGATAAGACAGCACTGGAGCCACTCCAGTCCATAATTCATATGGTGTCTTTGCTACTGCTTTCGATGGCGCTCTATTAAGAGTGAACACTGCTGTTAGCAGAGCATATCCCCAAAGGGATATTGGAAGGTCTGTGTGACTCATCATAGATCGAACCATATCCAATAAGGTCCGATTTCTCCTCTCAGACACACCATTCCATTGAGGTGTTCCGGGAGGAGTGAGTTGGGACACGATCCCACACTCTCTTAGATGATCACTGAATTCTTGGCTTAAGTATTCTCCTCCTCGGTCGGACCGAAGAGCCTTAATGCTTTTTCCAAGTTGGTTCTGTACTTCATTTTGGAATTCTCTGAACTTCTCAAAAGATTCAGACTTATGTTTCATTAAATAAACATATCCATACCTACTGAAATCATCAGTGAAGGTAATGAAGTACTGATAGTTTCCTCTTGCATTAGTGGACATTGGGCCACACACATCAGTGTGTATCAGGCCCAACAAGTCACTGGCCCTCTCGTTAGGTTTATTAAAGGGGGCCCGCGTCATTTTGCCCATTATGCAGGATTCGCATTTCTCACATGACTCAAAGTCAAATGAGCCAAGAAGTCCATTCGAATGGAGCCTCTTGATGCGTTTCTCGCTGATGTGCCCTAAACGACAATGCCATAGAAACGTTCGGTTCTCCTCATTAGGTTTGAACCGTTTGGTATTAATGTTATAAATTGGCGCGGATTGATCGAGTATGTAAAGCCCATTCGTAAGAGGGGCAGAACCATAGAACAAATTGTTGCGATTGAAGGAACATAATTTATTCTTAACTGAAAAATCATAACCTTCCAAATCCAACAAAGAAATTGAAATAATATTTCTGCTTATAGCAGGTACAAAATAACAATTATTGAGTTCTAAAATCAATCCCGAAGGTAAAGACAACAAGTATGTGCCTACAGCTAGTGCTGGAACTTTCGCTCCATTCCCAACTCGTAGCTCCACTTGTCCTTGCTTCAGCCTTCTACTGTTGCTGAGTGCCTGCATATTAGTACAAATATGAGCCCCACAACCAGTATCCATAACCCATGAGGTATTATCAGAAGTAGTTGTATTAACTTCTATAACAAAAATACCTGTCGAAGAAGTCTCGAGAGTCTTCTTCTTCAATTCCTTTAGACCTTCTTGGAATTTCTTACATTCTCTCCTCCAATGCCCTGGTTCTTTACAGAACCTGCATATGTCAGTTGGCCCAGCCTTGGACTTGGGCTTGGGCTTTGGCGTGTCCTTGTCCGCGACTTGGACAACCTTAGCTTTTCCCTTATCCTTAGCAGAGGATTTCTTAAACCCCTTGCCCTTTTGCACCATAAGCACATTGGGGTCCTTGGCGGTTTTCCTCAAGTTGGGCTCTGCAGTCTTGAGCATTCCGTGAAGCTCAGGCAATGTCTTACTCAAGCCATGCATGTTAAAGTTCAGAATGAACTGATCATAGCTTGCAGGTAATGACTGCAGAATGATGTCGCAGGCAAGTTCCTGGCTGATTGGGCAGTCGAGTTTCTGAAGATGATCGAGATAACCCATCATCTTCAAGACATGAGGACTCACTGCCGCATTCGCAGCCAACTTGCAGTCCAAGAGGTTCTTAACTGTTTGAAACCTCTCAGTCCTAGCCTGCTCCTGAAAAAGCGATTTCAGGCTTGCCATTATCTCAATTGGTGACAACACACTCTCGAACTGCATTTGCAGCTCAGCAGTCATTGTCGCCAACATAAGGCAATACACATCATTTTCATCTGACGAATGCTTTTCCCAAGCATTATGCAGAGTCCTGGCGGCATTGTTAGCAGGCCTCTCGGGGAGAGGATCACGAAGGACATAATCCTTCTTCTCCTGCTTGAGGACCAGCCTCAAGTTCCTTGACCACGTCAGGAAGTTCGTTCCAGTCAGCTTCTCCTTCTCGAGAACAGACCGGATTGAGAATGTGTTTTGTGTGCTTGTAGTAGTCATAGCTGAAATATATAAGATAAAAGGTTATTAGTTATTATGTTCAATATGATTAATCTCATATTATATTTAATATGATTAATCACGCATTATATTCAATAACATAAGTTACCCTCAATAGAATATAATGATTCCAAGATCCACATATAACTAAGATTAAAGTGGGCCACTGGCCGTCACCAAACCTCAGCTTATATCGGTAAGCCCTATGTCGGCTAATTATATCCGTGATATAACTCTTGGTTGTGAATCTGGGCCCGAGGCCCAATCCACTCTGATGTCTCAAGGCCCGGGACTCCCGATGGCCTAGTCAAGAAAACCAGACTATACAGTCATGTAATCATTAATGTCTGGGACTCCCAATGACATTTATGAATCACAAACCGTCTTATCCACGCAAAAGCAGACACCCTCACACTGTAAGGCCATGAATACAATTGAATGGGCTTCGACAGCTGACATAGAATGGACAAGACATCCAACGCTTGATATTATTTGAGGTTCGTAGGTTTATTAAAAAAATTCATTCCCAAAATAGAAGATTACTATTTCGGGAAACTTTCCATTTTTGGAAACCTACTATTTTTGGAAACTTTCTAAAATTGGAAACTTTCTAAAAACGGAAACTTTCTAACTTTAGAAATTTCTTTAAAATCCAAAACCCGCAAATCTAGAAACTTTTAATTTAAGAAACTTTCTAATTTCAAAATTTCGGAAACTTTAATTTAAAATCGACTTTATAATTTTATAAAATAAATTCTAAATTAATCTGAAGAAAGACTCAAATAATTGGCCCAATTGTTTTAACTTCTTGGCCCGAGGCCCAATAATTGGTCCATGTCCAAGACATGACCCAATTGTCCAATTAAATGACATAACCGGTCTGGTTCATTAAAATTGGTCTAACCAAATTTTAATTACTACGATGACCACAATTGTCAACCAGTTATTTACTAAACCGGATTTTCTCAATTTATTTGGTCCAACCAAATCAAATTAGAAAATCCTGGTTTAGGCACAAAATCCAATTTTCGACTTTGGATTTCTTATCCCGGTTTAACCAGACTTAATAAAATTATTAAATCTGTTTATTAAACCAGGACGAATAATTTTAATCAAAATTTTAAACCGAGTCTTAAACCCAACCGTATCGATCGATGAACCAACCGCATCGATCGATTCATCAACCGCATCGATCGATTCTTCAATCGCATCGGTCGATGCTCTCAGCATCGATCGATGCGTTCACGCGTTGAGCAGGTTTGGCCGAGATATGCGAAATCCATGCGATCGTTCGATCGATCCATGCGATTGCAGTCGATCTCTCGCGGTTGTATCGACCGATCCATGCGATCGTATCGATCGATCCATGCGATCACAGCCGATACTACTTTATGAAAATCGCATTCCAAATCAATATAGCTTGGATTTGCGATTTCAAGTGTGTTTAGGTTTCAATTCCTTGTTGCTTAAGTGATTTCTCTTATCAGTAGTTGATTCAAAACACTTCTTAAACAAGAAAACAATCCTAAACTTGAATCTAAACAAGAATAACCAGAACCAATAGCTCTGATACCACTGAAGGAATGTTTAGGGGTTAATCCAGATTCAATTCTCAGATTCAACAGTCCTAAACATGCTGATCTAGGTTCTCTTGAATAGAAACAATTGATGATCTCACCTTTTACCTGTTAATTGCAGCGGAAGGAGATAGAACAGGTCAGAGATCAAAGAAACACCGAGAGATGAATCCTCCAAAGGCTCACACACGCGATCACAGAAAACGGCTGCTAGACCGAGCTGATGGGAGGCGCAGGGAGAGAGAGATTTCGGTGCTGGGGCTAGGGTTCATTGCCTGAACTCGTCTCAAGTTTTATTTATAAAACTTGTCCAGTTCCGTTTGGGCCTTTGGCCCAAAAACCAATTAACTCGACGGCGTTCTCGCACTGTGTCGATCGACACACCTTGTGCATCGATCGACACACAGTGACTAAACCCATTTATTCTCTCTAAGTACAGTAAATGCCTAGCACTTTTACCGTACTTCTGCTAAACCGTTCCTACACATTTTCCTGTTAGCTTAGGCGTGTGACCCATATGGGATCATATAATAAAGGCAATAAGTCCAAGACTTATAGATCATGAGCGGACTCTAGCAAGCCATCATGACCCCCAGTATTATATGACTTATGTCTGATCATTGACATACTCTTACTTTCTAGAGACAGTACTGAGATTACTGGACACAATTCCAACACGCAGCTATTGTTGAATA
Source organism: Orychophragmus violaceus (assembly GCA_030180135.1). Classification (NCBI taxonomy): domain Eukaryota; kingdom Viridiplantae; phylum Streptophyta; class Magnoliopsida; order Brassicales; family Brassicaceae; genus Orychophragmus; species Orychophragmus violaceus. Next base: position 62,418,640 of record CM058234.1, on the reverse strand, counting down.
TCTCAAGATTTACCATCGTCTGACCCATAATTTTTAGATACGGATAAATACCTCCATTCTTAAGTGCATCTTCTAGCTGCAAGAAGATTGAACATGTAAGTTATGAAGATTTCCTTTGCTTAACTTGTGATTATGTAATGTAACTGAACCCAATTTCTGAGTTATTGTTAGACAATTATTCAAATCAATGCTTGCGTCATGACTAGTGTCATGACTAGTGTAGAGCACTATAATCATTGTAGATACGAGATAGGGATCCATTTACAAGGACTTATACTCTTTAGAATTCGAAGAATCTCAGAGCTTTAATCTGCACTTCGGTAGAAAAATATTTCTAGGGAATCTCTTCCATAAAGAACAAAGTACAAACAACATATCTTAACATTTTAATCCCAAAATCCTTATTGCCGGAAAGAAGATTTCTAAAGAAGGGTGTAAGACTCGAATGCATTTAACTCCTATAAGGCAAATAACAAACCTCTTTTATAGCAAGAAGATGGATGGCATCAGGCCCGATGTTACGCTCGCTTTCTGTTGATAATCTCAATTGAGTTAACTACAGTATGAAACTAGTGTACCAAAATCAAGAACAGTTTGCACCCTCCTTGACATGTTCCCGAGACAACTTACAGTATGGCATTTGCTTGTTTAGCTGTTTCTAGCTACACGATTCTTCCCATTTTATATCTTTCAAAAGAAACAACAAATGTGTTAGTAAAAAAATCGTGGAGAAGGAAATATATGAATCTGCATGTTAGTTCCTATTGAAAGCATGTATCAACGCAAGGCTTGAAACCCTCCACGAAAGATAAATGAGTGTACCACATATAAGTAAATGTAGTTATTGGTAAATGTTGCTATAACTAGCAAAATTTGACAGGGTATAACTCTACCATGCCAATGAAAGAAGAAAAATATTGTTTCTACAATGCTTATTAGAAAATGTGAACCAAGAAGAAAACATATCCTAGGTTTTTAGAATCTTAGCTGAAGAGATCTCCATCTTTTCAAATCCTAACCAAAGTGATAGCAAAGAAAAACCACAAAGTATGACAGTTCCCTTATGAACCTGCTTGTTAGTTCCTTTTGAAAACATGCATGAGTAACAAAGTTTCAACGCAAGGCTTGAAACCCTTCATGATTGATAACTAGCAAAAGTTGAGTCTACCTTGCCAATGGGAGAGCACACAATTATTGTTTAAGTGTAGTTCAAAAGCGACATACTATAAAAGAAAATCCCTATAGTTGGAGGAGACGCACACACAATTAATCAAAAACACTTTTTGCTGTTTATGTAATAAATAAAAAAGCGTCAAAATTTTCAATTCAGTTAATGCAAATTACCAATCCGATGATGAGATTTGAGCCTTGCCATGGCCACTTTTCTACTGAAAACTCCTTATACTTTGTTTAATCCACCATCTCGGCAACAAGGCGAGCTTACAGAACAATCGTGAAAATTCGGGGAAAGGAAAGTGAAACCCTAGAGATGGAACATTATTCATCTCCCTGACAAAATCAAGGCCGAGAGAGGTGAAATTCGGTGCAGTCTCATATGCAATTTCAATTAGTTTTCTCGAGATGGAGAATAGGGGAAACATGTTGGATCGGAAGTCGATGTCGCCTGATTACGATATATGGATCTCAGCTCCAGGATCTAATTCAGAGCCCCATCGTTGTCTCCCCCACGGGATGGGTCTCGTCAGCAACAAGGACATGGTCGGTGCTGTATCGGTTCATCACCTTGTCTCTAATGCGGCTATTGTTAGCAACGGCAAAGTTGAGGGTAAAGATGATGATGTTCGCGGCGAAGCGGAGACTCATGATAAAGATATTTGTCATGTTCTGAGAGTTTTGGTAATGAATCAGATCGACTACTCTGTTTTGTCAGTCATTGTTTTATTGTGTGTGTTTTCTGCTTCAAATAGGTTGCGTTAAAAGTTACGGAGTCCCAGTTATGTTCGCTCGATCCAGATCAGAATGAGTGATTTTTTTACTCGTCGATTTACAGTAAAGGAAGAAAGGGGAAGAAGAAGATAAAAGATATATATATATATATATATATATATATATATATATATATATTTAAAAGAATTATTAAACAATAAAAATAAAGAAACATGTAGTTACTACAAAAATTGTGTTGTTTATTTTGGTCTCAAAACAACCGTGTTTTACAAACCGTTTAATAATTAAACGGTTCCACGTCATCGATAAACGGCTGGGTTACATAGCAGTTTGACTGTGACATTGAGAGTTGACTTGCTTTTAATTGTGGTGAAGGGTTGATCCGAAAATTTTGTCTGCTTACCTTTTATTATTTGATCCAGAACCCTATTTAGATTTCTTTGGGACGATTTATAAATTTTAAAACTCATATCTATTATAAAATAGTTAATATTTGAATATTTTTAGTTTTTTTTTCTTTTTCTTTTTGTAAACATTCTACCCTGATATAATCTACCTATTCATGATCTAGAATTAATATTTAAGGGTTTTAATATCGTAGAACTGATAATTTAACTTGTTGTCATGAGTAATAAAACCTTGAACCTTCAAGGCTAGAGGGCTAACATTAAAAATCAAAAGCACGCCGCTCTCTCTCTAGTTTTAGAGAGAGGATTTTCTCTCTACCTCCGATTACTTCTTTTGCTCTTCTTCCTGGACTCTGATCTTTCAGAAGAGGAGGATTCGATTCTCGGTTTCTCAGCGGCTATCCCGGTTCTGTTGTTCATAGTTCCCAATTTTTGATCGGATTCTCTTTCCCGATCTTAATCGGTTTTACTTTTTGTTTTCAATAAGGTTTCTAGATCCTCTAGATTAGCTCCCATCTGATGCTTTTTTCGATTAATATCGGAAGTTCTCGATCCCCTTTCTCGGTGTTTCTTTCCGTCAAGGAGGCCGGTGTTCTTCGTCATCTCTCTTGGTTGCATCATTCTCTAGGAGTAATATCGACATCGCTATTTCCATCTGGTCGGAGTTCAAAGGCCAAATCGTTATAATGGACTTGGCCGGCGGTGACGCTTCCTCGGTGTGGTGGTTTCCGGCGAGGTGTTTGAAGCATGTGTTCTCTCTTTGCGGTTCCTATTCTGCGTGCTCTATTGGAGAAATGGTTGGATCGGCAGCTCGTACTTCCTCAGTGACAAAGCTTTGACCATCCTGGTGACTATTCCAGTGGTTTCTCCGGTGCAGAGTTCGCCACGGCGGTTGCATGCCGATGAAGGCTACGAGCTCGACACATGTTCCCCATTACGTGCCCTTTATGCTTATCTAAAAATTTTGTTTGGGTCTTGGGCCTTCTTGGGCCTTTTGTTATTCGCTCTGTTTGGACTTTAATTTTCTCGGCTCGTGTTCTATGACTTTTTCCCTTCTCGGCTTTTCTCAATGAAAAGTTGACAAAAAAGCATTAAAAATCGGAAAATCTTTATTTTTATTAAAACAAAAACATAAACTAATTTAATTAGTAATTTCTCATTTTCAAATTTAAGCTTTTCCAATGATGCATATGTATCTTCAATGGAAACTCCATTTGTTGTTGTAGGAATTCAACTAAGTTTCGGGTTGATAAAGTTTGGTTCAAATATCCTAGTAGAATAAAAGAAGTTGTGTGAATATTTTCTAATTGTGAGGTCGAAGATTCTTTATAAATTAGGCCGAAGCCGACAAATGTGAAGGATAATGAAAGAAAGGTCATAAAATTGACGAACTTCCTACAAAAGACTAAGCTCCTCGCTATTAAGTAATAGCTCGGAATGCACAAGTCTCAATGAATGAATTAATGAACAATTAACTCACTATTTATAGTAAAAATGGTCAAACTTCTAATGTGGGTTGTTGACTTCTTAATTGGCTTCAATCTTGGGCTGAGCAGATCATATGGGCTGAGCAGATTTGGGTCAGATTTATAGATGAGTGCTAAACCCATATTCAACAATAAGCCCCCCCTCCAGTTCGTCGATCTCCAGTGTTTGCCGATGTCGGCAAATTTTCCGAGTTCTTAAGTTTGGTAGAAATTTGGTTAGCGCATCTAGTCTGTTCGATTTGTCGGACCTTCGGATTCTTTACATGTGTCAAGACATGCATTGGGAACACAAAAGCATTGATAACCATCAAAATCGTAAAGTCGCATATCTCCCACGATGAAAGGATGCCTATAACCGCCAAATCTGAAGGGTCGTGTAAAGGTAATAATGATGTTCCCTCGATAATCGCCTTTGATCTTTCTATAAACCCCCCCTCTTCGATTTTCATTTCTATATTTGTTTTCTTTTCTCCTTCGCATATATTTCTTCTCTCCTCTCTCTTATTTGCTTTCTTCTGATTTACCCTCGATTTTATTGCTTCTTTCGTACCAACGATGGGTGATGAGTCAAGCTGCTCGTCATCATCACTACAAGAAAACAACGTTTCGCGACTGGAACTTGCGACTATACTTGTAGTCGTAAAATTTGGCGACTATTAGGGGACGATATTGCTACTATTTTGCGACAAAATATATATGGATATGTATTAGTCGCTAATATACAACCAAAAAAGATTGTCGGCAATTTAGTCGGCGATTTACGACTGATTAACGACCATTGTCGAGACCGGAAACAATAGTCTCAGACTAGTCGGTGCTATGGCGACTATTTTTGCGTCTGATGTTAAGAGTCGTAGAAAAATCGCGAATTGGTCAGTACATGGGCGACTAATTCGCCATTTCGTGTATAGTAGTAGCCAGGTCGTTTATTTGTCACTATTGTTACGACTAATATTAAACTCATTATTCGTTTCGCAAAGTATTTTGGTATGGGTCGTATCATATAGTATTTTTGGATTTAGTAATAATAATATAAGATAGTTTGGTTATATTTTACATGTTTGTCGTAGGTGTACGAGTTTTAAAGCTAATATATACTTGCAATATCATATAGTATAGCGGATTCATTTTGTGGATATCTATTTGAATATCAGAGAATGATAGCGAAGAGGTAGAAGAGGAAAGTGAAGAGTTCTTAGGTTTATTGAAATAAATACCTGGTAACTAGTTTACCTCGAAACCCAACAATTGCAACTTTCCATTAAAATCCACTTACTCGTTTTGGGATTTTTTCGAATATTTACCAATTCTAATATTTTTTATAGATAAATAAATCTATGATTAATGATTAATATCATTGATTATTTTTCAATTTTTTGATATCATGGAATACGATTAAAATACTAAGTTACTTAAGAAACCATGTTGACAAAAAAGGATATACTAGAGAAAACCATAAACAAAGTGCGGGTTGTAAATACAAATTTAATTTAAATTCATAAATCATAGGTATGTTCTTCACTTCACAAATCCAACAAACCACACCCAACATTCTTAACATAGAGGAGGCTTAGGGTACCTGAACAAAAAATGATATTAAAAACAATAACACATAAGATCCCAAAAAATATAAACATCTATACTATATGAATATGAGTTGTGATATAAATACCTATGGAAAAAATCAGGGAACTCTTATACTTCATACGCATCAAAGCGTATCTTAGAAACTCGTTGAATTGCCTCCAATCCTAGTCAACAAATAAATTTTAATTATTTGTCATTTTACACTATCTGGAACGAATTTACAAAAATGTTTGATGTTTCATCATACCACCACTTTTATTGGCGATATCAAAGCACTGGAATAAGCAGAACAATATCCCATTCGGACTTTTGCCCCATGCCCTAACCAGCCTAACAGCAAGATTGCCATTGGCCACACAATCAAATGACTAGTTTCTGCCAATATTTACTACAAATCAGCTTTCAGACATTCTAAGAATATTGTACATGAAATAAATAGATGTTATACTTACTCCAAATCTCTAATTGTGAATTTTACTTGAAGACGCCTCCAGAAAAAAGTTTCCGGATCATTTGCAGTAACCACTGGATCTCTTACGGAGCCATCAATTCCAAGCACAACACCAATCAAATCTATATCTCAAACCAATAAAAAAACCAAACAAATCCATAACCAAATCATATATTAAAACAATAAAGTCTCATAAAACTTGTAACCTTAAATCTAAAAACCTAAGCTGATTGGATATGTGCTAGTTATAGTGCCATTTGAAATGTCGTGTATAGGCTTCAAGTCTAAGTAGTGCTGGCCGTTAGGGTATGGAATTTTCCAGATTACACTCGAACTGGTTCGACACAGAGAAAATAAACTATCTGTCAAGCGGTCAAATATTGGCCTACCAAGGATATGAACATTATCCCATTTCACCCACTGGCCCTCAGATTCCACCAGCCACTCAAAGATTTCAAGGTAATCACCCCAAATTTTGCCTTCTATCCTTTAGCCATATCGTTAAAAAGTGCAAGACTTAAAACTTTAAACAACGTAAGAACAGAAGTTTATACAGCGTAAGATCAAAACTTTATACAACGCATGAACTGTGATGGAGAGTTAACCAGTTCATCCACCAAAAGTAGTTTGATGGTTTTGCTGGTGAAGACCCTTTGATACATCCAACACGGAAGGACCTTCAATCTCAATCTCCATTTCGTCGTCGACTTTTTGATCTCCTAAAGGAATTGGTATTGCCTTTGTGCCATTGTTTTTTTGCAATAGATTTTCAGTTGAGAAAATAAATGTAAGCCGAAAGGAATTTGAGAAACTCTCTGAATTTGAGAGAGGTTATAATGGTTAGGGTATTGGCGGTTTATGATAATTTAGGCGACATAAATATATTGGGTTTGGCGGGCCTTAATTTAGAATAATCCGTAAGTTAACTTTTGTTCCGATCAATGTAAATATTTTATCGATTCACGGTGCACATAATGGTTTATTTGTGTCATTTAATGGTAAGTCATGAACTAATGTGTTACACATGGCAAATTTAAGAACTATTGTTTCACACTTGCCCCCACACTTGTAACTATTGAATTAGATGTCTAAAGATCTTAGGGTTCGTGTAGCTAGTTATGTTGAGTTCCTCTATCAATCATCCATTCGATATTTTATTTAAGTTTTAGTAGAATATTGTCGGATTCACTTTTTCAATTAATGGTAAGTCACAAATTGTGAAAAAATTACATCGTACTAATTATCAGAATTATTATATTTGGACCATAATATTTTAATGTTTAGTGTTGTATAAATGTATAGTGTTGTGAATAGTGTTACACCAAATATAGTGTGACACTATTCACAAAACACTAGAAAATAATCCTCTAGTATTTATTCTATTTTTTTGTCAACCTAGTATTATTCTATTTAATCCACTGAAGTTTTACAATTTGAACTCTTTATTTTGTATATTCTCAACTTTCTTTAGCATGAATATTATTAACTTTTTGCAAAAAAAAAAAAAATCTTGCATTGCCAATGTTGATAGCTAATGAAATCTTGCATGACATAATGACTATGTTATCAAGATTTGACATAAAGTAGGCTAATAATTACTACTTAACATATAGGGTCTACATTCGGCTTCCTGCACACACACAACCGACATTAGTGGATAGGTGATTATCTAGGGAACTACAAAATACACGATAATCTAAGTTATTCAAGTTAAGCAGATTTTTCGTTTTATTATTTTATTAATTATTTTCGTGTGGGAAAGTGAATAGTCGTGTCTTTATGTACGGTTATACATAAGAAGAAACTCATTCAATCAAATTAGGGATCTTGAAACCACCGATTCAAAACCAGTAAAAGTCAACTGCTTCATTAACCCAAACTACAACAACATGCCTATGGCTTATGTGTACTGGCCATGGCGTCGATACGATCAGCCTTACTACGAAACCCGTTCACTAACAAGAAAACGTAGAGCAATCATCCGATTCGACCTTCTAGCTTTGTCTGATGATGTGATAACGAAGATACTCACCCGTGTTTACGAACGGAACATGCAAGATCTCCGTCATTCGAAGATAGCTTGCAAAGCCTTGAAGGAGAAGACGGAAACATAGGAGTTCTTCAACTCGGTTAATCTAATAGAGATGGCATACCATGTTTGGGCTCCGGGATTTGATTGGAAAAAATTTAATGAAAGCTGCTACGACGCAGGAAACACATCAGCCATCCTTCTCAAATGAATCTCATATTTCTTCTTCGATAACAAGATAGATGAAGGTCTCGCACGCATACAGGCGGCTGCAAAAGATGGATGCATCTTAAGCAAGTTTGTGTATGGATTCATACGCAAAGTCTTCGGGGAAGACAGAGATGATAAACTCTTCGGTAGATATGAATTTAATCGGGAAGACGCATCTAAACTGCGATTAAAACTACCTCATCTGGATCGTAGTTCCTGGGGAAGTTTGCTTCCTGATTGGTTCAAAGCAAAACGTGACGAAAATAATATTGATCGTGTGTGCCTCTGTGATAGGTCAAGAATTAATCCCTATACTAAACTGCAAGTGCACAGCAATATCAATGTAGTATATAGGGTATCGAAATCCACAGAGACTCCGGTGTTCAATAGCTCAAGAACAGGAATTTAACTAGGAAGAAAGCAATGTAATTGAATTAAAAGCAATGCAAGAAAGTAAGCAGATGACAAAGATTGTTGGTTGTGGAAGCAAGTTATTAAGAGCGCTAGGTCGAGGGCGTTCTCAGGAAATCAGACAAGCAGACAGTTCATTCAGCAAGGATCTAACTAAGCACAGTTCTAGAACTCAAAACACAGATATAGAATTAACCAAATTCCTTTGCGATAATTCTCTAAGTCTAAGTGCAGCAAACCAAACTTTCGTTTGCGAGAACTAACAGATTAAACCAGCTTTAATTCCAAGTTTGATATGTTCACAATTATCCTAAACCAAACTTCCGTTTGCGCAAAGTTTAATTGCCCAATTTAATTAGTTCAAATTCCTAAACCCCACTTCCGTGACGTATTTAGCAACCTAAGATCTAGATTCTAATTGATCAGGTTAGAACTAGCTTTAAGCACAATTAAATTGAAGAACAGATATAGTTTGAATCCTTAACTGAAATTGAACAAGTCTAGCAGGTCATGAAATCCTATGTGAGAAACCCTAAACCTAACAAGGAATCTACTCAGACATGATTGATGAAAACATAATCATAGAAATAATAGATTGCATAAAAGATAAAAGATTAAAGGGGTTCGAAATCTTCTCCAAATACAGATGATGTAACAGGTTCAGATCAGCCCCAAAAGCTCTAAAAATCCTCTGCTCTTAATTATGAAAGCCTCTCTAATAAAAACAGCTAAAACTTAATTATATAGGTATAATCTCGGCCAGGGGCTTCTTTGTAAATATCAGGAACTTCTGGATCAAAGTGCAATATCTTGATTCTTCTAAACCGCCGAGTTTTGGCCCATCTCGCTGGTGCATCGATCGATGCTAGGCATGCAACGATCGACACCTTTCTCTGTTTCGGACAGTGAACTCTATCTCTCGGCCAAACACTCCAAAAATCTCCAAAATGCTTCATTATCTCCAATTTAGCTCCAAACCTGATTATACCTGTAAAAGACTCTAAAAGAACACAAAAGACACTAAAAACACAACTATATCATGGCATAAAACCGGTAAAAACCATGATATATCAACTCCCCCACACTTAGCCTTTGCTTGCCCTCAAGCAAAACATAGAACTAAAGCTTGGCGAAGAGGTTTGAAAACTCTTCAGAAACTCATTTCATCCTTGAAGCTACAATACTCAGATTCCCCTTAGTAAACCACTGAAAGAATCAATCACAGGATATCAAGACCAACATGTACTTCCCCCACACTTAGCAACTGTCCTAGGTAAACTCCACAATCACATTCAAGCATTCAAATTCTCCCTACTGACTTCTGCAAGTATTTAAGTGCGGTCTCACCTAAGGAGTATTGATCAAAGGGCACATGGATTCTTACCTTATTAGCTCTAGACCACCATACTATCTTTCTCTAGTCCCTTTCTTCTCTTTCCCTTCTTTAACAACTGATTTTTCCCCATTGGGTATCATTTTTTTTTTTATCAGTGTTCTTCCCGTTATGGGGTGTACTTTGGACACATTCCATGGATCACATGAGAGAAAATAGTGTTTGCTACCATTCCCATGACCACTTCGGAGTTACTAACTCATCCTCAGTTTATTATTATTATTTTTTTTTTTTACTTTATAGAAGGGGAGAAGGGAACTAAATAGGATAGGTTGACAGGCTGTGTCAGAACTAACAAGGGAATCCGACACAAAGTATACCAAGCCCTTAGGTGAGAAATCTAAGTCAGTATTAAATTGAAGTCAGTAAAAGGATCCTCTGATACCTGAAGTGATGTGGGTGTTCCCAGTAGGTTGATCTGTGATGGGGTTTTCTAATAGTCAGAGATAGATCCTGCAACTTCATCCCAATGGTTACTTAAGTTCCTGCAAGTCTTGTAAATCTTCTCAGAAAATCATAGTTTCTTACTTAAACAATTTTGACTCAATAAAACAAATTTTTTTTTTTTTTTTATGAAAAACAAACTGACTCATAAGAAAACAGAAAGATAATCATTAGTAGCACCTCCCCCACACTTAAGACACACTGTCCCCAGTAGTGTCCAGCGAAGGATCGGTAAAAAGAAAATAAAAAATTGAAAAGATGAAATTATGTCTGTCGGGTTACCTCTGTCGCTCAGGCATCGATCGTTGCACTAAGTGCATCGACCGTTACTTGGCGATTTTCGTGTATGATCGATCGTTGCTCAGGACCGCAACGATCGCTGCAATGCGATTCCTTTCGTGTTGTGACGATCGACACAGAAGTGAGTCGATCGTTGCACTGCGATTTTGTCCGAGACCTGCAAACATAACTGCACCAAAAACAAAAACAAACGTAAAATCCTAACAAAAACACCAAAAATTAAGTAGAAAAACACCAGTACCTAATGGTGGGTTGCCTCCCACCCAGCGCTTGTTTAAGGTCAATAGCTTGACCTATCAGAAAGAGATCGAACTCATGGAGGTTTCAACAGAGACTTTGAGTGTCTCTGTGAATGTCTCCTCATCCAAGGTTGCGTATAAGCATTCAGATCATGAGATCTTCCAAGGAACGAACGATAAGGGTCGGGGTGGGAGTGTAGCTTCGGCGGGATTCTTTGTTTTCCTGCATTCAAAAAAATGTGATCAGAAGGATTAAGCTTAGGTGATTTGTACCTTACCTTTGATGTATATCTGATCTCTGGAGCTTTCTGCTTATGAACAGTTGCAGGTACTGAAGATGTTAGAGCAGGTTCAAGAGGAACCGCCATCTTCTTCTTTTCACTATCAGATACTGTAGTTCCACCAATCTGAACTTCTTCTTTTAGATGACCATCAGTGGAGATCATCTTCTTTGCATGAACTCGCGAAGTTTCAACTGGTGGTGTTTTATTCACCTTCTTATCCATCACTTTTATGCAGTTAGCCACTTCTAGCTCTTGTTTGGAGGGTTTAGGAACCTTAGGATATGGCACTGGGGGCTTGTAGACTCGTTCTGGTACTGTTGCAGTTTTCTGGTCATGTCTGCGTTCTGTGTCGATCGTTGCATGATGTGTGTCGATCGATGCAAGGCGATTCTGTTTCTCGAAAGAACTCGAAATTGCCGTCAGAATGGCGTGTCGATCGTCACTGAGGGGGTGTCGATTGGTGCATGTATCAGGCATACAATATTCATTCAGAAAATCCGAGATTATGCTCTCTTCTTCACCTAGCAACTCAATCTCATCCCTTATGTTCACAGCATTGATGTGCAGCTTCCGTTCAGCTCTCTTAGCTTCATTCTGCCTCTCTATTGCTACATCTCTTCGTTCAATTTTGATATCCAGCTCCTCCATATGCGTGCTCAAAGATTCAAACTTCTCATTCAAGTCTTCATACAAAGCATCCATCTTTGAGTTGAAGGACCTATCAATCTGTTGTTGTCTCTCAAGGTACTGCTCCATCATGATTTCCATTCTGCTCTCATGAGCTGTAGGTGCAGGCGGTACTTGGTAAGAAGAAACACTACAACTCCTTGTAAAGGGTTTCTGAAAAGCAGATCTGTGACTATAGAATCCAGTTCCTTCAACGCAATGGTTAGCTTCTTGTGCATACTTTCCAAGTAGAAGACTATGCAGAGAGTCAACTTGGTTCTTCAACCCAGCTATCTGTGAACTGTCAATCCCTGAGCTGAAAATATCATTCCGACAGTCCTGATGATCTCTTAGTGTTCTTGGTGATTCAGCGAAGTGTGTCGATCGATGCAAGAAGGGCGTCGATCGATGCAATGCGAAATCAGAGAAAACAGAAAAATAAATCAGCAAAAATAAAAAAATAAAAACAAAAACGAAAAGAAAAAGAAAAATCCTAGTAAAACCCTAGGCTCGAAGCTATCGAAGACTCAAAGAGTCTCCGGAAACGGCGCCAAAAACTTGATAGGTCAAGAATTAATCCCTATACTAAACTGCAAGTGCACAACAATATCAATGTAGTATATAGGGTATCGAAATCCACAGAGACTCCGGTGTTCAATAGCTCAAGAACAGGAATTTAACTAGGAAGAAAGCAATGTAATTGAATTAAAAGCAATGCAAGAAAGTAAGCAGATGGCAAAGATTGTTGGTTGTGGAAGCAAGTTATTAAGAGCGCTAGGTCTAGGGCGTTCTCAGGAAATCAGACAAGCAGACAGTTCATTCAGCAAGGATCTAATTAAGCACAGTTCTAGAACTCAAAACACAGATATAGAATTAACCAAATTCCTTTGCGATAATTCTCTAAGTCTAAGTGCAGCAAACCAAACTTTCGTTTGCGAGAACTAACAGATTAAACCAGCTTTAATTCCAAGTTTGATATGTTCACAATTATCCTAAACCAAACTTCCGTTTGCGCAAAGTTTAATTGCCCAATTTAATTAGTTCAGATTCCTAAACCCCACTTCCGTGACGTATTTAGCAACCTAAGATCTAGATTCTTATTGATCAGGTTATAACTAGCTTTAAGCACAATTAAATTGAAGAACAGATATAGTTTGAATCCTTAACTGAAATTGAACAAGTCTAGCAGGTCATGAAATCCTATGTGAGAAACCCTAAACCTAACAAGGAATCTACTCAGACATGACTGATGAAAACATAATCATAGAAATAATAGATTGCATAAAAGATAAAAGATTAAAGGGGTTCGAAATCTTCTCCAAATACAGATGATGTAACAGGTTCAGATCAGCCCCAAAAGCTCTAAAAATCCTCTGCTCTTAATTATGAAAGCCTCTCTAATAAAAACAGCTAAAACTTAATTATATAGGTATAATCTCGGCCAGGGGCTTCTTTGTAAATATCAAGAACTTCTGGATCAAAGTGCAATATCTTGATTCTTCTAAACCGCCGAGTTTTGGCCCATCTCGCTGGTGCATCGATCGATGCTAGGCATGCAACGATCGACACCTTTCTCTGTTTCGGACAGTGAACTCTATCTCTCGGCCAAACACTCCAAAAATCTCCAAAATGCTCAATTATCTCCAATTTAGCTCCAAACCTGATTATACCTGTAAAAGACTCTAAAAGAACACAAAAGACACTAAAAACACAACTATATCATGGCATAAAACCGGTAAAAACCATGATATATCACTCTGCCGATGTTCCATCTTCGACCCTTGGCGCTCTGGGTGGCCACTGTTTAAGGATTATTGCGACCAATGTTTCTGGATTATGCAGACCGCTTTCTTCTGCAGAATGATAGACAACAACTTTTTCCAATTTCCTTGTAATCTATGATGTTGTATTTATGTATGTTTTGCCAATTTCACATTAAATATTTCCCCGTACCAATATCTACTATTTTGTATCTACAACAACTTCTACCAATATCTAGTATTTTGTTTGATGGTTCAGAATTATTGCATCCCAAAGAAAACACTTGAAACAGTGAACTAAACACTTTAATTATTGCATCCCAAAGAAAACCCTATATATATCCTAAACTCTAAAACCAAACATTAAACTATAAATTCTATATATACCATAAACTCTAAACACAGACATTAAACCATAAACCCTATATACTAAATCCCAAACCCAAGCCCAAATATCAAGATCAGATATATATGGGAGCATCATGGAAATAATGCTTAAGTCAATTGGTATTTTATATGTAACGTTGCAAGATTTGTGTTTATGGTATTTTATTATTAGATATGTAATTTATATAGTATTTTATGTAATATTATAATTATTAATAATTTTGTCAATATCTACAACTATAAATGCAAATGATCATATACCCTAAACTCTAAACCCAAACATTATACCCTAACCCTATATACTAAACCCTATATATATATATATATACCTTAAACTCTAAACCCTAAATACTAGACTCTATATATACCCTAAACTCTAAACCCAAACATTAAACCCTAAACCTTAATTAATGGGATATATCCTACGAATTCTGGTTGTTGTATAACGTTAAACATCAAAATAACACACACACATATATATTTACTACTTACTTAAACTAGGTTAATAATTACTACTTAACATATAGGGTCTGCATTCGCCTTTCTTCACACACGCAACCGACATTAGTGATTATCTAGGGAACTACCAAATACACGATAATCTAGGTTATTAATGTTAAGTGGATTTTTCGTTTCATTATTTTATTAATTATTTGTGTGAGGAAAAATGAAAGGTCGTGCCTTTATGTAAGGTTATAAAGATGAAGTAAACTCATTCAGTCAAATAGGGATTAATTACACCCATTTTTAAGATCTTGAAACCACCGATTCAGAACCAATAAAAGTTCACCTATTCGTTAACCCAAACTACAACAAAATTCCGGTGGCTTTTGCGTACTGGCCATGGCGACGCTTCGACCAACCTTATTATGAAACCCGTTAAGTAACAAGAAAACGGAGAACAATCATCCCATTCAACCTTCTAGTGTTGCCTCATGATGTGATAAAGAAGTAACTCGCCCGTGTTTGTGAACGGAACATGCAAGATCTTCGTCATTCAAAGATAGTTTGCAAAGCCTTGAGGGAGAAGACGGAAACACTAGAGTTATTCAACTCCGTTAATCTTTTACAGATGTCATACTATGTTTGGGCTCCGGGTTTTCACTGGAGAAATTTTTTTGAAAGCTGCTACGACGCATGCAACACATCAGCCATCCTCCTCAAAGGAATCTCACACTTCTTCTATGATAACAAGAGAGATAAAGGAATCACACGCATAAAGGCTTCTGCTAAAGATGGATGCATATTAAACAATTATATGTATGGTATAATACGCAAAGCCTTCGGAGAAGACAGAGATGATGAACTCTTCGGTAGATAGAAATTTACTCGAGAACAAGCAGCGCAATTGCGAAAAAGTACCTCGTCTCGACCATATTTCCTGGGGAATTATTCTTCCTGATTAGTTCACAGCGAAACGTGCCGAAAACGATATTGATCGTATGCGCATCTGCCGATGTTCTAAATACGACATGTGGCGTTTTGGGTGGCCAATGGAAAACAACGTTTGCGACCAATGTTTCTGGATTATGCAGACCGCTTTCTTCTGCAAAATGATAGCAAACAACTTCGCTCAATGTTTTTGTAATCGATGATGTCGTATATATGTATGTTTTGCCAATTTCACATTAGATGTCTTCCCGTGAACATAATTATCTAATATTTTGTTTAAAGGTTCAGCGTTATTGCATCCCAGAGGTAACACTTAAGATGAGTGAAATACTCAAATAAACTAAACACTTAATTATTAACAAGAAACAACATAAACTTAGGTATTAATTTTACTATTTAACACATATCGGACAATTTGACCAACAAAAAAGGAGTAGCCCTAAACCCTAAATACTAAACCCTAAGAACTAAATACTAAACCTCAAATTATTATGTAATATTGTAATAGTACTAAATGCAAATGACCCTACACCCTAAACTGTAAACCCAAACACTAGACCCTAAAACCTAAATACAAAACCTTAAATACTAAACCCTAACACTAAATATTAAACCACGAAACTTCTTTTTAGTTCTTATTTGATCCTTAATGAGTATTTTGGACAGATTCTAAATTTGTTAGTAATATCTTTATCACTTCAGAATGCGTTGATTGAACATGTATATATATGGGAGCATCATGGAAATAATGCTTAAGTAAATTGGTATTTTATATGTACCGTTTTCACAATTTTGTGTTTATGTGTGTTTTATTATTATATATATAATCTATATAGAACATTTCACACTAACCACTTCATCTTGCTATATTTGTTTGATTAAGATCATTCGATGTAAAAGAAAAGATGAAACCTCAAATATTAGGTTTTAGCATCTCCAAAAGAAACCTCAAAACCTATTTTTGATGTTTTAGCATCTCAATACAATGTTAAAATGAAATATTTTTATGAATTAATATTTTTTATAATATTATAAATATATTACGACTACGTTACACCTACAAGTGGGCAAAAATTCAAAATATTATCCAAATTAATCTGGAAAACCTAAACCCAATTCTATAGCCCAAAACATTTCAATTACCCGCCTATACCCGCGAATTTTCGACAAAGTGTCGAGAAATCATCAAATACGTCAAACCCTGATTTTCTTTTGTTCTTCCCCTTTCCAGAAATCTTCTTTGAAGCATCTCTTTAATCTCTCTACGAATCCTCTTCTACGCCCACCCATCTCAAATTGAAATCTCTTCTTCGAATCTCTTATTCGAAGCTTTCCATTTCATAGCTAAGTTTGGCCGAAACTCTATCGAATCTCTCAAATTCTTCCTTGAACATCTCAATCACGAAACCCTCCGTGATTCGATGCCTACGGATACAAGTAGCTATATCATTAGTTTCCTTCTGCTTTGCTTTGCTTTTGAAACGGGACATGCTCTGGATCTGTTTATTTGTTTACAATTAATTTTGGTTCTACAGGCTGTAAACGACTCTTATATTCCTCTATGAGCTTCAATATGGCCTCCACAGTCTGGGTAAGTTGGTTGTTTTTTTAATGAGTATTTGAGGAGTTCGAGTCTGATGGTTAGGATGTTAATCTTATAGTTAGCACGCAATTGAAGACACCAATCTCTGCTTAACTCATTAATGTGCTCTGCTAAGTTCGAGTGTCTGAGTGCTTACAAGATAGTTTTTGTATCATTTTAGGTGTTCCCAAACCATTCATAACTTTCTTTTAAATCATTTTTTGAGGAGATCTATCAACGACGTATGAAAGACATGGTTAGCATCACAAAGGACTACAGAAGCACCACAAAGAACTGCGACCTCGTTAGATATCAACAGTTGAATATAACATCTTCCTCAGGTAAAGTAACATTTTTTACAATCCATGTTTATAAAGTCATCTCACGTTCTTTATTTAATTGTTTTTCTCTTACTGTCTGTAATTGTCACAGGCCACTGAGAAGGATGGACGAGTAAATCCTTATGGATTCGAAAGCCTGACATCTAATCTTTTTATGCGCAAGCAAATGCAGCCCATACACTTTTCAGCGTTGTCACACACCTAGAGAAACCGAAGGAAGCTCAAAGTAAGAAAACAACACCATCTGATTTGTAGGTTACTTATCACTGTCTTTTGCACTTGTTAATTTATTGGTATATGATTTGACAACTACTAAATGATGGAGTTTGCGTATGTAGGTCGTCTGTGTATACATGTTACCAATGTTATTTTTGATGCGAGTGTTTGTTACGTTTGTTGTACCATTCAAATTATGGTATCACCGATTACCAAATCAAAAATGAAATTAATTCAAATTCTTAATTTTATGAATAAAAGTCACTAAACAGTCATCAATTATTCGCACTACACACACAAACTAGTCGCTAAATATTTACCATCATCGAATTTGGATTTTCCGAATAGTCGTTATTTAGTCATTACACCGTCGCCAAGTAGTCACCATTTCTTATGACTATGTTGTGACTATATTAGACATTCAGATAGTAGTCAGCCAGACGGTACCATAATCGAATCTGGATGTTTCGATTAGACGTTGCATAGTCGTTTAACAGTCGACAATTAATAGCAAGATGTTTACCATAATCATATTTGGATTCTCCAATTAGTCGTCATATAATCGGTAAATTAGTCAATAAACCGTCGCCAAAACGTCACCATAGTATACGACTAAATCGTGACTTTACTAGCCAGTCACATAACAGGCGCCACATAGTGGCGAGATCATTACCGTAATCGTATATGGATGTTCAGATTCGTCGTGGGATAGTAGTTAAAATGGTCGTTACCCAGCCATTACATAGTGGCTAATATTTACGACTACTTTCTGACTATACGATACAAACACATATTAATCGCTCTGTCGTCACCTAGTTTAACGACTATTTGATGACAACATTTCTCCGACGGCATCTGGACTCCCTCTATAGTCGTACAAAAGTCTTTATCGTAGTCGTAATTTAGTCATTATATCTTCCGACAACGCTACGTCTATTTAACGATTACCTATGTTGGTCGTATAAATAGTCGTAACTCGCCGACTAATAATACGACTATGCGATTTACAACTACCACATTTAGTCGTATTTTTGTCGTAAAACCCCGATTAACGGCTATACAGCGACTAAAAGTGCAGTCGTAAAAACGCTATTTTCTTGTAGTGCATCCGATAGCGACAATGACTGTCGTTCGTCTGATACTTCGAGTGAGAGCTCATCTCTCCCGAGATCTGTTGGTGAAAAAGAAGAATTTATGAATGTAATCGACCTATCGGCTGGTCAGGATTTGGTTAGTGGAAGGTCTCCGCGATTATGTCGTAGTGAACCGATAAACCGCCATCTTCGATTCAATGTTCTAGAGTTTCATATGGGGGGTTTCAGCCGGCCCGACCAACGACGATCAAGACGAGGATCCCCGAGTGATTCTACGGCTGCAGCACACGAGGCACAAGATCAAATCGTCGAGGAATATGCGATTCCGCATGGGGTGTCAAGGAAATCGAAGAAGGGGAAGAAGGCAAAAAGGCGACGAAGCATGTGCAAATCTGAGAGATCCGAGCATCCACATGTAATAAGATTACATTGGATAAGATAACACAAGCTAATGCTCGTCGTCCAGGCCTCAAAATTCGACTCCTGACGTCGGAGGAAAGACTATGGTCGAGTCTGGACTGATGGATTTGTCTTTGTGATTGTTGGTTCATCTAATTCCACCTTTGGTTTCCTCTTCCCAAGCTCCTTATCGTCTATTGTGAGCAACGTAAGATCGCTCTTTCCCAGATCTGTCCTGCTGCAATTTGGAATATGGTCGGCGCCATGCTCCTTGCGGCTGAAGGAAATATAGACATGACACTACAAGAAAAAGCTCTATTCTTAGCACACGAAAAACGCCATCGTATGTATATGATGGCGTTTGTGATAATGCTATGTCTGCCCCAGCTATAATAGGTAGGCCATATATGATAGCGTTTTTTGTCTGTGCTATAATATCATTAACTATAATAGCGATATTTTTTCTTGCTATTACTGGATATAATTTATGATAGCATTAGTTTGTGATGCTATATATACATTATTCTATAGCATTGCTAAATTGCTTTAATAAATATTATATTAACTATATTTATAAATTATAATCAATTAAATTGTTTTTATGATGTTTGTGTAGGAAATTTTAATTCAAAATATGATTTTCATTAATAATCTAAAAAATCTCTTACACAAACATCATAAAAAACATATCTAAAATTCCTACACAAACATCATAAAAACACATCTATACATAAATGTGATTGCTAAATATACATCAGGCTCTGCTTCTTCATTCTCTGCATCCACATCAGCTCACCATCTTCATTTTCCTCACCATGACATGCGACCATCATCTCTTCCAATTTCCTCTGAAAAGCTCAAATACAATATTTCAGAACAAAAGAAATAAGAACCGAAGTGGAGAAAGTCATGCCTAAATAATTACACATTCATAATGATATCCTATTACATATAATTATAATTATTACGTTTGGTGTAAGCTAACAACATTCAGTATCACATAATGAATCAAAATCCAACAGAGCAAATATCACAGTAAGACATTACAGAAGAAAATGCGTACCTGCCAACAACAAGTCCACCGAGAAGCTTGTACCTGCCAACAACAAGTCCACCACTCTTATAGTCACTCTCTTATGCATGAGTCTATACCTGGATCCATTATCATCAAATCAAAAACCTCTCAGAAATCATGTAAGAGCCAAAGATAAAACTAGACAAAGAGAGAGGAAGTTTGTTTACTGTCACAACTCACAAGAGGTGTAGAATTTCATAACACCAAAACGTCTGGGTCAATGTGATATGAAATAAGAAACAAAAGGTCTGATCTTGCTTTGCTTAAACAGATATCTATCGTTGTGAGGAAACGGAAATGAAAGCAATCACCTTGGATACCCATTACGCCGTTCAATGAACTCCGCAACCTCTTTCCTAACTCCTGGAAGGCCTCTTAAGTCACTGTAAGCACTTGATAAACACCTACAACAATTGGTTGTTATAGTTACTATCTAGTCAACATAGATTGAAGTCTGATGGTCTGAGAATATATACATGACGAGGAAATGTCAGCGGCTTCTGTCCTAAAGCAAGAGGTTCCCAATGCGAATATATACCTGACAAAGGGATGAGACACTTATCTGAGCAACTGAATGTCACGGCGGATTTCTCTGTCTTTTCCAGTTGCTTTCCAGTAGCCTTTGTTAGTTGCTCGGTTCATTCTTGCGTTGTTTCCATACTTCTTATCTAACGTGTTGTAAAAGTACCATTCCTGGTCCCTTGTCTTCAACCTCGAATACACTGTAACAAACACAACACGACAGAAGGAAAAAAAAACCAAACTTGAGATAATCAGACACGCACAAGCCAGACTCGAAAACACTGTAACACATTAAGCACTCTCATTTTCTAATGTCCTAAAGTGATACGATTTATTAGAATCACATTTAATCATATCAATATGGCTTATCAATTGAATAATGCAGTAGAAAAAGTAATCTGGTGAAGACGCTAGTTTTTAAGTCAAATCTTGCAAAAGACATCCCACGAGAATCTATAGACATAAGAAATCACTAACAGCTAACCAATCAGACGCGTTCACACATGTCACATGATTCTTTTCACTATGAACAAACAAGTCACTTGTGTGTGTAAAGAATCCAGATTACTATGACATATGGACTAATTTATGAGCAACAATGAGTTGTAGTCCTTTTTGTATGTAATGTATCGTTTGAAACTCTGCACAGGAATAACCGAGTTTCATCGATCAATTCAGACATCAGCTCACTAAAAGCATTGCAGAACTTATTTAAATACCTCTCTTAGTGTTCTCTGGACACTAAATTTCTGGGTTGATATGAAAGAGTCAAGCAGGACTCTAATGGCCATGTTAACATCCTCTTCTGTGACATACTGTCTAAGATGCATCCTAGCATGTGCTTCAGACATTCGGATCATGTACTCGAGGTGTCTTGTCGCGATAGAGACTCCTTGTCCGTTCTGAACAAAATATTAAACAGGTCAGGTGATTTTTCCGGGATGATATTTTAGAAAGACAGTAACCCATCAATAAAATTAAAAATCAAAAACCCTTACCATTGATTCTCTTCTTAGATTAGCATAAACAGTTTCTAACTTCTTGGCATCTATTTCACTCAGTTTTGGGAATACATACAACTTCGAGTATGTTAAGTATTTCTTCAGCAAGTTCTGAGGAAGAACCTGTAAATACGTATGTAAATAACATTACAATCAATACATAAATACATGAAAACTTCAAAGCAGCAGCTACAAATCACAAACCTCGGGATCAGAAGAACCGCTAGATCCCTGAACACCATCTTCAGGCTCATTATCATCCATCTTACCACCTTTAGGTTGTGATTTGAAGTGGCTATTGACAACAAATTCTGCAAGCATCTCATCTGTCACTGGGTCAACCACATCCTGCAGCCAAATTATTGGTTTGAGCAATGTCAATAAACAAAAAAAGTTATCGTATATGATCACAAGAACGAGAAGCATATGTTTAGAAAAAGACCTTGACGACACAAAGGATATCAAAACGAGAGAGGATCGGATCTGTCAACTCGACATTTTGTGCAAATGATCTGGATGAATCGTACCTGAAATTGCAATGGCTCAAACATACTTAACAAGACTAAACAAAAAAAAAATTGAAGTCAGTTGATTAGGACTTTAATTAGTCCCGTACCTTCCACCAACTGGATTAGCTGCGGCAATAACAGAGCAACGAGCTTGAAGAGAAGTAACTATTCCTGCCTTCGATATACTAATACTCTGCTGTTCCATGGCTTCATGGATACTCACCCTGGTAACAAAACATAGATCATCAAAACCATTTTCTCAAGCATAGGTAAATTATCATCAGTTGCTGCATTTTGTTACCTGTCCTGGTCATTCATCTTGTCAAACTCATCGATAAGACAGATTCCTCGGTCAGCAAGTACAAGAGCCCCTCCTTCAAGCGTCCACTCCCTTGTAACTGGATCCTTGTGTACTGCTGCAGTTAGACCAACAGCAGAAGCTCCCTTTCCAGTGGTGTAGACAGCTCTGTGACCAGTTTTCTCGACGTATCTAGAAGAAGATATTGTTGTTAATGGAATACAAATGAAGCAGAAAATGGTGGGAAACAAATGAAGAAAATGTTAACCTTGTAACCATATCATCGATCCGGTGAAGGCGCTAAGGGAATCCATAGGATCCGTAAGTAGCACTCCGTTTACGAACTAAATCCAACCATTGGGTAAACCGATAAGCTGGACCAAATGCTATGTCTCCTAACATGTACAAAACCTGCAAATAGATTAAGCTAAGTGTTACTATGGAATCGAGAACATAAGCCCACGAAGAAATCAAGGAGGATTGGACCAGTTTACCCGAGAAGTAACGGTGAGAGGAAGAGGAGACTCATGCTCATCGTGGCCAAGGTCAATATCTTTCTCGTCGTCTTTCCCATCGTCTTTATGAATCGCAAACATACAAAGAAATCAAAATCAATTTCTAGTCTTCGAATTCTGAATTGGAAAAGCCAAAAAGGTTACAAAAAGGTTAGAATGAATCTAATTACCTTTGTTGTCTAGCCAACTCGTGTCTCCTAAAATTTTAGGGATTTAAGATTTGGGGATTTAGAAAGAAGACGGTGGAGGATGGAAGAGAAACAATATGATGAGAGGAAGCAGAGAGATAATCAGAGAGGAGAGAGTTTGTTCTTTGTTTAGAAGAAGGAAAAAAAAACTAAGACAGAAAAGGGAAAAGGTTTCGGCCAAAAGAAAAAAAAAATTGGGGACAAAATTTTGGTCCAAAATTTTTACTAAGTATTTGGCGGCATAACGAAAATGAAGCTCCAAACTCATTTTTTGTTTCCCGCTTGATGAAAATACAACATAGCCTTAATATAATGCTATTATAAGATACTCCGTCCCAGCATATCATCTACAATAGCAATTACAAAAACCGTGCTATCGTAATGTGCTATCAATGTACACTTTTTTTGTAGTGTGAGTCTTCGCTTCTTTAGGAAGTGATGACGATCTCGATTAACCTGGCGACTCCCAGGACACGATATGTCATAGCAAAAAATAGACAAGCTCTCAAAATTATTACTGGGACGACGAGAAAAATAACCGGTTGGCAGGATCGATACTTTTATGAAAAAATCAACGAGTCGTAGGTCCCAGAAGTGAATAAGTATAGGACGATGTGGAATCATAACCATGGTATAATTTGGCTATATCCTTCTGTTCATTTTCTCTGCTGAATGTCTTATATCTCGTCATTTTTTGCAGATTGTCATTCGTTCGGTGCTCCTTATCCTGAGAATTTTTCCGTGGACATGAAGAAGTTGAATGCACTCGGCATTCTGAGGTGGTATGTGGTTCACACAGAGAAAACCACACAATTGTTGTTGGGTTTCTACTAGGGCTTTTCTAGGCTTTATTTAACTAAGTGTGGGCTTTGTAAAACATTTTATTTCCTCTTTGTTTAAATTAGAATATCCTTAAAAAAAAAGTATTAAAATTGAACTACCTAGGTTACTTGTATGCCAAGTAATCGTGTGGGAAATCTTGCCTGACGCTGTTGTTTGTTGCGTTAGTCTCCCTTCTAGTTAAGAACAGGAAAGGTAAGAAAAACATATGAAAATAGGAAAGTATACCCCTCAATTTCAAGCAATAAATGTGTACCCCAAAAACAGTTTGGGTGTCCAAATTCCTAAAGAAGCAAAAGTCAACTCAAGTATTGTGGCAGCAGATCACAAAATGTCAGATCCGAGACTATCTCCACCGTCTCGTTCAACTCCTCCTCCGCCGCAATCGGGTGTTGACATCTGTTATAGGTGGGTTTAGCACCCCACCCACTTAGAAGGCCCATGATTTATTCTCTATACAAAGGCCGGCCCAACAGAAACAAAATGGCCCAACAAGCAACAGGGGCCCAAACATGCGCGCTCGAGCCGAGCCCATCACCATCGGCTCGGCTCGGCTTAGCCGAACGATAGCAAGTCGGCTCGGCTACGCTAACAGCCAAAGGAACGTACGGCTCAGCCCATCTCGTCATCAAGTACGGCCCAACCCGCACAAGCTCGACAAGCGGTCAACGGCCTGTAGAAAGTACAACCGTATTTAACTATAAATAGGAGTCGTCACTGTACATTAATGTAACTTTTTTTGGGATCTGTGCACTTCTTACTACTTTCTCTCTCTAGAGTTAATTTCCCGAATTGTAAACCAAGCACGTCTCTTGGCCTGCTCGGGCATCCAAATACAAAACACGCTCGTTACCAAGCCCGTCACTCTCTTTAAAGACTCCCGAACATAATCTTCTTTTTGTTCATCCCGAACACATTTCCACTCTTGCTCATCTCTGAATCTAGTCGGTTCTCTCTTAAGAACAACTTAGCTCTCTCGGACCGAGCACGTCAACCCTCAAGCAAGACGCGCACTCCGGCCTCGTGACCATCTCGGTAATCACAATTGGCGCCGTCTGAGGGGACAAGTTTCTTCTTCACTAACGGACAGGTTCAGCGATGACAGGAGCACTACCGAACAAGGATTACGTCCACATCGAAGATATAACGAGCTCAGAAACAGCTCCGAGAGCAAGGGGCAACCCCAGCACGTTTCTCAGGTTGCAGATCCAATCATTCAGCCGGCCGGCGCCGAGCAGCAACCTCAAAATATCGAACGACCTCAACAAGTCGCAGAAGCTCAGACAAACGAACAGGACATGTCCGCCTTACTCAAGACTCTCATGACTCAAGTAACCGAACTTTCCCAGGGAAGCAACGCACGCTTCGACCAACTTGCCACGGCACACGCGGTATGCCAGGGGCAAATCAACGATCTACGGATGGCAAGCCAACAAGGATCAGTTCCCAGAACTCGCCTCCACCGAGCGTTATTCGAAGAAACGCCACCTCCAAATCCAAGAAACCGAATGATATCACAGCAAACCAAGGACGAGCAACCTCCCAATACGGATATCCCAGGCAGCTCAGCGCTCGGCGCGCACAGGGATAACGAAATTGAAGACTTGAAGCTGATGTTAAAGAATATGACATCCAAAGTCCACCAAGCGATAAGCTCGGCACCCGAGATCGACCGCGTACTGGAGGAAACCCAGGACACACCCTTCACTCGTCGCCTCATGGATATCCAGGTCGAGCATCCTGTCTCTGCGGTCAAAATCAAGATGATGACCTACGATGGCAAATCTGACCCAAGACAATTTCTGACGGCATTTTGTATCGCAATGGGACGAACAAAGTTCAGCATTGGAGAACGTGATGCAGGCTACTGCCAACTGTTCGTCGAGCATCTGACCGGCTCGGCCTTGGATTGGTTTTCTCGTTTAGAACCGAACTCGATCGACGGATACAACGGCTTGACGCACGCTTTCCTCAAGCATTACTCGATGTATATTCAGGAGGAAGTATCAAACGCCGACCTGTGGGCCATCTCCCAAGGGCCGAAGGAAAGCCTCCGATCTTTCATCACCCGCTTCAAAAGAATTCTGGCCAAAATCACGATCACTGATAGCGAAGGTCTTTCCGCGCTCCGAAACGGCCTCTGGTATGAATCCAGCTTCCGAGAAGAACTAAAGAAAAACAGACCAAGCTCACTGGAAGATGCTCTCCACCGAGCATCGATCTTCATCGACCTCGAGGAAGAAAAGGAAACCCTAGCCAAGAAGTTCGGACCCAAGAGTTCGACTTCGAAGGAGAAAGTCGAGAAGAGCGCCGAGCAATACGAACCACGGCAACATTACGATCAGGATTACAAGAAAGCCAAGGAGGAAGAAACCACGAGAAAGGGGAAATCGTCGTATTACGTCAGCGATCAGTTACAAGACCATCAGCAAGACGAGGAACGCTCCCACCAGGGTCATCGACAAAATCATCCCGACCATCCCCAAAATTATCAACAGGATCGACCCTCCCAAGGCTACCAAGTATAGAATCAAGGCAAGCCATGGAATAAATTCGTTCGAGGAGCCGACAAAAGCAAGCTATTTTGTGAGTATCATCAGCGAGCAGGTCACAGCACAGAGGAATGCAGAAATCTTCAAGCCCTCCTCTACGCCGACTACCAAAAAGACGGGAAGAAATTAGTACTAGACTGCAACAAGCCTCCCCCGAAGCATATCAATCAAGTAACACAACCCAAAAATGAACCCGAGCGCTTCAGGCTCGTCCAAGAGGAACGAAGGAAGCAGGTTGCTTTCGCCGAAGATATCGAGCAAATAAACGCAAATACAGCAACTGCGGACAAACGAGCTCGCGACGAAGAGGATAAAGAGGGAGAACATCCACCAAGGAGACGCATAAACATGATTATGGGAGGACTACCAATGGTAAATGACTCAGCGCGATCAATCAAGGAATATGAGCGACGGGCCATGGCTGCCCAGCATTACCGACGAAACGCCACTGACGAGCTCAGGATCGGCAGCGAAATAAGTTTCACCGAGCACGACGCTGAGGGAGTACACCGACCGCACAACGATCCACTCGTCGTCGCCATGCGGATCGGCGACTGCGAAGTCAAGAAGATTCTGATCGACACCGGAAGCTCGGTAGATCTAATCTTCAGAGAGACGCTACAACGGATGGAACTCAACGATTATCGTATCAAAACATCGACAATACCACTAACCGGCTTCATGGGGGACTCAATCAACACAATCGGAACAATCAAACTTCCCATGTATGTCGGCCGAATCATCAAGCTGATCAAGTTTGTGGTCGTCGACCGACCAACTATCTACAATGTCATCCTCGGTACGCCTTGGATCCACGAAATGAGGGCAGTCTCGTCCACCTATCATCAATGCGTCAAATTCCCAACCCCATTCGGCGTATTTACACTACGAGGAGATCAGAGGATATCCCGAACATGCTTCCGTATCGAGCACAAAATGCGCCACAAATCACAGGCGTATCTAGTCGCAGAGCCTCGAATCGAGCTACCGCCGCCCGATCGACCGCAAAAGGATGCGGTAATACAAGTCAACATCGACATAAAGGATCCCAAGCATTGCGTCGGAATAGGAGCCAATCTCCGTGAAGGTCTGCGGGATAAGATCGTAGAATTTCTCAAGAAAAACGCTACAACCTTCGCCTGGACCACCAGTGATATGACCGGAGTTGACCCGACCATCGCATGCCACGAACTGCACGTCGATCCAATTTTCAAACCAATCAAACAAAAAAGAAGGAAGCTCGGCCCCGAGCGCGCCAAAGCTGTCAACGACGAAGTGGAACGACTCTCAAAGGCAGGTTCGATCACCGAGGTGAAGTATCCTGACTGGCTGGCAAATCCCGTCGTGGTAAAAAAGAAGAACGGTAAGTGGAGAGTGTGCGTAGATTTTACCGACCTCAACAAAGCATGTCCCAAGGATAGTTTCCCACTGCCACACATTGACCGTCTCGTAGAGGCAACCACCGGTCACGAGCTATTATCGTTCATGGACGCCTTTGCAGGGTACAACCAGATCATGATGCACCCTGATGACCGAGAAAAGACTTCTTTTATCACCGACCGCGACACATATTGCTACAAAGTTATGCCGTTCGGTCTCAAGAATGCAGGAGCGACATACCAACGCCTCGTGAATCGCATGTTTGCCGATCAGCTCGGCAACACAATGGAAGTTTATATTGACGACATGCTTGTCAAGTCCACCTCGGCGGATGATCATATCGACCATCTCACAACATGTTTCGCGAGTTTAAACAAGTATGGAATGAAACTAAATCCGGCAAAATGCACGTTTGCAGTCACGTCGGGAGAATTCCTCGGCTACATCGTCACAAGAAGAGGAATAGAATCAAACCCGAAGAAAATAACGGCAATCACCGAGCTTCCATCCCCGAAGAACACCAGAGAAGTCCAACGTTTAACCGGGCGCGTCGTGGCTTTGAATAGATTCATCTCACGATCAACCGACAAATGCCTCTCGTTCTACAACCTCCTCCGAGGAAATAAGAAATTCGAATGGGATGCTAAATGCGAGGATGCATTTCAACAGCTCAAAACCTACCTCTCCACCCCACCAATCTTGGCCAAACCCGAGGAGGGAGAGACGCTTTACTTATACATTTCGGTATCATCTTCGGCAGTCAGCAGTGTGCTCGTCCGTGACGACCGAGGCGGCCAAAGGCCAATCTTCTACACAAGCAAGATCTTCGATGATGCAGAGACACGCTACAACACACTTGAGAAACTCGCGTTGGCCGTCGTCGTCTCAGCTCGGAAGCTCCGACCTTATTTTCAGTCACACTCGGTGGTCGTGCTCACGAACCAACCAATCAGAACAATACTGCATAGCTCGAGCCAATCAGGAAGAATCGCCAAATGGGCAGTCGAGCTAAGCGAATATGACATCGAATACAAACCCAGGACCAGCGCCAAGTCCCAGGTCCTCGCAGACTTCATCATCGAACTACCAGCCGAGCTCACCATAGCCGAAGGACAAGGCCCAAACGAGAAATGGATTCTATTCGTCGATGGCTCGTCATCAAGAAACGGTTCAGGAGTAGGAGTCAAACTAACATCCCCGACCGGCGAATTGATCGAACAATCCTTCCGTCTGGGATTTCCAGCCTCTAACAACGAAGCCGAATACGAAGCATTGCTCGCGGGACTGCGTCTAGCCGAAGTAGTAGGGGCAAAACAAGTAGAGGTGTTCGCCGATTCTCAACTCGTTGTAAACCAGTTTAACGGAGAATACGAAGCGAAAAACGAGCGCATGGATACATACCTAAAACTCGTCCAAGAAATCGTCGCACGAATTGGATCGGTCACGCTGACCAAAATCCCCCGAAGCGACAATTCCTCAGCAGACGCGTTAGCTGCCCTAGCATCAACGTCCGACCCCGATCTCCGCCGAATCATTCCAGTAGAATGCATAGCCCGATCGAGCATCGCACCAGACGAAGACGTACTGCTTATTACCAAGGAAGAAGAGGGACTGGATAATGCTTATAAGAGCGACGAGGTCATTAAGGAAGCAGACCCCGAGCATACCAACACCATTGACTGGAGAGACGAAATCAAAGATTATATACTGACCGGGAAAGTCCCCGAGGATCGCTGGGCAGCTCGCCGGTTAAAAGCTCGCTGCGCGCAATACGTGATGATGAAGGACGAACTATTTAGGTGGAGTGCATCCAAGGCTCTCTTGCGATGCATAAACGGGCAGGAGATCCGATGGGTCACCGAGCAAACCCCCAAAGGAGCAGGCGGAAATCACACAAGCGGCCGAGCATTAGCCGCAAAGATAAAGCGACATGGTCATTTCTGGCCAACCATGATCGCCGACTGCGTAAGCTATGTGGCCCGGTGCGAAAAATTTCAGAGGCACGCACAAAGCATACACCAGCCAGCCGAGCTCCTCACCACTGCGGCCGCGCCCTACCCATTCATGCGTTGGGCGATGGATATCGTCGGACCTCTCCCGGCCTCGCATCAAAAGAAGTTCATCCTGATAATGACCGACTACTTTACCAAGTGGGTCGAGGCCGAATCCTACTCGGAGATCAAGAACATCGACGTCCAAAAGTACGTTTGGAAATACATAATATGTCGCCACGGTGTCCCATACGAGATCGTAACCGACAACGGATCCCAATTCATTTCCAATCTGTTCGAAGGTTTCTGCGCAAGATGGAGAATCCGCCTGAGTAAATCTACCCCGAGATATCCACAAGGAAACGGTCAAGCCGAGGCGACCAACAAAACGATTATCGACGGACTAAAAAAACGAATGGAGAGCAAAAAAGGCCTCTGGGCCGACGAGCTCGATGGCGTCCTCTGGTCTCATCGGACCACTCCAAGGACATCAACCGGCTAGACTCCTTTCTCACTCTCTCATGGAATGGAGGCAATGTCCCCAGCCGAGATGTGCGTCCCGACAATTCGCCTGAGCATTGCGCCCGAATACAAAGAGCTTAACAACAAAATGATCGTCGATTGCCTTGACCACGCGAAGAATTGCGCGACCGAGCACTGATATGTCTCCAAAATTATCAACAGCAGATCACCCGACACTAGAACAAGAAGGTCAAGGGCCGGCGTTTCGCAGAAGGCGACCTCGTCCTCAGAAAAGTGTTTGAAAACACACGAGAATACCGAGCAGGGAAGCTCGGCGCAAACTGGGAAGGCCCATACATCGTTTCAAAGATAGTAAAACCTGGCGTTTACGAGCTCGTGACGATGAAGGGTGAAGCCATTCCACGTTCGTGGAATGCGAGCAAGCTAAAGAGGTACTACTATTAGAACGAGCATCGCGCTCAAAAAAAAAAAAAAAAAAAACCGAGCATTTCGCTCCAAACCGAGCTCGCTATACACGAGTTCGAGTAATATGTAAAGTGAACTACGATCGGCTTGATCCCCTTTCGGGGTACGTAGGCAACCTCTCACGAGGCTCAGCTATATCAATAATAAAATTTTATTAAGTTAAATTCTTGTTTCAATCACCCGAACAAATCGACATTCTGGCCAAATGCTCGATACATTACAAGCCGGGCCAAGATCCCGCACAAGGCTGATCGACAGTAAATAAGCCGAACACAGCTTTCGCACAATGTCCCGATCAGACCTTAGGGGTAAGCCGAACACTTACTCGCACCCGACCTGTGGTACAACGAGCATAGTCTCGAACCCCACAATCAAAGCAAGCCGGGCCCAGTTCCCGCACAAGGACGACCGACACAACAAATAAGCCGAACCAATTTCGCAAAACTGTCCTGGTCCGTTCTAAAAGGGTAAGCCAAGCACGATGCTCGCTCCTCATTATCTAATTTAAAACCAAGCACATCACTTGCTATAGTCAAAACGCACTAATAGGCCAAAAACGCGAAATGAAAATCTAAGTACGCGATAAGCCGAACAGGTCGTAAACAAACGGTCTAAATCCATATTTCAAAAAGGGGTACATTCGGTTAACAGAGGAGAACAGAATCCCGAATCAATACAAACACGCACAAGGCGTGGAACCGATTACAAAACAAAGAAGAAAAGGCCTAAATCTAAGAAGCCTCGGTAGAATGATAAATGGCCTGATTTCCCGCTACATCCTCAAGAGGATCACTCGCCATATCCGGAAGAACAATCGACTGGTTCAAGCCATACTGATCCCGAACAAGCACCGAAGAATCTTCACCAGCTCGGCCCGGGCTGCTCGGAGGAGTCATAACAAAATCCCCATCGACCAAGTCGGTGACTGAATCGAGACTAGCTCTTCCTTGAAACGAGAAAAATCAGAATTGGCCTTGATTATCTTATCGGAGGGAATAGCAAAACCTTCCTTAACAAGCGCCTCCAGCATGGACGCAACTGCAGCGGCCTGGTTCATCAATATCTGGGTTCTCCTCCCGAGCTCCTTCTCTTCGTTGGCTCTCTTGATCTTGGAAAGCCGAGCTTGCGCCTTGCCCGACACGCGCTCCCTCTCCTTCAGAACTTCGCGCGTACGGGAAGATCTGAGCCGAGTACATTCGGATTCGAGCTTACCCTGCAGATCAGACACTCGAACAACCAACTCGTCAGCCTCGGTTCGAGCGTTCGAACAATCAGCCAGGCACTGTCTGTTCTCGACATCCAACTGAGCATTCTCGGTGGAAAGCTCAGCAACCCTCTTCTCCAAAGTCGACACCTTCTCCTCCTCGACCTTGAGAGACGAACGGAGCGCCTCTGCAGCAGCCGCTGCCTCGCGGTACCCTTCTAGCTCGGAAATAGAACTTCCGGCTTTACCGAGCTCCCTCTTCAGACTGCTAATCACCCTCTCGAGTTCGACCTGCCTCTGCTCATACTCGTCAAGAAGCAGATTGTAATTGGCAAAACCCTGGAACAGGAAAGCTAAGTCAAAACCAAGTAATCATCAAAAAGAAAAAAAAGCAAAAACTCACCCGAACAAAATCCTTGGCCGCTGCCTTTTTACGCTCGGAGAAGTGTGTGTGTCCAACAGGAGGCAACGGTCTCGGAGGACTATCTCTCAGCAACCGAAGCAAATCCGCACAAGCCTCCCCATCGCGAAGGAGTGGTTTCGAACCTTCATACCTCACAGAGAAGCCGTAATCTGTGAACGCGCCCTCACCAGGCCCACCAAGGAAAGTGAGCCCGGCAATCTCATCCAAGTTGGGAATAGTCCGTTCGGCTTGAGGGTCAGAATCATCATTCCCCTCCCGACCATCCATTTCACCTTGGTCAGCGACCTGATCGTCACCCAGGCGCTCCAAAAGAGTCGCCTCATCGACACTTAGGCCCTCAGCACCCCCAACCTGAGTGTCCGCAGCCTCAGGAAGAATCGCCAGATCCATCCTACCACCATCGGCACGCTCGGAAGCATCAACCGCCTGATCCTCATTAGCTATGGTCCTGTTTTTCTTCCTCCTCCTCTCCAAGGGTACCTCGGAAATCTCCTCGGTCCCCTCAACATCTTCAGAAACCGGAATCCCCAGCTCGGCGGAGACCGCATTCCCGGTCCCCAGCTCAGTAGAAACCACATGCTCGGCCCGCGACCTCTTCTTTTTCTTCTTCTTCTTCTTCTGAGCCTCGACCGCCTCCACCGCCTCGCACACCTGACGAAACAAATCCAGATGATACTCGTTCACAAAAAACATTCCAGAGGGGACCTCCCCAACCCAAGGTGAAAATGGTCGGTTCGGATCCAGGGCAACAGGATTTATCTGCGGTCCAGAAGGATTCTCCTGCTCCACGACAGGATTTTCTTGCTGACTAGTGAGATTTTCCTCAACGTAGTTCACAATTTCGAGATCGATTCGACCCATCTCCTCTATCGGTTTTCCCCCCTTCGCGTACCGAACAAACGGACGGTTGTTGTACTCGGTTAATGACTCGATCGAACGAAGACGACAACCTGCAAAAATCGACATTAAAAAAACCGAGTAAAAAAAAAAAGAAAAGAAAGACGTACCTTCGTCTAAACACTCTACAGCTCGCCTAACCTGACTAGCATGAACGTCCGGCCACTTCTGAATACTCCGAGCAACAAGCTTATGAAGATCCGACAAAAAATTATCCGGCGCCGGGAGATCAAAGGAATGACGATCTGCAAGAAGGAAGAACGAGGATGAGTTAGTCTATTTAGAGGAACGAGCAAAGCGGAAGTATTTACCATGGAGATGATTCCAAAGAGTTCTGTACGGCCTCTCCGGGTCAGGAACCGAGGCCGAATTGACCCGAACATAAAAATAACGATCCTGCCAGTCGGCAACTTTCGACGGTTTCCCTATGACGACCTTCTCTCCAAAGTGGGTCCTCATACAAACATAGCGGGTCCCAACGGTCGTGGGATTCGTCGAAATTGACGTAATCTCCTCGAAAAACCGAAGAGTCATGTCTACACCGCACTCGGAGGCTAGAATCATGGAACCGACCAGGTTCTGAACAGCCGCCGGACACAGCTGGGACAAAGCGATCCTCTTTTCCTCACAATAGGCCACGAGCAGCCTCGGCAAAGGAAACCTCAGATGGATATGCCTAAACCAAAAATCATACAGGCATATCCATCCCTCCGGACAGTCCCAAGGCCTCTCATGCGGCTCGGGTTTGCGAAGCTCGAGCCGACCAGTGCTCCCAGAAGCACAGTTATCCCTCAATCAATTCAAATCGTCATCCGAACATTTCGTCGGAAGGACAGGACGAGGGGGACGTGTCTTCTTTTCCGAGCCGTCCACATCCACTCGTTTCGTTCTCTTCCGAGCCTTCTTAGACCTACTCGGCTCCGGCACCATCCTGTCGCACCGCGCCTGATCCACTATAGCCACGGCCTCCGCCTTCACTGGAAGAGAACCCAAACTCTGAGCCAACGGAGGCAGCCAAGGCCGAGTACCGTCGTCCTCCGAATCTATCAGGTATGGGACCCGAAAACTCTGAACGTTACCCGAAGCTGAAAAAACCCGTGCCCGATTATCTTCAAAACCCTGGGCAATAACCTCTGTCCGCGCCGAACCTGACGAAGAATTCCGTTGTGAGGCGGACGAGCTGGATTGAGCAGAGTTACCCTCGGATAGCCTTACTGAGTAAAGGTCCTGACCCGAAGACGATGCTGAGTTGGAATCAATTCTCATGATTTACAAATACAACAACAAAAACTAGAGAGAGAAAGAGAAAATTCTAGAGAGAAGGGAGAGCGAAATACCTGCAGAAGGAGAGAAATGAAAACGGGAAGGAATAGTGCGATATATTTATAAGCAAAGCGGGAAGGTTTCGAGACAAGCGCAATGATGACCCCTACGCACCTCTTCGGCTTCCGGCGGTTATAGGCATCATCATTACACCAACACAACTCTTCAATGTCCAGCTTTTTTCCCAAGAAACCTTTTGAGCTCCCCAAGAAAGAAACGACAGAGCTAGCCGACCAGATCTACACCGAATAAATACCGGCCCAACTAACACATCTTCAAATCCGTCGACTCCAAGTACCATGAAGATCGACGAACTGGGGGGGCTTACTGTTATAGGTGGGTTTAGCACCCCACCCACTTAGAAGGCCCATGATTTATTCTCTATACAAAGGCCGGCCCAACAGAAACAAAATGGCCCAACAGGCAACAGGGGCCCAAACATGCGCACTCGAGCCGAGCCCATCACCATCGGCTCGGCTCGGCTCGGCTTAGCCGAACGATAGCAAGTCGGCTCGGCTACGGTAACAGCCAAAGGAACGTACGACTCAGCCCATCTCGTCATCAAGTACGGCCCAACCCGCACGAGCTCGACAAGCGGTCAACGGCCTGTAGAAAGTACGACGGTATTTAACTATAAATAGGAGTCGTCACTGTACATTAGTGTAACTTTTTTTGGGATCTTTGCACTTCTTACTACTTTCTCTCTCTAGAGTTAATTTCCCAAATTGTAAACCGAGCACGTCTCTTGGCCTGCTCGGGCATCCAAATACAAAACACGCTCGTTACCAAGCCCGTCACTCTCTTTAAAGACTCCCGAACATAATCTTCTTTTTGTTCGTCCCGAACACATTTCCACTCTTGCTCATCTCTGAATCTAGTCGGTTCTCTCTTAAGAACAACTTAGCTTTCTCGGACCGAGCACGTCAACCCTCAAGCAAGATGCGCACTCCGGCCTCGTGACCATCTCGGTAATCACAACATCCTACTACCGCCACCTCCCTCCGATACCCAACAACCCATCTCTTCAACTGTGCCAACTCCACCCACACCCACACCCACTCCACCTGGGTTGGGCACTCGGAGCCCTCCACCACCAGCAATTCGATCAGGAGGGGGACTTCCTCCAATTCCATTTACCACCCCAGGCTTTATTCTATCGCCCCCGCCGTCTTCGTACTCCGGCGGATTATCAACGGGAGTGGTGGTCGCGATCGCTATGGGAGGAGTCGCTGTGCTTGTGGCATTGACCTTGATTTATTTCCTTTGTAAGAATAAAATAGGAAAAGACCATGAAGGTAAAACGAATATCTTGATTAGATTAGATTAGATCAAGAAAGCGAAGCCTGAACTATAATGTTTACAATTTCTATGATTCATATACGCTTTCCTCTGATCGGCTACATATAAACATTCAGAACCTAATTATATTTATCAACATTTTCTTCAAATGTCTGTGATCTTTTTAAATATGCATTTTTGGATAATTATATTACATTTTTAGGCAACTTCAAAGTTGTATGTATATGGATTCATAGAGAAATCGTTTTCAGCTGAAGACCCTAACGGTGGTCAGCAGCAAAAAATTGCATCACAGCCGTCAGATCACGTGGTGTCGTCACTGCCACCACTAAAGCATCCCTCTCTGCCTTTCATGAGCAGCAGCGGCGGCTACGACTCAAACTACTCGGATCATCAAGTTCTTCCTCTTCCACCATCTCCAAGGCTTGCATTAGGCATCTATCAAGGCGCTTTCACTTATGAGGAGCTAGCTAGAGCCACCAATGGATTCTCTGAGGCCAATTGGTTAGGACAAGGCGGGTTCGGATACGTGTATAGAGGTATATTGCGTAATGGAAAAGAAATTGCTGTGAAGCAGTTGAAAGCTGGGAGTGCTCAGGGAGAGAGAGAGTTTCAGGCAGAGGTCGGGATCATTAGTCGAGTTCACCACAGGCATTTGGTTGCTCTTGTCGGTTTTTGCATCGCTGATGCTCAAAGATTGCTTGTCTATGAGTTTGTTCCTAACAACAATCTCGAGTTTCACCTCCATGGTTAGACAAATACTGAACTCTTCAATGATTTATTGCATGCTTTAATGTTTTCTATTAGTTATGTTTTTTTTCTTCATTGGGAAATTGAATTTGTGACAGGGAAGGGACGGCCTCCGATGGAATGGAGCTCAAGATTAAATATTGCTGTTG
Source organism: Orychophragmus violaceus (assembly GCA_030180135.1). Taxonomy (NCBI): domain Eukaryota; kingdom Viridiplantae; phylum Streptophyta; class Magnoliopsida; order Brassicales; family Brassicaceae; genus Orychophragmus; species Orychophragmus violaceus. The sequence goes on along the minus strand of CM058234.1, from coordinate 62,381,788 downwards.
GTTCTGCCAAAGGATTGTCATATCTACATGAAAATTGTAAGTCTATGGTATCAAAAGTATGTATAATTGTTTTAAATACACAACCCATGTTTGCTTATTTGGCACGCATGTATATATATTTTCAGGCAACCCTAAAATCATCCACCGTGATATCAAAGCGGCAAACATATTGATTGACTTCAAGTTTGAAGCAAAAGTATGATTCATCTTCTTCATGTTTTTGGATTGAAATGTGATCTTTTTTTATCAACAAAAAAGAATGTATTATACAAAGTTTGGTCCAAATGAGAACATTTTAATTTGGCATGTTATTTTCATGAACCATCTTTGTATTTTGTATACCTGAAGCTCTTCTATCTTTCAGGTAGCTGATTTTGGTCTAGCCAAGATTGTTCCTGATACAAACACTCATGTATCTACACGTGTGATGGGAATCTTTGGGTAAACACATAATATACATTGATAAAGTTTCTGTGAATCCTTATCATTTAGTTATTGGATTTTAGTTATTTGGTTCCAGAGTACGCTGCAAGCGGAAAGCTTACAGAAAAATCTGATGTTTATTCATTTGACGTTGTACTTTTGGAGCTAATAACCGGGCGTCGCCCTGTTGATGCAATCAGTGACTATGCAAATGACAACTTGGTTGATTGGGTAAATAATTATATATGCAAGTAATCTAAGCTTCGCATTATTTTTTTTACTATTTGACCGTTAAAAGAAGCAAAAGCTATGCGTGAATAATTGGAGCAGGCACGTCCCTTGCTTGACAAAGCATCTGAGAAAGGAGACTTTGAGGTTGTGGCTGATACAAAGTTGAATAATGAGTATGACAGAGAAGAGATGGCTCGCATGGTTGCTTGTGCTGCAGCTTGTGTTCGCCATACAGCTCCCCACAGACCTAGTATGGACCAGGTAACTTAATCATTACATTTGGTTATTTTGGTAGAGGTGTACACCGAGCATGGATCTTACAAATTTTCAGTTTTGGTTCCGTTGGTTTTCGAATAAAAAAATAAATAAATATTATTTTGGTTTTATTTTTATATTTTGTATGGTCGGTATTGTTGCACTAGCTTGTTTTGGATTTGTTTTCGATTTATTTAGTATAATTAACTATTTGTTCGGTTTAAGTAATTCCGGTTTGGTTCGGCGTTTATGCGTAGCCCTATATTTTATTGAATAGTTGTATCTAAAAACACCACTTGAACAAAAACTAACTTGACCGACATTGTGCAACATATTTTCTTAGCTGCAATATTAGTTATTTAAAATGTTAATTATGCTAGTCAACTGAGTAGTTGGTGTAAAAAAACGAGCAGGTTGTGCGTGTGCTAGATGGACACGTATCGCCGTCAGATCTGAACGAAGGGATCAAACCAGGTCACAGCATTGTGGACGGTTTATGACTCGAGCCACACCAATGAAGACATGAATAAGATTAGGAAAGTGGCACTTGGAACTTGAGAGTCCAACGCGACCAGCGACACGGGAGATGATGATGATTGGACCCTCTCTAGAGATATGACATGGTTTTTGGATCCTTCCTATAACTGTAAAGATTTGAGGTTGTGTCTTAACTCTAATTGAATTACGATATTTATGATACATGTATATTGATTAAATTTGGGTCTTTCCCAAGAAGTTGTGGTTGAATGTGATACCTTCATTCTTTTTTTTTGTTTAGTTTGTGGTTGTTGTTTTTTTTTTGGGTTTGAAGCTGACATATTGAATTTCAGTTGTAAGGGTTTATCTGCTTGAATCCTTGGATCTCTTGACAGTTTTTGAACCAATCACGAATCAGAAACTGTAACTAGAGAACCCTGACACCACGAGTTTCCCGAAATGATTACCGGTAGTGAGACTCGGTTTCTTTCTTTTCTGTTACAAGACGACTAAGCCGTCAAGAAGAAGACCACTCGAGCTGGTTAGTTCACGGATCCTCTCTCTACTATATATGTCTTTCTTGTAACTAACTCTTAACAGCTTTCGTAATTATCCAAAACTTGCCTGAGCCCAACTTGTGTAATAACCTGCTTGTACTCGGATTAGTCTCAAAATCCCACTCGTGACTTACAGTTTGCTAAAATCAATAGCCCACATCAAATTCTCTGATTTAGCTGCTTCTTTTTGAAGAACTTGTTTGTTTTGTCTTGTCTTGTGATGTCTATGTATCTTGAATTGTGGACAAGTTCCAGTAAATTATTCTCTATATAGAGATGAGATGGCTCTCGATACAAAGCTATTGCTAATGGTGAGATTGCTAAAGCCAAGCTAGCAAAAAGAGCTGTTAACAAAACATTATTCCTATATTCTTTATGAAATCCATATTCAGGTTTTGGTTCTCTCGGTTTTTAAAAAATGTTACCAAATTAAACTGAACTATACCTCGGTTCAGATTGGTTCGGAATTTAGGTTATTCGGTTCGGTTTTGGATATTATTATGTGTTTCAAACTGAATCAAAATTGTTTTATATCTCGGTTTATTCGGTTAATTTTGTATAAAAACAAAATAAACCGGTTATGTTTGGTCCATTCGGTTAATTTCAGAGAATCGATTTATTCGGTTAATTTAGTTCTCTCAGAACTTTCTTTAATTATAAATATAAACTTTGCAAATTGTGATGGGCCAAATGGCCCAAATTCCTTTTTGTTTAATCATAAACTTACAGATCATAAAAACTCACGTGTTCATAAACAAATTGAAAACCAAGTCCATATTGTCGATACAAATACAATAAGTCCATAACAAAGCAATGAAAAGCAAACCTACATTGTCGATACAAACTTGAACTTGAGCCAAGAAGGTATGCATTTGAATTTTTCCTCATGGAAAGAAACACTTTGGAGCAATTCATCAACGAGTGTTAACGCCAAATTTCGCTATGGCTTTTACCTTCGGGTAACTTCCTCCGCCTTGACGGAGAGACCGATTCTAGTAATCTTCTTTATGGAGAAACTATTTGGATCAACTTCCTCCCCATGGGAGAGATCACTTTTATCCCCCTCTTCTTTAGAGAAGAGATTTTTACCACCATCCTCCCTCTCTATGAGAGGAGAACTTTCTAAGGTTGCAAAACCTAGAAAATGTATTTCCCTAACCCATTTGTTATCTTGCTTAGCGGTTTTCACAAGACCAGAAGATGCAACGGACTTAGTCTTGACTAGATTCGGAGGTAGGGACAATCTTCTAACGTCACAAGTTAAAGTGACTATACTTTCCGGCTTTGCCGTGAACATTAAGATGACGCATCCGGGTAGCTTCCGTGTTTCGCTGTCGCTTAACTTTGCTGATTTTTCAGCCTTATCCTTTATTGCTTTCAAGTTTTATTGTATTTCACTACATGCTGCTAGAATTACTCTTCCTTGTTGTAACTTCAAAGTTTAAATGAATGGAATGTGTTTGACCAAAAAAAAAAAAACATTGTCGATACAAACTGAAAACATTAAAAACCGAAAGCAAACAGGGGTGAATTGCACTGGTTGTGTCTTTTGTTCTTTTTAAATGCAATTGAGTATCTTTTTATGTTTACCATCATTTATGTATTTTTTGGCAACATATTGTTTGACTTTTTGACTAAAATATCTTTGTTTTTTGTAACCAAGATTTTGTAACTGGATAGGTCTTTTAGTTGGGTTATGGTTTATAGTTTTTTTTTATAATAAAATCTTAATTTGAAAGCAAAATAATTTTTCCTTTCTTGCATCTGGACAATTATAATTTCGTCAGACTCTTCCAATAGTATTTCGTCAACGCAGACTCTGATACCGGAACAGGTCCGACTGGATTCTATTAGCTGGTGCTATTAGTCTCGCCGCGATTCAACGGCGGTCTTTAGGAACTGTTAACGATTTGAATCACAAGCCATAGCAGACCTATTCTTACAAGATCGATTGTATCGCAGACCATATAAGGTGAGATCTACTGTATTGAAAACAATCTTCTCGACTGTACAATACCTTTCCTGACAAAACCGATTAATATATGTTCAAATTTTGGATGGAGTTAGTTCTACACTGGAGTGGGAGAACAACCGAGAAACCAGAGGACGGTGGTTGTTTAGGCTTACTGGTAAACGGTTGATGGAGATTTACTCCAGATGTTTGAGATGATCCAGTCCATATGTTACAATCCATTGACATCGAGTTTTGGCCTCAGGTTAGTGGATACTCGAGCTATCCCTAGGTACAATCTATTTATTAATTTGCAATATTTCTTTGTGCATTGGGATGATTTTGGGTCGATGTAATTGTTAGAAGAATGACGACGTTGGTCTGGGTGAGAAAATGTGGAGACGGGGATGATAATAGGAGACGTACTTAAGAGGATTGATATAAAAATTTGGATGGTTCCGTTGAATTCTTGTGTTGGTGGAGAGAATGAAGTCGAGCTCGACCTGAGGTTAGTGAATAGTCGAACTATCCATGTTTACTGGATGCATATTGACTAATCTGCAATTTTTCTATGTACACAGGTGAGTAATGTTCCATATTTTTAAACCATGAGTCTGGTTGTATGAAGCCAACATAGGCAAATGGAGCGGAAATGGGATTGTTCCCTTAGTTATTAGAATAATGGTTGAGCAGGTGCATGGATTGGGCCTCGTAATCGACCGTGAATATATGGAATGGATAGAATGAGGGAGTCTAAGGAAAGACGAGATGTTAAATAAATCGCAGATGGATAGTCTTTTTTTGTTGTTTTGGGCGTTATTTGCTTATAATTTACAACAAAGAATATGGATAGCAAGTGTCTGGAGTACGATTGGGTCATCCATTACTACTTAATTTTTGATTATATTTCTATCTATCCAACAAAATTGTTCAAAATGGATGGAGTACGTCTTGGGGTGTCTCATTCATTGAGTCGTTGTATGGGATGTGAATCGTTGCGACATAAAGTCATCTATATATAATGAAAGTCGACCATGTTTCTCTGTCCACTGATACCAAACGAACGTCAAAGATGAATACAACAGATAACCATCCCGCCGTCCCATCCTCTCCAAGTTTTTTTGATCTGCCGGCTGAAATAAGAAGATTGATTTTGGCCAAAAACGCTAGCGAAGTCGTTCGTGAGCACTACAACATTAGAGCCATCTGCAAAGCCCTTCGAGATGACGCTGAGCACGTGGATACCCTATCGCAGATTGATCTTATACAAACTAACCACAACTTTTTAGAGATACACCGTTTGGAACATGCATGTCTAGTAGCCAACAATCCTTCAACAGTGTTTTTAAAAGCAATATCGGATTTCATGTACACCGACGAACGAGCTGACGCCTTTGTCCGCATCAAACACTGCGCCGTCGTTGGAATCAAACCCGCTTTGTGACGCCGGTGCCAATCTACAAAATGCGGTTGACGTCGGCGGTGATAATGGGCAAGTAGCCGGTGGGTTGGACGGTGGTAATAACCCAAACGACATACTTGCAGGGTTAGGGCACTGAAATGTTTTTCAAATACTTATTGTTTTCATTCTATCCAATGATTAAGTTGGCCTGATCAAAAACTACTGATCCACCATTCTGGACACATTTTATTTATTTACTGTCTTCTATTCCTTGCTTTCATTAGATCAATTTAATACAATAACCCACAACCATTTTTGAAAAATGTGACATTAAACATTTAAACTAAATGAAATACTCTTAATTGTCAAATCATATTTTTATAGTTCCAATGCGATAAATTTAAACTTTTTTCGATATTATGTTAAAAGGATTTATTAAATATATGTATTACTGTCAAATCATATCTAATAACTTACCCTACTAGGCTGGGTACGGTCGATTCAATCAGGAGTATGACTATCCATCATTTAATTACGAAATCATTTCGATTTGCATCAATCTTTTTCCTACTATATTGGCGTCAACCTCTTACTATCTTGATCACGTGTTGGAGTATCCATGATCACTGATATGTATAGAATATATTAAATTAATCCTCCCGCTTTTAAACAGTAGCCATAAATATAATAGTTTTTAGCTTCCAGCTTAGTCACAAATTCACCTGGAGCATGACTATCCATGTTTACATTTGTTGCTTTAATACATGTATTACTATCTCACTGAAACAATTTACCTATTTTACAAATATTTCTGTCCATGTGCAACTATGGATACCCCTACACCTATACCATATAGTTAAACATAAAATATACAAAAGATACAATTTAGTTAATATAATATATCCATAATATTTTTACATATAAGTTCATCTTTTATATTGTATCCAAATAACACAGTAGATTCACTCAGGAGTATAGCTATCCATCTTTTAATTACAAAATCCTTTTTATTTGTATCAACCTTTTCCTACTATATTGACGTCAACCTCTTACTATCTTGATTACGTGCTGGAGTATCCATGACCACTAATATGATAGAAATACATAAAATTAATGCACCAATTTAAGCAGTATCTATAAATATGATAGTATTCAGCTTCCAGATTAGACACCAATCCAACAGGAGCATGACTATCCATGTTTAAATTAGTTACTCTAATACGGGATTTACTATCCATCATTTACGATTTACCTATTGTACAAATATTTTTCTCCATCTACAACTATACCATATAGTTAAAAATTTCTTTGGAATGTAGAATACATATCCATTTGTTAAAAACTGAAACGTTGCAAGGAAACCGAAATGTTGCGTCGTTTCGCATCTATAAATAGTAGATGTCGACCCTAACTCCCTGTCCACGCACTCAATACACATCCCTCAAAATGAGAAGAATAACCCCCCCCCCCCCCCCCCCCCCCCCCCCCCCCCCCCCCCCGTGTTGCTGAATCATCTAGACCTTTTGCCTAATCTAAGGAGGTCATCCTTGCCAGGAATGCTAGTGATAACCTTCGGGAATATTTCAGGGTTTGAGGCGTCTGCAAGACCCTTCACAAGGACGTGGATCACGTGGATACTCTCGCTCAGATGAATCTTATCCAGGCTGCCCCTCCAGAAGAAAACCGTGAATGTTTCACCTTGTTGTACAACGCCTGTTTGGCAGCCAACAACATAACTGCTGTGTTTCTGAACGCGATTTCAGATTTCATACACAGAATATAGGTATGGAAGTCCAGAAGCCTTCCAAAAGATGAAACGTTGTGCAGTTTCTGGATGCAAACCTGATGTGTATTGCTATGAAGTCATCCGTCGATCTATCTATCATGCCTTGGATTCAGGTTCCACCATTCCTTTCCTTTCTTGTTTTGCTATACGTTCTTTGAGGAGGCATTTCAGGGCGTTCAAGCGATGTCCCTGGCCTATCGGCGACATCTCCCTCGATCTGTCGGTGATAAGGGATGCGGTTGACGAAGGAAGAATAAAGACATGCCCTTGCTCTGTATATCGATATTGGCTAGATATCATGCATGAAGATGTCAAAGGTCATGGTATGTGCAATGAATGTTTCTGGGACATTGAGACTATATGCTTCTTCCAAATCATTCCCCAAACATTCCTCGAGTGGTCTGAGATCTTCGAAGCCCCAGTCCAGATGTAGATGCATGGATTGTTCGTCTCGGGTCAGTATAATCTATATGGATTGGATATGGTTAAATGCGTGATGTTAAATAAATTTTCGGTGGATAATCTATTTGGAAGCTTGTATTTATTAAAAACTGTTTTGGGACGATTGACAAGTCAGTTTTGCTGAAAAAATCAAAGGCTGTTTTTAATATTGGTGTTAATTTAATGGTGGCTTGGAAATCTAAAATATGCTTATTTGATTGATTTGCCACTTAAAGTAGATTCTTTCTTTTTTAGCTGGTTTATTTATTGAATCAGAGAATTTGTAAATGTGAAGTGTACCAAATCTATTACGGTGGATAGCCACGTCCAAACATACGTTAAAGCAAAAAGGAAAATCGAAATGATGGTGTGGATAGAATGAAGCGCGAGTCCCGACATACATTAAAGGTAAAAGATAAAATAATGAACTAAACACCGTTTTGCCCATTAGCACCGCCCCATCCGACGGCGTTTTGAACATCAGAACCTCCCATGGCGACGGGCATCCTGGTCATCCACAGAGGTCAGTCCACTTGAAGAAAGTCATTGGGATGATCCAAAACAAATGCTGAAGTCTCAGTAGCCCAGAAAAAGAATCACACATACCGAGACCTTTGACTCTTTCATGGAGCAAGTTGTACCAATACCAATGAACTGCGCAAGGGCAAGTCGATATTCTTCCTTTGTCGACAACGTCTCTTATCGTACGGAGCCTGTCGGAGATCTGGATAGGCCATTTTAATTCCTCAAACTCTTTGACATGCCTCCTAAGAGTACAAATAGCAGTTCGAGAGAGAAGAGGAATGGTTGAATCGGTGTCCAGATCAGGGAAGATAGATCGCCGGATAATTTTGTAGCAGTAAACGACATGCTTGATACCACGAACAACACACTATTTGAGACGTTGGAAGGCGATTACTTCTTTTTCATCTGAATACATAAAATCAGAGATGGCCTTCAAAAACGACGTTGTTGGATTGTTGGCATGGAAACATGCATTCTCCAGTTTGATAATCACTAGACTATCGTGGTGAGTCTTTATGAGATCAATCTTGACTAGCGTATCCATGTGGTCAGCCTCTTCACGAAGCGTTTTGCATACCCTCTAATCCAGTTATTCGACGTTCTAAATACTGAAATTGAGCTATTTAATATATGAATGTATCAATATATATATAATCGTTTGAACTGGGAGTGATTATATCCATTTGATATGAATCTGGGACTTGTGTGGATCGTAATAGCTGGATAGTTAACATGTGAGCGATTATATATGTATTTTGGTTTGTTGTCGATAATGGACAGTGTTATTTTGATTGGTTCGTATGTAAAAAAAAAAATCTAATATATCCCCAAATATTTGTTGGAAAGAAGATAATTATGAAGTGTGTTTTTTAATATTTTTAAAGAAGTGTAATGGTTTAGCACCTTGCCCAATGGTGATTTGACGGCTTAGAGTGTAATGGTTCGTAGATGCATTGGGAGTCGAAATAATAAAGCGAAAGGGTTGATTTAACAATTAATTTAGTGAAAATGGTTGATTTTGAAATGTTATAGCAAGTGTAGGTCTTTAGCATGGATGGTATATCATACGACAACGTGTATGGAATAAAACGCTAGTCCAAGCATCCATAAAAAGGGTGTTGATGATAAACAATAAATGTGGATTTTGGTTGAACAATTGCAGGAATGGCGTTTTAACGTTCTTGCCAAATAAAGTCTTAAAGTCAGTATAATCTATGTGGGATAGATATATAAGAGTTTTAGTGTGGTGTCAAATAAATAGCAGGTGGATAGATTTTTTGATAGTGTGTAGTTGGGGTAAGCGCTGCTTGACAATTAACCGACTTTGCTAAACATAACCAAAAGCCCCCAGAATTACCTTACCCCGGCCGGAAAATGTTCGAACGCCAGTTAATGTCGGGATCAGCGCCGGACGTGTTCTTTTTTTTAAAGCATTGTTTCTCTGTTCTAAAGCAAATGGGATTTAGGGGATCGAGAAAGACAATTACAAGAAGCAAGCTAGAAATTGAGGGGATCGAGGAGGACGACTCCGGTGCAGGTTCCGGCATCAACGGACACGCGGTGGTTGGTTGTCGAGCTTGGCAGTGTAAATATACCAGAAAGTACTTCACTGAAAAAACTCATACCAAACAGTTACAAAGAAGCAACCTAAAAATGGTATTGAGGGGATCGAGGAGGACGACTCCGGCGCAGGTACCCGCATCGACGGACGCGCGGTGGTTGCTAGGCGAGCTTGACAGTGTAAATATGCTAGGCGAGCTTGACACAAAACAGACTATTTTTAAAAAAATAACATAAACATGAGACTAACATCTAAAAACTGAACTAGAGTAGCTAACAATATGGGGGACTTGTTAATGAGTTAGTTGGTTATTATGATTGTTTAGCAGGGGTAAATTAGACTTTTGACAAGAAAAAAGTAAAAAAAGATACAAAACCAAAAGTAAACATATAAAGATACAACCTAGCTATTAGAAACTTAAAAAGATATAGTGGGTACAATATATTCAAAGAGGCTGAAATTAAAAGAGAAGTCATGTTTCTCTTCACTCCAACTGCAGCCAATTCACGATCTCCTTGGCTCCACCTTCACATGATTAATTTAGCCAACAAGAACCAAAAGCAATAAAACATATTCAAGCTCATGCATGAATCAATGAATTGTTTTTGAAAACCAGAAACATATCTCATCAAATCAACACTTTAGAAAAACCAAGATCCACAATAAACACTAAGTAGAATCAACTCAAAGACAAGTAGGAGTTAGTACCTGTTGGTACTGGATTTCCTTCTAAGAAATCCGGCCCATTAACAGACAATACAAAGGTCCGTAATTACAAGCCCGTTCTAGAATCAAAGACAAAGAGGAAAAGCCGACTCCTTTGTTGGGTCTAAGCGAATAAACGCCCTGACAAGGCCCGGACGATGCCGAAGCCGGAGACGATCGAGCTCGAGCTCGGCAGAAGATGACGTGGAGATAGAGCAACTCGGTCTTGTCAAGATCAACTGATCCGCGAGAATCTCGGAGATCGTTATGACGACGAGGCCGAAATATCGGAACGAAGAGGTCAAGGGCGAGACTATTTAAAAGAAGAAGTGGCGACTCATTCAAGACATTCCAACCTAGGCTAAGAACACTTCGACTAGATAGCTCGATTTTATACTTTGTACTCTCTTCTCGATTGTGTTTGTTCTATCTCGACGATCAGTCTCAATAAAGTCTTTGATTCATAGGAAACTATACCATTTATATATCCTAAAATCCAAATCCACGAATACAAATTCTTAGTGTGAATCCCGGATATCACATTTGGCGCCGTCTGTGGGGACTATCTATAGTTTTTACTATCTTAAGAATCAGATCCTAGATCCGATAGATCGAGATGAATCCCGACCAAACTGGCTCTCCCAGTGCCACACCACCAGTTGACCTCCCTCAAATGGTCGACAACGTTCCTCAGAACACCACCGGGGTAAGAAACATGGGTCAGACCGACGGCGTGTTGACAAGCTCTGCCTCAGTTTCCACGACCTCGGCACCGGCCAGCTCCGTCGCTCAAACAATCGCGACAAGCCAGACTCCGACAAATGTTTTGTCAGGAACTAATGATCCGAGCAGAAACTGGGTGTGGATGAGAAATGATTCAATACCCACCCCAGGAGGTGGATCTGGAATAACCAGACCTAATTCACCACTGCCTTCTGCTCCACAGAGACAGGGGCCAAGCGATCTTGCCGAGATCCGTTCGATGCTAAGCCTGTTGGTAGATCGAACGAGAAATAAAGAGGCAAGCGCAAGGGCCCAAGAGATCGTGAACCGCTCTCTGACCGCGCAGCTTGACGAGCAAGAGCGGCGCCTTAACGCCCGTCTTGAAGAGCTCGCCAGTCAAAGCCAAGGGGGCAGACCAACGCGAACTCCCATAAGTCCTCCACCGTGTACCCGCTTGGACTTCTCCCAGGTAGTAACTCCTCCGGGAACGTCGGGAAATTTTGGTAACACGTCAAATAGCGGCTTCCGCCCTACAATGACCCCTATCGCGATACCGACCCCATTCAGTTCGAGTTCAATGGTCACAGATCCAACCGGATCAAGAAACCGACCATTACCTGGGCCACCACCTTTCCCGAATAACTCAAATATCCGACCGAGGCAACTAGGAGGCTCTGCCTTCGCCTCGAGCTCGGGACTCCTTAACGGATCAAACACGGTTCAGTTCCGAACGCCCCAGATCGACCAGACAAGGTCGGTCCCACCGATCGATCTCCTCGACCCCATTTTTCCAGAACAAACGTCAGGACAGGCACGAGCCCAGTTCGCACCCGCAGAGGGCGATGAACACGATATGCTTAGACAATACATCGAATAGGCTAAGGCCCAGTTCAACAGTATGAGCTCGAAAGTTCACATGGCAATGAGCGCGGCTCCTGACATCGATCGAGTGATCGAGGAAACACAACAAACACCGTTCACAGATCGGATCGCGTTTGCAAGAATCCGAAAAATCAAGAAAACTAAGTTTCCAGAATTCTCTGGGAAATCAGATCCGAAAGCCCACATCAGGGCATTCCGACTAGCGATGGCAAGGGTGTACCTTACCGATGAGGAGAGAGAGCCGGCCTTCTGCAGGCTCTTCGCGGAAAACCTATCGGGCTCCGCCCTAGAATGGTTTGCCGGACTGGAAGAAAGGTCCATTGACAATTTCACCCAGTTCATGACGGCTTTCCTCAAACAATACTCCATTTTCATCGAGGAAAAGACTACTAAGGCAGCCCTATTTGGCGTCTCTCAAAAACCTGACGAAACACTTCGCTCGTACATCGACCGATTTAAGGAAATAAAATCCAAAATCGCGAACCCACGAGACGAGGTAGATATAGAAGCATTAAGACGAGGACTATGGTTCTCAACCAGATTCCGCGAGGAAATAACAGTCCGCGAACCTCAAACGCTCGATGACGCCCTCCATCGCGCATCAGCCTTTGCTCGCCTCGAGGACGAAACCACGGCCCTCAGGGAAAAACACCGAAAAGAAAAGAACCCGCCGGGCTCGCAGAATTCGAACTCGAAAAAGGCATCCCGTAAATCAGGGAATGTCAACGCGGTCGAGAGCCCAAAGAGCTCGAAGAAATTCGAGTTCGACAAGGAAAAATTCTGTGATTTCCACAATAAAAGAGGACACTCGACCGAAGATTGCTATACTCGAGCTAAAGCCGAGGCTCAAAAGAAAGAATCCGAAAGCAAACAAGACTCCGAAGTCGAGGAGGAAACTCTGCCCGACAAAAAGGAAAACAAACAGACCAAGGAGTCGAACTCCAAAAAGCCTTCTCAGAACAAACGGGAACGGTCAAAAGAGCCGGAATCCCCTGAAACACTCCCTCAAGGGTCGCGAAAGCGAGTCGAGTTCATCCTCGGCGAGCTCAACCTGAGCGGCACTCCGGGAGGTTCGGCACTATCCCCCCCTCCGGCTCCTGCTAAAAGTTTACGCTCGAGAATCAATCTCCCTCGTCTCTGCGGGGGGGGGGGTACGGGCTATACCCCCTAAACGAATCGACTTCATCTTCGGTGGCTCCAAGCTTTGCCGCGACTCGGTCAATTCGATCAAAGCTCTTCAAAGAAGAGTCGAGACCGACAGAGGGGGGGAAACCCCAATGTTGGGTCCAGACCACGAAATCATTTTCTACGAAAGCGAGACAAGTAATCTCGACAAACCACACGACGACGCCCTCCTCGTTTGTCTAGTAGTGGGAGATGTCGAACTCTCAAGGATAATGATTGACACAGGAAGTTCGGTAGATGTCCTCTTTTACGACGCGTTCAAAAAGATGGACTTCAACGACTCCGAGATCGTGGAAGAAAAGACACCACTAGTAGGTTTCGCTGGCGAAACGACGTACTCGATGGGCTCTGTCTTCGCCCCAGTAATCGCTGGAGGAGTTCGAAGAATGACGGAGTTCGTCATAGTAGATCGGCCAGCTCCCTATAACGCGATCCTAGGTCGACCATGGATATACGACATGAAAGCGGTACCATCGACCTACCACCAATGCGTAAAATTCCCAACTCCCAAAGGGATCAAAACCATTTACGGAAGTCAAAAGATTTCCCGTCATTGCTACATGAACGGATACAAGCAGATCGAGAAATCCCCTGCGTAGCAATTACAGAAAGAGGAGGAGCTCGCCACCATGCAGACCAAAAGGTCGAACGACCCAAGTCAAATAGGACCCCCAAAGGACCTCACGACTCAAGTCTGTATAGACGATGCTCATCCCGAAAGACTCGTTGGCATCGGAATCGACCTATCAGAGCCAGTCAAAAACGAACTGGTCTCTTTTCTCAAACAGAACGTCGACTCCTTCGCCTGGTCTTCAGCAGACATGAAAGGGATCAATATCGACGTAACCAGCCACGAGCTGAATGTCGACCCAACCTACAAACCGGTAAGACAAAAGCGTCAAAAACTAGGCCCTGAGCGGGCCAAAGCCGTCAATGATGAGGTCGATCGATTATTAAAAATCGAATCGATCAGAGAGGTCAAGTACCCCGACTGGCTTGCCAATCCCGTGGTGGTTAAGAAAAAGAACAGAAAGTGGAGGGTCTGTGTAGATTTCACGGATCTCAACAAAGCATGTCCAAAGGAAAGCTTCACACTCCCGCACATCGACCGACTGGTCGAGGCTACCGCCGGACATCAGCTACTATCTTTTATGGACGCATTCTCAGGGTACAATCAAATATTGATGAACCCTGAAGACCAAGAAAAGACTTCGTTCATAACGGATCGAGGCACGTACTGCTACAAAGTCATGCCCTTCGGACTAAAAAACGCTGGAGCAACTTACCAACGCCTCGTCAACAAGATGTTTTCAGGACTCCTAGGCAAAACCATGGAAGTCTACATCGACGATATGCTGGTAAAATCTTCCAGGTATGAGGATCACATCCCCCAACTAAAAGAATGTTTTACCATTCTCAATAAATACGAGATGAAACTCAACCCAGCAAAGTGTACCTTCGGGGTTCCCTCAGGAGAATTCCTTGGTTACTTGGTGACCGAAAGAGGGATCGAAGCGAACCCCAAACAGATCGCGACGTTCATAGAGATGAAATCTCCCAGAACAACGCGAGAAGTCCAGCGCCTGACTGGCAAAATAGCTGCTCTGAATCCCTTCATCTCAAGGTCGACTGACAAATGTCTACCCTTCTATCACTTGCTCAAAGCAAACAAAAAGTTCCTCTGGGACGAAAAGTGCGAGGAAGCTTTCACTCAGCTCAAAGCTTACTTAAGCGAACTACCCATACTGGCGAAACCAGTAGAAGGAGAACCCCTTTACCTCTACCTAGCTGTCTCGACGGCAGCAGTAAGTGGAGTCCTGGTTCGCGAGGAACAAAACGAGCAACGGCCGGTATACTACATCAGTAAGACCTTGATCGACGCTGAAACCAGATACCCCGCCATGGAAAAACTCGCCTTAGCGCTAGTGACATCGGCTCGGAAACTCCGACCGTACTTTCAATCGCACTCGATCATAGTGATGACCTCTCAGCCACTGAGAACCATCCTTCACAGTCTAAGCCAGTCAGGTCGGTTGGTCAAATGGGCTATCGAACTTAGCGAGTACGACATAGAATACAAAGCTCGAACGTGCCTAAAAGCACAAGTGCTGGCAGATTTCGTAATCGAGCTCCCTCCAACTATAGAACTTGACCCGACCTCGGCCCGAAAATGGAAACTCTACGTCGATGGAGCTTCCTCGAGGCAAGGATCCGGGGTCGGAGTAAAACTAGTCTCCCCAACCGGCGAAGTACTAGAACAATCATTCAGACTGGGCTTCGCCGCATTAAATAACGAAGCAGAATATGAGGCACTGATAGTCGGGCTTAGACTTGCGATAGCAATAGGAGCCCGGGAAGTAAATTCCTTCAGCGATTCCCAACTAGTCACGAGCCAATACCATGGCGACTACGAGGCCAAAGACGAACGGATGGAAGCATACCTACGGGTAGTCCACACACTGGCCGAACAGATCGAGTTCTTTGATCTAACACGAATCCCACGAGGGGAAAACACTGCAGCCGATGCCCTAGCCGCATTAGCATCGACATCAGATCCTAACCTCAAAAGGATCATACCAGTCGAAGGGATAGAAAAACCAAGCATCGACATAGCCCTCAAAGCCCTGTCCTTGAAAGAGGACGGGCCCGCTGTGAAGGACCATGTCAATCACAAAGAATGTCCTGGGGGCACCAGTAGCGACATCATCGAGATTGATGATGACCTCGATCCTAGAAACGCCGTGTACGTCGCGAACGTCCCCGACGGACCCATTCAAACCGCATCCACTAGTCAGGGACCTGAGCCTAACGACAACGGAGATTGGAGGACTCCGATCATTCGATACATCACAAATGGCGAAGTTCCCGACGACAAATGGGAGGCGCGGAAACTTAAAACACAGAGCGCAAGGTACTGTGTCACGCAAGGAGAGCTCTTTAAAAGGAGCCTCTCCGGACCTTACCTCAAATGCCTGGACAAAAAGCAAGCCCTAGCCGTGATTACACAGACGCATGATGGATCCTGCGGAAACCATTCCGGGGGACGAGCATTGGCCGTGTGAATCAAAAGGCAAGGTTACTATTGGCCGACAATGGCCACCGAAAGCGAGTCCTTCTCCAACAAGTGCGACAAATGCCAAAAGCATGCTCCAATTATCCACCAAGCGTCGGAGAAGCTCTCATCTATCTCATCTCCATACCCATTCATGCGATGGGGAATGGACATTGTGGGACCGCTAGTCGCATCCGGCAAAAAGAAAGCTACACACCTATTGGTGATGACGGACTACTTCACCAAGTGGATTGAAGCAGAGTCATACCAGAAAGTTAAGGACGTTCACGTTAAGGAGTTCGTCTGGCGAAACATCGTTTGCCGACATGGACTACCCCACGAGATTGTCACCGATAACGGATCTCAGTTCATATCAAACACGTTCAAAGAGTTCTGCAGAACTTGGAACATAAAGCTGACTTACTCAACGCCACACTACCCCCAAGGGAACGGGCTAGCAGAAGCAGCTAACAAAGCGATTATGAACGGTCTCAAGAAAAGGCTTAACGAGTGCAAAACAACCTGGAGTGACGAACTTCCAGCCGTACTCTGGGCCTACCGGACTACCCCCCGCAAATCCACTGGCGAGACTCCCTTCTCGCTGGCTTACGGAATCGAGGCGGTAGTACCAGCCGAAATTCTCGTGTCAAGCATTCGCAAGGAAGAATGCCCACGACAAGAGGAACTTAATAACAAGATGATAACTGACGAGCTCGACCTCGTCGACAAAAGAAGGAACCTCGCATTAGCTCGACTCCAGAATTACCAACAAGCCGCAGCTCGCTACTATGATTCCCGAATCAAAACTCGAAGGTTTCAAGTAGGAGAGCTCGTCTTGCGGAAAGTGTTCGACCATAAAAAGGAAGAACACGCTGGAAAATTAGGAGCAAAGTGGGAAGTGTTGGGATTATGTCCTGAAATCACATTGTACGAACTCTAGAAATAGTTGTATTGTCGAGATCGGACAATTCATGTGGTACTGGGTAGTCATAATGTTTTGCTAGAAACCAATTATGACAAATGAGTTGTAACTCGTTTCCAGTATCGTGTGAACCTACAGGGTCACACACCTAAGCAAGTTGGATATACTCTGCATGGGAATTGATCATTGGCATATGGTCTGATCGATGTGTATTAAATATACATCGAGTTGAGTTTCTAAGAGGTGTATCGATCGACACCATTGGGTGCGTCGGTCGATACAAGGCGTGTGTCGATCGACACCACTAAGTGTGTCGGTCGACACAAGGGCGAAACCGAGACTGATGTTTCGGTTCACCGCGAGGTCAATATATAAACTGGTTCTTTGTATCTCGACCGAGAGAGAGACGAGCCGCCCCAGACAGTTTTCTCAGTGAGAAAACAAAAGCTCTTCCTCGAGAAACTCAGTTCCCAGGAGATCCGAGCACCGGCGCTAGCAACCCGGCGGATTCCAGCTTGTGTGCGTGTGGACTACGATATAGGCGCAGCATCTGAGGCGCAGTAGATCTCGTATTACCTGATCAATCTTCCGCTGCTAAAACTCCAGGTAATCACGAGGTGAGATCATGATTCAATTAACTAGACCCTAGATCCTAGGCTATCGGGAACTCGCGAGAATTCTGAATCTGTGGAATTGGCTCGGATTCCCAACAGTGGTATCAGAGACTTAGGGTTTAATCATTGAATCTGAAGCATATAATTCGAAACTGATGTGTTTGAATAGATCTATGCTTAGTATTTCATGTTTTAATTTAGAAAACTCGGTTTTGTCTGTAAATTGAAACGATGAACTGCTGTATTCGCATGGTGTCGATCGACACACTGGGTGTGTCGGTCGACACAGAATGGCGAATTCGACAAATCGGCGGCTAGGGTTTTTCGCAAAGAAAAACCAAAAGCCTGATGTGTCGATCGACACAGCTTGAGTGTCGATCGACACAGAGTAGATTTGGTCGAGTGTCGATCGACACAGATTGAGTGCCGGTCGACACAGAACAAATTCGGTCGAATGTCGATCGACACAGGTTAGTGTCGGTCGACACAGGCCAAGTGAATGGTTAATCGGTTCAATTGGATTGGACCGGTTATCATGCTTGGTTAAGTCCGAATTGATCGGTTTAAATTGGATGAATTGGTTTAATTGGATTAAACTAATTATCTCAATTAGCATAAACCGGTGGGTTAAGATCAGTTTGATCAGATAAGTCGGTTCAATTGGATTGGACCGGTTATCAAAACGATCTTCGGTTTAGGTCTATGTCGACCGTCACACATGGGTTGTGACGATCGACATGACCGGTTCGATGAACCGGGTTAATTAAATTAACTGGTTATTGAAGTCCGGTTTTGTTTGGTAGTGTCGATCGACAGACATTGTCTGCGTCGATCGACACAGTATTCGAAATTCTGGTCATTGAACCTTGAATTTGCAGAAACCAAACTAGACTTAAACATTGATCAAAGATTAGCTTCAATGTGGTCAACTGTCAAGACTCGTCTAGTTGTGTGATGTCTAGCCAAGAGCTTGGTGTCCACAATTACATGAGTAAGGCAGGTAATAACATTGATGGACTTGCAGTGCATTAACATCAACAATTACATGACCTAAGAAATTGATTTGCTAAACTTTTGGGTTTAGTTTCCTCAACTAAATATCAAGTAACATTGATGTCTTGCCCAATCTTGTCTGCTGTGAAAACTCGTTTCATTGTTGGATAATCTTGGAGTCCTTGATATCCACAGTGACATGAGCGAGGCAGGTGATCATTGATAGAATTGCAGTGCGACTGTCAATGATCACTAGACATAGAGATTGGTTTACTTGACTGGGCTGTCGGAAGTTCTGGGCTCGGAGACATCAGAGTGGATTAGACATATTTGTCTCATCCACAACCAAGAGTTGTACTGAGTACAATTAGCAATGATTTGCTTACCTAGAAAACTAAAGTCTGAATAACGGCGAGTCGCCCACTCAAATTTTAGTAATCTGAGGATCTTGGATCATTATATTCATAGAGGAAACATTGTTTGAATATAATGCGAGTTTTCTTATTCGATAAGATTTCTCATCATATACATAACTAAATCTTTGTTTTTCTTGGATTTCAGCTTATGTCTATGACTACTTTCTCGTTGCGATCCGTCCTTGAGAAGGACAAGTTAAATGGATCCAACTTCCTGGATTGGTATCGGAATCTGAGATTCATTCTCAAGCAGGAGAGCAAGGACTATGTCCTTGAGAAAGCTCTTCCAGAAAGGCTTGGGACCAATCGCTCGCGTGCAGTGTATAATGCTTGGAATAAGCATTATATGGATGTGGTAGATGTGCGTGGTCTGATGTTGGCTACCATGAACTCAGACTTGAAGAGTCAGTATGAGAACATGGAGTCGCCAATAGAGATGATCACCAGTCTGAAACTGAAGTTTCAAGATCTGGCACGAGTTGAGAGATTCCAGATGGTGAAGTCTCTCACTGGGTGCAAGCTACCAGAGGATGCTCCAGTAAGTCCTCATGTCATTAAACTGATGGGTTACATTGATAACCTGGGGAAACTGGAATGTCCTGTCAGCTTCGAGTTGGCCACTGACATCATTCTGCAGTCACTGCCGTCAAGCTATGACAAGTTCGTTAAGAACTATATCAAGAAAGGCTTGACGAAGACGTTGACTGAACTGCATGGTATGCTCAAAACAGCAGAGTATGACATCATAAAGGGTAAAAGATTTGAGGAATCTTGTGTTGGCAAGGGTAGAGGCTGGGCCGTCCAGATTTGGAATCAGGACAAGCCTGTGTCATCTTTTAAGCCCAAGTCAAGCCCATCTGGTGTTAGAAAGTGCTTCTACTGCAATGAGTCAGGGCATTGGAAGAGAGATTGCATAAAATTCTTGGAAGATTCACAAGAAATGGAGAAGATGTATTGTACTTCTTCTTCAGGTATTGTGTTATTAATTCAAGTTCTACATAAGTATTGGATACTAGTTGTGGTACTGATATTTTGAAATATGCAGGACCTAAGCGACAGTAGAACGTTGAAGAAAGGACAAGTGGATCTGCGTGTCTGGATGGAGCAATGGTTGCTGCATGAGCCGTAGAGATTCCCGCTTGTAGGAGCCTTTCATACTTGGTTTTAGAAATTGAGTAATTGCTACTATGTATCTGCCTTGTGCAGAAATGTCTTTCATTTTCTTGTAAAGAATTTGAATGTTTTTCATTTTGATAAAAGACAAGTTTTGTCCTTTGATCTTAATGAAATATTTAATTGTAGCACCCCGTTCGGAATGGGTTTCGTATCTTAAACCAACATAAGTTTGAACATAACACAAATAATAAAGGTTTGAGTCTGATGACTCGAACTCGACTTTTCTTTGGTATAGTCGTTTAACCACAAAAGTGAAGCGGATTCAGTAAATCCATAGTTTTGGACTCATTTGATTTTAATCATTTGAGATATGAATTCTGTTCACTGGACCAAATGACTAAGGCCCATTTAGCAGAGCTAAAAGGAAACGGGCCAGAGGCTTATTGGGCCTTACACATACTGATGTATGCGGCCTAACAAGCATTAGTGCCAAAGGAAATCCTCTGTACTTCATTACATTATTGATGGCATCAATAAGCATGGCTGTGTTCGTTTGATGAGACACGAGCTGGAATCCCTTGAGGGAGTTCAAAGATGAAGTGTAGAACCAATTTGACAAAAGTATTAAGATCCTCGATTGAATCGCGGAGGAAAATACTATAGTCAAGAATTGAGTGATCATCTGAAAGAATGAATCAGATCTTATGAGATATGATTCGATTAAGGATGAGTCACATGAATCTTCCGTAACCATTTAAGAATACGTTCTAAAATGTCTGTCTTTGCACAGAAAAGGGTTTCTATCAGAATCAGTGAAAAACACCACATTGGATGTGGACTGGGTGATTTCCAAATTTGTTTTTCTGATTAATGAGGATTGCAAGGTTTGTGTAAGACAGAAGTCAATAAACAAACTTGAATCCATATCTGATAAGTTCAACCTCGCTGGTTGTCCTGAGGAAACCAAGGCTTAGTATTTTTTGTTGTCCAGAACTGTGTCTTTTAAGAAAGGTGATACTTTCAAAAGGAACAGTGGGAGTAAAAGTACGCATCGAAGAAATTCGATAAACACAGGAGGCTGCTCGACCTGATGAGGAAGAGCAGCGGTGAGATCTACAAAGTGCTGTAGGATCTGCACCTGTGGAGCCTGAAATTCGCAGATCCGAAAGGATCCGTCACTAACTCGAGAGTGATTTCTCGTAACCTATTGTCGTGATCTGCTGATCATTGAAAAGTGACGAACATGCGAAATTCGAAGAAGCGATGGTGAGGCCCAACTCCGAAAATTGGCTGGGTATGCATGTTAGTTTCACCGATCCATTTCTGGATTGAAACAAACATCTTGGAGTTGGAATCAACATTCTGACAGATTGGTCAAAGGTTTTGACTTGATCAGAAAGAAAAGAAACCATGCGTTTACAAGGAGACTAGTGGGAGCGTAATGGCAATTCTCACACAATATGTAGATAACATACTTGAATCTCACAAACGACATTCCGACGCTAAAGTCTTGTCAAGATTTAGGTCGGAAGTCAAATTTAAACGATAGACATGGGAGTAGCCGCGTGAATTCTTGGAATAAGAATCTATTAATATAGATTGAGTAAGCTAATTGGGTAGTGTCAAAATCCTTATGTTGATAAGGTATTGGACAGCTCTAAGGTGCTTGATTCCAAGAATGGCTTCATACCAAAGGTCTTATGGCAATAATCTGAGCAAGATGAAGTGTCTTGGACACTAGCTGAGCTAGTAACAATATTAGTAAGAAGAAGTGTTTCTGAACACTGTCTGAACTAATATTAATGAGTGTGAGTTATAATGCTGCTGCAATAGAATCCATCATAAATGCCATATTTTGCGCTTGTCTAGATGCAGCTTAAGCATGACGAGAATATACCAATGTACTCCGGTAATAGTCACTGAATAGTTACCAGAAATATCCCAAGTGTTGAGAAACACTAAGGATAGGTTCGTGGTGAACTGATTAAGTGACGAACCAGTTGAAAGTAGTTAGTCGGACAAAGACGATTCCCGGTTCCCACCTGGTTATATCTCTTTGTCTGAATAGCGGTACTAACTGTTGG
The DNA here is from genome assembly GCA_030180135.1 of Orychophragmus violaceus. Taxonomy (NCBI): domain Eukaryota; kingdom Viridiplantae; phylum Streptophyta; class Magnoliopsida; order Brassicales; family Brassicaceae; genus Orychophragmus; species Orychophragmus violaceus. The sequence continues at coordinate 62,359,487 of CM058234.1, read as the reverse complement.
AAAGGCTCCAAGCAGTAGACCGTAGAATAGTGCTTTTATCTGAATGGCGGTGTAATTTGTTGAAATTGTTTCAAGCAATAGCACCGCACTCTCTCCCACAACCTAAGCACGGAATTTATTCTGTTGCTGTAGGTGTAAGATATCTGAAAAGATGATCTTGATTCCAGTGGGAGTTATTTTAGTTATGTTGTAAACTTAACATATACATGCTTTGGCAGTGTTTGTGTAAGTTAAAACTGACATCAGTATTATTTAATTATTGGATAATTAAATAATGGTCCCAAAGTACTTTATGGTCATCTTATAGGTCATCAAGTCGAGGACTTGATCATGAAACCCTATAAGTAAAAGATGACATAAATTATGATTGTCCCTAGTCAAGGTTGTTAAAATGGGACACTAACAACCGCGCAAACTAGTATGTGAGGTGACTGTTGGACTAAGTTTCATGAATTCAATGATATGATTATCACAGTCAGTCACATAGATGTATGTTGGTGAACATATGATCGGACATGACCCGCTTAATGAGAACTCCACAGGATAGTTATATATAAGTGTCATGGGAGGTTCTCATTACGACTATAGAGTATAGTCCTTAGACCTGAGTTCATCATGCTTTCTAGCATATGAATTGGTGCGCTTTGACCTTGTCAAACGCCGTTCCGTAACTGGCGGCTATAACGGCATTGTTCCGACGTATCATGAAGTATGTGTAGAAACAGGGATGTAACAAAATGGGATTTGTCCCTCATGTATAACGGGAGATAAATATCTCAGGGCCCATCGAAGATTTGATACTGAGAAAATGCATGGCCGTGCTCAAACGAGGTGATTGTCAGTCGTTTGTTTATCAGTATAGATCATAAGTTCGATGAACATGATGTTGGCTATAATAAGGATGACACAGTCTCTTGCCTTATGCCATATCGAGATATAGAGACGAAGGGATTATAGGAATAAGTGATTCCAGTACAAGTGGGAGATTGTTGGGATTATGTCCTGAAATCACATTGTACGAACTCTAGAAATAGTTGTATTGTCGAGATCGGACAATTCATGTGGTACTGGGTAGTCATAATGTTTTGCTAGAAACCAATTATGACAAATGAGTTGTAACTCATTTCCAGTATCGTGTGAACCTACAGGGTCACACACCTAAGCAAGTTGGATATACTCTGCATGGGAATTGATCATTGGCATATGGTCTGATCGATGTGAATTAAATATACATCGAGTTAAGTTTCTAAGAGGTGTATCGATCGACACCATTGGGTGCGTCGGTCGATACAAGGCGTGTGTCGATCGACACCACTAAGTGTGTCGGTCGACACAAGGGCGAAACCGAGACTGATGTTTCGGTTCACCGCGAGGTCAATATATAAACTGGTTCTTTGTATCTCGACCGAGAGAGAGACGAGCCGCCCCATACAGTTTTCTCAGTGAGAAAACAAAAGCTCTTCCTCGAGAAACTCAGTTCCCAGGAGATCCGAGCACCGGCGCTAGCAACCCGGCGGATTCCAGCTTGTGTGCGTGTGGACTACGATAGAGGCGCAGCATTTGAGGCGCAGTAGATCTCGTATTACCTGATCAATCTTCCGCTGCTAAAACTCCAGGTAATCACGAGGTGAGATCATGATTCAATTAACTAGACCCTAGATCCTAGGCTATCGGGAACTCGCGAGAATTCTGAATCTGTAGAATTGGCTCGGATTCCCAACAGGAATGTCCTTACCAGGTCACCGACGTCGTGAAGGACGGGGTCTACCGACTTAAATCGGTAGAAACCCAGAAACCTGAACTACGACCTTGGAACATCATCAACCTCAAAAAGTATTTCCACTAGGAGTACATCAACATAATCGAACTACGAAATGGCTTGATCCCCTTAAAAAAGGGTACGTAGGCAGCTCGACTTCGAGCGCAGCCGCCCCCCAAACACAAAGCTCTTACCGAGCTCAATAACTTCAAGCGAAGTCCTACTAGCTTATCTTTGTGAAATCAAAATAAGTCTCCCAATCAAACGTCTCTTCCTGTCGCAAAAGTTAGAGCCGTTACGATATGAAATTATCTCTTCCAAAAACTAAGGAGATATGAAATTATCTCTTCAAAATTAAGCGATATGAAATTATCTCTTCTAAAAACAAGCGATATGAAATTATCCCTCCCGAGCAACCTGAAATGGCCTCTCCCAAAGATAAAGCGATATGAAATTATCTCTCCTAAAGCAAGCGATATGAAATTATCCCTTCCAAGAGACCTCAAACGGCCTCTCTTCAAAGTCAAAGTGATATGAAATTATCCCTTCAAACAAAGCTGCCTAAAAACGGTCCCTCCAAACCGAACAAACTGAAATGATCGTCACAAAACAAGCGACCTAAAACGGTCCTCCCGATTCGAACGAACTGAAATGATCGTCCCAAAGAAAGAAATCCAGAACGATCCTTCCAAAAAATACAATTCTTATAAACCTTATACGGATTAAAAGAATCGGGGGGCTACCCCACCCCTCAAGCAAAATAACGAGGTCAAGACAACTATTCAAGCATGCAACCTCTACACACTCCAAGTCGGATCTTTGTAAGTTTACTTCGATTCGTTTTCATACTTAATACTTCTCTTTTCAATTCATCGATTAAGCCTGAATCTTACATTACGAAGTAGTCGCGCCTCAGACTATTCCTAGCAGAGAGCTCGAGCTCAAATGTGATTGACTTAAAAGTTCACAAAGAACTACCTAAGGCAACTCAAAATAAGTTATCTGCTCGATTCCCCTGGAGAAGTTCGAATCGCCGCAACGGCTCGAATTTTATGTTAAGGCATAAAAACATAAAAATCTATGCTAAGGCATGAAAGATTCAAAAAGCAGTTCATAAAAAGAAGGAGAGGACACGACGTCCTCGAAGTTTATAATCTAAAAGCCCCCTCGGGCAACAAAAGTCTGAAAAGAAATTAAAAGCCCCCTCGGGCAACGAAAAGTCTGAATTAAAAGCCCTCTTGGGCGGCAACAAATGAAAAGGACTAGAACTTCTTGGAAGGAGAGGAAGCCTCGTCTTGATTCTCCGTCTGACCATCGGTCGCCCTGTCCTCCTCGAGTTGACCCTCGACCTCATCGCTAACTCGCGAGCTAACTCCGGTCGGGAGGTTCGACCCATACTGATCAAGACGAGTAGCCGCCTGGTTTAGGGGGCGCGCAAGGATCACGGAATCGTCCGACATCACCGGCAAATTAAGCTTGCTGATACTGAAGTCCGACACCGCCGCAGCGTTAATCTCCTCCGTGGCCAATCTCTTCTTCTCGGCCAAGTCCATCAACTCCTTGGCCAGGTCCAGTTCGCCAGAGGCGAACTCGGCAATAAGCGCGATATTTGCCAAGGCCTCCTGGAGCCTCATCTCAGCGCTCACGGTGACTTTCCTCTGGCTCTCCTTCGCCGCGATCCCTTCGAGAATCTTGAGGTATTCACCGTTTAGCCCCTTCTTCGCCTCATGGGCCGCCACCTTAACGTCAAACTCTCGGTCAGCAAGAACCTTGTCCAGATCGCTCTGACATTGCGCAGCCCCACATCTGCAACCCGACCTGCCTCGATGGCGGTTCGACTTGCCTCCTCCGCGATCGAAACCTGAGCCAAGGCACCCCGCAACTGCGCATCCAGGTCGCCCACCTTCTCCCGTAACTCCTCCTCTCGGGCCAAGGCCCCCTGCAACTGCACTCTCAGGTCCCTGACCGTCTTCTCGACGGTATCGAGCTCACTCGCCTGCGGTATCTCCCGCAGCTCTCACTCGGCCCTAGCCGCAAACCTGTTCACAGCCTCCAAGGCCTACGGGAAAAACGAGAATTAAGCATAAAACATACCAAAAAGCGAAGGAAGGAAATCGTTACCTTCCCGGAAGCTGCCATCATCTCGGTGTAAACTTCACCAAGAGCCATATCCCCAACAGCCGGAAGATGAACGCCTACAGGCTTAAAATGCCTCAGCAAATAAGCCACACCCTTCAGGTCATCCGTAATCGGACATTCCTTCTGGTGCCTGAAGCGCCAGTTGAAAGACCCGGAGGACCCGGAAGAAGCAGGTCTCGCCTCAGCACTCTGGTTTGATCACCTCGAACTCACCTCCGCGTCTGTTCTTTGACGCTTCGCCGCCGGAGGAGGAGGACCACCCCGGCTTTGACCGTTCGATCCCCTCGAACCATTTGACCGGGAGTTACGCAAAGCGGGCTCTCCAGACGGGATCTGAACCGGTTCCTGACCGATCGAAAGAGGAGGTAAATTCTCCACCCCCACGTTTGCCTCTCCGGACCCTGCGACCTCGGGGAGAAAAACCTGAACAGGGTTTGGAGGAGGGATCGAGGGAGGAGGAGGAGGCCCCTCGTCCATGGCAAAAAGAAGGGCGTGGCCCAAGTCGCCAGCCTTCATTTTCTTCGCCAGGTCAACGGGATCCTTCCCGTTCCGACGACTGCTGGATCTTCGCGACATCTTTCCGAGAGAAGGGGTGCTCGCGGTATAACTATCGTCCGAAACTGGTCTATCTGCAAACAAAACAAATTCGGGTCAGCCCAGCAAACGAAGGGCATATGGCGCGACGACCCTCGGACAGACTAACCAGAACACTTACTCTCTTCGGTCCGGTCGACAATCTGAAGCGGAGCCTGAACGATTCGAGTCGAAGTGGGCTGGCGAGGGAGGCGTGATTTGTCTCGCGAAAGACGAGGTTGGTATGAAGGAGGTTGTCGGGCCGCAGGACCTAAAGCAGCTTGGATTCGCTGGTCCGTAAAGTTGCACCAGCGGATATCTCCTCTCCGAAGGCGAGCTATCAAACTCGATGTATTTGGGTTCAAAGGTAATAACTCAGGAGCCTCTGCAAAGAAACCAAAAAGGTTATTAGCAAACAGCTCGATGTCAATGAAGGACACCGTAGCAACCAGAGAAACTAGTAAACCTTATAAGCTAACCAACGCTGGCCGCCCATCTTGTCGGGATAACCGAATAATCAAAATCCTCGACCGAGTGGTGATTGATCCTGAAGAAGAAGTATTTACTCTTCCACACATCCCTCGTCGGGATCTCATCAAGGATCTTCCCATGGTGAGGAGAGAGGTAGTAGGTTCCGGGAAAACGAGTGTTATGCTTTACCGAACAAACCCTCATCAGCTCCTCGACCCCGAAGTCGATGCCCTCCTCGACGGCTCTGACCCCGAGCCCGATGACATACCGAACGAAATTCGGAGTCATCTGGTGAAAGGCCAGTTGGAGCTGAGCTAAAACCCATGAGATAATGCGAGGGATTGGAAAAAACAATCCGCATTTATCGAAATAGGTATAAGAAGCGCAGCAATGACCCTCGACGACTGTTTCCGGGGACATGTCCGGTGATGGGATAAGTATCTCCACCTCCGACGGAATCTGGCACTTCGTCCGCAACTTCCGTATTTGGTCGACAGTCAGACTGGACGGTGGATGAGGACCAACCGGTCCCGGCGCCACAATAGGACTTGCCCTGGCTGTACTCTTTCGAACCATGATAGTTCGGTATATCGGAAATTTCTTTTGAGAAAAAGAGGAAAAACGAAATCTCTGGAGGAGAAAGTCTCAGAGCAACAGCAAAAGGAATAAGAGCAAGAGGCAAACAAAAAAAAAGATATAATGAGGGAGAAGAAGTTACCTTGACGATTTGTAGTACGAGCAGTAATGGGAATCGTGCTAGGTAACTTCTCCTTTTAAACTATCTCGTGCTCGAGATCCGTGGGATCTTTCGTATCTCACAATCCTAACCGCTCAATTCAAAATTTGTAAATTATTACGAAAAAGATTGAGACAGTTAAGATCCTTCAGTTCCTCGCGATCTCGACCGTCAAAACAAGATCTACGGATGAGGCAAGAATAATCATTAGATTTTTCGACGCCCGAGACACGCGCGCGTCTTCCCAAGAACGTCCACCGCCCATTAACCTCGACCTCTCGAAATCAATGGGCTGGGGGGCTATTGTTGGTACTGGATTTCCCTCTAAGAAATCCGGCCCATTAACAGACAATATAAAGGCCCGTAATTACAAGCCCGTTCCAGAATCAAAGACAAAGAGGAAAAGCCGACTCCTTTGTTGGGCCCAAGCGAATAAACGCCCTGACAAGGCCCGGACGATGCCGAAGCCGGAGACGATCGAGCTCGAGCTCGGCAGAAGATGACGTGGAGATAGAGCAACTCGGTCTTGTCAAGATCAACTGATCCGCGAGAATCTCGGAGATCGTTACGACGACGAGGCCGAAATATCGGAACGAAGAGGTCAAGGGCGAGACTATTTAAAAGAAGAAGTGGTGACTCATTCAAGACATTCCAACCTAGGCTAAGAACACTTCGATTAGATAGCTCGATTTTATACTTTGTACTCTCTTCTCGATTGTGTTTGTTCTATCTCGACGATCAGTCTCAATAAAGTCTTTGATTCATAGGAAACTATACCATTTCTATATCCTAAAGTCCAAATCCACGAATACAAATTCTTAGTGTGAATCTCGGATCTCACAGTACCCACGGCTTAACAAAACCGAAACATTAGCACCTCAAAGTTTCAAACTTCACAAGCCTGTCTATGCGAATCTAATTTATTACTTTAAATTTACTATACATAACTAAAATATATTACTGAAAATACCATTAAAACTAATAAACATGTTAAAAATTCATAATAAAAAAATCATTAAAAGTAATTTAAACTAAACATATAATTCCAAAGTGTGAACCATAATAAATATCATACACTTGATCACATATGATTATGTCAGCATTAGTTACCAAGATATGATTATAATATAATAGTTATTACCTTTCTTTTCTAATCTTTCTCTTATCTTATTTTAATTAACATAAAAATAAACGAATCTTTTATGAAATAATTTTTTTTTAAATTATGTATATATGTTATGATTCAATTTTTTTTTGAAAAAATATATAAATGATGAAAATAGTAAAAATAGAAAACATGACTTAATTAAAGACCTCATTTTAAAGTTTTTATTAGTTTAATAAAATTGTTTAGCTAAATAATATAATTAATTCAATATACATTTATTGAAATTAATAATTGAACTTGATTAAAAGGTTAAGATATTAGAGATTAGTCAATACTTATATTATTAGATTATATAGTGTGATGGGTTAGGATTAATGCTTTCTGATTTGCGAGTTTTCATAAGTTATTCCGTCAAACATGTAAAATATTTGAAACCATTACGAGATGGATTAAAAAAACTGATTAATCTATTTCAATTAAAATTTTTTTTGAAATGAATGCCGACCACTAAAAAAAGTAAAAGGGATGTGGTAGCCCATTCAATTGTAAAAACATTAAAAACAAAAGTTAAAAAATGGCTAATAATAATTTAAAACTAATTCATAATCATATATTAATTTAGAGTCATTATATATAACGAACATTTAATCATTTGCTATATTACTAAAAATATCATTGAAAATTAATAAAAATGTTAAAATCTTCTTAAAGGTAATTTAGACTAAACATACAATTAAAAAAGTGGACCATAGTAAATATCATACATTTGATCACATATGATTATGTAGACAATAGTTACCAAAAATATCATACATTTGATCACATATGATTATGTAGACTGTACTTAATCTGCACGAGCACCTCCAAAACCATTTGTTCCGCACTAGAAGTTTCGTGCAACTATCAAACCTAATTTTGCTAACAATGGCGCAATTACAAGACTATATAGGCCAATTCGCTCGCGTTGCTCACCATCCTACTCGTCTGATTTCAGCATTTCTTTGGCTTAATCCGTGTACCACACATGACTTAAAGATGGTTTCAGAAGAAATCATAGCGGAGATTGCACAAATCGCAACGGACAAGTATGTTACATGGTTTATGTTCAATCTGGTTCGCAAGTTGCAAGTGAATGGTTTTGAAAACGAAATCGATCATCTTCTCAACAATCTTATAAAACCATATGTCATCATGAGTGAAATTGGGTATGACTTTTTAATGTCTTTGTCTCTGTAATTAGGGTTCTATTCTTAAGACATAATTAAATCGTTTCTTTCGGATTTAACACTCTGTTGAATATTCTCCAACTGTATCCTATTAACAAGGAAGAACTAGTTGTATTCCTTGTATCCAACATATGCAAGTTTCTTATTGAGTTTGAAGATATCAAACCTCTTTTCACTAAACTCTTCGACTCCTCCAACCAACGAGATGAGGTATTTGAGTGTCTTTTTCAATTCAGACATGTATTTAAAGCTTTCATGATATCAATTTTGACATGTTCCTTCTATTTGGGTAATTTCATCCGCCTATTCAATGAAATTGCTAACAATTTCGTGCAACTTGTAAACCATGATGTAGGGAATCACAACATGTGTTTCTTGGTTGATTCTTATGGTCTACAAAAAGTATATGCATTTGAAAATGACTTTTGGAGATTCATATCTGACAAGAGAGTGTATATCTATTCTCTCTCTCTCTCTCTCTCTCTCTCTCTCTCTCTCTCTCTCTCTCTCTCTCTCTCTCTCTCTCTCTCTCTCTCTCTCTCTCTCTCTCTACATGGTGTTTTTTTGTACAAACTAGTTTGAAAATATATTGATTCATTGATGATTTTCCCCTTCTTTTGCAGAAGCTTGTGTCTTTAAAGGTTTATGACTATACCACAAATTTTTGGTGAAACTGTCTTGGTAATGAAGTTGTTTGGCCACTATGCATCACTCTCAAAGTTTAATTGCTCTAACTACTTTGTCCGAGCCTTTTTTTACCTCTTCAGATATAGATGTTTATCTCTTGATTGCACAAGAGCATGATGTTGTAATGGCTTCTATAGTAAATTATCAGTATGGCAATGTGTGGTTCAGAGATTCATCAAAAGATTTAAGGTGGGTGATATGCTTCCCCCTGGCCTTATCTTGTTTATCAACTACTACATGCAAGTTCTGCAATAAGATAGGTGGGGAAACCGGGTTATGTATGCCTATAATGAGGCAAGAGTTGGAAGAGTAGATATTAACAGAAATTGAGAGTTGGTAGAGAAGATATGAACTAAGAGTTGACAGAAATATATATATATATATATATATATATATAGAAAATGCGATTTGGCAGAAGATATATAACATAAGATATACATGTGTCTACGATATCGTATATTAGTGAAAACAAAAAATACATATAAGTAAGTGTGTGTGATTAACTGGTCATATCATCATTGTCTACGATATGATTATTCTTTTAGGTATATTGGTGAATACTTGATATTTAGCAAATACATATAGGCTAAGTGTGTGTATATCATGATTCTATAAACAAATCTGTAAACGGTTTAAATATTGTGATCTCTTGGAAGAAACATTGTATATGCCACTATGCATGAACAATAATTGAAGATAATTGGTTGAAGTCATAGAGAAGAAGAGAACAAGTCATGGTCTTGTCATTGTAAAAACTGAAACGCACAAATGAAAATAGTGATACATAATGATTGAGAAAGACATGTAGGCTTCTTGCAGCGGCTGGGATATAAGCTTTTGAGGACCTCAGAGATTTTTTAGAGGATGAATTAGAAAGATTTGTGTTTGAGCATATCGAAAGCTTGGCTATATAAAAGCCACTCCGATTCAACAACTAATGTAGCAATACTCACTAGACCATTTCTGCAGCCCATTTCATCACATTGGTGATTCCACCTGATGAGAAAGAATCCGGTTCACGAAATGGCCAAAGATGTACTTTATCAGAAGAAGATGCAATGTTGGTTCCATGCTCTGATTCGTTCACCCATTGGTAATGCGTTGCAGGGAGCATTCTCCTCTGTTATATCTTGGTTCTGGTACAAGATTAAAAAGTTACAGTTAGATACATATCAAACCATATACCAAACCAAATTAGTATAATGAAACAATGCATAAATAAAAAGCAAAATATATTATCATCCCTTGCGGTATGAGTTCAGATCTAAGCAATTTGCAGATGACAACATCAATATGATCATACTAACACGCTATTTGAATTCGTCTACCGATAAAAGCACATGCCTAGGCAAATTTAAGAATAAATGAGCCCTCTTTCTCCAACTAATATAGGAAGTTTAGAGAGCTTACAAAACAATCTCACCATATTTGTTTTCTTCTATCTAGCCAACAACAGATCAATTACATTTCTGAACCCTATCACAATTTGTCTAAATGCTTTAACATGTAGTGCAATAATTTAGAGATATGTAATAAATAACCATACATATCGTAAAAAGTAGGAGAGCAATCATTTACCGTAATCTTTAGGCCATATGCAAATCATAGAAGGCATTATTCATAAAACAGTTTATATCTGAATACTTTCAAGTTTCTTTTGTAAACATACTACCTTGATCTAATCTACCTATAATTTACGTTCTGTAGTGAATATTTAGGGGTTTTAATATCGTTCTGTAGTGAATATTTAGGGGTTTTAATATCGTATAACTGACTATCTAACTTGTTGTCATGAGTTATAAAACCTTGAACCTTCAAGCTAGCAAATCTTAAAATTCAGAAAATATCTACTGTTTTATTAAAACATAAAACATAAAACCAATTTAATTAGTGATTTCTCATTTTCAAATTTAAGCTTGCATATAAACCCATAACATAATTTGATCCAAAACCGTATATGGAAAGATTTATAAATTTGATCCTAAATCCATAGGTGAAGTCAACATCCCACACCCCACATTAATATTGGAATATTATACTATTTGATGTGTATGGTTTGTCTTATCCTATGATGCCTATGTAGTTTCAATTCGAGACAAGTTCCAACAAATTGTTCTTTGTTATTAATCAAAATCTTGATCAACATCATGTTCCTCAGGGAATAACCAAGCAACAAGGTTGATATATAGAAAAGAAGGCTCTGGACACACATTTATTGCTAAACCAATCTAGCAAAAAAAAAGATATAGTAACAAAGCATTATTCACATTTATTGTTAGGGAGATATATGTTTGACATCCATATTCACTTGGAAAGAAAAGGAAAAAAATCTATGAGAGTATTACTACATTAGTCACTGTTTAAACAAAACCAATAATGTAAATCATTTCTTGATATTCCACAGTGTTTTCAGTCATTCTCATACGTGCTAGTCACTAGTCTTAAAAGCCTAAAAGGGAATCTGATTAACAATAAAATATCACCACAAAATGTTTATGAATACTTGATATGCTCAGAGTTTAATCCCTAGAGTTACACTGCAAGTGCATAGACGTGACTAGTAATATATAGAGTATCAAATCCACATAGACTCAAGAATCTTACGATAGATTATAGAGGTTCGAATTAAGCTAAGCAGCAGCAGAAAATAAGCAGTAAATAATGCAAGAAAGTAAATCACACGAGTTGTAATCAATCAGGCGAAGCGTCAGGTCAAGGGAGTTCTCAGGTAATCAGGAACATAGACTAATCAATCAATCATGATCTAATTAAGAATTGTTCTAGAACTAGAATCACAGAAGCATAAGAAACCAACTTTTGTTGCGGATATTATCTATGTCTAGCAACCTACCAAACCAACTTTCGTTGCGAGTTCTAGAGATCCTAAACATGCATTAATCTCAGGTTCTTTCGTTCACAATTTATCTAAGCCAAATCTCTTTGCGAATAGTTCAATTGCTCATCTAGGTTCTTTCTAGTTAATTAACCAACTGTCCTTACGGAAATCAACCTAACATCAATATCTAAGTGGCCAATTCAGATTAAGCATTAAGAACAACCCTAGATGAAGAACTAGAAAGTATGAATCGCTATAGATTGATTAACCTATAATTCCATGAAATTCCTAATGAGAATCCCTAAATCTAACTGGTAAACTACTCAGACATGATCAATGAAACAGAAATCATAATGAATAGAAAACCAAATATCATAAAAGAAGTAAAGAAACAGGCGTTCAAAATCTCTTCTCTCTCTCGAGTACAAGACTAGCGCCAAAATCTCTCAATCTCTGATAGAATAAGGCGTAGCCTAAATAATGGCTTAAAACCCTTAAAATAATAGCTAAACACGTTTTGGGCTTCTTTGAAATTATGAGAAACTTCTGGGCCAAGCTGCAATTTCTAAAGATCTTCATTAACTCGCAAGAAAACTCTGATGCGCTCTTGTCTCGATCGATGCCACAGATGTGTCGATAGACACAAGCATCCAAAATCTACTCCAACTTCTTCTTCTCGCACGAATGCTCCAAATACCTCCAGAATGCGCCAAAATGTCCAAATGTGCTCCAAACATACCTAGACCTGTAAAACACCTAAAAAGACTCCAAAACACAGCAAAAGACTCGATAACAAAGAATTATATCATGGTCAAAAGCCCTAAAAACCACGATATATCAATTCCCCCACACTTAGCCTTTGCTTGCCCTCAAGCAAACAAAAAACCAAGATCAGGAGAAGAAGTTTGAAAAATTCAGAAACTCGTTTCATCGTAGGAGCACCACACTCAGATTCCCCTTAGTAATCCACATGAAAATGAACCTGCAGAAATCAAGACCAACATGTACTTCCCCTACACTTAGCAACTGTCCTGAGTAAACTCCACAATCACATTCAGAGCATTCAAATTCACCATACTGACTTCTATAAGCTAATAAGTGCGGTCTCACCTAGGGAGTAACGATCAAAGAACACATGGACTCTTACTCTGTTAGCACTTGACCACTCAACTATCATTTTCTGGTTCTTTTATTCTCCTTTTCCTTCCTTAGCACTGATTTTCCCCACTGGGTATCATTTTTTTTTTATCAGTGCTCTTCCCGCATTGGGTGTACTTTGGACACATTTTATGGATGCACAGGAGGTAATAGAGGTCTCTACCACTCCCGTGACCACTTCGAAGCTACTAGCTTATCCGCAGTTTATCTCTTTTTTTTTTTTACTTTAAGGAAGGGGAGAAGGGAACCATACTTGAACAGTTTTACAAGCAGTGTCAGAACTAATAGACGAATCCGACTCAAAGTATACCAAGCCCCTAGGAGAGAAAAATTAAGTCAAGTAAAATGTGAAGTCAGTAATGGATTCCCTGAATACCTAAAGTGATATGGGTGTCCTCAGTAGGCTGGTCTATGTGGGGTTTTCTAATAGTTATAGATAATCTGCAAACTCATCCAATGATCACTTAAGTTCCTGCAAGTGTGGTGATCTCCTCAACAACTCATTGTTTCCTACTCAATTTGACTCAATAAAACAGATTGGACTGACTCTAAGAAAACAAAAAATGGTGCGTCAGTAGCTACCTCCCCGACACTGAAACTACACCGTCCGCAATGTTATAGAAGTTTGGGTTCGGTGAGAACAAAAATCAGAATGAACAGATTCCGAAAGGTCAGAAGACTTACCTGTCGTCGTCTTGTGTCGATCGATGCTCAGGACCGCATCGATCGATGCAAGGGTTTTGAGAGAACCGCTGATTGAACCGCAATCAATAGGTAAACCGTATGAGACCTCTGCATCGACCGATACTCAGGACCATGTCGATCGATGCAAGGCGAGTTCAACCTGTTCTCTGGCTATGAACACACCAAAACAAGAAAAATCAAAGTAACCAAAACCAAAACCAAAAACAAAGAAAGAAAAACCTACTAGTGGGGATTCCTCCCACTCAGCACTTGTTTTAAGTCAGTATTTTGACTGTGGGAAGGAGATCGGACTTATGGTGGATTCAGCAGAGGCTTGGAGTGCCTCTGTGAATGTCTCCTCATCCAAGTTAGTGTATAAGCGTTCGGATTATGAGAGCTCCCAAGGAATGAGCGGATGGAACCAGGGTGGGAACGAAGCGTGGGTGGGATACAGCGTTTTCCTGCATTCACAGCTGATGGATTAGGAGGTTTAAGTTTAGAGGAATCATACTTTTGCTTTGGTGGAGATGAGATGTCTGGAGCTTTCTTCTTATGAGCAGTTGCAGGCTCTGAAGATGTTAAAGCAGTTTCAAAATGAACCGCCATCTTCTCTTTTCCAATCTATATCTCAGGCTCCACTTTAACACTGAAGCTCTGTCCATCAATGGTGGATTTCTGCAGCTTATCCATCTTGAACTGCAAAGGCTTATCTCCCATATGGAGATCAATCAGACCACGTCTCACATCAATTACTACTCCAACAGTAGCTAAGAAGGATCTACCAAGCAGCAGAGGATCATCAGGTTCAACCGCATACTTCAGCACCACACAGTCTGTTGGAATCAAGTAGTCTCCAACTTTGATAGGAATGTCCTCAAGAACTCCTTCTGGAAACCTATTCGATCGATCAGACAAGATAAGTGAGATCCTAATAGGTTGGAAATCCATTAGTCCCTATCTCACAGCCACAGAGTATGGCATGATATTCACACCAGATCCTAAATCACACAGAGAACTCTTGAAGTTGTCCTTAAAGATGGAACTGTCTAGCACAAAGACGCATGGGTCTGGGAGCTTCTCTGGAATCTGGTTCTGCAGCACTGCACTGACTTGATTAGATAGCACCAACACCTCTTTTTTCAAATCTCCATCAGTAGAGATCATCTTCTTCGCATATCTCTCTCCAGAGAAGGGTGTTTCTTAAAAGCATCAGCTAGTGAAATCTTACTCAACTTCTTATCCATCCCCGCTCTGCAATTAGTTCCATCTAGCTCCTGTTTGGACCTCTTAGGAGCCTTAGGATAAGGTACAAGAGGCTTGTAAACTCGTTCAGGGATTGTTGCAGGTTTTTGGATCCGTCTGCGATCAGTGTCGATCGATTCAATGGGAGTGTCGATCGACACAGGGCGATTAAGAGCATATTCATCTTTTGTATCGAGTATGCGTCGATCGACACCAAGTGTGTGTCGATCGATGCTCGGCACAGATATAGACAATTCATCAAGAAAATCAGCAATGATGTCTTCTTCCTCATATGTCAAATCAACTTCATTCTCTGCAATGACAGCATTGACGAATTGCTTCTGTTCAGCTCTTCATGATCCATTTTTCCTTTGTGCTGCTCCAGCAGTCTGTTGTACCTGAACATCTAGCTTCTTTACATGAGTGCTCAGAGATTCAATCTTTCCATTCAAATCAAGGTACAAAGCATCTATTTTCCCATTAAAGTCCACTGTACTCTTCTGCTGACCTTCCAAGAGCTGTTCCAACAGACCCATCATCTTATCAGATTTCTCATTTTGTGGAGGGGGGGTCTGAAATGAAGAAAAACCATAATCTCTGGAGAATGAGCTATTCTGCTGAAAAGGTATCTGAAATGCAGACTTTGGTGTGAAACTAGAAGTATGTCCCTGCTGATTTCCATATCTCTAACCTTGATAACCATCTCCAGCTATGTAATTGACGTTCTCAGACTCATCAACCTGAACATCTAGTTTCTTCCCAAGTAGAATGCTATGAACAGAACCAATCTTGTTCTTCATCTCAGCTATCTACGAGCTATCAGCTTTCCCACCAGATTTTTTTCTCTCCATATCAGCATTCTTGGTGCTATTGATATACACCAAGTTCTCAATCATCTCCTTAGCTTCCTCTGGAGATTTAGTATTGAAATTTCCATTGCTAGCAGCATCTAGAGCCATATGATACCACAAATCAACTCCTCTGAAGAAAATGTCCAACAACTACTAGTCTAAATTCTAAACTCAAATATATCGAAGACTCAAAAGAGTCCCCGGCAACGGCGCCAAAAACTTGATATGCTTAGATTTTAATCCCTAGAGTTACACTGCAAGTGCACAGACGTGACTAGTAATATATAGAGTATCGAATCCACAGAGACTCAAGAATCTTACGATAGATTATAGAGGTTCGAATTAAGCTAAGCAGCAGTAGAGAATAAGCAGTAAATAATGCAAGAAAGTAAATCAAACGAGTTGTAATCAACCAGGCGAAGCGTCAAATCAAGGGAGTTCTCAGGTAATCAGGAACATAGACTAATCAATCAATCGAGATCTAATTAAGAACTGTTCTAGAACTATAATCATAGAACCACAAGAAACCAACTTTTGTTGCGGATATTATCTATGTCTAGCAACCTAGCAAACCAACTTTCGTTGCGAGTTCTAGAGATCCTAAACATGCATTAATCTCAGATTCTTTCGTTCACAATTTCCCTAAGCCAAATTTCTTTGCGAATAGTTCAACTGCTCATCTAGGGTCTTTCTAGTTAATTAACCAACTGTCGCTACGGAAATTAACCTAACATCAATAATCTAAGTGGCCAATTCAGATTAAGCATTAAGAACAACCCTAGATGAAGAACTAGAAAGTATGAATCCCTACAGATTGATTAACCTATAATTCCATGAAATCCCTAATGAGAATCCCTAAACCTAACTGGTAAACTACTCAGACATGATCAATGAAACAGAAATCATAATGAATAGAAAACCAAATATAATAAGAGAAGTAAAGAAACAGGGGTTCGAAATCTCTTCTCTCTCGAGTACAAGACCAGTCCCAAAATCTCTCAATTTCTGATAGAATAAAGCGTAGCCTAAACAATGGCTTAAAACCCTTAATATAATAGATAAACACATTTTGGGCTTCTTTGTAATTATGAGAAACTTCTGGGCCAAGCTGCAATTTTCAAAGATCTTCATTAACTCGCGAGAAAACTCTGATGCGCTCTTGTGTTGATCGATGCCACAGATGTGTCGATCGACACAAGCATCCAAAATCAACTCCAACTTCTTTTTCTCGCACAAATGCTCCAATAGGTCCAGAATGCGCCATAATGTCCAAATGTACTCCAAACATACCTAGACCTATAAAACATCTAAAAGGACTCCAAAACATAACAAAAGACTCGATAACAAAAACTTATATCATGGTGAAAAGCCTTAAAAACCATGATATATCAATACTTTATCCTTCAAACATACTATAACGTTTTCAAACATGTATATTTATGTTTACGATGGAATGAACTTCCCAATTAGAAAAAGCACTTCTTTATATAATAGAATAGAATCAATTTGGAAAATTGCCCATAATGACTAGACCCAAGCTATTCAAGGTAAAGATAATGAGGGGCGATGGGACCAAGGTCGAGTTAGGATGTAACTGAAGCTTCTTTGTTTTTGTCTCTTGGGTGTTGACACTTGACATATTTAATTGAAATAAAAAGGACTAAAATAAGAGAATATTAGAAGGTGAGACCGATCTTTTTCTTTGGCCCTAGACATTTCTCCCAGGCCCGTATTTCGAGGTGAGCCGCCGTCGTTCTTCTTGAAGCAACCGTTGGCTCTCCGGCGTCGGCGTCCCTTGCCGGTGCCGGAGAGTGGTCTCAGATGTCGTTTGCCGGTGTAGATCTAAGTTGTCTTCCCTGTCTCTGTTTTGCCGTCTCCGGAGCCACCGATCTTCCCCACCTGAGTCCACCTCCTCCTCCTCCCTTGGCCGCCGGTGATGGTGTTGCAGCGATTCAGGGTTCTTCCTGAAGGGTCGTGCCTTTGCGGTTGCGACGGTGCTTGCTTTTCCTATGTCTGTAGATCTGGTTCCGTAAGGTTGTTGGGCTGGTGGTGTGTTATCTGGTTTCAGGTTTGAGGTCTCTCTGCGCCGGTCCTGTGGTGTATGTGTTGGTCGGAGTTTGCGTCGGTTCAGTTGGGAGATCCGGCTGTCGGGTTTCTTGTTCGTGACTGTCTTCCCGACTCTCTCTCTTGGCTAGATAATTTTGGTTCAGGTGGGTTTGTAGTGTGGTTAGGAGGGTAGAGATGGTTAGGTTTAGCTTGCGTTATTTCTCGTCTTGGTTTATCGTGGGTTTAGTCTCTACTGGTCATTATTGGCTTATCTTGGCAGTGAGGTGGTTTGGTCATGTCTTGTTCTAGAGATCCAGATTTGTGGATGGGGGTTCTTTTGCTAGTTCGGCGAGCTCGTTGTCTTCGGTTTGTTGTGTTGTTGATGGTTTTTAGGCTTCGGGTAGTGACGTTGCTTGGCATTGTGAGTGTGCTCTTCCTTCTTGTTGGTGCAACGGTATAGTTCCTGCAGTTATCTTTGTTATCTTCTGCCTTCGGTCTTCTACTTTAGGCAAGGGTTCTCCGGCTCATCTTTAAGGAATTGGGGTTTCGGCCCTTATCGCATCTAGTCGTTCGGTGGCGAATGGTAAACAGTTTGGTCCTTCGTCTTCCTTGGTGTGGTCTGCATACGACTTGCTCGTGGCTTCTATTGGTGGAGCAATATAATGAGTGTCGGTAGGTCAGCCTCAATAATTCTCGACTCCAGGTGTTTCGCTCCTTTGCTCTCTCGGTGTTGGGTGGTCGCTACCTCTTCGTTGTCTTCTTTGCTTGTTCTCGATATGACCAGTGTTGCTTCTTTGTCCTTGTTAGTTAAAACTGACTAGCGGTTTTGTGTTAAGGGTGTTTGTTTTATCGGTTTAATGTCTTGTGTTTCATTAGTCTCTGGGGATTCTTTTAATCCGCCGGCTTTTAGCTCCGGTATCGAGTTGTGATAGCCGGCTTTAGTCTTGTCTGTTTGTATTCCAAAAACGTATTCCATCTCGGTAATGATATGAAAAATCTTCCAGTGAAAAAAAAAAAAGAAGGTGAGACCAGCGAATGTCACGCCACAAATCATGTGCATAATTGTTATACCAAATAATCAGTGTTGTTCCCATGTGACACCCTACTTTCCTATATTATCCGGCAGACCCACTCACACGTTTTGAAATATTTTTCACACAACTCAAATGTTAGTTGATTGTTGAATAAACAAAATCTCAACTTATTATTTTAGTAAAATAAATATTCGTATTTATTTTTGCAATCTAAGATGATGTTTCTTATCCATTTTACTCATCCCTTTCGTGAGTCTCGTCCTCTCGTTTACACACACAAACTATCCCCTCCACACACACAAAAGCACAACCCAAGACACACTTATACACCAATGGAAACTCCATCTCCCTCTTTACAAGATTCACCTAACAGTCTAATAAAACAAAATTTACATCTTTATTATCTTTACATTTGTTTAAACAATATGAGACTTTGCATCATGTAGCGGACATTATTTATTCACTCACAATATGTGTATTGTTTTATTAGGTTAGCAGCTATCTTAGACGTGAATTGGTTAGGTCATATTGGCATCTTGTACTTAGAATCATTGATTGGAGGGTGTGGTCAATCGATAGATTAGGATACAAATCCTTAGTGTTACGGTTTATACCTTAACCGTATTGTGTGAATTCTTAGTTGCAATGAGAATTAAAAGACCATATATTATATATATGACTCATATTAGATAGTTTAGGTAGATCATGCGAATGAATAACTCAATTATTAGAGTCATAATTATATAATAATTCATAATGATTGTCATAGAACTAACGTTTTGTTATTTTAGCCATTTTCGTTTTTAACATGTGCAAACATATGTATACAACTTTTGAGATGATATTGTTTTAGAGTTTTCCATCGGATTTGATTAAGTTCGAAGCGTGATCAGTGTATATTAGATCAAAGTTTTTGGACTTGGTATGTTTGACTCTTGATTTGGTTTAAAATAAAATGGGTTCGACTATATTCAAACCAAAATATCTCTTGTAAACCAAGGTGGTTGTTGTCTAATGGTTCCCACTTGATGAAGGAATTGTACTGTTGGTCTAGGTCAGAAATCGATTCCCCTCAAGCGTGGAATTCTCTAACTATTTTCACTTGACCATCCGTAGACGCTTTTAGTGGCAAGAAAACTCGAATTTCTATAGAATTCGTGAGATTAATCTTTGGACCTAGAAAACTTTTGGAATTCCCACAATTATAAAAAAAAAAATCTCTAGAATTTGTAATCAATCAATAAGATTATAAGAGAATGGAACCAATTGACGAGATTAAAAAAAAAACACCAAACCAAATTTCATTTTTGACAAAAGTTATTATCGCGATTATGCAGCGTCGATTTTTTTTTTTTAGGGTCCGAATAGTAACAACGGATTGAGCGATGTGGATAAAGAAGATAATATCATGCGGTACGGATTAAGTGCGGTTTTATAGAAAAATACATATTGCGGAACATGAGCGGTTAGAATAAAAAAGCGGTACTTAATAAAGTTTGAATGGTAACAAAATAACATGCGGTGCGGAACAAATATTTAAATGATACATTTTTATAATTTTCTAATTACAAATTATTTTTATAATATTTTAACGATTAAATTTTTATTATTCTTTAAATAGACTTATGTTATATAATAAAATTAATATTTTAAATTAATTGAAATATTTTATAAACTTAAAATGTTATATATATATATATATATATATAATCAGAAACGCAGCACCTCATTTCAAGTAAGTGTGGTACAATAATTAATTGCACTAAGTGTACCTTTTTATCTTTTTAATAGTAAACTTGTAACTTTTCATGTTTGCTTGCAATCTTATATTTTTTTTTTGTGCGGGCTCTACCGTTAAATGACCAAACTTACCCTCATAGGTAAGATAGTTCATGGATGTATATGGATAGCACACGACATCCCTTCTATCTATTCTTTTTTTTTTTCCACTCCACTCTCTTTTTTACTTTACATTTTTTCACCCATCATTTTTTTGATGGTGGATATGATGACGGAGTCGAGATTTCCGGCCATATAAACAACCGGGATGGAGATATAATCGGTTGATATACCAGAATTCAAAAAAAAAAATCTGTCTTAATACGGAAGTTTCAAATAGACAGTTTAGACTATGTGTCCACAGTATCGGCTATTCATAGACATTGTCACGTTCATATCACACGCTAGACGATCCCAATGGATAACAAGGACCAAATGAAATGTTGTTTTTTAGGTAGATATTGGAGCTTGTTGTAATATGTATCTACGGATTCACGAATAGGCGATATTATCGTGGTAGTGTCCATGGTAAGAGTGCATGTGATATGATCGTGGTAGTGTCTACGAACTTCCGATATTATGGACACTTGGTCTAAACTGTCCACTCGAAACTTCCGTATTAAGTCCATTTTTTTTTAATTCTGGTACATCGACCGATAATATATCCATTCCGGCAGTCTATATGGCCAGAATCTCACCAACGACATCCTATCCACGGTCAAAAAATGAGAGGTGAAAATAAATGTAAAGTAAGAAAGAGAGTGAAGAGAGAAAAAAGGAAAAAAACAATTAAAAAAAAAACTACGGATATAAGGGAAATCGTGTGATTTTTATCCATCGTTAGAGTTATTTGATATTTTTACATGTCTACGAGGGGTAAACTGGTCCAACCACCACATAATAAGTTGGCAAAAGATATCAAATTGCTATGAAACATAAAAAAGTATTAATCTGCACATAAAAAAGTAAAAAATACACTCAGTGCAATTCACCCCATATAAAAAATCAGAACAAACAAAAAAAAGTTTTTGAAGTGCTGTATTACTAATTGTTATATCCTATCATTGTTTACTTTACTGAATAGTAAAATATATTTTAAAAATCTTGTCCCACTCTGAAGACAAATATATTTCACCATTATATCTTTTTAAGTTTCTAATAGCTATGTTGTATCTTTATATATTTACATTTGGTTTTGTATCTTTTTTTTTTGCTTTTTTCCTTGTCAAAAGTCTAATTTACCCCTGCCAAACAATCATAATAACCAACTAACTCATTAACAAGTCCCCCATATTGTTAGCTACTCTGGTTCAGTTCTCAGATGTTAGTCTCATGTTTATGTTTTTTTTTTTTAAAATAGTCTGGTTTGTGTCAAACTCGCCTAGCATATTTACACTGTCAAGCTCGCCTAGCAACCACCGCGCGTCCTTCGATGTGGGTACCTGCGCCGGAGTCGTCCTCCTCGATCCCCTCAATCCCATTTTTAGGTTGCTTCTTTGTAACTGTTTGGTATGAGTTTTTTCAGTGAAGTACTTTCTGGTATATTTACACTGCCAAGCTCGACAACCAACCACCGCGTGTCCGTTGATGCCGGAACCTGCACCGGAGTCGTCCTTCTCGATCCCCTCAATTTCTAGCTTGCTTCTTGTAATTGTCTTCCTCGATCCCCTAAATCCCATTTGCTTTAGAACAGAGAAATGATGCTTTCAAAACAAAAGAGAACACGTCCGGCGCTGATCATAACATTAACTGGCGTTCGAACATTTTCCCGCCGGGGTAAGTTAATTTCGGGGGCTTTTGGTTATGTTTAACAAAGTCGGTTAATTATCAAGCAGCGCTTACACCAACTACACACTATCAAAAAATCTATCTATCTGCTATTTATTTGACACTACACTATAAATCTTATCCCTCCCACATAGATTATATTGACTTTAAGACATTATTTGGCAGGAACGTTAAAACGCCATTCCTGCAGTTATTCAACCAAAGTCCACATTTTATTGTTTATCATCAACACCTTTTTTATGGATGCTTGGACTAGCGTTTTATTCCATCCACCCTGTCGTATGTTGTACCATCCATGCTAAAGATCTACACTTGCTATATTTTAATTTTTCAAAATCAACCGTTTTCAATAAACTAATTGTTAAATCAACCCTTTCGCTTTATTATTTCGACTCCCAATGCTCTACGAACCATTACACTTTAAGCCGTCCAATCACCATCGGACAGGGTGCTAAACCATTACACTTCTTTAAAAATATTAAAAAACACACTTCATAATTATCTTCTTTCCAATAAATATTTGGGGATATATTAGTTATATTTTTTCACATACTAACCAATCAAAATAACACTGTCCACTATCGGCAACAGACCAAAAAATATATATAATCGCTCACTTGTTAACTATCCAGCTATTACGATCCACACAAGTCCCAGATTCATATCAAATAGATATAAAGAGTCCCAATTCAAACGATTTTGTACAGATTGATACATTCATATATTAAATAGGTTCAATTTTAGTATTTATAACGTCGAATAACTAGATTGCCTATCCATCAAAAGGTTTATTTGTCTATCTCCTATCCATAAATATTCATTTTTATCATGGATGGTGCGTCTTTGTTGTCTGAATTTTTTGTTAGATCCATTGAATTGAGTCGTATGGAAGATGATAAGTTGCGACGGGATTGTCCTTAATAAGTTATATATATCTACCCCTTACACTGTCTCCACATACACCAAAAACATATCACCATTCCTAAGCGACGCAAATCCTAATAATGCCATCTGATGTAAGATCCAGAGGTAGGAGCTCTTAGCTCTGATACCAAATGATGTAAGATTGGAAGTGGATAGTTGTTTGGACCGCCCAAATGGTTGGAGACGCTCTCTGGTTGATCCGTGGTCGATGGTCGGTGGTCGAATGGGAAAAGCTTGCTGGCCGAAGGCGCTCTCAAGGCTTTTTAATGGATGGTTAGATGGAGTTGATGGTGGATTGAAGATCGCCACTCAAAGGTGTGAAAGACTTTGTGATAAGATCAAGAATCTAAGCCTTAGTGAATCCACACATAAGACATAAATTCATAATATTTTCTAAGAAGGGGAATCCGTACAACTTAGAGAAACAAAGAACAAACCATAAAAGCTTTTTAAGAGAGAACTCTTATATTTTCCAAAAATTTCTATATTATTTACAATAGAGCAATTGGGCTTTTTATAGCTCTTACAAGGTGATCTTTACAATAAAATACATTAAAAGAAATGATTTATATTTATACAAAAAGAGGAAAATTAGCTAAATCAAATATTAGTCTTCTTGCCACCAATTTAGCCATTGCCATTGAATGAGAGTCCTTGACTTTTTTTATGAAGTTATGAGCTTGAGATTTTCATAATAAACACATGTATTGAAGACCTTGATTCACTCTACTTTTTGATATTGCATCACCATCCTTCCATCCACCAATCTCCTTGATCTGCCAGCCCCATTAAGAAGATTAATTTTGGCCAAAAACGCCAGCGAAAACATTTGTGAGCACTACAAGATTGGAGGGGTATGAATAACGCTTCGTGAAGACGCTAACCACATGGATACGCTAGTCCAAATTGATCTCATAAAAACTCACCACGATAGTTTAGGGATTATCAAACTGGAGAATTCATGTTTCCATGCCAACAATCCAACAACATCGTTTTTGAAGGCTATCTCTGATTTTATGTATTCAGATGAAAGAGAAGTAGTCGCCTTCCAACTTCTCAAACAGTGTGCCGTTCGTGGTATCAAGCCTGCCGTTTACTGCTACAAAATTATCTGGCGATCTATCTTCCCTGATCTGGACACCGATTCAACCATTCCTCTTCTCTCTCGAACTGCTATCCTTACTCTTAGGAGGCATGTCAGAGAGTTCGAGGAATTAAAATGGCCTATCCAGATCTCCGACAGTCTCCGTACGATAAGAGACGCTGTCGACAAAGGAAGAATATCGACTTGCCCTTGCGCAGTTCATCGGTATTGGTACGACTTGCTCCATGAAAGAGTCAAAGGTCACGGTATGTATGATTCTTGTTTCTAGCCAATGATACATTCAGCATTTTTTTGGATCATCCCAATGACTTTCTTCAAGTGGACTGACCTCTGTGGATGACCAGAATGCCCGTCGCCGTGGGAGGTACTGATGTTCAAAACGCCGTCCGATGGGGTGGTGCTAATGGGCAAAACGGTGTTTAGTTCATTATTTTATCTTTTACCTTTAATGTATGTCGGGACTCCCGCTTCATTCTATCCACACCGTCATTTTTTATTTTCCTTTTTGCTTTAACATATGTTTGGACGTTGCTATCCACCGTAACACATTTGGTACAATTCACATTTACAAATTCTCTGATTCAATAAATAAACCAACTAAAAGAGAAAGAACCTACTTTAAGTCGCAAATCAATCAAATAAGCATATTTTAGATTTCTAAGCCACCATTAAATTAAAACCAATGTTAAAAACAGCCTTTAGTTTTGTCAACAAAACTGACTTGTCAATCGTCCCAAAACATTTGTTAATAAATACAAGCTTCCAAATAGACTATCCACCGGAAATTTATTTAACATCACGCATTTAACCATATCCAATCCATATAGATTATACTGACCCGAGACGAACAATCCATGCTTCTATATCTAAACTGGGGAACATCTGAATTGGATCATCATAAACATCTTTATTGTATCGTCATTAATAATTACCCCCCAAATAGGACTCCGTTTACACAAAAGCACAAAAAAAATTGCTATAAAATGATTATGTGGCACACATACTCCCAAACCAAAAAACTGTCCAAGAATATCCATCTGCGATTTACTGAACATTTCGCACTACCTTAGACAACCCTCATCCTATCAATTCCATATAGACACGACCGATTAAGAGGTCCAATCCATGCACCTACTCAACCATTCTTCTAATAACTAAGGGAACAATCCCATCCCATGATGGTTAATGATATTGAAGGAAAAATTCAGATCACAAATTGTCTTATTGTGCTGGATACGCGGTATTAGGATTAATAGGTGATGTTGTGTATGTTGGATATTGTGGCAATTGACAGTTGTTGAAGGAGGATAATCATAAAGGTCGCTCCTCCCAGACGTAATTATGAGTTAAAATAAAGTTAATTTTTATCTGTTATGAGCATAATTATGGCCTGGGAATTGTCAACTTATTTGACGCCTAAACAATTGGGGGTTTCGATATTTGTGATACATATTAAATATGGTTTGAATATTAATTTTATTCGTTTAATATGTTTGGCTTTTACGGAAAAAGTTACACTGATAGATCGTGGATAGGATAAAATAGATATTGATGGATACTGAAACAAAAATTATTGTGTAATACAAAAAGAGGATCCAAAACAAACAAAAACGGTATTCCCTGCGTTATTCCTTACAGTATTTCCATAATTAAAGGTATTTAGTAATATTTTAAAAATATTTAGAGTTTAACATTAAGCGCCCCAAACACCACCGTTTTGAACTCCTCATTCACCCCAACCGAGACCGTTTTGCATTGCCGCTTGGTACCAACTGCCTGCGCTATCTACCGAACCACCGGTAACTGGGGACTCGAAGATCTCAGGCCACTCGAGGAATGTCTGGGGAATGATTTGGAAGAAGCATATAGTCTCAATGGCCCAGAAACATTCATTGCACATATTGTGACCTTTGACATCTTCATGCATGATATCTAGCCAATAACGATATACAGAGCAAGGACATGTCTTTATTCTTCCTTCGTCAACCGCATCCCTTATCACCAACAGACCAAGGGAGATGCCGCTGATAGGCCAGGGACATCGCTCAAACTCCCTGACATGCCTCCTCAAAGAACGTATAACAAAACGAGAAAGGAAAGGAATGGTGGAACCTGAATCTAAGGCAGGATAGATAGATCGACAGATGACTTCGTAGCAATATACAACAGGTTTGCATCCAGCAACTGCGCAACGTTTGATATTTTGGAAGGCTTTTAGACTTCCATACATGTATTATGTGTACATGAAATCTAAAATCGCTTTCAGAAACACAACGGTTATATTTTTGGTGCCCAAATAGGCGTTGTATAACAAGGTGACACATTCACGGTTTTCTTCTGGAGGGACAGCCTGGATAAGATTCATCTGAGCGAGAGTATTCACGTGATCCACGTCCTTGCGAAGGGTCATGCAGACGCCTCGAACCCTGAAATGTTCCCGAAGGTTATCACTAGCATTTCTGGCAAGGATTGACCTCCTCAGATTAGGCGATAGATCTAGAAGATTGAGAACCGGGCGGTTAGGGCTAGATGATTCAGCAACACGGGGGGTTATTCTTCTCATTTTTAGGGATGTGTATTGAGTGTGTGGACAGGGAGTTAGGGTCGACATCTACTATTTATAGATGCGATACGACGCAACGTTTTGGTTTCCTCGCAACGTTTCGGTTTTTAACAAATGGATAGGTATACTACCATCCAAAGACACTTTTAACTATATGGTATAGTTGTAGATGGAGAGAAATATTTGTACAATAGGTAAATCGTAAATGATGGATAGTAAATCCCAAATTAGAGTAACTAATTTAAACATGGATAGTCATGCTCCTGTTGGATTGGTGTCTAATCTGGAATCTGAATACTATCATATTTATGGATACTGCTTAAATCGGCGCATTAATTTTATGTATTTCTATCATATCAGTGGTCATGGATACTCCAACACGTAATCAAGATAGTAAGAGGTTGACGTCAATATAGTAGGAAAAGGTTGATACAAATAGAATGGATTTTGTAATTAAATGATGGATAGCCATACTCCTGAGTGAATCTACCATGTTATTTGGATACAATATAAAAGATGAACTTATATGTAAAAATCTTATGGATATGTTATATTAACTAATTTTATCTTTTTGTATATTTTATATTTAACTATATGGTATAGGTGTAGGGGGTATCCATAGTTGTACATGGAGAGAAATATTTGTAAAATAGGTAAATCGTTTTAGTGAGATAGTAATACCTGTATTAAAGCAACAAATGTAAACATGGATAGTCATGCTCCTAGTGAATCTGTATCTAAGCTGGGAGCTAAAGACTATTATATTTATGGCTATTGTTTAAAAGCGGGGGAATTAGTTTAATATATTCTATACATATCAGTGATCATGGATACTCCAACACGTGATTAAGATAGTAAGAGGTTGACGCCAATATAGTAGGAAAAACATTGATGCAAATCGAAAAGATTTTGTAATTAAATGATGGATAGTCATACTCCTGATTGAATCGACTGTACCCAATCTAGTAAAGTAAGTTATTAGATATGATTTTACAGTAATACAAACATTTAATAAATCATTTTAACATAATATCGAAAAAGGTTTAAATTTATCGTATTGAAACTATAAAAATATGATTTGACAATTAAGAGTATTTCATTTAGTTTAAATGTTTAATGACAAATTTTTCAAAAATGGTTGTGGGTTATTGTATTAAATTGATTTAATGAAAGCAGAGGATGGAAGACAGTAAATAAATAAAAATATGTCTGGAATGGTGGATAGAATGAATACAATATCAGTAGTTTTTTATCAATCCAACTTAATCGGTGGATAGAATGAAAACAATAAGTATTTGAAAAACATTTCAGTGCCCTAACCCTGCAGGTATGTCGTTTGGGTTATTACCACCGTCCAACCCACCGGCTACTTGCCCATTATCACCGCCGACGTCAACCGCATTTTGTAGATTGCCACCGGCGTCACCGTCATCATCAGGAACATTATCGTCTACTAAACCGTCACCTGCGTTTTCCGGCTGATATTCCCATTCAGATATTTCAACCCATCTGGAGAAAGTCCTTGGGATTATATGGAAGAACACAGCAATTTCAATAGCCCAGAAACAAAGATGGCACATACCGTGACCTTTTACATTTTCGTTTATCAAGCCAAGCCAGTAGCGATGAACGGCACAGAGGCATGTTGCGATTCTTCCGGCGTCGACAGAGTCACATATGGTTCTGAGATGAAGTGAGATGTAGACATGCCAAGTTGTTCGCTGAAACTATCTGACATGCCTCCTAAGCGCCTGGATAGAATTGCGAGAGAGAAGAGGGATCGTTGAATCAGAATCCGGGTTATGGGAGATGGAACGGCGTATGACTTCGTAGCAATACAAAGCTGGTTTGATTCTAACGATGGCACAGTGTTTGATGCTGACAAAGGTGTCAGCTCGTTCGTCGGTGTACATGAAATCTGATATTGCTTTTAAAAACACTGATGTAGGATTGTTGGCAACTAGACAGGCATGTTCCAAACGGTGTATCCCTAGAAAGTTGTGGTTAGTTTTTATAAGATCAATCTGCGATAGGGTATCCACGTGCTCATCGTCATCTCGAAGGGTTTTGCAGATGACTTTAATGTTGTAGTGCTCACGAACGACTTCACTAGCGTTTTTGGCCAAAATCAATCTTCTTATTTCAGCCGGCAGATCAAGAAAATTGGAAAGGAAGGGACGGCGGGATGGTTATCTGCTATATTCATCTTTGAAGTTCGTTTGGTATCAGTGGACAGAGAAATAGGGTCGACTTTCATTATATATAGATGACTTTAGGTCGCAACGATTCACATCCCGTAGAACGACTCAACGAATGACACAACATGCTGGAACCCCCAGACGTACTCCATCCATTTTGAACAAATTTGTTGGATAGATAGAAATATAATCGAAAATTAAGTAGTAATGGATGGCCCAATCGTACTCCAGGTACTTGCTATACATATTCTTCGTTGTAAATTATAAGCAAATAACGCCCAAAACGACAAAAAGACTATCCATCTGTGATTTATTTAACATGTCGTCTTTCCTTAGACAACCCTCATCCTATCCATTCCATATAGTCACGGCCGATTACGAGGCCCAATCCATGCACCTGCTTAACCATTATTCTGATAACTAAGGGAACAATCCCATTTCCGCTCCATTTTCCTCTGTTGGCTTCATACAATCAGACTCATGGTTTTAAAAATATGGAACATTACTCATCTGTGTACATAGAAAAATTGCAGATTAGTCAATATGCATCCAGTAAACATGGATAGTTCGACTATCCACTAACCTCAGGTTTGAGCTCGACTTCATTCTCTCTACCAACACATGAATTCAACGGAACCATCCAAATTTGTATATCAATCATCTTAAGTACGTCTCCGATTATCATCCCTGTCTCCACCTTTTCTCACCCAGACCAACGTCGTCATTCTTCTAACAATTATGCAAAACCATTGACCCAAAATCACCCCCAACAACCATTAAAATTGCATATCTATAAAAATCATCGACCCAAAATCCTCCCAATGTACAAAGAAATATTACAAATTAATAAATATACTACGTTCAGTACCTAGGGATAGCTCGAGTATCTACTAACCTGAAGCCAAACCTCGATGTCAATGGATTGTAACATCTGGACTGGATCATCTCAAACATCTGGAGTAAATCTCCATCAACCGTTTAACAGTAAGCTTAAACAACCGATGTCCATTGGTTCCTCGGTTGTTCTCCCACTCCAGTGTAGAAATAAACTCCATCCAAAATTTGAACAGAGATTAATTGGTCTTGTCATGAAAGGTCTTGCACAGTCGAGAAGATTGTTTTCGATACAGTAGATCCCACCTGATATGGTCTGCGATACAATCGATCTTATAAGAATATGTCTGTTATGGCTTGTGATTCACATCGTTAACAGTTCCTAAACAGCACCATTGAATCGCGGCGAGACTAATAGCACTGGCTAATAGAATCCAATCGGACATATTCCGGTATCAGAATCTACGTTGACGAAATACTACTAGAAGAGTCTGACGAAATTCTAATTGTTCAGATGCAAGAAAGAAAAATTTATTTTGTTTTCAAATTAAGCTTTTATTATAAAAAACAAAAAACTATAAACCATAACTCAACTAAAAGACCTATCCAGTTACAAAATCTTGGTTACAACAACAAGAGTATTTTAGTTAAAAAGTCATACAATATGTTGCCAAGATACAAAAATGATGTTAAATACTCAATTGTACTTAAAAAAACAAAAGATATAATCTGTGCAATTCACCCCTAAAGACACGCTAAACATTCACAACCTTAGATTCGGCGCAGATCCTCGGTTATTTTAAAATACATAAACCAATTGATAGGCCATTGACCGGATTACAATATAAACATATATTTACACTTACATTTTATTTTATCTAAAGAGCAAAAGACATTTATCTGGAAATCTAGAGACCGACTCCCATAACATAATTTACGACTTATTAAAGAACCTTAATCGAATTTGATTAACAGCAATATTTATTTAGTAATCGTTTTCACTTTTTAATGGATTATTATTTTGGGTGTGACTTGATATTTAGATGATAATAATAATAAAATTAGGGGAAACGTCAATGTAATAGGTGGCCTTGAATTTGTGTTTGGTGCACTCCAGCTGTTTCCTTTGCTTTGGAGCAAAAAGACTTCCAACTATTTTCCACACATGCAAAAAAGACTTGATGCAATCTTACATTTTCTAAAAACAGTCAATGCATGTTAACCATTTCGCATGTATACGTATCTCTTTACACTAAAAAATCTCTTAAATAATTTGTTGCATTTTTAAAATCTTATTTTCTCAGACGAATACATCTACTTCATATCATTTATTTACAAACATAGCACATATATCCCCTTTTCTGAATATAATTGCGATTTCACATTACTTTTTTTTTTTTTCACTTTATGTGTTTTTTTTCCTATTCATCCATGTTAAAATAGCAAAGATTCAAAACTGGATCTGAGATTGAAGGTTTCATTCAAATTTAATATATAAAAAAAATTATTTTTCATAATACAAATTATATTTAAAACAGTTTTAAAAAGAAAAATAATCTAAACAGAAATGATAATATATTATATTATATTATATAAAATGTATCTCATATCTAAATCATAATAATATATGATTCACATAATATATTTTAAATTTTTGCAATATAAAAGAATTATTTTTTCTATATTAATAGTCTTTGTATATTGATATACATATATATATATAATTGATATTTTTCTTAAAATAGACCTTTTTTTTTTTTTGGTCAACAAACTAGTTATATTGAAATCAACTAGGAATTACAGAAGCACAAATAAACACGAAGCTCGTTGCCAAGGAGTTCGTTCTTACATGACTGGAAATAGATGCAAGTTTAACATAAGATAGTTGGATGGTTTCCCAAATGATAGACAGAAGATTCTTCGAGAAAAATGCTTCGGAGTCTATCTTCAAACCTCGATACTGCTTGAGATCAGAGGATGAGATTAGTTCTTGAGCCGTAACAGGCAAGCGAACAATACTACGTTGAGCTCTTGACGCCAATGAGGCTGAGCTTTTTGTGACATGCTCCATAAAGAAGATGCTTGATGGATGAGTTCTCTCCACAAAGGAGGATGATGATGAAGTTGATCTCTCCTTAAAGGAGGAAATTGGTCTCTCCCCAAGGTAGGAAATTGATGTGCCCATAAGGCCAAATATGGTTAAAAAACCCATTGAAATCTTAGTTAGATCCAGGACCAGAAACGTACATTGCATTGATTTGTTGACTGGTGAGAGCTTAAAGTCATGCCCTTTGTACTGTTTGACCATGAGTTGCTGGATTATAAGCTTTTGGGCCTCCTTTGCTGGGTTGATGGCTGGCATGATATCCAATAGAGAGGTTGAGGCCCAGGCCCATGCAAGGTTTCGTGACCGAGGAATTGTTGGTTTGAGTGCGAGATGAAGCTTGTCGGTCAAAAGATGTTCGCCGGCATTAGAACGATCCGCCCTTTCCGTCCAAAAGAAGCTCGCCTCTGCCGCGAAGTGGCCGGTGGTGTTGATTTGTAGAGACGGGTAGCATGAGGCAGCACGGTGAGAATAAGTTGACGGGATCGACAAATCTGAAAGGTCTGGCAGTGAGAAGGATTCTGTCGATGCCGGAAAATTTACGCTCCTAGGATGAGCAAGCTTTTCAGTCGCTTGTGGATAAGACATTGTCGGAGCAGTTGATAGTTTCTGCCATGTATTTGCGGTGGATTTTGCACGTTGTTGGTGTGATAATAGCTCCGGCGGCACTGTACCAGCGGCTGATACATGCTTTCTCAGAGTTCTCGTTGGACTTTCGTAGAGTTCTCGTAGAGATTCTTTTAAGGGCTCCAACGGACTTGTAACATTCAGATTCAGATCCAGTTCAAGTGTGTTTTCAAGAGGCAATAAATCCGGTGGGTCCGGCGGATCTGGCGGCTCCGGTGACCTGAGAGAGTCTGGCGATGTCGGTTGGATCAGCAAGTTGGATTGAGAGCGTGAATCGACCAGATCTGGAGGTATCGGTGGTTTCGGAGGGCTTGACCAAAGATTCGGCGGTGGCGGTGGTTTAGCAGCACCTATCCAGAAACTATTCAAAGGTTGCTTCGGTGGCGAGAAGTTTGTCGCCGGCATCGACGTAGTCGTGAAGGGGCGAGCATCCTCGGAGTCAGAACGGTTCTTCACGCTACGCGTGAGAGTAGAGCCTGGAGGAGGTCTCGCCGGAGGACCGCGGCGGGAGAAAGGTGGTGGTGCGGCAGTCAGGCAGACTAGCATCCTTAGTTCGGCGAGGTAAGCAGGTGACCGTCGGTGAGCTGAAAGTGTTGATTCATCCTTGAAGCGGCTCCTCGAAGTTTGGGCCCGAGAGGGTTTCCACCTAGGGGCCCGAGACAAAAACCATGTCCTAAAATCTTTCTTAAAATAGACCTTATAAAGTGAAGGTTTCATTGAAGTGTTTCATATGTATATATTCACGCAGGTTTTATAGAGATTCAATGAGCAAAAAAAAAAAGAAAATGGTGAGAATCTAAGATTCATTGTCTAAAGTAGTCTCCCACCCCTTTGTGCTGAATTTGAAACACTAATTTAGACAATGGAAGGTAAAAAGACCTATTAGCAATAAGATGTCATTTTTGCCATAGACTGCTCTGTTTTGGTGAAGATGGTTACTACACTGAATGAGTGACCATCATTTTCAATCTATTTAGCATAGTTTGAGAGGATCAAGGAGTTCTTCAAGAATTTCCACTTGGTTTATATATCTCACACAAACAACACCGAAGTGGACATGCTGGCTCGAAGCGCGTGCATCCAACTATACAATTTTGTGTACGTAGGTGCTGAACTACCGATTTGGACAACTATATTAACATTACTGCCATATCCCGTTGATTGAACAACACTTATAACGATGCTCATATTCTTCATTTCGTATATATTGCCTTCAATTGTAATTTGATCACTTTAGGAAATTAGATATTCTAGCTCTTGCATATATGTACGTATCAATTCACAAAGAATGAATAACACATAAATCTTTTCCTCTTTTGTTACCTTTTTATGCTATCAGAGCTTGACCAATTTTTTTTTCTGAACTGATTTTTGGTTCTCGACAATCGCCAACAACGGCAACGACAACACCACGAACACGAACCTGATGTTGAAGATCCGCAGGACCATCTCACCCTATTATTTGGCGGCAACCGACAATCTCGGAGCCGTAATCTCACACCCACTATTGAAAGGCGCGAATTATGATGAGTGGGTGTGCGGTATGAAAACAGCCTTGTCCTCACGAAAGAAGCTCGGCTTACTCGATGGGACGATCCCTCGTCCATATGAAGGTTAACTAGATCTTGAGGATTGGTGGACAATCAATGCTCTTTTGGTTTCTTGGTTGAGGATGACGATTGAGCCGGTGTTATGCTCAAACATCTCCCATCGCGATGTTGCTCAAGATCTGTGGGGACATCTGCGAAAGCGGTTCACTGTGACAAATGGGCCTCAAATCCAGCAAATCAAAGCTGAGCTAGCCTATTTCAGACAAAACGGCTTGACGATTGAAACGTATTTTGGCAAACTCAACAAGATTTGGGATAGCATGTCCTCCTATCGTCCTCTCCGTGTGTTTACCTGTGGTAAGTGCACTTGCAATTTGGGTGAAAAACAAGAACAAGATCGAGAGGAAGATAAAGTTCATCAATTTCTCTACGGACTTTATGACGCGGCTTTTCTCTCCGTATGCTCCATTTTAGTATCTTGGATTCCAATCCAGCTGCTAGAAAAAGTGTACAACATAGTGCATCAATAGGAGGATCTCCAGAATGAAGGATGTTATGAAGCAAAACAAGAGACAAGTGCATTTGCTGTTCAGACACGTTCCTTACCTCGACGAGATGAGAAAGACAAAACAATACTTTGCAAACAGTGCAACAAAGGTGGCCATCCTTCGGAGAGTTGCTGCTTTGATTGGATACCCGGAGTAGTTGGGAGATCGTCCACGTTCTAGATCGACATAGAATCGCGGTCGTGGCGGTTCATTATCCGGTGGAACAAGAAGACGGGGCCGTGGTATGCCCTCTTATACCAATGCGATACGGGTAAATGATCCACAGTCTTCCGAAAGAGTGAATTATGTTGTTACAAACAAGGATCGCGATGGTGTCACTGGATTCTCTGACGAGCAGTGCGCTGGTTAAGCTCGTCAACAGTGGGAAGAACACCTCCACTGATACGCTCACTGGTAAGACTTCCTCACCTTTCTGGATATTGGATACGGGTGCCTCGCACCACTTGATTGGTCGATTTGAGATACTATCGGATGTGCGAGATATCATACATGTTGTAATTGTTTGGCTGATGGGCATGAGAAGATTTCAGTGAAAGAAGGGACAGTGCATCTTGGTTCTGGTCTGGTTTTAAAATATGTTTTCTACGTTGATGGGTTTGAGTCTGCTTTAATATCCATAGTGTTGGGATTATGTCCTGAAATCACATTGTACGAACTCTAGAGATAGTTGTACTGTCGAGATCGGACAATTCATGTGGTACTGGGTAGTCATAATGTTTTGCTAGAAACCAATTATGACAAATGAGTTGTAACTCAATTCCAGTATCATGTGAACCTACAGGGTCACACACCTAAGCAAGTTGGATATACTCTGCATGGGATAGATCATTGGCATATGGTCTGATCGATGTGTATTAGATACGCATCGAGTTAAGTTTCAAAGAGGTGTATCGATCGACACCATTAGGTGCGTCGGTCGATACAAGACTTGTGTCGATCGACACCAATGGATGTGTCGGTCGACACAGTGGCGAATCCGAAACTGATGTTTCGGTTTATGACAGAGTCGATATATAAGTGATCTTATTATTCGACCTAAGACACATGAGCCGCCTAGACAGTTTTCTGAGACAGAAAACAGAAGCTCTTCCTCTAGAAACTAAGGTCCCAAAGAGATCCGAGCACCGGCGCTAGCAACCCGGCGGATTCCAGCCTGTGTGCGTGTGGACTACGATAGAGGCGCAGCATCTGAGGCGCAGTAGATCTCGTATTACCTGATCCATCTTCCGCTGCTAAACACCAGGTAATCACGAGGTGAGATCCATGATTCAATTAACTAGACCCTAGATCCTAGGCTATCGGGAACTCGCGAGAATTCTGAATCTGTAGAATTGGCTCGGATTCCCAACAGTGGTATCAGAGCCTTAGGGTTTTTCCATTGAATCAGTCTGTTTAATTGAATCTAATGAATTGATTTCGCTCATATAAGTTTATGAACAATAGCATGTTAGATCGATTGAAACAGAAGTCCGATTCTGTGTTTTCGCATGGTGTCGATCGACACACTGAGTGTGTCGGTCGACACAGAGTTGCGAATTCGACAGAATCGGCGGCTAGGGTTTTTCGCGAAAAAAAACCGAAAGCCTTCTGTGTCGATCGACACACTGGGTGTATCGGTCGACACAGAGCAGACACGGTCGAGTGTCGATCGACACAGTTTGAGTGTCGGTCGACACAGACCAATATTCGGCGGCTAGGGTTTTCTCGAAGAAAACCTAAAAGGCCTACTGCGTCGATCGACACAGGTTGAGTGTCGATCGACACAGGCCGAGCGAATGGTTAATCGGTTCAATTGGATTGGACCGGTTATCATGCTTGGTTAAGTCCGAATAGATCGGTTTAAATTGGATGAATTAGTTCAATTGGATTGAACTGATTATCTCAATTAGCATGAACCGAAGGGATAAATCAGTTTGATTGGATAAGTCGGTTCAATTGAATTGGACTGGTTATCGCAATCAGTTGAAACTGGTTTAAACGGTTTAAATTGGATGAATTGGTTCAATTGGATTGAACTGATCATCCCAATTAGTATAAACCGATTGGTTAAGATCAGTTTGATCAGATAAGTCGGTTCAATTGAATTGGACCGGTTATCAAGAACTATCTGCGGTTTAGGTCTATGTCGATCGTCACACATGGGCTGCGTCGATCGACATAACTGGTTCGATGAACCGGGTTAATTGAATTAACCGGTCATTGAAATCCGGTTTTGTTTGATTATGTCGATCGACAGACAGAGTCTGCGTCGATCGACACAGTGCTCGGAATTCTGGTTATTGAACCTTGAATTTGCAGAAACCAAACTCGACCAAAACCTTAATTAAAGATTAGCTTCAATATGGTCAGCTGTCAAGACTCATTTCGTTGTGTGATGTCTAGCCAAGAGCTTGGTGTCCACAATTACATGAGTAAGGCAGGTAATAACATTGATGGACTTGCAGTGCATTAACATCAACAATTACATGACCTAAGAAATTGATTTGCTAAACTTTTGGGTTTAGTTTCCTCAACTAAATATCAAGTAACATTGATGTCTTGCCCAATCTTGTCTACTGTCAAAACTCGTGTCGTTTGTTGGATAGTCTTGGAGTCCTTGGTATCCACTGCTACATGGGTAAGGCAGGTGGTCATTGACAGACTTGCAGTGCAACTGTCAATGATCACAAGACTAAAGAGATTGGTTTACTTGACTGAGCTATCAGAAGTTCTGAGCCCAGAGACATCAGAGTGGATTAGACATAGTTTGTCTCATCCACAACCAAGAGTTGTACTGGGTACAATTAGCGATGATTTGCTTACCTAGATAACTAAATTTTGAGTAACGGCGAGTCGCCCACTCGAATTTTAGTAATCTGAGGATCTTGGATCATTATATTCGTAGAGGAAACATTGCTTGAATATAATGTGAGTTCTCTTATTTGATAAGATTTCTCTTCATATACATAACTAAATCTTCGTTTTTCTTGGATTTCAGCTTATGTCTATGACTACTTTCTCGTTGCGATCCGTCCTTGAGAAGGACAAGTTAAATGGATCCAACTTCCTGGATTGGTATCGGAATCTGAGATTCATTCTCAAGCAGGAGAGCAAGGACTATGTCCTTGAAAAGGCTCTTCCAGAAAGGCTTGGGACCAATCGCTCGCATGCAGCATATAATGCTTGGAATAAGCATTATACTGATGTGGTAGATGTGCGTGGTATGATGTTGGCTACCATGAACTCGGACTTGAAAGGTCAATACGAGAACATGGAGTCGCCAATAGAGATGATCACCAGACGAACTCTAGAGATAGTTGTACTGTCGAGATCGGACAATTCATGTGGTACTGGGTAGTCATAATGTTTTGCTAGAAACCAATTATGACAAATGAGTTGTAACTCAATTCCAGTATCATGTGAACCTACAGGGTCACACACCTAAGCAAGTTGGATATACTCTACATGGGATAGATCATTGGCATATGGTCTGATCTATGTGTATTAGATACGCATCGAGTTAAGTTTCAAAGAGGTGTATCGATCGACACCATTAGGTGCGTCGGTCGATACAAGACTTGTGTCGATCGACACCAATGGATGTGTCGGTCGACACAGTGGCGAATCCGAAACTGATGTTTCGGTTTATGACAGAGTCGATATATAAGTGATCTTATTATTCGACCTAAGACACATGAGCCGCCTAGACAGTTTTCTGAGACAGAAAACAGAAGCTCTTCCTCTAGAAACTAAGGTCCCAAAGAGATCCGAGCACCGGCGCTAGCAACCCGGCGGATTCCAGCCTGTGTGCGTGTGGACTACGATAGAGGCGCAGCATCTGAGGCGCAGTAGATCTCGTATTACCTGATCCATCTTCCGCTGCTAAACACCAGGTAATCACGAGGTGAGATCCATGATTCAATTAACTAGACCCTAGATCCTAGGCTATCGGGAACTCGCGAGAATTCTGAATCTGTAGAATTGGCTCGGATTCCCAACACTTAGGACAGTTAATGGATGAAAACCAATGTGTGGTAAAACTTGTTGATTACTTCCTTGTTGTTCATGACCGTACTACGAGGACGGTGATTGGAGCGGATAAACGTGAGGGAGGGACCTTCCATTTTTGCAATATGGAACAAGTAGGAGCGGTGATAACACGATTTGAAGAAACTTATGATTTGTGGCATAACCAAATGGGGCATCCTTCCTCGAAGATTGTTGGTTTGATTCCGGATGTATCTTTTTCGATTCCTTCTGAAATTTCCAATAAAGCTTGTGATATTTTTTCCGCACTAAGTAAACTCGAGCATGTTTTCCAGTTAGTTTGAATAAAACAACTACAGTTTTTTACTTGGTTCATTGTGATCTTTGGGGTCCATATCGAACACCATCACACACTGGTGCTTGATACTTCTTGACGATTATTGATGATTACTCAGGATGTGTGTGGCTGTTTTTACTCAAAGACAAGTCTGAAGCACCCGCACAATTGAAGAATTTCATAAGTTTGGTTGCTTGCCAATTCGAGAAACAAGTTTGAAGAATCCGCAGTGATAACGAAAAAGAAGTTATTTGTCTCACATCGTACTTTCATGACAAGGGAAATGTTCATGAAACTTCGTGTGTTATGACCCCTCAACAAAATGGGAGAGTGTAATGGAAACATCAGCATATCCTAAATATTGCTAGATCTCTCACTTATGACGATGCTCATATTCTTCATTTTGTATATATTGCCTTCAATTGTAATTTGATCATTTAGGAAATTATATATTCTAGCTCTTGCATATATGTACATATCAATTCACAGAGAATGAATAACACATAAATCTTTTCCTCCTCTGTTATCATTTTAAAGTTTTCTTAAGAAGTAATCTTATTGATAAAAAATAAGAGTTATTGTCTCTGGCCCTAAGTAGTCGGATTATTCGGTGTTTTTTCACTAAATGCATAATCTAGTCCACTTCGCATTTGGCAAGATAGATTGTCATACCACACATTCTTTTTCTAGGAAAAAAGTTTAAACTGGACTTCGAATTTGTTCAGTTCTTCAATCTAGGAACTTTTAACATTTTCTCTTCTCACATTATTCTAGTTTCTTTCCGACGATATAATAATAAATAGAAATCTCATTAAACAAATTCATGGCTACATAAACGGGTACATTATTGTTGACAAAAGGGGTATATACTAGTTTTTTTATGGACCATTAAGGAAAAAGCTTTTGGAGATTAATATGTTTTAACAAACTGTTCAAGATTTTTAATCGTCATTACCTTTAATTCAACATTTTCAACTAATTACGAAGGTAATTTGATAAATTTGTTAAAAATTAAGGAATGTAGTAATTATGCAAATTATGCACATATATTTACGAATTTTCCAACAAGTTTTGTTTTCCAAAAAAAAAAAAAACATGTATGTATACAACACTATCTGCCAACCTTTTTTCTATTCTAAAGGAGAAAGTTACAAACAACGGGTGATTTGCACCTATTATATCTTTATTAACTTTTCCTTGCAATCTCATATGTTCTTAAAAGAGTTTGCATTGTTGTATCTTTTTGAGTGATTTGGGCATGTGAAAAGACAAAAATGCCCCCGGGTAATCAAACTATGTCATCCAACTAGATGTACAATTTAACTTGTGATGGTTGAATCAAAACTAAATGAACTCAACACTGGTTTTAACTGTTATATTAATATGGTTCTGATTACTAAATGAACTCAACATTAGCTTTCTTCCTGTTTTTTCTACTTTTTGTATTCGATTCAATTCGGCCGCGAATCGTTTAAGGTGAGTAGTCGTCGATGAGGATAAGAGAATTGTTGGGCTGAATCAAAGATGGGTGGAATTGTTAGCCATCTCGGGATCAACGACGAAACAAGCAAACTGTTTTTGCTGGAACGAATAATCGATTGGGTGGTCGTTAGTCCGCAAACTCAACAGGTTTCTTTGTGGATCCGGCTTGCAGTTATTAGAATGATGAAGATGATTGAAGAAACCTGTTACAATCACGGGATTGCTTATATCTTATGTCGAATTTGTTTATATATCATGTCGAATTTTTCGAATTAAAGCAGGTGGTTCTCGGGTTTGCTTAATTAAGGCAGGTGGTTCTCGAATGTGTCGAATCAAGGCAGGTGGTTCTTCTCGTGTTTGCTTATATCTCATGTCGAATTTGTTTTCTAAGATCTAGAATCCAATTTCAACAATGCATCCGTCTTTGTTTTCTCGATTTATTTATAACTATCCGCGAGCCTGTACACAATTAATGTATTTTTCACCTTTTAACTATCCATCGTTTTAGGCATATGAACCGTTTCGTCCTAAAATCATCTATAAATATAAGGGATGCCAACCTTATATCTCTAACTAGGGATGAATATAGAAGATAACAATAATTTCGCCCCTTCTCCTCCCAGCTTCCTCGATCTTCCTGATGAAATTCGGAGATCGATTTTGGTCAGAAACGCTAGCGAAGTCGTTCGCGAGTACTACGTAATGAAGGCAGTGTGCAAAACCCTCCGAGATGATTCCGACCACGTGGATACCCTGTCCCAGATTGATCTTATACGAACGAGTCACAACTTTCTTGGTTATCATCGCTTGCAACATGCTTGTCTACTTGCCAACAATCCATCAGCGGTCTTTCAAAAAGCCATATCGGATTTTATGGACACAGAAGGAGTTGCCGCATAAGAGCGAGCTGACGCGCTTGTCCGCCTCAAAAACTGCGCTGTTGCTGGAATCAAACCCGCAACGTATTGCTGCGAAGCCATCCGGCGATCCATCTGCCCCCACTTGGTTTCTGATATAACGTTCCCTCAACTGTCTCGCACTGCTATTCGGGCCCTTAGGAGGAATGTCAAAGAGTTTCAGGGAGTAAGTTATCCTCACTATACCCCTCAATATATCAGAACCATCCGTGACTCTATCGACATTGAACGAATTCCCACATGCCCTTGCGCTGTCCATCGTTACTGGCTTGATTTGACGAACGAAAATGTAAAAGGTCTAGGCATGTGCGATCTCTGTTTTTGGTCTCTCGAGACTTATGTCTTCTTCGATATGATCCCTCGGACTTTTTCTAGATGGGTTGATTTATAATTCGACGTCAATGCCTCAAAAGGTCTGATACTCTTGGCCAATTTAGATGGATTGTCAATTTCTAACCAAATGGATTGCGATTTTGTATCTATAAGTATTGCAATTTGTCACTATCCTATGTACGAATATATTGTTCTTTTTCATAGCATAGCATCCACTTTTGATCCAATTATCAATCTCTTATTGTCTTTCTATCCACTCTGTTATTATTTCATAGCATAGCATCCACTTTTGATCCAATTATCAATCTCTTATTGTCTTTCTATCCACTCTGTTATTATTTCTATTACTCTTCTCTATCTATATCTCTGTTAAAATTTTTTTTTATTGCTATCTGTTTTACATGGGCACATCTATTTTTTATTTCTGGGTTTTAGATGGATTGTCAATTTCTAAGGTGCAAGTGGATAGCGATTTTGTATCTATAAGTATTGCAATTATAATTTCGTCAACCATTGCATCCACTTTTGATCCAAACTTTGCCCATGTTGTTCATTTGGTCCTGCATTACTATCCATAATACGTTTCGATTTGCTAAGTTTCATTTATCCATATTACCTTTTCATTACTACGTATATTTAGTAAATTAAATCAGTCTTTTCAACCAGTTTAGTAAAGAAATTTATCTTGTCAAGACTTTTAAACATTCATATCATATATATACGTATGCTATAGGTTCATCTAACCTTTAATATCGATAAAACAAATTGTCCACCCTGTTCTTCGAAACAATCTTCCCAATAATGAGCTTGACGTCTACTTCAACTGCCCCTCCTTCTGAAGAACCATTACCTTCTAGGTGTATAGGCGTCGCAGCACCAACCATGTGCTGGTGTGGCGAAGACATCGAAGTAGGATATGGTACAACTCCTTCCAATCTTAATCGCAGATGGTTCAAATGTCCCGAAGCTATTCGGGTTAGTTTAAATCCAGATTCCTTTGTTTTTTTCTAGATTTACTTTATATTTCAGTTTGTATTTTTTTAACTCCTAGTTTCTAAACAGCACCCAGATGAAGGTCACTTAAGCGAGTGGGTGGACGACTCTATTATGAAAGAGGTTGATAAGCTTGCACAAGATCTCAAGAAAATTCTAGAGGACATCAAAGTTCTACAAAATTGGTCGACTTCTGTTGGTGAGGAAATGGAAATCAAGACAACAAGAAAAATCGAAGTTGATGTTGCAAGAAATAATAAGGCTTCTTGCGCCACGCGCCATACACCCACCCGGATGAACATGATGCAAATTATCTGGATCGTCTTCATCTCTCTTTTCTCAATCGGTTGGACATTGAGCAATTTTAAGTTTTATTTTCATGGTTGAATGCTCGTTTATTGTACTTACTTCATCAATGTCTAGTATGGACGGATATCAACTTACTCATATTGTAGATCTCCATCCACCGTTGAGTATCTGTACTCATTCTATCCACCTTAGCCCCTATCATTTCAAA
Organism: Orychophragmus violaceus; assembly: GCA_030180135.1. Lineage (NCBI taxonomy): Eukaryota > Viridiplantae > Streptophyta > Magnoliopsida > Brassicales > Brassicaceae > Orychophragmus > Orychophragmus violaceus. The sequence continues at coordinate 62,316,351 of CM058234.1, read as the reverse complement.
CAAAACTTCTTACAGTTTAGTTTTTCTCGTAGGGGTATATTGTCAAATCATAGATTCTAGTTTCGAAGCCATATGTTATTATTAAGGCCCAGTGTTTTTTCTTATGTTTTTATTCGCAAATATTTTATTTTATTCAATAATATGACTGTCAAATTGTATGATATCACAAGCAGTTCTTCTTTATATCGTGTATCTATAGATTCATTTCGCTCGTCTTATTTACTCCATTTAATCCACGCCAGACAGATTTGACTCTACTTAACGATGTTCTTGGGAAAAAACAAAACTTTCTAGGAAATTGTCTAATCATAGATTACTAAGGCTCTTCTGCTGCCTACGATTTATTCGATCGATACGTGACACTCTATACGCAAGTTGGTAAATCTAAATTTGTATCCATATATCCCATTATATTGCCTATCCATTTTAAGTCCATGTGTAAGTTTTGCCTATCCATTTTTACAACAAAATAAAACCATCCATCTCATCCAACCCTTTTTAAATATATCTTCTTAACTCCTCCTCTTCCTTAGTTATGTGTGCAGTTTCCATTCGCTTGTATAAATAATTGTCCATTGACTCCAACTATCCGTCGACAGTCTCAATACATTCCACACAAACAATGAGAGGAACAATCCCCCGCGTTGCTGAATCTTCGAGCTCTCCACGGCCTGTTCTCAACTTTCTAGATCTGCCTCCCAAGCTTAGGAGATTTATCCTTGCCAAAAATGCAAGCGACCACCTTCTGGAACATTTCAGGGTTTGCGCTGTCTGCCGGACCCTTCGAGACGACGCGGATCACGTGAATACGCTCCGTCAGATTAATCTTATCCAGACTGCTCCATTGGACCCACTCCCCCAATGCGTAATAAGGTTGTACCACACCTGTCTAGCCGCAGACAACATAACCGCTATTTTTCTCAAAGGGATCTCCGACTTTATGTACACAGATGGTGGCAGACCGGAAGGCTTTAAAAATATTAAACGATGTGCAATCGCTGGTTTCAAACCTGCTGTGTATTGCTATGAAGTCATTCGTCGTTCTATTACCCCGGCCTTGGATTCAGGTTCCGACATCCCTTTCCTCTCTCGATTTGTTATACGTTCTTTGAGAAGGCACGTCAGAGAGTTTGAGCGAAACCTCTGGCCTATTGGAATCTCCATGTATTTGGCGGATGTGGTCAGGGATGAGATTGACGGAACAAGGATACAGAGATGCCGCTGCTCTCTTTTCCGATATTGGCTAGACTTTTTGCACGAAGAGGTCAAGGCTTATGGTATGTGTGATGAATGTTTTTGGGCTATTGAGGCTTTATCCTTCTTCCAAATCATTCCCCAGACATTCCTAGAGTGGTCTTACATTTACGAACCAGATTCGGTTAACGAAGGCGGTTGGCACTACGCCTGAATCCAGATCGTCGGCGGTCGTTCGGGATTAGGAGTAGCTCAAAGCGTTGCCGTTTTGTGTGTTGTCATGTAAAATCCTAATAAATTGAAACGAATATATATTTCTATTTAATAGCCATTTTAAATTAAGTTCAGAGCATCGTCGGTATCCACCAATATTAATTCTAAATAAACTATCCATCACATTTTTTTAATGTCACAGTTTTCAAAACTAAAATCTTCAACATCGCTTTTTCTTAATGTCTTACTCTCGTGACGAGATTTTTTCAGGGTATGTATCTATAATACACTATCCATTAAAATTTCCTTAATGATTGATCCCAATTTAAAAAAATATAATTACTATATAATTTGAGTATCCATTATTATATCACGCTATACTACTATCCATTATAGCATATACGCTGACTATATACATACCTCACGCTCTAACATATTTATTACCAGCCTCCATAATTATTATTCTTTTCACCATCCATCCATTATTAAGTTTCGTTCTTCAAACTACTATCCATCATTTTTAATACCTCTCTTTGTCTATTTCTATAACATAAAGCCATCAAACCGAAACATTGCGACGACACCGAAATGTCGCGTTCTTTCGCATCTATAAATAGTACATGTCTACATTGCTTCCTGTCCACGCACTCAAAAAAAACCTCTCAATATGAAAAGGCTAACCCCCTATGTTGGTGAATCATCCAGGTCTAACCGGTTGGTTCCCAATCGTGAAGATCTTCCGCTTAATCTGAGGAGTTCAATCCTTACCAGGAATCCTCGTAATCATCTTCGAACTAACGCGTCTCATTTGGACACTCTTCTTCAGATAAATCTTATTCAGGCACCCTCTCCTGATGACAACCGCGAATGTGTCACGTTATTGTTCAACGCCTGTTTGGCCTCCAATAACATTACTGCTCTGTTTCTGAAATCAATTTCCGATTTTATGTACACAGAATACAGATATGGAGGTCCAGAAGCCTTCCATCAGATCAAACGCTGCGCAGTTGCTGGATGCAAACCGACTATCTATTGCTACGAAGTCATCCGTCGATCTATTTATCCTGCTTTGGATACAGGTTCCTCAATTCCTTTCCTTTCTCGTGCTACTATTCGTTCTCTGAGGAGGCATGTGAGGCGGTTTGAGCGTACTAACTGCCCTATCGCCTGTATGTCCCTCGACCTGTCTGTCATCAAGGATGCAGTTGACGAAGACAGAATACAGAGATGCCGTTGCTCCGTATTTCGCAATTGGCTAGATATCATGCACGAAGATGTCAAAGCTCACTCTATGTGTGATGAATGTTTCTGGGTCATTGAGACTTTGTGTTTCTTCCAAATAATTCCCTAGACATTCCTCGAGTGGCCTGAGATCCCTGAAACTCCAGTAAACGCCGGCTCAATTGGTTACACAGGCAGTTGGCACGAAGCGGCTATGCAAAACGGTTCCGGTTTGGGCGACGGCGGAGCATAAAACGGCGTTGTTTTGGATTATTAATTTAGACTACATATTTCATTATCATGTTCGTACTTTTGTTTAGTTATCCAAATGCTTGAACGTCTAACGTATGATGCAAGTACTCTGTCTGTTTTACTTGTTGTTTTTTTTTTTGCTGATCCAAACTTGCTTTTGTTTAATTTTTGGTATCCATCATTTTTGCTTTATAAATCCGGCAACACAGAACCTTCAATTCATTCTCTTAGCACGTATCCACCACAAATTCTTGTAAAAGTACTTTAGTTTGTATATATGATAGTAATAAACCATCATTAACCAAGCTTACTATATTTTTAACTCATTATTATAAGGATTCTCCACTCGCAACTTGTTCATTACGAATAGGTATAGAATAAATTCATTTAATATTTTCGTTTAACCCACCATCTACTCTGTTGCACTTTCTTCGATGCAATCTTCCTCTCGATACTCAATGTCTCGTTTGGTTAAACAAAAAGAACATTAACTCACAATCACCTGTCAATTCATTTTTCAAATACATTACCCTAGCCACCTACTTAACTTAAGTGTCAGCCTTAGTATTGTTCAAGGCTTCTTTATATGCAGTAGTCCAATCATTCACTTAACTAATGCAAATATGTCATGTCTCACATATCCATTTACCCCAGAAAAATAAAAACCTTTCCCAATTTTAATCTCCATACTCTAGGTTTCATTGCATTTGTATTATTTAGTTCCTCGCTATAGCTACAACGCATCCATTGTCTGACTATCCACCCATATAGCTACATTTTTAAATGGATTAGATAAGACATCTTTCATGAATTTTGATATCTCCAGTCTCTACCTGCTTGTTGTACTCATTTTTTCATGAATTTATTTCTTTTCCCTTATACACTACGGCGACAGCCACAATTCATTATCGTTTTCCCAACAAAATTATATTACAATACCCAAACGAGTTATCAGTAATCAAAGCAACAATAGGTCCTTAATTTCGTACAGATGGACACAACAAACTTAAAAACAAAGCGACCAAATATACAACCCGCTCAATCGTCATAGTTTTCCCATCCGCCGTTGCCCCATCCTCCATTGTATCCATTGTTTATTTCAACCTCGTCCCAATTTCCTTCGTTTTGCATAAGGCCGTCGTCCCAAGCATCGTCATCTCGCTCTTGCGCTGCCTCAATTATCTCAGGCCACTAAAAAAAAGTACGCGGAATGATCTCGAAAAGACTAAACTTTCAATTGTCCAAAAACAAACATCACACATACCATGCCCTTTCACTCTCTCGCTTAGATAGTTTAACCAATATCGATGAACCGCGCACGGGCAAGTCCTTAATACATCCCCATCAAATTCATTCCTTACCTTCACAAGCTCCTCCGATATTGGGACAGACCAAGGGTGCTTCTCGAAAGTCCTAACGTGCCTCCTCAGAGCACGTACAATATCCCGCTTAAGCAGAGGAGCATTAGAATCCGTTTCATAATTGGGGGAGATAGACCGACGAATTACTTCGTAGCAATATATGGCCGGTTTGTAGCCCTTGGCGGCACATTCTTTGATTCTTATAAAACCCTCTTCTCGTCTCTGGGCATACATGAAATCTCCTATTCCTCTCAAAAAAACAGCAGAAGTGTTGTTCGCAGCCAAGCACAAGTTGTATAGATTTGTCACCTCATCACGTTTTTCCCGTTGGGGGACTTCGTGGACAAGTTCAATCTTCGAGAGAGTATCCACGTGGTTAGCGTCGTCCCGAAGAGTCCTGCATACTGCACGCACCCTGAAGTATTCCCTGATATTCTCACTAGCATTCTTCGTGATGATCATCCTTCTTATTTCTGCTGGCAGATTCAGAAGATTTAAACTGCTCATTTTGTACCTGTTTTAGGTTGTATGTTATTATCTGGACATCGTGAATGTCCTCTACATTATATTTATACATCTTGGATAGGGTGCGACGCTTCGTTATTCCGCTATTGCACGTTATCAATAGCTATCCACCTATTTGTTTATTTCAACACACAAAGTCATATATTTTTATATTATAAATTACTTATACTATCCACGAACCCCCCAAATCCTACAATTACTAACTTAAAATTTAAAACCTCACCATTGATGTTCTGTCGTCTCACAATAAATTCATCGTTAACGTCTTCTCTGATTGGCCAATAAATTTAATTCACAAAATTATATTTCTTACTCATTCAAAGCTCCTCGCCATCACTTCACAGTCAAATCAATTTTTTTTGCCAGTTTTACAGTCCCAACGCAAGCGGCGCATGCCTTCTGTTACACGGGTCTGTTACACTATCAGAACTAGTTTTAAATTTTCTTTAATTTGATCCCACTTAAGCAAATTAATTATTTATTACGCTCGTTTAAATTATACTCGGATCACAAACTGTCCATTGGGACTTCTTATAATTATCCATTGTGACTTCTTCTCTATCATAATTATCCATTGTGACTTCTTTTAATGGATCCGGACAATTTCATCTACATATGTAAGTAAAACCAGTGCTAAATATTATTAATATACATGCGACCTAACAATATGTTACTGTCACCCTATACATGACCACGAAAGCCGATTGTCGCACAAAAAATCCATCCGTTTCTATCCATACACTTAGAATGTGGTAAACATAATCCATACATTTCTATCAATACTATTACATTACTGTCACTCTAACATACACATGGATTGTTGTAAAATTAATTCATACGTAAGTATCCACACACATTTCCCCGAAAGTACAGCGTATCCATGTATCAATAATCCATAACTCAATCTCTCAAATTCTTTATATGTTTATCCAATCCCGTGATTGTAACAGGTATATTCAATCATCTTCATCATTCTAATACCTGCAAGCCGGATCCACAAAACAACCTGCTGAGTTTGCGGACTAACGACCACGTAAACAGAAACTATAAAACCCAATCGATTATTCGTAAACAGAAACAACCTTCTTCTTTTCAAGGCAAACCCAATCGATTATTCGTTCCAACAAAAAAAGTTTGGGTGTTTCGCCGTTGATACCGAGATGGCTAACAATTTACACACATCTGTGACTCAGCCCAACAATTCTCTTCTTATCGACGACGGCCGAAGTGAATCGAATAAAAATAGTAGAAAAACACGAAGAAAGCTCTAAAATAATCAGAACAAGATTAAAATAACAGTTAGAAAGATTGCTTTAGTGGGAGAGGATGCAAATTAAATGGAGTTAGCCATCTAACTTGACTCTAGCTAACTAGTGCAATTCAAAAACAATCTTTGAAACTAACTAGATTATAAGCTGGAAAATCAATTTAGTTGGCTTTCTAACTAGGGTCAAAAAGGTAATAGCACACCCAAAATCAAGTAGAAAAGATACATAAATGCAAGCAGAATTGTAAAGATATAAGATTGCTATTACTTTCTGAAAAAGATACACTGGGTGCAATTAATCCTACAAACCACATCAAGGAGTAAACATAAAAAATCATATTGAAGGGATAGAAAGCTAGTCCTACTTACCCGTTACGACAAAAGCTAGGTGGCAAAATTTTGTCTTTTAAGAATAGATGATATATACATAATTAAAAATCTCACTAAACCAAAAATCATCAAAATATTGTGAATGAAATAATGCAAAAAAAACAAAAACAAAAACAAAAAAGCTAATTTTATTATTAGATGAAAATAATTTTCACACAAATTATAAGATACTAGATATGGACCTGTGCGTTGAACATATTTTTTTTAGTTTAAAACTGTGAACGTTAAGAAATATTTGTTTTTAATAAGTATTAAGAATCATTTTTAATGTATTACTAGATTTTGACCCGCACTTAAGTGCGGGTTTAATTTTCTTTACAAATTTTACTTTTTATTCATTTTGTTAATAGTAGTTTAGATTTTTAATTATGTAATCTAATTTTCATTATAATTGTTTAACCAACATTATAAACAGTGAGTTAGCAATTTAGTTTTTTTTTTAAAATGAATTATGTGTTATTTGGAGGAGATATATCGTAAGGATTAAGAGATTAAAATAACGATTTCGCATTATATATTTTAATCTGCGTTGTATCGTAAGATCATAGTTTGGAAATATATATATATGTGAAAACAACTATTGTAAAAGTTATGTGGTATATGTTTAATTGTTATTTTATTTATCTAAAATATTATTTTATAAAATACATGTTGTAGTCGTATATATAATTTGCAAATTTGATGGAACTATCCGTTAAAAACTTCATTCAAACATAAAAGCATAATTTGACGCTTCAAATATTTGAATAATATAAGTATGAAATCATTTTATTATTTTATTAATTTTAAAATATATCAGCTGAAATTATTTACTATATGCGAATTTTTTTTAGAAAATTTATAATTGAGATTGGCTAATTAAATTTTCAACCCGTTTAATTAATTAAATATTTGTCAGTTTGATGGAAAAACCTGCTAAAAAGTACAATCGTAAAAACATCAATCGTAATATGTGTATATATATATATTTGAAACAAAATAAAAAGATATTAAAATATATTTCAAATATTTGAATAATATAAGTATGAAATCATTTTAATATTTTATTAATTTTAAAATATATCAGCTGAAATTATTTACTATATGCGAATTTTTTTATAGAAAATTTATAATCGAGATTGGTTAATTAATTTTTCAACCCGTTTAATTAATTAAATATTTTTCAGTTTGATGGAAAAACCTGCTAAAAAGTACAATCGTAAAAACATCAATCGTAATATGTGTATATATATATATATATATATATTTTTTGTTTGAAACAAAATAAAAAAGATATTAAAATATATTATAAATATATTTTGAATTAAATCATAAATTAAGATCATAAATTAGAGAATCTTAATTTATATATAATAGTTGATGTATAAATTATTTATTATATTTATCAATTAATTTGTTTTGATTTTAATTAATTAGGAAAGTGGGACCTATTAGATTTTGGTTGTTTGGTTACATGTTTAATAATTGTCTTGTTTGGAAACATGGATTGTAGAGATAATGTTATATTCCCTAATTACCCTTAATGAAGGTTACAAATCCTAATAATATTAAGGGCAAATTTCAGGAACAACATTTATGTACCATGGACAAACTCCAATTTTTTAATAGTATTGATATTTTATTTTACATATTGTATAAGGGATTAGCTCACTGTAATCTAAGAAAAAAATTCTTTAATATCTTAATATATATTTTGTTTAGTGTATAATTATTTTAATATCAACATGTCAAGTACAATGATTTTTAGTTGCGATAATTAATTAAAGCTAAACTTTTCTATCATTATTTAACTATTGAAAAGCCTTGACCAAAACAAAATATATTGAAAAGCTCAATCATACGATTATTTTAATGGCCCAGTTAATCTTTTTTTTTTTTTTTTTTTTTTTTTTTTGATTAACCTGGGGGTATCCCGGGCCTATGGAAGGGCCCAGACTAATCCCCAAGGGGAGGTGCAGCCCACGGATAGACCCTCTCTCCGGGTATGCAAATGGGCCGTAAGCAATGGGCCCATATCCGTGTGGATGAGCAGAGGAGGCATTTTTTGTTTCCGCCTGGGCTCGAACCCGGGAATGGTGTTTACCACCCCGAGCCCCTCAACCACTTGGACTACCTCAACCGCTCGGCCCAGTTAATCTTTCATTCCAAATAAACATAATAGTAGTGAAGAAAAGAAAAGAAAACCGACAAAGAAAGAAAAGAAAACAGTATTTATTTTTCAAGTTAATAGGTTTTTTTTTTGGTATCACTTAGTTTTGACATCTCTATTCTATTTAAAAATCTTGAAATTTCGATCCCTTCAAAGTCATCACCCAGCTTCAGAATCTTTATTCAATTTCGAATTTTTGATTTTTTCCATTTTAGTCTCTACTATAATCTTTATCTAGCCGCCAATGAATTCTGCGTTTGATTTTTTGCTATTTTGGCTATCTTTCCGGCGAAATCGAATTGTATTGGTCTAATCTGATACGGATTTTCTTATCCTGGATTCCGTTCTCGCGTAAGAGTGAGCTCTTTTCCTCCTTCTTCATCTCTCAAAGTTGATCTTTTTTCCCCTTTCAATGACTATGACCCATATTGAATCTTACATAATTAATCAAAAGCGGTAAATGTTTGCATGAAAATATTATATTTTTAGATAAGTAAATTTTTTGTTATGTTTAATCTAATTATTCTTTTCCATTTCAATGTTTCAGTTCATATTTCAACTGTTACCACTCTGATCATATGTTATTCACGGTGTATTCTCAACCGGAAAAAATATTAACTATTATAGATCTTTGCTTATAATTGTATTAGGTTTAATATATTAAGTTTAGTTCCATGCTTCTAGCTAGGATAATTTGTCAAACTTTTTTTTCTGTTCCTCTGAAGATCAGAAAATATAAGAATACGATGGTAATACATATTAACAACTAAATATATTTTTCTTATTAATGTGTAAAGTGAAGTAAGAAACTGCGTTAGCTTATAGGTTTTGTCTTTAAGATCATATGCAGTTGAAAACTTCTTGATATACAATATTCTGTAGAACATTATTGTCGTAGTGTTTTGTACCGATTTTAAAAATCTGAAGTCTAGCGGTTGTTGTTACTCTTGATAGTGCGACATATAAATGTCTGTGAGAGAAGACTGGATTCGGAAAATATAAACCAACATTGTTTAAGCTTTGACCTTGACTCTTGTTGATAATCATTACATAACAAACTCGTACGAGAAACTGACGTCTTTTTAGTTTGAAAGGCAATTTTGCATCTGTTGGTGTGAAACTTATATGAGGAATAAGAACATGTTCTCTCACATTAGTGCATGTAAGTATTTATGCTTCGATAACCCTTGGCCCTAAGCGAATTATTATTAATCTTGTACCATTGAAAAAACCTTGTCTATGATTTAAGTTTCTTAGTAGCATGATTGACACACATGTCTTGAGATTTAGCTGGTGATTTGGGATACCTGGAAATTTCAACGTATTTAAAAGTTATGTTGGGTAAAGAACATGTTGATTTGCCACTTCTTCTTTGTCATCATCGATGTTATCAGAGCTCAAATACTCCTTATGTACTCCTTTTAAGCAAGATAACATGTAATTATTCACTTCGTCCACAGTCTCCTTTCTTGGAGTGAGAACTGCTTGCTCAATCAGATAATCCTTGTCATTATAGTTAACATGGAAATCATGATATGTCGACTGCGCAATGCATTCAACAGAATCTCCATTGTTTTGCAAGAAAATTTTGGTGTCTATTTCTACTTCAATTTCATCATCTGAAGTTCTATATTTTGCAAGCTTGGGTGTTGTGCCATCGCCGATACCTAACAGCCAATTCACGAAATCTTTCTCAGCTTGGTGCAACCTTATATTTTTCTCAAGGGTCAATATAGTGCAATCGTTCCATAAATACGGACGATTGATTGTTGCTTGACTAGTTTATTGTCTGTTGCCTTGCGGTGTGATAGGTAGGATCTATCTAAAATCACCTCCAAGAAGCATTGTTTTTCCGCCAAAGGGTTTGTTTGCTGCGTCTGGATCAGCCATTGAGTGTACGTCTCGTAAACTTTTATCCAGAGGTTCAAATGCAAATCGATGACACATGTGTGCTTTATCCCAAATGATGAGATCTGTTTGGTCTAGTAATTCAGAAAGCATTGAACTACAACCGATGTTACACATGCTGTCTTGATGGAGATCTATCGGGATCTTGAAACGCGAATGTGCGGTTCTACCATTAGGTAAAAGAATAGTTGTGATTCCAGATGATGCCACGGTAGCACAATTTTTCGCTGAGACCTTAAACTTGATATAATTGTCTTGTAAATGTATGTCTTTCATGTTCCACCTGGTCCATTGAGAAAAAAAAAATTTCCCTTTTTATGGTCAATTGAGTCCATAACAGCATTATACACTTTCTCTGTTCGTCATTTAACGTTATTATTAACTTGCAATGTTCTTCTTATTGTTTAGGAATATTGTAGCTCTTCTCATCTCTTAGCATTGAGTTTTTCAATTTCTTCAACAAATCCTTGTTTGGCTTTGACATATCTTCAAACTCGGTCAATGATCTATCATTCTGCACTAGAATTTTCTCCCTCGATAAGTGTATAGCTCTGTAACTTCGCATTAGAAAATTGTTGATCATTGATGGTGAATGTCTTTCTTTGTTTATTAATTATGTCTTCAGCTAGGTGACGCCAGCAATGCTCCCATAGAGAAAGAGGACTACTTAATTCGCAGTAAAGCAATATTGTCACAAAGATATGGTGAAGCTAGAATGGATGTGGATATTGTGATGCTTCATTCATAGCCTCCTTCCATTCTGAATCACCATTCAACATCCCTCTTACGTAACATGCTGCTTTGAATGACGTGTATTTTACGTTTTCAAAGGTTATTACATCATCAAAACTTGTCGGAACTTTAAGTATATTTAACAGGATTCTTAAAATAGTAGAGGTCTCGTGCTGTAGGATGAATGTTTACTATACTTCCTATGCTGAATCTTTTTTTCCTTTCTGTAAGATCTCAACTCGGTCTATCCAAAGATAGAAATAGTTTTAGGGTTTTCTTAAGGGATTCTAAAAGTGTTTTGAATAGAACTGGGCAGATGGTGACAAGATTAGGGTTTCGCTAGGTTTCCGGGAAGAAACAAAGCGGCGGAAGAAAGATATTAAAGTCGGCAGAGAACTTCTACGATTAGGGTTTGTAAAAGTGCTCTGAAGATTCTTTGCTATAAAACTGTGTATTGAATAAAACATGTTTAGCTCGGCTAGATTGATGCCTTTATATAGGTTATAAAGTCGGATTGAATATCTGAGAAAAACCTAGGGTAAACTAGAATATTTCCTATTAAATCGGCGTGATAACTTCAAACGAATCTTCTTGTTTGGTGTAACCTTCACGCGCGCCGCTTTAATCTTGCCGCCTTGGCTACCAATCTTTGCCGCGTTAACCTAGTTGCTTCTCCTGCTGGCCGTGATGAGATAACACCTTCCTTTTTGGGCCGTGAATAATCGATCCTTTCCTTTTTGGGCCGACCTAAAGTCCTGAATGAGCCTTTATGGAAGGGTGCTAATCCCGACACCAACAATAAGCCCCCTCCCAGTGCGGCGATTCGAAATTATTTTCGGTTCGGCGTTACGAGGAGAATACAAGATTGGTTTAAGAAAGCGATTTAGGATGGCCGGTTTAGTTAGCTAGATTCTGGTTGAACCGACATATACGTGTGGGAAACGAGGCGTCTTCTACGTATAATGATGTCTTCTCGAACACAACACCCATTTCCTCTATAAATATTTCCACTTCACTCTTCACTTCTCATTTCTGCTTCGAGTGATAAAATCTATTTTTCTTTTGCTCTCTACCGTCTTTATTTTTCGATTTCTCTTCCGCCGTTGCTCCGCCGTAACTCGGTACAATCCTTAGATCGAAATTCGTTGTTCTTCCTTTTCTTTCACTGTTCCTCGATCGGAATGTCTTTGATTCATTGTTCGGGGAGTAAGGGTAAAGAAATTGTTACTGTGACATCCTCGAAATACAAATCACAAAGCCGGCACAGTACTTCTAGGGATTCGTCATCATGTAGCACGTCTTTTGATCTGAGGAATCATCCAGGCTACCTGGCGTTTAAAGAGCTTGAACGTCGTCGTGAAATTGCTCGGCTCACGGATGCCACAGAAAGTTCGGGTCGTCCTGAATTCGAGATTCCTCAGCTAAGGGATTCTGACCCAGACGCCATAGAAGAGCATAAGATCGAGATTGAAAGGGGCGAGACCGAGGAAGATGATGTTGGGGTCAAAATCCCCCTCGACGAAAACAATAGCCGAAAACACGATCAGAGCATTGGACACGGACGTTCATCATATTTCCTACGAACGAAGCTTCATATAGTCAATGCTTTATACGAAGCACTTAGTGCCGATTGAAGGATTGTTTAGTTGATCCTGATTCAATTCTTAGATTCATATCAACCTAAACATGCGATCTAGGTTCTTCTCAGAATAGAAACAAATGATGATCTCACCTTATACCTGTTTGCAGCGGAAAGAGATGGTATGTCTGAGATCAGAGAAACACCGAGGGATGAATCCTCCAAAGGTTCACACACGCGATCACAGAAAACGGCTGCTAGACCACGAGGAGCTCGGCGCAGAGAGAGAGAGAGTTTTCGGCTGAGGGATTAGGGTTAATTGCTCAGAAACTCGAGTTTTACCTTATAAAACTTGTCTGATCCCGTTTGGGCCATTTGGCCCAAACACCAATTAACTAGACGGCATTCGCGCACTGTGTCGACCGATACCCCTTGTGTATCGATCGACACACAGTGCCTAAACCGTTTTATTCTCTCTAAGTACAGTAAATGCCTAGCACTTTTACCGTACTTCTGCTAAACCGTTCCTACACATTTTCCTGTTAGCTTAGGCGTGTGACCCATATGGGATCATATAATAAAGGCAATAAGTCCAAGACTTATAGATCATGAGCGGACTCTAGCAAGCCATCATGACCCCCAGTATTATATGACTTATGTCTGATCATTGACATACTCTTACTTTCTAGAGACAGTACCGAGATTACTGGACACAATTCCAACAATCTCCCACTTGTACTGGAATCTCTGTATTCATAATCCTTTTGTCACAATATCTCGATTAGTCATAAGGCAAGATTGGTGTCATCCTTATAAAGCCTAATCTTGTTCATCGGACTCTGATTCGATACTGACAATCCAAACGACTCGGGACAGTCCGTTTGAGCATGGCCATGCATTTTCCAGTATTCAAATCTCCGATTGGCCTAGAGATATTCACTCCATTTATATTGGAGGGACAAATCCCGTCTTGTTCCATCACTGTAAACTATTCATTTCATAATGTACCCAAACAAGGTCCTTATAACTATCGCAGAACGATAGCGTTAGACAATGATCAAAGTGCATCAGTCCATGTGCAGTCACATGCATGCGAACTCAGGTCTAAGGACTATACTCTATAGTCGTAGTAAGAATCTCTTATGACACAGATATAAATATCCTGAAGAGTTCTTATAAGCGGGTCTTGTCCGGTCGTATGTTCCCAAACATACACCTATGTACTGACTTTGATGCCGCGCATCTATGACACACTGAGACTTTGTCATAAGTCATGTACCAATCCAGTCTCACACGGTTGTTGGTGTTCCAATTTCAACAACCTTCGACTAGGGACGGGATGATATAAACATCTATCAAATATAGGGTCTCATGATCAAGCTAAATGACTTCGATGACTCAAGATCAAGTCATTTACTTCGATGACCTATAAAATGGTTCATATCACTTTGGAACGATTATTTCATCACAGTTAAAATAATCTTGAAATAATAATTTCATTAAACATAAGAATGTTTTACAAGAACATATCAAATAACTAAATAAAAGCCCTCAAAACTCCCACTCAAATTTAGATTACATTTCTATGTCTCTAATGCCTACAGCTTCAGTCAGAAACTCGAGCTTAGGCCTTGGGAGTGGCTTTGTCAACGGATCAGCGACGTTATCATCTGTCTGAAATCGGCTGATCTTGACTTCCTTTCTATTAATGATGTCACGTATCAAGTGAAATCTTCTTAGAACATGCTTGGATTTCTGGTGTGATCTTGGTTCCTTTGCCTGAGCTATAGCACCATTGTTGTCACAAAACAGTGCCAGAGGCTCAGTCGCATCTGGTATCACACCTAGTTCAATAATGAACTTTCGTATCCAAACAGCTTCCTTCGCAGCTTCTGAGGCGGCGATATATTCAGCTTCTGTAGTGGAATCAGCAACGGTGTCTTGCTTGGAGCTTCTCCAACTGATTGCACCGCCATTCAGACAAAAGATATAACCGGACTGTGACCGGAAATCATCTTGGTCTGTCTGGAAACTTGCGTCCGTGAATCCACTGACTTTAAGCACATCACTTCCACCGTACACTAAGAACTTATCCTTAGTATGTCTTAGATACTTCAAGATATTCTTTACGGCAATCCAATGGTTTTCACCTGGATTTGACTGGTATCTACTCGTCATGCTCAATGCATAAGCAACATCAGGACGAGTACAGATCATGGCATACATGACAGATCCTATTGCAGATGCATAAGGAATATTCTTCATGCGCTCAAGCTCAGCAGCCGTCGTAGGGCTCTGCTTCTTGCTTAGCGTTGTGCCATGTACCATTGGCGTGAAGCCCTTCTTGGAATCCTTCATGCTGAATCTTTGTAGGACTTTGTCAATGTATGAATCTTGACACAAGCCTATCAGCCTTCTAGATCTATCCCGGTAGATCCTGATTCCAAGAACGTATGCGGCTTCACCCATGTCTTTCATGGAAAAACAACTTCCAAGCCAGTCCTTTACCGACTTTAGCATTGGAACGTCGTTTCCGAGAAGCAGTATGTCATCGACATACAGAATAAGAAATACAATCTTGCTCCCACTAGATTTCTTATACACGCATTGTTCTTCTTCGTTTCTGATGAAGTCAAATTGCTTGATCGCTTCATCAAAACGAAGATTCCAGCTCCTCGATGCTTGCTTCAATCCATAAATGGATTTATGAAGCTTGCATACTTTTCCAGCATTCTTTGGATCTATGTAACCGTCAGGTTGTGTCATATACACATCCTCTTCCAGAATACCATTCAGGAAGGCGGTTTTCACGTCCATCTGCCAAATTTCATAATCATGAAAAGCTGCAGTTGCTAGTAGAATCCGAATAGATTTCATCATAGCCACTGGTGAATAGGTTTCATCGTAATCCACACCGTGAACTTGTCTGAAACCTTTTGCCACCAACCTGGCTTTATAAATCTGGACATTTCCATCCACGTCAATCTTCTTCTTGAAGATCCATTTGCACTCGATGGCTTTTACACCAGCGGGTAAGTCAACCAACGAAAACACTTGGTTGACCGACATGGAGTCCATTTCGGAATCAGTGGCCTTGCGCCACTTAGAGGAATCTGGGCCCATCATGGCTTGATTGAAGTTCGATGGTTCATCACCATCAATGATCAAAAGATCATGACAGTCAGTCACGAGGAATCCTTGATATCTCTCGGGTTCGTGACGGATCCTCCCGGATCTTCGAACTTCAGGTACTACAGGTTCAGGCTCTACAATTTCTTGTAGGTCCTCCTGCTGCTCTTCCTCATTAGGTTGAGCAGTATCCTGTTCATCTTGAATTTCTTCAAGCAGTACCTTACTCCCACTGTCTTTCTTAGAGAGAAACTCTCTCTCAAGAAAGTTACAATCCCGGGCAACAAAGATCTTGTTCTCGGAACGTAGATAGAAGTAATAAGCCTTGGTTTCCCGTGGATAACCAATGAAGTAGCATTTGTCAGATTTTGGTGTAAGCTTGTCTGAGATCAATCTCTTGACATAGGCTTCACAACCCCAAATTCTGAGATAAGACAGCACTGGAGCTTCTCCAGTCTATAATTCATATGGTGTCTTTGCTACTGCTTTCGATGGCGCTCTATTTAGAGTGAACACTGCTGTTAGCAGAGCATATCCCCAAAGGGATATTGGAAGGTCTGTGTGACTCATCATAGATCGAACCATATCCAATAAGGTCCGATTTCTCCTTTCAGACACACCATTCCATTGAGGTGTTCCAGGAGGAGTGAGTTGGGATACGATCCCACACTCTCTCAGATGATCACTGAATTCTTGGCTTAAGTATTCTCCTCCTCGGTCGGACCGAAGAGCCTTAATGCTTTTGCCAAGTTGGTTCTGTACTTCATTTTGGAATTCTCTGAACTTCTCAAAAGATTCAGACTTATGTTTCATTAAATAAACATATCCATACCTACTGAAATCATCAGTAAAGGTAATGAAGTACTGATAGTTTCCTCTTGCATTTGTGGACATTGGGCCACACACATCAGTGTGTATCAGGCCCAATACGTCACTGGCCCTCTCGTTAGGTTTATTAAAGGGGGCCCGTGTCATTTTGCCCATCATGCAGGATTCGCATTTCTCACATGACTCAAAGTCAAATGAGCCAAGAAGTCCATTCGAATGGAGCCTCTTGATGCGTTTCTCGCTGATGTGCCCTAAACGACAATGCCATAGAAACGTTCGGTTCTCCTCATTAGGTTTGAACCGTTTGGTATTAATGTTATAAATTGGCGCGGATTGATCGAGTATGTAAAGCCCATTCATAAGAGGGGCAGAACCATAGAACAAATTGTTGCGATTGAAGGAACATAATTTATTCTTAACTGAAAAATCATAACCTTCCAAATCCAACAAAGAAATTGAAATAATATTTCTGCTTATAGCAGGTACAAAATAACAATTATTCAGTTCTAAAATCAATCCCGAAGGTAAAGACAACAAGTAAGTGCCTACAGCTAGTGCTGGAACTTTCGCTCCATTCCCAACTCGTAGCTCCACTTGTCCTTGCTTCAGCCTTCTACTGTTGCTGAGTGCCTGCATATTAGTACAAATATGAGCCCCACAACCAGTATCCATAACCCATGAGGTATTATCAGAAGTAGTTGTATTAACTTCTATAACAAAAATACCTGTTGAAGAAGTCTCAAAAGTCTTCTTCTTCAATTCCTTTAGACCTTCCTGGAATTTCTTACATTCCCTCCTCCAATGCCCTGGTTCTTTACAGAACCTGCATATGTCAGTTGGCCCAGCCTTGGACTTGGGCTTGGGCTTTGGCGTGTCTTTGTCCGCGACTTGGACAGCCTTGGCCTTTCCCTTATCCTTAGCAGAGGATTTCTTAAACCCCTTGCCCTTCTGCACCATAAGCACATTTGGGTCCTTGGCGGTTTTCCTCAAATTGGGCTCCGCAGTCTTGAGCATTCCGTGAAGCTCAGGCAATGTCTTACTCAAGCCATGCATGTTAAAGTTCAGAATGAACTGATCATAGCTTGCAGGTAATGACTGCAGAATGATGTCGCAGGCAAGTTCCTGGCTGATTGGGCAGTCGAGTTTCTGAAGATGATCGAGATAACCCATCATCTTCAAGACATGAGGACTCACTGCCGCATTCGCAGCCAACTTGCAGTCCAAGAGGTTCTTAACTGTTTGAAACCTCTCAGTCCTAGCCTGCTCCTGAAAAAGCGATTTCAGGCTTGCCATTATCTCGATGGGTGACAATACACTCTCGAACTGTTTTTGTAGCTCAGGAGTCATTGTCACCAACATCAGGCAATAAGCATCATTTTCATCTGACGAATGCTTTTCCCAAGCATTATGCAGAGTCCTGGCGGCATTGGCAGGAGGCCTCTCGGGGAGAGGATCACGAAGGACATAATCCTTCTTCTCCTGCTTGAGGACTAGCCTCAAGTTCCTTGACCACGTCAGGAAGTTCGTTCCAGTCAGCTTCTCCTTTTCGAGAACAGACCGGATCGAGAATGAGTTTTGTGTGCTTGTAGTAGTCATAGCTGAAATATATAGATAAAAGGTTATTAGTTAAAATGTTCAATATGATTAATCTCATATTAAATTTAATATGATTAATCACGCATTATATTCAATAACATAAGTTACCCTCAATAGAATATAATGATTCCAAGATCCACATATAACTAAGATTAAAGTGGGCCACTGGCCGTCACCAAACCTTAGCTTATATCGGTAAGCCCTATATCGGCTAATTATATCCGTGATATAACTCTTGGTTGTGAATCTGGGCCCGAGGCCCAATTCACTCTGATGTCTCAAGGCCCGGGACTCCCGATGGCCCAGTCAAGAAAACCAGACTATACAGTCATGTAATCATTAATGTCTGGGACTCCCAATGACATTTATGAATCACAAACCGTCTTATCCACGCAAAAGCAGACACCCTCACACTGTAAGGCCATGAATACAATTGAATGGGCTTCTACAGCTGACATAGAATGGACAAGACATCCAACGCTTGATATTTTTTGAGGTTCGTAGGTTTATTTAAAAATTCATTCCCAAAATAGAAGATTACTATTTCGGGAAACTTTCCATTTTTGGAAACCTACTATTTTTGGAAACTTTCTAAAATTGGAAACTTTCTAAAAACGGAAACTTTCTAACTTTAGAAATTTCTTAAAATCCGAATCATGCAAATCTAGAAACTTCTATAAATTAAGAAACTTTCTAATTTCAAAATATCGGAAACTTTAATTTAAAATCGATTTATATTCTTTATAAAATAAATTTTAAATTAATCTGAAGAAAGACTCAAATAATTGGCCCAATTGTTTTAACTTCTTGGCCCGAGGCCCAAGAATTGGTCCATGTCCAAGACATGACCCAATTGTCCAATTAAATGACATAACCGGTCTGGTTCATTAAAATTGGTCTAACCAAATTTTAATTACTACGATGACCACAATTGTCAACCGGTTATTTACTAAACCGGATTTTCTCAATTTATTTGGTCCAACCAAATCAAATTAGAAAATCCTGGTTTAGGCACTAAATCCAATAATTCTTTCGACATTGGATTTCTTGTCCCGGTTTAACCAGACTTAATAAAATTATTAAATCTGTTTATTAAACCAGGACGAATTAATTTTAATCAAAATTAAACCGAGCCTTAAACCAACCATGTCGATCGATGGACCAACCGTGTCGATCGATCCATCAACCACATCGGTCGATGCTCTCAGCATCGATCCTGCATCGATCGTGCATCGATCCTGTATCGATCGATGCTCTTACGCATGCACGGATCCGAGCCAAAACCCTAACCGTGTCGATCGATGTGCACCAACCGTGTCGGTCGACGCACCAATATCGAACCTGCATCGATCCTGTATCGATCGATGCTTTCACGCGTTAACAGGGTTAGCCGATAGACTGTATCGACCGATCCATGCGATCGTATCGATCGATCCATGCGATCGCAGTCGATACAGACCTCTTGAAATCGCATTCTACCAAATCATATAGCTTGGTTTCTGCAATTTTATGTGTGTTTAGATTTCAATTCTTGTTGCTTAAATGGTTTCTCTTATCAGTAGTTGATTCAAAACACTTTTAAACAAGAAAACAATCCTAAACATTGAATCTAAACAAGAAAAACCAGAACCATTGGCTCTGATACCACTGAAGGATTGTTTAGTTGATCCTGATTCAATTCTTAGATTCATATCAACCTAAACATGCGATCTAGGTTCTTCTCAGAATAGAAACAAATGATGATCTCACCTTATACCTGTTTGCAGCGGAAAGAGATGGTATGTCTGAGATCAGAGAAACACCGAGGGATGAATCCTCCAAAGGTTCACACACGCGATCACAGAAAACGGCTGCTAGACCACGAGGAGCTCGGCGCAGAGAGAGAGAGAGTTTTCGGCTGAGGGATTAGGGTTAATTGCTCAGAAACTCGAGTTTTACCTTATAAAACTTGTCTGATCCCGTTTGGGCCATTTGGCCCAAACACCAATTAACTAGACGGCATTCGCGCACTGTGTCGACCGATACCCCTTGTGTATCGATCGACACACAGTGCCTAAACCGTTTTATTCTCTCTAAGTACAGTAAATGCCTAGCACTTTTACCGTACTTCTGCTAAACCGTTCCTACACATTTTCCTGTTAGCTTAGGCGTGTGACCCATATGGGATCATATAATAAAGGCAATAAGTCCAAGACTTATAGATCATGAGCGGACTCTAGCAAGCCATCATGACCCCCAGTATTATATGACTTATGTCTGATCATTGACATACTCTTACTTTCTAGAGACAGTACCGAGATTACTGGACACAATTCCAACACCGATGACTTCGTATGAATAACATTTTATACGAAAAGCTTCAAACGGATAACATTTCATATGAAGCGCTTCATGTCGATGGCTTCGTATGAATGACATTTTATACGAAAATCTCCAAACGGATAACATTTCATACGAAGTGGACAAAACTGTTCACCAAAACATCCAAACGGATCAATCGGACAAAAACATCCCTCGATAGAAACTACGGATAGACGAAACATCCAAACAAGAGACTTCCGAGCTAAACCAGCTCGGAATTTCCAAGCTGAATCAGCTCGGATCCGAACATCTCCTTTCTCTTTTCCCGAGCACAATCCATTCTTTCGGAAGTTCTGAGCTGATTGCATCCCTTGGAAACTTCCGAGCTGATTTGCTTCTCGAACTTTTCGAACGGATATTCCAATTAGATCGTATGATCGAACATTTACCGATATCTCCTTCTTCGTATGAACAACTAGCCGCAATCCATTTTCGGAAACATCGACTTATCCGTTCCTAGCCATTAAATCAAAATCCTCGGATAAAGTTAGAAGAAATACGAATTTGGGCCCAACATACAAGATTCGTATTTCCGAGACTTTGGGCCAAATCAAGAATTCTATGCTCAAACAGACTCGGACCTTCCGTTTCCGGCCCATTCGGCAAAATAGGTTAAGCAACGAAAAGATAATCGCCAAAAGAAGAAGATAAACTCGAATAAGTGAAGATGAAGATATTTTCGAGCAGAAGAAGAAAATCCGAGACGAAAATGTAAATCTTAACGGAAATGGAAGGAGACGATAACATGAAGATTTCCGAATATCTTGTGGACGCGGATCCTCGAAGCCGACTTGCCGCAACTATATAAGGAGATGTCATTCCTACGATTTAGAGATAGCAAAAAACCCTAGCATCTAGACTTAAGAGTTTAGCAATTTTCTTAGCCACTTTTTTTCTTTGTACTCTCTATTACGATTTATTATCAATAAAATATCTTTCGGGTTCCTATTTCGGTGTGTTTACTTTTGAAATTTATGTTCCCTAAGAGTTTGCTCTATAAGTTTTGACATGCGAGTTCCAACTCTCACAGTTTGGCGCCGTCTGTGGGGATATATAAGTTTCTTACACTTAAAACCCACCGACTAGCATATCCGACGATATGTCCACTGACGGAAACAGAACAAATCATCCACTGGCGACCAACGCTGAAGCAGACGTAGCCGTGTCACACAACACCATGACGGACAACGCTGCAACAGACGCAGCCGCAACTGATGCAACGACAGCCGACGTAGCGCAGACCGATTTAAAGGAGACGACAGCCGTATTGATGCAAAAACTCAGTATCGGGAGAAGGCAAATAGCATGCTCACCGAGCAAACGAAAAGGCTCAAGACAGAAGACAAAGGAGCACTTAGGCGGTGAACTTCGGAACGACCGAGCATAGGCGATTCGACTTCTCAACGCCTTACGGCTCAAGGAGAAACCTTATGATACATCATCCACAACTTGCAAACAAACAAACCTCTCTTGCGGTCAGATCTAACACAACAAATCTATCACCACTAATCCGACCAAGAAGGATCGCGACAACAATCGACGTCGACGGAGAAGATTGCATGAAAACAACCTCAAACGAAAAAGAGTTGTAACAAGAATACCAACATCAGATCGGAATTCGCCGAAACCGAAGAGAACATTTTGTGGTGTTCAAAGATCGTCTTCGTCGTAACTCACTTTACGATCTGTCCGATTGTCGAGATAAGTACCTAAATTCGTATTCGCCTTATCATCATCAATTTCTTTATACATTACTCCAATTTATTCAACTTATTTATGACTTATCGATTTTAGCCTTGTTAGAAGTTTTCCGCTTTCAACGCTTTACGATTATAGGAATTATTAATATCTTTAACTTACATATAAATTAACATGATAAACTCTTGATCGAAATCGTAAGTATCTCGTCAAACCTTTTCGTATGTTCAATGTACAATCTAATGCTCTTTGATTTCGTTTTACATAATGAGCACCTTCGCTTCATACTTTGCGGTTGTACGTCATGATCAGAGCCTAACCGATTTTCATCATCGAACGAGTCTCCGACTTTACTTCAGTTGCAAATCTAGACACGACGCCAAGAAGCCAAAAAACCAACAATCGTACCAGAATCGAACGGCCCAGGAAATCCGCTTCAGTACGCTGCTACACCTTCGCATCGCAGCTGGGTCAAGCTACCCCTGAACAATCGTCGTCGAAGCCCCGTTGTCACGACAAACAGTGTTTCAAGATATCCTAACACCAAGCTTCTTAACGATCCACGTACAAAACCAGAGTCCGACTGCATACAACAATCGATCGTATGAGTAATCAAGATTTCCAAGAAGCGCAGCGAGCCAAACCGCACATTCGTATACGTCCTTCTCGGATGACACAATTTCGTGCTCGGCTTGACATTTTCATGGTCAATTCGAGTTTGCGACCAGTTCGCGAGCTGATCGGTCCAGCATCATCCTCTGTTCGTGAACGATCAATTGCGACTGCACGTCTCTATAGTTCAACGCAGACTACCAAGCTCTGGCAAATGCCTTGCTCGGACCATAAAAGGTCCCGCGGGGAGAACAACCTGCTCGACATAACTCTCACCCGCAAATACAGTCAGCACACGACATGATGCGTCTTGCCGATCATATTTTACTTGGCTTCTCCGCAGTCGAATTGTTCAGCATCTCTGATCGGAATACCCTGATCAGACAGTCAACGACTAAACCAGCTCGGACACACCGCGACAAGGCTATCCAGACGATGAACCTGCTCGGACAGGTTATCGTATGATCCTTTCGCGCAGCATGCTCGGCAACTCGCGCAGCATGCTCGACAACTCGCTGAATGTTCAGAAAATCTGAGCAGGTGAATTCTCGGCACTTGCAAGTACTCGCAGCATTCTTGGCAAGTCATGGCATTCTCGGTAACTCGTAGAATGCTTGGAAACTCTCATAATGCTCGGAAACATCGAGCATGCTAACCAGCTCGGACATTCCGAGCTAACCGGCTCGGATTTTCCTAAGCTCATCTCATTTTATTTTCCGAACTTGCAATTACTCGCCGCATTCTCAGAAACTCGCACCATGCTCGGAAAATCGCTGCATTCTCGACAATTTGTAAAACGCTCGGAAACTCCGAGCAGGCAAATCAGCTCGAAAATTTCGAGCTAACCAGCTCGGATTTTCCGAGCTCACCTCATTTTATTCTTTGAGCGGTAAAAAAAAAGGGAAACGGCAGCTCGGAGCTAATCATCTCCGAAGAAAAAAAAGAAGAAGAAAGATAATCAGCTCGGGCAAAAGAAGCCCAACTCGGAAGGGAAAAAAAGAAGAAGAAGAGAGGAAACGTTCAAGATCAGACATTTTCATGTGTTAATTAAGATCCACATGAATCCTCACCAAGAAACAACTCTTTCAAGGAGCACTCCTATCCGAGCACAAATCACACTCGATTAGAAAACAAACGTTTTCCGTTTTCCGGGAACAAAGTTTTCCGAAAAGAACATACCTTCTATCTCCCAAGTCAATCTTCTTTATCTCATCTCTCGCCATACTCGTGAAATAGCTTCGAAAAACCTGGGAGCTAAACTGAAGTGGCTCAGCTATTTCCCTCTGCATATCGATTTCTTCTCGGATGCGCGGTCTCCGTGCGGACGCGTGATCTCTGCTCAGCACACATAAATATTGGCACACGATCTTCTCACCTCTCGCATAGAACATGCTCGGATGTGCCATCTCCTTGACCAGTACGCGATTGCCTCCGTCTCCAACGATCGCATCATCGAACTTGGTGAACAAAAAATGTTCTGCTCGGAGGATTCGATCATGCGACGAATTAACCTTCTCGGAACGTTTTCTCCGCGTATGGAGATCAAATCGGCGATATGAACGACGCGGTCGTTCACTTTTCTGCGTCCAAAACTACCAACAAGAAACTGCCAAATACTACAAATCCAATGTCTGCAGTTGAAGGTTCCCCGACAACGATCTCGTCCTATTGAAAGTGACCCAGAACGCGGTTGAACAAAGTACAAACAAAATTGGAGATCACCGAGAAGGAACGTACATAGTTACCAAAGTAGTTCGCCGTGGAGCATAAGAACTTGTCAACATGGACGACAACAAGATTCCAAGAAGTTGGAACGCCAATACATTTTGAAGAAGTACTATCACTAAGATGAGACTTCCAAACATCTAAAGAAACACTCGAACTACGGGATGGCGATCCCCGAAAGGGGTACGTAGGCAGCCGATATCTTGATCGGTTCAGCTATCCCTCCTTTTTTTTAAAAAAATAGGGGGAGTGGGTCCGTATACACCTATACTTCCGCATCGGAAATTCGGAAAATTTCAAAACAATTTTCGGAATCGAATGCAACCTGGCCATACACAAACTCTCGAACAAAACTGCTCGAAACATCCAGGCACGCGTAACTGTCCGAACGAAGATGCTCAAACGTACCAACAAGACAGCTAGCAAATTCCGAGCTCACCAATCTTCTCGGTAATTCCAAGCTAACCAGCTAGAAAATTTCAAGCTGGCCTCTCTTCTCGGAAATTCCAAATTAACCAGCTAGGAAATTCCGTTCAAACCAGCTAGGAAATTCCAAGCAAACCAGCTAGGAAATTCCGATCTGACCACTCTTCTCGGAAATTTTGAGCTAACCAGCTAAAAAATTCCGAGCTGACCAATCTTCTCGGAAATTCCGAGCAAGCGGCTCCTCTCAACCAAAGACAAAACTTGTCCAACTAATTTCGAGGCATACTCGGACAGTCTTCATGACATTCGGAAACGCAGAACCATCCGCACATCTGATCGGAAACTTCGAGCATGCCAGGTCATAAATCCGAGTGGATCAGCTCGGCAAGACCAAATAGCCCGAGTAGGCCAGCTCGGAAACTCCGGGCAAGTCAGCTCAGAATTCTCATTCTGCCCAAGCATATCGGTTCAGAATTTTGTAAGCAAGTCAGTTCGGAAATCCGAACGGACCAGCTCGGCATCCGAGCGAGACACCCCTCTCGACTGAATATGAAATATGTCCAATTAACTTCAAAACGAACTCGGACAGCCTTTCATAATATTCAGTTCACAAGGCCGATTCTTTCAACGGCTTTTCAAAAAACTCAAGACGACGGATCATAACCACATGCACAACATATCCGCAAAAGTTCAAACTCTCCAACCATACGCTTGGATTCGTCCGGTAACAAAAATAATAAACCCTTTCTCATTTTCATTTAATTTATTTCTCTTATATCTAATTAGGATATAAACTTCGTAACTTAGAATTCGTTTACTATCACGTTGAATGCATGTTTTCATGATTGTTAGGAATAGTCTATCTTGTCTGCTGACGGCCGCAGCAGACAAACAAATACATCCTTTACGGATACTAGCCAACATGTCCTATACAGATTGAGGCTCTATACATCCAACAAACGGATAAAAGCGCGCTATATAAATTTTAAATACCGCCAAGGTATGTTTATTATCGGCGAAGGGAACATAAGTCGAGTAAACCCCCGCACCAGTACTAGAGTCGATAGTAGACCCCAAAAATCCAGTATGACGCTACTCAGCACACTGGTAAAATGACGCTATAGCCAAGTATATCTTGGTTCAATATTTTTGAAAGGTATGTCCTGCGGATATCGGCTCACTTTCGATGACGTAAGACATGAGGCGAAAGTCTCACGCAAAAAAACGAATTGAAAGTTCAAACTCGGTAAAACACAACACGCTGGTCTTGACAATGTCATTATTGAGTACATGACCGACGACGGGAAGATAAGACGGGAAACCTCCGCACTAGTACTGAATTCAACTGTAAAACTCTAAAACCCAGTAAGACGCTTCCGAGCACACTGGTCTAATAATTACAAGTCCGCAAGAGGAATACATCTTGCTATTCCTCAGACTCAATTTCGAAACCTAGTAAGACGCTTCCGATCACACTGGTCTAATCATTACAAATCCGCAAGAGGAATACTTCTTGCTATCCCTTGGACTCAATTTCGAAACCCAGTGAGACGCTTCTGAGCACACTAGTCTAATCATTACAAGTCCGCAAGAGGAATACGTCTTGATATTCCTCGGACTCAATTTCGAAACCCAGTAAGACACTTCCGAGCACACTGGTCAATACATTACAAGTCCGTGAGGGGAGTAAGTCTTGCTGCTCCTCGGACTCAATTTCGGTACCCAGCAAAACGTTTACAAGCACACCGGTATAACCATTACAAGACCGCAAGAGGAGTGCATCTCGCTATGCTCGCTGATCAGCTCGGAAACCCCAAAACAAAACTCGGAAATCCCGAACTGACTTGGTCGGAAGCAAGCTGACAAGCTCGGAAAAACCGAGCTGACCAACTCCAGAATTCCGAGGTGGAGCTCGACAATTCCGAGCTGACAAGCTCTGATCTTCCGAGTCAACCGTACCGTATTTTCCGAATTGATACCATTTCCCCCCCTTGAGTAATTTCCGAGCGTTGAAAATTCTAAGTAAAAGCACGACTAAACGGATCAGACGGACATCACAACTTCTCGCGTTTGATTAAACGATCCAACGTACTTAAAGATGTTTTACTCAAGGACGAAATCCTGAAAGGAAGGTTCAACGATCTTCGAAATCTTACAACGATCAAACTTGTTTAAACACACCAATTAAGCCAGG
Organism: Orychophragmus violaceus; assembly: GCA_030180135.1. Classification (NCBI taxonomy): domain Eukaryota; kingdom Viridiplantae; phylum Streptophyta; class Magnoliopsida; order Brassicales; family Brassicaceae; genus Orychophragmus; species Orychophragmus violaceus. The sequence continues at coordinate 62,288,991 of CM058234.1, read as the reverse complement.
TCGTACATCGGGACGCCAACCATCATAAGAAAAGAAGTTATTACACACAACAAACGCTAATTACGTGTTTCAAAACCACTAATCTCCTTGAGACGAACTAGCAACATCGCTCGAGAACAAGGACGATTCGAAGCAACTTTCCACTTTAGCAATCAGCCGATTATAATTTGGAGCTTCGTCTTCTTCCAGACAAGCTCTCGATCTAAGGTCCGCTTCCTCAGACTCGAATGCGGAAGGTCCCTCCGTTCTTAAATCGGCGATCAGGTCGAGGTTACTTCTTGCCACAACATATTGACTTTGTCTCTCGATGGCTGATGGCAGCTTCGAGAAGATCATGCGGAATTTGGATAAGCGAGATGCAATCTTCTTAAGCATCCCTCTCTTTCCTCTTTCGGCCGCGTTCTGAAGAGCCACATCGCGAGAAAGCCTTCTTTCCGCAAGTTGAGTCCTCAAGACCTCAGCCTTGATAAAAGCTATGTTCCTCTCGGTATCAAGGGAGGACCTTGCCACCTCGAACTCATTATTCTTATCCTCAGTGGAAGCCTTTAAAGCGGCAACAGAATCCACCAAGTTCACATTGTCAACAGAATGTCTTGCGATACGATCTTGAATTCTCTAAAACTTCCCGTCGGACTCAGCGGTGTGGCGATTGATCAAGGCTCATGCCTGTAACAAAAGTTTTTACGATCAGACCAATTAAGTTGCGAGAAAAGAAAATATCGCCTGATGACAAAGGAAGAAACTAACCCTCAGCATATCTTGTCCCACATTGACGAGAGAATCGCCACAAGTCATATCCGCATACTTCGTTGGGTAATCTCCAGGGTGATGAATACCCGCGCAAAAGCTAGCAGCTTCGGCGGTGTTGGTATACATAAGACTACCATTATCGCGATCAAGCCGGTTGGGATCGGAATCAGGCTGCGGAACCTCGACGTCCTTTCCGTGTCTCTGTTTTCGCCATCGACTAGACTCGGATACAACCTGATCCAACGATTCGCAGAGCGGTACTTGGGAGATGTTTATCTCTTCACCATCGCATGCGTCGGTACAAGCGACAGGAATACCCTCGCCCAATGTAGGATCTTGACCAACCCATTCTTCGGGACCATAGTAATCGAAGTCAGGAAGTCCCGTTCCGCTGTTAAGCTGATGTGTTGTGTTTTAAGTGAATTTAATCATGATTTGGAGTGTGTTTTAGCTTTAAGAAAAGCAGTTAGGCATTGTTAGGAGTGCATGTGCATTGTTTTTCTCTTTTGTAGGTGGTGGATTACATGATGAAGCACCAAGGGACAAAGGAGGAGGTAGGGACCAAAAGAGCACTCAAACAAGGTGGACAAACAACTAAGGATCGTGGAAGGACCTCTACATCGGCTACCCACAGCGATTGCACGAAGTCGCTGTGGAGGATCTATGGGTCAGGACAACTACATTGGCACCCCCACAGCGACTGCACCAAGTCGCTGTGGAGGATTTGCGGACGACCAGTTTCCACAGCGACCCGTGCAGCGAGAGGACGAACCCGCTGTGGATCAGTACACCTCACAGCGGCATCAGGCAGCGAAGGCCTCGAGCCGATGTGAGGGATTTGTGAGACATGGAATTCCACAGCGGTATCCACATCGAGTGCCAAAAGCCGCTGTGGAACAAAGACATCTCACAGCGGCATTGCACTGCGAGGGACGCAAGCCGCTGTGAGACCAACGTTTCCCACATGCTACTTTTTCTTTTTTCTTTCGGCTTGTAGACCCTCCCATGTGGTTGTGGTAGACCATTGCACGTTTTTATGTTCTATTTAAGGGCTCTTGATGTGTTAGAAGAGCCATATCACCTCTTGTAATAATTCACTACAAACAATTTAGTTTTCTTGATCTTTTATTGCAATTTGAGTTGTGTTCTTGAGTTCATCTTCTTGTTCTTTTTATTTCTTTCATACTTGCTTTATCAAATCATGTCTTGGTTTGTTATTGCTATGGCTAGTGAGTAGTTCTCTATAAGTTTTTGGGTTTGAGTAAAGGTGAGGGTGATCTAGGAATGGTTTAGTTTGTTTAGAACTTGGGAATATTGATCTCTTACTTGTTAGAAGTTCTTAATGCTAGGATTGAAGTAGCTAATCAACTCCTTGAACTTGAATGATGCTAGCACTGAGAAGTGTAGTTAATGTTTGAATCTCTAATCAAGTTCTTTACATACTTAACCAATGAGAATTGATGTTTAAGGTGTTTAGTGGTAATAAGAACTTGTTCTTAAAGCATGTCTATCTTGAAATTGCCAATGAGAGTTGATGTTAATGCTTGATAGATGTAGGGTTATTATCATGAGAGTGGAGTAACTTGAATTGTTGTTCTTAGCCTAATAAATTATCACATGTTTGCTAAATGTTTCTGAACTGATAATTGATCACCCAAACCGAAACTCAACCCAAGGAACTTAGTTTTTAATCAATTGTCTTCAACCTTCTTATTGCTCTGTTTATGCTCTGTTCTTATTCTGCTTTTAATCTCACTTTAAAATTGTCTAAATCCTTGTTTAATTATGTTTAGAATCTGGATATCTTGTTAGTTGATAGTTACAAAACCCACAAACAAATTTGGTTGCACTTAGATTAAGGAAACACTTGCATTCTTAGTGTGTTTGATTTACCCAAGTGGATTGACACCTCAAAACTACAAATGACTAGGTTGTATACTTGCAGCTGAAGTAGTTGAAAAGGAACTTTTTATTCGTATCAAGTTTGGCGCCGTTGCCATCTTGGGTGTAAAATTAAGCCATTAGGATTTGGTGTTTGCTTGAGACTAAGTCTTTCGGTTACAGAGATACTAACCTTCTCTGCCTTGTTTCCCTTTGTTTTGCAGGTGAATGAACTTGAGGAGCAGGGGACCAACAAACCTTGTACCAAGAGTTGACGACATAAAAGCTCACGAAAGAGGAATTTCAAGGAGGAGAAGACAGCAACAAAGGCTAGCAAGAGTACAAAACAACATGGCTGACCAGCAGAAACAAGATGGGAATGTCTTTGAAAACAACCAAGGAAATGAAGGAAACAGACAAAACCATCCACCAAGGGTACATAGAGCCATTAGAGCATATGACGAACCAAGCATCAACGACTACCATTCTGGAATCATTGCACCAGCAGTGGAAAACAACAACTATGAAATTAAAGCAAGCATCATCAACATGGTACAAGGTAGCAAGTTCCATGGGATGCCAATGGAAGATCCACTAGACCATCTTGACAACTTCGACAAGCTATGTCGAACAGTCAGAATCAATGGGATCTCTGAAGATGCAATGAATATGACACTATTTCCATTCTCTCTTGGAGATAAAGCCCACCTTTGGGAGAAGAACCTTCCACCAAACTTAATCACCTCCTGGGATGAATGCAAAAGAGCCTTCCTATCCAAGTTCTTCTCCAAATCAATAACCGCAAGATTGAGGACTGAAATTTCAAGCTTCAAACAAAAAGCAACATAACAATTTGGGGAGGCTTGGGAAAGATTCAAAGGCTACTCCAACCAATTCACCATGGCTTCACTAAGGAGAGTCTACTCAGCACATTATACCGTGGCATACTGCCCAAATACAGGATGATGCTGGACACTGCTAGCAACTGCAATTTCTTGCAAAAATATGAAAGAGAAGCCATGCAACTGGTGGAGAATTTGGCAGTCAGCGACACAAACTATGGGGAAGACTATGACCGCACATACATAGAAGGAAGAGATAGAGATGATCAAAGGAGGGAAATCAAAGCACTCAACGAAAAGTTGGACAAGCTGCTCAAAGCAAACCATAGGAATGTTAACTTTGTGGGAGAATTTGATCAACACCAAGGATACCTTGAAGATGATGCTGAGATGAGTGTTGATGGACATGCTGAAAAGAACTAGATTGGAGGTCAAGGATTCAACAATGGCTTCAATCAGAACTATAGGAATCACCCCAACTTTTCCTATAGGAACAACAATGTGGAGAATCCTCAGGACCAGACATATCCACCATTCAAATCTCAAGGACATACCACACTACAAGGAAACATCCAAACAAAACCAGCATTCAACAACAGTGGAGGCTTTCAACAAAGGCAACCTTACAACAACAACCAAGGCAAATTCCAGCCACGACAACAATACAACCAAGGAACCTACCAAGGGAACTAACAATACCAAGGAAGTTCATCCAACCAAAGACAAGAAGATACCACCCAACAAATGATGAAACAAGTTTTGGAGAGCAACAAAAAACTGTAAAATGAATGGACTACAAGATTCGACCATCTAGCAGCAGAGTTTGCAAGCTTCAAGCAACAACTTCCTCAACAAGGATCATCATCAAACAGACCACCAGGCTTCCTACATGGAAAACCAGAACCAAATCCAAATGAATACATCAATGCCATTACATTAAGAAGTGGAAGAGAACTACCATCAAGGGAGCTCATTGGGGACAATGAGAAACAAGAAGGGGGGATGGACTTTGAACTTGAGAAGGAAACCATTGAGAATGATGCAGATCAAAGAGGAAGCTAAAGATATCAAAGGGAAAGGCAAGATATATGAAGAAACGAAGGAGAAGGCAAAATCCGGTTCAGCCTCTACATCCAAGGAGAAAATCTTTGTGCCACAAGCCTATGAGCCAAAACTCTCCTTTCGTGGAAGATTCAAAAAGCAGCTCTTAGAGAAGTATAGAGAAATCTTTGACAAGCAAATGGAGAATATTCAGCTCACCATGCCATTAATGGATGCATTCATGCTAGTACCCCAATACAGCAAATTTCTCAAGGATGCAATCAAAGACATAACAAAGGAGATGGAAGGCATGGTTATCTTAACCCATGAGTGCAGTGCTATCATCCAGAGAAGAACCATTCCCAGGAAGCTTGAAGATCCAGGAAGCTTCACCCTACCATGCGCTTTGGGACCACTCTCCTTTGAAAGATGTCTATGTGACCTTGGAGCAAGTGTAAGCTTGATGCCACTATCAGTAGCAAAGCGGCTAGGATTCACACGCTACAAGAAGTGCAAAATCTCACATGTATTGGCTGATAGGTTATTTAGACTCCCTGTGGGAATGCTTGAGGATATTCCAGTCATGGTCGGGAATTTCGAAATACCGACATATTTTGTGGTTCTGGAGATGGATGAAGAACTAAAAGACCCCCTGATCTTTGGAAGACCTTTTTGGCCACAGCTGGAGCCATCATTGATGTCAAGAAGGGGAAGATTGACTTGCACTTAGGAAAGAACCATATCCTTAAGTTTGACATCAATGAGGTGATGAAAAAAATAACGCTTCAAGGGCAAGCCATTTGGATTGAAACATTAGATGCTTTGGCTGATGAATACCTGGAAGAGCTAGCTATGGAGGACTCCCTGGAGATAGTCATGACCACCAAGAAAGTCGTGAGTGAGCTGGTGGACAAGGAAGGACAAGAGTATGCAAAACTCCTTGGCACTCGCAAGGCATTAAAAGGAAACGATCAATTCTTGGAACTTCCTCAAGAAGTCCACAGCATCAATTCCATGGAGGGAAAAGAAGAGACCAAACCAGCTGGCAATGGTGAGTCCATCCTAGATGACGACTGGTGTGAACTGAAAGCACCAAAGGTGGAACTCAAACAACTTCCGGATGGGCTAAGGTACGCTTTCTTGGGACCAAACTCATCATACCCTGTTCATAGTAAGTGAAAACCTGAATGGAAATGAACTGAACTTACTCCTTAATGAACTGAGAAAATATAGGAGAGCAATAGGTTATTCACTTGATGGTATCAAAGGACTATCACCAACTCTTTGAACCCATAGAATACATTTGGAAGATGAAACAATGACTTCAATTGAGCATCAAAGGAGATTGAATCCTAATTTGAAAGAAGTTGTTAAAAAAGAAATTCTGAAACTCGTGAATGCAGGAATAATCTTTCCTATTTCAGATAGCACATGGGTCTCACCTATTCATGTGGTTCCTAAGAAGGGAGGTATAACAATTGTTAAAAATGAGAAAAATGAACTAATCCCTACAAGCACTATAAACGGACATAGAATGTGCATCGATTATAGGAAATTGAACTCAGCCACCAGAAAAGATCACTTTCCTCTCCCATTCATTGATCAAATGCTTGAACGATTGGCAAATCGTCTATTCTACTGTTTTCTAGATGGGTACAGTGGGTTCTTTCAAATACCCATTCACCCTAATGACCAGGAAAAGACGACATTCATATGTCCTTATGGCACCTTTGCATATCGAAGGATGCCTTTTGGATTATGTAATGCTCCAACCACCTTTCAAAGGTGCATGATTTCAATCTTTTCTGACTTAATTGAAGAAATGGTTGAAGTTTTTATGGATGATTTCTCTGTATATGGTTCCTCGTTTGCTGCTTGTTTGTCTAACTTATGTAGGGTACTTCAGCATTGCAAGGAGACAAACTTGGTACTAAACTGGGAGAAATGCAACTTCATGGTGAAGGAAGGAATAGTACTTGGGCACAAGGTTTCAGAAAGAGGAATCGAAGTGGACAAAGCCAAAATAGATGTGATGATGGGACTGCAGCCACCGAACTCAGTCAAAGGGATAAGGAGCTTTTTGGGTCATGCAGGCTTTTATCGGCGGTTCATCAAAGATTTTTCAAAGATTGCAAGGCCATTGACAAGACTGCTGTGCAAGGAGACATAGTTCGTCTTTGATGATGAATGCCTCAAAGCGTTCCATACGATCAAGGATGCCCTTGTGAGTGCACCCATAGTTCAAGCTCTAGACTGGGATCTCCCTTTTGAGAAAATGTGCGATGCCAGCGACTATGCAGTTGGAGCAGTCCTAGGCCAGAGGAAGGACAAAAAGCTTCATGTAATCTATTATGCAAGCAGGACCTTGGACGATGCTCAAGTCAGATATGCAACCACAGAGAAGGAGCTCTTGGCAGTGGTGTTTGCATTTGACAAGTTCTGATCATATTTGGTGGGAAAGTGGTGGTGTACACAGATCATGCATCATTGAGACACTTGTTGGCTAAGAAGGATGCTAAGCCAAGGTTGCTACGATGGATACTTCTGCTTCAGGAGTTTGACCTTGAAATCCAAGACAAGAAAGGAGTTGAGAATGGAGTGGCTGATCACTTATCAAGGTTGAGGATTGATGAAGAGTTACCAATTGATGATTCCCTGCCGGAAGAACAACTCTTGCTCATCTAGATTTTAAAATACGGATATAAGATGACCCTGAAGATAGAAGAAGTAAAAAGCTTGAAAGAAGAGAATCTGCCTTGGTATGCAGATTTTGTCAACTACTTGGCCTGTGGAAAGGAGCCACCAAACCTCAGCAGCTACCAAAGGAAGAAGTTTTACCGAGATGTCACTCGATTTTATTGGGATGAACCATACTTATTCAAAAAATGTTCAGATGGTCTCTACAGGAGATGTGTTCCAGAAGAAGAGATAGAAAGGATCTTGTATCACTGCCATTGTTCAGATTATGGATGACACTTTGCATCATTCAAGACCGCAACAAAAGTGTTACATTTAGATTTTTGGTGGCCCAGCCTGTTTAAGGATGCTCACAACTATGCATCAAGGTGTGATGTTTTCCAAAGGAAAGGTAACATTGGGAAGAGAAATGAAATGCCACAGAACCCCATCTTGGAGGTTGAGATATTTGATGTATGGGGGATTGACTTCATGGTACCTTTCCCATCCTCCAATGGAACCAATACATTTTGGTAGCAGTAGACTATGTGTCCAAATGGGTGGAAGCTATTGCAAGTCCCACCAATGATGCTAAGGTGGTCATTAAGCTATTCAAGTCAATCATATTCCCACGATTTGGCATACCAAGGGTTGTGATCAGTGATGGAGGCACTCACTTCGTCAACAAGGTGTTTGAGAGTCTTCTTAAGAAGTATAGAGCACAAGGTAGCTATACCATATCATCCTCAGACCAGCGGACAAGTGGAGGTTTCCAACCGGCAAATCAAGGCCATATTGGAGAAAACTGTTGGGAGCTCAAGAAAAGATTGGGCCAAGAAACTTTTTTTTTTTGGGGCATACCGGACAGCCTTCAAGACACCTATCGGCACAACACCTTTCAACCTCTTGTAAGGAAAGTCATGTCACTTACCAGTAGAGTTGGAGTACAAGGCAATGTGGGCAGTGAAGCTACTGAATTTTGACATCAAGACTGCAGCTAAGAAACGCCTCATCCAGCTCCATGAGCTTGACAAAATACGGTTGGATGCTTATGAAAGTTTGAAGATCTACAAAGAGAGGACAAATGCATTCCATGACAAGAAGATTGTCAAGAAGGAGTTCAAGGCAGGAGACCAAGTTTTACTGTACAACTCCCGATTGAGATTGTTTCCCGGGAAACTAAAATCGAGATGGTCTGGCCCCTTCTTAGTCAAGGAAATACGACCCTATGGAGCCGTCGTTCTACTCAACAAAGACGGAAGTGAGTTCACAGTGAAAGGACAAAGGCTCAAGTTCTACTCAGCGTCAAACCCCGTGGAAGAGGAGATATCGATTCTTCTCACGGAACTAACCACAACCTAAGAAGTAAGAAAGTCAAGCTCGTGACATAAAAGAAGCGCGCTTGGGAGGCAATCCCATGTTATCCTTTGTACATATGGTGTTAAATTTTCTATCTTTAGTTTGATTTATGTGTGTTTGTGTGATTTCACGTTTGTTTTAGTTTCATATGTGTGTTTTCAGCATGAGGGAATAAGCTGGAACAGGGATGGAAAGATCCGCATCACGGAGAAACCGTTGCAAGAAAAAGCACCTCACATCGAGTGTCTACAACGAGGTGCATAACTCGCTGGTAGAAATTGCGAGACGAGCTTTCCCGCAGCGGCATGTACAGCGAGGGCTGTAAGTGGCTGCAGGAAAGGGATACCTCACAACGGCATCCGGCAGCGAGGGCCGTAAGCCGCTGTGAGTTCATTTGCGGAAGTCGATTTCCCACAGCGGCATGCGCAGCGAGTTCATGCAGCCGCTGTGGAAAAAGGGACACCTCACAGCGGCATCTGGCAGCGAGTGCCTGGAGCCGCTGTGAAGGATTTGCGGGGCGTATTTTTACACAGCGGCATGTATAGCGGGTGTCCCGAGTCGCTGCCAGGTAAGAACACCTCACAACGGCATCAGGCAGCGAGGGCCGTGAGCCACTGTGAGGCTATTTCACGAGTTTTAAAACTCTCTCTCTCGCGACCTCTCTTCTTCATCTTTCCAAAAAAAACTCCATTTTTCTCTCAAAGCTTCAAACTCTCTAAAATCTAAAACCGTTTTCATCAATTTTTGGGCTTGTGATTAGCGATTTCTCATCACCTACTCATCTAGAATCATTATCTTTCATCAAATCAAGCCAAGGTATGAGATTACAAAACCGTTGTTCTTCATAGTAAAATTTCAATTTTGGATTTGATGGGATTTGTGGCTCTATACTTGTTAATTTAATGATTCTAGACACACCCATGCTGTTAATTTGAAGAATCCATGGTTAGATTGTGCTAAAACTGATATCAAAATTCTAGGGTTCTTGATAAAACATTTTTGAAAATTGGGGAAAACGTGAATTGATTGTTCCTAAGGCTATGTTAGGATGTCTAGAGCATACTTTGCAAAAGGAGCAATATCAAATTCATGGTACATTGAGATTTTTGTGGAAAAAGAGAGAAATTCATGAAGAAAGTGATGAAAACTTTAAAGCTTTTGAATTTTGAGAAGAAAATGAGTTCTTGGTGTTTGCTTGGACACTGTAATAGCCTGAGTATAGAGTGATTGAGGTTGCATTGATTGAAAAATAAAATGCTCAAGACTTTAGGCATTACTTTTGTGATGATTGATTGAGAAACAATTTGATGGCTCTGAATTGTATTTGTGCAGATGGTAAGGAAAAAGGCACCAGAGCAATCAGCAACCAAGCACACAGACACATCGTCCAGGGAAAAAGCTTGCTGCTGCACAAGACGATGATGATGAGAGAGTCTATTTCTCGGGTAGCAGCACTGAAGAAGAAAGGGTACAGCCGACGGTGAAGAAGGGAAAAAGCAAGAAGCCGGCAGCGAAAAAGCCGAGGAAGAAGAAAAAGGGGAAGAGTTACACACTGGGTCAAGTGAGGACAAAGATTGGATATTACGACTGGGTAGCCACAAAGTTCAGGGATGCTGATATCTGCAGGAAGCTGGGGATATATGATGACGTCATGGTCATCATGAGGAGTCTCAGTTTGGAGAGATTGATGATGGAAGCTTATCCCGTTTATGAGATGCCGTGCCACCAGTTCTATTGCACTTTATAGATGGAGGAATTCATGACTGGACCAACGGAATCTGAAGGATTTGGTGCCATCACCTTTGTCTGCAATGGAAAGAAACACAGAGTGGGGTTCAAACAGCTGCCAGAGATACTAGGATTAAGAGATGAGCGGAACAACAGGCTGCCAACCCTAGACCTTCTCCCTACGGTATTGTGGAGCACGATCTCCAGGGCAGTCTACAAGACAGGAGAAATGAAGGACTCTGGCATTTCCCACACGGCCATCCCATACGTGGAAAAGCTGCTAGCCTACACCGTGTTTTCAAGGCGAGAGAACAACAAGGTGCTAGAAGAAGGGTTGAGGTTTATGGCGATGGGACTTCAGCCGGTATTGGGAGGCTTTGACCTTCCCGAGGTAAACCACTGGAACTATGATGAGTTGGGAGTTGTGGCTTACTTCTTCAAGAGGTTAATGGCTATTAGAAGGCAGGCGATGACATCTGTTGACAGGACGCCGGTATTCAGATTTGGGGGGATGTTGACTCCGATATTTCAGGCATTGCAAATCCCACTGGTCAACGGGGTTAGACCACAGCTGATAGATGAAGCCCTTCTGCGCAAGACCAACTTCATAGCTGGGAATATAGAGGACAGATTCGCATACACATTCAGAGCCAGCCACAACCTGACCGCGAATGTCCTCCTCCCGAACATTTCCATCACCACGCTGCGGAACAAGGAGAATGTCATGTTCCAGCCGGATCCACGGTACTACCACAACATTGCAGCTGACCCACTGGAAGCGCAACCGAGACCAAGGAAGAGGAGAGCATCTGAGAGAGCCTCACAGGGAGAAGGCACCACCAGCCAAGCGGAAGTTCCGACAGAGACAGGAGCCAGTTCTGATCAGGCTAGACCACCAAGCCCGATTTATGGGAGCGCAGGTTATTACCTCCATGCTTCCAATTAAGCAATTCAGGGTGCTCAGTTGCGCAAAGCTCACAGCTATATCAGGAAGCTGGAGCGTTGGAACAAGCTTCAAGACCGCACCATTGATAAATTGGTGGAAGCTGGACGAACAACGAAGGAGCTCTTGAAGAAGAAGTACAAGGAGAAGACAAAGGCGCTCCATCGTCAAGTTAAGTACTTGGCTTATATGGTGTCAGGGAAGAAGGGTCCGGTGGAAATGCCTCCCGGTTACCCGGAGAGTGAAGAAGAAGCAGATTCGGAGGATTTCCCGACTCGACACTCCTATCATGGAGGAGATGCCACCAGCTCATCCAGCAGAGCACCAGGACGCGCTTCCCTTGACGAGCGACGTCGCAGAGCTAGGCGCTACATCCCACCACCATCTCCCGGTTCCATAAATGAGTCCCTATCCTTGGATGAAGACGAGGAGGACACCGCACCTCCTAAATACTGAGGTAACATCACCACTTTGTACATAGTTTCTGTTTTGTGTTATTTTTAATTTATCATCTTTAACTTCCCTTAATTTGCTTTCACACCGAGACGGTGCAAAGTAAGTTTGGGGGGTGATCAATTAACCATCGTTTTTTTGTTTTTTTTAGTCTTTTGTGTTTTGCATTGTTAATATATATGATTTCAGGAAAAAAACCAAAAAAATTAAAAATTTTGAAAAAAAAACAAAAAGAAAAAGGCATGTAGTTTCATATTTATTTCTCTTTTAGGATTGAGTCTAGTAGCATTCTAGATTGCATTTGAATAGGAGACAATAATATAATTTCCTTGAAAGAAATCTAGATTTTAGAACTCAAAATGATGCCCTTGTTAATCATAGTATGTTGCTTAAACCACTATTGAAACACTTGCACATTTCGAGCTTTGATCACACCACTCAAATCTATTTGTCTTGTTTGATACTCTCAACATTGAAACCAACTCATCTATATTGACTTAAATGAACTTAAACTTCTCACTTATGGGTTTTTGATGCTTGATCAGGTCACCATATACACATTTGCATTATCTTTTACCACATTTTTACCACCCTTTGTTAATCCAAGTGGCCATTCTCACTCTTAGGATGGTTTCCACACCATAGAACCCTTCCCTTTCCTTTTAAACCTTCATTTAATTGATTGAGTGAGGCCTCTTTTTGATAATGCTAACATGTGTAAAAGGTTAAAAGTATAAGAACGACAATGATTAGCTCTCATAGGCTAGTCTATGAGTTCACTTTTTGATGGGCATTTGGGGTATAAGCCCTTGAAAATGGGATTGTGAGTGAAATAAAAGAAAGAGTGAAATGGGGAGTAAAAGAAAAAGAAAGAACCAAAGGGCTTGTGAAGGGAAACACTTGGGAAGTTGAGATAAAAATTGGAAAACTCTAAGTTTGAAATAAAAAGAGATCAAAAGAAAAAGAGTCTTATGAAAAGAATAACTTCTCAAGACCAAAAAATGAAAAAAAGTCAAATGGTTGAGTTTGGGAAAGAAAGGAAGATTGGTTAGTGATAGGATTTGAAACACAATTGGGTAAGACAATGGGAGTTAATAATTGTATGCATAAATTGTTATTGTCTTGCCACATTTTACATAATGTCTAGCATTTCTTTTCCTTGAGAGTTAGCCACCAAAAATGAAATCAAGGCCCTCCTCTAAACACCATTTGAAGCCTTTTTATACCAAGCCAATTGATTGAGATCAAATCTCCATTTGTGAGACTGCACTTTGATGAATAAATGAATTTAAGAGTTGGTGAAATGTTGAGTTGGTAGATTTTTGACAATGTGCTTAAGAGAATAAGATTTGGTGTGTTGATTAGCCTAGAGAAATTAGAGTGGATTAGATTGTTTATTCATGCAGCATACTATCATTTTCTAAGGACATCATGTTGAGGGCTTGCTAAATTTCTTTGGTTATGAGTCTCCAACTTCAAACCTCTTCCCCTTTGTTCTCTTTGTTGTTTGCTTGAGGACAAGCAAGGAAACAAGTTTGGGGGAGTTGATGTGTTGTGTTTTTAAGTGAATTTAATCATGATTTGGAGTGTGTTTTAGCTTTAGGAAAAGCATTTAGGCATTGTTAGGAGTGCATGTGCATTGTTTTTCTCTTTTGTAGGTGGTGGATTACATGATGAAGCACCAAGGGACAAAGGAGGAGGTAGGGACCAAAAGAGCACTCAAACAAGGTGGACAAACAGCTAAGGATCGTGGAAGGACCTCTACATCGGCTACCCACAGCGATTGCACGAAGTCGCTGTGGAGGATGTATGGGTCAGGACAACTACAGTGGCACCCCACAGCGACTCCACCAAGTCGCTGTGGAGGATTTGCGGACGACCAGTTTCCACAGCGACCCGTGCAGCGAGAGGACGAACCCGCTGTGGATCAGTACACCTCACAGCGGCATCAGGCAGCGAAGGCCTCAAGCCGCTGTGAGGGATTTGTGAGACATGGAATTCCACAGCGGTATCCACATCGAGTGCCAAAAGCCGCTGTGGAACGAAGACATCTCTCAGCGGCATTGCACTGCGAGGGACGCAAGCCGCTATGAGACCAACGTTTCCCACATGCTACTTTTTCTTTTTTCTTTCGGCTTGTAGACCCTCCCATGTGGTTGTGGTAGACCATTGCACGTTTTTATGTTCTATTTAAGGGCTCTTGATGTGTTAGAAGAGCCATATCACCTCTTGTAACAATTCACTACAAACAATTTAGTTTTCTTGATCTTTTATTGCAATTTGAGTTGTGTTCTTGAGTTCATCTTCTTGTTCTTCTTATTTCTTTCATACTTGCTTTATCAAATCATGTCTTTCTTTGTTATTGCTATGGCTAGTGAGTAGTTCTCTATAATTTTCTGGGTTTGAGTAAAGGTGAGAGTGATCTAGGAATGGTTTAGTTTGTTTAGAACTTGGGAATATTGATCTCTTACTTGTTAGAAGTTCTTAATGTTAGGATTGAAGTAGCTAATCAACTCCTTGAACTTGAATGTTGCTAGCACTGAGAAGTGTAGTTAATGTTTGAATCTCTAATCAAGTGCTTTACATACTTAAAAAATGAGAATTGATGTTTAAGGTGTTTAGTGGTAATAAGAACTTGTTCTTAAAGCATGTCTATCTTGAAATTGCCAATGAGAGTTGATGTTAATGCTTTATAGATGTAGGGTTATTATCATGAGAGTGGAGTAACTTGAATTGTTGTTCTTAGCCTAAGAAATCATCACATGTTTTCTAAATGTTTCTGAACTGATAATTGATCACCCAAACTGAAACTCAACCCAAGGAACTTAGTTTTTAATCAACTGCCTTCAACCTTCTTATTGCTCTGTTTATGCTATGTTCTTGTTCTGCTTTTAATCTCACTTTAAAATTGTCTAAATCCTTGTTTAATTATGTTTAGAATTTGGATATCTTGTTAGTTGATAGTTACAAAACCCACAAACAAATTTGGTTGCACTTAGATTAAGGAAACACTTGCATTCTTAGTGTGTTTGATTTACCCAAGTGGATTGACACCTCAAAACTACAAATGACTAGGTTGTATACTTGCAGCTGAAGTAGTTGAAAAGGAACTTTTTATTCGTATCATAAGCCATGTGGAAATCGAATCATCATCTTGAAGCAACACACATCGTGACGTTCGTCGTCATCCACCCGTTTGTCGGTAGTCATCGCTTGACGGATCATGTCCATTCGGCTCGCATGGATAACATGTCCGTTCTGTAACTCCCCGATGAGTTCGCCCAAGTTCGGCAGACACCTTAGGCAGATATCTTTTTCCGCAGGAATAAGAAAACAGAAGAAAATATCAGAAGGTCAGCAAACAACAAGCATAAACGATGTGAAACTAAACGACCAAATCTGCTACCGAGTTTTCCCCATTTCAATTTTATCAACAGAATACAATCCCCTTCAATGGACGCCTCGTCAATCAATACATAGAAAAAATGATGTCGCCATTGGGGATCGTGATTTTCGAAATTCGAGACAATTGTCCGATGCGTGAAAGGCCGGAGATAATATTCAGGACCACCGTGTATCGAAACCACGGTCAAAATATTCCTAAAATGTAACACTCGGAGCTCAATATCGCATTCAAAACTGCGAACTACCGTTCCAATCAAATGCCGCAGACTTCAAGCGGTGATCTGCGTAAGCGCCAATCCATGACGCCAAAGGTATCGGATTATAAGCCCATGTACCGGAAACCAGAGGAAGCACGACCTGAAGAAATACTCGTACACCGAGAAATAACCTTTGGGCGGAGAATCGACTCGGTCGCGGGAAGACGGCACCTTGATCGTCACAATGTCGGGAATTCCGAAATCCCGCCGAAGCTTATCGGTCGACTTTGCCGTACATAAAGTCGAACCTGGAGGATTCGGAGTCTCTTTCTTTTTTCTCGGATGAGCTACTTTCGGTCTCTCTGGAGAAAGGTCCCAGTGACACAAAGCTTCCTCCCGACTAACGCGGATATCCTCGAACTCTTCCTTGATTGTAGCATCGAAGCACCGACCACTTTTCGGAAACATGGCATCCGCTTCGGCCGAAGAGCATGGTCGACTAGCGCGAGACCTAGTCGACTGCCAGACCTCGGAAGACTCCCCTTCGGAAGAAAAATTGGTAAGGCCGCGAGTCAATGCATATTTCGTCATAGTGCCACCACCGTTCACCAAAAAACATCTCAAAAAAGAAGTCTAAACTTGGAAAAGATCCAAAGCTTCAAATTTCACAAGAATGGAGAAGAAACTTTGACAAAAATCACAAAAGCTAAGAGGAAGTTAGAGAGAGAAATTACCTTTGAGTTATTCTCTTTGGGAATGAAGGAGTGAAAATGAAGTGATAAGAAGTGAATACTTATAGATTTTACAAAGGCATGAAGTTTTGGGATGATTACACTTAAGCACTTAAACACAAGCATGCTTAAGCAGAAATATAAAACCGAACCGAAATTATCGAACCGAAACCGAACCGAAGTTTTATGAACCGAAACCGAACCGAACCGAGGAAAAAAACCGATTGGTAGTTTTTTTAAAAACAAAAAAAAACCGAAAAACCTAATAACCGAACCGAAGAATCGAAGTCCCTGGCCTATTATTCATTATTGTAGACTTGTAGTTGTCGATCGGTTTTAATTTTCATAAAAATTTCAATCTTCCAATATATATATACTTTTGTCAGTTTGTGTTTGTGTGTTTGATGTATATATATATATATATATAGTCTTGGAATATAAAATCGAACCGAAATTATCGAACCGAACCGAACTGAAGTTTTATGAACCGAAACCGAACCGAACCAAAGAAAAAAACCGATCCGCAGGTTTTTTAAAAACAAAAAAAAAACCGAAAAACCGAGTAACCGAACTGTAACCGAACCGAAGAACCGAAGTCCCAGGCCTAAGAAGAATCATGATAAAGCTAATCATGATTAGGCATGGTGTCGGAATGAACTCGGCTTTCCACAAGAAAATCAATTACGGTCGAAGTACGACGAACGGTTCAGACGATCCGTCGCCGCAAACGGAAAAGCGATAAAACAAAAAATGGCCGAACCAAGTCTTTCGGACAATTGTTTTTGCCTCAAATACTAAAGAACCTCGCCACCATCGTACCCGAGTCTGAGGAGCTGGGGGGCTAACTGTTGGGGTCAAAATCCCCCTCGGCGAAAACAATAGCCAAAAACACGATCGGAGGATCGGACATGGATGTTTATCATATTTCGTACGAACGGAGCTTCGTATAATCAAATTTTTATACAAAGCACTTAGTGCCGATGACTTCGTATGAATAACATTCTATACGAAAAGCTCCAAACGGATAACATTTATTACGAAGCGCTTCATGTCGATGGCTTCGTATGAATTACATTTTATACGAAAAGCTCCAAACGGATAGCATTTCATTCGAAGCGGACAAAACTGTTCACCAAAACATCTGAATGGATCGATCGGATAAACACATCCCTCGATAGAAACTACGGATAAACGAAAATTTCGAACAAGAGACTTCCGAGCTAAACCCGCTCAGAATTTTCAAGCTGAATCAGCTCGGATCCGAGCTAAACCAGCTCAGATTTTTGAGCTGAACCAGCTCGGAATCTTCAAGCTAAACCAGCTCGGATTTCTGAGCTGAAACCAGTTCGGATCCGAACATCTCCTTTCTCTTTTCCCGAACACAATCCATTCTTTCGGGAAGTTCCGAGCTGAATGCATCCCTTGGAAACTTCCGAGCTGAATTTACTTCTCAAACTTTCCGAACGGATATTCCACTTAGATCGTATGATCGAACATTTGTCGATATCTCCTTCTTCGGCTGCGCAACTAGCCGCAATCCATTTTCGGAAACATCGACTAATCCGTTCCTAGCCGTTAAATCAAAATCCTCGGATAAAGTTAGAAGAAATACGAATTTAGGCCCAACATACAAGATTCGTATTTCCGAGACTTTGGGCCAAATCAAGAAATCTATTCTCAAACGGACTCGGACCTTCCGTTTCGGGCCCATTCGGTAAAATAGGTTAAGCCGCGGAAAGATAGTCGCCAAAAGAATAAGATAAACACGAATAAGTGAAGATGAAGATATTTCCGAGCAGAAGAGAAAAATCCGAGATGAAAATGTAAATCTTAACGGAAATAGAAGAAGACGATAACAGGAAGATTTCTGAATATCTTGCGGACGCGGATCCTCGAAGCTGACTTGCCGCAGCTATAGAAGGAGATGTTATTCCTACGATTTAGAGATAGCAAAAAACCCTAGCATCTAGACTTAAGAGTTTAGCAATTTTCTTAGACTCTTTTGTTCTTTGTACTCTCTATTCCGATTTAATATCAATAAAATATCCTCTGAGTTCCTATTTCGGTGTGTTTACTTTTGAGAATTATGTTCCCTAAAAGTTTGCTCTGCAAGTTTTGACAGTGCGAGTTCCGACTCTCACAGATGATGCCACAACTATTTCTGCCGAGGGAAATGATGATGAGACCGTTCCTTTTGAAGGATCATCAGCTGCCCAAACAGAATCATTCGCTAATGTTTTCCCAACTCGGTCCACTGAAGCTACATTCGAATTCGCAGGCAAATTGCGGAGCCGACCCGAAGATCAAGTTTATCATCCCCGGACCAATGGATCGGCCTTGGACTCCGCCATCTAGTTGTTGGGATTGTGTCCTGAAATCACATTGTACTTACTCTAAAGATAGTTGTATTGTCGAGATCGGACAATTCATGTGATACTGGGTAGTCATAATGTTTTGCTAGAAACTGCTTATGACAAATGAGTTGTAACTCATTTCTGGTATCGTGTGAACCTACAGGGTCACACACCTAAGCAAGTTGGATGCACTTGGTATAGGATTGATCATTGGCATATGGTTCGATCAATGTGTATTGGATACACATTGATATCGTGTTTTAGGAGGTGTATCGATCGACACTCTTGGGTGCGTCGATCGATACAAGATGTGTGTCGATCGACACCATTGTGTGTATCGGTCGACACAAGGCCGGAACCGAAACTGATGTTTCGGTTTACATCGAGGACAATATATATAAACGCTTGTGTGTTTCGACCTCGTGAGGAGAGCCGTCGCAGACAGTTTTTCTTGACAGAAAAACTGATCCTCTTTCTCGAATAAAACACAGAAATCCCAAGAGATCTGATTCCCGACGCTAGAATCCCGGCGGATTCCAGCTTGTGTGCGTGTGGACTACGATAGAGGCGAGGCATCTGAATCGCTCCTGATCTCGTCTTACCTGATTCATCTTCCGCTGCCAGAACAAGGTAAACACGAGATCTTTGATTCAATTACTTAAACCCTGAGATCCTAGGCTCGGAATTCAGACTTAGGGTTGCCTAATCGGATTAGGAACTGCTAGGAATTCCAACAGTGGTATCAGAGCCTTAGGGTTTTCCATTGAATCAACCTGTTTAATTGAATTTGATGATTTAGATTCGCAAACTAGGTTGTTTGATTAAGAACAGGTTAGATCGATTCAGATCGAAAACGATTCTGTGTTTTCGCAGAGTGTCGGTCGACACAGACCTTTCGATTGGATAAGTCGGTTCAATTGGATTGGACCGGTCATCGCAATTAGTTGAAAATGTTTAAAACGGTTTATATTGGATGAATTGGTTCAATTGGATTGAACTAATTATCCCAATTTATATAAACCGATTGATTAAGATCAATTTGATCTGATAAATCGGTTCAATTGGATTGGACCACTGTCTTCGGTTTGGGTCTATGTCGACCGTCACACATGGGTTGTGTCGATCGACATGACCGGTTAAATGAACCAGGTTAATTGGATTAACCGGTTATTGAAGTCCGGTTTTATTTGGTGGTGTCGATCGACAGACATGGTCTGCGTCGATCGACACAGTGCTCGCAATTCTGGTTATTGAACCTTGAATTTGCAGAAGCCAAACTAGACTTAAACCTTGATCAAAGCTTAGCTTCAATATGGTCAACTGTCAAGACTCATTTCATTGTGTGATGGTCTAGCCAAGAGCTTGGTGTCCACAATTACATGAGTAAGGCAGGTAATTATGTTGATGGACTTGCAGTGCTTGACATCAACAATTACATGACCTAAGAGATTGATATGCTAACCTTTCAGAGTTTAGTTTCCTCAACAAAATATCAAGTAACCTTGATGTCTTGCCCAAATCTTGTCTATTGTCAAGACTTGTGTCGTTTGTTGGATAGCCTTGGATTCCTTGGTATCCACTACTACATGAGTAAGGCAGGTGATCATTCATAGACTTGCAGTGCGACTATCAATGATCACAAGACTAAAGAGATTGGTTTACTTGACTGGGCCATCAGAAGTTCTGGGCCCAGAGACGTCAGAGTAGATGAGACATGGATTGTCTTATCTGCGACCAAGAGTTGTACTGGGTACAATTAGCAATGATTTGCTTACCTAGATAACTAAAATTTGGGTGATGACGAGTCGTCCACTCAGATTTTGGTGAAGTATGGGTCTTGGATCATTATATTCATTGAGGAAACATTGTTTGAATATAATGCGAGTTTTCTTATTAGATAAGACTTCTCATGGAATGCATAACTAAATCTTTGTTTTTCTTAGATTTTTGCTTATGTCTGAGACTACTTTCTCGTTGCGATCCGTCCTTAAGAAGGACAAGTTAAATGGATCCAACTTCCTGGATTGGTATCGGAATTTGAGATTAATCCTCAAGCAGGAGAGCAAGGACTATATCCTTGAGAAAGCTCTTCCAGAAAGGCTTGGGACCAATCGCTCGAATGCAGTATATGATGCTTGGAATAAGCATTATACTGATGTGGTAGATGTGCGTGGTCTGATGTTGGCTACCATGAACTCAGACTTGAAAAGTCAATACGAGAACATGGAGTCGCCAATAGAGATGATCACCAGCCTGAAACTGAAGTTTCAGGATCTGGCACGAGTTGAGAGATTCCAGATGGTGAAGTCTCTCACTGGGTGTAAGCTACCAGAGGATGCTCCAGTAAGTCCTCATGTCATTAAAATGATAGGTTACATTGATAACCTGGGGATACTGGATTGTCCTGTCAGCTTGGAGTTGGCTACTGACATCATTCTGCAGTCACTGCCGTCAAGTTATTATAAGTTCATAAAGAATTATATCAGGAAAGGCTTGACGAAGACGTTGACTGAGCTGCATGGCATGCTCAAGACAGCAGAGCAAAACATCAAAAAGGGTAAAAGATTTGAGAAATCTTGTTTAGACAAGGGTGATGGCAAGGCCGTTCAGATTTGGAATCGGGATAAACATGTGTCATCTTTTAAGTCCAAGTCAGGCCCATCTGATGTTGATAAATGCTGCTACTGTAAAGAGTTTGGTCATTGGAAGAGAAATTGCATTAAATTCTTGGAAGATTCACAAGAGATGGAGAAGATGTATGGTACTTCTTCTTCAGGTATTGTGTTATTGTTTCAAGTTCTACATGAGTATTGGATACTAGTTGTGGTACTGATATTTTTCGAAATATGCAGGACCTAAGCGACAGTAGAACGTTGAAGAAAGGACAAGTGGAACTGCATGTCTGGTATGAAGCAATGGTTGCTGCATGAGCCGTAGAGATTCTCCACTTGTAGGAGCCTTTCATACTTGGTTTTAGAAATTAAGTAATTGCTACTATGTATCTGCCTTGTGCAGAAATGTCTTTCATTTTCTTGTAAGAATTTTCATTTTGATAAAAGACAAGTTTTGTTCTTTAGATCCTAATGAAATATTCTATGGTAGCACCCCGTTTGGAATGGGTTTTATATCTTAAACCAATGTACGATTGTACATATAACATAAATACCAAACGGTTTAAGTCTGATGACTTGAACTTGATTTTTCCTTAGCACAGTCGTTTTGACCACATAGAGTGAAGCGGATTCAGAAGTTCCATAGTTTTAGGCTCATTTGATTATTAATCATATGAGGTATGAATTCTGCTCACTGGGCCAAATGACTAAGGCCTTTTTAGCAGAGCTAAAAGAAAACGGGCCAGAGGCTTGTTGGGCCTTACACATACTGATGTATGCGGCCCGATGAGCATTAGTGCCAGAGAAAATCTTTTATACGTCATTACCTTTATTGATGACTTCAGTAAGTATAGATGTGAATGAAGTATAGAACCGATTTGACAGAAGTATTGAGATCCTCGATTAGATCGCGGAGGAAAATACTTGAGTCAAGAATTGGGTGATCATCTAGGTGAGTGTGAAGTCATATCACAGCTCTTTTCTCCTGGAAAACCTAAATGGTGTTTCTGAGAGAACGAATTGGATCTTATTAGATATGCTCCGATTAATGATGAGTCACAGGAATCTTCCATAATCCTTTAAGAAATACGCTCTAGAAAGGTCTGTGTTTGCGCAGAAAAGGGTTTCAATCAGAATCAATTGAAAGACACCACATTGGATGTGGACTGGAAGTTTTTCAAGTAAGTTGTTTCTGATAATTTGGGGATGAAAGCTAACAAGCTTGAACCCAAATCTGATAAGTTCTACCTCGCGGGTTGTCCTAAGAAAACCGAGGCTTACTACTTTTATAACCAATCCGAGAACAAAGTTTTATTGTCCGGAACTGTGTCTTTTGAGAAAGATTATACTTTCCAAAAGGAACAGTGGGAGTAAAAGTACACATCGAAGAAATTCGATAAACACAGGAGGCTGCTCAACCTGTTGAAGGAGAGCAGCGGTGAGATCTACAAAGTGTTGTAGGATCTACACCTGTGGAGCCTGAAATTCGCAGATCCGAAAGGATCCGTCACTAACTCGAGAGTGATTTCTCGTAGTCGATTGTCGTGATCTGTTGATCATTGAAAAGTGACGAGCATGCGAAATTAAAGAAGCGATGGCGAGCCCCAACTCCGAAAATTGGCTGGGTATGCATGTTAGCTTCACCGATCCATTTCTGGATTGAAGAAACATCTTGGAGTTGGAATCAACATTCTGATAATGTGGTCAAAAGTTTTGACTTGATCAGAAAATAAATGAAACCATGCATTTACAAGAAGACTAGTGGGAGCGTAGTTGCAATTCTCACACCGTATGTACATAATGTACTTAATCTCATGAACGACGTTCCGTCGGTCAAGTCTTGTGAGACTTGGGTCGGAAGTCAAATTTAAACAAAAGACATGGGAGTAGCCTCGTGAATTATTGGAATAAGAATCTATTGATATAGATTGGATAGGCTAATTGGATCGTGTCAGAATCCTTATATAGATAAGGTGTTGGACAGTTCCAATATGCATGATTCCAAGAATGGCTTCACACCAAAGGTCTTATGGCAATAATCTTAGCAAGATGAAGTGTCTTGGACACTGGCTGAGCTAGTATAAATCTTAGCAAGATGAAGTGTTTTGAACACGTACTGAGCTATTATTAATGAGTGTGATTGCTTATGCTGTTGCAATAGAATCCATCATGAATGCCATATTTTGCGCTCGTCTAGATGCAGCTTACGCATAAAGCAAGACGAGAAAATACCAATATGTTCCGGTAAAAGTCGTTGAACAGTTACCAGAGATATCCCAAGTGTTTGAGAAACACTAAGGATAGGTTCGTGGTGAACTGAGGAGAACCAGTTGAAAGTAGTTAGACGGACAAAGAAGATTCCCGGTTCCCACCTGGCATATCTCTTTGTCTGAATAACAGTGCTATCTGTTGGAAGGGCTCCAAGCAGTGGACCGTAGAATAGTGCTTTTATCTGAATGGCGGTGTGGTTTGTTGGAATTGTTTCAAGCAAAAACACCGCAGTCTCTCCCACAACCTAAGCACGAGATTTATTCTGTTGCTGTAGGTATAAGATATCTGAACAGATGATCTTGATTCCAGTGGGAGTTATTTTAGTTATGTTATAATCTTTATATAAACATGCTATGGCAATGTTTGTGTAAGTTAAAACTGACATCGGTATTATTTAATTATTGGATAATTAAGTAATGGTCCCAAAGTATTTTATGTTCATTTTATAGGTCATCAAGTTGAGGACTTGATCATGAAACCCTATAAGTAAAAGATGACATAAATTATGATTGTCCCTAGTCGAGATTGTCAAAGTGGGACACTGACAACCGCGAGAGACTAGCTTGTGAGGTGACTGTTGACTAAGTTTCATGGAGTCAATGATATCAGTATCACAGTCAGTCACATAGATATATGTTGGTGAACATATGATCGGACATGACCCGCTAATGAGAACTCTACAGGATAGTTATATCTGTGTCATGAGAGTTTCTCATTACGACTATAGAGTATAGTCCTTAGACATGAGTTCATCATGCTTTCTAGCATATGAATTGGTGCGCTTTGACCTTGTCAAACGTCGTTCCGTAACTGGCGGCTATAACGGCATTGCTTAAGCGTATCATGAAGTATGTGTAGAAACAGGGATGGAACAAGATGGGATTTGTCCCTCCTATAACAGGAGATAAATATCTCAGTGCCCATCGAAGATTTGATACTGAGAAAATGCATGGCCGTGCTCAAACGAGGTGATTGTCAGTCGTTTGTTTTATCAGTATAGATCAGAAGTTCGATGAACATGATATTGGCTATAATAAGGATGACACAGTTTCTTGCCTTATGCCATATCGAGATATAGCGACGAAGGGATTATAGGAATAGGTGATTCCAGTACAAGTGGGAGATTGTTGGGATTGTGTCCTGAAATCACATTGTACTTACTCTAAAGATAGTTGTATTGTCGAGATCGGACAATTCATGTGATACTGGGTAGTCATAATGTTTTGCTAGAAACCGCTTATGACAAATGAGTTGTAACTCATTTCTGGTATCGTGTGAACCTACAGGGTCACACACCTAAGCAAGTTGGATGCACTTGGTATGGGATTGATCATTGGCATATGGTCCGATCAATGTGTATTGGATACACATTGATATCGTGTTTTAGGAGGTGTATCGATCGACACTCTTGGGTGCGTCGATCGATACAAGATGTGTGTCGATCGACATCATTGTGTGTGTCGGTTGACACAAGGCCGAAACCGAAACTGATGTTTCGGTTTACATCGAGGACAATATATATAAACGCTTGTGTGTTTCGACCTCGTGAGGAGAGCCGTCGCAGACAGTTTTTCTTGACAGAAAAATTGATCCTCTTTCTCGAATAAAACACAGAAATCCCAAGAGATCCGATTCCCGGCGCTAGCATCCCGGCGGATTCCAGCTTGTGTGCGTGTGGACTACGATAGAGGCGAGGCATCTGAATCGCTCCTGATCTCGTCTTACCTGATTCATCTTCTGTTGGGAATGTCCTGAAATCTACCGTACTATCTCTAGAAAGTATGATAAGTGTCGAGATCAGACATAAGTCATAAATACTGGGTGATCATGATGACTTGATAGAGCCCGCTCATGATCTATAAGTTTAGGACTTATTACCAGTATTGTATGATCCCTAAAGGTCACACACCATAGCTAACGGGAAAGTTAAAATGGAATTAATACAGTAAGATGCAAGGCATTTACTGTATTTGTACAGAGAATTGGGCCAGACAAAAGACAGTCTTTTGTCTGATTTGGGCCTTGGGCCCAAAAGCCTAATGAGCCATTAGTTTAATTACTTGGGCCCATATAAGGAAGAGGAGGCGCCAGAAAACCCTAAGGCTTCTAGTCTGCGATTTTTCTGAGCACCTGAGCCGTCTTCCTCTCTCTCTCTCTGTTGATTCCGAGCTTGGTCTAGCAGCCTGATCCGAAGCTTGTAAGCGTGTGGATACCTAGGAGGAGCCGGTGATCATCAGCTCTAACTGATCTCTTCATTCCTTTGATCAATCCGCTGCAATCACAAGGTAATGAATCTGATCTGTTTATGATTCAACTGCAAATCACCTAGATCCTAGATGATTATGTGCTAGGATGTAACCTGACAATTACACCATGAACACACATAATCCTTCAGTGGTATCAGAGCCTAGGTCATTAGGTTTTTGCTTTTGGATCTTTGAATGAATCGATTTGATATTGTTTGTTAATAGCATGAATCGAAAGTCAAAGTTGATTACTGGATATGAATCGTTTTTTTGTTCATAAGCGAATTGAAAAAGTCATGATTATAATCGTTTAATTTTGTCGTCATAAGCTGTTGACTTTTGTGTATGTCACAATCATAAGTTGACCTAGCTATTGAAATTAATCGCTTGTTGAAATTGCTGTATGAATCGCACATGTTGCTTTTATCTTTTAGTGACATGAAATCGATTTGGGCCAATTGTAATCGTAATCGCTTGAAAAACATTCGTTTGTTGACTTTGTTTGATTGTTTAATTGAATGAATTGAATTGGGGAAGCAAACAAAATCGTTTCGTCCTTTTGTGCAAGCATGAATCGATAATGCATAAGTCAAATTCAATTATTGAATGATTCGATTAAGAAAGAGTCAAAAACGGTTTTTTGATTCTTTAATATATGAATTGATTAATTATTTAATTAATATATGGTTTTAAGCCGTTAACCCAAATCGCGGTTTGCTGGAAATTATTTAATACAATTGGTATTATTTAATTTCTGGTTAAACCGGATTTAAATTCAAAAATTGAATTTTAACCTAAACCGAAGGCTGGTCTAAGTTTGATTTGGTTGGACCAAATAATTTAGAGCTGGTCTGGTTTAGTTAATAACCAGTTGGATTTATTAGTTAATTTGGTCTCGGACCAGAATTAATGAACCGACTAGGTTATGTCAAATTATTGGGCCAATTGGAATTCTGTGGTCTTGGACCAAGAATTGGGCCTATAATTTGTGACCCATCCGAAAACTTTAATAAAATATTAAATTAGAAATTTCTATTTTTAGTATATTTCTAAATTTAGAAAGTTTCTAAAATAAGAAAGTTTCCCAAAATAGTAATCTTCTATTTTTGGAAATAAAACCTAAAATCCTCAAAACCAATATCAAGCTTGGATGTCTTGCCCAATCTTGTCAGCTACTTAACGCTTATTCAATTACAGATATGGCTTACAGTGTGAGGTGTCTGTTTTTGCGTAAGTAAAGTAGTATATAGTCACTAATTTCATTGGGAGTCCCAGACTTTAGTGATTATTTGGCTGTAAGAGATTGGTTTCCTTGACTGGGCCATCGGGAGTCCCGGGCCTTGAGACATCTGGTGAATTGGGCCTTGGGCCCAATCCACAACCGAGAGTTATATGGTTATAACTAGCTGTGTGTATGCTTACCAAGTAAAGCTAATTCCGGGTGACGGCCAGTGGCCCACTTTGGTTTTAGTTGAACATGGGTCTCGGAATCATTGCATTCTTATGAGGTTAAACAAAGAAATTTTGAATGCAATGCGAGTTTTCTTATAAGTTATTAAGATTACTCCTTTATGAACTAAATAACTAAAACTCTATTTATCTCTAAATTTCAGTTATGAATAGCACAAACAATCAAAACACTTTCTCGATCCGGTCTGTCCTTGAGATGGACAAACTGAACGGATCAAATTTCTTGACTTGGTCGCGGAACCTGAGGCTAGTCCTCAGGCAGGAGAGAAAGGACTATGTCCTTGAGAGAGCTCTCCCCGAGAGGATCGGGTCCAATGCCTCTCATGCAGTATATGATGCTTGGAATAAGCATTATAATGATGCGGTAGATGTGCGTGGTCTGATATTGGCTACCATGGACTCAGATTTGCTGAAGCAATATGAGAACATGGAGTCGCCAATAGAGATGATCAGCAGCCTGAAATTGAAATTTCAGGAGCAGGTAAGAGTGGAGAGATACCAGTTGGTTAAGTCTCTCACTAGCTGCAAGCTACCAAATGATCATCCAGTAAGTCCTCATGTCAGTAAAATGATGGGTTACATTGATAACCTGAGGAAACTGGATTATCCAGTTAGCCAAGAATTGGCAACTGAGATCATTCTGCAGTCACTGCCGTCAAGCTATGATAAGTTCAGAAGGAACTATATCAAGAAAGGCTTAACGAAGACGCTGACTGAACTGCATGATATGCTCAAGACAGTTGAGCCAAACGTGAAGAGTACCCTGTATAATCTCATGAAGGAGAAGGGTAGGTTTACTAAACCTAATGCTGACAAGGGTGAAGACAAAGTTGTCCAGATTTTGAATCATGGCAAGCGTGTGTCTTCTGAGCCCGAGTCAGATACCTCTTACGTTGGTAAGTGCTGCTACTGTAAAGAGACTGGGCATTGGAAGAGAGATTGCATTAAATTCATGGAAGATTATGAGGAGTTGAAGTTGATGTATGAGACTACTTCCTCAGGTATTCATGTTATTACTTCAAGTTCTACCTTATAGGTATTGGATACTGGTTGTGGCACTGATATTTGTTATAATATGCAGAGCCTAAGCAACAGTAGAACGTTGAAGGAAGGACAAGTGGAACTACATGTCTGGAAGGAGCTATGGATGCTGCCTCAGCAGTAGGGTTTTCACTTGTAGATGCCTTTGAGGCTTGGTTTTGTATTAAGCAATTGCTACAATGTACCTGCTTTAAGCAGAGTTGTCTTTCATTTTCTTGTAAGAATTTGAATGTTTTTCATTTTGATAAAAGACAAGTTTTGTTCTTTTGATCTTAATGAAATATTAATTGTAGCACCCTATTCAAGGAATGGGTTTTATATCTTAAACCAAAGAGTGCCTAAATGTAACATAAATACCGAATTGGTTTAAATCTGATGAATTAAACCTGATTTTTCTTGGCGTAAATATTTTGGTCACATAGAGTGAGTCGGATTCAGAAATCCCATAGTTATGGACTTTTGGGCTCATTTGATTGGATATCTTATGAGACTTGAATTCTGCTTACTGGACCAAAAGACAAAGGGCCCATCTTAGCCGAGCTAGAGAAAGGCCCAAAGGCTTATTGGACCTTGAACATACTCATGTATGTGGCCCGATGAGCAGTAATGCCAGAGAAAATTTCCTGTACTTCATTGTCTCTACTGATTACTTCAGTGAGTATGACTGTGTTCATTTGATGAGACACGAGTCGGAATTCTTTGAAATGGTCGAAAGAGTTCCAGAATGAGGTATAGAATCTGAGTGACAGAAGTATTGAGACTCTGGATTAGATCACGAGTGAGAATACTTAAGTCATTGATGGTGTGATCATCTGAATGAGTGTGAAGTCGTTTCACAGCTCATTTCTCCTGAAAACCTGGAGGTGTTTCTGTGAGAAAGAATCAGATCTTATTAGAAATGATTAAAGATGAGTCACACGAATCTTCCATGATATTCTTTAAGAATAACGCTCTAGAAATATCTAAGTTTACGCTGAAATAGTTCCACCAATATCAGTTGAAAGACACCACATAAATGTGGACTGGAAATGATCCAAATTCGTCTTTACTGAGTATTTGTAGTTGTGCTACTTCGCTGGTTGTCCTAGGGAAACCAAGGCTTGTTACTTTTTACGTCCATTCCGAAAACGAAGTTAGGTTGTTCGGAATTCTATTTTCTAAAAGGAAAGTTGCTTTCCAAGAAGAACAGTGGGAGTAAAAGTATAACTCGAAGAAATTCGAGAAATACAGGAGGCTGCTCAACCTGTTGAGGGAGAGCAGCGGATGGATTTACAGATTTCTGTAGAATCTACACCTGTAGAGCCTGAAGTTCGCAGATCTGAATGAATCCGTCACTAATCCGAGAGTGATTTCTCGTGATTAGTTGCCATGATCTGATGATCATTGAAAGTGATGAACCTGCGAAATTCACAGAAGCGAAAGTGAGCCCGGACTCCGAAAAATTATACTGTATGTAAGTTAGCTTCATCGATCCATTCATGGATAGAAGCAAACATATCGGAGTTGAAATCTTCGTTCTGTTGAAGTAGTCAAGATTTTGACTTGAACAGGAACGAAGTGGAACTGTGCGTTTACTAATAGATAAGTGGGAGCAATGTTGCATTTCTCAAAGTGTATGTCGATGACATACTGATTCTCGGAAATAACGTTCCAATGCTGCAGTCGGTAAAGGACTGGCTTGGGAGTTGTTTTTATGATTGACATGGGTAAAGCCACATATGTTCTTGGATTTTGGATCTAAAGATAAAGATCCAAAAGAGCTGGTAGGACAAAGTCAGGATTCTTAAATTGACAAAGTCCTACACGTTTTCAGCAATCCAAGAAGGGTTTTATGCCAATGTCACATGGCATTACGTTAAGCAAGAAACAGTGTCCTACGATATCTGCTGAGCTTGAATGCATGGATGAGATTCCATATGCGTCTGCAATTGGATCTATCATGTATGCCATGACACGTACTTGTTTTGATGTTGCTTTATTGTTAAGCAAGACAAGTAAAGACCAGTCAAATCCAGCAAAGAATCACTGGATAGACGTAATGAATATCCTCAAGTATTTGGAAAATACTTAGGATAAGTTCTTGATTTACGGAGAAAGTGAGGTGCTACAAGTCGGTAGAGTCTGAAAGGCAAGTTTCCAACAGACAAAGATGATTTCCGGTCACAGTCCGGTTATATCTTGTGTCTGTTGCTGACTCCATGACTTAAGCTGAACATTTCGCAGCTTGGGTAGCGGCGAAAGAGGTTGTTTGGAAAGAAGAGTTCATCACTGAACTTGATGTGATTCCCAGCATAGATGAGACTAGCTGCACATCAGAGGTCCAAACACCTTGAGGGTAGGTATAACCTATTCCGTGAGATAAATGACATAGGTGTTAAGTAGATCAGCAAGTTTCAACGAATGAGAACGTTGCTAATCTATTAACGAAGCCACTCCTTAGGCCTAAGCACGAGTCGCGGACTGTTGCTGTAGGATAAGTGAAATTAAGATGTAGTCTTAATTTCAGTGGGAGTTTGTAAAGGGCTTTATT
Organism: Orychophragmus violaceus; assembly: GCA_030180135.1. Taxonomy (NCBI): domain Eukaryota; kingdom Viridiplantae; phylum Streptophyta; class Magnoliopsida; order Brassicales; family Brassicaceae; genus Orychophragmus; species Orychophragmus violaceus. The sequence goes on along the minus strand of CM058234.1, from coordinate 62,258,461 downwards.
CAGTTGTTTTGAAAGGTTCATGTAAACATAATATTTTATGTTTATGAAATTTATGATTTCTGGATTATTTTAACTGTGATATAAATAATCGTTCCAAAATGATTCATGTCATTATATATGGGCCATCGAAGTGAAGGATCTTTCTTGTTAATCCTGATTCAATTCATCAGATTACTTGATCCTAAACATGCCAGATCTAGGTTCTCTTGAATAGAAACATAAGTAGATCTCACCTTTTACCTGTTTTGTGCAGCGGAAAGGAAGAACAGGTCAGAGATCAGAGAGCCACCGAGTGATAACTCCTCCAGAGGTTCACACACGCACACCAATCAGGAAGCAGGCTGCTAGGCCACTGGGAGAAACCGGCGCAGGGGAGAGAAAGAGATGACGGCTCACGTTAGGGTTAATCAGTCTGAAACTCGAGTTTTATGACACAAAACTCGTCCTGTTCCGTTTGGGCCATTTGGCCCAAATACCAATTAACTCGTCGGTGTTTGCGCATTGCATCGATCGTTGCACCTTATGCATCGATCGATGCACAATGGCTAAACCCTCTTATTCTCTCTAAGTATAGTAAATGCCTAGCACTTTTACCATACTCCTGCTAAACCGTTCCTACACGATTTCCTGTTAGCTTAGGCGTGTGACCCATATGGGATCATATAATAAAGGCAATAAGTCCAAGACTTATAGATCATGAGCGGACTCTAGCAAGCCATCATGACCCCCAGTATTATATGACTTATGTCTGATCATTGACATACTCTTACTTTCTAGAGACAGTACCGAGATTACTGGACACAATTCCAACAATCTCCCACTTGCACTGGAATCTCTGTATTCATAATCCTTTCGTCACAATATCTCGATTAGTCATAAGGCAAGATTGGTGTCATCCTTATAAAGCCTAATCTTGTTCATCGGACTCTGATTTGATACTGACAATCCAAACGACTCGGGAAAGTCCGTTTGAGCATGGCCATGCATTTTCCAGTATTCAAATCTCCGATTGGCCTAGAGATATTCACTCCATTTATATTGGAGGGACAAATTCCGTCTTGTTCCATCACTGTAAACTATTCATTTCATAATGTACCCAAACAAGGTCCTTATAACTATCGCAGAATGATAGCGTTAGACAATGATCAAAGTGCATCAGTCCATGTGCAGTCACATGCATGCGAACTCAGGTCTAAGGACTATACTCTATAGTCGTAGTAAGAATCTCTTATGACACAGATATAAATATCCTGAAGAGTTCTTATAAGCGGGTCTTGTCCGGTCGTATGTTCCCCAACATACACCTATGTACTGACTTTGATGCCGAGCATCTATGACACACTGAGACTTTGTCATAAGTCACGTACCAATCCAGTCTCACACGGTTGTTGGTGTTCCAATTTCAACAACCTTTGACTAGGGACAGGATGATATAAAACATCTATCAAATATAGGGTCTCATGATCAAGCTAAATGACTTCGATGACTCAAGATCAAGTCATTTACTTCGATGACCTATAAAATGGATCATATCATTTTGGAACGATTATTTCATCACAGTTAAAATAATCTTGAAATAATAATTTCATTATCAAACATCTCAAATGTTTTACAAGAACATATCAATAACTAAATAAAGCCCTTTACTAACTCCCACTGAAATTAAGACTACATCTTAACTTCACTTATCCTACAGCTACAGTCCGTGACTCGTGCTTAGGGCTAAGGAGTGGCTTCGTTAATAGATTAGCAACGTTCTCATTTGTTGAAACTTGCTGATCTACTTAACATCTCTGTCATTTATCTTAAGGTGTTTGGACCTCTGATGTGCAGCTAGTCTCATCTATGCTGGGAATCACATCAAGTTCATTGACGAACTCTTCTTTCCAAACAACCTTTTCGCCGCTTTCAAACTGCGAAATGTTCAGTTTAAGTCATGGAGTCAGCAACAGTGCCTTGCACCGCCAGACAGACACAAGATATAACCGGACTGTGACCGGAAATCATCTTTGTCTGTTGGAAACTTGCTTTTCAGACTCTGCTGACTTGTAGCACATCACTTTCTCCGTAAATCAAGAACTTATCCTTAGTATTCCTCAAATACTTTAGGACATACTTTAGGAAACTTGATTCTTTGCTGGATTTGACTGGTCTTTACTTGTCTTGCTTAAAATTAAAGCAACATCAAACAAGTACGTTTCATGGCATACATGATAGATCCAATTACCGAAGCATATGGAATCCTATCCATGCATTTAAGCTCAGCAGTTATCGTAGGATACTGTATCTTGCTTAACGTAATGCCATGTGACATTGGCATAAAACCCTTCTTGGATTGCTGAAAAACGTGTAGGACTTTGTCAATTTAAGAATCCTGACATTGTCCTACCAGCTCTTTTGGATCTCTATCTTTAAATCCAAAATCCAAGACTTTCGTGGCTATACCCATGTCTTTCACAAAACCAACTCCCAAGCCAGTCCTTTACCGACTGCAGCATTGGGACGTTATATCCGAGAATCAGTATGTCACCGACATATACTATGAGAAATGCAATATTGCTCCCACTTATCTTTTAGTAAACGCACAGTTCCATTTCGTTCCTGCTTAAGTCAAAACCTTGACTACTTCAACAGAACGAAGATTCCAACTCCGATATGTTTGCTTCCATCCATGAATGGATCGATGAAGCCAACTTACACAAAATGTAATTCTTCGGAGTCTGGGCTCACTTTCGCTTCCTTGAATTTCGCAGATTCGTCGCTTTCAATGATCATCAGATCATGCGAACATTCAATGATCATCAGGCTGAACTAATGACGAGAATTCACTCTCGGATTAGTGACTGATTCTTTCATATCTGCGAACTTCAGGCTCCACAGGTGTAGATTCTACAGAAATCTGTAAATCCTTCCGCTGCTCTCCCTCAATAGGTTAAGCAGCCTCCTGTATTTCTCGAATTTCTTTGAGTTGTACTTTTACTCCCACTGTTCTTCTTTGGAAAGTTACTTCCCTTCTTAGAAAACAGAATGGTCGTAAAAATACTTTTTACTCCCACTGTTCTTCTTGGAAAGTAATTTCCTTCTTAGAAAACAGAATGGTCGTAAAAGTACCGAGCCTTGGTTTCCTTAAGAAAACTTCGAGTTATGCTTTTACTCCCACTGTTCTTCTTGGAAAATAACTTCCCTTCTTAGAAAACAAATTGGACGTAAAAGTAACAAGCCTTAGTTTCTCTAGGACAACCAGCGAAGTAGCACAAGTACAAATACTCAGTAAAGACAAATTTGGATCGATTCCAATCCACATTAACGTGGTGTCTTTCAACCGATATTTGTGGAACTATTTTAGCGTAAACTTAGATATTTTAGAGCGTTATTCTTAAATTATATCATGGAAGATTCGTGTGACTCATCTTTAATCATTTCTAATAAGATCTGATTCTTTCTCACAGAAACACCTTCAGGTTTTCAGGAGAAATGAGCTGTGAAACGATTTCACACTCATTAAGATGATCACACAATCAATGACTTAAGTATTCTCACTAGTGATTTAATCCAGAGTCTTAATACTTTTTTCATTCAGATCCTATACTTCATTCTGGAACTCTTTTGACCATGTCAAAGAATTCCGACTTGTGTCTCATCAAATGAACACAGTCACACTCACTGAAGTAATCAGTAGAGACAATGAAGTACAGGAGATTTTCTCTGGCATTACTGCTCATTGGGCCACATACATGAGTATGTTCCAGGTCCAATAAGCCTTTGGGCTTTTCTCTAGCTCGGCTAAGATAGGCCCTTTACCTTTTGGTCTAGTAAACAGAATTCAAGTCTCATAAGATATTTTATCAAATGAGCCCAAACGTCCATGACTATGGGATTTCTGAATCCGACTTACTCTATGTGACCAAGACTTTATGCCAAGAAAAGTCAGGTTTAATTCATCAGATTTAAACCAATTCGGTATTTATGTTACATTTAGGCACTCTTTGGTTTAAGATATAAAACCCATTCCATGAATAGGGTGCTACAATTAATATTTCATTAAGATCAAAAGAACAAAACTTGTCTTTTATCAAAATGAAAAACATTCAAATTCTTACAAGAAAATGAAAGACAACTCTGCTTAAAGCAGGTACATTGTAGCAATTACTTAATACAAAACCAAGCCTCAAAGGGATCTATAAGTGAAAAATCCTACGGCTGAGGCAGCATCCCAAGCTCCTTCCAGACATGTAGTTTCACTTGCCCTTCCTTCAAAGTTCTATTGTTGCCCAGGCTCTGCATATTATAACAAATATCAGTGCCACAACCAGTATCCAATACCTTTAAGGTAGAACTTGAAGTAATAACATGAATACCTGAGGAAGTAGTCGCATACATCGACTTAACTCCTCATCATCTTCCATGAATTTAATGCAATCTCTCTTCCAATGCCCTGTCTCCTTACAGTAGCAGCACTTACCAACGTAAGAGGTATCTGACTCGGGCTCAGAAGACACATGCTTGCCATGATTCAAAATCTGGACAACTTTGTCTTCACCCTTGTCAGCTTTAGGTTTAGTAAACCTACCCTTCTCATTCATGAGATTGTACAGGGTACTCTTCACGTTTGGCTCAACTGTCTTGAGCATATCATGCAGTTCAGTCAGCGTCTTCGTTAAGCCTTTCTTGATATAGTTCTTTCTGAACTTATCATAGCTTGACGGCAGTGACTGCAGAATGATTTCAGTTGCCATCTCTTGGCTAACTGGATAATCCAGTTTCCTCAGGTTATCGATGTAACCCATCATTTTACTGACATGAGGACTCACTGGATTATCATTTGGTAGCTTGCAGCTAGTGAGAGACTTAACCAACTGGTATCTCTCCACCCTTATCTGCTCCTGAAATTTCAATTTCAGGCTGCTGATCATCTCTATTGGCGACTCCATGTTCTCATATTGCTTCCGCAAGTCTGAGTCCATGGTAGCCAATATCAGACCACGCACATCTACCGCATCATTATAATGCTTATTCCAAGCATCATATACTGCATGAGAAGCATTGGACCCGATCCTCACGGGGAGAGCTCTCTCAAGGACATAGTCCTTTCTCTCCTGTCTGAGGACTAGCCTCAGGTTCCGCGACCAAGTCAAGAAATTTGATCCGTTCAGCTTGTCCATCTTAAGGACAGACCGGATCGAGAAAGCGTTTTGATTGTTTGTGCTATTCATAACTGAAAATTAAGATAAAAGGATTTTAGTTAATATGTTCAATATGATTAATCTCGTATTAAAATTAATATGATTAATCACGCATTATATTCAATAACATAAGTTACCCTCAATAGAATATAATGATTCCAAGATCCACATATAACTAAGATTAAAGTGGGCCACTGGCCGTCACCCAATCTTAGCTTATATCGGTAAGCCCTATATCGGCTAATTATATCCGTGATATAACTCTTGGTTGTGAATCTGGGCCCGAGGCCCAATCCACTCTGATGTCTCAAGGCCCGGGACTCCCGATGGCCTAGTCAAGAAAACCAGACTATACAGTCATGTAATCATTAATGTCTGGGACTCCCAATGACATTTATGAATCACAAACTGTCTTACCCACGCAAAAGCAGACATCCTCACACTGTAAGGCCATGAATACAATTGAGTGGGCTTTGACAGCTGACATAGAATGGACAAGACATCCAACGCTTGATATTATATGAGGTTCGTAGGTTTATTAAAATTTCATTCCCAAAATAGAAGATTACTATTTCGGGAAACTTTCTATTTATGGAAACCTACTATTTTAGAAACTTTCTAAAATTGGAAACTTTCTAAAACCGGAAACTTTCTAACTTTAGAAATTTCTTTAAAATCCAAAACCCGCAAATTCAGAAACTTCTATTTTAAGAAACTTTCTAATTTCAAAATTTCGGAAACTTTAATTTAAAATTGACTTTATAATTTTATAAAATAAATTTTAAATTTGATCTGAAGAAAGACTCAAATAACTGGCCCAATTGTTTTAACTTCTTGGCCCGAGGCCCAAGAACTGGTCCATGTCCAAGACATGACCCAATTGTCCAATTAAATGACATAACCGGTCTGGTTCATTAAAATTGGTCTAACCAAAATTAATTACTACGACGACCACAATTGTCAACCGGTTATTTACTAAACCGGAATTTCTCAATTTATTTGGTCCAACCAAATCAAATTAGAAATTCCTGGTTTAGGCACTAAATCCAATATTTCTTTCGACATTGGATTTCTTATCCCGGTTTAACCAGATTTAATAAAATTATTAAAATCTGTTTATTAAACCAGAACGAATCAATTTTAATTAAATTAAACCGAGTCTAAACCGTAACCGCATCGATCGATGCTCTCAGCATCGATCCTGCAACGATCGTTCATCGATCCTGCATCGATCGATGCTCTCACGCATGCACGAACGGTTATCAGGTTTGGCCGAGAGATTCTCGCGAGATCCATGCGATCGTTTGAACGATCCATGCGATCGCGGTCAATCTCTCGCGACTGCAACGATCGATCCTTGCATTGCATCGATCGATGCAATGCGATCTCTCGTGGTTGCATCGACCGATCATGCGATCGCATCGATCGATGCATCGCGATCACAGCCGATACTTCTTTATGAAAATCGCATTCTTCCAAATCAATATAGCTTGGATTTTTGCGATTTCAAATGTGTTTAGGTTTCAATTCCTTGTTGCTTAAGTGATTTCTCTTATCAGTAATTGATTCAAAACACTTCTTAAACAAGAAAACAATCCTAAACTTGAATCTAAACAAGGAGAACCAGAACCAATGGCTCTGATACCACTGAAGGATCTTTCTTGTTAATCCTGATTCAATTCATCAGATTACTTGATCCTAAACATGCCAGATCTAGGTTCTCTTGAATAGAAACATAAGTAGATCTCACCTTTTACCTGTTTTGTGCAGCGGAAAGGAAGAACAGGTCAGAGATCAGAGAGCCACCGAGTGATAACTCCTCCAGAGGTTCACACACGCACACCAATCAGGAAGCAGGCTGCTAGGCCACTGGGAGAAACCGGCGCAGGGGAGAGAAAGAGATGACGGCTCACGTTAGGGTTAATCAGTCTGAAACTCGAGTTTTATGACACAAAACTCGTCCTGTTCCGTTTGGGCCATTTGGCCCAAATACCAATTAACTCGTCGGTGTTTGCGCATTGCATCGATCGTTGCACCTTATGCATCGATCGATGCACAATGGCTAAACCCTCTTATTCTCTCTAAGTATAGTAAATGCCTAGCACTTTTACCATACTCCTGCTAAACCGTTCCTACACGATTTCCTGTTAGCTTAGGCGTGTGACCCATATGGGATCATATAATAAAGGCAATAAGTCCAAGACTTATAGATCATGAGCGGACTCTAGCAAGCCATCATGACCCCCAGTATTATATGACTTATGTCTGATCATTGACATACTCTTACTTTCTAGAGACAGTACCGAGATTACTGGACACAATTCCAACACGAAGTACATGAGTAGACTTGATCCTGAAACCTCATATTTAACGAAATGACATAAATCATAGTGTCCATAGTCAAAGGTTGTTGAAATTGGAACACCAACAACCACTTGAGACTAGAGTGTGTTGAGACTTATGACCAAGTTTCGAGGGGTCATAGATGCGCGGCATCAAAGTCGACACATAGGTATATGTAGGGGAGCATATGACCGGACATGGCCCGCTGATGAGAACTCTACAAGATATTAATATCTGTGTCATGAGAGGTTCTCATATACGACTATAGAGTATAGTCCTTAGACCTGAGTTTGCATGCATGTGGCTGCACATGGAGTGATGCGCTTTGATCATTGTCTAACGCTGTTTCGTAACTGGGAGCTATAAGGACCTTGGTTGGGTGTATTATAAAGTGTGTAGTTCATAGTGATGGAACAAGATGGGATTTGTCCCTGCCGTTTAACGGAGGTAATATCTCTAGGCCAATCGGAGACTTGATAGCTGGTAAGAGAGTGGCCACTCCCAAACGGACTTGCCCAAGTCGTTTGCATTGTCAGTATCAAATCTGTTCCGATAAACATGGTCTGGCTATATAAGGATGACACGCATCTTTCCTTATGCCAGATTGAGATATTGAGACAAAAGGATTAGGGAATGTAGGATTCCAGTACAAGTGGGAGATTGTTGGGAATGTCCTGAAATCTACCGTACTATCTCTAGAAAGTATGATAAGTGTCGAGATCAGACATAAGTCATAAATACTGGGTGATCATGATGACTTGCTAGAGCCCGCTCATGATCTATAAGTTTAGGACTTATTACCAGTATTGTATGATCCCTAAGGGTCACACACCATAGCTAACGGGAAAGTTAAAATGGAATTAATACAGTAAGATGCAAGGCATTTACTGTATTTGTACAGAGAATTGGGCCAGACAAAAGACAGTCTTTTGTCTGATTTGGGCCTTGGGCCCAAAAGCCTAATGAGCCATTAGTTTAATTACTTGGGCCCATATAAGGAAGAGGAGGCGCCAGAAAACCCTAAGGCTTCTAGTCTGCGATTTTTCTGAGCACCTGAGCCGTCTTCCTCTCTCTCTCTCTGTTGATTCCGAGCTTGGTCTAGCAGCTTGATCCGAAGCTTGTAAGCGTGTGGATACCTAGGAGGAGCCGGTGATCATCAGCTCTAACTGATCTCTTCATTCCTTTGATCAATCCGCTGCAATCACAAGGTAATGAATCTGATCTGTTTATGATTCAACTGCAAATCACCTAGATCCTAGATGATTATGTGCTAGGATGTAACCTGACAATTACACCATGAACACACATAATCCTTCATCTTCCGCTTCCAGAACAAGGTAAACACGAGATCTTTGATTCAATTACTTAAACCCTGAGATCCTAGGCTCGGAATTCAGACTTAGGGTTGCCTAATCGGATTAGGAACTGCTAGGAATTCCAACACTAGTTACATCTGCTTATATGAATCCTACTTTCTCAACACGGTGTTTGCCAACTTTGGTTTCCCCAGGGTGCTTCGCTGTAAAAATGAGACCAGATCAGGGGGTCATCCTGGGGATGCCGAGTAAAGTTCAAGTCTAGCAGAGACTTTATTTCTATTCCAAGATAACATATTTGGTTGTTCCCGATCCGCATAGGGAGTTAGATCATCGTGGAACACTAATATCGGTAGATAATTTCCTTGTCGCTTCGAATATATAATTTACTCATTTATTTTCTTTCTTGCAGTGCGCCATCCCTTCTACAAGCCTTATCCGGATAACTTCTTCTCAATTGTCGACGTCATCAGAGGTCTCAGCCACCGTAAGTGGGGAAAAATCACTCGTACGCGCATCAACTGATCCCGTCCAAAAATCTCCAAAGGTGAGGCGTTTTTGGACTTGACTGGTTTGGACTGTTCGATTTCTTTGCCAGGTTTGATCTCATACTTTAATCCATGCAGTTGATTGGGACACATTTGAGAAAGTTAATCCCTCTGATTTAAGAGTGGGCAAGGTGAAGAAGATCAAGGTTGATTACGCTAAGAAGCTCAATGTGAATCCATCCGCCATGACAGAGTCACCGGTGAAGGGATATGAGGAGGTTCCCTCTCTAGGTGAGGGCGGCAACAAAACTTTGTCGTCCACGACTGTTCCGCCTTCTAGCCCTTCGAAGAAGAAGAAAAAGAAGGTGACTGCCGAGATTAGTGCATCGGTGGCTCCGGCAGCGGCTTTATCGCGGAAGAGGTCAGCTACAGACAAACCTGCCGAGGAGAATTCCTTAAAGAAGCGAACCATGGGGGATTCTTCCAAGCAGAAAGCCGAGGAAGCAGGAAGGAAAAAAGTTATGGATACCGGTAAGGAGGTAGCTGACGAGACTGGGAAGAAGAAGCCTTTTGTCTCCTCTAAACCTATTTTCCTTGTTCCTCCTCGGGGCGAGAAGAAAGACAACGAGGAGCGGCCCTCGATCCACAATTTCGCGTACAAGTACGAAAGCGAGGCTCCCTTCGTCCAGAACGCTCGGGCCTGCTTCGACCTGCATTCTTGTGTAAGAGGCAAGGATAAGGATTGGCCGTCTTTAAAGGGTATCCCCAACTCCGAGGTGGTCGTGGACCTTAAGCATTGCGAGGCATCGGTAAGTTTTCCCTTCTTTCTTCTGCGTTCGATTGGTTCTTTGTATTAATGATAATTTTTTGCTTTTCAGGTCGTAGCGGCGTCGAACCGAGTAATCATGGAATACGCTTAAAAAATTAGGAGGGTCGTGATTGAAGTAAAAAAAAAAAAGAGACGCCCAGATCCAGGAGCTGTAAGGAGAGTGTTGAAGGACTCATACAGACTGGGGATGCGATGAAGGCTCACAATGTCTATCTTACAAGCAAACTTCTTGACATTGAGAAGAAAGCCAAAGATGACCTCGACAAACACAAAGCCGAGGAGACACGTCTTCGTAAACTTTGCGATGACCTAGTTTTGAAGGAGAGGCATCGCGTTGAAGTCGAGATGAGAGCAAAGACTCAATCCTATTTTGATCTTTTCCGACAACACATCTAGGAACAAGAAAGGGTGAAACTTAAGAAAGTTGAGCAAGGTCAAATCAGTGGCACAAAAGAATGCTTGGAGAAATTGATCTAGGAGGGGGTGACAATCCCTCAATCGGTGATGAATCAGCTTGCCGCGGACGAGAAGAAAATCGATCTCGAGTTGGAAGATCTTGAGGTCCTTGAGAAGGAAGATCTGAAGTTCGACCTATCGCCGATCAAGCACCCTTTGATTTCGCGCCGTCGTGATTCTCCTGCTCTTATTCCGCAGAACATCGACGAGTTTGGAACGAACCGTGGAGTGATTTCCCCAACTCTCCTCAACGATCCTTCTGTCCAGTCCTAGAGGGTTGAAATATCTGGCACCCAAGATCAGGTCGATGCTTCCTCTTAGATCCAAGAGCAAACTGATGGCGTGACCCCAACTGAAGATTCAGAGAAGATTGCTGGTGAAGGTCAATCGGAGGAGGAGAAAGCGAATGAAGCCGAGGTAGAAACCGAGATTGAAGCTGCGCAGACTTATCTTATTTTTGTAGTAACCGAATATTTACCGTAATTTAGTTTATTTTGTATTTTTGAACAACTTCTCCGTTTACGGAGATCTTTTGATTATCATAAGTACAGTGATCGTTTCCTCTTTATGTATTTTTGGTGGAAAGCACGCTTTTCATTTTCCCAAGTTAAACTAATTTTCCTTAGTTTATACAAGATTTTTTGTCAAACCGGGCCCTCTAGTTGTTCTTTACACCGTTTACTAAGATCTCGGCGAACACTAGATAGCGATTTGATAAGGTAGGTCGGCATGTGAATTAAACAGCTTTATTTTAAGGCTTACGTTTTACCTAACCTTCGGTTGCGAGGCTTATACTTGCTCGGCTTTACCGTCTTAAGGACGAGACGAATATGCAAGGCTTGAGTGCTTGGCTTATTTCTTATCGCTCGTCTAAAAGAACATACGGGTAGGTGTCAGGTTTTTAGTGCGAGACGGATCCCGGCTTTTCCTTACCGTGAGTTTTTTAGCATCTAGTTTTTTAGGTTGATATTCATCTCCTCATGTAAAGAAGACCACACTCCTGGCCAGGAAGCATGATGCTACTTTGTGCGAGTCTTATTTGATGCTCGGCTTACACTCGAGGCGTGTGTTTCTCAACTTTTGCGAACTAAGGAGCCCGGCTTTGCGACAAGTCACTTGTATTAAAGAATTTTGACTCGGCATAGAATTAAAGAATTTAACTTGGTGCAAGGCATAATGCCGAGTTTTAACTCGGCATAATGCCGAGTTTTAACTCGGCATAAGTCAAAAGAAAGTTTAACTCGGCATAGAGTTAAAGAGTGAATTTGAACTCGGCATAGAGTTGAGTCAAAATAATAATTTTATTAAGTTTTTAATTGTGCCGATGAAGGCTGCCTACGTTTACGAATAAGAATCAAGTCACTCGTAGTTCATACAATGGTTTAGAATGGACTCGTCGCAGCGAGTTCTCTTTTTTGGGTGATTGTGCCTGTGGAGGCTGCCAACGTACCCGTTTGGACGGGATCAAGTCACTTGTAGTTCTCCCGCTTGTTGAAGACGTTAAAATGAGACAAGATGGGTGTCTAGTGATATTACTTTAGACTGGAGGAGTTCCACGATCGCGGCAAAGCCTTGCCTTCCATTGATTCGAGTTTGTAGACTTCGGGTTTTAGGACTTTCGTGATTTTGTAAGGTCCTTCCAGCGCGCACCAAATTTACCTGCTCTCCACTCCTTCGTATTTTCATACACCTTTAGAAGGACATAATCACCAAGTTTGAAGTGACGTTCGTGTACCTTTTTGTTGTAGTACCAGGCGGCAAGTTGTTGGTAGTTTTGGATGCGGAGTAAGGCTCGGTCTCATTCTTCCTCACCCGTATCAAGGGCGTGAAGCAGCATTCTTTCATTGACGTCGGTGTGTTGAGGCATCAGATAACGGCGCAAAGTGTATACGTTTTCTTCCGCCAGGACCATTGCTTCTACACCAAAAGCTAAAGAGAACGTAATGACCCCGGTTGCGCGGCGAGGGGTTGTTCTGTGCGACCAAAGAACTCCGTCAAATTCATCGGCCCAGACCCCTTTCTTCTTCTCAAGACGCTTTTTGATGCCGTCAATGATAGTTTTATAGGTGGCCTCTGCTTGACCGTTTCCTTGAGGATATTGTGGGGTTGACTTGCTGAGTCGTATGTCCCATCTTTTGCAAAATCCTTCAAACATGTTCGATGTGAACTGAGATCCGTTGTAAGTGACGATCTCGTATGGCAATCCATACCGGCAGATGATGTATTTCCAGACGAAGTTCTGAACTTGTATGTCATGGATTTCCACGTAAGTTGTAGCCTCGACCCATTTGGTGAAGTAGTCCGTCATGATTAAGAGAAATCGTCTCTGATTTGATAGCGGCAATGGTCCGATGAAATCCATATCTCATCTCATGAATGGATATGCGGACGTGAACGTTGTGAGGAGCTCTGTCGGCTGATGAATGAACGGCACATGACGTTGACATTTCTCGCATTTATTGGAATATGTCTCGCAATAGGCTACCATAGTCGGACATTAATGTCCGTTTAGATTGATTTTGAGGGCAAGAGTTCAGCCTCCTAAGTGATTTCAACATGCACCTGAGTGAGTTTCTTCAAGGACTCGGTGGATCTCGTCGCCATATATGCACCTGAGGAGGACTTTGTTGGTTGTGTACTTGTACAAGACGTTGTTGTACATTGTGTATCGTGCACTTTTGACCTTTAGTCAGCGCGCATCCATCTTGTCTTCGAAAAGTTTCCCTTCTGTCAGATACAACTGTATCTCTTCTCGCCAGTCCATTTCGGGATCTGTTGAGGTGGTGTCTAGATCGGTAGGGTCTGCCGGATCATCATCTGGGTCGTTGATTGCGAGAACCGTATCAGAAGAAGGATCTTCGTGATCACTTTCCGGCAATGAGATACTTGGTTCGTGAATTACTTCTACCAGAATACGTCGGCATAGCTCAGGTTTGGTACCGATGCTAGAGAGGCGAAGGCGTGTTCTGGTGCGTTGTCGCTCCTTGGTATCTGAACTATGTCAAAGAATTCAAAATAGTTAGTGAGTTCCCGTGCCGCCTTGAGGTAGGCTTCCATTCACTCATTTTTAGCCTCGTATTCACCATTAACTTGATTTGCGACGAGCTGAGAATCACAATGGACTAAGAGATTCTTCACTCCCATATCCTTAGCCAACCTGAGACTGGTAAGTAAGGCCTCGTACTCGGATGTATTGTTGAATGCCGTGAACCCTAGTCGGAAAGATTGCTCCAAAACTTCACTGGTGGGCGATATGAGTTGCACTCCTACCCCCGCTCCTCGTTTTGAGGATGCGCCGTCAACAAACAGTTTCCAGTTTTTGTCTACTTCCTAAATATCAACATTCAATTATGGTGAAAGTTCAACAAGGAAATCTGCTATTACCTGAGATTTGGCGGTTGTCATGTTCCGGTAGTCAATGTCGTATTCACTGAATTCTACTTCCCACTAAGCCAAATGGCCTGACTGACTTGGAGTATGCAAGATTTCGAAGTGGTTGACTGCTCAAGACGGCAATCGTATGAGATTGGAAGTACGGGCGTAACTTTCGTGCCGAGAAGACGACTACTAAGGCAATTTTCTCCATCGTAGGGTTTCTTGTTTCAGCGCCGTTCATCGTTTTACTGACGTAGAAGATTGGATTTTGTTCACCTCTATCTTCGCGGACTAGGACCCCACTTATTGCCATCGTTGAAACATCAATATAAGAGAAGCGTCTCACCGTTTTCTGGTTTTGATAAGACCGGCGGGTTCGAAAGATAGTCTTTAAATTGGATGAAGGCTTCTTGACATTGTCGTCCCATATAAACCTTTTGTTTCCTGGGAGGAGTTCGTAGAACGGTAGGCATTTATCCATTGATCGTGAGATGAATCTATTCAGCGTGGCAATGTGGCCGGTAAGGCGTTGAACATCACGGGTGTTATTTGGTGAAGGCATATCGATGATGGCTGAGATCTGTTTTGGATTTGCCTCGATCCCTCTTTGCGTGACGAGATAGCCAAGAAATTCGCCTGACGTAACACCAAAAGTACACTTCGTCGGATTCAGTTTCATACCGTATCTGTTAAGGATGTTGCAGCATTCCTTTAGATCTCCTACATGTTGAGACGCAATCAAAGACTTGACGAGCAAATCGTCGATGTAGACCTCCATCGTTGTGCCGATTTGGCTTGCGAACATTTGGTTGACCAATCGTTTATAAGTCGCTCTTGCATTCTTATGGCCAAAGAGCATAACCTTGTAGCAGTAAGTGCTGCGATCAGTTATGAAAGCTGTTTTCTCTCGATCATGAGGTTTCATGAGTATCTGATTATTACCAGAAAAGACATCCATGAACGAGAGTAACTCGTTTCCAACCGTTGCTTCCACAAGGCGGTCAATGTGTGGCAAGGGAAAACTGTCCTTTTGACAAGCTTTGTTAAGATCCGTGAAGTCGACATAGACCCTCCACTTTCCATACTTCTTTTTGGCAACAACATGATTAGCTATCCAATCAGGGTATTTAACTTCCTGGATTGAGCCGACGTCTAGAAGTTTATCGACTTCGTCGTTAACGGCTTTAACTCTTTTGGGACCGAGTTTGCGTCTTTTCTGTTTGATTGACTTGCAAGTCGGATCGACATTGAGCTCATGAGTCATGATAGAGGGGTAAATACCTTTCATGTCTTTGACTGACCATGCGAAGGTCAAGAAATTTTGCTGGAGGAACCCGATCAGTTCTTGCTTGATGTCGTCCGGGAGTTCCGCTCCGATCCCCACACACTTAATTGCATATGATTCGTCGATAACGACTTGTTAGATAAGCTCTTTCTTAAGACCCTTCTCGCCATGCTCTGCGTTGATCATGAATGATGGCACTCTCATCTTATGTTCCGTTATGAAACACGATCGACTTGTCCTCTGACATCCTTTGACCATCTGAATTCCCTTTGAAGACGGGAACTTCAGGCACTGATGGTAGGTCGATGATACCGCCTTTATGTTGTACAACCACGGAGTGCCGAGGATAGCACTGTAAATTGTCGGCTTATCGATGACGTGGAACTTCACCAGCTTGGTTACTCCGCTAACGTAAACGGGTAATTTGATGGTCATGATGGTGTAAGTCGTCTCACTCGTAAAACATGTGAGTGGTCTGGCCTTTTGTTTGATGTCGTCATCTTTGATTTCCATCTTTCTCAATGTATCCATGAAAATTAGGTCGATAGAACTACCTGTATCAACCAAGACCCTCGATACTTCGCAATTGCCGACCAGGAGCTCAATAACCAAAGGATTGTTGTGAGGGTAATGAGTTCCTGCCAAGTCATCATCAGTGAAGATGACAGGCGGTTCATTGGTGATCGTCTGTGGAGTGTTCTGCGCGGAGATGGCCTTTCATTCGTACTCCTTGATCGACCGGACAGAATCGTTTATTGTGATCAGTCCGCCCATGATCATGTTGATCCTATTAGAATTTCAAAGACATTCTTGAAGGAACGTTTAGTTGATCCTGATTCAATTCTTAGATTCATATCAACCTAAACATGCGATCTAGGTTCTTCTCAGAATAGAATCAACTGATGATCTCACCTTATACCTGTTTGCAGCGGAAATAGATGGTATGTCTGAGATCAGAGAAACACCGAGGGATGAATCCTCCAAAGGTTCACACACGCTTTCACAGGAAACGGCTGCTAGACCACTAGGGGAACTCGGCGCAGGGAGAGAGAGATTTCGGCCGTTTTAGGGTTCGGGTTGTCTTAAGAAGAAAAACAGACTCGAGTTTTATTTATAAAACTCGCCTGGTTTTCTCTGCACTGTGTCGATCGACACACCTTGTGTATCGATCGACACACCGTGGCCAAAAACCTTTTATTCTCTCTAAGTACAGTAAATGCCTAGCACTTTTACCGTACTTCTGCTAAGCCGTTCCTATAACTTTCCTGTTAGCTTAGGCGTGTGACCCATATGGGATCATATAATAAAGGCAATAAGTCCAAGACTTATAGATCATGAGCGGACTCTAGCAAGCCATCATGACCCCCAGTATTATATGACTTATGTCTGATCATTGACATACTCTTACTTTCTAGAGACAGTACCGAGATTACTGGACACAATTCTAACAATCTCCCACTTGTACTGGAATCTCTGTATTCATAATCCTTTTGTCACAATATCTCGATTAGTCATAAGGCAAGATTGGTGTCATCCTTATAAAGCCTAATCTTGTTCATCGGACTCTGATTTGATACTGACAATCCAAACGACTCGGGACAGTCCGTTTGAGCATGGCCATGCATTTTCCAGTATTCAAATCTCCGATTGGCCTAGAGATATTCACTCCATTTATATTGGAGGGACAAATTCCGTCTTGTTCCATCACTGTAAACTACTCATTTCATAATGTACCCAAACAAGGTCCTTATAACTATCGCAGAACGATAGCGTTAGACAATGATCAAAGTGCATTAGTCCATGTGCAGTCACATGCATGCGAACTCAGGTCTAAGGACTATACTCTATAGTCGTAGTGAGAATCTCTTATGACACAGATATAAATATCCTGAAGAGTTCTCATAATCGGGTCTTGTCCGGTCGTATGTTCCCCAACATACACCTATGTACTGACTTTGATGCCGCGCATCTATGACACACTGAGACTTTGTCATAAGTCACGTACCAATCCAGTCTCACACGGTTGTTGGTGTTCCAATTTCAACAACCTTCGACTAGGGACAGGATGATATAATCCATTTATCAAATATAGGGTCTCATGATCAAGCTAAATGACTTTGATGACTCAAGATCAAGTCACTTACTTCGATGACCTATAAAATGGTTTATATCACTTTGGAACGATTATTTCATCACAGTTAAAATAATCTTGAAATAATAATTTCATTAAACATCTTAAATGTTATTTCAAGAACATATCCAATAACTAAATAAAGCTCTTTAATAACTCCCACTGAAATTAAGACTACATCTTAATTTCACTTATCCTACAGCAACAGTCCGCGACTCGTGCTTAGGCCTAAGGAGTGGCTTCGTTAATAGATTAGCAACGTTCTCATTCGTTGAAACTTGCTGATCTACTTAATCTCTGTCATTTATCTCACGGAATAGGTTATACCTATCCTCAAGGTGTTTGGACCTCTGATGTGCAGCTAGTCTCATCTATGCTGGAAATCACATCAAGTTCAGTGACGAACTCTTCTTTCCAAACAACCTCTTTCGCCACTTCCCAAGTAGCGAAATGTTCAGCTTAAGTCATGGAGTCAGCAACAGTGTCTTGCACCGCCAGATAGACACAAGATATAACCGGACTGTGATCGGAAATCATCTTTGTCTATTGGAAACTTGCCTTTCAGACTCTATCGACTCGTAGCACCTCACTTTCTCCGTAACTCAAGAATTTATCCTTAGTATTCCTCAAATACTTTAGGATATTCTTTACGGCAATCCAGTGTTTCTTTGCTGGATTTGACTGGTCTTTACTTGTCTTGCTTAACATTAAAGCAACATCAAACAAGTACGTTTCATGGCATACATGATAGATCCAATTGCCGACGCATATGGAATCTTATCCATGCATTTAAGCTCAGCAGTTATCGTAGGATACTG
Organism: Orychophragmus violaceus; assembly: GCA_030180135.1. Taxonomy (NCBI): domain Eukaryota; kingdom Viridiplantae; phylum Streptophyta; class Magnoliopsida; order Brassicales; family Brassicaceae; genus Orychophragmus; species Orychophragmus violaceus. Next base: position 62,240,237 of record CM058234.1, on the reverse strand, counting down.
TATCTTGCTTAACTTAATGCCATGTGACATTGGCATAAAACCCTTCTTGGATTGCTCAAAATGTGTAGGACTTTGTCAATTTAAGAATCCTGACTTTGTCCTACCAGCTCTTTTGGATCTCTATCTTTAGATCCAAAATCCAAGAACTACGTGGCTTTACCCATGTCAATCATTAAACCAACTCCCAAGCTAGTCCTTTACCGACTACAGCGTTGGGACGTTATATCCGAGAATCAGTATGTCATCGACATACACTTTGAGAAATGCAATATCGCTCCCACTAATCTATTAGTAAACACACAGTTCCGCTTCGTTCCTGTTCAAGTCAAAACCTTGACTACTTCAACAGAACGAAGATTCCAACTCCGATATGTTAGCTTCCATCCATGAATGGATCGATGAAGCCAACTTACACAAAATGTAATTCTTCGGAGTCTGGGCTCACTTTCGCTTCCTAGGATTTCGCAGATTCGTCGCTTTCAATGATCATCAGATCATGCGAACATTCAATGATCATCAGGCTGATCTAATGACGAGAATTCACTCTCGGATTAGTGACTGATTCTTTCATATCTGCGAACTTCAGGCTCCACAGGTGTAGATTCTACAGAAATCTGTAAATCCTTCCGCTGCTCTCCCTCAATAGGTTAAGCAGCCTCCTGTATTTCTCGAATTTCTTCGAGTTGTACTTTTACTCCCACTGTTCTTCTTGGAAAGTAACTTCCCTTCTTAGAAAACAGAATGGTCGTAAAATTACTTTTTACTCCCACTGTTCTTCTTGGAAAGTAATTTCCCTTCTTAGAAAACAGAATGGTCGTAAAAGTACCGAGCCTTGGTTTCCCTAAGAAAACTTCGAGTTATACTTTTACTCCCACTGTTCTTCATGGAAAATAACTTCCCTTCTTAGAAAACAGATTGGACGTAAAAATAACAAGCCTTAGTTTCTCTAGGACAACCAGCGAAGTAGCAAAACTACAAATACTCAGTAAAGACAAATTTGGATCGATTCCAATCCACATTAACGTGGTGTCTTTCAACTGATATTTGTGGAACTATTTCAGCGTAAACTTAGATATTTTAGAGCGTTATTCTTAAATAATATCATGGAAGATTCGTGTGACTCATCTTTAATCATTTCTAATAAGATCTGATTCTTTCTCACAGAAACACCTTCAGGTTTTCAGGAGAAATGAGCTGTGAAACGATTTCACACTCATTAAGATGATCACACAATCAATGACTTAAGTATTCTCACTCGTGATTTAATTCAGAGTCTTAATACTTTTGTCATTCAGATCCTATACTTCATTCTGGAACTCTTTCGACCATGTCAAAGAATTCCGACTTGTGTCTCATCAAATGAACACAGTCACACTCACTGAAGTAATCAGTAGAGACAATGAAATACAGGAAAATTTTTCTGGCATTACTGCTCATTGGGCCACATACATCAGTATGTTCCAGGTCCAATAAGCCTTTGGGCCTTTCTCTAGCTCGGATAAGATAGGCCCTTTTCCTTTTGGTCCAGTAAACAGAATTCAAGTCTCATAAGATATCTTATCAAATGAGCCCAACAGTCCATGACTATGGGATTTCTGAATCCGACTTACTCTATGTGACCAAGACTTTATGCCAAGAAAAATCAGGTTTAATTCATCAGATTTAAACCAATTCGGTATTTATGTTACATTTAGGCACTCTTTGGTTTAAGATATAAAACCCATTCCATGAATAGGGTGCTACAATTAATATTTCATTAAGATCAAAAGAACAAAACTTGTCTTTTATCAAAATGAAAAACATTCAAATTCTTACAAGAAAATGAAAAACAACTCTGCTTAAAGCAGGTACATTGTAGCAATTACTTAATACAAAACCAAGCCTCAAAGGGATCTATAAGCGAAAACCCTACGGCTGAAGCAGCATCCCAAGCTCCTTCCAGACATTTAGTTTCACTTGCCCTTCCTTCAACGTTCTACTGTTGCTTAGGCTCTGCATATAATCACAAATATCAATGCCACAACCAGTATTCAATACCTTTAAGGTAGAACTTGAAGTAATAACATGAATACCTGAGGAAGTAGTCTCATACATCGACTTTAACTCCTCATCATCTTCCATGAATTTAATGCAATCTCTCTTCCAATGCCCTGTCTCCTTACAGTAGCAGCACTTACCAACGTAAGAGGTATCTGACTCGGGCTCAGAAGACACACGCTTGCCATGATTCAAAATCTGGACAACTTTGTCTTCACCCTTGTCAGCATTAGGTTTAGTAAACCTACCCTTCTCATTCATGAGATCGTACAGGGTACTCTTCACGTTTGGCTCAACTGTCTTGAGCATATCATGCAGTTCAGTCAGCGTCTTCGTTAAGCCTTTCTTGATATAGTTCTTTCTGAACTTATCATAGCTTGACGGCAGTGACTGCAGAATGATTTCAGTTGCCAACTCTTGGCTAACTGGATAATCCAGTTTCCTCAGGTTATCAATGTAACCCATCATTTTACTGACATGAGGACTCACTGGATTATCATTTGGTAGCTTGCAGCCAGTGAAAGACTTAACCAACTGGTATCTCTCCACCCTTACCTGCTCCTGAAATTTCAATTTCAGGCTGCTGATCATCTCTATTGGCGACTCCATGTTCTCATATTGCTCCCGCAAGTCTGAGTCCATGGTAGCCAATATCAGACCACGCACATCTACCGTATCATTATAATGCTTATTCCAAGCATTATATACTGCATGAGAAGCATTGGACCCGATCCTCACGGGGAGAGCTCTCTCAAGAACATAGTCCTTTCTCTCCTGTCTGAGGACTAGCCTCAGGTTCCGCGACCAAGTCAAGAAATTTGATCCGTTCAGCTTGTCCATCTCAAGGACAGACCGGATCGAGAAAGTGTTTTGATTGTTTGTGCTAGTCATAACTGAAAATTAAGATAAAAGGATTTTAGTTAATATGTTCAATATGATTAATCTCGTATTAAATTTAATATGATTAATCACGCATTATATTCAATAACATAAGTTACCCTCAATAGAATATAATGATTCCAAGATCCACATATAACTAAGATTAAAGTGGGCCACTGGCCGTCACCAAACCTTAGCTTATATCGGTAAGCCCTATATCGGCTAATTATATCCGTGATATAACTCTTGGTTGTGAATCTGGGCCCGAGGCCCAATTCACTCTGATGTCTCAAGGCCCGGGACTCCCGATGGCCCAGTCAAGAAAACCAGACTATACAGTCATGTAATCATTAATGTCTGGGACTCCCAATGACATTTATGAATCACAAACCGTCTTATCCACGCAAAAGCAGACACCCTCACACTGTAAGGCCATGAATACAATTGAATGGGCTTCGACAGCTGACATAGAATGGACAAGACATCCAACGCTTGATATTGTTTGAGGTTCGTAGGTTTATTTAAAAAATTCATTCCCAAAATAGAAGATTACTATTTCGGGAAACTTTCCATTTTTGGAAACCTACTATTTTTGGAAACTTTCTAAAATTGGAAACTTTCTAAAAACGGAAACTTTCTAACTTTAGAAATTTCTTAAAATCCGAATCATGCAAATCTAGAAACTTCTATAAAATAAGAAACTTTCTAATTTCAAAATATCGGAAACTTTAATTTAAAATCGATTTATAAAATAAATTTTAAATTAATCTGAAGAAAGACTCAAATAATTGGCCCAATTGTTTTAACTTCTTGGCCCGAGGCCCAAGAATTTGTCCATGTCCAAGACATGACCCAATTGTCCAATTAAATGACATAACCGGTCTGGTTCATTAAAATTGGTCTAACCAAATTTTAATTACTACGATGACCACAATTGTCAACCGGTTATTTACTAAACCGGATTTTCTCAATTTATTTGGTCCAACCAAATCAAATTAGAAAATCCTGGTTTAGGCACTAAATCCAATAATTCTTTCGACATTGGATTTCTTGTCCCGGTTTAACCAGACTTAATAAAATTATTAAATCTGTTTATTAAACCGTGACGAATTAATTTTAATCAAAATTAAACCGAGCCTTAAACCAACCATGTCGATCGATGGACCAACCGTGTCGATCGATCCATCAACCACATCGGTCGATGCTCTCAGTATCGATCCTGCATCGATCGTGCATCGATCCTGTATCGATCGATGCTCTCACGCATGCACTGAAACGAGCCAAAACCCTAACCGTGTCGATCGATGTGCACCAACCGCATCGGTCGATGCACCAATATCGAACCTGCATCGATCATGCATCGATCGATGCTTTCACGCGTTAACAGGGTTAGCCGATAGACTGTATCGACCGATCCATGCGATCGTATCGATCGATCCATGCGATCTTCGAATTGTATCGACCGATCCATGCGATCGTATCGATCGATACATGCAATCCCAGCCGATTCTCAATCTTATGAAAATCGCATTCTACCAAATCATATAGCTTGGTTTCTGCGATTTAATGTGTGTTTAGGTTTCAATTCTTGTTACTTAAGTAGTTTCTCTTATCAGTAGTTGATTCAAAACACTTTTAAACAAGAAAACAATCCTAAACATTGAATCTAAACAAGAAAAACCAGAACCATTGGCTCTGATACCACTGAAGGAACGTTTAGTTGATCCTGATTCAATTCTTAGATTCATATCAACCTAAACATGCGATCTAGGTTCTTCTCAGAATAGAATCAACTGATGATCTCACCTTATACCTGTTTGCAGCGGAAATAGATGGTATGTCTGAGATCAGAGAAACACCGAGGGATGAATCCTCCAAAGGTTCACACACGCTTTCACAGGAAACGGCTGCTAGACCACTAGGGGAACTCGGCGCAGGGAGAGAGAGATTTCGGCCGTTTTAGGGTTCGGGTTGTCTTAAGAAGAAAAACAGACTCGAGTTTTATTTATAAAACTCGCCTGGTTTTCTCTGCACTGTGTCGATCGACACACCTTGTGTATCGATCGACACACCGTGGCCAAAAACCTTTTATTCTCTCTAAGTACAGTAAATGCCTAGCACTTTTACCGTACTTCTGCTAAGCCGTTCCTATAACTTTCCTGTTAGCTTAGGCGTGTGACCCATATGGGATCATATAATAAAGGCAATAAGTCCAAGACTTATAGATCATGAGCGGACTCTAGCAAGCCATCATGACCCCCAGTATTATATGACTTATGTCTGATCATTGACATACTCTTACTTTCTAGAGACAGTACCGAGATTACTGGACACAATTCCAACAATTCTTGTGGAAGCTCTGATTATCAAGTTAGGTTCATGAGACATCCATGAGGAAGCTCTGAACCAGAATCAACATCAAGAACATAAGCAATTCAAGAAGAGAATGAAATCAATTATGTTTGATAAAGAACCAACTAGTTTGAGACTGATTCAACTTTATTAGAGCTTTGTACTCTAGAGAATATCATAATCAGTAAGATAGTGGTTTATAGGAGCACTTTAGCTATATGAAAACATATCCGAGCTTAACTACTCATCAAGAGTGTTTACTCATGAATCTGGACAGAATTAGTAATTAGCAAAGTGTTATCCTTAAAGAAGAAGAGTAAGAGCTTTACATGAACCGATTGTTCATCATACTTAGATTAACTATGGAAGAGTTATCCAAGCATGATATTAGGCTGCCTTAGCAGCCAAATCGTGGCTCTTACAGAAGCTACATTGGGTTGAACTCAAGAACACAATGAAGACAAAATACAGAATCAATATGAAGAGATAAAAGCTTTAAAACAAGTTTATGTGTATCAAATGAGTTCTATATTTCTGTGTATTAGATCAGCTCGTGTTACACCTCTTTATATAGAGGAGGAGAACATAAAGAAGCCCTAAATGGGTTTACATTTCGAAATAAGCTTTTGAGGGGAAGATGAAACAATTTGAATTTGAATTAGGCTTCTAAGAGAAGCTTTGACTAGTCTGTTTTTATTGTTCATCCGCGGGTACTGTTCACCCTACCTCTTATCTTGTTTATCCTTTCACTAATGTAAACAACACTCAATTGGGCTCTTCTTGGGCTCCAATTTTGTCCACCTTAGCATGCTAGAAGTAAGAATGAGTTTGATGCACACAATGTAGAACTGGTTTCATTAAACCACCACCTTGGTATTTCCTCTTGATTTTCCACCTTAGATGTTCTTCTAGTCTGCCTTGTTCCGGTCCGTCTCTCTGGTCTACTTCCTCTTGAAGCATCCACATGGATCAGCCATCTTCTGTTCAGCCTAGATCAGCTAGGTTGGACTTGTCAATCGGTGGATACCATTGGTTTCTCTTCATTGTTCACACAATAAAAAACCAGCCTTCTTCTTATTCATTAGGCGCCTTGGTCTTCTCTTTATTCATCCCAAGGCTTATAACTCTTATGCTTCTGATGTTGACTTCACTTCAGCCTCCTTAATGCCTTCATCTTAGCTTTGGCTAAGTGATTGATACATCTTGGGCGCTTGTTGTGCAACACCAAAGCTTTAACAAGGAGAGAGTCTCAGCTTTGTCTTCATGACTTCAGCCTCTCCTCCTCCTTTCCATCTTACTCTCTAATAGATCCGTCGTACAACCCTTGGGGCTTCATCGTCTTCGTCGTCGTGATCGTCATGGTTGCGTTTTTGAGCATTGTTCGAGGAACGCCGCTGCTTTTTGCCTTGCTTGGGCGACTAATCGCCGGACTGCTCGTCTCGGTTCTCGTCACGCTGTGCGACACTCCTTAGCTCATCCATATATGTTTCAGCTTCCCATTCTGGAATTGGGCATACAACGCCTCTTTAAGATGTCGGCACGACAATGTGTTGTGCGACGTGGTTTTGTGATACTCGCACTATCGCTGAGCTCCTTTTTGTTTGGCGGCTTGTGGTGGCGTCGCTTCCTCCTTTTCTTCTCGAACGTACTAGTTCCAATGTTTGGACGACGGATGCTGGTTTCCGGTATTGCCGACTACCATGGTCGTTTTTGCACCTTTTTCCTTTGTTGTTTCGGCTCGGGATTCTCATTTTTGCCGACCTTCTTAACGGTGCCGAATTTCTTGGCCAGGTCCGCCTTCTGCTCATCCAGTTATATGAACTTGTTTGCTTGGTGAAGGGCATCCTCAAGTGTCATCGGTTTTTTGAGAAACAAGTCTTGATGGAAGGGAGTTTCATACCATACGGCATTTGTAAGGGCCGTGATTGTGAGGGTATCAGAAACCTCCACGCGTGTGACAGTGCTTTTGAAACGTTCTATGAAGGCTCGCAAGGTTTCCTTAGGCCCTTGAGACATCGACGTCAGCTTGTTGAGGGACGTATCCTTGTCCATGAAAGCAAAGTGAAGTTTTATGAAAGCTCGTGATAATTCCTGGAAATTATCGATCGATTCTGAAGGAAGCCTTGAAAACTAGGTTAAGGCGGCTCCTTCCAAGATTTCAGCGAAAAGCTGACAGTACCCTATATCTCGTTCATTGACTGAGAATCGCGCTTTAGCTGCTGCGAGTTTGAATGCAGTCAAATGAGTGGTGGGATCCTTGGAGCCATTGTAAGACGGCATCTTGAGTTTTCCAGATGACGGAGATAGGTATCGGTGATATGCGAAATGAACGGCGTTCTTTGAGTTTCCTCAATTATCCGATCGATTTCTGGGGCGGATCCTAAGGCGTTATGGACCTCGGCTTTTAATTCTTTGAGGCTGTCTCTCAGTTTCATTAGATCGCGACAGTGGTCATCGTCCAGATCTGATCTTCTGGGAGGTTGGTGCCTGGGGTGTTCTGTACTCAGGAGTACCATAGGCTAATCGCCTGGTGACGTCTTCCTTTGATTTATGATGGATGACGCGTTGAGATTTGGATATTCCTCTGGATTGCTACTCGGAGCGAATTTTTCTTCCTCGGCACGCAACTCATTGATCTGTCCTGCAAATTCTCTTAGCAAATCGCCTTGGGAGTCGATTTTGGCTAAGAGCGTAGTTAAGACAGATACTTGATTGTCAGGCGGTGGAGTCTCCCCACCGTCCTTGTGAGTTTGATTGGATTTAGGATCCTGAGACCGATCATCGTCGGGATCTTCAGCTTCCTCATCTTATAGATCACTGAGATCGTGATCACTCACCTCACAGTCAACCGTAGGGTTGATCTTTGGATCAACGTTTTTGGTGTTATCGGCCATCTCTGAGTTGTTATGAAAACTTTTAAGAAATTCCCACAGTCAGCGCCAATTATAAGAATTAACTCGGTCTATCCAAAAATAGAAAGAGTTTTGGAGTTTTCTTAAAGGATTCTAAAAGTGTTTTGGATAGAACTCGGCGGATGGTGATGAGATTAAAGTGCTCTGAAGACTCTTTGCTATAAAATTGTGTATTGAATAAAACGTGTTTATCTCGGCCAGCTTGATGCCTTTATATAGGTTACAAAGTCGGCGTGGATATATGAGAAAAACCCTAGGGTAAAATAGAATATTTCCTATTAAATCGGTGTGATATCTTCAAACGAATATTCTTGCTTGGTGTAACCTTCATGCGCGCCGCTTTAATCTTGCCGCCTTGGCTACCAATCTTTGTCGCGTTAACCTAGTTGCTTCTCCTGCTGGGCCGTGACGAGATAACACCTTCCTTTTTGGGCCAACACTTTCTGACCATGTTACCATCTGAATCCCAAACGAATTTTGTAGGGAATTGACTATTTAAAAGTTTCCTCGGATCAAAGCCCAGATTGTTCATCCCATATGATTCTACTTCAGCGCACTGTTTGTTTGTCTCAAACAATTCAATAATCATAGTTTTCTCAATTCCATATGTTGAGATAATATTTTCTAGACTATTATTATCTACAACATAGAAGATTCTTTGTTGGCTTGGTAGATGTAATGGTAGTCTTGTTACCGCATGTTTTCGTTCATGTATATCGAATACGAAAATTCGCTATGTAGCATCACATGCGGATAGGTAACGACATTCCAAGTAGTTTTTTAATCTCGTTGATCTCTTCCTTTTTTATTTTTTTTTGTATTATGATTCTTTGAATTGAGTTCTCCATCGACATTGTTGTCATGTCTACTCCTTTTGTTATATATTTGAATATATATTTTTATGGTAGATGACCTATTGCACCATTATATATTTATGTGGGCTTTGAATTTCTTTAGAAGTAAGAGATTGTGAGGTATGGCGGAGTGATTATCAAGCCTTGTATCTCCTTTCATGACAAATTTTTTTCCATCAGATCTCCTGTGATAGGTAATGTACCCAACTTCACTGATACTTGTGGTGTCATTGTAGAGTTTTGGAAACTTTTTCGTGCATTTGTTATCAAACCATATACTTTTGTCTGCATGGTTCATGTATCATAAATTTTGAGACTAGTTGAAATGGTTGTCTAAAAAAAATGTCAAAAAAACATACACAAGCGTTAGAAAAAAAAACGTAAAAAGAAATGACGCGGATGAATCGTGTGGGACCCCATAATAGCTCCGTTGTCCCAAAAGTCATTCCCACGGAAAAAGGGTTTTAACAAAAACTCAAAAAAAACTCTATAGTCTCGGTGTCACCAGATCACTCCTCTCTTTTCCTGCCTCCTTTCTAAGTTTCTAACATTTTTCATTTGCCTTTTTGATTTAGATCGATCCAAAACATGTCCTCGGCGCCGTCTCCGCCACCATCTCCATTGTCAAACTCCACAACCACCACTCCTCCTCCATCTTCCGCTCCTCCTCCCACCACACCCCCTTCTTCTCCTCCGCCGCCATCCACTAATTCGACATCTCCTCCTCCGTCTTCTCCCTCGCCGCCTTCTGTTCCTCCTCCTCAGCCGTCTCCCCCGGCACCTATCACTCATCCATCTCCTCCGGGATCTTCCCCTCCTCCTCCTCAGCCGTCTCCCCCCGCACCTATTACTCCCACTAGAAACCCTCCATCTTCAGGAGGAGGAGGATCTTCTCGAACTCCATCTTCGCCGTCTCCACCATCTTCTTCATTCGATGGATTATCAACAGGAGTGGTGGTTGGAATCGCCATCGGAGGAGTGGCTTTGCTTGTGATAGTGACTCTGGTTTGTCTCCTTTGTAAGAAGAAACGACGAAGAGACGATGAAGCTGCTTACTATGCTCCTCCTCCTGGTCCCAAAGGTGAAAATCAAAATCGAATCTATTCCGTAATTAATAAACAACTTATAGATTTGTTTTTGCATGGTATTAATTTTGTGGAAAAGTTATTAATTTTCTAGAAAGTTTCAATCATTTTGCAATGTAAAAGAAATCTGGTTCTGAGATTTGAAATGTTCTTGTGTTTTCTCAGCTGGAGGTTACGGTGGACAGCAACAACACTGGCGGCAACAAAACGCATTACCACCGTCAGATCAGGTTGTGACGTCACTGCTACCACCTAAGCCTCCCTCTCCACCTCGGAAACCCCCTCCGCCGCCACCACCGCCTTTCATGAGCAGCAGCGGCTCCGACTACTCCGATCTTCCAGTCCTTCCTCCACCGTCTCCAGGGCTTGTGTTAGGATTCTCCAAAAACACTTTCACTTACGAGGAGCTAGCAAGAGCTACTAATGGCTTCTCTGAGGCAAACTTGTTAGGACAAGGCGGGTTTGGTTACGTGCACAAAGGTGTATTGCCTAGTGGGAAAGAAGTTGCTGTGAAACAATTGAAAGCTGGGAGTGGTCAGGGAGAGAGAGAGTTTCAGGCAGAGGTTGAGATCATTAGCAGAGTTCACCACAGGCATTTGGTGTCTCTTGTTGGTTATTGCATCGCTGGTGCACAAAGATTGCTTGTCTATGAGTTTGTTCCTAACAACAATCTTGAGTTTCACCTCCATGGTTAGACTAATACTAAAATCTTGCGACTGAATATGCTTTGTTACATTGATTTGTTGTGCCAATTAGTGAATTGAATTTGTTTTAGGAAAGGGACGGCCTACGATGGAATGGAATACTAGATTGAAGATTGCGCTTGGATCTGCTAAAGGACTTTCGTATCTTCATGAAGACTGTAAGTCCAAAATCTGAAAATTTTATGTATAGATGTTTGATATAATAAAGTATGTGTTTGTTTATGAGGCAGTCGCTCGTGTTTGTAGGCAATCCTAAAATCATTCACCGTGATATCAAGGCCGCCAACATATTGATGGATTTCAAGTTTGAAGCTAAGGTATGATTTTATCTTTATTTGAGATTTTTTTGTGAAGTGTTTTTGGTAATATGTATGTGTTTTATATCTTTCAGGTAGCTGATTTTGGTCTTGCCAAGATTGCTTCCGATACAAACACTCATGTATCTACACGTGTGATGGGAACCTTTGGGTAAAAAGATAATCTTGAAGCACAAATATAGTGCAGGTTTATAAAGTTTCTGTGAATCCTTATCATTTAGTTATTGGATTTTAGGTATTTGGCTCCTGAATACGCTGCAAGCGGAAAGCTCACAGAGAAGTCTGACGTTTTTTCATTTGGCGTTGTACTTTTGGAGCTTATAACCGGACGTCGACCTGTTGATGCAAACAATGTCTATGTAGATGACAGCTTAGTTGACTGGGTACTTACTTACTATGACTTGCAAATAATCTTAACTTCCCATGCCTTTTGTTTTCAAATTAGCAAATAACAGCGTGTGAATAATGGAAACAGGCACGACCATTGCTTAACCGAGCATCTGAGCAAGGAGACTTTGAGGGTTTAGCTGATACAAAGATGAATAATGAGTATGACAGAGAGGAGATGGCTCGCATGGTTGCTTGTGCTGCAGCTTGTGTTCGCCATTCAGCTCGCCGCAGACCTCGCATGAGCCAGGTGACTTACTTTTACCCCAATCAAGCATTCGGTTTTCTTGGTTTTTATGAATGTATACCGTACTAGAACTAGAAGAAAACTCAATTTGGTACAGGTCCGGATTAATAGTTTCAGAAAATATAAACAGTTAATAAACACTTGTGTATGTAACTTAAATCTGTTATTAAGTTTATATTATAATTAATTAATAATACAGTTTTCTAAAGAATTTCGCCTCGTATTAGTTGCTCTGACTTCAGTTTCAGATTCGTTTTTATTTGGTTTGAAAATATTTTTTTTCCGGTTGAATAAAAGCTGGCTTGTCCGAATATTCTTAGCTGCACATTTTTGTGTCCACTTATATGTTAATAATGCCTAATGGAGTGGTGTTAAAAAACGAGCAGATTGTGCGTGCGTTAGAAGGAAACGTATCGTTGTCAGATCTTAACGAAGGGATGAGACCAGGTCAAAGCAATGTATACAGCTCATATGGAGGAAGCACTGATTATGACTCGAGCCAATACAATGATGACATGAACAAGTTTAGGAAAATGGCACTTGGAACTGGCGAGTACAGTAATCCAACCAGTGACTATGGACTGTACCCGTCTGGTTCGAGCAGCGAGGGCCAAACCACACGCGAAATGGAGATGGGGAAGATTAAAAGAACCGGTCAAGGTTATAGTGGACCATCTCTTTAAACCATAAGAGCCGAGAGAAATTGCAGGGTTTTTTTTTCTGTAAAGATTGCTTGCCTTGCCCTAACTGAAACCACTACGATATAAGTATGATACGTTTTAAACTGTGGATGTTGGGTTTAATATTATTCTTTCATTCTTATGAGGTTTAGATCTAAAATTGCTCGTTTTTCACGAAGAACTGTTTTGTCGGGTCTTCGGCCTAACTAGTTCCAACAGTTTGTTCGTTTTACATCTACCCGTAAGTCTTGGCCAATCTTCAGGGATGTGAATAGCTTCAATCAACTAACTCATCTGCATCAGACTCGCATATCACATTTTCAAAACACAAGTTGTCTAACTTCTGCTTCACCACTCGAATTTCTCACCACTTAACACCCAAATCAAATTTCCAAGAGGGCAACTGAGTTGTATTTGATTAATCATGTATTTTTCTCTAGAATCAAAAGCATGTAACAACAAATATTTTTGTACGATTTCTTTTATTCAAAGGGGGTTTACATACGGAATCATAAAGTTATTTTAAATCGACTAAATTTTTCTTTTGCGTCGAGTGAACCAAACTTGGAGCATAGCTGAGGAGATGTGACTGAGCGTACAATAGATTTGCTCTAAAATAAACTCTTTTATGCATATTTTCTCCAACAATGTAAATTCTCATACTTTGTGCATTATATCTCAACACACGACTACCAGTTTATACTCCTCGTCCACCAAGAAACTTATCATACTATTTTTACGACAAGTCTTTGGCTTCATCAAAATCTTAGTATTGGTCACCCATATCTTCATCTCTAAAGAAAGTTTATCAAACCTCAACAACGCAAGTTTCTCTTCTCTGACAGCTGACAGAACCACAGTCTCATCACCATCACTCTGAAAAGGAAGAGACAGACGTCCAAGTCTCTCTGTTGTGTAATCAAACACGACTATGGAACTAATCAGATAAATAAAACGTGAAATACCAGTCCCTCTCACACATGACTTCATCAACAAGTCTCCATGAATCAGAGTTAAACTCATAGATTTCAATCTTAGTGACTGCCACATCTTTCTGGTCTTCGACATATATAATATAGCTAAAGCTCAAGATTTTGTAGCTATCGCAAAATAGTTACAACGCGCTACGCAATGTTTATTGGATTTGATCCGTCTGGTTTGACCCGTAAACCACCAATAATAAGCCGTCGCACTGAAAGATTTCAGATACTTTGACACGTTTTGAATCCTTTAGACCGTTAAGTTTACCTGTAATCCTACGACCTCTTTTAAAGATCAGTTGCGCAGCTGCTTTACCCAAGTTTTTCTTGACGAATCTTGGATCTTTGAATAAAGCATACCATCGTCTGCAAGTAGATCGCAATTGGCTTAGAGACGTGGCTGGAACCCTAGAAAGTATTTCCGATTCTAAATCCAGCGGAAGATCGGAGATCATCATTGTTTCTCTATCTCCCAAGGAAGAAAGCGACAGGACTGCAAAGAGAAATTAGGATTCTATGGCCACTTTGTTTTATATCAAAAGCCCAAACAGGCATAAGCACAAGAACAATACGAACCTTTTAAAGGCCCAACTACAGGGATCCAAATGCTAGAATGTCCTTGTCCCTCTTCTATTTGTAATTTTTAAGATATTTATTTTTAAATCAAAGTTGATTCTCTTTTGTAATGGTAATCAACCCAATCACATGATCCAATAATATATTCATCCATCCGTTTTAGATCCGAATACCTTAGATTCCTAATTCGATTAAGTCATAACAAAAAAAAATCAAATTTTACTTAAGTTTTTAATTTTCTCTCTCTCTTCCTCTTCTAGTTCTACCTCTTATGATGAATAATATAAGATTGAAATCACTTCAACTTATAATCACTCAATAATCAAAAGATTTTAAGCTCAATAATCAAGATATTCCAAGTTTAATCTCGGGAATGTGAATGAAGTCGAGATGATGGTGATTGATTCGCTCAATCACAAAGATGTTGAATCACACAATAAACTTAATGCACATGCCTTCATTCGAACTAACTCAATCACACACTTAAGAACTAAAGAACTAAAACACAAAGAAACTCGAAACTTTATAAAAAGAGAAAAACGATTTCTTTTATTTTTAATTCATCAAGGGTGTTTTTTACATTTTGCTAATTAGCGATTATAAAGAATTCATGGTAGTTTATTCTAGGACCACAAATGGTCATAAAAAGTAAGAAAAGGAAATAGATCAATAGATTTGATGGAAAAGAATAAAAGTAGTTGTTAGCCTTAATTGCGAGAATCTTGGCCAAATAAGAAAATCTCATTTGTATCTGAATGGTTTTGGTGGATAGGTGAGCTTATTTTGAACCTTCTTTCTTACTTGAATGGTCTTCAATTCATGCACAATTAGATTATGAAGGAGATGTTGCAATGTGAACACCTTAAAAGCACTCGGTCCATATAAGGGCAAGTTTTGGGGCTGAGTAATCTTCTCTGGTTTGGTACAGCTAGGGGAGCCTCTTTAAAATATATATATTTTTTTTGAAAGGTCTCTAAATCGTGGATGAACTGAAAATGAAAGAGTTGTTGTGTGAACTCTTTTAATTTGCATATGTGAATGCATCTGAATAAGGCAAATGTGTAAAAATTTGGATCCACTTGATCTTGTAGGTGCTGGTGCATGTGAAGATTCTAGATGGCCCTCCTTATTGGTTTTATGTGTCTTATGAATGATTATAAGTCTCTCCTGGTCACCAAAGTCTTGTTTGTAAGTGATTATACCCATGAAATTCTAAATAAGGCAAGTCGAGAATTAACCGGTTTAAAAGTTGAATAACTCCTTCGAATGAATTGCTATTGGGTTGATTCCAACTTTTCCTGATTCCCCGATGAATCAAGATTTTAGAATAAGTTTTATTGTTGTTTTTTATCCTTGTTAAGTCGCAATGCTTCAATGAGTAATCGTGTGTTTTCTTTGGGTCCATTGGACGTTTGCTGGATTTTATCTTCAATATCTTCTTCATGTGGAAATCTTTTGAACCAATTCCAATTCTCCGTGACTTATTGATGAGTTAAATTTCTGGAACAAGTTAATTTTTAGTTTAAATCCTCCTGGTTAGGTAGATATACTCCAAGACAAACACACATATCTCTGATATGCTCTAAGACATGCACACATGTCTCTGATATGCTCAAGCTGCTCCTCTCCAAGGGCATGAACCTTCTGAAATAACTATCCTCTAGGCTTCTTGGTTGATTATAACTTTATGTCCTCATCATACTCTCCATCATATAAAGGTTTCGACCTCGAAATTGTATAATTTTCACCAAGAAAAAGCAATTTAGTTTTCATTCATTTTTGTGAGCGTAAGGTCTTACCTTTGTAGTATTGTGGTTTGGTGATATGTGGGACATCAAGGGATTCTCCTTTGAGCAAGTAAGATAGAACACTCCTCTTCTATGGTCTGGGGCGTTGTGGTTCCCTTTGTAGTGATGAGTAACTTCCTCCTCTTTAGTAACTTTTGTTTTTGTCATCTTTGAGGTCGGTTCTCCTTGGTCTAGCAATAAGTGCTTATCTGGTGGAACTTCTTTGTGAATTACTTCCTAATGACCTGCAATGATCTCATATTTTGGATAGGAAACAAGTGTATTATCGAAGTCATGGTATTTTTATAATCAAAAGAACGTGAATCAGACTGGATTAGTTCATCTAGTTTCTTGTTTACAAGTTGATTAAGAAAAGAAATATGATCTATAGGTTTTGTCACTAAGACTTGATCTTCATTTGGTTCTTCTAGATTAATTAAATTCATGATCACAGTGTTAGAATCATCATAGATTAGTTGAAGCAATGGGGCACTTACCTGATCAAGACTCTTGGTGAGTTTTTTTTCCTTTGATGCCACAACGTGTTGAGTAAATCACTACAAGAAAAAAAGTGTTTTCACGACTGCACTTTTAATCACAAAATAGTCGTTAATCGGGGTTTTACGACAAACATACGACTAAATATGGTAGTCGTCAATCCATAGTCTCTAAATCTCATAGTCGTATTATTAGTTGGCGAGTTACGACTATTTATACGACCAAAATAGGTAATCGTAAAATAGACATAGCGTCGTCGGAAGATATAGAGACTAATCTGCGACTACGGTAGCAACAATTGTGCGACTATAGAGGGAGTCCAGATACGGTTGGAGAAATGTTGTCATCAAATAGTCGTTAAATTAGGTGACCACTGGGCGATTAATATGTGACTGTATTGTATAGTCAGAAAGTAGTCGTAAATAGTAGCCACTATGTAGCGACTGGGTAATGACCATTTTAACTACTATCCTGCGACTAATCTGAACATCCATATACGATTATGGTAGTGATCTTGCCACTATGGGGCGACTGTTATGTGAATAACTAGTATAGTCACGATTCAGTCTTAGACTATGGTGACGTTTTGGCGACTCTTTAGTGACACTTTTACGACTGTTTAAGACTATACTTACGCGGGACATCCAGATACCATTAATTGACGACTGTTAAGTTTGCGTGAAAATAAGAATTTGGTGTTTTCTATTTATCAAATTTACGATTTGGTAATTGGTGATACTTCAATTTGAATGATATAAGAAATGTATAAGATATTTGCTTCAAGAAAACATTGATAACCTTGATAGTTTTGCGTTGCATACATACACAAACGATTATCTACATGTGCAATCTCCAATATTAAGGAGTTTCGAAATCATACACCAAAAATGAAGTTCGGTAGGCAGAGCGACAAGTACTCTATGCAGCAGATGGAGTTAAGTTGTACCTGTTGGGGGACGACCGTCTGTGTTGGCTGTTGGCCTATGAGTCTGAAGGAAGTCAAGAAAATGCGGATCTGTTTCCCGCATATAATTTTCTACAAAGGAAAGACACTCGATCTTTTCCTTCTGATCATTCGCAACTCGGGTGTGATCTGCTTCACGGGCAGCCTGCTCTTCGATTTTACGTTGAGCTTCCTTCAATTGCTCATCTATGGCCAAAAACCCTGAAGATTCTCCCGGCTGCTTGCGCTTGCCCCTCAAAAGAGACTCTTTCAGGATTCCAACTCCATAAGGTTTTCCTCGTCTATCTGTCACAGTGGCCTGTTATAATTAAAGACATCCGCGAAACACAATTAAATAAAGAACATGAGCTGACTTTATAAATGTGAATTGTGAAAAATATTACTTTACCTCAAGGAAGATGTGCTCATATTCATCTAGTTAGAGTTCCCGATGTCTCGAAGCAGCACCGTTCGAGACTTCTGAAGTCTCTATATCGAGATCTAACAACTTATCGTCTACGATCTTTTGGAAAGTTGCAGCGATATCCTCTGCCTTCCGATCAGCAAACGTACCGTCTGCCTTTGTATGTGTCCTGACGAATACCTCACCAATATGAATTGGTCTTCATATTCCTCTTCCTGCAGTGTTATACCTCAAACAAGAATTATTACAGAAATTTCTAGTTGCAATGCTTCTGATCAACATATATATATATATATATAATGGTTACTTGCCATTTCAAGCCTGATTTATAGGTACGACTTGGGCCCTGAGAAATGGACGTGACGACCGAGACCTCCACGGTCAGACAAACGAAAACTGGCATAGGTCTTACTTTTACCCTTTGCTTCTTCAGTTTCCCAATAGTCGGTCATCGTTTTTCATAGATTCTGGCTGATCGACTTTGTCGCTCTCGTTTAGTCCTCGCAGTGCTAATCATGTCTTTTAACCGTCGTTGACAGATCTCCTCGAAATACTGTTGAACTGTCCTTGTTATCAAGGGATCCCAATGGTGGGTTTTCTAGAATACATATAGAATAAGCATAACATTAGTAAAAGCAACACAAGCAATGTATATATGAAAGGTATAGGAGAGAAAACTGTACAGTGAACTCGAGGAAATATATTTCTGCTTTATCACAAGGCACATGTAACCAACTATAGTATGCTTTATCAAAAAAAATTTGTAATTTTTTTGTAATCTTCCATACCAATTTCGA
Source organism: Orychophragmus violaceus (assembly GCA_030180135.1). NCBI lineage: Eukaryota > Viridiplantae > Streptophyta > Magnoliopsida > Brassicales > Brassicaceae > Orychophragmus > Orychophragmus violaceus. The sequence goes on along the minus strand of CM058234.1, from coordinate 62,221,778 downwards.
TCCTCTATCACGAGTAAACATGAGATATGTACAAGATTGACATCCTAACCATCAGAGACTCGAACTCTTTAGATCAGCATAAGTCATAAGCAAACCAACAAACAGATTCATAAAAAACTAGACGGTTTAAAAACACACCATTGCGAAAGGTATAAGACAAGAACAAAAAACCCATATAGAGAATATCGACAGCTGAAGAAAAAGTACATGACAATAGCCATACCAAGTCGGGCATGGCATCAGTGCGGGAGAGAGTACGGTGGTAAATGTTTCCCTGTTTGGCACCAGAAGCAGCGCATTCAGAGCCCGCAGTGTGTCCTCCTCGAGGTCCGGCAAAACATTAAGAGATTCGTCAAGGAAGTTGTGACCTTCAGAGATGGATGACTCTGAGCCTAAGATTGGTGAACATGCGAAGGTGGGGCATCCTCAGCAGGGTCCTGGTTGTTCTGGACTACTTCTGACACCGGCAAAGCTTCGACTTCAGGTTGATTAGTAGTCGAGTTTTGGAATAGTTGTATTGGCGGTGGATAGTCATGTACATGGGGTGCTGACGTTGACGTTTGGGGGATAGCTGGTTTTATTTTCTGGACGGTGAGTGGTCTGAGTCGGAGCATCAACGGGATTCGGGGTGAAGGTGTATCGGGATGGCAGAGGGCTCTGTGTTTTTTTCAAACCACTGGGATTGGACCCGATGACTCTCTGAGTGACGTTTGGAATGGTTAGTATCTTACGAGTTCCTCCTCCTTTCTTTCCCTTTTGAGGCATCGTATCACGGAGAGTTTCAGAGAAGAAATTGAGAGGGTCGATAGCAATGAAACTGAGAACCTGGAATAAGATATTCAAATAAGAGATGCCAGTTAGAGATTAGTCGGTAGGGAGAAGGATCTGCAGAAAAAAAATTAGGTTTGGTTTCCCGGATTAATTACGCGAAATATTTGAAAATTTACTTACGCTGAACAGGCGGTTGAGGTGCTTAATTAGTTTTTTTTTTGGGGTTTATGTGTGCTTTATTGTTATATATATAATTTTTATAATCTTTTATTAAGTATTATTATTATTATATATACAATTTTATAATATTTTATTAAGTAATAGTGTAATAGCATTAATTAATAATTTTTGACAATATCTTGGACTAAAAATGCATATGACCCTATACCATAAACTGTTTTACCTAAACATTAAACCCTAAATACTGAACCCTAAACCCCAAAACTTTTGACACACCCATTAAACCTTAAATCCTAAATAATAAACCATAAACCATAAACCTTTGACACCCCCATTCCTCCCCTGTTTCAAAGAGAGATATGTGACTCGGTATAATTATTGTATATAAATAGATGACTAAGATGAATTACTAAATAACTACTATAAACCTTAGCCGAAAGATACGCAAACAAGAAGAATATTGAATGTTCATCACAACCTTTGACACCCCCATTCTTCCCCTGTTTCAAAGATAGAAATGTGACTCATTAACACCATGATCATGATCATGAATGCTGTTAGTTGGGACTTAGTGATAAGAATATATACATAATTAATACAGACTAGACAACCCAAAGATTTCATTGTCTCCATAAATAAACTCTGGTGGTTGCTTCGAACTCTCAAATATTGAAAGCCTTTTTTATTTGTCAAAATTCCTTTTGCCTTCCATCTCCTCATTACCAAATTCGTAATGGATTACCTTCCAAGTGATGTTCTTTCAAAAATCCTTCTTGACGTCATTGACGGTGAACAAGGTTTACACTATTTTATAAGGGCGAAGACAACATGCAAGGCGCTTCATAGCTTCGGACAGAGTTGAGATTTCTACAAGTCGATTGATTTATACTACGGTTTTATTAACTTAAATATCTTTGATTGCCCACCTCATTATAAACAAGATTTCGTCGAGAGGTGTCTACAATCAGGAAACCCTGCAGCTCTTGTCCTCCGAGGTATGTGTTGCTTTATCTACAGCGACCGGATGGTTGAAGGAGAGGCAATGATCAAAAGATCAGCAGATAGCTGATGGGAAACAGGGATATACGCGTACTCCAGGCTCTTGCGTGTTTTTTATGGAGATGGTGTAGTGTTGAACAGTGGATATGTCATCGACCGTGAACTTGCCACTCGGATACGTATAAAGATAACTAGAAGGGATAGGCGTGTATGGCCAGAAACGCCTTCGACTCTGTTCTTTGAGAAGGAAGCGAGTGTAGATATCAACGGCCTTTATAGTTGCACGTGTGCTCCGATAAAAACCTGGAAGGGTTGGTGGGACTTTGGTTTCAAGGGTTCAACCATGTGAGACAGATGCTTTTGGTCCATAGAGTCGCTATTTTACTTCAGACTCCTACTGAACAATTTTGGATTATGGCCCTGTTTAGATTCTTGATTATCCTTCATTTGTATCGACCATAATAAAATGTGTTAAACTGCCAATAATATTATATGTTTTTTTTCATTTATGTGCAAATTTTTATCATAAGGAGTATATGCATTATCTTTGGGTGAAAATGGTAATACTTAGAGAGTATTTTATGACTGAATAGATGACTTTTTGCAAAAAAGGCGTGATGATTAAATTGAAAGGATATTTACCTAAATATTCTTTCAACAATATATCCATGCAAGTAACAACACGTTTTTGTAATAAATTTTGAATAACAATAAATAATGAAGCGACATTACATATCACTACCTAGCAAATTAGATTCATCATGTACATACTTACTCCAGCCGAAGATGCACGCCAACAAATGCATATTAATTAATAAATAACAATAACATAAATACTATTTAAATGTATGGAAAACCCAAATGTTGGATTCGATCTATAAATAAACATCTGCGGATGCCTTAGAAACAATACCTATCTTTAACACTCTGCAATATTATTTTTTAAAAGTCTCTTTGTCTGTTTCCATATTTTCTAACCAAAATCGGCAATGGATTTTCTTCCTAGTAATATCCTAAAAAAATCCCATCTTGTTGTCATTGACGATAACCAAGCGATACACTATTTGGATCGGATAAAAGCAACATGCACTGCGATCCAAAACGTCGGAGAAAGCTCAGACTTCTATAAGTCGGTCGATCTATACTTCTTCAACATTACTGAAGATGTCTGGTGCCCACATAGAGTTAAAACTAAATTATTCAATAAATGTCTGGAATACGAAAACCCTTCTGCTCTTCTCCTCAGAGGTATGTGTCTTTTTGTATATTGCGACAATTGGGTCGACCGATCGTTGACCTCCATCAACCGGATGGTTAAAGGAGAGGCTATGATCAAAAGATCGGCAGATAGTGGATGGGAGACAGGGATATACGCGTACTCCATGTTCATGAGGGTGTTTTATGGAGAAGGAGAAGTTTTGAACTGTGGGTACATCATCGAGCGCGAATTTGCAACTCGAAAGAGATAAAGGTATGGACGGTCAGACAGACGGTGTGCACTGTTCTATAAGAAGCGAAAATGATTAGATATCAAAGGGCTTTACAGATGTATGTGTGCTCCGATAAAGACTGGGTTGAGTTGGTGGGAGAATGGTGTCAAAGGTACAAACATCTGCGATACATGCTTTTGGACTCTTGAGTCACTATTCTTCTTCACAATCATGAGAGATAATTTCGTAATTCGGCCCCATTATCTTTTTGAAGATCCTTATTAATATAATGTTTGTTAAATATAGTAGATTATGTAGCTATCGACCTTTCAAATAATGAAAATTAAGCAAGTTATAAAGCTATCGAATTTATTTATATTTTCAAGGCAACTGTGGAAATATTAATATAATCTAAACGGATGAAGCTTTGGCATGATAAAATCGATAATTGATGGCCAAATTATAATGAAAAACAGAGCAAGTTAACCAAACATTGTAACTCTCCTTTGCATGATTTATATTTAACCATGATTAATGTTGATTTGATGGGGTTCTCGTAGAGAAACACCCATAAGTGCCAGTTTCCTGGTTGGTGTCAAATGTTCTTAATGGTTTTAAGATGGTTTGAGAAATTAAATTATGATTTTGCAATCCTTCTAGAAATCTGATATATTTTTTTTTGAGTATATATGAACTTATCATGTTAATGAAATTAAATAATATCGGTTAAGAGGAACATTGCATATTCTTCTTTTCTCTCATTTAATGTATAAGCAATAAGCACAAACCTACCAAATGAACCGTTCAAAACAAGATAAGAGGGTGGCTGCAGCATAAATGTCCATTAGCGGCTACACCTTTATACTGTTCAAGGGCTCAGGGGCTACACCAGAAAAGACAAACCAGTGTATTAGGAAGTTTATCGAGAATAGGGATTTTTGAATCGTTGTTATTGACGTGGATAAGTGTTATTCGAAACCAAATTTATCTAAACCAATTCGTCATTATATTAAAAAATATCATTAGCGGTTGTGGCCTAAATAGTTTTGTCTAAACCAAGGGTTGTGAGTTCTAATTTTTACACCTTTTACTATTACTAATTCAAATGTTTTCTTTTAGTGCTTCACACCTTTTATTCATCAATTTGGGAAACTATTGAATATTAAAACCCTAGACGCTTCATTTTCTTACCCCTTACTGAAAGAAAAAACTTCTTTTCAAGCTAATTTCTGTGAAAATTTCTCCGTTTCTCAACCATGGCTCCACAGACTTTCAGAAAAATGTCTCAAATCAACAACTTCATTCCTTGCTTTTGGGACCTAAAAGTTCTTCTTTTTTCGTGTTTGGATGTGTGTTACATCCATTGGAGAACCGAACAGAATTTGGTCGATGAGGAGATAATCTTTCTTTTACTCTATAATATGTTTTATTTATTGGGTTATTGCATGTTTTATTAAGGTATTCGTTTATTGATTTAGGGTATGAAAATAGAGGCAAATGTTCCTGCCTCTTTTATTGAGACATTCCGTTTCTCTACATGGTGTGAGGGTCGTTGGTTTAAACTTGCGAATGCTCGAGTTGTACAAGGACCGAATTATGTGTCGTTGACCCCTCACGATTTCAAGCTCATATTCGGGTTATACACATCTTTCTGCCTCACTTATGATAATATTCTGGAATGTCATTTTATGAAATTTGAATCGTTTCCGGATATATTAGATGGAAGAGTCTGTGATGAATACCCTATATATAACTTTTAGTCTATACATTTGTTTCCTTTATCGAATTATATTAATCATGTTATTTTCATGTGTGGTAGACACTATATTTTTAACTAAATAGATTAAGGTATAGTTTTCGAAATGATCCATATTTTCAATTATAGATGTCCTTAGTGTTGTTACACATGTTGGAAACCTTAAACCTTATTGGACATGACCAAAGATGTAGTTTACAATTCGCGACCTAAGGTTAGTTAAGCAAATGCCTATAATCTTCCTAACATATTTTCTTGTTGTTTGTCTCTGGTAATAGATATTGAAAATACAGTTTTTCTAGTCTCCGGAGTCTTCGGTGTTTATTTATCGGGGAGATACTAGAGAACTAATAAAAAGGTTTCGAAAGGATGCTGATATACATCTCTTTGTGATTCTCCGGTGCTTCTACAGAAAGCACGAAATGGATATGATTAGAAATTCAATTTAGTTTTTTTTTTAGAATAATCTCATGGTCTATTACATGTCTGAGTTTAGGATTGATGATACTTTTGATTTCTATATTGTTAAAAATGTTAACGGTGTACGTATAAAATTTATTTAATTAGGTGTAACTTGGCTCAAATGAGAAGAAGTGATGTCAACGATTATGTACGATCAAACCAACAATCCGGAATTTAATGGATTTCTCAACAGGTTTTGGTCATAAACCTAATGCAACTCATTATGTAATATGCTTTATATGTTTCCAGAATTCATACATCGTTTTCTATTTTGTAGCTTTCCAAATCCGGTACCTGACCAATATCCTGAAGAAATGCTATGGTTCAATATCTTCTAAATTATGTGCCTGTTTAGAAGACCTTATTAAACTTTGTTATATTTGGGGTTAGATGATCTATTGATCGTCTTTATGTTTTTTTTAAAACACATTTGTCGTTAATGTTTACAACTTAACATAATCTTTTTTTATTACATTATTTAAATAGCATATAAAATCTAACCCTGATCAATTTGGTTATTGTTAATTCAAATATCAAAGTATATCAAACTATATGATACGACCCATACCCGACTACTTTGAGACACGAATAATGAGGTGAATATTAGTCGTATTAATAATGATAAATAAACGACTTGGTTACTACTATACCCGAAGTAGCGAATTAGTCGTCCACGTATTGACCAATTCGCGATTGTTCTAAGACTCTGAGCATCAGGCGCAAAATAGTCATCATATCACCGACTAGCCTGCGACGATTGGTTCCGGTCTCGACAATAGTCGTTAATCTGTCTTAAATCGACGACTAAATCGACGACAATCATTTTTAGTCGTATATAAGCGACTAATACACGTCCATATATCCGTTGTCGCAAAATAGTAGCATTCTTGTCCCCTAATAGTGGCCAAATGTTACGACTACAAGTATAGTCGCAAGGTCCAGTCGCAAAAATGATGCTTTCTTGTAGTGAATGTATGACCCGGTGGCTCTTCTTGGATCAGAATAAGTCTGGTGTTAACTTCATGATATGTTACCTTCTTTGGTGTGCCTATACCTGCATCAAAATATTTTGGCAAAGACAAATGCATCATAGTAGTATTGAAAAATAATGAATCGGATTTAGCCATTGCAACTTCTTTAGATTATTTCTTTCTGGTTCTAATAACAAATTGGTAACTACTTGCCTAGTGGGACAAGTTGCAGCATAATGACCTCTTTTGTGACATCCATAACAAGTTATATCAATTACTGATATATCATGGGTTTTACCTGTTTTATGCCATGATATAAGACTGTTTTAGTGTCTTTTGGTGTTCCTTTAGAGTCTTTTGCAGGTTTTATTAGGTACACGCACGTTTGGAGCTAAAGTGGAGATTATGGAGCTAATTGGTGCGTTTTGGAGATTTGGTCCGAGAGACTGAGTTCACTGTCCAGATTTGAGGGTTGCGTCGATCGTTGCACACTTGCATCGATCGATGCATAGCGCAAATGGGCCAGACTCGGCGGTTTAATGAAGAAATGCCAATATTGCAGAAGTGCCCAGAAGTTCCAGATATTTACACAGAAGCCCCAAGTCGTGTTTTAGCTATTTAATTAGGTTTTTAGATCAGTTTTTAGATACGCTTACATACGCTATCATAACTTAGAGCAGAGAGTTTTTAGAGCTTTTGGGGCTGATCTGATCCAGTACTACATTCGTTTTGGAGAAGTTTTCGAACCCCTTTATTATTCTAATCTCTTTTATGATTGCTATTTATTCATTGATTATGTTTACATCATCCATGTTTGAGTAGTTTCATAGTTAGGTTTAGGGTTTCTCATAGGGATTTCATGACTCGCTAGATATAATTAATTCAGTTAAGGATTCACATCAATACATGTTCTTCGAACTAAATTGTGTTTAATGCTAGTTCTAACCTGATCAATTAGAATCTAGATCTTAGGTTGCTAAATACGACATGACAGTGTGGTTTAGAATCTGAACTATTTAGGTTGAGCAATTTAATTACTCGCAAAGGAATTTGGTTTTATTAGATTGTGAACATATCAAACTTGGAATTAAAGCTGGTTTAATCTGTTAGTAGTTGCAAATGAATTTGGATTACTGCACTTAGACTTAGAGAATTCTCGCAAAGGAATTTGGTTAATTCTATATCTGTGTTTTGAGTTCTAGAACTGAGTTTAATTAGATCCTGACTGATTGATTTATCTGCTTGTCTGATTTCCTGAGAACGCCCTAGACTTAGCGCTTTTAGTTTATTGATTTCAATCAACAACCTGCTACTGATTTACTTTCCTGCTTGCTTTTAGTTAATAGAATACAATTTGCTTTTTGCTTTCTCCTAGTTTTTAATCTCTTTAAGTTCTTGATTTTATCGTTGCCTAGAGTCCTCGTGGATTCGATCCCTAAGTACTACAATTGATTTACTGTGCACTTGCAGTTAGTATAGGGTAAAACTCGAGACCTATCAAGTTTTTGGCGCCGTTGCCGGGGACTCTTAGAGTCTTCGATAGCTTCGAACTTAGGGATTTTACTAGGATTTTTATTTTTATTTTTGTTTACTGATTTTTTCCATGTTTTCTTTCTGTCGCAGGTACGACATTCGCCTAGCTTCTTTCATTGAACCTTTGTGTCGATCGTCACTAGGCGATTCTGAGATTGAATCGATCGTTGCACTGCTAGCATCGATCGTTGCTTGACGATTACAGACAGTTTATGCAGACGCGTGAAACTAGAAGTAATCAGAACTTGAACCTCGTTAATCTCGGACTTGAAGAACTTGGACGACTAGAGAGGACTAACAGAAGAGAAAGAAGAGCAAGGATGGTACGTGAACGTTTGATCCTGATACAAGATGCTAACGGTATCCTAAGGGACCGAGATAACAATCCGCACAATGCTGCTGGGCAGAGAATTGATGCTGAGGGACGTGTGATCCCTGATGTTGAGGAACCTGAACCACAGCCGCAGGCGCAAGGCCAAGGACAGGCCCAAGGTAGACAGATGGTTGTTAATGAGAGGACATTAGCTGACTACAACAGACCAGATGAGTTTCATGCCAATCGGTCAGCTCTTGTACCTCCTGGTTTTGAGAGGAACGATTTTGAGATCAAAACCATCTACTACTCGCTGATGAGACAGAATGCTTTCCATGGTCACCCATCGGAGCAGCCTATGGATCACATCGATCAGTTTGAGGATATAATCACTGGCATGAAGTATGATGGAGTTTGCCAGGATTATCTGTTTCTCAAGCTCTTTCCACACAGTCTCGCTGGAGACGCTGTTGCATGGTTAAAGAAACTGCCACCTGGGCAGTTTACTACTTGGGATGCTCTTAAGAGCGAGTTTTTGAGGCATTTCTACGATGATGCGCGTTCCGATCAGTCCAGACAGGACATTCTGACATTCTCCCAAGGTCCTGTGGAGCCTTTAAAAGCTGCTTGGATGCGATTCAAGAAGTACCAGCGTGACTGCCCACACCATGGATTCATTGAGGTCACATTGCTAGGTATCTTTTTCAGAGGCATAGATCTTCCATATCAGACTGCACTGGATAACTCCAGCAATGCAAATTTTAACACCAGGACTCCTGCACAAGCTAAGCAGTTGATTGAGAACTTAGTGAGCAGCAACAGTTGCAAGACTACTGATGAGAGGAGGAAGAAATCTGGTGGAAAGGTAGAAAATTTGGAGATTGCTGATATTAGATCTAAGCTGGACACAGTTTGTAATCTCCTAGCTGGTAAGAAAGTTGTCCACTTTGCCCAAGATGTTGAGGTAATTCAGACTGAGGAGGACACTCAGGAAGAAGATGTGAATTACATAGGAGGATCTGGATTCCAAGGTAATAGGTTTGGTAATCAGCAGGGAAACAGGTTCTTCAATGGAGGACAGAGGAGTGCCTTCACAGGCAATCAGAACTCCTCTGGATTTGGACAGACTAGTGGTTTTTAGAAACCTTTTGGACAAGGTACTCAGAGAACCTATGGATCATCTTCTTACCAAGCACCTCCTGTAGCCACTGCTCATGAGAGTAAGATGGAGGCAATGATGGAACAACTGTTGGAAAGTCATACCAAGATTGTTGTGGACTGCAATAAGAAGTTGGATGCTGTCTGTGAGGATCTCAATGGGAAGTTTGAGTCTCTGAACACTCATGTGAAGCAGTTGGATACTCAGGTGAGTCAGATTTCTAGTACTGTGAAGGGAAAAGGAGTAGCAGAAACTCATATCAAGGCCTGGTCAGTATACATTGATGATGGATCAACACAAAGTGAAAATTTTGAGTTGAAAACAGCTGAGTTGGTAGAAGAGGCCGAAAATTCGGATTTTGAGGAAAATCTCTCGGGTGGAAACTGTGAAAACAGTGTTGCATCGATCGATGCACCCCTAGCGTCGGTCGTTGCAGATCGTGAACATACAGACTCGCATGATTCTGAAGGCATTGATGCAGATTTAGAGCTTGATCGTTTATTACCTGGAGTATCTGAGATTACTCAGCAGGAGATTTATGCACAATCCATTCGATTATATCCCTCAGTGTCTGAAGTAATTAAGCAAGAGATTGAAGAGCTTAAGCAGCTGGAAGAGATTGGTGAAGAGTTGGAAGAAATTCCATCATCTGATGATCCACCTTATCACCCATGTGTGCAGAGGTACTTGAATAAGATGTTGCCTTTGGATGAAGAGCTGAAAGATTGGGTGATTGTGGTCCCTCAACAGATAAGTGATGTGCTATTAACCAAGGTTCCCAAGAAGCTACCTGACCCTGGTATCTTTGTGCTTAACTGTTCTATCTTTGAGGATAGTTTTAGGCGCTCTCCTTGTGATTTAGGAGCTGCTGGAAGTCTTATGCCATACTCTGTGGCAGAGAAGATGGGTATGCTGGATTTTTCGCCTACTAAGACCTCTCTTGTCCTACCCGATCAGTCTATAAGAGTTCCAGAAGGACTCCTTGAGGACATCCCGGTCAGAGTTGGAAACTACTTAGTTCCAACAGACTTCTTAGTGCTGAAGTATGACAGTGATCCTGATGACGCGTTAATACTTGGGAGACCATTCTTAGCTACGGCAGGAGCAGTAATAGATGTTAGACACAGTCTGATTGATCTCCACCTGGGAGATGAGCCGCTGCATTATGAGATGGATAAGCTGCGCAAGCCACTGATAGATGGGCAGACCTTCACCATTTTGGATGGAGATGATAAGCAGCCAAGTGATACTGTGATTTTGGATCCTGGGGAGCAGTTTACTCCTTCTTTTCTTGGACGCATTCATTCTGATACGGCTTACTCTCCGCCTTGGATGAGGAGACTTGCACATAGACAATCAAAGTCTCTGTCAAGATCTCTTGGTGCCTAAAAATCTTGTTCGACCGGTCAAGCTAATGACCTTAAACAAGCGCTGAGTGGGAGGCAACCCACTGTTAGGTTTTAGTGTTTTTCTTTTTGATTTTTGGTGTTTTTCTTAGGTACTTACGTTTTGATTTGTTTTTGCTTCAGTTTTAGATACAGAACTCGAGTCTGGAGATGTGCAACGATCGTTGCTTCATTGTAACGGTCGTTGCAGGGTGATTACGACGAGGAGATGTGATCGCATTGTGACGATCGTTGCGGTCCTGTGCAACGGTCGTTGCAATTGGTTTAATTGCAAAATTAAGGTACGTGCGCTAAACCGGAATCAATTTGGTTCAACCAGCAAGGGTCGTTGCTTGACTGCAACGGTCGTTGCACCCACGATCGAGGTAAGTGCCTTAAACCCTTCTCTCCTCTTTTCTTCTCCACTCCGCCGTCCGTACAACCGCGATTCCACAACTCTAAATCTCTCATTTCTTCATCATTTTTTGTGATTCAAAGCTTGATTCTACTTGTTTTAACATCCCCTAGCTATTTCTATAACACATTTGCAAAGATTCCAAGGTAAGAGCTCTCATTTTCATGATTTTCGGAATTGATTTTAGGGTTTAGAAATTAGGGATTTTTAGGCTTGAAATTGATGATTCCGTACTGAATTAGACTTGATTTAGGTTGTTTGGTGATGGATATTTGATGTTTGTGAGAATGTGGATTGATTTTGCACGATTTTGAATCGTTAATTTGAGACTGAGAAATCGCCTTGCAACGATCGTCGCACTTGTGCAACGGTCGTTGCTGGTCGATTTCACAGAGAGATTGCCGAGACTTATATGGTTTAAATTTTTCTTGAATGCAGATGGCAACTCGCAGACAACCTCGCAAACGCAGAGCCACCGCATCTGCTACTTCAGCTCATCACGCTCCACCACCAGAGTGGTTCCATAGAGAATCACCACATCCTGAGCCTTATGTGAGAGTTGGTCCGGCAATAGCACTACCTTGGCCTAGAGCAGACAAGACAGAGATCCCGTCAGATAGAGAGTGGCCAAATGATATTGCTGAGTTCCTCAAGACTGCTGAGTTCACAGAGAGACCGTTGCTTGATCACTGGGATGAGTTTGACACGTTGCTCTACAATGGTTGGTGTAGCATGACGCTAAAACCAACTAAGTTTGCAGACTACTCTACCTGTAAGAGTCTGGGGATAGATGAGCAGGTTCTTACACTGTGTAAGGGCATTGGTCTGGGGACAATGCCTATGAGGCCTTACGACTTGTACCCTGAGTTGGTAAGACAACTGCTAGTCACTTGCAGAGTAGTTTATCCGAGCCCAGACAGCAGGAGTGCTTCAGGAGGTATCTTTACCTTCATGTGCTTAGGAGCCAGATATCGGATTCCTCTTCTCGATATCTGCAGGATTTATGGGATCAGCACTGAGCCGAGACGTATTGGCATGAGTCTTGAGTGGGATACGGAGGAGGCTCAGTTTTTCTGGGAGTGTATTGGCAGTGGTCGATACAGCTCGAGGACTACACCAGTGAAGCAGGTTAGACATCCTGTTCTGAGATACGTCTTGCGTATCTTGTGTTGGACTCTGTTGTGCAAGTTTGAAGCCAACAAGATGCGCAAGCTTGAGATGGAAATGCTATTCATTGGACTGAGGGACCAGTTTGAGGATTCTCCTCTGCGAGATCCCACTAAGGGACTCAACTTGGGAGCTGTTTTCGCTCAGCACTTATGCGACATGCAGAAGAAGCCATTTGATGGCGTGGATACTGAGACAGTCGGGAGCCTGCTTACTCCCATTTTCATGCACTGCAGGATTCCCTTAGAGGGAACAGAGTGTAACACTGCCAAGGAGTTCCTTGATTTCAGCCATCTACAGAGCGCTACATGGCTCAAGGAGGGGCGCGTGTGGGTCTATTACGACCCTGCCACTGCAAAGCATGGTATAGATCTTCCTGCTGCTGATCATACACGGATTGATACGCTGGATGCCTTGACATTCCGGCCACCTCAGAGAGATCGGCGCAGTGTTCCTTCTATGGCTCATCCGCTGGGAGAGCCTTCTACACGAGCTTCTACATCTTCTGCACCTCATGCGCCTGCTGCTGCCCCTGCTGATGATATTGGCCCTTATCCCGAGATTTCAGTGCCTTATGGTGATATGTATGTGGCAGAGTGGAGAGAGCGTGAAGATGGTATTCTACGGAGCATCTGGAACTTCATGCGTACCTGTACCTGCAGGAGACAGCCGCAGATACACCATCCAGCACCTTCACGACGCAGACGACGATCTCCGACTCTCGGTTCTTCGAGTGGTACTGATCGCATAGCTGAGGATGAGTGAGAGTAGCGATCATCTCTAGACATTCGGTTCTGTATTCCCTTATTTTTCTTTTGCATTTTCTTTTGAATTTCTTAGGATTTCTTATGCTTGGATGTTGTGTTTGATTTGATACATCAGTTGCTTTGATTTTACTCTGTTTTCAGTGTTTTCAGCCTGCAGGATCGAAAACTTAGATTTTCCAACGGACTGACCAGCTAACTTGCTGACTGATCGAGTATTCGCAGTGCGTCGATCGACACACACTGTGTCGGTCGTCACAACACGATCGAAATCGCATTGCAGCGATCGTTGCGGTCCTGAGCAACGATCGACCATACACGAAAATCGCCCAGCAACGGTCGATGCACCTAGTGCAACGGTCGATGCAGGAGCGACAGAGGTAAAATCAGACAGAACTCAACACGTCCATTAACATTTAACTTTTTCTTTCTTTTTACCACCCCTTCGCTTGACACTACTGGGGACAGTGTGTCTTAAGTGTGGGGGAGGTGCTACTGACATCTATCTTTCTATTTTCTTAGAGTCAGAATTTTTTTTTTAAATTATGATTTATCGAGTCAAAACAGTTTAAGTAGGAAACAATGATTTTTTGAGAAGATTAATAGCACTTGCAGGAACTTAAGTAACCACTGGGACTAGTTTGCAGATGATCTCTGACTATTAGAAAACCCAGACACGGATCAACCTACTGAGGACACCCACATCACTTCAGGTATCAGAGGATCCTTTTACTGACTTCACTTTAATACTGACTTAATTTTCTCACCTAAGGGCTTGGTATACCTTGTGTCGGATTCCCTTGTTAGTTCTGACACAGCCTGTAAACATGTCCTATTTGGTTCCCTTCTCCCCTTCCATAAAAAAAAAAAAAAGATAATAAACTGAGGATGAGTTAGTAACTCCGAAGTGGTCTCTGGGAGTGGTAGCTACAACTATCATATCCTGTGCATCCATGGAATGTGTCCAAAGTACACCCCTTAACGGGAAGAGCACTGATAAAAAAAATAAAATGATACCCAATGGGGAAAAATCAGAATGCTAAGGAAGGGAAAAGAGAAGAAAGGGACCATAGAAAGATAGTTTGGTGGTCTAGAGCTGACAAGGTAAGAGTCCATGTGCCCTTTGATCGATACTCCTTAGGTGAGACCGCACTTAAATACTTGCAGAAGCCAGTAGGGTGAATTTGAATGCGTGAATGTGATTGTGGAGTTTACTTAGGACAGTTGCTAAGTGTGGGGGAAGTATATGTTGGTCTTGATGTCTGCAGGTGAAATATTTCATGTGGATTAGTAAGGGGAATCTGAGTGTTGTTGCTTCTAGGACAAAAAGAGGTTCTGAAAGTTTTCAAACCTCTTCACCATGTTTTAGTTCTCTGTTTTGCTTGAGGGCAAGCAAAGGCTAAGTGTGGGGGAGTTGATATATCATGGTTTTTACCGGTTTTATGCCACGATATAAGTCTGTTTTAGTGTCTTTTGGTGTTCCTTTAGAGTCTTTTGCAGGTTTTATTAGGTACACGCACGTTTGGAGCTAAAGTGGAGATTATGGAGCTAATTGGTGCGTTTTGGAGATTTGGTCCGAGAGACTGAGTTCACTTTCCAGATTTGAGGGTTGCGTCGATCGTTGCACACTTGCATCGATCGATGCATAGCGCGAATGGGCCAGACTCGGCGGTTTAATGAAGAAATGCCAATATTGCAGAAGTGCCCAGAAGTTCCAGATATTTACACAGAAGCCCCAAGTCGTGTTTTAGCTATTTAATTAGGTTTTTAGATCAGTTTTTAGATACGCTTACATACGCTATCATAACTTAAAGCAGAGAGTTTTTAGAGCTTTTGGGGCTGATCTGATCCTATACTACATTCGTTTTGGAGAAGTTTTCGAACCCCTTTATTATTCTAATCTCTTTTATGATTGCTATTTATTCATTGATTATGTTTACATCATCCATGTATGAGTAGTTTCATAGTTAGGTTTAGGGTTTCTCATAGGGATTTCATGACTCGCTAGATATAATTAATTCAGTTAAAGATTCACATCAATAGATTTTCTTCGAACTAAATTGTGTTTAATGCTAGTTCTAACCTGATCAATTAGAATCTAGATCTTAGGTTTCTAAATACGACACGACAGTGTGGTTTAGAATCTGAACTATTTAGGTTGAGCAATTTAATTACTCGCAAAGGAATCTGGTTTAATTAGATTGTGAACATATCAAACTTGGAATTAAAGCTGGTTTAATCTGTTAGTAGTTGCAAAGGAATTTGGATTACTGCACTTAGACTTAGAGAATTCTCGCAAAGGAATTTGGTTAATTCTATATCTGTGTTTTGAGTTCTAGAACTGAGTTTAATTAGATCCTGACTGATTGATTTATCTGTTTGTCTGATTTCCTGAGAACGCCCTAGACTTAGCGCTTTTAGTTTATTGATTTCAATCAACAACCTGCTACTGATTTACTTTCCTGCTTGCTTTTAGTTAATAGAATACAATTTGCTTTTTGCTTTCTCCTAGTTTTTAATCTCTTTAAGTTCTTGATTTTATCGTTACCTAGAGTCCTCGTGGATTCGACCCTAAGTACTACAATTGATTTACTGTGCACTTGCAGTTAGTATAGGGTAAAACTCGAGACCTATCAATTACCTTTGAAAGATTAGAGGACTTACAATGCTCTGTTTTTGTTATTGTTTTTTTTTGAGCTTATATGATGGTTTTGCACTTATCTTGTGTGCTATGATTTGTTGAGTTGTTTTCATCCCACTTTTATTGAACCATCTCTCATAGAAATTTCAATGTGTCCTTGATTGTTTGCTTGCAGTGTAGGCATTAGGACTTGCGAGATAGACTGGGTATTGGGATTGAGATAGTGTTTCTGTTTGACTTTGTCGGTCTTGTATGATAGAGTTCTAGTGAGTCTGATTGTTTATGTTACTGTTGATATGACTCTATAAGGTGCATTATGTTGGGATAGTGTCCTGAAATCACACTCGTACTCACTCCTGATGATAGTTGTGTGTCGATATCAGACATTCGTATAATACTGGGCGGTTGCAATGTTTTGCTAGAAGCCTCTTGCAGTCTGTAAGTTGTATACTTACTGCCAGTATTATATGATCCTATAGGGTCACACACCTAAGCAAACTGGAAGCTACGACATGGAAATGATCATTATGGTAATGATCATATTAATGTGTATTGGATACACATTATTATCGATAAAATGTTGTTGTGTCGATCGACACAGCTTGTGTGTCGGTCGGCACAGTTCGGGTTTTCGGAAAGGCTTTTCGAAATATGACTTAATTAAGTCTGGCCCGTTAATTGTGTTTTAGGTCGAATAAAACACTTGAAAGTGTCGACCTAAACAGTGAGCCGTCGAGTTTTTCTTGGTAAGAAAAGCAGAAACACCAGAAACAGAGGATTCCCATTGATCCGGCACTAGCATCCTGTGAAGGATTGTTTAGTTGATCCTGATTCAATTCTTAGATTCATATCAACCTAAACATGCAGATCTAGGTTCTCTTGAATAGAAACATATCAGATCTCACCTTATACCTGTTTGTGCAGCGGAAAGAGAAGGTATGGCTTGAGATCAGCAGAACCACCGAGAGATGGATCCTCCAAAGGCTCACACACGCTTCACAGGAAATGGCTGCTAGACCGAGCAGGAGAGGCGGCGCAGAGAGGGAGAGAGGCTCGCGGCTGGGTTAGGGTTAGAGGAGAAAGAGAGTTGGCTTTTAATTCATTAAAACCCTTCTCTTTCCCTTTTGGGCTTTTGGGCCCAAATGCCAATCTGATTAAATCCCTTGGATTTAATCAGACCCATTAATCTCTCTCCAAGTACGACAAATGCCTAGCACTTTTACCGTACTTCTGCTAAACCGTTCCTACACATTTTCCTGTTAGCTTAAGCGTGTGACCCATATGGGATCATATAATAAAGGCAATAAGTCCGAGACTTATAGATCATGAGCGGACTCTAGCAAGCCATCATGACCCCCAGTATTATATGACTTATGTCTGATCGTTGACATACTCTTACTTTCTAGAGACAGTACCGAGATTACTGGACACAATTCCAACAATCTCCCACTTGTACTGGAATCTCTGTATTCATAATCCTTTTGTCACAATATCTCGATTAGTCATAAGGCAAGATTAGTGTCATCCTTATAAAGCCTAATCTTGTTCATCGGACTCTGATTCGATACTGACAATCCAAATGACTCGGGACAGTCCGTTTGAGCATGGCCATGCATTTTCCAGTATTCAAATCTCCGATTGGCCTAGAGATATTCACTCCATTTATATTGGAGGGACAAATTCCGTCTTGTTCCATCACTGTAAACTACTCATTTCATAATGTACCCAAACAAGGTCCTTATAACTATCGCAGAACGATAGCGTTAGACAATGATCAAAGTGCATTAGTCCATGTGCAGTCACATGCATGCGAACTCAGGTCTAAGGACTATACTCTATAGTCGTAGTGAGAATCTCTTATGACACAGATATAAATATCCTGAAGAGTTCTCATAATCGGGTCTTGTCCGGTCGTATGTTCCCAACATACACCTATGTATTGACTTTGATGCCGCGCATCTATGACACACTGAGACTTCGTCATAAGTCACATACCAATCCAGTCTCTCACGGTTGTTGGTGTTCCAATTTCAACAACCTTCGACTAGGGACAGGATGATATAATCCATCTATCAAATATAGGGTCTCATGATCAAGCTAAATGACTTTGATGACTCAAGATCAAGTCACTTACTTCGATGACCTATAAAATGGTTTATATCACTTTGGAACGATTATTTCATCACAGTTAAAATAATCTTGAAATAATAATTTCATTAAACATAAGAATGTTTTACAAGAACATATCAAATAACTAAATAAAAGCCCTCAAACTCCCACTCAAACTTAGATTACATTTCAATGTCTCTAATGCCTACAGCTTCAGTCAGAAACTCGAGCTTAGGCCTTGGGAGTGGCTTTGTCAACGGATCAGCGACGTTATCATCTGTCTGAACTCGGCTGATCTTGACTTCCTTTCTATTAATGATGTCACGTATCAAGTGAAATCTTCTTAGAACATGCTTGGATTTCTGGTGTGATCTTGGTTCCTTTGCCTGAGCAATAGCACCATTGTTATCACAAAACAGTGCCAGAGGCTCAGCCGCATCTGGTATCACACCTAGTTCAATAATGAACTTTCGTATCCAAACAGCTTCCTTCGCAGCTTCTGAGGCGGCGATATATTCAGCTTCTGTAGTGGAATCAGCAACGGTGTCTTGCTTGGAGCTTCTCCAACTGATTGCACCGCCATTTAGACAAAAGATATAACCGGACTGTGACCGGAAATCATCTTGGTCTGTCTGGAAACTTGCGTCCGTGAATCCACTGACTTTAAGCACATCACTTCCACCGTACATCAAGAACTTATCCTTAGTATGTCTTAGATACTTCAAGATATTCTTTACGGCAATCCAATGGTTTTCACCTGGATTTGACTGGTATCTACTCGTCATGCTCAATGCATAAGCAACATCAGGACGAGTACAGATCATGGCATACATGACAGATCCTATTGCAGATGCATAAGGAATATTCTTCATGCGCTCAAGCTCAGCAGCCGTCGTAGGGCTCTGCTTCTTGCTTAGCGTTGCGCCATGCACCATTGGCGTGAAGCCCTTCTTGGAATCTTTCATGCTGAATCTTTGTAGGACTTTGTCAATGTATGAGTCTTGACACAAGCCTATCAGCCTTCTAGATCTATCCCGGTAGATCCTGATTCCAAGAACGTATGCGGCTTCACCCATGTCTTTCATGGAAAAACAACTTCCAAGCCAGTCCTTTACGGACTTCAGCATTGGAATGTCGTTTCCGAGAAGCAGTATGTCATCGACATACAGAATAAGAAATACTATCTTGCTCCCACTAGTTTTCTTATACACGCATTGTTCTTCTTCGTTTCTGATGAAGTCAAATTGCTTGATCGCTTCATCAAAACGAAGATTCCAGCTCCTCGATGCTTTCTTCAATCCATAAATGGATTTATGAAGCTTGCATACTTTCCCAGCATTCTTTGGATCTATGTAACCGTCAGGTTGCGTCATATACACATCCTCTTCCAGAATTCCATTCAGGAAGGCGGTTTTCACGTCCATCTGCCAAATTTCATAATCATGAAAAGCTGCAGTTGCTAGTAGAATCCGAATAGATTTCATCATAGCCACTGGTGAATAAGTTTCATCGTAATCCACACCGTGAACTTGTCTGAAACCTTTTGCCACCAACCTGGCTTTATAAATCTGGACATTTCCATCCACGTCAATCTTCTTCTTGAAGATCCATTTGCACTCGATGGCTTTTACACCAGCGGGTAAGTCAACCAATGAAAACACTTGGTTGACCGACATGGAGTCCATTTCAGAATCAGTGGCCTTGCGCCACTTCGAGGAATCTGGGCCCATCATGGCTTGATTGAAGTTCGATGGTTCATCACCATCAATGATCAGAAGATCATGACAGTTAGTCACGAGGAATCCTTGATATCTCTCGGGTTCGTGACGGATCCTCCCGGATCTTCGAACTTCAGGTACTACAGGTTCAGGCTCTACAATTTCTTGTAGGTCCTCCTGCTGCTCTTCCTCATTAGGTTGAGCAGTATCCTGTTCATCTTGAATTTCTTCAAGCAGTACCTTACTCCCACTGTCTTTCTTAGAGAGAAACTCTCTCTCAAGAAAGTTACAATCCCGGGCAACAAAGATCTTGTTCTCGGAACGTAGATAGAAGTAATAAGCCTTGGTTTCCTTCGGATAACCAATGAAGTAGCATTTATCAGACTTTGGTGTAAGCTTATCCGAGATTAATCTCTTGACATAGGCTTCACAACCCCAAATTCTTAGATAAGACAGCACTGGAGCCACTCCAGTCCATAATTCATATGGTGTCTTTGCTACTGCTTTCGATGGCGCTCTATTTAGTGTGAACACTGCTGTTAGCAGAGCATATCCCCAAAGGGATATTGGAAGGTCTGTGTGACTCATCATAGATCGAACCATATCCAATAAGGTCCGATTTCTCCTCTCAGACACACCATTCCATTGAGGTGTTCCAGGAGGAGTGAGTTGGGATACGATCCCACACTCTCTTAGATGATCACTGAATTCTTGGCTTAAGTATTCTCCTCCTCGGTCGGACCGAAGAGCCTTAATGCTTTTGCCAAGTTGGTTCTGTACTTCATTTTGGAATTCTCTGAACTTCTCAAAAGATTCAGACTTATGTTTCATCAAATAAACATATCCATACCTACTGAAATCATCAGTAAAAGTAATGAAGTACTGATAGTTTCCTCTTGCATTTGTGGACATTGGGCCACACACGTCAGTGTGTATCAGGCCCAATAAGTCACTGGCCCTCTCGTTAGGTTTATTAAAGGGGGCCCGTGTCATTTTGCCCATCATGCAGGATTCGCATTTCTCACATGACTCAAAGTCAAATGAGCCAAGAAGTCCATTCGAATGGAGCCTCTTGATGCGTTTCTCGCTGATGTGCCCTAAACGACAATGCCATAGAAACGTTCGGTTCTCCTCATTAGGTTTGAACCGTTTGGTATTAATGTTATAAATTGGCGCGGATTGATCGAGTATGTAAAGCCCATTCGTAAGAGGGGCAGAACCATAGAACAAATTGTTGCGATTGAAGGAACATAATTTATTCTTAACTGAAAAATCATAACCTTCCAAATCCAACAAAGAAATTGAAATAATATTTCTGCTTATAGCAGGTACAAAATAACAATTATTGAGTTCTAAAATCAATCCCGAAGGTAAAGACAACAAGTATGTGCCTACAGCTAGTGCTGGAACTTTCGCTCCATTCCCAACTCGTAGCTCCACTTGTCCTTGCTTCAGCCTTCTACTGTTGCTGAGTGCCTGCATATTAGTACAAATATGAGCCCCACAACCAGTATCCATGACCCATGAGGTATTATCAGAAGTAGTTGTATTAACTTCTATAACAAAAATACCTGTCGAAGAAGTCTCGAGAGTCTTCTTCTTCAATTCCTTTAGACCTTCTTGGAATTTCTTACATTCTCTCCTCCAATGCCCTGGTTCTTTACAGAACCTGCATATGTCAGTTGGCCCAGCCTTGGACTTGGGCTTGGGCTTTGGCGTGTCCTTGTCCGCGACTTGGACAGCCTTGGCCTTTCCCTTATCCTTAGCAGAGGATTTCTTAAACCCCTTGCCCTTTTGCACCATAAGCACATTGGGGTCCTTGGCGGTTTTCCTCAAGTTGGGCTCTGCAGTCTTGAGCATTCCGTGAAGCTCAGGCAATGTCTTACTCAAGCCATGCATGTTAAAGTTCAGAATGAACTGATCATAGCTTGCAGGTAATGACTGCAGAATGATGTCGCAGGCAAGTTCTTGGCTGATAGGACAGTCGAGTTTCTGAAGATGATCGAGATAACCCATCATCTTCAAGACATGAGGACTCACTGCCGCATTCGCAGCCAACTTACAGTCTAAGAGGTTCTTAACTGTCTGGAACCTCTCAGTCCTAGCCTGCTCCTGAAAAAGTGATTTCAGGCTTGCCATTATCTCAATTGGTGACAACACACTCTCGAACTGCATTTGTAGCTCAGCAGTCATTGTCGCCAACATAAGGCAATACACATCATTTTCATCTGACGAATGCTTTTCCCAAGCATTATGCAGAGTCCTGGCGGCATTGTTAGCAGGCCTCTCGGGGAGAGGATCACGAAGGACATAATCCTTCTTCTCCTGCTTGAGGACCAGCCTCAAGTTCCTTGACCACGTCAGGAAGTTCGTTCCAGTCAGCTTCTCCTTCTCGAGAACAGACCGGATTGAGAATGTGTTTTGTGTGCTTGTAGTAGTCATAGCTGAAATATATAAGATAAAAGGTTATTAGTTAATATGTTCAATATGATTAATCTTATATTATACTTAATATGATCAATCATGCATTATATTCAATAACATAAGTTACCCTCAATAGAATATAATGATTCCAAGATCCACATATAACTAAGATCAAAGTGGGCCACTGGCCATCACCCAACCTTAGCTTATATCGGTAAGCCCTATGTCGGCTAATTATATCCGTGATATAACTCTTGGTTGTGAATCTGGGCCCGAGGCCCAATCCACTCTGATGTCTCAAGGCCCGGGACTCCCGATGGCCTAGTCAAGAAAACCAGACTATACAGTCATGTAATCATTAATGTCTGGGACTCCCAATGACATTTATGAATCACAAACCGTCTTATCCACGCAAAAGTAGACACCCTCACACTGTAAGGCCATGAATACAATTGAATGGGCTTCGACAGCTGACATAGCCTGGACAAGACATCCAACGCTTGATATTATTTGAGGTTCGTAGGTTTATTAAAATTTCATTCCCAAAATAGAAGATTACTATTTCGGGAAACTTTCTATTTTTGGAAACCTACTATTTTTGGAAACTTTCTAAAATTGGAAACTTTCTAAAACCGGAAACTTTCTAACTTTAGAAATTTCTTAAAATCCAAAACCCGCAAATCTAGAAACTTTCTAATTTCGAAATTTCGGAAACTTTAATTTAAAATCGATTTATATAACTTTATAAAATAAAATTTAAATTAATCTGAAGAAAAAGACTCAAATAATTGGCCCAATTGTTTTAACTTCTTGGCCCGAGGCCCAAGAATTGGTCCATGTCCAAGACATGACCCAATTGTCCAATTAAATGACATAACCGGTCTGGTTCATTAAAATTGGTCTAACCAAATTTTAATTACTACGATGACCACAATTGTCAACCGGTTATTTACTAAACCGGATTTTCTCAATTTATTTGGTCCAACCAAATCAAATTAGAAAATCCTGGTTTAGGCACAAAATCCAATTTTTCGACTTTGGATTTCTTATCCCGGTTTAACCAGAATTTAATAAAATTATTAAATCTGTTTATTAAACCGAGACGTTTAATTTTAATCAGAATTTTAAACCGAGCCATTAACCGAACCGAACCGATTGAACCGTTCATGATCACGTTGCCCTAGCTTTGCGATCAAGGAACGATCGTCCAGCCGCAACTCACGCTCGGTACGAGACGCGATGC
Source organism: Orychophragmus violaceus (assembly GCA_030180135.1). Lineage (NCBI taxonomy): Eukaryota > Viridiplantae > Streptophyta > Magnoliopsida > Brassicales > Brassicaceae > Orychophragmus > Orychophragmus violaceus. The sequence goes on along the minus strand of CM058234.1, from coordinate 62,198,338 downwards.
TGACGATCGATCGGGACGGGATGAGCTGTGATCGGGACGGGATGGTACAGCCGGGAGAGCCGCGATCGTCCCACGCCAAGCTTCAACGATCGGGCGTGATCGTGCAAGCTGCAGGAATGATCGGGATTGCTCGGGTCGATTGCTTCCACGATCGCCGAGTGATCGGGACGCAACGCACGCGAGTGGGACGGGCAGGACGCGATCAGCCTTGCGCCTTGCTCCTCACGGTCGAGCGATCCAACCGGACGACGCAGTCCATGCGATCCTTGCGGATCCATGCGACGCTCGCTTTGCGGTCGATCGAACCGGCCGATCGCTTACCAAGTCATATAGCTTGGTTTGCGATTTCAAATGTTTGTTTAGGGTTCAATTCTTGTTTCTTAAGTGATTTATCTTATCAGTAGTTGATTCAAAAACACTTCTAAACAATTTAAACAACCTAAACATGAATCTAAACAAGAAATCCTAAGAACCAATGGCTCTGATACCACTGAAGGATTGTTTAGTTGATCCTGATTCAATTCTTAGATTCATATCAACCTAAACATGCAGATCTAGGTTCTCTTGAATAGAAACATATCAGATCTCACCTTATACCTGTTTGTGCAGCGGAAAGAGAAGGTATGGCTTGAGATCAGCAGAACCACCGAGAGATGGATCCTCCAAAGGCTCACACACGCTTCACAGGAAATGGCTGCTAGACCGAGCAGGAGAGGCGGCGCAGAGAGGGAGAGAGGCTCGCGGCTGGGTTAGGGTTAGAGGAGAAAGAGAGTTGGCTTTTAATTCATTAAAACCCTTCTCTTTCCCTTTTGGGCTTTTGGGCCCAAATGCCAATCTGATTAAATCCCTTGGATTTAATCAGACCCATTAATCTCTCTCCAAGTACGACAAATGCCTAGCACTTTTACCGTACTTCTGCTAAACCGTTCCTACACATTTTCCTGTTAGCTTAAGCGTGTGACCCATATGGGATCATATAATAAAGGCAATAAGTCCGAGACTTATAGATCATGAGCGGACTCTAGCAAGCCATCATGACCCCCAGTATTATATGACTTATGTCTGATCATTGACATACTCTTACTTTCTAGAGACAGTACCGAGATTACTGGACACAATTCCAACATCCCGTTTCCAGCTTGTGTGCGTGTGTATCTGGTAGAGGCAAGGCACCTGCGTTGCTCAACTGATCTCGTTCACCAACTCATTCCGCTGCCAGTTTCAGGTAAGAACGAGGTTGGTTGTTTTCAATATATCAAACCCTAGATCATAGGAGATTCGACAGTGGTATCAGAGCGTTGTTAGGGTTTAGCTATTGAATCAGATGCAATTAATTCGAAAAACTGATGTTGTTGAACTGAATATTGCATGCTAAATCATGTTTTCAAAGTTTTAATCTCGGATTACGTGCCTGTTGAAAAAGATGAAACTGTTGAAATCGCACTGTATCGATCGACACAAAGCGTGTGTCGGTCGACACGCCGTGAAATAACACGTAAAATTTTTAGGGTTTGTCGCAGAGTATCGATCGACACAAAGCGTGTGTCGGTCGACACAAAGTGAAAACTCGTAAATAATTTTAGGGTTTCGATCTGAGATCGAGTACCCGTAATCCTACTGTGTCGATCGATACACTGGGTGTGTCGGTCGACACAGGCAATGCGATTAGATAGAACGGTTAAATTGGATTGAACCGGTTATCTCGCTCGGTTAATTTTAATTAACCAATTGGTTCTGGTTTGGTAATGTCGATCGACACAGAGTTGTGTGACGATCGACATGGACCGTTAAACCGAACCGGTTCAATTAGATTGAATCGGTTAAGGAAATTCGATCCGGTTTGACCGGTTATCGGAGACTGGTTTAAATTATGTTGTGTCGACCGATGCCAATGGTTGGCATCGATCGACACACCATTCGCAGAATTACTGGTTGGACCATAAATTTGCGTATACTAGATCAAATTCAATCCCAAAGTTCTAGTTGAACATAAACTTAATAAAACTGAATGTTTTAATTAAATTAATAACTTCTTGGATGTATATTGGATATGCATCAAGATTAAATAATCTTTTCCTCAACAAAATATCAAGTGATCTTGATGTCTTGCCCGATCTTGTCTACTGTCAAGACTCGTGTCGTTTGTTGGATAGTCTTGGAGTCCTTGGTATCCATTGCAACATGAGTAAGGCAGGTGGTCATTGACAGACTTGCAGTGCGACTGTCAGTGATCACAAGACATAAGAGATTGTTTTTACTTGACTGGGCTATCAGAAGTTCTGAGCCCAGAGACATCAGAGTGGATTAGGCATAGTTTGTCTCATCCACGACCAAGAGTTGTACTGGGTACAATTAGCAATGATTTGCTTACCTTGATAACTAAAGTTTGAGTAACGGCGAGTCGCCCACTCGAATTTTAGTGATCTGAGGATCTTGGTTCATTGTATTCATCTGAGGAAACATAGTTTTGAACACAATGCGAGTTTTTCTTATTAGATAAGAATTCTCATTCCTTGAGCATTATAACTAAACCTCTACCTCTTTTAATTACAACTATGTCTGTCTCAACTCACATCAACACTTTCTCACTAAGATCCGTCCTTGAGAAGGACAAGTTAAATGGATCTAATTTCTTGGAATGGTATCGGAACCTGAGAATAGTTCTCAGGCAGGAGAACAAGGAATATGTCCTTGAAAGAGTTCTCACAGAGAGGCCACGTTCCAATGCCCCGCAGACAGAAAAGAATGCTTGGGATAAGCATTCCGCTGATGTCAAAGATGTTAATTTTCTAATGCTGGTGACTATGAACTCTGAGCTGCAGAAGCAATATGAGAACGTGATGTCACCCATTGAGATGATTAACAGCTTGAAAGCTTTGTTTCAGGAGCAAGATCGCACAGAGAGATACCGGACGGTTAAATCTCTCATGGATTGCAAGCTGGCTAAGGACAGTCCAGTAAGTCCTCATGTCCTTAAAATTATGGGTTACATTGATAACCTGGGGAAACTGGATTGTGCCATTAGTCAGGAGCTAGCCACTGACATGATTCTGCAGTCTTTGCCGTCGTGTTTTGTTCAGTTCATCATGAACTACAACATGCAAAACATGACTAAGACATTGACTGAGTTGCACGGCATGCTGAAGACAGCAGAGCCGAATCTCAAGAAGGCAACTCCCAGTGTACTGATGGTACAAGGGGGTAAAAGGTTTAAGAAACCTAAAAAGGATAAGGGAAAGGCCCAAGTTGTCCAGACTGAGAGTCAGGACAAGCCCAAGCCGAAGCCCAAATCCGGGCCTTCTCCTGAGGATAAGTGCAACTACTGCAAGCAGTTAGGGCATTGGAAGAGAGACTGCAAGAAGTTCATGGAAGATTACAAGAAGCTGAAGAAGACGTATGATGCGTCTGACTCAGGTATTTATGTTATCGAACTTAATGTTATGTCTTCTAGTTCTACTTCGTGGGTATTGGATACCGGCTGCGGTGCTCATATTTGTACTGATGTGCAGGCACTAAGAAATAGTAGGACGCTGAAGAAAGGACAAGTGGAGCTACGGGTCGGGAATGGAGCTAAGGTTGCTGCACTGGCCGTAGACACCTATGAGTTGTCTTTACCTTCGGGCATGGTTTTAGCTTTGAATAATTGCTACTTTGTACCTGCGATTAGCAGAAACATAATTTCAGTTTCCGTTTTGGATTTGGAAGGTTTTGATTTTGCTGTTAAGAATAAAGTTTGTTCTTTTAATCGTGATGGTACATATTATGGTAGCGCCCCATTAGATAATGGGTTATATGTTTTAAACCAAGAAATGCATGTCTTTAACATAAATACAAAGCGGTTTAAGTCCAATGACGAAAACCCGACCTTCTTATGGCATTGTCGTTTGGGCCATATCAATGAGAAACACATCCAAAGGCTCCATCGAAATGGGCTTCTGGGCTCATTTGATTTTGAATCATGTGAGAAATGCGAATCTTGTTTGATGGGCAAGATGGCTAGAGCCCCTTTCAACAAACCAAATGAAAGGGCCAATGATTTATTGGGCCTTGTTCATACTGATGTATGTGGGACGATGAGTACTGTTGCCAGAGGAAATTACAAGTACTTCATTACCTTCACTGATGATTTCAGTAGGTATGGCTATGTCTATTTGATGAGACACTAGTCAGAATCCTTTGATAGATTCAAGGAATTCAAGAATGAAGTACAGAACCAACTTGGCAAAAGTATCAAAGTTCTGCGATCGGATCGCGGAGGAGAATACTTGAGTCAAGAGTTCAGCGACTATCTGAGCGAGTGTGGAATTATTTCACAACTCACTCCTCCTGGAACACCCCAATGGAATGGAGTGTCAGAGAGGAGGAATCGAACCTTATTGGATATGGTTCGGTCTATGATGAGTCATTCAAATCTTCCATTATCCTTTTGGGGATACGCTCTAGAAACGTCTGCGTTTACACTAAATAGGGTACCATCTAAATCAGTGGAAAAGACACCACATGAATTGTGGACTGGGAACATTCCTAGTCTGTCTTTCCTGAGGATTTGGGGATGTGAGGCTTATGTCAAACGTTTAATCTCTGACAAGCTTGCACCCAAATCAGATAAATGCTACTTCGTTGGTTATCCTAGGGAAACCAAGGCATACTACTTTTACAACCAATCTGAGAACAAAGTATTTGTTGCTCGGGACTGTTCTTTTCTTGAGAGGGAGTTTCTCTCTAACAAAAACAGTGGGAGTAAAGTACATCTTGAAGAAATTCGAGATGCACAGGAGACTGCTCAACCTGCTGAGGAAGAGCAGCAGTTGGATCCACAAAGTTCTGTGCAACCGGCGCCTGTGGAGCCTGAAGTTCGCAGATCCGGAAGGATCCGTCACGAACCCGAGAGATACTATGAATTTCTCGTGACCAATTCTAATGATCTGATGATCATTGATAGTGACGAACCAGCGACCTTCGCGGAAGCAATGATGGGCCCGGACTCCGAAAAGTGGCTTGGAGCCTCTAAATCCGAAATGGGATCCATGTCAGAAAACCAAGTATGGTCCTTGGTCGATTTACCTAATGGTGCAAAGGCCATTGAGTGTAAATGGATCTTCAAGAAGAAGATTGACGTGGATGGCAATGTACAAATTTACAAAGCGAGGTTGGTGGCTAAAGGTTTCAAGCAAATTCATGGTATTGACTATGATGAAACCTATTCCCCAGTCGCTATGCTTAAATCCATTCGAATTCTTCTAGCAATTGCCGCTCATTATGATTATGAGATTTGGCAGATGGATGTCAAAACCGCTTTCCTGAATGGTATTCTGGAAGAGGATGTGTATATGACACAGCCTGAAGGTTTTGTTGATCCTAAGAACGCTGGAAAGGTATGCAAGCTTCATAAATCCATTTATGGATTGAAGCAAGCATCACGGAGTTGGAATCTTCGTTTTGATGAAGCAGTAAAACAATTTGGTTTTATCAAGAACGAAGAGGAACCATGTGTTTACAAGAAGACTAGTGGGAGCAGAATTGCGTTTCTTGTACTGTATGTCGATGACATATTCCTCCTCGGTAATGACATTCCGTTGCTTCAGTCAGTCAAGACTTGGCTCGGAAGTTGTTTTTTCATGAAAGACATGGGAGAAGCCGCGTACATTCTTGGAATCAGAATCTACAGAGATAGAATTAATAGGCTGATTGGATTGTGCCAGGACACTTATATTGATAAGGTGTTGCACAGATTCAGGATGCATGATTCCAAGAAGGGCTTCATACCGATGTCTCATGGCATTAGTCTCAGCAAGAAGCAGTGTCCGGTGACACATGCTGAGCGGGAGCGCATGAATAGGATTCCTTATGCTTCTGCAATAGGATCTATTATGTATGCCATGCTCTGCACTCGTCCATATGTAGCTTACGCGTTAAGCATGACGAGTAGATACTAATCTGATCCAGGTGAAGTTCACTTGACAGCTGTCAAGAATATTCTCAAGTATTTGAGACATACTAAGGATAAATTCCTTGTGTATGGAGGAAGTGAAGAACTTGTGGTGAATGGATTCACCGATGCGAGTTTTCAGACGGACATAGACGATTTCCGATCACAATCTAGATATGTCTTCTGTCTAAATGGCGGTGCAGTGAGCTGGAAGAGCTCTAAGCAGAATACCGTAGCTGATTCCACGACGGAAGCTGAATATGTTGCTGCTTCAGAAGCGGCAAAGGAAGCTGTTTGGATCAAGAAGTTCATGACTGAACTTGGTGTGGTTCCTAGTATCTTGGAGCCAGTGGCTTTGTTTTGTGACAACAATGGAGCCATTTCTCAGGCGAAAGAACCCAGGTCACACCAGAAGTCCAAACACGTAGAGAGGAGATATCACCTGATTCGTGATATCGTCAATAGAGGTGATGTGAAAATCAGCCGAGTTCCGACGGACGAGAATGTCGCTGATCCTCTGACGAAGTCACTCCCAAGGCCTAAGCATGAGATTCATACGACTGCTGTAGGCATTAGAGATCTTAAGATGTAATCTTGATTCTAGTGGGAGTTTTAGTTTTATTTTAGTTATAATAAGACGCTCTTGTAAACATTCTTTGGATATGTTTAATGAAATTTGATTTCAGCATTATTTATTGTGATCTAAATAATGGTCCCAAAATAAGTTTATGTCATATTATAGGTCATCAAGTTGAGGACTTGATCATGAAACCCTATAAGTCATAGATGATATAAATTATGTTTTGTCCCTAGTCGAGGTTGTCAAAGTGGGACAATGGCAACCGCGAGAGACTAGATTGTGAGGTGACTGTTGGCTAAGTTTCATGGAGCCAATGATATGATTATCACAGTCAGTCACATAGATATATGTTGGTGAACATATGATCGGACATGACCCGCTGATGAGAAGTCTACAAGATAGTTATATCTGTGTCATAAGAGGTTCTCATTACGACTATAGAGTATAGTCCTTAGACTTGAGTTCATCATGCTTTCTTGCATATGAATTGGTACACCTTGACTTTGTCAAACGTCGACCCGTAACTGGCGACTATAACGACACTGTTCAAGTATATCATGAAGTGTGCTTTGAAATAGGGATGGAACAAGATGGGATTTGTCCCTCCTGAATAACGGGAGATAAATATCTCAGGGCCTATCGAAGATTAAATGCTGAGAAAATGTGTGGCCGCACTCAAACGAACTGTAGTTCAGTTGTTTGTAATGTTCAGTATAAGATCAGGAGTTCGATAAACACGATATTGGCTTAATAAGGATGACACCAATCTTGCCTTATGCCAAATCGAGATATAGAGACAAAAGGATTATAGGAATTGTTGATTCCAGTACAAGTGGGAGATTGTTGGGATAGTGTCCTGAAATCACACTTGTACTCACTCCTGATGATAGTTGTGTGTCGAGATCAGACATTCGTATAATACTGGGTGGTTGCAATGTTTTGCTAGAAGCCTCTTGCAATCTGTAAGTTGTATACTTACTGCCAGTATTATATGATCCTATAGGGTCACACACCTAAGCAAACTGGAAGCTACGACATGGGAATGATCATTATGGTAATGATCATATTAATGTGTATCCAATACACATTATTATCGATAAAATGGTGTTGTGTCGATCGACACAACTTGTGTGTCGATCGACATAGCTTGTGTGTCGATCGACATAGCTTGTGTGTCGTTCGACACAGTTCGGGTTTTCGGAAAGGCTTTTCGAAATATGACTTAATTAAGTCTGGCCCATTAATTGTGTTTTAGGTCGAATAAAACACTTGAAAGTGTCGACCTAAACAGTGAGCCGTCGAGTTTTTCTTGGTAAGAAAAGCAGAAACACCAGAAACAGAGGATTCCCATTGATCCGGCACTAGCATCCCGTTTCCAGCTTGTGTGCGTGTGTATCTGGTAGAGGAAAGGCACCTGCGTTGCTCAACTGATCTCGTTCACCAACTCATTCCGCTGCCAGTTTCAGGTAAGAACGAGGTTGGTTGTTTTTAATATATCAAACCGTAGATCCTAGGAGATCCGACACATTAGATCTCGTAAGTCTAGTGATGGCGTTCCGGTACTTCCTTCCCGATTGGATCCTCGGGCCATTCCTGATCGGTTCACGTACCTTTGGGTAGTGGTTCTGGTTATGGTGTTAACCTAATGAGTGACGCCGGTAGGTGTGTAGTCCGTAGAATACGGGTTCATGTCCTAGGGCCGGACTGCATGGAAGTTTAGGCTATCTAGGGGTAGCCCGAGTAACCGAGTATCGATGGAGTGAGAAAGTGTCCTAGGTTGTAGGACTTTTTGTTTACGTCTAGGAGTCGTGGGATATTTTAGTTACCATGGGGGGTAGCTAAGTATCCCAGTGGAAGGTATCGAGTTCGTATAGTGGGCCCAATGGTGTGGAGTTAGTGATAGTATCGTGATAGTTAGATCAAGTCTAATCGAGGACATGTGTCGCAGTGATCTTGATTTCTGTAGCTGTTTTTATTATTTAGAGAATTCCTGTGCGTTGTGGAGCTCATTACATCGTGGTAATACGTGATCAGCTAATTTACTTGTTTATCCCTCGTTGGTTATTATTTGGGGGGTTTTGGGTGTGTTTATTTTGATAGCATGTATAGCAACCTGTTAGTGGGAGCCAACTCGATGGAAAATCTAAGATTACTCATTAGACTCATTTTGTGTTTTTCAGGTTTGACATAGCTCGGCGGACGCGTAGGACTCTCAGAGTAGATTCAGGTTTCCTTGGCTATGTTTTGTTTTCGAACAATTTGGTTTTCTTCGGTGTTGGATTTTCAGGGTATACCTGTTAAAAAAGCTTTTAGAAAACATGTGGAATTAATAAAACAGAGTTAAAGATTTAAAATAGATAAAAACATAATTATTCCCTGATATATGATTTAGTCCAAAACCGAACACAACTCGTGGAAGCGGTACGGGTTGAAAAGCCTTGTATCGTGGAGAGAAGGTAAAAGGAGTCAAGGATGGTTTGGTTCGAGCCATTGACTCAAACCAGACTGTATTTGGCTTCGTATATGACAAACTCTTCTTGTTTGGCATGCTCAGGTTCGATCGGTCATGTTCTTGTTTGATTGTTTACCGGTCAACTCATCGGTCAGCGGATAACGGAAAGGAGGCGTTACAACTGACGCTTATACGATCGAAGCAATATCGATTGGATACAATCTGTTTCTACTAGGAGAATAGTCTGAGCTTGGACTCACTTCATCTTCTTCTTCACCGTTAAAACTCATGAGTTTCCTAAGCTCGATTCCACGAACAACATTGCCTGAGAAACTCGAATCATTATTTAAAACTCAAAAGGGTTGTTGTTGTTTCTTTGTTTCTGATGAGCAATGGGTTGTAAGTTGACGGTAGATGGATAAACCGGTTTTGGGACTCTGCATTGCACCAAATCTAGTCTAAACCAAAACCCCATGTTCTGATTTTTCAAAAAAACACTTTGCAAACCTCCTGAGCTTCTACAGTGAGGAGGTGGAATGTGGTGAAGAAACGGCGAGAGAGAGTTGTTGTTATTGTAATTGTTATCTAAACCGTCAGAGGAAAGAAGATAAGCAAATCTCATAAGAGGAATGCCTTGATGGAACACCAAAGATTTGCTATAAGCAGCTGCGTAGGAGGAAGATAAGTTTTTGTCTTCATCCATTGTTGTTGTTGTTTTAGCTAGCTTTGAGCTTTGTTGCAAGCAATCCTCACCGTCAAATCCGGATCTGTCTTGTTTTGTTTAGGTTTTTTCAGACTTTGTAACCGTTTACATTTGGGGGCTTTTAACCTACCACATTTCCTTTTTTTTTTCTTTCTTTGGTTTAATTTATTATTTTAAACTTTTTTTAATGAACTCGTTTTAATTAGAATTAACAACCCATTTACGAAGTTAAAACAGTGTTAATAGATCCGTTAATTAAATTAGCGGCGCAAACATGGGAGTTAATTTGAAGGTTATAAATGCGAGTTTCATTAGTTTGAACTTTGAAGGTCAATACTGTGAGTGCTAAACTTTCAAGGTTTTTTTTTGTCAACAATCTTCATTTCATAAAACCTTATGGACCAAATTACAGATGAGTTTGAGTGTATACAAAGACATTATTGGGCTAATAGACATATGGGCTAATAGACATATGGGCTTAATTATCAATAGAGAAAAAACGTGGCAATAATCGTTGCTGTAGAAAATAAGTAAGCTCCACGTGTCATCCCAAGGGAAGCTCCGAAATGCAGATCGGCCGACGGCTGAGGAAGACACTGCCAAACCACCTCAAGTCCATTCTCCGTTGTACACCACAATGCACATCTATCGATCAGACATCTGACGAAAGTGATGTCGTCGGAAACCATTGCGAGAAGTGAAAACCGCTTCGTACTACAACAGAGACCGCCTCCTCCGTAGAGGCTCCGCCGCCGACATAGCCCAATCTACTGACTATATCTTTGCCCATCAAGTCGATCTTACTCCACGAGCAGATGAAAGCTGCGAAGATATTAATTCCACCGGGAGTGAAGATTTCGTGTGCAGCAGGAAGAAAATCGAGGATTCCTGCGATTAGAAACATGTCAGATGAAGATCGAAAATTTCCTGCGAAATTGTACGAACCCGCCGCATAGCATATCAGATTTAGCATCCAGATCATCTCTGATGCCAAAGAACTGCGCTTCGTAAAACTAAAAGCATGTCGAGCCCGTTCACTCGATCGGGCCAAAGAACCGACGACACAAAGCGCTTGGCAAGACAGGGCACGTGTTGAATGATTCAACATCGGATTGAAGGGTAGCACCATGAAGAAGATTGAACGGATCCGGAATCTGTCCGGAAGAAAACACCGTATCAAAATAGGAGAAAGGACGGACATGAAGCCCAAGTTTATTAAGCCAAGAAAAGCGAAATCTTGTTTGTCTAAACTTTTCTCTCTCAACGTTTCTCCTCTTTCTCTCTAACAAAGTCGCCTCTTTGTACTATCTGTCTCCGACCGTCGGCCGGCCTTATGCGGAGTTTGCGGTCGGGTAAGGTGCTAGTAAATCTAATTTCATGGTTAAAAATGTGATTTTTCAAAAACAAATATGGAAAGTGAATATTTTTTATATTACAAAATCAAAATATCGAAAGTAAAATACTAATTCGACGCTACACACCTGAGCCCGTTCTCTCTCGTTCGTTAATGGCGCGAGGTTTAGCCTTATGCCGCAGCAATGGAAGAAAGTCTCCGACTTTGCTCTCAACCTCAATTGCTAGGGTTTCATTTTCCTTTTCCCCTAAAACCCTTTTCGCTTCATATCCGATTCAACCCCGCCCCCGCCGCCACAATTTCTCACGATTGTTCTGTAAACTCGCCTCTGTTCCCGAGACGGTCGATGAAACCAAGTATAAGGAGGTTTTCAATAGAAGAATGGCCATGGCAGGACTCAAACCTCATCACCGAATTGGTAATTGTACTAATTGAATCGAAATTTTGATGCTTTTTGTGTTTTTGAACAATTGTGTTTGTGTCTTCAGCTTTGGGAGTTTCAGGTGGGCCTGATAGTATGGCGCTTTGTGTTCTAACTGCAAAATGGAAAACTGAAGGGTTAAATGGTGTTAACAAGACAGATGGTTTTATCGATGGACTTGTTGCTGTAGTTGTGGATCATGGATTGCGACAAGAGAGTAAAGATGAAGCTGAACTTGTCTGCTCCAGAGTTTCTGAAATGGGTCTGTTTCTTTCAAAAAGTATGAAATACGTGAGTCTGCAATTTTAGGCTTTTTAGTAACTTGGGGGAATTTTATAGGAATCAGATGTGAGATTGCTCGTTGTGATTGGGTTAATGGTAAACCGAAACAAGGTCACTTGCAAGAAGCAGCTCGTGAAATGAGGTTACTTTTTTCTTTTTCTTTTATTATATCCATTGATTTGAATCATCATCATCACATCGCTGTTAATGCGATTTTGCATCTTTTTAGGTATCAAATGATTTCAAATGTTTGCTTTCAACAACAGATTGGTGTCTTGCTTATAGCTCATCATGCAGATGACCAGGTGATTAAAAACGCTTGAGAATTTAGAGAATTGTACAATGGTTTAATATCAATTATTCATCTCTCAAGTTGGATGCAGGCTGAGTTATTCATTCTCAGGTTATCTCGTGGTAGTGGCGTTCTTGGACTTGCGGGTACATCATTTGCTTCTGAGATTTTCTCCCTGGATTTGGAGTTAGATGTAAAACATATGAAGAACAGATCTATTCTCTTAGTGCGTCCGTTGCTTGATTTATGGAAAGAAGACATGTACAAGGTTCTCTCGAAACTAGAAGCTCAAAAAATCGTTTTTATAGTTTTATGATTGTTTGTTATCATTAACTTTATAATGTTTAAAAGCAGATATGTCAATGGGGTAGACAAGATTGGGTTGAAGATCCGACTAATCTTAGTCAGTTGTTTGTTCGGAATAGGATTCGAACATCAATAGGAAATCTAGAATCAGGCAAGTCTATTGTCAAACATCAAACTAGACTTGTTGTTGAACAGTGATGTGAGATTAATGTTTGTTTGTTGTTCAGGTACTTTCAAGTCAGAGCTGCAAGCAGTCATTTCTGAATGCCGGAGAACACGTTCGTTTGTTGATAAAGTTTGTACAGATTTGTTAAATCAGACAGTGACAGTGACAGATGTAAGAGTCTTTTCCAGTTTAAGCTCACATGTATAAGCTGTTTCTGACTAAAGCAATCTGTGTTTTGATGTTGGAATTGGTAGAAAGGATATGCTGTTCTTGATCTAGAGAGTCTAAACCCTAGAGAAGTTAAAGACATTTGCCTCTCAAAGTATCTCACTGCGGTCCTGCAGGTGTTTGTTTACTACATCTTGAGCTTCTTTTTTTTTTGCTTTGGTAGTATTTTCTTGATTCTTGTTGATCTTCCGAATCTCTAGTTTATCTCTCAACGGCAGAGACCAATCAGAGGAAACACTTCAAAGTTGCTTTTGAACTACCTCCGCTCAATTCCATGCAGGGTAATCATTTTTGGTCTGTCCTCTAGATTTTCGATCTGTAACTAATGTTTGCTCCATATGGATACTCAGACATCTCTTACAGCTGCTGGTTGCTACCTTAGTCCAGCTCCAGGGTCAAAGGGTACCAAAATCATAGTCTCCTGTTTTCTTGACACTTCTTTACCGTCAAAGACAGAGATCTTGAACATTTGCTTTAATGAAACTCAGAAGAAACCGACTTTTGATGATCGTGGACAAATCATATCAGCTGCAAAAGCTTTCTCAGACCATGCGGCCACCAACAGATTGTTTTTGGATGTTGCATCTGAATCCGTATTGAGTAAAGCCAGAGAGCTGAATCTTCTAAGCGAATCGACCTATACAACCATTGGTCTGCTGCAGAGAGATGAAACCAATCGGTTCATAACTAAAAAAGAAGACAAATCGTTGGATGAAACAGAACATAGAACCAACATTGCATGTTCCTCCGATAAAATACATCTTTTGCCAGGGAAAGATCTTTACTTGATGAACAGGTTTCTAATCAGATGGAACTTGAGTAACCACCAATGTGATGAAGCACGTTGCCCAGTGAGAACAGCTACAACAATGGAGGTTCGACTCATGGTTGAATCCGACTGGCTCTATCTAGCCGAGCTTTCGAACAGAAATAATTCTACTTCGTCCTCGCATAAAGCTCTCAGGTCGTTAAAATCTATCCCAGCCGCTGCAAGAAGAAGCATCCCTGTCTTGGCCAGTCACTGCGGATTACTACTCAGCGTTCCCGTATGTGAAGTGAAATCACCATTGTTTTCATTTATATATTTACAGATTTGATCATTGAGTGTTTTTTTTTTTTTTCTTCAGGCTATTGGCTTCAGCCATTGTCCATGCTTGAAGACATCAACCGTGTTTCTACCAAGAGTACCACTTGGAGGCGGCCTTAGCTCATTTCTTTGAATCCAGCCATTTATTTACTCAAATTCTTTAAAACGAACAATGTTTGATTCAAGAATCGCCAGTTCTGTTTTCTCTCAACGTTTATGACATGGAATAACGAATCATACTCCACCTGTGCCACCCCGTTCTTTCAGCGTTAGGAACGTAGTAAACCACTGCTTCCAAGCTGCATCCTTCTGTTGCTCGACCCACGAGAGGAAAGCGCTGTCTATTAGGCAAAAGATGTTGACGTAAAGCAACTGATATTGCACGGGTACGTATCTGAAGTTTGCGATCTGAAGAAGCGGCCATGCTCCTCCTTCAAGAGCTAGAGCCGGAAGGAAATCCCTCTTGAGCCCTTCTTTCACTTCTGATGTCTTCTTGCCTGTGGCGTATCCCATGTATGTGAAGAATACCAGTAGATCTATGGGGCCAAATATGAGACCATCCATTGCAACTTTGGCTGCTACAAACCGTGTTGACTTTGGTACATATCGGAGCTTCAGTTTTATGAATTTATCCAGGCCTTCGTACCTGTGGTACCCCAGTGTGGCTGGATTAGGTCATATTGGTTTTTGCAGTGGAAATACAAAAGCTTAACTAAATGATCTGAAATAACTGAGAAGGAAACAAACCAGAAGTGGCCAACAGGTCCGACAAAACCAAACCCGAACATGCTCGTGATAGCTACTCGCTTCCAGTTGACCTTGAATTCTGCATCTCTGTCTGTGTCGTTATTTGTGTCCTGTTAAATGGAACATGGATTAGTGCTCATCCCAATATATATAGCAAAAGTTCAATAGATCTCTTCATCCGGTAACATATGTATCTCTGTCAACATCTTTGTTAAACTGAACACAGTTTAGAGCTTGACCCAAGTTGGCCAAAACTCAACGCAAGAGGCAAATGGAAATAACAGTTGGTCGTCAAAATCACATAGAAGAGTACGAAATTATAGTCTTGTTCTCTTAAGGGCTGTTTTGCAGAAAAAATAGAGGCAAAAAGAAATTCATGGAAGCAATAGGCCATAAAAGTTGCTAATCCAAAGCACTAATATAGTAGGATGAACATTTGTTACCAACGGACCAAAAAAGTGAGTTGTGATGCAATTTTAATATGGAAGTACGACACCAAAAGCATGGCGAGTTAGAAAAAGTACTCATTGGTTCCGTGATTATATTTCTATCCACCATATAAGTCCTCTTCTCGCCTAATACAGTTGCAAACAAAAAACTGAAAAGCTGAATTACACAAAGCTCTGGCCGAATCACGTCTTGATGGAATCTCAGAAATTTGAGAAATGTTACCAACCATCAACTGTGTTATTGCTCAATAGATTCTGAATGACCAAGTCAGGTAACACAAACCTAACGTTCCAATGTCTCTATACCATAAAAGAAGACCCATTACTCGAAACCCCTAAGGCTAGGCTAACATACAACTGTTAATGGAAAACGTTTTTCTAAACAAACAAACAAAACAACTCAAATCCTTGAAAGCAAAGTGGGATATTCTGAAAAAGTAGCATTTTCTTGGATATGGATGAAAACTCCAGAAATGTCAAGCATTACTTATTCATTGACACCACGAAATCCAGAGATGCCAAGATGTAAACCAAACCTAAACTAATTTCAGAAAATCCAAACAAAAAGAGCAATCGGAGAGAATCCCAATTTAAAAGTTCGATTGAGGTAAGGAAACTCTAGAAGAGGAGGGAGATCGAAAATGACTAACGGTGAGACGAAGAAGACGAGGTTTCGCAGTGGAATGAGTGATGTATTGAGCGGTGACATCGCCAAATCCCCAAAGAAAGCCGGAGCTGATGACCTGAGTTTTCACAGGATGAACGGTCAGGCATCGCTGGTACCATCTCCAGAGCTTCAACATAATGGACCAGTCGTATTCGCCGTCGCCGTCGCCCTCTCCGTCTCGAGAGAGATTGAAACAGGGGAACCGCCGCGGGAGAAGGCGATTTTGGTTTTTATTGACACAGCTTTAAGCTCTTCCTAAACGTCTTCTTCTCTTTAATCCTTTCTTCATTCTTTTTTTTCTTCGAGTCAACACTGAGAAAGTTCTTTGCGCGATGAGAATATCATATAGGCTTATTAAATGGGTTTCGGCCCATCAACATTAAAACTATATTGGAAAGCGATATATCATATAGGCTTATTAAATGGGTTTCGGCCCATCAACATTAAAACTATATTGGAAAGCGATACAAAGATCTAGTACACATTTATAAATGTTGATTGTAAATCCGACCCGGAATCAAAGCCTTTGAAACACAATAAATAGTACTTTTGAAATGGAAGATAACTTGATTAAATTTTATGTCGATATGAAGTAGACTGAAAACTTGTTTGAAAAGAGTAATTACACACTTTGACCGGAAACGGCTAAATCCACCAAACTGAATACAAGATCATCAGCCACCTTCTCTCCTCTCGAAATCCTCTCGCCTCTCTTTTTATTTAGCAAATCCACTTCCGATTTTTTTAAAATTATAATAACTAGTTTCTATTATTACGATTCGGAAAAACAAATCTATACAACCATATCTTACAATTTCGGGAAAAACATTCTATAGTATCTTCTAAAGCTTGCTTAACAATCTTCCTATCCTATATATATTATTAGGCCATACCAACTTTTTTTTATCCTATCAGGACTTCTCTTCTAAATTTTTCTTAGTAAGGCATTTCAACAAAACAGGATGTATGCAACATATGGTTTAATTCGCTATTCTGAATTTACAATCTTTCATTTTTCCAATATAAATATACATAGGTGTGGTAGGCAACAAGTTTCTGGAGAGCTCCAACGCATTATCATTTGGATCAACAATCCCAAGTCTGCATTTAGAGAGTTTTGTATATTATTATGATTTATTGGGGATTTTTATGTTTTTGCCTTGAAAATCTTTGTGTCTGCTTTTGTATCAAGAAACTAATGAAAATTATATGTTTACTGTAGGACTCTGCGATGGCTGTGATTTTGTAGACGTTACTGTAGATTCAGTTTCTTCAATTTTATTGTGAGGTAATTAGTTATTTACTATCAATTCGTGTTGGTTATAATTCATTTAAACCCATATTTGAGCCGACATCTATCACTCTTGATTTAATCTTTCAAAAACTAATCTTCAACAAAACTACTTTTCTTAATAAAAAGATAGATAATTGCTGACATGGAAGAGAAGAACTTATTTAAGATTGAGTTTGTGGTCTCTTTTTTTTGCCACCGTGTGCAATGGATAGGAAGCTGACCACTAAGGGATTTGATTTGGATTATTTGTAACCCAACCAGTGCTTCAGTGCTTTTGTACGGAAAATAAAAGTTAAGATGACAAGATCTGAATTACCAATACCAAAGGTTCCATATATTTTGCTATTATCTCTCTGTTTTTATGATAACTCAAGGTGTTCCATTGCGTGAGTTTGAGGATGAGAAGTTTAGCTTTGTAGCTTTCAGGAGAGGTCATCGCTCAAGGTTAGTAGTTTTGTAATGTTTTAATCATTATTTACCTTTTAAGGTTGTGTTATGGTCTTCAAATTAGGCAATTGTGGCCTCTTGATAGGATGAAGTTAGAAACTTTGAAGGAGGGGCACGCAAATAGGAAACTAGACGATCTCGATATTGATTATGGCATAAGTCAGCAACTGATTTATGAAATCGACACATATCTCACTTTGGAACCAACTGTGTTGAGCTTTGTGTCTAACCGATATTCGTATACATTTGATGGTATCTGGAGAAGATTTTATAAAAACACATGTGGTCGAAATGCCTTACAATTATCCAATAGCACACGACTCTGGTACCATGGACGATGAGGAGGAAGAAGAAGAAGGTGAAGGTACTGATGACGATGAGGAACAAGAAGAGGAGAGAGAGAGAGGGCGAGTGTGGGAGGCGGATGGGGTTGGATAATATTCCCACCATCTCGGAAAGGTAAACAATTGACATTGGATATGTGTGTGCCGACGAAAGAAAATGGGTCAGAAGGAGAAATGAGTTTAAGGAGAGGCTTTATCTTGATTGTGAGAATGAAAGTAATACTGCAATAATACAATATCATGAGCCAAAAGTATGGTTATATATATGATTTATTTTATTTTTTTCATATAGAAAGTTATGTTTCTAAATCGATTTTGTCACGATATAATCAAAACTACCAAACCAACATGAAGGCAAATTCTTTCTTGATACAACAAGTTAGTAAAAAAAAGAAAAAGTAATCTTTTATATTGAAAGACCAAATTTTATGATGCAGCAACTTAGTAAAGAGGAAGTAATTTATATTAAAACCCAAATGAGGTTTTCTTCCACCAAAATGGCATTATGTACACTGTAAAAACATATTTATTAATATTTAACCAACACAATTAAGCAGTTTTACACGATTGTTTACAATATTCTATATTATTAAAAATTCAAAATTTATTTTAAAGAGTTTTCTCTAAAATAATAGACACGAAATATTAATTAGAATAAATTTAACACATTTAGTTATTTACTTTTACGTATATGATCTTTTAATGTATTTCTTTAGAACATATAAAATAAAACGATTTAGTCATCGAAAAAAGCAAATAAATTGTGAAATTTCGTTACTTTTTTTAGCCATCACATAATTGTGTTACAATATTACATGTTTCAATACCTTTTAAATACCATTTTTTCCAAAACTAGATAAACAAGTATATCATCTTAAAAAACATGACTAACAATATTAAAATTTGTATTATATGCATTATTTACATCAACATTAATTAGCTAAAATACAAATATATATGTCTATATATATATATATATATATATATAGACATATATATAGACTAAATCAAATTATCATATTTTTCAATATACAAAAATACATTATATTTAAATAAAAATAACTAAAATCATCTAACTAATACCTGAGCTGAGCATAATTCAAAATATATAGTGAGAGGGTGTGCAATTCATTGTTGAGATCACGTGTCAAATAACGCACATATCAAGAAAATTATCTCGAAACATAGAAAAAAAATCATCTAACTAAAATACACGCTGAGCACATATCAAAATATATATTGAGAGAGTGTGCCATTCATTTTTGGATCTCGGATCAAACAAAAACGGGTCAAAAACGATCTTAAGAAAAAATCATTTAACTAATACTCCACACTGAACGCGGATCAAAATATATAGTGAAAGATTGTGCAATTCATTTTCGAGGTCACAAGTCAAATAAAACAGAGGTAAAAAACGATCTAGAAAAAAAAATCATCTAAGTACTACCCAAATCAAAATAAATAGTAAAAGATTGTGATATTCATTTTCACACTCATATGTCAAATAAAGCATGGGTCAAAAATGATTTCAAAACAAAAAAATCATATATCTAATACCTTATGTTGCACGGTTCAAAATATATAGTGAAAGCTTGTGTCATTCATTTCCGAGATCATATGTCAAACAAAAAGGGGTCAAAAACAATCTCGGAAAAAATTATATAACTAATACCTTGCGCTAAGTGCATATCAAAATATATAGTAATAAATTATGTCATTTATTTTCGTGACCGGATCAAATATAATATGGATCAAAAAAGCGATCTCAAAAAAACCATTTAATTAATACTTTGTGTTCAACATGAACCAAAATGTATATTGAAAGATTGTGACATTCATTTTCGATATCATTCGTTAAATAAAACCTGGGATAAGAAAACGATCTCGAAAACAAAACAAATAAGTATAGACAAAAGGAACTATCAAATTAATATCCGTGCTTAGCGCGGATCAAAATCTAGTAACTTGATTAAATTTTATGTCAATATGAAGTAGACTGAAAACTTGTTTGAAAAGAGTAATTACACACTTTGACCGGAAACGGCTAAATCCACCAAACTGAATACAAGATCATCAGCCACCTTCTCTCCTCTCGAAATCCTCTCGCCTCTCTTTTCTTTTAGCAAACTTTTCCTCAGAAGTCTCTTGATCTGAGGCCAACGTCGGTAGCTTTTTAGCTCCGGCTTTGAGCCTCCTTGCCTTTTCTTTATGCTTTTTCTTCTTTCTTAAATCTGATCTACTTTTGCTGAGTTTTTTCCCCTCTTTTATTATGGTTTTCAATTGCTTTTTGCTTTTGATTTACCCTGGTAAAGAGAAATTAATGACAGATATTTGGATTTCTTCAAGTTTATGCCCCTAATTCTTTTGTAGTTCTATGATTGTTTGATTTTGCAGGTTTTGTCTCTCATCTGTTTGAGATCTGTGGTGTCAACTTTTCTAGTTCCATCGAAGTTTCGGCTTTTTGGCAAGGGCTGGTTTGTTCCCCAGCGGTGCTAGTCAGATCTGCAGGTGTGGTGTGTTCAGATCTGGTGCGGTCATCTTCTCCGGCTTCGTCCTCTGTGTCTCGGTTCTTTTCATGGCTTTTCTGGTGGCCTGCTGTTCTAGATGCATGAACGAGGTGGTTCTTGGGTTTCTATGTGCCTCGGTTCTGTAGAAGAGTTTGGTTACATGTCCCTTGGTTGGTTGCTCGGGTTTGATTTATTGTGGCTTAACATGTCTATGACTGTGGTTGAAGCAATATAATAAGAATCTGCTCTTGTCTCCTTTCGTCATTATAGTGGGCGAGGATTTGGCTCTTCTTAGGCTTATTCTCTAGTTCCTGTTTTCCTGATTAGTTTTTGCTTATGGTTATGGGTGTTCGGTTCTTTTGTTAAATTATCCAGCATAAGGTAGATCAGTTTTTAAGTCTTAGTTTCCCCGTGTTTGGGGCTTTGGCTTCTCCGTGTTTGGAGCTTCGTCTCCGGAGGTTTGGAACCTGCTGGCTTTCGTATCTTACCAACGAATCCTACCATCGTATTCCACCTTGTATTTCACTTGGATCCTATCTTCAATGAAATTTAGCGACAAAAAAAAAAGAATTTAAGATTACATTTTGGCTCGCTCTAATTTCGCTCCTAGACACGAAAACCGAGGCGTGTCCTTCATCACCCTTCAGTCCTTCGATGTTTCTCTCCCTGGTGACCGGAGTTCGATGACGGTGCCGGGAGGGCTCTTCCAGTTTAGTTTTCTAGTTGGCGGCGAGCTTCGAGGTCTCTTCAATCCCGTTCACAGCTTTCGTTTTCTTCTCTGATGTTGTCAATGTCGCCGCCATGTCGTCGTCTGGCGTCTGCTACATGTTCTTCATCGTCTGTGGTCTCCGCTGCTTGCGGTGGCTGGTCTTTGTGGGTAAGCAGCTTTCTCCGGTTCGTCTCTGTGAGACGAAGCTCCGGCGGTGTTTTTGATTGGGTTGGTCTCCTTCGTCGAGGCTGTTTCTCCGGTCATCCTGCTCTGGCCGTTGTTTTCAATAGCATCGTCGTCGTTCTTTAGCTTCAGATCCCCGGTCGCGGTGGTGAGTCGAATTTTGTAGTCACGTTTTGTTATTTTCAGATCGAGAGAAAATGTAAAGTAGCGCAATGGTTTTGGTGAGATTTTGGATTTGCTTGTCCTGGTATGGTTTGTTAAGTACTAGATCTAGTTTTAGCTCTTCTTGGGCCAGACTCAGTTTTAGTGTTTGATTTGGTTGCCTCTGCTTCTAGAATAGATTGGTAGTCCTTTTTCCGGCTTTAACTTCTTAGCTTGCATCTCGGTGGTTCGTTGTGAGTGCTTTTCTTTTTGATTTATCCAAATTTTTGGGTTTTTAGATTGTTTAGGCTTCGTTGGAGACTTGGGTTTTGTTTATGGCTTCTATCTAGGTTTAAAGTTGGACGTTTATGAGTGCGTCTTTACCAAAGAGGTTTAGGGGAACTAGTATAGGTTCTTTCTTGTCGGGTTGTGAAGTTTGGGTTCTTGGTTTGGGTTTGTGAGAAAGTGCCTCTCTGAGAGTCTCCAGCTTTGATGATGTTATCGTTCGGTGGGTCGCGGGCTACGACGATTTATCACGCTTCTTGTTCTTCACGGATTTCATGAGTTGCAAGTTTGATTTGTTATGGTTACGGTTAGATTTTTATCGATTTATGTCTTTTTAGCTGTAGGTTTTAGCAACCCTTTATGGGCTTTTGTTTCCGGGGATATTTCGATAATCCACCGACTTAATTTTTGGAGAAGGTTTTGTCTTCTACCGGCTCTTGTATCTCAAAAACGCATCCTATCATTGTCAATAAACGTATCACTTCAGATGAAAAAAAAGAATCCAAGATTACATAAGAAATTTCTAAAAATACTATAAATACAACCAAAACATAGTTAAAATATTGAAAACATTATAAACAAAAGCTTTATTGGCTAAAAGAATATCAAATATGTTATATTTTTTCGTCCGATGCGATCTCTATTTGTGGATATTATCCTTAAGATGAAACTCCAAAATCTAAACACTAATTTACTTTGTTGTGTATTACATTGACCAACTCCCAAATTAGATATAAATATATTTTCCAAATAAGAATCCAATATATTGATTCTATCGATATAAATAAAATTTGGGAATGCCAATTTCCAACGATTGTACGAACATCGCTATACAATAAAGGAGGTGTGTCTTCAACTCCGGACCATTGTCTCTTCTATGGTGGTTTACATGGAATTTCTTTCCATAGCAATGCAATTATGGTTAAAAAAACAACCACCATGATTTACCGTAACCAACATAGATATCACCAGTAAATTACAAAAACACACCGGTGTGAGATAGAGGATGCACACCAAGGATTTGTTTAAACGTGGATTTGGACTAAGAGAATTTGGGTATAAATTTCATATGAATCAAATATTGTATTTAGGATTGAATGCCGAAATAAGAACGTATACAACGAATGAGGTCGAATATTTAGTATTGAAGTGGTTTCTATCTGAAAATATGGATTGCTTTGATAACAACTTCTCTTCCCTTTATATAGCTTTGAGCCTCGATCTTCTTGTTCTAATTTAATTGATGGTTCTTGCTGGCGACAATCTCTCCTCCTGTGATTCGCGGAGATCGTTAAAAAGGACGAAGACTTATTCTTGATAAGGGTCGTCTTCATTATGTCGATTGTCGATCTCCTTCGTCCCAA
Source organism: Orychophragmus violaceus (assembly GCA_030180135.1). NCBI lineage: Eukaryota > Viridiplantae > Streptophyta > Magnoliopsida > Brassicales > Brassicaceae > Orychophragmus > Orychophragmus violaceus. The sequence continues at coordinate 62,175,401 of CM058234.1, read as the reverse complement.
TCTGCTTTCAACAAATGTTTTGGCCTTTGGGATTTAGCCGACTCATAGTCTACTGGGCCTGATTCGTGATTGAACCTTTTTGTTATTTTATGTCTGGATTTCCTAATGAGAAATCCATCACCAACAATAGCCCCCAGCCCATTAATTCGATGGTTTGAGGTTAATGAGAAGTTGACGGTCGGCAGGCCGTCCTCGATATTCGTCATCAATGATTATGTAACCTTCATCATTGATCTTGTCCAGATCGGACGGACAATATTCGATACCCGCGAGTTTTGTTCAGTCTCGGCGCGTGACCTTGATCTCGAGAAAATAATGATTACTACCTCATCATCATCCTCGATCTGGTCGATTAACGAATGGTTCAGATTCGAGAATTCGATGAATTTCGTCGATTTCGATCCGCGGGAAAATGACCTGATCTTACATCGTCTATTTGCGATCATTGATTTTGAATCAACGGTCCAGATAAGGGGGTACGAGAGATCCCTAGATTCTCGAAATTGATGAGATAATGATTAGATTCGCAATCACTAATTCGAATTCAGATCAATGAGATTGCAGGATACGAAGAATCCCGATGATCTTGAGGGAAACAGGCGTTGAATTGCTTTAAAAGGGAGTTACCCCTTCACGTTTCTCACTATGGATTGTACTACATATCGACAGGTAATCCCTTTTTCTTTCTTATTTTCGCTTTTCTTATTTCTCTCTCGTCACTGCTTCTTTTTTAGGATTTTTCTGCAACTTGAAGCTTTCGTACAGAGGGAAAAAGTTATCTTCTTTTGTCGAGAACTCTGAAACCATTATAGCACCAAAGAATAGGTTGATTGGGAGCAGTTCATAGGCAGAGCCATACGGCCCACATCCGAAGACTACTCTGAATCTGCATCACTTGCAGAGATTGAGAGAGAAGTGTCGGATTCCGGCGGAGGTTGAGATGGTCATTCCAACCGAAGCGAAATCTACAGAGAAGGTCCGAAACATGTACTTTTTGCCTCCTATGCGTACTTCGACAAGTGTGGGCTCTTTTCTGATCCCCACCTCATCTCATGGGTCCTAGCGCAGCTCCAGCTCCCTTTTCCTCAGGTGACCCATAACTTTGTATGTTACATCATCGGACTTGGGGTTAGAGCCGCCGAGGAAGGGATTGAGTTTGGAGTAGAACAAGTCCTAAGACTCTGCCAGGTCAAGTACAACGTTCGGGCTCTAGGGACACATTATATCTCTCCCGTTTTGGGAAGATTTTGGAGGAGACTCGCGAGAGAGATGTGTGGAGAGAACAATACTTCTTCTTCAATGTGGACATACATTCTGTCGGGGAGTTTGAATTCTTCGTTATCCTGACGCAGTGGGCGTTAGCGTCTGTTAGATTTAGGGTTTTTTAGTTCGACTTAGTCTTTTTTTATCAAAACATCGATCTCTTAATGACCCTCCTTTTGTTTTGTTTTACATAGACTCCGGATTTGGTGCCCTTGAATCCCATTACAAAGAGTTTGATAGCTCGCCTGAGGAGAGGCGACGTCGACTGGAACAACTTCTCGCAGGAGCGCATACTAGTTGCTCTCGGTTACGAACCTCAACATCCTCCCCAAAACCAGACACAACTTCCTCGAGAAGTCCAGCTCCCGCCGGCTCCTCAGCATTTTTATCCGTTTCAAATCATCGAGCCTCCACTGCACATAGCGGAGCGGACCGGAAAGTAAAAATCCGTTCATCTCTTTTGTCATCGATTTAGATGTAAAATTTCTTGACTCCGAGTTCGCTGTTTGTTTTTAGGTCGAACCATTTTAGATAATAACTCGATCGCCAGCACTCCCCCCATACGAGAATATGTCTCGCAGAGGAGGCAGATGTCGCTACCGGAAGGACCCGGTTTACTTGGCGAAGAAGATGAAGAAGGGCGATCTGGGCGATACCATACTCTTTGCCCTCGGCCAGGCTCCTCCACCGCCGACTCCCATGCCTGAGGAAGCCAATCAGGAGCCCGAGTTCCCCCCTCATGCGGAAGTCGACCAAGAGATCGCTCCAGCTCTGTCCAAGGAGCTGGTTCAAATTATTTATCGCTTGAATGGCTCCAAGGGCTCGAATGGCCAGAACCAGGGAGGGTCTCGACCTCCTACTCCGAAGCGTCAACGAACTGACGAGGAGGTGAGATCGCGGAGGGCAAGCAAGGAGGTAAAAGCAGGCCGACCTCTTTGGGGTCCGCTGGGACCTTTAACTAGCGCTTTAGGAGCCAGAAAGAGTGTCCTATTGCGGACGACCCGTCGAGAGTGACTTATTTTCTCAGGCATTTTAAGCATGCGGGTGTTCAGCTTCTGACCGTCCGAGACATGGCACTCAGAGAGGCCTACACCGAAATGATGGCGGCACACAAGAAGGTAGAGGTCCTCTCTCTCTCTTTTTTTTTATCTAAGGCATTTTCTATATCCTTTTTATATCTTGATCGCTTTTTTTTTTGCAGTCCCTCAGGCTAGCGAGCTCTAGGGTGCCAAGAAGGGGGTGAACGAGCTCAACCTCACGATTCAAACTGCTAATGCCCGAGATGTAGAGTTGAAGAGGAAGTTTCCTGAGTATGTGAAGCGAGAGGCCCGTCTGATGCATCTGGAGAAACAGGAGGAGGACCTGAAGCAGAAACTTGATGTGGCTGTCACCCGGACGTTCGCAGCAGAAGAGTCGATCCGGAAAGCGATTGAGCAGGCCACCCAAGACCGATCTGAGAAAGAGAAGGTCCTCGCGAACAAGGAGCACGACTTCAAGGTCGCAGTTCACAGCGCGAAGAAGGAGCTCAACGAGGCGTACCTTGAAATCCTAAAAGGGATCAAGGTGAAATGTGACAGAGGAAGGTCGAGAGCAGCGCCGAGATCCCTCTTCAGGAGGCCCTTGCGACTATCGAGCTTATTGCCGAGTTCTTGTCGGGTGAGCTAGACTTGACTCAAGAAGTCTTTGGCCGAGATGAAGCGAATATGAATACATCGTCCATTTTGGACTTTAGCATCAGCAAGATGAACCTACCTGCGATGTCTGAGGACTCTATAATGTTAGTGAACCCTCCTGCTCAGACCACTCCTCAGTACGGGTCGCATCTTCCGAGGGAGACCAGTGGCGGTTCGATGGCGAGCGGTGAGGTTGAGGGACAGCTTCCGGTGCTAAGAACGCAGAAGGTGGCGAGCAGGTGAACCAGCGATCCAGTGCCTTAGAATAATTTCTCAGATGTTTTGTTGTTACCCGAGAGGTTTTTTAAAATTTCTTTTCGAACTTGTGTTGCCTGAAAGGGCTTTTAATCATTTGGTGTTGCCCGGGAAGGGCTCTTTTGTAATCGAGAGGACCTTAGGGGCTCTCTTCTTCTGATATAAATCAAACTTCCATTCGAAATTTGTCTTATTCCTTAGTCGTTGGAGATTACTTAAGCATCTCGATTTTCAGAAACAATTCGATGTCAACCTGCCTTTGTACTTTTTATGCCTTAGTTATTTTGGTTATAACTTAGGGAGATCGTACTTCAGAGCTTAGCTTGATCGAATTGTCTTTGAATGGTTCGAGCAAAGTATGATAAGTTCAGAACGAAACATGTCAAACTCGAAAAGGTCGAACTAGTTTGGTTTTGCCTTAGAAATATTTGAACAAAAATTTGCCAAGTACAAAACGAGATAGGTCGAGCTCGAATAGATCGAGCTAAACTCGTTATGACTAAAGAGATTTTGAGTAAAATCTTGAATAAAGTTTACCGCAGGATTGTGGAGGAGAGTTTGTTTATGCGAGAGCTCGATTCCGTTTGTGACCTATGTCGTGTGTTCGTTTATGCGGGAGCTCGATTCCGCTTGAGACTTATGTCGTGATTTCGTTTATGTGAGGACTAATTTTCCCGTGGGAGAAGGTGTCCCCCTGTGTCGCGAGTTTGTTTACTTCGCCCACTTGAAACCTTCTGGTTTTAACCTTAGAATCGTAGTAGCGAGCTGCAGCTTGTTGGTATTTCTGGATTCGGGAGAGTGCGAGGTTCTTTCGTTCGTCGACGAGATCGAGCTCATCTGTTATCATTTGATTGTTCAGTTCCTCATGTTGTGGGAATTCTTACGAATGATGAACACAAGGATCTCTGCTTGAACTACAGCCTCGATGCTGTAAGCCAAAGAGAAGGGTGTTTCTCCGGTGGATTTGCGAGGAGTAGTTCGATATGCCCAAAGTACAGCTTGGAGTTCATCACTCCAGCTTGATTTGCATCCGTCGAGCCTTTTCTTGAGATTGTTCATGATGGATTTGTTGACTGCCTCTGCTTATCCGTTTCCTTGAGGATAACCGGGCGTTGAGTAGGTCAACTTGATGTTCCACGTTCTACAAAACGTTTAGAATGCATTCGACATGAACTGGGACTCGGTATCAGTGACGATCTCATGGGGTTGCCCATGGCGACATATGATATTTCGCCATACGAACTCCTTTACATGGACGTCTTTTATTTTTTGGTAGGACTTAGCTTCGATCCACATAGTAAAGAAGTTTGTCATGACCAGTAGGTGCATCGCTTTCTTTTTGCATGATATGACTAAGGGTCCCATCACATTAAAGAATATGGCGATGAGATCAAAGAGAGTTTCTCTGATGGTTGGTGGATGATCGGGGCGTATTGGCACTTGTCACATTTCTCGCATTCGGATGCCATGGTCGGCCAAAAGAAGCCTTGTCGCTTGATTTGTATGGCTAGAGCTCGTCCTCCAGAATGACTTCCGCAGGATCCCTCGTGAGCCTGTGTGATTACAGTTCGAGTCTGTTCGCCACTAAGGCATTTAAGATACGGTCCAAAGAGGCTTCGTTTGAAGAGCTCTCCTTCTTTTTCGCAATATCTCGCACTTTGTGCTTTGATTTTTCGGGTTGCCCATTTATCTTTGGGTACCTCGCCATTGGTGATGTACTGGATGATCTAAGTTCTCCAATCCTTTTCGGCGTCGGACTCGTATCTCTGATTTGTGGAGGAAGCCTTGATGGGGCCATCAGGTGCGTTAGCTACACAGATATCCCTTATTGGGTCGATATCATCGTCGATTTTGACGATGTCGGGGCTGATCCCTTTATCAATTGCCTTTTTTCGACATCGTTTCTTTGGATGGGTTTGTCTTCCTTTAGAGATAAGGCTTTTAATGCGATGTCGATGCTTGGCTTCTCGATCCCCTCAACCGGTATGATTCTTTTTAGGTTGGGATCGGATGTTGAGGCCAATGCAGCAAGGGTATCAGATACGGTGTTCTCGCCTCGCATGATTCACGTTAGATCGAAAAAATCGATCTGATCGACAAGTCTATGAACTACTTGTAGATATGCTTTAATTCATTCGTCTTTGGCTTTGTAGTCAGCATGGAACTGGCTTGTGACCAGCTGAAAGTCGTTGAAATCACCTACCTCTCGGGCTCCTATTGCTATGGCTAGCTGATAGGTGTAAAGTTTTAATTTTACTGCAAGTGCACAGTCAATGCAATTATAGTATATAGGGTTATCGAATCCATAAGGACTCAAGGTAACGATAGATTATAAAACGATCGAGTTAAACTAGGAGAAAGTATGTGAGAAACTAAAAGCGAAGCAGGAAAGTAAATCAGTAGCAAGATTGGTTTGTAGGCAATTAACTAAAAGCGCTAAGTCTTGGGAGTTCTCAGGAAATCAGACAAGCAGATAAATTATTCAGTCAGGATCAAATTAAGTACGGTTCTAGAACTCAAAAACGGAATTAAAACTAACCAACTTTCGTTGTGAGAATTCTCTAAGTCTAATAGCAGAAATCCAAATTTCTTTGTAATTTCTAACAGATTAAACTAGCTTTAAGATTAAGTTCGATATGTTCACAATTCAATTAAACCAAATTTCTTTGTGAGTAATTCAATTGCTCAACCTAAATAGTTCGGATTCTAAATCACACTTTCGTGTCAATTTAACAACCTAAGATCTAGATTCTAAGTGATCAGGTTAGAAACTAGTATTAAGCTCAATCAAGGTTGAAGAACAATTATGGTATGAATCCTTAACTGAAATAAATAAATCTAGCAAGTCATGAAATCCCTATGAGAATCCCTAAACCTAACTATGAATCTACTCAGAAATAGAATATGAAAACATAATCAATGAAATAATAGATTGCATAAATAAAGAGTAAAGATAGGGGTTCAAAATCTTCTCCAAAAAGCAGAAAGCAGTACTGAAGGAATGTTTAGTTGATCCTGATTCAATTCTTAGATTCATATCAACCTAAACATGCGGATCTAGGTTCTTCTCGAATAGAAACAAATGATGATCTCACCTTTTACCTGTTAATTGCAGCGGAAGGAGAGAACAGGTCAGAGATCAGAGAAACACCGAGAGATGAATCCTCCAAAGGTTCACACACGCGATCACAGAAAACGGCTGCTAGACCACAAGGAACTCGGTGCAGAGAGAGAGAGAGAATTTTCGGCTAAGGGGGTAGGGTTAATTGTTCTGAACTCGAGTTTTATCTCATAAAACTTGTCCGGTTCCGTTTGGGCCATTTGGCCCAAACACCAATTAACTCGACGGCATTCGCACACTGTGTCGACCGACACACCTTGTGTATCGATCGACACACAGTGGCTAAACCGTTTTATTCTCTCTAAGTACAGTAAATGCCTAGCACTTTTACCGTACTTCTGCTAAACCGTTCCTACACATTTTCCTGTTAGCTTAGGCGTGTGACCCATATGGGATCATATAATAAAGGCAATAAGTCCAAGACTTATAGATCATGAGCGGACTCTAGCAAGCCATCATGACCCCCAATATTATATGACTTATGTCTGATCATTGACATACTCTTACTTTCTAGAGACAGTACCGAGATTACTGGACACAATTCCAACAATCTCCCACTTGTACTGGAATCTCTGTATTCATAATCCTTTTGTCACAATATCTCGATTAGTCATAAGGCAAGATTGGTGTCATCCTTATAAAGCCTAATCTTGTTCATCGGACTCTGATTCGATACTGACAATCCAAACGACTCGGGACGGTCCGTTTGAGCATGGCCATGCATTTTCCAGTATTCAAATCTCCGATTGGCCTAGAGATATTCACTCCATTTATATTTGAGGGACAAATTCCGTCTTGTTCCATCACTGTAAACTACTCATTTCATAATGTACCCAAACAAGGTCCTTATAACTATCGCAGAACTATAGCGTTAGACAATGATCAAAGTGCATCAGTCCATGTGCAGTCACATGCATGCGAACTCAGGTCTAAGGACTATACTCTATAGTCGTAGTAAGAATCTCTTATGACACAGATATAAATATCCTGAAGAGTTCTTATAAGCGGGTCTTGTCCGGTCGTATGTTCCCAAACATACACCTATGTACTGAATTTGATGCCGCGCATCTATGACACACTGAGACTTTGTCATAAGTCACGTACCAATCCAGTCTCACACGGTTGTTGGTGTTCCAATTTCAACAACCTTCGACTAGGGACGGGATGATATAAAACATCTATCAAATATAGGGTCTCATGATCAAGCTAAATGACTTCGATGACTCAAGATCAAGTCATTTACTTCGATGACCTATAAAATGGTTCATATCACTTTGGAACGATTATTTCATCACAGTTAAAATAATCTTGAAATAATAATTTCATTAAACATAAGAATGTTTTACAAGAACATATCAAATAACTAAATAAAAGCCCTCAAACTCCCACTCAAATTTAGATTACATTTCTATGTCTCTAATGCCTACAGCTTCAGTCAGAAACTCGAGCTTAGGCCTTGGGAGTGGCTTTGTCAACGGATCAGCGACGTTATCATCTGTCTGAACTCGGCTGATCTTGACTTCCTTTCTATTAATGATGTCACGTATCAAGTGAAATCTTCTTAGAACATGCTTGGATTTCTGGTGTGATCTTGGTTCCTTTGCCTGAGCTATAGCACCATTGTTGTCACAAAACAGTGCCAGAGGCTCAGCCGCATCTGGTATCACACCTAGTTCAATAATGAACTTTCGTATCCAAACAGCTTCCTTCACAGCTTCTGAGGCGGCGATATATTCAGCTTCTGTAGTGGAATCAGCAACGGTGTCTTGCTTGGAGCTTCTCCAACTGATTGCACCGCCATTCAGACAAAAGATATAACCGGACTGTGACCGGAAATCATCTTGGTCTGTCTGGAAACTTGCGTCCGTGAATCCACTGACTTTAAGCACATCACTTCCACCGTACACTAAGAACTTATCCTTAGTATGTCTTAGATACTTCAAGATATTCTTTACGGCAATCCAATGGTTTTCACCTGGATTTGACTGGTATCTACTCGTCATGCTCAATGCATAAGCAACATCAGGACGAGTACAAATCATGGCATACATGACAGATCCTATTGCAGATGCATAAGGAATATTCTTCATGCGCTCAAGCTCAGCAGCCGTCGTAGGGCTCTGCTTCTTGCTTAGCGTTGTGCCATGTACCATCGGCGTGAAGCCCTTCTTGGAATCCTTCATGCTGAATCTTTGTAGGACTTTGTCAATGTATGAATCTTGACACAAGCCTATCAGCCTTCTAGATCTATCCCGGTAGATCCTGATTCCAAGAACGTATGCGGCTTCACCCATGTCTTTCATGGAAAAACAACTTCCAAGCCAGTCCTTTACGGACTTCAGCATTGGAATGTCGTTTCCGAGAAGCAGTATGTCATCGACATACAGAATAAGAAATACAATCTTGCTCCCACTAGATTTCTTATACACGCATTGTTCTTCTTCGTTTCTGATGAAGTCAAATTGCTTGATCGCTTCATCAAAACGAAGATTCCAGCTCCTCGATGCTTGCTTCAATCCATAAATGGATTTATGAAGCTTGCATACTTTTCCAGCATTCTTTGGATCTATGTAACCGTCAGGTTGTGTCATATACACATCCTCTTCCAGAATACCATTCAGGAAGGCGGTTTTCACGTCCATCTGCCAAATTTCATAATCATGAAAAGCTGCAGTTGCTAGTAGAATCCGAATAGATTTCATCATAGCCACTGGTGAATAGGTTTCATCGTAATCCACACCGTGAACTTGTCTGAAACCTTTTGCCACCAACCTGGCTTTATAAATCTGGACATTTCCATCCACGTCAATCTTCTTCTTGAAGATCCATTTGCACTCGATGGCTTTTACACCAGCGGGTAAGTCAACCAACGAAAACACTTGGTTGACCGACATGGAGTCCATTTCGGAATCAGTGGCCTTGCGCCACTTAGAGGAATCTGGGCCCATCATGGCTTGATTGAAGTTCGATGGTTCATCACCATCAATGATCAGAAGATCATGACAGTCAGTCACGAGGAATCCTTGATATCTCTCGGGTTCGTGACGGATCCTCCCGGATCTTCGAACTTCAGGTACTACAGGTTCAGGCTCTACAATTTCTTGTAGGTCCTCCTGCTGCTCTTCCTCATTAGGTTGAGCAGTATCCCGTTCATCTTGAATTTCTTCAAGCAGTACCTTACTCCCACTGTCTTTCTTAGAGAGAAACTCTCTCTCAAGAAAGTTACAATCCCGGGCAACAAAGATCTTGTTCTCGGAACGTAGATAGAAGTAATAAGCCTTGGTTTCCCGTGGATAACCAATGAAGTAGCATTTATCAGATTTTGGTGTAAGCTTATCTGAGATTAATCTCTTGACATAGGCTTCACAACCCCAAATTCTTAGATAAGACAGCACTGGAGCCACTCCAGTCCATAATTCATATGGTGTCTCTGCTACTGCTTTCGATGGCGCTCTATTTAGAGTGAACACTGCTGTTAGCAGAGCATATCCCCAAAGGGATATTGGAAGGTCTGTGTGACTCATCATAGATCGAACCATATCCAATAAGGTCCGATTTCTCCTTTCAGACACACCATTCCATTGAGGTGTTCCAGGAGGAGTGAGTTGGGATACGATCCCACACTCTCTCAGATGATCACTGAATTCTTGGCTTAAGTATTCTCCTCCTCGGTCGGACCGAAGAGCCTTAATGCTTTTGCCAAGTTGGTTCTGTACTTCATTTTGGAATTCTCTGAACTTCTCAAAAGATTCAGACTTATGTTTCATTAAATAAACATATCCATACTTACTGAAATCATCAGTAAAGGTAATGAAGTACTGATAGTTTCCTCTTGCATTTGTGGACATTGGGCCACACACATCAGTGTGTATCAGGCCCAATAAGTCACTGGCCCTCTCGTTAGGTTTATTAAAGGGGGCCCGTGTCATTTTGCCCATCATGCAGGATTCGCATTTCTCACATGACTCAAAGTCAAATGAGCCAAGAAGTCCATTCGAATGGAGCCTCTTGATGCGTTTCTCGCTGATGTGTCATAAACGACAATGCCATAGAAACGTTCGGTTCTCCTCATTAGGTTTGAACCGTTTGGTATTAATGTTATAAATTGGCGCGGATTGATCGAGTATGTAAAGCCCATTCATAAGAGGGGCAGAACCATAGAACAAATTGTTGCGATTGAAGGAACATAATTTATTCTTAACTGAAAAATCATAACCTTCCAAATCCAACAAAGAAATTGAAATAATATTTCTGCTTATAGCAGGTACAAAATAACAATTATTGAGTTCTAAAATCAATCCCGAAGGTAAAGACAACAAGTAAGTGCCTACAGCTAGTGCTGGAACTTTCGCTCCATTCCCAACTCGTAGCTCCACTTGTCCTTGCTTCAGCCTTCTACTGTTGCTGAGTGCCTGCATATTAGTACAAATATGAGCCCCACAACCAGTATCCATAACCCATGAGGTATTATCAGAAGTAGTTGTATTAACTTCTATAACAAAAATACCTGTTGAAGAAGTCTCAAAAGTCTTCTTCTTCAATTCCTTTAGACCTTCCTGGAATTTCTTACATTCTCTCCTCCAATGCCCTGGTTCTTTACAGAACCTGCATATGTCAGTTGGCCCAGCCTTGGACTTGGGCTTGGGCTTTGGCGTGTCCTTGTCCGCGACTTGGACAGCCTTGGCCTTTCCCTTATCCTTAGCAGAGGATTTCTTAAACCCCTTGCCCTTCTGCACCATAAGCACATTGGGGTCCTTGGCGGTTTTCCTCAAATTGGGCTCCGCAGTCTTGAGCATTCCGTGAAGCTCAGGCAATGTCTTACTCAAGCCATGCATGTTAAAGTTCAGAATGAACTGATCATAGCTTGCAGGTAATGACTGCAGAATGATGTCGCAGGCAAGTTCCTGGCTGATTGGGCAGTCGAGTTTCTGAAGATGATCGAGATAACCCATCATCTTCAAGACATGAGGACTCACTGCCGCATTCGCAGCCAACTTGCAGTCCAAGAGGTTCTTAACTGTTTGAAACCTCTCAGTCCTAGCCTGCTCCTGAAAAAGCGATTTCAGGCTTGCCATTATCTCGATGGGTGACAATACACTCTCGAATTGTTTTTGCAGCTCAGGAGTCATTGTCACCAACATCAGGCAATAGGCATCATTTTCATCTGACGAATGCTTTTCCCAAGCATTATGCAGAGTCCTGGCGGCATTGGCAGGAGGCCTCTCGGGGAGAGGATCACGAAGGACATAATCCTTCTTCTCCTGCTTGAGGACTAGCCTCAAGTTCCTTGACCACGTCAGGAAGTTCGTTCCAGTCAGCTTCTCCTTCTCGAGAACAGACCGGATCGAGAATGTGTTTTGTGCGCTTGTAGTAGTCATAGCTGAAATATATAGATAAAAAGGTTATTAGTTAAAATGTTCAATATGATTAATCTCGTATTAAATTTAATATGATTAATCACGCATTATATTCAATAACATAAGTTACCCTCAATAGAATATAATGATTCCAAGATCCACATATAACTAAGATTAAAGTGGGCCACTGGCCGTCACCAAAACTTAGCTTATATCGGTAAGCCCTATATCGGCTAATTATATCCGTGATATAACTCTTGGTTGTGAATCTGGACCAGAGGCCCAATCCACTCTGATGTCTCAAGGCCCGGGACTCCCGATGGCCCAGTCAAGAAAACCAGACTATACAGTCATGTAATCATTAATGTCTGGGACTCCCAATGACATTTATGAATCACAAACCGTCTTATCCACGCAAAAGCAGACACCCTCACACTGTAAGGCCATGAATACAATTGAATGGGCTTCGACAGCTGACATAGAATGGACAAGACATCCAACGCTTGATATTATTTGAGGTTCGTAGGTTTATTTAAAAAATTCATTCCCAAAATAGAAGATTACTATTTCGGGAAACTTTCCATTTTTGGAAACCTACTATTTTTGGAAACTTTCTAAAATTGGAAACTTTCTAAAAACGGAAACTTTCTAACTTTAGAAATTTCTTAAAATCCGAATCATGCAAATCTAGAAACTTCTATAATATTAAGAAACTTTCTAATTTCAAAATATCGGAAACTTTAATTTAAAATCGATTTATATTCTTTATAAAATAAATTTTAAATTAAATCTGAAGAAAGACTCAAATAATTGGCCCAATTGTTTTAACTTCTTGGCCCGAGGCCCAAGAATTGGTCCATGTCCAAGACATGACCCAATTGTCCAATTAAATGACATAACCGGTCTGGTTCATTAAAATTGGTCTAACCAAATTTTAATTACTACGATGACCACAATTGTCAACCGGTTATTTACTTAACCGGATTTTCTCAATTTATTTGGTCCAACCAAATCAAATTAGAAAATCCTGGTTTAGGCACAAAATCCAATTTTTCGACTTTGGATTTCTTATCCCGGTTTAACCAGACTTAATAAAATTATTAAATCTGTTTATTAAACCGTGACGTTTAATTTTAATCAAAATATTAAACCGAGCCTTAAACCAACCATGTCGATCGATGAACCAACCGTGTCGATCGATCCATCAACCGCATCGGTCGATGCTCTTAGCATCGATCCTGCATCGATCGTGCATCGATCCTGTATCGATCGATGCTCTCACGCATGCACAGAACCGAGCCAAAACCCTAACCGTGTCGATCGATGCACCAACCGCATCGGTCGATGCACCAACATCGAACCTGCATCGATCCTGCATCGATCGATGCTTTCACGCGTTAACAGGGTTAGCCGATAGACTGTATCGACCGATCCATGCGATCGTATCGATCGATCCATGCGATCCCAGTCGATACTGACTTTTGAAAATCGCATTCTACCAAATCAATTGTGGGAATTCGTTTAGTTGATCCTGATGTAATTCACAGATTCATCTCAACCTAAACATACAGATCTAGGTTCTCTTGATTAGAATCACAACATGATCTCACCTTTTACCTGTTTGTTGCAGCGGAAGGAATAGAACAGGTCGGAGATCAGATAGATGCACCGAGGGATGAATCCTCCAAAGGTTCACACACGCGATCACAGGAATGGCTGCTAGACCACAAGGAGAGAGGCGCGCAGGGAGAGAGAGAGACGCGGCTAGGGTGGCTCGGGTTAGGGAGAAAAGACTTGGCTTTTAGTCATTAAAAGCCTTCTCTTTTCCCTAATGGGCTTTTTGGCCCAATCTGATTAAATCCCATTTAATCAGACCCATTAATCTTTCTCTCTTAGTACGACAAATGCCTGGCACTTTTGTCGTACTTCTGCTAAGCCGTTCCAACACATTTTCCTGTTAGCTTAGGCGTGTGACCCATATGGGATCATATAATAAAGGCAATAAGTCCAAGACTTATAGATCATGAGCGGACTCTAGCAAGCCATCATGATCCCCAGCATTATATGACTTATGTCTGATCTTTGACATACTCTTACTTTCTAGAGACAGTACCGAGATTACTGGACACAATTCCAACAATCTCCCACTTATACTGGAATCTCTGTATTCATAATCCTTTTGTCTCAATATCTCGATTAGTCATAAGGCAAGATTGGTGTCATCCTTATAAAGCCTAATCTTGTTCATCGGACTCTGATTTGATACTGACAATCCAAACGACTCGGGAAAGTCCGTTTGAGCATGGCCATGCGTTTTCCAGTATTCAAATCTCCGATTGGCCTAGAGATATTCGCTCCATTTATATTGGAGGGACAAATCCCATCTTGTTCCATCACTGTAAACTACTCATTTCATGATGTACCCAAACAAGGTCCTTATAGCTATCACAGAATGATAGCGTTAGACAATGATCAAAGTACATCAGTCCATGTGCAGTCACATGCATGTGAACTCAGGTCTAAGGACTATACTCTATAGTCGTAGTAAGAATCTCTTATGACACAAATATAAATATCCTGAAGAGTTCTTATAAGCGGGTCTTGTCCGGTCGTATGTTCCCAACCTACACCTATGTACTGACTTTGATGCCGCGCATCTATGACACACAGAGACTTTGTCATAAGTCACGTACCAATCCAGTCTCACACGGTTGTTGATGTTCCAATTTCAACAACCTTCGACTGGGGACGGGATGATATATAACATCTATCAAATATAGGGTCTCATGATCAAGCTAAATGACTTCGATGACTCAAGATCAAGTCATTTACTTCGATGACCTACAAAATGGTTTATATCATTTTGGAACGATTATTTCATCACAGTTAAAATAATCTTGAAATAATAATTTCATTAAAACATAAAATAATGTTTTACAAGAACATATCAAATAACTAAAATAAAGCTCACAAAACTCCCACTCAAATTTAGATTACATTTCAATGTTTCTAATGCCTACAGCTTCAGTCAGGAACTCGAGCTTAGGCCTTGGGAGTGGCTTTGTCAACGGATCAGCGACATTATCATCTGTCGGAACTCGGCTGATCTTGACTTCCTTTCTATTAATGATGTCACGTATCAAGTGATATCTTCTTTGAACATGCTTGGATTTCTGGTGTGATCTTGGTTCCTTTGCCTGAGCTATAGCACCATTGTTGTCACAAAACAGTGCCAGAGGCTCAGCCGCATCTGGTATCACACCTAGTTCCATAATGAACTTTCGTATCCAAACAGCTTCCTTCGCTGCTTCCGAGGCGGCGATATATTCAGCTTCTGTAGTGGAATCAGCAACGGTGTCCTGCTTGGAGCTTCTCCAACTTACTGCACCGCCATTCAGACAAAAGACATAACCGGACTGTGACCGGAAATCATCTGTGTCTGTCTGGAAACTTGCGTCCGTGAATCCACTGACTTTAAGCACATCACTTCCACCGTACACTAAGAACTTATCCTTAGTATGTCTTAGATACTTCAAGATATTCTTTACGGCAATCCAATGGTTTTCACCTGGATTTGACTGGTATCTACTCGTCATGCTCAATGCATAAGCAACATCAGGACGAGTACAGATCATGGCATACATGACAGATCCTATTGCAGATGCATAAGGAATATTCTTCATGCGTTCAAGCTCAGCAGCCGACGTAGGGCTCTGCTTCTTGCTTAGCGTTGTGCCATGTACCATTGGCGTGAAGCCCTTCTTGGAATCTTTCATGCTGAATCTTTGTAGGACTTTGTCAATGTATGAGTCTTGACACAAGCCTATCAGCCTCTTAGGTCTATCCCGATAGATCCTAATTCCAAGAACGTATGCGGCTTCACCCATGTCTTTCATGGAAAAACAACTTCCAAGCCAGTCCTTTACAGACTTCAGCATTGGAACGTCGTTTCCGAGAAGCAGTATGTCATCGACATACAGAATAAGAAATACAATCTTGCTCCCACTAGATTTCTTATACACGCATTGTTCTTCTTCGTTTCTGATGAAGTCAAATTGCTTGATCGCTTCATCAAAACGAAGATTCCAGCTCCTCGATGCTTGCTTCAATCCATAAATGGATTTGTGAAGCTTGCATACTTTCCCAGCATTCTTTGGATCTATGTAACCGTCAGGTTGTGTCATATACACATCCTCTTCCAGAATACCATTCAGGAAGGCGGTTTTCACGTCCATCTGCCAAATTTCATAATCATGAAAAGCTGCAGTTGCTAGTAGAATCCGAATAGATTTCATCATAGCCACTGGTGAATAGGTTTCATCGTAGTCCACACCGTGAACTTGTCTGAAACCTTTTGCCACCAACCTGGCTTTATAAATCTGGACATTTCCATCCACGTCAATCTTCTTCTTGAAGATCCATTTGCACTCGATGGCTTTTACACCAGCGGGTAAGTCAACCAACGAAAACACTTGGTTGACCGACATGGAGTCCATTTCGGAATCAGTGGCCTTGCGCCACTTAGAGGAATCTGGGCCCATCATGGCTTGATTGAAGTTCGATGGTTCATCACCATCAATGATCAGAAGATCATGACAGTTAGTCACGAGGAATCCTCGATATCTCTCGGGTTCGTGACGGATCCTCCCGGATCTTCGAACTTCAGGTACTACAGGTTCAGGCTCTACAATTTCTTGTAGGTCCTGCTGCTGCTCTTCCTCATTAGGTTGAGCAGTATCCTGTTCATCTTGAATTTCTTCAAGCAGTACCTTACTCCCACTGTCTTTCTTAGAGAGAAACTCTCTCTCAAGAAAATTACAATCCCGAGCAACAAAGATCTTGTTCTCGGAACGTAGATAGAAGTAATAAGCCTTGGTTTCCCGTGGATAACCAATGAAATAGCATTTGTCAGATTTTGGTGTAAGCTTGTCTGAGATTAATCTCTTGACATAGGCTTCACAACCCCAAATTCTGAGATAAGACAGCACTGGAGCTTCTCCAGTCCATAATTCATATGGTGTCTTTGCTACTGCTTTTGATGGCGCTCTGTTTAGAGTGAACACTGCTGTTAGCAGAGCATATCCCCAAAGGGATATTGGAAGGTCTGTGTGACTCATCATAGATCGAACCATATCCAATAAGGTCCGATTTCTCCTCTCAGACACACCATTCCATTGAGGTGTTCCAGGAGGAGTGAGTTGGGATACGATCCCACACTCTCTCAGATGATCACTGAATTCTTGGCTTAAGTATTCTCCTCCTCGGTCGGACCGAAGAGCCTTAATGCTTTTGCCAAGTTGGTTCTGTACTTCATTTTGGAATTCTCTGAACTTCTCAAAAGATTCAGACTTATGTTTCATTAAATAAACATATCCATACCTACTGAAATCATCAGTGAAGGTAATGAAGTACTGATAGTTTCCTCTTGCATTTGTGGACATTGGGCCACACACATCAGTGTGTATCAGGCCCAATAAGTCACTGGCCCTCTCGTTAGGTTTATTAAAGGGGGCCCGTGTCATTTTGCCCATCATGCAGGATTCGCATTTCTCACATGACTCAAAGTCAAATGAGCCAAGAAGTCCATTCGAATGGAGCCTCTTGATGCGTTTCTCGCTGATGTGCCCTAAACGACAATGCCATAGAAACGTTCGGTTTTCCTCATTAGGTTTAAACCGTTTTGTATTAATGTTATAAATTGGCGCGGATTGATCAAGTATGTAAAGCCCATTCGTAAGAGGGGCAGAACCATAGAACAAATTGTTGCGATTGAAGGAACATAATTTATTCTTAACTGAAAAATCATAACCTTCCAAATCCAACAAAGAAATTGAAATAATATTTCTGCTTATAGCAGGTACAAAATAACAATTATTCAGTTCTAAAATCAATCCCGAAGGTAAAGACAACAAGTATGTGCCTACAGCTAGTGCTGAAACTTTCGCTCCATTCCCAACTCGTAGCTCCACTTGTCCTTGCTTCAGCCTTCTACTGTTGCTGAGTGCCTGCATATTAGTACAAATATGAGCCCCACAACCAGTATCCATGACCCATGAGGTATTATCAGAAGTAGTTGTATTAACTTCTATAACAAAAATACCTGATGAAGAAGTCTCGAAAGTCTTCTTCTTTAATTCCTTTAGACCTTCCTGGAATTTCTTACAATCTCTTCTCCAATGCCCCAGTTCTTTGCAGAACCTGCACATGTCAATAGGCCCAGCCTTGGACTTGGGCTTGGGCTTTGGCGTGTCCTTGTCCGCGACTTGGACACCCTTGGCCTTTCCCTTATCCTTAGCAGAAGACTTCTTAAACCCCTTGCCCTTTTGTACCATAAGCACATTGGGGTCCTTGGCGGTTTTCTTCAAGTTGGGCTCTGCAGTCTTGAGCATTCCGTGAAGCTCAGGCAGTGTCTTACTCAAGCCATGCATGTTAAAGTTCAGAATGAACTGATCATAGCTTGCAGGTAAAGACTGCAGAATGATGTCGCAGGCAAGTTCCTGGCTGATTGGGCAGTCGAGTTTCTGAAGATGATCGAGATAACCCATCATCTTCAAGACATGAGGACTCACTGCCGCATTCGCAGCCAACTTACAGTCCAAGAGGTTCTTAACTGTCTGGAACCTCTCAGTCTTAGCCTGCTCCTGAAAAAGCGATTTCAGGCTTGCCATTATCTCGATGGGAGACAATACACTTTCGAACTGTTTTTGCAGCTCAGGAGTCATTGTCACCAACATCAGGCAATAGACATCATTTTCATCTGACGAATGCTTTTCCCAAGCATTGTGCAGAGTCCTGGCAGCATTGGCAAGAGGCCTCTCGGGGAGAGGATCTCGAAGGACATAATCCTTCTTCTCCTGCTTGAGGACCAGCCTCAAGTTCCTTGACCATGTCAGGAAGTTCGTTCCAGTCAGCTTCTCCTTCTCGAGAACAGACCGGATCGAGAATGTGTTTTGTGTGCTTGTAGTAGTCATATCTGAAATATATAAATAAAAAGGTTATTAGTTATTATGTTCAAAATGACTAATCTCGTATTAAAAATTAATATGATTAATATGATTAATATGATTAATCACGCATTATATTCAATAACCTAAGTTACCCTCAATAGAATATAATGATTCCAAGATCCACATATAACTAAAATTAAAGTGGGCCACTGGCCGTCACCCAACCTTAGCTTATATCGGTAAGCCCTATATCGGCTAATTATATCCGTGATATAACTCTTGGTTGTGAATCTGGGCCCGAGGCCCAATCCACTCTGATGTCTCAAGGCCCGGGACTCCCGATGGCCTAGTCAAGAAAACCAGACTATACAGTCATGTAATCATTAATGTCTGGGACTCCCAATGACATTTATGAATCACAAACCGTCTTACTCACGCAAAAGCAGACATCCTCACACTGTAAGGCCATGAATGCAATTGAATGGGCTTTGACAGCTGACATAGCCCGGACAAGACATCCAACGCTTGATATTATTTGAGGTTCGTAGGTTTATTAAAATCATTCCCAAAATAGAAGATTACTATTTCGGGAAACTTTCTATTTATGGAAACCTACTATTTTTGGAAACTTTCTAAAATTGGAAACTTTCTAAAACCGGAAACTTTCTAACTTTAGAAATTTCTTTAAAATCCAAAACCCGCAAATTCAGAAACTTCTATATTAAGAAACTTTCTAATTTCAAAATTTCGGAAACTTTAATTTAAAATCGACTTTATAATATTATAAAATAAATTTTAAATGTATCTGAAGAAAGACTCAAATAATTGGCCCAATTGTTTTAACTTCTTGGCCCGAGGCCCAAGAATTGGTCCATGTCCAAGACATGACCCAATTGTCCAATTAATTGACATAACCGGTCTGGTTCATTAAAACTGGTCTAACCAAGTTTTAATTACTACGATGACCACAATTGTCAACCGGTTATTTACTAAACCGGAATTTCTCAATTTATTTGGTCCAACCAAATCAAATTAGAAATTCCTGGTTTAGGCACTAAATCCAATATTTCTTTCGACATTGGATTTCTTATCCCGGTTTAACCAGATTTAATAAAATTATTAAAATCTGTTTATTAAACCAGAACGATTGATTTTAATTAAGTTTTGAACCGAACCACCTAACCGAAATCGAACCGGCCCAATTACACCCAAAACCCTAACCGGTCGAGCAAGAGCCGTCCAGCCGCAAGCCGCATGCTCGATCCGAGATCGAGACGCTCGGATTGCCGGACGGGACGCTTGCGTGTGATCGGGACGGTCGGACGAGCTCGGGTCAGGCGGGACGATCGTGGGACGGGTCGATGCTTGGCCGAGACGCGACGATCGGGACGAGCCGGACGAGATCACGGACGCGATCGCCAAGCGATCGTGGTCGATCTTTCTCGCACGTCAAGCAAGCATCGGGACATGAGAGAGGTGGAACGGGACGATCCATGATCGGGACGAGCCACGATCGATCCGACCCAACCGACCATCTCTCGGCCGTGATAACCAACCGGCCAAGCCGGTCGATTTTCCCTTGGCCGATCAACAAAACCCGAGTCATATAGCTCGGTTTTGTGATTTCAAACGTTTGTTCAGGATTCAATTCAGTTTCTTAAGTGTTTTTCTTATCAGTAATGGATTCAAAACACTTCTAAACAGATTAAACAACCTAAACAATGAATCTAAAACAAGAAATCCTAAGAACCAATGGCTCTGATACCACTGTGGGAATTCGTTTAGTTGATCCTGATGTAATTCACAGATTCATCTCAACCTAAACATACAGATCTAGGTTCTCTTGATTATAATCACAACATGATCTCACCTTTTACCTGTTTGTTGCAGCGGAAGGAATAGAACAGGTCAGAGATCAGATAGATGCACCGAGGGATGAATCCTCCAAAGGTTCACACACGCGATCACAGGAATGGCTCCTAGACCACAAGGAGAGAGGCGCGCAGGGAGAGAGAGAGACGCGGCTAGGGTGGCTCGGGTTAGGGAGAAAAGACTTGGCTTTTAGTCATTAAAAGCCTTCTCTTTTCCCTAATGGGCTTTTTGGCCCAATCTGATTAAATCCCATTTAATCAGACCCATTAATCTTTCTCTCTTAGTACGACAAATGCCTGGCACTTTTGTCGTACTTCTGCTAAGCCGTTCCAACACATTTTCCTGTTAGCTTAGGCGTGTGACCCATATGGGATCATATAATAAAGGCAATAAGTCCAAGACTTATAGATCATGAGCGGACTCTAGCAAGCCATCATGATCCCCAGCATTATATGACTTATGTCTGATCTTTGACATACTCTTACTTTCTAGAGACAGTACCGAGATTACTGGACCCAATTCCAACATCAATATAGCATGGTTTCTGCGATTTTAAGTGTGTTTAGGTTTCAATTCTTGTTACTTAAGTGATTTCTCTTATCAGTAGTTGATTCAAAACACTTTTAAACAAGAAAAACAATCCTAAACTTGAATCTAAACAAGAAAAACCAGAACCATTGGCTCTGATACCACTGAAGGAATGTTTAGTTGATCCTGATTCAATTCTTAGATTCATATCAACCTAAACATGCGGATCTAGGTTCTTCTCGAATAGAAACAAATGATGATCTCACCTTTTACCTGTTAATTGCAGCGGAAGGAGAGAACAGGTCAGAGATCAGAGAAACACCGAGAGATGAATCCTCCAAAGGTTCACACACGCGATCACAGAAAACGGCTGCTAGACCACAAGGAACTCGGCGCAGAGAGAGAGAGAGAATTTTCGGCTAAGGGGGTAGGGTTAATTGTTCTGAACTCGAGTTTTATCTCATAAAACTTGTCCGGTTCCGTTTGGGCCATTTGGCCCAAACACCAATTAACTCGACGGCATTCGCACACTGTGTCGACCGACACACCTTGTGTATCGATCGACACACAGTGGCTAAACCGTTTTATTCTCTCTAAGTACAGTAAATGCCTAGCACTTTTACCGTACTTCTGCTAAACCGTTCCTACACATTTTCCTGTTAGCTTAGGCGTGTGACCCATATGGGATCATATAATAAAGGCAATAAGTCCAAGACTTATAGATCATGAGCGGACTCTAGCAAGCCATCATGACCCCCAATATTATATGACTTATGTCTGATCATTGACATACTCTTACTTTCTAGAGACAGTACCGAGATTACTGGACACAATTCCAACAAGTACATGATTAGATCAGCCCCAAAGCTCTAGAAATCTCTATGCTCAAAGTATAAAAGCCTAAGTAAAAAGTCTGTCAAAGCGTATCCAAAAACTGATGTAAAAACCTAATTATATAAGCTAATCACGTCTTGGGGGTTCTTTGTAATTATTAGGAACTTCTGGGTAAAACTGTGAATTCTGCATTCTTCATTAAGCCGCCGAGGAAGGCCCATCTCGCTAGTGTGTCAATCGATGCACCATGTGTGTCGATCAATACATTACTCTGTTTTGGACAGTGAACTCTATCTCTCGGGTCAAAGTACCAAAATGCTCCAAAAAGCTCCATAAACTCCAAATCCGCTCCAAACGTGCATATATCTAATAATACCTGTAAAAGACTCTAAAGAAACACTAAAAGACTCTAAAACACACTTGGTCTAAAACCGGTAAAAACCATGATATATCAACTCCCCCACACTTAGCTTTTGCTTGCCCTCAAGCAAAACAGAGAACTAAAACATGGTGAAGAGGTTTGAAAACTTTCAGAAACTCTTTTCATCCTAGAAGCAACAACACTCAGATTCCCCTTAGTAAGCCACTGAAAGAATCACCTGCAAGACATCAAGACCAACATATACTTCCCCCACACTTAGAAACTGTCCTAAGTAAACTCCACAATCAATCCAAGCAATTCAAATTCACCCTACTGACTTCTATAAGCTATTTAGTGCGGTCTCACCTAAGGATTATCGATCAAAGGGCACATGGATTCTTACTCTGTCAGCTCTAGACCACCATACTGTCTTTTTCTGGTTCCTTCTTCTCTTTTCCCTTCCTTAGCATTCTGATTTTTCCCCATTGGGTATCATTTTTTTTTTTATCAGTGCTCTTCCCGTTAAGGGGTGTACTTTGGACACATTCCATGAATGCACAGGAGGTAATAGTGTTTGCTACTACTCCCGTGACCACTTCGGAGCTACTAGCTGTGAGATCCGGGATTCACACTAAGAATTTGTATTCGTGGATTTGGACTTTAGGATATAGAAATGGTATAGTTTCCTATGAATCAAAGACTTTATTGAGATTGATCGTCGAGATAGAACAAACACAATCGAAAAGAGAGTACAAAGTATGATGATCGAGCTATGTAGTCGAAGTGTTCTAAGTTAGGGTTGGTATATCTTGAAATGATCGCCACTTCCTCTTTTAAATAGTCTCGACTCTGATCTCTCTGTTCCGATATTTCGGCCTCTCCTTCGTAACGATCCCCATGATTCTCGCGGATCAGTTGAACTGGCAAATACCGAGTCGCTCTATCTCCACGTCGTCTCCTGCCGAGCTCGAGCTCGATCGCCTCTTACTTCGGCATCGCTTGGGCCTTGTCAAAGCGTCATTCGTTTGGGCCCAACAAATGAATTGGCTCGTCTCTTCGTCTTTGATCCTGGAACGGGCTCACAGATATGGGCCTTTGTCTTATTTGTTAATGGGCCGGATTTCCTAGAGGGAAATCCAGCACCATCAATAGCCCCCCAGCACATTAATTTTGACAAGTCGAAGTTAATGGGCGGTGGACGTTTCTTGGGAAGACGCGCGCGTGCTCTAGGCATTAGGGAAGCCCTAATGATTATTTTCGCCTCGTCCGCAGATCTTGTTTCGACGGTCGAGATCGCAGGGAACTTAAAGATCCTAACTGTCTCAATCTTTTTCGTAATTATTTACAAATTTCGAATTGAGCGGTTGGGATTTTGGGATGCGAAAGATCCCACGGATCTCGAGCACGAGATAGTTTAAAAGGGGAAGTTACCTAGCACGATTCCCATTACTGCTCGCACTACAAATCGTCAAGGTAACTTCTTCTCCCTCATTATATCCCCTCTTTTTTTTTATGTTTGCCTCTCGCTCTTATTCCTTTTGCCGTTATTCCGAGACTTTCTCCTCTAGAGATTTCGTCTTTCTTCTTTTCTCAAAAGAAATTTCCGATACACCGAACTATCATGGTTCGAAAGAGTACGGCCAAGGCAAGTTCAACTGTGGCGGTGGGACCGGTTGGTCCTCATCCACCGTCCAGTCTGACTGTCGACCAAATACGGAAGTTGCGGTCGAAGTGCCGGATTCCGCCAGAGGTGGAGATACTTATCCCAACACCGGAAATGTCCCCAGAAACTGTCGTCGAGGGTCATTGCTGTGTCTCTTATACCTATTTCGATAAATGCGGATTGTTTTTCCCAATCCCTCGCATTATCTCATGGGTTTTGGCTCAGCTCCAGCTGGCCTTTCACCAGATGACTCCGAATTTCGTTCGGTATGTCATCGGGCTCGGGTTCAGAGCCGTCGAGGAGGGCATCGACTTCGGGGTCGAGGAGTTGATGAGGGTTTGCTCGGTAAAAAATAACACTCGTTTCCCCGGGACCTATTACCTCTCTCCTCGCCATGGGAAGATCCTTGATGAGATCCCGACAAGGGATGTGTGGAAGAGTAAATACTTTTACTTCAGGATCAATCATCACTCGGTCGAGGATTTTGATTATTCGGTTATCCCGACAAGATGGGCAGCTAGCGTTGGTTAGCTTATAGGGTTTACTAGTTTCTCCGGTTGCTACGGTGTCCTTTATTGACATCGAGGTGTTTGCTAATAACCTTTTTGGTTTCTTTGCAGAGGCTCCGGAGTCACTATCTTTGAACCCAAATACGCCGAGTCTGATAGCTCGCCTTCGGAGAGGAGATATCCGCTGGTCTAATTTTATGGACCAGCGAATTCGAGCTGCCTTAGGTCCTGCGGCCCGACAACCTCCTTTATACCAACCTCGTCCTTCACGAGACGGATCACGCTTCCCTTGTCAGCCCACTTCGACTCGAATCGTTCAGGCTCCGCTTCAGATTGTCGAGCGGGCTGAAGAAAGTAAGTATTTTGGTTAGTCCGTACAAGGATTTTTAGCGCCATATGCCTTTCGTTTGCCGGGCTGACTCGAGTCTGTTTTGTCTGCAGATCGACCTGTTTCGGACGACAGTTCTACCACAAGCACCCCTTCTCTTGAAAAGATGTCGCGAAGATCTAGCAGTCGTCGGAACGGGAAGGATCCCATCGATCTGGCGAAGAAAATGAAGGCCGACGACTTGAGCAACACCCTTCTTTTTTCCATGGGCGAGGGGCCTCCTCCTCCTCCTTCGATCCCTCCTCCTAACCCTGTTCAGGTTTCTCTCCCCGTGGTCACAGGGTCCGGAGAGGCAAACATGGGGGTGGAGAATTTACCTCCTCTTTGGGCCGGTCAGGAACCAGTTCAGATCCCGTATGGAGAGCCTGCTTTGCGCAACTCCCGGTCGAATGGTTCGAGGGGATCAAACGGCCGGAGCCGAGGCGGTCCTCCTCCTCCGTCGGCGAAGCGTCAAAGAATTGACGCGGAGGTGAGCTCGAGGAGATCGAACCAGAGTGTTGAGGCGAGACCTGCTTCTTCCGGGTCCTCCGGATCTTTCAACTGGCGCTTCAGGCACCATAAGGAATGTCCGATTGCGGATGACTCGAAGGGTGTAGCCTATCTGCTGACGCATTTTAAGCCCGCAGGTGTTCAGCTCCCGGCTGTCGGGGATATGGCTCTCGGTGAAGCTTGTACCGAGATGATGGCGGCTTCTGGGAAGGTAGCGATTTCCTTTGTTCGCTTTTTGATATGTTTCATGCTTAATTCTCGTTTTTCTCGTAGGCCTTGGAGGCTGCGAACAGGTTTGCGGCTAGGGCCGAGTGTGAGCTGCGGGAGATACCGCAGGCGAGTGAGCTCGATACCGTCGAGAAGACAGTTAGCGACCTGAGAGAGCAGTTGCAGGGGGCCTTGGCCCGGGAGGAGGAGCTACGGAAGACGGCGGGCGACCTGGATGCGCATTTGCAAGGTGCCTTGGCTCAGGTTTCGGTTGCGGAAGAAGCGAGTCGAACCGCCGTTGAGGCAGGTCGGGTTGCGGATGTGCGGGCTGCGCAATGTCAGGCCGATCTGGACAAGGCTCTCGCCGACCGAGAGTTTGACGTCAAGGTGGCGGCCCATGAGGCGAGGAAAGGGCTGAACGGTGAATACCTCAGGATTCTCGAGGGAATCACGGCGAAGGAGAGCCAAAGGAAAGTCGCGCTTATCGCCGAGTTCGCTTCTGGCGAACTGGATCTGACCAAGGAGGTGATGGACTTGGCCGAGAAGATAAGATTGGCCACGGAGGAGATGAATGCCGCAGCGGTGTCGGACTTTAGTATCAGCAAGCTTAATTTGCCGGTGATGTCGGACGATTCCGTGATCTTGGCGCGCCCTCTAAACCAGGCGGCCGCTCGTCTTGATCAGTATGGATCGAACCTTCTAACCAGAGTTAGCTCGCGAGTTAGCGATGAGGTCGAGGGTCGACTCGAGGAGGACAGGGCGACTGATGATCAGATGGAGAATCAAGATGAAGCTTCCTCTCCTTCCAAGCAGTTCTAGTCCTCTTTTTATTCGTTGCTGCCCTTGAGGGCTTTTAATTTTTCCTTGGACTTTTGTTGCCCAAGAGGGCTTTTTTCTTCTTTTTGGTGTTGCCCTTAGTGGGCTTTTGCTCGAACTCGAGAACATCGTGTCCTCCTTTTCTTTTATGAATTGCTTTCGAATCTTTCATGCCTTAGCATAGATTTTACTGATTTGATGCTTCAGCATAGAGTTTGGCCGTTATGGCAACTTGAACCTCTTCGGAGGGGTCGACAAATAATTTGTCTCGAATTGCCTTAGGGAGTTCTTTGTGAACTTTTAGGTCAATTGCGTTTGAGCTCGAGCTCTTTGCCAAGACTAGTTCGTTTGTGCAATTCTTTCGTAATGTAAAGTTCGAGCTTATTGCTGAACTTTCAAAAGGAAATGTTAAGTATATAAGGACGAATCGAAGTGGACTTACAAAGGTCGTTTGCTTGAATAACTTTCTCGACTTCGTTGTTTTTTGCTTGCAGGGAGGGAGTAGCCCCCCGATTCTTTTAATCCGTATAAGGTTTAGAATAATTATAGGTTTTGGAAGGATCGCTCTGGATCTCGTTCTTTGGGACGATCATTTCAGTTCGTTCGATTTGGGAGGACCGCTTTTAGGTCACTTTGTTTGAAGGGATAATTTCATATCACTTGATTTTGGGAGAGGTCGTTTGAGATCTCTCGGAAGGGATAATTTCATATCGCTTGTTTATGAAGGGATATTTTCATATCGCTTTTTTTTTTTTTTGGAGAGATAATTTCATATCCCTTGATTTTTGAGGAGATAATTTCATATCGCCTGATTTTGGGAGAGGCCATTTCAGGTCGCTCGGAAAGGATAAATTAATATCGTTTGTTTTCGAAGAGATAATTTCATATCACTTTAGCTTTTGAAGAGATAATTTCATATCACTTTGCTTCTTGGAGAGATAATTTCATATCACTTTATAGAATGTAATGGTGAGGTATTTCGTAATGACTCTTACCTTTTACGACAGAAAGAGGCATTGGATTGAGAGACTTATTTTGATTTCACAAAGATAAGCTAGTATGACTTCGTCAGAAGTTGTTGAGCTCGGTAAGAGCTTTGTGTTTGGGGGGTGGCTGCGCTCGAAGTCGAGCTGCTTACGTACCCTTTTAAGGGGATCAAGCCATTTCGTAGTTCGATTATGTTGTCGTACTCCTAGTGGAAGTACTTTTTGAGGTTGATGATGTTCCAAGGTCGTAGTTCAGGTTTCTGGGTTTCCACTGACTTGAGTCGGTAGACCCCGTCCTTTACAACGTCGGTGACCTGGTAAGGACCTTCCCACTTTGCTCCTAACTTCCCAGCCTGTTCTTCCTTTTTATGGTCGAACACTTTCCGTAAGACGAGCTCTCCTACTTGAAACCTTAGAGTTTTGATCTTGGAATCGTAGTAACGAGCTGCGGCTTGTTGGTAGTTCTGGATTCGAGCTAGTGCGAGGTTCCTCCTTTCGTCGACGAGATCGAGCTCGTCAGTTATCATCTTGTTATGGAGTTCCTCTTGTCGTGGGCATTATTCTTTGCGGATTCTTGACACGAGGATTTAGGCAGGTACTACCGCCTCGATCCCGTAAGCCAGTGAGAAGGGAGTCTCGCCGGTGGATTTGCGGGGGGTAGTCCGGTAGGCCCAGACTACGGCTGGGAGCTCGACGCTCCAGCTCATTTTGCACTCATTGAGTCTTTTCTTGAGGCTATTCATGATTGCCTTGTTAGCCGCTTCCGCCAGCCCATTACCTTGGGGATAACGTGGCGTTGAGTAAGTCAGCTTTATGTTCCACGTTCTGCAGAACTCCTTGAAGGCGTTTGATATGAACTGGGAACCATTATCAGTGACGATCTCGTGGGGTAGTCCGTGCCGGCAAACGATGTTTCGCCAGACGAACTCCTTAACGTGAACGTCTTTGACCTTTTGGTACGACTCTGCTTCAATCCATTTGGTGAAGTAGTCTGTCATTACCAATAAGTGCGTGGCTTTCTTTTTGCCGGATGCGAATAGGGGCCCCACGATGTCCATTCCCCATCGCATGAATGGGTATGGCGATGAGATAGAGGAGAGTTTCTCCGATGCTTGGTGGATAATCGGGGCGTGCTTTTGGCACTTGTCGCATTTGTTGGAGAAGGACTCGCATTCGGTGGCCATTGTTGGCCAGAAATAGCCTTGCCTTTTGATTCGTACGGCCAGGGCTCGTCCGGAATGGCTTCCGCAGGATCCGTCGTGGGCCTGCGTGATCACGGCTAGGGCTTGCCTTTTATCGAGGCATTTGAGGTAAGGTCCGAAGAGACTCTTTTTAAAGAGATCTCCTTGTGTGACGCAGTACCTTGCACTTTGTACCTTGAGTTTCCGTGCCTCCCATTTGTCGTCCGGAACTTCGCCATTTGTAATGTATCGAATGATCGGAGTTCTCCAATCTTCATCATTGTTAGGCTCGGGTCCTTGACTGGTGGATGCGGCTTGGATTGGTCCGTCGGGGACGTTCGCGACGTACACGGCATTTCTCGGATCAGGATCATCATCAATTTCGACGATGTCACGATTGGTGTTGCCGAGACATTTTTTGTGCTCGACATCGTCCTTTATGGCAGGCTCGTCCTCTTTCAAGGACAGAGCCTTTTAGGCTATGTCGATGATTGGTTTCTCGATCCCCTCGACCGGTATGATCCTTTTAAGGTTAGGATCTGATGTCGATGCTAATGCGGCTAGGGCATCGGCTGCGGTGTTTTCCCCCCGCGGGATCCGTGTTAGATCAAAGAATTCGATCTGTTTGGCGAGCGTATAGACTACCTGTAGGTATGCTTCCATGCGCTCGTCCTTGGCCTCATAGTCGCCGTGATATTGGCTCGTGACCAATTGGGAGTCGCTGAACGCGTCTACTTCTCGAGCTCCTATTGCTATTGCTAGCCTGAGCCCGGCTATTAACGCTTCATATTCTGCTTCATTATTTGATGCGGCGAAGCCCAGTTTGAAAGACTGTTCCAATACTTCGCCGGTAGGGGAGACCAGTTTTACTCCGAATCCAGATCCTTGCCTTGAGGAAGCTCCGTCAACGTAGAGTTTCCATTTTTTGGCGGAGGTCGGGTCAAGTTCGACGGTCGGTGGGAGCTCGATTATAAAATCTGCAAGTACTTGTGCTTTTAGGCACGTCCGAGCTTTATATTCTATGTCATACTCGCTAAGTTTGATAGCCCATTTGACCAGTCGACCGGACTGGCTTGGACTGTGAAGGATGGTTCTCAGTGGCTGAGAGGTCATTACTATGATCGAGTGCGATTGAAAGTATGGTCGGAGTTTCCGAGCTGATGTCACTAGCGCTAGGGCGAGTTTTTCCATGGCGGGGTATCTGGTTTCAGCGTCGATTAAGGTCTTATTGATGTAATATACCGGCCGTTGTTCGTTCTGTTCTTCGCGAACCAGGACTCCACTTACCGCTGCCGTCGAGACAGCTAGGTAGAGGGGTTCCCCTTCTACTGGTTTCGCCAGTATGGGTGGTTCGCTCAAGTAAGCTTTGAGCTGAGTGAACGCTTCTTCGCACTTTTCGTCCCAGAGGAACTTTTTGTTTGCTTTGAGCAAGTGATAGAAGGGCAGACATTTATCAGTCCACCTCGAGATGAAACGGTTCAGAGCAGCTATTTTGCCAGTCAGGCGCTAGACTTCTCGCGTTGTTCTGGGAGATTTCATCTGTATGAATGTTGCGATCTGTTTGGGATTCGCTTCGATCCCTCTTTCGGTTACTAGGTAACCTAGGAATTCTCCTGATGGGACCCCGAAGGTACACTTTGCTGGGTTGAGTTTCATCCCGTATTTATTGAGAATGATAAAACATTCTTTTAGTTGTGGGATGTGATCCTCATACCTGGAAGATTTGACCAGCATATCGTCGATGTAGACTTCCATAGTTTTTCCTAGGAGTCCTGAAAACATCTTGTTGACGAGGCGTTGGTAAGTCGCTCCTGCGTTTTTAGTCCGAAGGGCATGAATTTGTAGCAGTACGTGCCTCGATCAGTTATGAACGAAGTCTTTTCTTGGTCCTCAGGGTTCATTAATATTTGATTGTACCCCGAGAAAGCGTCCATGAAGGATAGTAGCTGGTGTCCGGCGGTGGCTTCGACCAGCCGGTCGATGTGTGGGAGTGGGAAGCTGTCCTTCGGACATGCTTTGTTGAGATCCGTGAAATCTACACAGACTCTCCACTTCCCGTTCTTTTTCTTAACCACTACAGGGTTCGCAAGCCAGTCGGGGTATTTGACCTCTCTGATCGATCCGATTTTTAATAATCGATCGACCTCGTCATTGACGGCTTGAGCTCGTTCCGGACCTAGTTTTCGACGTTTCTGTCTTACCGGTTTGTAGGTTGGGCCGACATTCAGCTCGTGGCTGGTAACGTCGATGTTGATCCCTCTCATGTCTGCTGAAGACCAGGCAAAGGAGTCGACGTTTTGTTTAAGGAAAGAGACCAGTTCGTTTTTGACTGGCTCTGATAGGTCGATTCCAATGCCAACGAGTCTTTCGGGATGAGCATCGTCTATGAAAACTTGGGTCGCGAGGTCCTTTGGAGGTCCTATTTGACTCGGGTCATTCGACCTTTTGGTCTGCATGGTAGCGAGCTCGTCCTCTTTCTATTTTACGCATTGATGGTAGGTCGATGGTACCGCTTTCATGCCGTATATCCATGGTCGACCTAGAATAGCGTTATAGGGAGCTGGCCGATCCACTATGACAAACTCTGTCATTCTTCGGACTCCTCCAGCTATCACCGGGGCGAAGACAGAGCCCATCGAGTACGTTGTTTCGCCAGCGAACCCTACTAGTGGTGTCTTTTCTTCCACGATCTCGGAGTCGTTGAAGTCCATCTTTTTGAACGCATCGTAAAAGAGAACATCTACCGAACTTCCTGCGTCGATCATTATCCTTGAGAGTTCGACATCTCCCACTACTAGACAAATGAGGAGAACGTCGTTGTGTGGTTTGTCGAGATTGCTTGTCTCGCTCTCGTGGAAAGTGATCTCGTGGTCTGGACCTATCATTGGGATTTTCCCCCCTTTGTCAGTTTCGACTCTTCTTTGAAGAGCTTTGATTGAATTGACCGAGTATCGGCAAAGCTTGGAGCCACCGAAGATGAAGTCAATTCGTTTGGGGGGGTCTAGCCCGTACACCCCCCCCCCCCCCCCCCCCCCCGCAGAGACGAGGGAGATTGATTCGTGAGCGTAAACTCTTAACGGGAGCCGGAGGTGGGGATAACGCCGAACCTTCCGGGGTGCCGCTCAGGCTGAGCTCGCCGAGAATAAACTCAACTAGCTTCCGCGACCCCTTAGGAAGTGTTTCGGGAGATTCCGGCTCCTTTGTCCGTTCTCGTTTATTTTGAGAAGGCTCATGGTGTTCGACTCTTTGGTCTGTTTACTTTCCTTTTTGTCGGATGGAGTTTCCTCGACTTCGGAGTCTTGTTTGCTTTCGGACTCTCGCTTTTGAGCCTCGGCTTTAGCTCGAGTATAGAAATCTTCGGTCGAGTATCCTATTTTGTTGTGAAATTCACAGAATTTTTCTTTGTCGAACTCGAATTTCTTCGAGGTCTTCGGGCTCTCGACCGCATTGACGTTCCCTGATTTACAGGAATCCTTTTTCGAGTTCGAGTTCTGCGAGCCCGAAGGGTTCTTTTCTTTTCGGTGCTTTTCTCTGAGGGTCGTGGTTTCGTCCTCGAGGCGAGCGAAGGCCGATGCGCGATGAAGGGCGTCATCGAGTGTTTGAGGTTCGCGGACTGTTATTTCCTCGCGGAATCTGGTTGAATACCATAGTTCACGTCGCAGTGCTTCTATAGCTACTTCGTCTCGTGGGTTTGCGATTTTGGATTTTATTTCTTTAAATCGGTCGATGTACGAGCGAAGCGATTCGTCGGGTTTTTGGGAGACGCCAAATAGAGCTGCCTCAGTAGTCTTTTCCTCGATAAAGACGGGGTATTGTTTGAGGAAAGCCGTCATGAACTGGGTGAGGTTGTCGATGGACCTTTCTTACAGTCCGGCAAACCATTCTAGGGCGGAGCCCTATAGGTTTTCGGCGAAGAGCCTGCAGAAAGCCGGCTCTCTCTCCTCGTCGGTAAGGTATACCCTTGCCATCGCTAGTCGGAATGCCCTGATATGGGCTTTGGGGTCCGACTTCCCAGAGAATTCTGGAAATTTAGATTTCTTGATTTCTCGGATTCTTGCGAAGGCGATCCGGTCTGTGAACGGCGTTTGTCGCGTTTCTTCGATCACTCGATCGATGTCGGGCGCCGCGCTTGTCGCCATGTGAACTTTGGAGCTCAGACTGACGAACTGAGCCTTAGCTTGTTCAATATACTGTCTAAGCATATCGTGGTCGTCGCCCGTCGCAGGCGCGAACTGGGCTTGTGCTTGATTGGACATTTGTCCAGGGAAAGCGGGGTCGAGGAGATCGATTACTGGAAACGATCCCATCTGGTCGACCTGCGGCGTTCAGAACTGTACCGTATTTGACCCGTTAACGGGTCCTAAGCTCGAGGCGAAAGCAGAGCCTCCTAGTTGCCTCGGCCGGATATTCGAACTACTCGGGAAAGGTGGTGGCCCAGGTAATGGTCGACTTCCCAATCCGGTTGGATCTGTGATCGTTGAATTTGAACTGAACGGGGTTGGAGTCGCGATGGGCGTCATTATAGGGCGAAAGCCGCTATTCGACGTACTGGCGAAATTCCCCGACGTTCCCGGTGGAGTTACCACCTGGGAGAAGTCCAAGCGTGTACACGGTGGGGGACTTATAGGGGTTCGTGGATCGTGTGTTGATCTACCCCCTGGTTTTGGCTAGCGAGCTCTTCAAGACGGGCGTTAATGAGCTTTTCCTGTTCATCGAGCTGCGCGGCCAGAGAGCGGTTCACAATCTCTTGAGCCCGTGCGCTTGCCTCGTTGTTTCTCGTTCGGTTTACCAACAGGCTTAACATCGAACGGATTTCAGCGAGATCATCCGGGCTTTGTCGCTGTGGAGCAGAGGGCAGTGGCGAATTGGGTCTGGTTGTTCCAGATCCGCCTCCAGGGGTGGGAATCGAATCGTTTCTCATCCACACCCAGTTTCTGCTCGGATCGTTAGTTCCTGACAAAACATTTGTCGGAGTCTGGCTCGTCGCGATTGTTTGGGCGACTGAGCCGGCCGGTGCCGAAGTCGTGGAGACTAAGGCAGAGCTCGTCAACACGCCATCGGTCTGACCCATGATTCTTACCCCGGTGGTGTTCTGAGGAACGTTGTCGACCGTTTTAGGGTGGTCAACCGGTGGTGTGGCGCTGGGAGAGCCAGATTGGTCGGGATTCATCTCGATCTATCGGATCTAAGATCTGATTCTTAAGACAGGAAAAACTATAGATAGTTGATAGGGTCAGGTTTTAATCCTATTCTACTGCAAGTGCACAGTTAAGTGATTGTAGTATATATGGTATCGAATCCACAGAGACTCTGGTCTCGATAGATTAGAACTGTAGAGATTTAAACTAAGAAGAAAGCAATTTGTAGTAAACTAAATAGCAAAGCGAGAAAGTAAACAAGTAGCAGATTATCGGTGGCGAAAGCAGTCAATTAAAGGCGCTAAGTCTAGGGTGTTCTCAGGAAATCAGACAAGCAGACAAATCAATCAGTCAGGATCTAATTAAGCACGGTTCTAGAACTCAAATCACGGATATAGAATTAACCAAATCTCTTTGCGAGAATTATCTAAGTCTAAGTGCAGCAATCCAAATTCCTTTGCAATTACTAACAGATTAAACCAGCATTAATTTTAAGTTCGATATGTTCACAATTAAACTAAACCAAATTCCTTTGCGAGAAGTTTAATTGCTCAACCTAAATAGTTCAGATTCTAAACCACACTCTCGTGTCGTATTTAGCAACCTAAGATCTAGATTCTAATTGATCAGGTTAGAACTAACATTAAACTCAATTTAGATCGAAGAACATTCTATTCATGTGAATCCTTAACTGAATTAAACAAGTCTAGCAAGTCATGAAATCCTTAATGAGAAACCCTAAACCTAACTATGAATCTACTCAGACATAGAATATGAAAGCATAATCAATGAATTAATAGAAATCATAAAAGAGATTAAATAAATAAAGGGGTTCGAAATCTTCTCCAAAATAAAGTGAAGTACAGGATCAGATCAGCCCCAATAGCACTAAAAACTCTCTGCTCTTAATTATGAAAGCGTATCTAAAATAAACACCAAAATCCTATGTATATAGGCTTAATCTCGGCTGGGGCTTCTTTGTAAATACTGGAAACTTCTGGACCAAAGTAAAAAATCTTGAATCTTCATTAAACCGCCGAATCGGCCCAACTCGCTAATGTGTCGATCGACACCAAAGGTGTGTCGATCGATGCATGATCTCAAAATCGGACAGTGAGCTCAATCTCTCGGCCAATCACTCCAAAAATCCCAAAATGCTCCAATATCTCCAATTCCGCTCCAAACCTGATTAAATCTGTAATAGACTCTAAAAGAACACAAAAAGACTCTAAAACACAATTATATCATGGCATAAAACCGGTAAAAACCATGATATATCAACTCCCCCACACTTACCCTTTGCTTGCCCTCAAGCAAAACAGAGAACTCGAATGTAGTGAAGAGGTTTCAAAACTCTTCAGAAACTCTTTTCATCCTAGAAGCAGCAACACTCAGATTCCCCTTAGTAAACCACATGAAAGAATCAACCTGCAGACATCAAGACCAACATATACTTCCCCCACACTTAGCAACTGTCCTAAGTAAACTCCACAATCACATTCACGCATTCAAATTCTCCCTACTGACTTCTGCAAGTATTTAAGTGCGGTCTCACCTAAGGAGTATCGATCAAAGGCACATGGATTCTTACCTTATCAGCTCTAGACCACCATACTATCCTTCTCTAGTCCCTTTCTTCTCTTTTCCCTTCCTTAGCATTCTGATTTTTCCCCATTGGGTATCATTTTATTTTTTTTATCAGTGCTCTTCCCGTTTTGGGCTGTACTTTGGACACATTCCATGGATGCACAGGATATGAAAGTTGTAGCTACCATTCCCATGACCACTTCGGAGTTACTAACTCATCCTCAGTTTATTATCTTTTATTTTATTTTATGGAAGGGGAGAAGGGAACTAAATAGGACAGGTTTACAGGATGTGTCAGAACTAACAAGGGAATCCGACACAAAGTATACCAAGCCCTTAGGTGAGAAATCTAAATCAGTATTAAGGTGAAGTCAGTAAAAGGATCCTCTGATACCTGAAGTGATGTGGGTGTCCTTAGTAGGTTGATCCATGTCTGGGTTTTCTAATAGTCAGAGATAATCTGCAGTTTCATCCCAATGGTTACTTAAGTTCCTGCAAGTGCTGCTAATCTTCTCAAAAAATCATTGTTTCTTACTTAAAAGTTTTGACTCAATAAAACAAATTTTGAAAAATTTAACTGACTCTAAGAAAACAAAAAGAAAGAAGTTAGTAGAACCTCCCCCACACTTAAGACACACTGTCCCCAGTAGTGTCAAGCGAAGGATTGGCAAAATGAAAGAAAAATTTGTTTAAGGAATGGTTGAGTTCTGTCGGGTTTTACCTCCGTCGCTCAGGCATCGATCGTTGCACTAGGTGCACCGACCGTTGCTGTGCGATTGTTCATTGTGACGATCGACACAATGGTGTGTCGATCGTTTCTCAGGACCGCAACGATCGCTGCAATGCGATTTTGATCGTGTTGTGACGATCGACACAATAGTGTGTCGATCGACGCACTGCGATTTGTCCGAGACCTGCAAACAAAAACTCACCAAAACCAGAAACAAAACGTAAAATCCTAAAAAAACACTAAAATTAAAATCAACAATAACCCATCACTAAACAACCTAAATCATGTTCATATCGGCACATAATCATCAATTTCAGGCTAAACATCCGAATTTCATAAACCCTAAAATCAATTCCGAAAATGATGAAAATGAGAGCTCATACCTTGGAATCTTTGTAAATGGGTTATAGAAATAGCTAGAGGATGTTAAAACAAGTAGAATTTAGCTTTGAAACACGAGAAATGACGAAAAATTGAGAGATTTAGGAGTGGAGAATCTCGGTTGTACGGTCAGCGGAATGGAGAAGAAAAGAGAAGAGAAGGGTTTAAGGCAACTTACCTCGGTCGTGGGTGCAACGACCGTTGCTAGAGAGCAACGATCGATGCTGGTTGAACCAAATTGATTCCGGTTTAGCGCGCGTACCTTAATTTTGCAATTGAACCAATTGCAACGACCGTTGCACAGGACCGCAACGATCGTCACAATACGATCTATCTCCTCGTCGTAATCTCCTTGCAACGACCGGTGCACAAGTGCATTGATCGTCACACATCTCCAGACTCGAGTTCTGTATCTGAAACTTAGCAAAAACAAACAAAAACGTTAAATCCTAAGAAAAACACCAAAAATAAGAAAGAAAAACAACTAAACCTAACAGTGGGTTGCCTCCCACTCAGCGCCTTTTTAAGGTCATTAGCTTGACCGGACGAACAAGATCAGTTTGCTGGAGATCCTGAAAGAGACTTTTATTGCCTCTGTGCAAGCCTCCTCATCCATGGCGGAGAATAAGCTGTATCAGAATGATCCTGTCCAAGAAAAGATGGAGTAAACTGCTCTCCAGGATCCAAAACCGTAGTGTGACTTGACTGCTCATCATCTCCATCCATAATGGTGAAGGTCTTCCCATCTATCAGTGGCTTGCGCAGCTTGTCCATCTCAAAATGCAGCGGCTCATCTCCCAGGTGGAGGTCTATCAGACTGTGTCTAACATCTATCACTGCTCCCGCTGTAGCCAAGAATGGTCTTCCCAATATCAACGCATCATCAGGATCACTGTCATACTTCAGCACTAAGAAGTCTGTTGGAACTAAATAGTTTCCAACTCTCACCGGGATGTCCTCAAGGAGTCCTTTCGGAACTCGTATAGACTGATCAGCTAGGACAAGAGAGGTCCTAGTAGGAAAAAAATCTAGCATACCCAGCTTCTCTGCCACAGAATATGGCATAAGACTTCCAGCAGCTCCCAGATCACAAAGAGAGCGCCTAAAACTATCCTCGAGGATAGAACAACTTAGCACAAAAATCCAGGATCAGGCAGCTTTTTGGGAACCTTGGTTAACAACACATCACTTATCTGTGGAGGGACTACAATCACCCAATCTTTCAGCTCTTCATCTAAAGGCAACATTTTGTTCAAGTACCTCTGCACACATGGGTGATAAGGTGGATCATCAGATGATGGAATTTCTTCCAACTCTTCACCAATCTCCTCTAGCTGCTTAAGCTCTTCAATCTCCTGCTTAATCACTTCAGATACTGAGGGATATAGTCTAGTGAATTGTGCAAAAATCTCCTCCTGAGTAATCTCAGACACTCCAGGGAATAAGCGATCAAGCTCCAAATCTGCATCAATGCTATCAACATCCGGCGAGTCTGTCTGTTCACGACATGCATCGACTGACACTAGGTGTGTGTCGATCGATGCAACACTGTTTTCACAGTTTTCACCCGAGAGATTTTCTCCAAAATCCGAAAATTCAACCTCTTCTACCAACTCAACTGTGCTTAGCTCAAATCCTTCACCTATGTGAGATCCATCATCAATGTACACAGACCATGCCTTAATATGGGTGTCTGCTACTCCTTTTCCCTTCATAGAACTGGAAATCTGATTCACCTGAGTATCCAACTTCTTCATATGAGTGTTCAAAGACTCAAACTTTCCATTGAGATCCTCATAGACAGCATCCAACTTCTTATTGCAGTCCACAGAAATCTTGGTCTGACTCTCCAGCAGCTGTTCCATCATTGCCTCCATCTTACTCTCATGAGCAGTGGATGCAGGAGGAGTCTGATAAGATGAAGATCCATAGGTTCTCTGAGTACCTTGTCCAAAAGGTTTCTGAAAACCACTAGTCTGTCCAAAACCAACCGAGTTCTGATTGCCTGTAAAGGCACTCTTCTGTCCTCCATTGAAGAACCTGTTTCCCTGCTGATTACCAAATCTATTACCTTGGAAACCAGATCCTCCAATGTAATTCACATCTTCTTCCTGAGTGTCCTCCTCAGTCTGAATTACCTCTACATCTTGAGCAAAGTGGACAGCCTTCTTACTAGCCAGGAGATTGCAAATTGTGTCCAACTTAGATCTAAATTCAGTCATCTCTGAATTCTCTACACTTCCACCAGATTTCTTCCTCCTATCATCCATAGTCTTGCAACTGTTGCTGCTCACTAAGTTCTCAATCAACTGCTTAGCTTGTGCAGGAGTCCTGGTGTTGAAGTTTGCATTACTGGAGTTATCCAGCGCAGACTGATATGGAAGATCTATGCCTCTGAAGAAAAAACCTAGCAATGTGACCTCAGTGAATCCATGGTGTGGGCAGTCATACTGGTACTTCTTGAATCTCATCCAGGCAGTCTTAAGAGGCTCATTAGGACCTTGGGTAAATGTCAGAATGTCCTGTCTGGACTGATCAGAGCCTGCATCATCGTAGAAGTGACGCAGAAACTCACTATTCAGGGCTGCCCAAGTATCAAACTGCCCAGGTGGCAGTTGCTTCAGCCATGCAGCAGCGTCTCCAGCGAGACTGTATGGAAAGAGCTTGAGAAACAGATAATCCCGGCAAACTCCATCATACTTCATGCCAGTGATTATATCCTCAAACTGATCAATGTGATCCATAGGCTGCTCCGTAGGATGACCATGGAAGGCATTCTGTCTCATCAGCGAGTAGTAGATGGTTTTGATCTCGAAATCATTCCTCTCAAAACCAGGCATCACAAGAGCTGACCGGTTTGCATGAAACTCATCCGGTCTGTTGTAGTCAGCTAAAGTCCTCTCATGGACAACCATCTGTCTATTTTGGGCTGGTCTTTGACCTTGGTTCTGCTCCTGTTGTGGTTGCTCAGGAGGATCAGGGATTACATTCCCTTCAGCATCAATCCTATGCCCAGCAGCATTGTACAGATTGTTATCTCGGTCCCTCAGGGTACCTTGAGCATCTGGCATAATGATTACCTTCTGTACCACCATCCTTGCTCTTCTTTCTCTTCTGTTAGTTCTCTCTAGACGTCCAAGTTCTTCAAGTCCGAGATTAACGAGGTTCAAGTTCTGATTACTTCGAGTTTCACGCGTCTGTATAAACTGTCTGTAATCGTCAAGCAACGATCGATGCTATCAGTGCAACGATCGATTCAATCTCAGAATCGCTTAGTGACGATCGACACAAAGGTGCAACGATCGACGCAAAGCGAAATCGGTACCTGCGACAGAGAGAAAACAGAGAAAAATTAGTGACTAAAAAAATAAAAACAAAAACGAAACAAAAACTATAAAAATCCTAGTAAAAACCCTAAGTTCGATCCTATCAAAGACTCTAAGAGTCCCCGGCAACGGCGCCAAAAACTTGATAGGGTCAGGTTTTAATCCTATTCTACTGCAAGTGCACAGTTAAGTGATTGTAGTATATAGGGTATCGAATCCACAGAGACTCTGGTCTCGATAGATTAGAACTATAGAGATTTAAACTAAGAAGAAAGCAATTTGTAGTAAACTAAATAGCAAAGCGAGAAAGTAAACAAGTAGCAGATTATCGGTGGCGAAAGCAGTCAATTAAAGGCGCTAAGTCTAGGGTGTTCTCAGGAAATCAGACAAGCAGACAAATCAATCAGTCAGGATCTAATTAAGCACGGTTCTAGAACTCAAATCACGGATATAGAATTCTCTAAGTCTAAGTGCAGCAATCCAAATTCCTTTGCAATTACTAACAGATTAAACCAGCATTAATTTCAAGTTCGATATGTTCACAATTAAACTAAACCAAATTCCTTTGCGAGAAGTTTAATTGCTCAACCTAAATAGTTCAGATTCTAAACCACACTCTCGTGTCGTATTTAGCAACCTAAGATCTAGATTCTAATTGATCAGGTTAGAACTAGCATTAAACTCAATTTAGATCGAAGAACATTCTATTCATGTGAATCCTTAACTGAATTAAACAAGTCTAGCAAGTCATGAAATCCTTAATGAGAAACCCTAAACCTAACTATGAATCTACTCAGACATAGAATATGAAAGCATAATCAATGAATTAATAGAAATCATAAAAGAGATTAAATAAATAAAGGGGTTCGAAATCTTCTCCAAAATAAAGTGAAGTACAGGATCAGATCAGCCCCAATAGCTCTAAAAACTCTCTGCTCTTAATTATGAAAGCGTATCTAAAATAAACACCAAAATCCTAATTATATAGGCTTAATCTCAGCTGGGGCTTCTTTGTAAATACTGGAAACTTCTGGGCCAAAGTGCAAAATCTTGAATCTTCATTAAACCGCCGAATCGGCCCAACTCGCTAGTGTGTCGATCGACACCAAAGGTGTGTCGATCGATGCATGATCTCAAAATCGGACAGTGAGCTCAATCTCTCGGCCAATCACTCCAAAAATCCCAAAATGCTCCAATATCTCCAATTCCGCTCCAAACCTGATTAAACCTGTAATAGACTCTAAAAGAACACAAAAGACTCTAAAACACAATTATATCATGGCATAAAACCGGTAAAAACCATGATATATCAATAGTCCCCACAGTCGGCGCCAAATGTGAGATCCGGGATTCACACTAAGAATTTGTATTCGTGGATTTGGACTTTAGGATATAGAAATGGTATAGTTTCCTATGAATCAAAGACTTTATTGAGATTGATCGTCGAGATAGAACAAACACAACCGAAAAGATAGTACAAAGTATGATGATCGAGCTATCTAGTCGAAGTGTTTTAAGTTAGGGTTGGTATATCTTGAAATGATCGCCACTTCCTCTTTTAAATAGTCTCGACTCTGATCTCTCTGTTCCGATATTTCGGCCTCTCCTTCGTAACGATCCCCGTGATTCTCGCGGATCAGTTGAACTGGAAAAGACCGAGTCGCTCTATCTCCACGTCGTCTCCTGCCGAGCTCGAGCTCGATCGCCTCTTACTTCGGCATCGCTTGGGCCTTGTCAAAGCGTCATTCGTTTGGGCCCAACAAATGAATTGGCTCATCTCTTCGTATTTGATCCTGGAACGGGCTCACAGATATGGGCCTTTGTCTTATTTGTTAATGGGCCGGATTTCCTAGAGGGAAATCCAGCACCAACACTAGTTCATCCTCAGTTTATTATTCTCTTTTTTTTTTTTTACTTTAGGGAAGGGGAGAAAGGAACATTACTTGGACAGGTTTACAAGCTGTGTCAGAACTAACAGAGGAATCCGACTCAAGCTATACCAAGCCCTTATGTGAGAAAATTAGGTCAGGTTTACAAGGGTGAAGTCAGTAAAGGATCCTCTAAATACCTGAATTGATATGTGATATACCATGGATTTTATGGCTTTTAACCATGGTATATGTGTTATTTATCGAGTCTTTTACTATGTTTTAGAGTCTTTTCAGGTGTTTATTAGGTACAAACACATTTGGAGCATATTTGGTGATTTGGACACTTTCTGGAGCTAATTGGAGTATTTGGCCGAGAGATAGAGTTCACTGTCCGAAACAGAGAAAGGTGTCGATCGTTGCATTCCTAGCATCGATCGATGCACCAGCGAAATGGGCCAAAAGACGGTCTAATAAAGAATGATGAAACTGCAGTCCTGCCCAGAAGTTCCCAATATTTACAAAGAAGCCCCAAAACGTGTTTTAGGATTATAATTAGGTTTGACAGCCACTTGTTAGGCTAAGCTTTTCTTACGTTAAGTTTTGCTCAGAGAGAGTTGAGGGGCTGATCCTGATCTCGCAAGAGACTTGATTTTGAACCCCAGTTCTTATTTGATTTTATGATATTTGGTTTTCTACTTAAGATGTTTTCTGTTTCGATGAACATGTCTGAGTAGATCACCTGTTAGGTTGAAGGATTCTCATTAGGGATTTCAGAGAATTATAG
This sequence comes from Orychophragmus violaceus, assembly GCA_030180135.1. NCBI lineage: Eukaryota > Viridiplantae > Streptophyta > Magnoliopsida > Brassicales > Brassicaceae > Orychophragmus > Orychophragmus violaceus. Next base: position 62,133,134 of record CM058234.1, on the reverse strand, counting down.
TTTAATTAATCCGTAGAGATTCATATCTGCTAGTTCTTTATCTAAGTTGTTCTTAATGCTAAATCTGAAGTAGCTAATCAGAGTTATGATGTTAGGTTGATTAATTCAGCGGAAGTTGGTTAATTTAACTAGAAAGAATTTAGATAAGCAATTAAACTGTTCGCAAACGAAAGTTTGGTTCAGGTTAATTGTGAACATATCAAACTTGGAATTAATGCTAGTTTAATCTGTTAGTTCTCGCAAACGGAAGTTTGGTTTGCTGCACTTAGACTTAGAGAATTATCGCAAAGGAATTTGGTTAATTCTATATCAGTGTTTGAGTTCTAGAATAGTTATTGATTGGATCTAGATAGATTGATTGCTTGTGTTCCTGATTTCCAGAGAACTCCTGAAACCTAACGCTTTGCCCTCTTGCTTACAAACTCACTTGATTTACTTTGCTATTTTGTTTACTGTTTTCACATCTGCTTCGCTTAATTAAATCTGAATTACTAATAATCTATTGTGTGACTGAGAGTCCTCGTGGGATTCGATACCTTATATACTACGGTTGCATTAACTGTGCACTTGCAGTAGAATAGGGAAAACTACACACCTATCAAGTTTTTGGCGCCGTTGCCGGGGACTCTTTAAGTTCACCTATAGATTTAGTACTAGGATCTAGACTGAGCATTCTTTTTAATTTTCTTGTTTACTCACGTTTTTGAATTTTGGATTCGCAGGGATTCGCACTGCATCGATCGTTGCTCACATTGCAACGATCGACACAAGGCGAGAACAGCGATGCTGAGATCTGAGACGTTCAATAGGTTCCGCGCCATGGAACCTGTTATTTTGATTCGCGGTGAAAACGGCGTTTTACGAGACCAAGAGGGTCACATATGCAACGCAAAAGGTCAGAAAATAGATGGGAAAGGAAACCCCATCTTACCAGATTACCATGTATTGGTTGGGCAAGTAACTGAAATGCAGAGTAAGATAGATGACATCCACGACATCTTACTTAGGGAGAGACAGTTCCGAGCAGAGGCAAAAACTGGTAAATTTGCAGAGGTACATTACATGGCTGGAGCCGACTCTTATGGACATACCTTGGAACATCAGCAGAGACAGGGTTCTAGGCACACTCAAGGATCGAGAGACCATAATTATACTTCCCATCTGGCATCTCCTACACAAAGGAGCAAACTAGAGATGATGTTGGAGCAATCAATTGAAAGACAACAGCGAAACACAACTTCTTTCAGCTCGAAGCTAGAGAACCTGTACACTAATTTGAATGAGAAATTTGAATCCTTGAGCACTCGCATGAAGCAGCTGGACACACAGATGGATCAAGTTCCAAGTTCTACCCCAACAAAGGATTCTCAAGAAGCTCATGACAGCAACATTCTCACTCAGGATAACACACAGATGGATCATGGATCATGTCTAGCAGTTAAGGCTGTGGAATTTGTGGAAGACAGAGGGAGATTTGATGTTGGATTACCTGAGCTCGAAAGCTTCGATGCACCTGACTCAACAGAGATTGACATGGATCTTTTGACTTGGATAGTCCAGATTGAAGAGGGACCAAGCCAAGAAGAGAAATTTGAATCTGAGATAGCTGGAATGGACCGAGAAGCAGATAAACCCGAGACTGTAGTTGAAACCCGAGTTGAGACGACAGCATCGATCGTTGCATCACGCGCACCGATCGTTGCACCCCGAAAGGAACCAGTTTCACCCATATCTCGAGAACCTGCTAAGGAAAAAGCCTACAAACCTCCGATACCATTCCCGAAAGCTCCCGTTAAATCTACAAATGAGATTCAATGTACATTGGTGGTTGACAAGAAGATGATGGTTCCACAAGAGCCTATTCTAACATCTTCAAAGCCTAAAACTACTCATAAACAGAAGGCTCCGAACATCAAATCTCTACCAAAGGTAAAACATACATCCTCTAAGTCTAAACCTCCTGACTCCACTGTTTTGAATGCAGGAAAGAGCGTTAAAACACCCAAGTGTCAATCCCACCCTACATTCCTCCCCACATTCCTAGGACGACGTCATGCTGCTACTGCTTACACACCACCATGGATGATAAGGCATTCACATAGACACTCAAAGTCTCTGTTGAAACCGCCATAAGTTTGACCTCCTTTCCAAAAGTCAAGCTAATGACTTAAAACAAGCGCTGAGTGGGAGGCAACCCACTGCTAGGTTTAATTATTTTTCTTTTTCATTTTTGGTGTTTTTCTTAGGATTTAACGTTTTTAGTTGTTTTTGTAAGTTCTTAATACAGAACCAAGTCTGGAGAGGAGTGACGATCGTTGCATACATGTGCAACGGTCGTTGCACTTGGTTTAAATCGAAATTAAGGTACATTGAGCTAAACCGGAATCAATCTGGTTCAACAAGCATCGATCGTTGCCGCTAAAGCAACGATCGTTGCACCCACGGCCAGCACTATTTCACTCATTTTTACATCCCCAATCTGTTTCTCATACCCAATTCTCACGAAATTAAGATGGCGTCTCAAAGGCAACCCCGCAAGAAGCGAGCCACAGCGTCCACAGCAACAAGACACTACACCCCACCGCCTGAATGGTTTAACAGGGAATCAGAGTCACCCGCACCGTACAACAGATATGGGCCACCAATTGCTTTACCGTGGCCCAGAGAGGACGCGACACCATTTCCGACGACCCGACAGTGGCCGGAGGACCTCACACGTTTCTTAAGGTCCGCTGAGTTCACAGAGCGGCCATTGCTCTCTTCATGGGACGAGTATGACTCGCTACTCTACAGTGGTTGGTGTGGGATGATCATCAAGCCAACCAAGTTCGCGGACTACTCCACCTACAGGATTCTGGGGATCGATGAGCAGGTGATGGCTGTGTGCAGAGGCATTGGTCTAGGGACAATGCCGATGCGACACTATGACCTCTATCCTGAGCTGGTCAGGCAGCTATTGGCCACTTGCAGAGTGGTTTACTCGGATCCCGACCACAGGAGCGCTACAGGGGGTGCTTTCACCTTCATGAGTTGGGGGGTCAGGTATCGGATTCCTCTACTTGATCTCTGCAGGATCTACGGGTTCAGTACTGCGCCGAGGCGCATAGCCATGCCACTCGAGTGGGATCCGCTAGAGGCTCGCACATTCTGGGAGAGTATTGACAGCGGTCGATACAACTCCAGGACCACGCCAGTAGTGCAGATGAGACATCCGGTGCTGCGATATGTCTCGCGTATCTTGTGCTGGAGCTTGCTTTGCAAGTTTGAGGCCAACAAGATGCGCAAACTTGAGATGGAGTTGCTGTTTATGGGGCTGAGAGATCAGTTTAGGCAGAGTGGCGTGAGAGATCCGACTGCGGGTCTCAACTTGGGAGCTATTTTCGCACAGCATTTGGTTGATTTGCAGCTGAAGCCGTTTGATGGAGCTGGCACAGAGACGGTAGGGAGTTTACTTACTCCCATTTTTGAGTATTGTGGGATTCCTCTGCATGGCACAGAGCGTGATACGGCTCGCGAGTTCCTGGATCTCAGTCATCTGCAGAGCGCTACCTGGCTCAAGGAGGGGCGCATTTGGGTTTACACTGATCCGACCACTGGGAGGACTGGTATCGAGCTCCCCGCTGCCAGATGGACACAGATTGACACATTAGAGGCACTGAGATTTCAGCCTCCTGAGTCTGCGCAGCGTGGGATTCCGACCATGGTGTTGGGAATGTCCTGAAATCTACCGTACTATCTCTAGAAAGTATGATAAATGTCGAGATCAGACAAAAGTCATAAATACTGGGTGATCATGATGGCTTGCTAGAGTCCGCTCTTGATCTATAAGTTTAGGACTTATTACCAGTATTGTATGATCCCAAAGGGTCACACACCATAGCTAACGGGAAAGTTAAGATGGAATTAATACGGTAAGATGCTAAGGCATTTACTGTATTTGTACAGAGAGTTGGGCAGACAACAAATGGGCTTTTGTCTGATTTGTGTCTTGGGCCCAAAAGTCTAATGGACCATTAGTTTAATTAATTAATTAAACTTGGGCCCATTAGTGAAATAAGAAGGCAACAAGGGTTGAGAAACCCTTGCATTCTTTTTGTCTGCGATTTTGGAGAGGTGCAGCCGTGGCCTCCCTCTCTCTTCAATCTCTCTTACTCTCTGTTGATCCATCCGGTCTAGCAGCCATCCGTGCTTGTAAGCGTGTGGATACCGAGGAGGAACAGGTATTCATCTGTTCTCGTTGATCTCGACATCACCATAATTCCGCTGCAAAGGTAATGTCCAGGTTTGTTTTATGATTCAGTTACAAGAACCTAGATCTGTTTAAGATTATGTGTTAGGTTGCAATTTGGAATTGAACCTTGGAAAAATGCTATAATCCTTCAGTGGTATCAGAGCTAAGGTCATTAGTTTCTTGTAAATCTGGATCATATGAATGTTTAATGGTTTAGAATTAATTTTGAATGAAAATTGATTAAAGAAATCATTAATCCCTAATCGAATGTGATCTTGGTCTCGGCATGTATTGAGCCGATAATTAATTAGGGTTTTATTATCGCTTGAAAGTCTCGGCCATATTGTTTTTATTATGCCGATCGATGTTGTTATTAATCGGCTCGCATGCTATGGTCTCGGTAAGTTATAGCCAAGTGATGAGATCGAGTGATCGAGGATCACTTTTGATCACATGTGTTGCTTGCCAAGTGATCGATGATCGCTTGTGTTGTTGGCCGAGTAATACCGATCGATAACATGATGAATAGTCATGGGCCGCGTGGAGTAGTTGGCCGAGATCGATCTCGCGATCGTGAGGCTGGCTTGGATCGCGTGTGCCGTGTGCTGCCGAGACCAATCAGTTGATCGTGTGGGCCGCGTGATCGAGAGGATTGTTCGCGGTGTAAGCAACGATCGTGCACTGCGGCCGATCATCGCGTGTACCGCAACAGTCCGTGTGATCGATCATGGACCGGCGATTGGTTAATGGGCCGAGTTGGATCTTGGATCCGATTGTTTGGCCCATTAAATTTTACGTCCCGCGAATTGTCAATCGGTTAAACCGAGCTTCGCGGTTCGTTGCCCAAAACCACACCGATTTAACCGGTCCATTTAATTGGCGGTTAAATGTGTGTTTATAGCCTTAAACCGCAAGTTAAATCAAAATTGGCTAAAACACTAGGTGTTTCTTCCCGGTTTTGGATTTAACTGAACCGATCCAATTTAATTGGTGGTTCAAGCGGTTAACCCGAATCGCGGTTTGCTGGAAATTATTTAATACATGGTATTATTTAATTTCTGGTTAAACCGGATTGAAATTCAAAAATTGAATTTTAACCTAAACCGAAGGCTGGTCTAAGTTTGATTTGGTTGGACCAAATAATTTAGAGCTGGTCTGGTTTAGTAAATAACCGATGGTTTTGATAGTTAATTTGGTCTTGGACCAGAATTAATAAACCAGATCGGTTATGTCAAATTATTGGGCCAACTGGAATTCTATGGTCTTGGGCCAAGAATTGGGCCTATAATTTGTGACCCAACCCGAAAATATTTATAAAATATTAAATTAGAAATTTCTATTTTTAGTATGTTTCTAAATTTAGAAAGTTTCTAAAAGAAGTAAGTTTCCCAAAATAGTAATCTTCTATTTTTGGAAATAAAACTTGAAATCCTTAAAAACAATATCAAGCTTGGATGTCTTTCCAATCTTGTCAGCTACTTAACGCTTATTCGATTACAAATATGGCTTACAGTGTGAGGTGTCTGTTTTCGCGTAAGTAAAGTAGTATATAGTCACTAATTTCATTAGGGAGTCCCAGACTTTAGTGATTATTTGGCTGTAAGAGATTGGTTTCCTTGACTGGGCCATCGGGAGTCCCGGGCCTTGAGACATCTGGTGTATTGGGCCTTGGGCCCAATTCACAACCGAGAGTTATTGGTTATAACTAGCTGTGTGTATGCTTACCAAGTAAAGCTAATTCCGGGTGACGGCCAGTGGCCCACTTTGGATTTAGCTGAACATGGGTCTCGGAATCATTGCATTCTTATGAGGTTAAACAAAGAAATTTTGAATGCAATGCGAGTCTTCTTATAAGATATTAAGATTACTCTTTTATGAACTAAATAACTAAAACTCTATTTATCTCTAAATTTCAGTTATGACTAGCACAAACAATCAAAACACTTTCTCGATCCGGTCTGTCCTTGAGATGGACAAACTGAACGGATCAAATTTCTTGACTTGGTCGCGGAACCTGAGGCTAGTCCTCAGGCAGGAGAGAAAGGACTATGTCCTTGAGAGAGCTCTCCCCGTGAGGATCGGGTCCAATGCCTCTCATGCAGTATATAATGCTTGGAATAAGCATTATAATGATGCGGTAGATGTGCGTGGTCTGATATTGGCTACCATGGACTCAGATTTGTGAAGCAATATGAGAACATGGAGTCGCCAATAGAGATGATCAGCAGCCTGAAATTGAAATTTCAGGAGCAGGTAAGAGTGGAGAGATACCAGTTGGTTAAATCTCTCACTAGCTGCAAGCTACCAAATGATCATCCAGTAAGTCCTCATGTCAGTAAAATGATGGGTTACGTTGATAACCTGAGGAAACTGGATTATCCAGTTAGCCAAGAATTGGCAACTGAGATCATTCTGCAGTCACTGCCGTCAAGCTATGATAAGTTCAGAAGGAACTATATCAAGAAAGGCTTAACGAAGATGCTGACTGAACTGCATGATATGCTCAAGACAGTTGAGCCAAACGTGAAGAGTACCCTGTACAATCTCATGAAGGAGAAGGGTAGGTTTACTAAACCTAATGCTGACAAGGGTGAAGACAAAGTTGTCCAGATTTTGAATCATGGCAAGCGTGTGTCTTCTGAGCCCGAGTCAGATACCTCTTACGTTGGTAAGTGCTGCTACTGTAATGAGACTGGGCATTGGAAGAGAAATTGCATTAAATTCATGGAAGATTATGAGGAGTTGAAGTTGATGTATGAGACTACTTCCTCAGGCATTCATGTTATTACTTCAAGTTATACCTTATAGGTATTGGATACTGGTTGTGGCACTGATATTTGTTATAATATGCAGAGCCTGAGCAACAGTAGAACGTTGAAGGAAGGGCAAGTGGAACTGCGTGTCTGGAAGGAGCTATGGATGCTGCCTCAGCCGTAGGGTTTTCACTTGTAGATGCCCTTAAGGCTTGGTTTTGTATTAAGTAATTGCCACAATGTACCTGCTTTAAGCAGAGTTGTCTTTCATTTTCTTGTAAGAATTTGAATGTTTTTCATTTTGATAAAAGACAAGTTTTGTTCTTTTGATCTTAATGAAATATTAATTGTAGCACCCTATTCAAGGAATGGGTTTTATATCTTAAACCATAGAGTGCCTAAAATGTAACATAAATACCGCAATTGGTTTAAATCTGATGAATTAAACCTGATTTTTCTTGGCATAAATGTTTTGGTCACAAAGAGTAAGTCAGATTCAGAAACCCCATAGTTATGGACTTTTGGGCTCATTTGATTGGATATCTTATGAGACTTGAATTCTGCTTACTGGACCAAAAGACAAAGGGCCCATCTTAGCCGAGCTGGAGAAAAGCCCAAAGGCTTATTGGACCTTGAACATACTCATGTATGTGGCCCGATGAGCAGTTATGCCAGAGAAAATTTCATGTACTTCATTGTCTCTACTGATTACTTCAGTGAGTAAGATTGTGTTCGTTTGATGAGACACAAGTCGGAATTCTTTGACATGGTCGAAAGAGTTCCAGAATGAGGTATAGAATCTGAGTGACAGAAGTATTAAGACTCTGGATTAGATCACGAGTGAGAATACTTGAGTCATTAATGGTGTGATCATCTGAATGAGTGTGAAGTCGCTTCACAGCTCATTTCTCCTGAAAACCTTGAGGTGTTTCTGTGAGAAAGAATCAGATCTTATTAGAAATGATTAAAGATGAGTCACACGAATCTTCCATGATATTCTCTAAGAATAACGCTCTAAAATATCTAAGTTTACGCTGAAATAGTTCTACCAATATCAGTAGAAAGACACCACGTAAATGTGGATTGGAATCGATCCAAATTCGTCTTTACTGAGTATTTGTAGTTGTGCTACTTCGCTGGTTGTCCTAGGGAAACCAAGGCTTGTTACTTTTACGTCCATTCTGTTTTCTAAGAAGGGAAGTTACTTTCCAAGAAGAACAGTGGGAGTAAAAGTACAACTCGAAGAAGTTCGAGAAATACAGGAGGCTGCTCAACCTGTTAAGGGAGAGCAACGGATGGATTTACAGATTTCTGTAGAATCTACACCTGTAGAGCCTGAAGTTCGCAGATATGAATGAATCAGTCACTAATCCGAGAGTGATTTCTCGTCATTAGTTGAACCTGATGATCATTAAAAGTTCGCATGATCTGATGATCATTGAAAGCGACGAATCTGCGAAATTCAAAGAAGCGAAAGTGAGCCCGGACTCCGAAAAAATTACATTTTGTGTAAGTTGGCTTTATCGATCCATTCATGGATGGAAGCAAACATATCGGAGTTGGAATCTTCGTTCTGTTAAAGTAGTCAAGGTTTTGACTTGAACAGGAACGAAGTGGAACTGTGCGTTTACTAAAAGATAAGTGGGAGCAATATTGCATTTCTCATAGTGTATGTCGATGACATACTGATTCTCGGAAATAACGTTCCAATGCTGCAGTCGGTAAAGGACTGGCTTGGGAGTTATTGTATGATTGACATGGGTAAAGCCACGTAGTTCTTGGATTTTGGATCTAAAGATAGAGATCCAAAAGAGCTGGTAGGACAAAGTCAGGATTCTTAAATTGACAAAGTCCTACACGTAATCAGCAATCCAAGAAGGGCTTTATGCCAATGTCACATGGCAATTCATTAAGCAAGATACAGTGTCCTGCGATATCTGCTGAGCTTGAATGCATGGATAGGATTCCATATGCGACGGCAATTGGATCTATCATGTATGCCATGACACATACTTGTTTTGATATTGCTTTAATGCTAAGCAAGACAAGTAAAGACCAGTCAAATCCAGCAAAGAATCACTGGATTGCCGTAAAGAATATTCTGAAGTATTTGAGGAATACTCAGGATAAGTTCTTAATTTACGGAGAAAGTGAGGTGCTACAAGTCGATAGAGTCTGAAAGGCAAGTTTCCAATAGACAAAGATAATTCCTGGTCACAGTCCGGCTATATCTTGTGTCTAACTGGCGGTGCAAGGCACTGTTGCTGACTCCATGACTTAAGCTGAACATTTCGCAGCTTGAGAAGCGGCGAAAGAGGTTGTTTGGATAGAAGAGTTCATCACTGAACTTGATGTGATTCACAGCATAGATGAGGCTAGCTGCACATCAGAGGTCCAAACACCTTGAGGATAGGTATAACCTATTTCGTGAAATAAATGACAGAGGTGTTAAGTAGATAAGCAAGTTTCATCGAATGAGAACGTTGCTAATCTATTAACGAAGCCACTCCTTATGCCTAAGCACGAGTCGCGGACTGTAGCTGTAGGATGAGTGAAATTAAGATGTAGTCTTAATTTCAGTGGGAGTTTGTAAAGGGCTTTACTTAGTTGTTTTGAAAGGTTCATGTAAACATAATATTTTATGTTTATGAAATCTATGATTTCTGGATTATTTTAACTGTGATATAAATAATCGTTCCAAAATGATTCATGTCATTATATATGGGCCATCGAAGTACATGAGTAAACTTGATCCTGAAACCCCATATTTAATGAAATGACATAAATCATAGTGTCCATAGTCGAAGGTTGTTGAAATTGGAACACCAACAACCACTTGAGACTAGATTGTGTTGAGACTTATGACCAAGTTTCGAGGGGTCATAGATGCGCGGCATCAAAGTCGACACATAGGTATATGTAGGGGAGCATATGACCGGACATGGCCCGCTGATGAGAACTCTACAAGATATTAATATCTGTGTCATGAGAGGTTCTCATATACGACTATAGAGTATAGTCCTTATGTTGGAATTGTGTCCAGTAATCTCGGTACTGTCTCTAGAAAGTAAGAGTATGTCAATGATCAGACATAAGTCATATAATACTGGGGGTCATGATGGCTTGCTAGAGTCCGCTCATGATCTATAAGTCTTGGACTTATTGCCTTTATTATATGATCCCATATGGGTCACACGCCTAAGCTAACAGGAAAATGTGTAGGAACGGTTTAGCAGAAGTACGGTAAAAGTGCTAGGCATTTACTGTACTTAGAGAGAATAAAACGGTTTAGCCACTGTGTGTCGATCGATACACAAGGGGTGTCGATCGACACAGTGCGCGAATGCCGTCGAGTTAATTGGTGTTTGGGCCAAATGGCCCAAACGGAACCGGACAAGTTTTATAAATAAAACTCGAGTTCAGAACCAAAAACCCTAGCCGAAAACTCTCTCTCCCTCTGCGCCGAGTTCCCTTAGTGGTCTAGCAGCCGTTTTATGTGATCGCGTGTGTGAGCCTTTGGAGGATTCATCTCTCGGTGTTTCTCTGATCTCTGACCTGTTCTATCTCCTTCCGCTGCAATTAACAGGTAAAAGGTGAGATCATCAATTGTTTCTATTCGAGAAGAACCTAGATCAGCATGTTTAGGATGATATGAATCAGAGAATTGAATCAGGATCAACTAAACATTCCTTCAGTGGTATCAGAGCTATTGGTTCTGGTTTTTCTTGTTTAGATTCAAGTTTAGGATTGTTTTTCTTGTTTAAAAGTGTTTTGAATCAACTACTGATAAGAGAAATCACTTAAGCAACAAGGAATTGAAACCTAAACACACTTAAAATCGCAGAAACCAAGCTATATTGATTTGGTAGAATGCGATTTTCAAAAGTCAGTATCGACTGCGATCGCATGGATCGATCGATACGATCGCATGGATCGGTCGATACAGTCTATCGGCTAACCCTGTTAACGCGTGAAAGCATCGATCGATGCAGGATCGATGCAGGTTCGGTGTTGGTGCATCGACCGATGCGGTTGGTGCATCGATCGACACGGTTAGGGTTTTGACTCGGTTCCGTGCATGCGTGAGAGCATCGATCGATACAGGATCAATGCACGATCGATGCATAATCGATGCTAAGAGCATCGACCGATGCGGTTGATGGATCGATCGACACGGTTGGTTCATCGATCGACATGGTTGGTTTAAGGCTCGGTTTAATATTTTGATTAAAATTAATTCGTCCTGGTTTAATAAACAGATTTAATAATTTTATTAAGTCTGGTTAAACCGGGACAAGAAATCCAATGTCGAAAGAATTATTGGATTTAGTGCCTAAACCAGGATTTTCTAATTTGATTTGGTTGGACCAAATAAATTGAGAAAATCCGGTTTAGTAAATAACCGGTTGACAATTGTGGTCGTCGTAGTAATTGATTTTGGTTAGACCAATTTTAATGAACCAGACCGGTTATGTCATTTAATTGGACAATTGGGTCATGTCTTGGACATGGACCAATTCTTGGGCCTCGGGCCAAGAAGTTAAAACAATTGGGCCAATTATTTGAGTCTTTCTTCAGATTAATTTAAAGTTTATTTTATAAAATTATAAAGTCGATTTTAAATTAAAGTTTCCGAAATTTTGAAATTAGAAAGTTTCTTAAATTAGAAGTTTCTAGATTTGCGGGTTTTGGATTTTAAAGAAATTTCTAAAGTTAGAAAGTTTCCGTTTTTAGAAAGTTTCCAATTTTAGAAAGTTTCCAAAATAGTAGGTTTCCAAAAATAGAAAGTTTCCCGAAATAGTAATCTTCTATTTTGGGAATAAATTTTTTAAATAAACCTACGAACCTCAAATAATATCAAGCGTTGGATGTCTTGTCCATTCTATGTCAGCTGTCGAAGCCCATTCAATTGTATTCATGGCCTTACAGTGTGAGGGTGTCTGCTTTTGCGTGGATAAGACGGTTTGTGATTCATAAATGTCATTGGGAGTCCCAGACATTAATGATTACAAGACTGTATAGTCTGGTTTTCTTGACTGGGCCATCGGGAGTCCCGGGCCTTGAGACATCAGAGTGGATTGGGCCTCGGGCCCAGATTCACAACCAAGAGTTATATCACGGATATAATTAGCCGATATAGGGCTTACCGATATAAGCTGAGGTTTGGTGACGGCCAGTGGCCCACTTTAATCTTAGTTATATGTGGATCTTGGAATCATTATATTCTATTGAGGGTAACTTATGTTATTGAATATAATGCGTGATTAATCATATTAAATTTAATACGAGATTAATCATATTGAACATTTTAACTAATAACCTTTTTATCTATATATTTCAGCTATGACTACTACAAGCACACAAAACACATTCTCAATCCGGTCTGTTCTCGAGAAGGAGAAGCTGACTGGAACGAACTTCCTGACGTGGTCAAGGAACTTGAGGCTGGTCCTCAAGCAGGAGAAGAAGGATTATGTCCTTCGTGATCCTCTCCCCGAGAGGCCTCCTGCCAATGCCGCCAGGACTCTGCATAATGCTTGGGAAAAGCATTCGTCAGATGAAAATGATGCCTATTGCCTGATGTTGGTGACAATGACTGCTGAGCTGCAAAAAACAGTTCGAGAGTGTATTGTCACCCATCGAGATAATGGCAAGCCTGAAATCGCTTTTTCAGGAGCAGGCTAGGACTGAGAGGTTTCAAACAGTTAAGAACCTCTTGGACTGCAAGTTGGCTGCGAATGCGGCAGTGAGTCCTCATGTCTTGAAGATGATGGGTTATCTCGATCATCTTCAGAAACTCGACTGCCCAATCAGCCAGGAACTTGCCTGCGACATCATTCTGCAGTCATTACCTGCAAGCTATGATCAGTTCATTCTGAACTTTAACATGCATGGCTTGAGTAAGACATTGCCTGAGCTTCACGGAATGCTCAAGACTGCAGAGCCCAACTTGAGGAAAACCGCCAAGGACCCCAATGTGCTTATGGTGCAAAAGGGCAAGGGGTTTAAGAAATCCTCTGCTAAGGATAAGGGAAAGGCCAAGGCTGTCCAAGTCGCGGACAAGGACACGCCAAAGCCCAAGCCCAAGTCCATGGCTGGGCCAACTGACATATGCAGGTTCTGTAAAGAACCAGGGCATTGGAGGAGAGAATGTTTCCAAGAAGGTCTAAAGGAATTGAAGAAGAAGACTCTCGAGACTTCTTCAACAGGTATTTTTGTTATAGAAGTTAATACAACTACTTCTGATAATACCTCATGGGTTATGGATACTGGTTGTGGGGCTCATATTTGTACTAATATGCAGGCACTCAGCAACAGTAGAAGGCTGAAGCAAGGACAAGTGGAGCTACGAGTTGGGAATGGAGCGAAAGTTCCAGCACTAGCTGTAGGCACTTACTTGTTGTCTTTACCTTCGGGATTGATTTTAGAACTCAATAATTGTTATTTTGTACCTGCTATAAGCAGAAATATTATTTCAATTTCTTTGTTGGATTTGGAAGGTTATGATTTTTCAGTTAAGAATAAATTATGTTCCTTCAATCGCAACAATTTGTTCTATGGTTCTGCCCCTCTTATGAATGGGCTTTACATACTCGATTAATCCGCGCCAATTTATAACATTAATACCAAACGGTTCAAACCTAATGAGGAGAACCGAACGTTTCTATGGCATTGTCGTTTAGGGCACATCAGCGAGAAACGCATCAAGAGGCTCCATTCGAATGGACTTCTTGGCTCATTTGACTTTGAGTCATGTGAGAAATGCGAATCCTGCATGATGGGCAAATGACACGGGCCCCCTTTAATAAACCTAACGAGAGGGCCAGTGACTTATTGGGCCTGATACACACTGATGTGTGTGGCCCAATGTCCACAAATGCAAGAGGAAACTATCAGTACTTCATTACCTTTACTGATGATTTCAGTAGGTATGGATATGTTTATTTAATGAAACATAAGTCTGAATCTTTTGAGAAGTTCAGAGAATTCCAAAATGAAGTACAGAACCAACTTGGCAAAAGCATTAAGGCTCTTCGGTCCGACCGAGGAGGAGAATACTTAAGCCAAGAATTCAGTGATCATCTAAGAGAGTGTGGGATCGTATCCCAACTCACTCCTCCCGGAACACCTCAATGGAATGGTGTGTCTGAAAGGAGAAATCGGACCTTATTGGATATGGTTCGATCTATGATGAGTCACACAGACCTTCCAATATCCCTTTGGGGATATGCTCTGCTAACAGCAGTGTTCACTCTAAATAGAGCGCCATCGAAAGCAGTAGCAAAGACACCATATGAATTATGGACTGGAGAAGCTCCAGTGCTGTCTTATCTCAGAATTTGGGGTTGTGAAGCCTATGTCAAGAGATTGATCTCAGACAAGCTTACACCAAAATCTGACAAATGCTACTTCATTGGTTATCCACGGGAAACCAAGGCTTATTACTTCTATCTACGTTCCGAGAACAAGATCTTTGTTGCCCGGGATTGTAACTTTCTTGAGAGGGAGTTTCTCTCTAAGAAAGACAGTGGGAGTAAGGTACTGCTTGAAGAAATTCAAGATGAACAGGATACTGCTCAACCTAATGAGGAAGAGCAGCAGGAGGACCTACAAGAAATTGTAGAGCCTGAACCTGTAGTACCTGAAGTTCGAAGATCCGGGAGGATCCGTCACGAACCCGAGAGATATCAAGGATTCCTCGTGACTGACTGTCATGATCTTTTGATCATTGATGGTGATGAACCATCGAAATTCAATCAAGCCATTATGGGCCCAGATTCCTCTAAGTGGCGCAAGGCCACTGATTCCGAAATGGACTCCATGTCGGTCAACCAAGTGTTTTCGTTGGTTGACTTACCCGCTGGTGTAAAAGCCATCGAGTGCAAATGGATCTTCAAGAAGAAGATTGACGTGGATGGAAATGTCCAGATTTATAAAGCCAGGTTGGTGGCAAAAGGTTTCAGACAAGTTCACGGTGTGGATTACGATGAAACCTATTCGCCAGTGGCTATGATGAAATCTATTCGGATTCTACTAGCAACTGCAGCTTTTCATGATTATGAAATTTGGCAGATGGACGTGAAAACCGCCTTCCTGAATGGTATTCTGGAAGAGGATGTGTATATGACGCAACCTGACGGTTACATAGATCCAAAGAATGCTGGGAAGGTATGCAAGCTTCATAAATCCATTTATGGATTAAAGCAAGCATCGAGGAGCTGGAATCTTCGTTTTGATGAAGCGATCAAGCAATTTGACTTCATCAGAAACGAAGAAGAACAATGCGTGTATAAGAAATCTAGTGGGAGCAAGATTGTATTTCTTATTCTGTATGTCGATGACATACTGCTTCTCGAAAACGACGTTCCAATGCTGAAGTCCGTAAAGGACTGGCTTGGAAGTTGTTTTTCCATGAAAGACATGGGTGAAGCCGCATACGTTCTTGGAATCAGGATCTACCGGGATAGATCTAGAAGGCTGATAGGCTTGTGTCAAGATTCATACATTGACAAAGTCCTACAAAGATTCAGCATGAAGGATTCCAAGAAGGGCTTCACGCCAATGGTACATGGCACAATACTAAGCAAGAAGCAGAGCCCTACGTCGGCTGCTGAGCTTGAGCGCATGAAGAATATTCCTTATGCATCTGCAATAGGATCTATCATGTATGCCATGATCTGTACTCGTCCTGATGTTGCTTATGCATTGAGCATGACGAGTAGATACCAGTCAAATCCAGGTGAAAACCATTGGATTGCCGTAAAGAATATCTTGAAGTATCTAAGACATACTAAGGATAAGTTCTTAGTGTACGGTGGAAGTGATGTGCTTAAAGTCAGTGGATTCACGGACGCAAGTTTCCAGACAGACCAAGATGATTTCCGGTCACAGTCCGGTTATATCTTTTGTCTGAATGGCGGTGCAATCAGTTGGAGAAGCTCCAAGCAAGACACCGTTGCTGATTCCACTACAGAAGCTGAATATATCGCCGCCTCAGAAGCAGCGAAGGAAGCTGTTTGGATACGAAAGTTCATTATTGAACTAGGTGTGATACCAGATGCGGCTGAGCCTCTGGCACTATTTTGTGACAACAATGGTGCTATAGCTCAGGCAAAGGAACCAAGATCACACCAGAAATCCAAGCATGTTCTAAGAAGATTTCACTTGATACGTGACATCATTAATAGAAAGGAAGTCAAGATCAGCCGAGTTCAGACAGATGATAACGTCGCTGATCCGTTGACAAAGCCACTCCCAAGGCCTAAGCTCGAGTTTCTGACTGAAGCTGTAGGCATTAGAGACATTGAAATGTAATCTAAATTTGAGTGGGAGTTTAAGGGCTTTTATTTAGTTATTTAATATGTTCTTGTAAAACATTCTTATGTTTAATGAAATTATTATTTCAAGATTATTTTAACTGTGATGAAATAATCGTTCCAAAGTGATATAAACCATTTTATAGGTCATCGAAGTAAGTGACTTGATCTTGAGTCATCAAAGTCATTTAGCTTGATCATGAGACCCTATATTTGAGAGATGGATTAAATCATCATGTCCCTAGTCGAAGGTTGTTGAAATTGGAACACCAACAACCGTGAGAGACTGGATTGGTATGTGACTTATGACAAAGTCTCAGTGTGTCATAGATGCGCGGCATCAAAGTCAATACATAGGTGTATGTTGGGAACATATGACCGGACAAGACCCGCTTATAAGAACTCTTCAGGATATTTATATCTGTGTCATAAGAGATTCTTACTACGACTATAGAGTATAGTCCTTAGACCTGAGTTCGCATGCATGTGACTGCACATGGACTGATGCACTTTGATCATTGTCTAACGCTATCGTTCTGCGATAGTTATATGGACCTTGTTTGGGTACATTATGAAATGAGTAGTTTACAGTGATGGAACAAGACGGAATTTGTCCCTCCAATATAAATGGAGTGAATATCTCTAGGCCAATCGGAGATTTGAATACTGGAAAATGCATGGCCATGCTCAAACGGACTGTCCCGAGTCGTTTGGATTGTCAGTATCGAATCAGAGTCCGATGAACAAGATTAGGCTTTATAAGGATGACACCAATCTTGCCTTATGACTAATCGAGATATTGTGACAAAAGGATTATGAATACAGAGATTCCAGTACAAGTGGGAGATTGTTGGAATTGTGTCCAGTAATCTCGGTACTGTCTCTAGAAAGTAAGAGTATGTCAATGATCAGACATAAGTCATATAATACTGGGGGTCATGATGGCTTGCTAGAGTCCGCTCATGATCTATAAGTCTTGGACTTATTGCCTTTATTATATGATCCCATATGGGTCACACGCCTAAGCTAACAGGAAAATGTGTAGGAACGGTTTAGCAGAAGTACGGTAAAAGTGCTAGGCATTTACTGTACTTAGAGAGAATAAAACGGTTTAGCCACTGTGTGTCGATCGATACACAAGGGGTGTCGATCGACACAGTGCGCGAATGCCGTCGAGTTAATTGGTGTTTGGGCCAAATGGCCCAAACGGAACCGGACAAGTTTTATAAATAAAACTCGAGTTCAGAACCAAAAACCCTAGCCGAAAACTCTCTCTCCCTCTGCGCCGAGTTCCCTTAGTGGTCTAGCAGCCGTTTTCTGTGATCGCGTGTGTGAGCCTTTGGAGGATTCATCTCTCGGTGTTTCTCTGATCTCTGACCTGTTCTATCTCCTTCCGCTGCAATTAACATGTAAAAGGTGAGATCATCAATTGTTTCTATTCGAGAAGAACCTAGATCAGCATGTTTAGGATGATATGAATCAGAGAATTGAATCAGGATCAACTAAACATTCCTTCACCTTAGACCTGAGTTCGCATGCATGTGGCTGCACATGGATTGATGCACTTTGATCATTGTCTAACGCTGTTTCGTAACTGGGAGCTATACGGACCTTGGTTGGGTGTAATATGAATTGTGTAGTTCATAGTGATGGAACAAGATGGGATTTGTCCCTGCCGTTTAACGGAGGTAATATCTCTAGGCCAATCGGGGATTTGATAGCTGGTAAGAGAATGGCCATTCCCAAACGGACTTGCCCAAGTCGTTTGCATTGTCAGTATCAAATCTGGTCCGATAAACATGGTCTGGCTATATAAGGATGACACGCATCTTGCCTTATGCCAGATCGAGATATTAAGACAAAAGGATTAGGGAATGTAGGATTCCAGTACAATCGGGAGATTGTTGGGAATGTCCTGTGTAGGATTCCAGTACAAGTGGGAGATTGTTGGGAATGTCCTGAAATCTACCGTACTATCTCTAGAAAGTATGATAAATGTCGAGATCAGACATAAGTCATAAATACTGGGTGATCATGATGGCTTGCTAGAGTCCGCTCTTGATCTATAAGTTTAGGACTTATTACCAGTATTGTATGATCCCAAAGGGTCACACACCATAGCTAACGGGAAAGTTAAGATGGAATTAATACGGTAAGATGCTAAGGCATTTACTGTATTTGTACAGAGAGTTGGGCAGACAACAAATGGGCTTTTGTCTGATTTGTGTCTTGGGCCCAAAAGTCTAATGGACCATTAGTTTAATTAATTAATTAAACTTGGGCCCATTAGTGAAATAAGAAGGCAACAAGGGTTGAGAAACCCTTGCATTCTTTTTGTCTGCGATTTTGGAGAGGTGCAGCCGTGGCCTCCCTCTCTCTTCAATCTCTCTCACTCTCTGTTGATCCATCCGGTCTAGCAGCCATCCGTGCTTGTAAGCGTGTGGATACCGAGGAGGAACAAGTATTCATCTGTTCTCGTTGATCTCGACATCACCATAATTCCGCTGCAAAGGTAATGTCCAGGTTTGTTTTATGATTCAGTTACAAGAACCTAGATCTGTTTAAGATTATGTGTTAGGTTGCAATTTGGAATTGAACCTTGGAAAAACGCTATAATCCTTCACATGGCTCATCCACTGGGAGAGCCTTCCTCACGAGCTTCGACATCTTCTGCTCCTGCGCCCGCGCCTGCCCCTGTCGACATTGTGGGTCCCTTTCCTGAGCCTGCGATGGCTTACGGTGCTTATTCTGAGGCAGAGTGGAGAGAGAGATCCGACGGTATGTTTCGAGTTCTTTGGAACTTCGTGCGTACTTGCAGCTGCAGGAGGCCACCACAGATCCATCAGCCCGTACCTGACCGTCGTCGACAGCGATCTCCGACTGATACCGATCCCGCACCCGAGGCAGCCGATGACGATGCATTGTATGGTGGGATAGACGATGTGAGCGAGTGAGAGTAGTCTCCATACTTTCGGTTCTGTATTCTGACTTTTTATCTTTTCTTGCACTTTTGTTTTTCATTTATTTAGGATTTGCTATGTTTGGATGATTTGTACTACACACCTACTTCTTTTGCTTCGATTTTACTGTGTTTCTAGTGTTCTCAGCTTGCAGGTTTTTAAAAATTGACATAAACCGACGGACTAACCTGCTAACTAGCTGTCTGATCCGATATGCGCATTGCAACGATCGTTGCTGCTTTGAGCAACGATCGACACTCAACGAAAAATCGCCAAGTAACGGTCGGTGCACTTAGTGCAACGATCGATGCTTGTGCGACAGAGGTAAAACCCGACAGAACTGAAATATCCATTAACAATCTTTATTTTTCTTTTTACCAATCCTTAGCTGGACACTACTGGGGACAGTGTGTCTTAAGTGTGGGGGAGGTGCTACTGACTTTTGTTTTCTGTTTTCTTAAGAGTCAGTCCGTTTTTCAAAATTTTTGTTTTATTAAGTCAAAATTGTTTAAGTAAGAAACTATGATTTTCTGAGAAGATTTACAAGACTTGCAGGAACTTAAGTAACCATTGGGATGAAGTTGCAGGATCTATCTATGACTATTAGAAAACTCCATCACAGATCAACCTACTGGGAACACCCACATCACTTCAGGTATCAGAGGATCCTTTACTGACTTCAACCTTAATACTGACTTAGATTTCTCACCTAAGGGCTTGGTATGCTTTATGTCGGATTCCCTGTTAGTTCTGACACAGCCTGTAAACCTGTCCTATTTAGTCCCCTTCTCCCCTTCTATAAAGTAAAAAAAAAAAAAATAAACTGAGGATGAGTTAGTAACTCCGAAGTGGTCATGGGAATAGTAGCAAACACTATTATCTCTCATGTGATCCATGGAATGTGTCCAAAGTACACCCCATAACGGGAAGAACACTGATAAAAAAAATAAAATGATACCCAGTGGGGAAAAATCAGTTGTTAAAGAAGGGAAAGAGAAGAAAGGGACTAGAGAAAGATAGTATGGTGGTCTAGAGCTGATAAGGTAAGAATCCATGTGCCTTTAGATCGATACTCCTTAGGTGAGACCGCACTTAAATACTTGCAGAAGTCAGTAGGGAGAATTTGAATGCTTGAATGTGATTGTGGAGTTTACCTAGGACAGTTGCTAAGTGTGGGGGAAGTACATTGTGGTCTTGATATCCTGTGATTGATTCTTGCAGTGGTTTACTAATGGGAATCTGAGTATTGTAGCTTCTAGGATGAAATGAGTTTCTGAAGAGTTTTCAAACCTCTTGACTACATTTGGTTCTTTGTCTTGCTTGAGGACAAGCAAGAGCTAAGTGTGGGGGAGTTGATATACCATGGATTTTATGGCTTTTAACCATGGTATATGTGTTATTTATCGAGTCTTTTACTATGTTTTAGAGTCTTTTCAGGTGTTTATTAGGTACAAACACATTTGGAGCATATTTGGTGATTTGGACACTTTCTGGAGCTAATTGGAGTATTTGGCCGAGAGATAGAGTTCACTGTCCGAAACAGAGAAAGGTGTCGATCGTTGCATTCCTAGCATCGATCGATGCACCAGCGAAATGGGCCAAAAGACGGTCTAATAAAGAATGATGAAACTGCAGTCCTGCCCAGAAGTTCCCAATATTTACAAAGAAGCCCCAAAACGTGTTTTAGGATTATAATTAGGTTTGACAGCCACTTGTTAGGCTAAGCTTTTCTTACGTTAAGTTTTGCTCAGAGAGAGAGTTGAGGGGCTGATCCTGATCTCGCAAGAGACTTGATTTTGAACCCCAGTTCTTATTTGATTTTATGATATTTGGTTTTCTACTTAAGATGTTTTCTGTTTCGATGAACATGTCTGAGTAGATCACCTGTTAGGTTGAAGGATTCTCATTAGGGATTTCAGAGAATTATAGTTTAATTAATCCGTAGAGATTCATATCTGCTAGTTCTTTATCTAAGTTGTTCTTAATGCTAAATCTGAAGTAGCTAATCAGAGTTATGATGTTAGGTTGATTAATTCAGCGGAAGTTGGTTAATTTAACTAGAAAGAATTTAGATAAGCAATTAAACTGTTCGCAAACGAAAGTTTGGTTCAGGTTAATTGTGAACATATCAAACTTGGAATTAATGCTAGTTTAATCTGTTAGTTCTCGCAAACGGAAGTTTGGTTTGCTGCACTTAGACTTAGAGAATTATCGCAAAGGAATTTGGTTAATTCTATATCAGTGTTTGAGTTCTAGAATAGTTATTGATTGGATCTAGATAGATTGATTGCTTGCGTTCCTGATTTCCTGAGAACTCCTGAAACCTAACGCTTTGCCCTCTTGCTTACAAACTCACTTGATTTACTTTGCTATTTCGTTTACTGTTTTCACATCTGCTTCGCTTAATTAAATCTGAATTACTAATAATCTATTGTGTGACTGAGAGTCCTCGTGGGATTCGATACCTTATATACTACGATTGCATTAACTGTGCACTTGCAGTAGAATAGGGAAAACTACACACCTATCAATATGGGTGTCCTCAGTAGGTTGATCCGCATTGGGTTTTCTAATAGTCATAGATAGATCCTGCAACTTCTGACGTAAAATCCTAATAAAAACATAAAAAATGAATTTGCGAAAACGAAACAGTGGGTTGCCTCCCACTCAGCGCTTGTTTAAGGTCATTAGCTTGACCGGACTAACAAGATCAGGCTCCTGGAGGTTTCAACAGAGACTGTGATTGCCTCTGCGAAAGTCTCCTCATCCAAGGCGGAGAGTAAGCATCGTCAGTGTGTGCTCGTCCAAGAAACGAAGGAATAAAATGTTCTCCAGGATCTAAAACCAAAGTGTCACTCGTTTGCTCTCTATGTCCATCCTCAATCCTAAAGGTTTGCCCATCAATCTGTGGCTTGCGAAGCATATCCATCTCAAAGTGTAGAGGCTCATCTCCTAGATAGAGATCAATCAGATTGTTCCTTACGTCGATCACTACTCCAGCTGTGGCCAAAATTGGTCTTCCCAGTATCAAAGCATCATCCTGCTCACTGTCGTACTTAAGCACCAAGAAATCCGTCGGAACTAAGTAGTTTCCAACTCTCAAATCACGGATATAGAATTCTCTAAGTCTAAGTGCAGCAATCCAAATTCCTTTGCAATTACTAACAGATTAAACCAGCATTAATTTCAAGTTCGATATGTTCACAATTAAACTAAACCAAGTTCCTTTGCGAGAAGTTTAATTGCTCAACCTAAATAGTTCAGATTCTAAACCACACTCTCGTGTCGTATTTAGCAACCTAAGATCTAGATTTTAATTGATCAGGTTAGAACTAACATTAAACTCAATTTAGATCGAAGAACATTCTATTCATGTGAATCCTTAACTGAATTAAACAAGTCTAGCAAGTCATGAAATCCTTAATGAGAAACCCTAAACCTAACTATGAATCTACTCAGACATAGAATATGAAAGCATAATCAATGAATTAATAGAAATCATAAAAGAGATTAAATAAATAAAGGGGTTCGAAATCTTCTCCAAAATAAAGTGAAGTACAGGATCAGATCAGCCCCAATAGCACTAAAAACTCTCTGCTCTTAATTATGAAAGCGTATCTAAAATAAACACCAAAATCCTATGTATATAGGCTTAATCTCGGCTGGGGCTTCTTTGTAAATACTGGAAACTTCTGGGCCAAAGTGAAAAATCTTGAATCTTCATTAAACCGCCGAATCGGCCCAACTCGCTAATGTGTCGATCGACACCAAAGGTGTGTCGATCGATGCATGATCTCAAAATCGGACAGTGAGCTCAATCTCTCGGCCAATCACTCCAAAAATCCCTAAATGCTCCAATATCTCCAATTCCGCTCCAAACCTGATTAAATCTGTAATAGACTCTAAAAGAACACAAAAAGACTCTAAAACACAATTATATCATGGCATAAAACCGGTAAAAACCATGATATATCAACTCCCCCACACTTAGCCTTTGCTTGCCCTCAAGCAAAACAGAGAACTCGAATATAGTGAAGAGGTTTCAAAACTCTTCAGAAACTCTTTTCATCCTAGAAGCAGCAACACTCAGATTCCCCTTAGTAAACCACATGAAAGAATCAACCTGCAGACATCAAGACCAACATATACTTCCCCCACACTTAGCAACTGTCCTAAGTAAACTCCACAATCACATTCACGCATTCAAATTCTCCCTACTGACTTCTGCAAGTATTTAAGTGCGGTCTCACCTAAGGAGTATCGATCAAAGGCACATGGATTCTTACCTTATCAGCTCTAGACCACCATACTATCCTTCTCTAGTCCCTTTCTTCTCTTTTCCCTTCCTTAGCATTCTGATTTTTCCCCATTGGGTATCATTTTATTTTTTTTATCAGTGCTCTTCCCGTTTTGGGCTGTACTTTGGACACATTCCATGGATGCACAGGATATGAAAGTTGTAGCTACCATTCCCATGACCACTTCGGAGTTACTAACTCATCCTCAGTTTATTATCTTTTATTTTATTTTATGGAAGGGGAGAAGGGAACTAAATAGGACAGGTTTACAGGATGTGTCAGAACTAACAAGGGAATCCGACACAAAGTATACCAAGCTCTTAGGTGAGAAATCTAAATCAGTATTAAGGTGAAGTCAGTAAAAGGATCCTCTGATACCTGAAGTGATGTGGGTGTCCTTAGTAGGTTGATCCATGTCTGGGTTTTCTAATAGTCAGAGATAATCTGCAGTTTCATCCCAATGGTTACTTAAGTTCCTGCAAGTGCTGCTAATCTTCTCAAAAAATCATTGTTTCTTACTTAAAAGTTTTGACTCAATAAAACAAATTTTGAAAAATTTAACTGACTCTAAGAAAACAAAAAGAAAGAAGTTAGTAGAACCTCCCCCACACTTAAGACACACTGTCCCCAGTAGTGTCAAGCGAAGGATTGGCAAAATGAAAGAAAAATTTGTTTAAGGAATGGTTGAGTTCTGTCGGGTTTTACCTCTGTCGCTCAGGCATCGATCGTTGCACTAGGTGCACCGACCGTTGCTATGCGATTGTTCATTGTGACGATCGACACAATGGTGTGTCGATCGTTTCTCAGGACCGCAACGATCGCTGCAATGCGATTTTGATCGTGTTGTGACGATCGACACAATAGTGTGTCGATCGACGCACTGCGATTTGTCCGAGACCTGCAAACAAAAACTCACCAAAACCAGAAATAAAACGTAAAATCCTAAAAAAACACTAAAATTAAAATCAACAATAACCCATCACTAAACAACCTAAATCATGTTCATATCGGCACATAATCATCAATTTCAGGCTAAACATCCGAATTTCATAAACCCTAAAATCAATTCCGAAAATGATGAAAATGAGAGCTCATTCCTTGGAATCTTTGTAAATGGGTTATAGAAATAGCTAGAGGATGTTAAAACAAGTAGAATTTAGCTTTGAAACACGAGAAATGACGAAAAATTGAGAGATTTAGGAGTGGAGAATCTCGGTTGTACGGTCAGCGGAATGGAGAAGAAAAGAGAAGAGAAGGGTTTAAGGCAACTTACCTCGGTCGTGGGTGCAACGACCGTTGCTAGAGAGCAACGATCGATGCTGGTTGAACCAAATTGATTCCGGTTTAGCGCGCGTACCTTAATTTTGCAATTGAACCAATTGCAACGACCGTTGCACAGGACCGCAACGATCGTCACAATGCGATCTATCTCCTCGTCGTAATCTCCTAGCAACGACCGGTGCACAAGTGAATCGATCGTCACACATCTCCAGACTCGAGTTCTGTATCTGAAACTTAGCAAAAACAAACAAAAACGTTAAATCCTAAGAAAAACACCAAAAATAAGAAAGAAAAACAACTAAACCTAACAGTGGGTTGCCTCCCACTCAGCGCCTTTATAAGGTCATTAGCTTGACCGGACGAACAAGATCAGTTTGCTGGAGATCCTAACGGAGACTTTTATTGCCTCTGTGCAAGCCTCCTCATCCATGGCGGAGAATAAGCTGTATCAGAATGATCCTGTCCAAGAAAAGATGGAGTAAACTGCTCTCCAGGATCCAAAACCGTAGTGTGACTTGACTGCTCATCATCTCCATCCATAATGGTGAAGGTCTTCCCATCTATCAGTGGCTTGCGCAGCTTGTCCATCTCAAAATGCAGCGGCTCATCTCCCAGGTGGAGGTCTATCAGACTGTGTCTAACATCTATCACTGCTCCCGCTGTAGCCAAGAATGGTCTTCCCAATATCAACGCATCATCAGGATCACTGTCATACTTCAGCACTAAGAAGTCTGTTGGAACTAAATAGTTTCCAACTCTCACCGGGATGTCCTCAAGGAGTCCTTTCGGAACTCGTATAGACTGATCAGCTAGGACAAGAGAGGTCCTAGTAGGAAAAAAATCTAGCATACCCAGCTTCTCTGCCACATAATATGGCATAAGACTTCCAGCAGCTCCCAGATCACAAAGAGAGCGCCTAAAACTATCCTCGAGGATAGAACAACTTAGCACAAAAATCCCAGGATCAGGCAGCTTTTTGGGAACCTTGGTTAACAGCACATCACTTATTTGTGGAGGGACTACAATCACCCAATCTTTCAGCTCTTCATCTAAAGGCAACATTTTGTTCAAGTACCTCTGCACACATAGGTGATAAGGTGGATCATCAGATGATGGAATTTCTTCCAACTCTTCACCAATCTCCTCTAGCTGCTTAAGCTCTTCAATCTCCTGCTTAATCACTTCAGATACTGAGGGATATAGTCTAGTGAATTGTGCATAAATCTCCTCCTGAGTAATCTCAGACACTCCAGGGAATAAGCGATCAAGCTCCAAATCTGCATCAATGCTATCAACATCCGGCGAGTCTGTCTGTTCACGACATGCATCGACTGACACTAGGTGTGTGTCGATCGATGCAACACTGTTTTCACAGTTTTCACCCGAGAGATTTTCTCCAAAATCCGAAAATTCAACCTCTTCTACCAACTCAACTGTGCTTAGCTCAAATCCTTCACCTATGTGAGATCCATCATCAATATACACATACCATGCCTTAATATGGGTGTCTGCTACTCCTTTTCCCTTCATAGAACTGGAAATCTGATTCACCTGAGTATCCAACTTCTTCATATGAGTGTTCAAAGACTCAAACTTTCCATTGAGATCCTCATAGACAGCATCCAACTTCTTATTGCAGTCCACAGAAATCTTGGTCTGACTCTCCAGCAGCTGTTCCATCATTGCCTCCATCTTACTCTCATGAGCAGTGGATGCAGGAGGAGTCTGATAAGATGAAGATCCATAGGTTCTCTGAGTACCTTGTCCAAAAGGTTTCTGAAAACCACTAGTCTGTCCAAAACCAACCGAGTTCTGATTGCCTGTAAAGGCACTCTTCTGTCCTCCATTGAAGAACCTGTTTCCCTGCTGATTACCAAATCTATTACCTTGGAAACCAGATCCTCCAATGTAATTCACATCTTCTTCCTGAGTGTCCTCCTCAGTCTGAATTACCTCTACATCTTGAGCAAAGTGGACAGCCTTCTTACTAGCCAGGAGATTACAAATTGTGTCCAACTTATATCTAAATTCAGTCATCTCTGAATTCTCTACACTTCCACTAGATTTCTTCCTCCTATCATCCATAGTCTTGCAACTGTTGCTGCTCACTAAGTTCTCAATCAACTGCTTAGCTTGTGCAGGAGTCCTGGTGTTGAAGTTTGCATTACTGGAGTTATCCAGCGCAGACTGATATGGAAGATCTATGCCTCTGAAGAAAAAACCTAGCAATGTGACCTCAGTGAATCCATGGTGTGGGCAGTCACGCTGGTACTTCTTGAATCTCATCCAGGCAGTCTTAAGAGGCTCATTAGGACCTTGGGTAAATGTCAGAATGTCCTGTCTGGACTGATCAGAGCGTGCATCATCGTAAAAGTGACGCAGAAACTCACTCTTCAGGGCTGCCCAAGTATCAAACTGCCCAGGTGGCAGTTGCTTCAGCCATGCAGCAGCGTCTCCAGCGAGACTGTATGGAAAGAGCTTGAGAAACAGATAATCCCGGCAAACTCCATCATACTTCATGCCAGTGATTATATCCTCAAACTGATCAATGTGATCCATAGGCTGCTCCGTAGGATGACCATGGAAGGCATTCTGTCTCATCAGCGAGTAGTAGATGGTTTTGATCTCGAAATCATTCCTCTCAAAACCAGGCATCACAAGAGCTGACCGGTTTGCATGAAACTCATCCGGTCTGTTGTAGTCAGCTAAAGTCCTCTCATGGACAACCATCTGTCTATTTTGGGCTGGTCTTTGACCTTGGTTCTGCTCCTGTTGTGGTTGCTCAGGAGGATCAGGGATTACATTCCCTTCAGCATCAATCCTATGCCCAGCAGCATTGTACGGATTGTTATCTCGGTCCCTCAGGGTACCTTGAGCATCTGTCATAATGATTACCTTCTGTACCACCATCCTTGCTCTTCTTTCTCTTCTGTTAGTTCTCTCTAGACGTCCAAGTTCTTCAAGTCCGAGATTAATGAGGTTCAAGTTCTGATTACTTCGAGTTTCACGCGTCTGTATAAACTGTCTGTAATCGTCAAGCAACGATCGATGCTATCAGTGCAACGATCGATTCAATCTCAGAATCGCCTAGTGACGATCGACACAAAGGTGCAACGATCGACGCAAAGCGAAATCGGTACCTGCGACAGAGAGAAAACAGAGAAAAATTAGTGACTAAAAAAATAAAAACAAAAACGAAACAAAAACTATAAAAATCCTAGTAAAAACCATAAGTTCGATCCTATCAAAGACTCTAAGAGTCCCCGGCAACGGCGCCAAAAACTTGATAGGGTCAGGTTTTAATCCTATTCTACTGCAAGTGCACAGTTAAGTGATTGTAGTATATAGGGTATCGAATCCACAGAGACTCTGGTCTCGATAGATTAGAACTATAGAGATTTAAACTAAGAAGAAAGCAATTTGTAGTAAACTAAATAGCAAAGCGAGAAAGTAAACAAGTAGCAGATTATCGGTGGCGAAAGCAGTCAATTAAAGGCGCTAAGTCTAGGGTGTTCTCAGGAAATCAGACAAGCAGACAAATCAATCAGTCAGGATCTAATTAAGCACGGTTCTAGAACTCAAATCACGGATATAGAATTCTCTAAGTCTAAGTGCAGCAATCCAAATTCCTTTGCAATTACTAACAGATTAAACCAGCATTAATTTCAAGTTCGATATGTTCACAATTAAACTAAACCAAATTCCTTTGCGAGAAGTTTAATTGCTCAACCTAAATAGTTCAGATTCTAAACCACACTCTCGTGTCGTATTTAGCAACCTAAGATCTAGATTCTAATTGATCAGGTTAGAACTAGCATTAAACTCAATTTAGATCGAAGAACGTTCTATTCATGTGAATCCTTAACTGAATTAAACAAGTCTAGCAAGTCATGAAATCCTTAATGAGAAACCCTAAACCTAACTATGAATCTACTCAGACATAGAATATGAAAGCATAATCAATGAATTAATAGAAATCATAAAAGAGATTAAATAAATAAAGGGGTTCGAAATCTTCTCCAAAATAAAGTGAAGTACAGGATCAGATCAGCCCCAATAGCTCTAAAAACTCTCTGCTCTTAATTATGAAAGCGTATCTAAAATAAACACCAAAATCCTAATTATATAGGCTTAATCTCAGCTGGGGCTTCTTTGTAAATACAGGAAACTTCTGGGCCAAAGTGCAAAATCTTGAATCTTCATTAAACCGCCGAATCGGCCCAACTCGCTAGTGTGTCGATCGACACCAAAGGTGTGTCGATCGATGCATGATCTCAAAATCGGACAGTGAGCTCAATCTCTCGGCCAATCACTCCAAAAATCCCAAAATGCTCCAATATCTCCAATTCCGCTCCAAACCTGATTAAACCTGTAATAGACTCTAAAAGAACACAAAAAGACTCTAAAACACAATTATATCATGGCATAAAACTGGTAAAAACCATGATATATTAATAGTCCCCACAGTCGGCGCCAAATGTGAGATCCGAGATTCACACTAAGAATTTGTATTCGTGGATTTGGACTTTAGGATATAGAAATGGTATAGTTTCCTATGAATCAAAGACTTTATTGAGATTGATCGTCGAGATAGAACAAACACAATCGAAAAGATAGTACAAAGTATGATGATCGAGCTATCTAGTCGAAGTGTTTTAAGTTAGGGTTGGTATATCTTGAAATGATCGCCACTTCCTCTTTTAAATAGTCTCGACTCTGATCTCTCTGTTCCGATATTTCGGCCTCTCCTTCGTAACGATCCCCGTGATTCTCGCGGATCAGTTGAACTGGAAAAGACCGAGTCGCTCTATCTCCACGTCGTCTCCTGCCGAGCTCGAGCTCGATCGCCTCTTACTTCGGCATCGCTTGGGCCTTGTCAAAGCGTCATTCGTTTGGGCCCAACAAATGAATTGGCTCGTCTCTTCGTCTTTGATCCTGGAACGGGCTCACAGATATGGGCCTTTGTCTTATTTGTTAATGGGCCGGATTTCCTAGAGGGAAATCCAGCACCAACACTAGCTCATCCTCAGTTTATTATTCTCTTTTTTTTTTTACTTTAGGGAAGGGGAGAAAGAAACATTACTTGGACAGGTTTACAAGCTGTGTCAGAACTAACAGAGGAATCCGACTCAAGGTATACCAAGCCCTTATGTGAGAAAATTAAGTCAGGTTTACAAGGGTGAAGTCAGTAAAGGATCCTCTGAATACCTGAATTGATATGGGTGTCCTCAGTAGGTTGATCCGCATTGGGTTTTCTAATAGTCATAGATAGATCCTGCAACTTCTGACGTAAAATCCTAATAAAAACATAAAAAATGAATATGCGAAAACGAAACAGTGGGTTGCCTCCCACTCAGCGCTTGTTTAAGGTCATTAGCTTGACCGGACTAACAAGATCAGGCTCCTGGAGGTTTCAACAGAGACTGTGATTGCCTCTGCGAAAGTCTCCTCATCCAAGGCGGAGAGTAAGCATCGTCAGTGTGTGCTCGTCCAAGAAAAGAAGGAATAAAATGTTCTCCAGGATCTAAAACCAAAGTGTCACTCGTTTGCTCTCTATGTCCATCCTCAATCCTAAAGGTTTGCCCATCAATCTGTGGCTTGCGAAGCATATCCATCTCAAAGTGTAGAGGCTCATCTCCTAGATAGAGATCAATCAGATTGTTCCTTACGTCGATCACTACTCCAGCTGTGGCCAAAATTGGTCTTCCCAGTATCAAAGCATCATCCTGCTCACTGTCGTACTTAAGCACCAAGAAATCCGTCGGAACTAAGTAGTTTCCAACTCTCACTGGGACGTCCTCAAGAACTCCTTCCGGAATCCTTATTGACTGATCAGCTAGGACAAGAGAGGTCCTAGTGGGTGAAAAATGCATCATCCCCAGCTTCTCTGCCACAGAGTATGGCATGAGACTTCCAGCAGATCCTAAGTCACACAGAGAACGCTTGAAACCATCCTAAAAAAATAGAACAACTCAGCACAAATATCTCAGGATCAAGTAGCTTCTTCGGGATCTTAGTTAGCAGCACTTCACTAATCTGTTTAGGGACCACTATCACCCAATCTTTCAGCATCTCGTCCATTGGCAGCATCTTCTCCAAGTACCTCTGCGCACAAGGGTGATAAGGTGGATCATCAGATTGTGGAATTTCTTCCAACTTCTCATCCATCTCTTCCAGTTGTTTAAGCTCATCAATCTCCTGTTGAGTTATCTCAGACACTCCAGGGAATAGTCAATTAAGCTCTTGATCCGTCTCTGCATCAATGCCATGAGAATCAAGTGAATTTGTCTGTCCACGGCATGCAACGATCGACGCAATAGTTGCATCGATCGATGCAGATGAGTTTGCACAGATTCCACCCGAGAGATTTTATTCAATTTCAGAATTTTCAGCTTCTTCCACCAGTTCAGCTGTGTTTAACTCGAAATTTTCACCTTGGTATGATCCATCATTGATATAAACTGACTAAGCCTTGATGTGGGTGTCCACGACACTCTTTCCTTTAATAGAGCTTGAAATTTGGCTCACCTGAGTGTCCAATTGCTTCACATGAGTACTTAAAGACTCAAACTTCCCATTGAGGTCCTCATACACAGCATCTAACTTCCTGTTGGAGTCCACAACAATCTTAGTCTGTCCTTCTAGCAACTGCTCCATCATACTCTCCATCTTGCTCTCATGAGCATTAGCAGCAGGAGGTGTTTGGTAAGAGGAAGATCCATAAGTCCTCTGATTACTTTGCTGAAAAGGCTTCTGATAACCAGCATTATGTCCAAATCCAGAAGAGTTTTGGTTGCTTGTGAAAGCACTCTTCTGTCCACCATTGAAGAACCTATTACCTTGCTGATTACCAAATCTATTCCCTTGGAAACCAGATCCTCCAGTGTAGTTCACATCCTCTTCTTGACCATTTTCTTCAGCTTGGATCACTTCAACATCTTGAGCAAAATGGACAGCTTTCTTCCGAGCCAACAGATTACAAACTGTATCCAACGTAGTCCTAATATCAGCAATCTCCAGATTATCTATCTTCCCACCAGTTTCCTTCCTTCTCATATCAGCAGTCTTGCAGCTATTACTGCTTACCAAGTTATCTATCAGTTGCTTAGCTTTCTCAGGAGTCCTAGTGTTGAAATTTCCATTGCTGGAATTATCCAACGC
Source organism: Orychophragmus violaceus (assembly GCA_030180135.1). Classification (NCBI taxonomy): domain Eukaryota; kingdom Viridiplantae; phylum Streptophyta; class Magnoliopsida; order Brassicales; family Brassicaceae; genus Orychophragmus; species Orychophragmus violaceus. The sequence goes on along the minus strand of CM058234.1, from coordinate 62,101,133 downwards.
AGTCTGGTAAGAGAGATCTATACCTCTAAAGAAAATACCCAGCAATGTTACCTCAGTGAATCCATGATGCGGGCAGTCACGTTGGTACTTCTTAAATCTCATCCAAGCAGTCTTAAGAGGCTCTATAGGACCTTGGGAGAAAGTGAGAATGTCCTGTCTCGACTGATCAGAGCGAGCATCATCATAGAAGTGTCTCAGAAACTCACTCTTAACAGCATCCCAAGTAGTAAACTTCCGAGGTGGAAGTTGTTTCAACCAAGCAGCAGCATCTCCAGCGAGAGAGTAGGGGAAGAGTTTGAGAAACAGATAGTCATAGTTCACTCCATCATACTTCATCCCAGTGACTATTTCCTCAAACTCATCAATATGATCCATTGGCTGCTCATTAGGGAAACCATGGAAGGCATTCTGCGTCAGAATAGAGTAGTAGATGGTCTTGATCTCGAAGTCATTCCTCTCAAAACCAGGAGGTACAAGAGCTGACCGGTTAGCATGAAACTCATCCGGACGGTTATATTCAGCTAAGGTCCTCTCATGAATAACCATCTGTCTCTGACCTTGTCCTTGGCCTTGTGCTTGTCGCGGTTCAGGCTCAGGTTCAGGTTCAGGGATAACATTCCCTTCAGCATCAATCCGTTGCCCAGCAGCATTGTACATATTGTTTTGTGGGTCCCTTAGGGTACCTTGAGCATCAGGTCTCAGAATCAAACGCTCTTGAACCATTCTTGCTCTTTGAATTTTTCTGTTAGTTCTCTCTAGTCTAGCAAGCTCTTCAAGTCTGAGATTAACAAGATTCGAGTTCGGATTACTTCTGGTATCACGCGTCTGCATAAACCGTCTGTAATCGTAGTGCAACGATCGATGCTAGAGTGAAACGATCGACTCAACTCCAGTCGCTTAGTAACGATCGACACAAAAGGATGCAACGATCGATGCTAGGCGAATGTCAGACCTGCGACAGAGAAAAACAGAGAAAATTAGTAACCAAAAACAAAAAATAAAAATCCTAGTCTAAACCCTAAGTTCAAATCTATCGAAGACTCAAAAGAGTCCCCAGCAACGGCGCCAAAAACTTGATAGGTGTAAAGTTTTAATTCCTATTCTACTCCAAGTGCACAGTCAATGCAATTATAGTATATAGGGTTATCGAATCCACAAGGACTCTAGGCAACGATAGATTATAAAAACGATCGAGTTAAACTAGGAGAAAGTATGTGAGAAACTAAAAGCGAAGCAGGAAAGTAAATCAGTAGCAAGATTGGTTTGTAGGCAATTAACTAAAAGCGCTAAGTCTAGGGAGTTCTCAGGAAATCAGACAAGCAGATAAATTATTCAGTCAGGATCAAATTAAGTACGGTTCTAGAACTCAAACACGGAATTAGAACTAACCAACTTTCGTTGTGAGAATTCTCTAAGTCTAATAGCAGAAATCCAAATTTCTTTGTAATTCCTAACAGATTAAACTAGCTTTAAGATTAAGTTCGATATGTTCACAATTCAATTAAACCAAATTTCTTTGTGAGTAATTCAATTGCTCAACCTAAATAGTTCAGATTCTAAATCACACTTTCGTGTCAATTTAACAACCTAAGATCTAGATTCTAAGTGATCAGGTTAGAAACTAGTATTAAGCTCAATCAAGGTTGAAGAACAATTATGGTATGAATCCTTAACTGAAATAAATAAATCTAGAAAGTCATGAAATCCCTATGAGAATCCCTAAACCTAACTATAAATCTACTCAGACATAGAATATGAAAACATAATCAATGAAATAATAGATTGCATAAATAAAGAGTAAAGATAGGGGTTCGAAATCTTCTCCAAAAAGAAGAAAGCAGGACATGATTAGATCAGCCCCAAAGCTCTAGAAATCTATATGCTCAAAGTATAAACAAAGTATAAAAGCCTAAGTAAAAAGTCTGTCAAAGCGTATCCAAAAACTGATGTAAAAACCTAATTATATAAGCTAATCACGTCTTGGGGCTTCTTTGTAATTATCAGGAACTTTTGGGAAAAACTGTGAATTCTGCATTCTTCATTAAACCGCCGAGGAAGGCCCATCTCGATAGTGTGTCGATCGATGCACCATGTGTGTCGATCGATGCATTACTCTGTTTTGGACAGTGAACTCTATCTCTCGGGTCAAAACACCAAAAAGCTCCATAAACTCCAAATCCGCTCCAAACGTGCATATATCTAATAATACCTGTAAAAGACTCTAAAGAAACACTAATAGACACTAAAACACATTTATATCATGGTCTAAAACCGGTAAACACCATGATATATCACTAGCCTGAGTTCGGCTATTAGTGCTTTGTATTCTGCCTCGTTATTCGATGCAGCGAAGCCTAACCTGAAAGATTTTTCTAGTACTTCTCCAGTAGGAGATACTAATTTTACTCCGACTCCGGATCTTTGTCTTGAGGATGCACCATCGAAATGGAGAGTCCATTTCATGGAAGAGGATGGCTCGAGGTCGATGGTAGGAGGGAGTTCGGTTATAAAGTCAGCCAATACCTGAGCTTTTAAGCACGTCCGAGTCCCGAAATCGATGTCGTATTCGCTTAGTTCGATAGCCCATTTAACCAGTCGACCTGACTAGGTTGGACTGTGGAGGATTATCTTCAATGGCTGGGAAGTCATGACGATGATCGGGTGTGATTGGAAGTAGGGTCGAATCTTTCGAGCCGACTTTACCAATGCTAACGCGAGTTTTTCCATTGCAGGATACCTTGTTTCGGCGTCGATTAAAGTCTTACTAGTGTAAGAGACTGGTTTCTGGTCGCTTTGTTCTTCGCAAACTAAGGCCCCGCTTACCGCTGCTGAAGAGACAACGAGGTAGAGGTAAAGGGGCTCACTTAGGTAAGCTTTGAGCTGGGTGAACACTTCTTCACATTTTCCATCCGAAAGGAATTTCTTGTTCGCTTCGAGGGGTGATAGATGGGAAGACACTTATCAGTCGACCTCGAGATGAAGCGGTTAGTGATAGGTTCTAAGTTTTCCCTATACTAAACTGCAAGTGAACAGCAATGTCAAAGTAGTATATAAGGTTATCGAATCCACAGGGACACTTGGTCTCAAGAGAATCAAACTGTAGGAATAAATACTAGAAATAAGCAAGTAGTGAATGAAATAGATTGCGGTGCGAGAAAGTAAATCAGTAACAGAGATTAACGGTTGTGAAGAAAGTAATTAAAAGCGTCAAGCCTAGGGTATTCTCAGGAAATCAGACAAGCAGACAGTTCATTCAGCAAGGATCTAATTAAGAACGGTTCTAGAACTCAAAACACAGATGTAGAATTAACCAAATTCCTTTGCGATAATTCTCTAAGTCTAAGTGCAGCAAACCAAACTTTCGTTTGCGAGAACTAACATATTAAACTAGCAATAAGTCCAAGTTTGATATGTTCACAATTATCCTAAACCAAACTTCCGTTTGCGCAAAGTTTAATTGCCCAATTTAATTAGTTCAGATTCCTAAACCCCACTTCCGTGACGTATTTAGCAACCTAAGATCTAGATTCTAATTGATCAGGTTAGAACTAGCTTTAAGCACAATTAAATTGAAGAACAGGTAAAGTTATGAATCCTTAACTGAATTTGAACAAGTCTAGCAAGTCATGAAATCCTATGTGAGAAACCCTAAACCTAACTATGGATCTACTCAGACATAGATAATGAAAACATGATCATAGAATGAATAAATTGCATAAAAGAATAAGAGTAAAAGGGGTTCGAAATCTTCTCCAAATACAGATGATGTAACAGGTTCAGATCAGCCCCAAAGAGCTCTAAAATCCTCTGCTCTTAATTATCAAAGTGTATGGTAAAAAGTATAAAGCGTATCTAATAAAAACTCTAAAAACTCTATTATATAGGCATAATCTCGGCCAAGGGCTTCTTTGTAAATATCAGGAACTTCTGGATCAAAGTGCAAATTCTTCACTCCTTTAAACCGCCGAGTTTTTGGCCCATCTCGCTAGTGCATCGATCGTTGCTAGAGTGCAACGATCGACACCTTCCTCTGTTTCGGACAGTGAACTCTATCTCTCGGCCAATCACTCCAAAAATCTCCAAAATGCTCCATTATCTCCAATTCAGCTCCAAACCTGATTATACCTGTAAAAGACTCTAAAATAACACAAAAGACACTAAAAACACACTTATATCATGGTCTAAAACTAGTAAAAACCATGATATATCAACTCCCCCACACTTAGCCTTTGCTTGCCCTCAAGCAAAACAGAGAACTAAAACATGGTGAAGAGGTTTGAAAACTCTTCAGAAACTCATTTCATCCTAGAAGCTACAATACTCAGATTCCCCTTAGTAAACCACTGCAAGAATAAATCACAGGATATCAAGACCACAATGTACTTCCCCCACACTTAGCAACTGTCCTAGGTAAACTCCACAATCACATTCAAGCATTCAAATTCTCCCTACTGACTTCTGCAAGTATTTAAGTGCGGTCTCACCTAAGGAGTATCGATCTAAAGGCACATGGATTCTTACCTTATCAGCTCTAGACCACCATACTATCTTTCTCTAGTCCCTTTCTTCTCTTTCCCTTCTTTAACAACTGATTTTTCCCCACTGGGTATCATTTTATTTTTTTTATCAGTGTTCTTCCCGTTATGGGGTGTACTTTGGACACATTCCATGGATCACATGAGAGATAATAGTATTTGCTACTATTCTCATGACCACTTCGGAGTTACTAACTCATCCTCAGTTTATTATTTTTTTTTTTTTTTACTTTACAGAAGGGGAGAAGGGGACTAAATAGGACAGGTTTACAGGCTGTGTCAGAACTAACAGGGAATCCGACATAAAGCATACGAAGCCCTTAGGTGAGAAATCTAAGTCAGTATTAAGGTTGAAGTCAGTAAAGGATCCTCTGATACCTGAAGTGATGTGGGTGTTCCCAGTAGGTTGATCTGTGATGGAGTTTTCTAATAGTCATAGATAGATCCTGCAACTTCATCCCAATGGTTACTTAAGTTCCTGCAAGTCTTGTAAATCTTCTCAGAAAATCATAGTTTCTTACTTAAACAATTTTGACTCAATAAAACAAAATTTTTTGAAAAACGGACTGACTCTTAAGAAAACAGAAAACAAAAGTCAGTAGCACCTCCCCCACACTTAAGACACACTGTCCCCAGTAGTGTCCAGCGAAGGATCGGTAAATAGAAAATAAAAATTGAAAAGGTGGAATTATGTCTGTCGGGTTACCTCTGTCGCTAAGCATCGACCGTTGCACTAAGTGCATCGACCGTTACTTGGCGATTTTCGTGTATAGTCGATCGTTGCTCAGGACCGCAACGATCGATGCAATGCGATTCCTTTCGTGTTGTGACGATCGATACAGAACTGCATCGATCGCTGCACTGCGATTTAACCGAGACCTGCAAACATAAACTCACCAGAAACAAAAACAAACGTAAAATCCTAACAAAAACACCAAAAATGAAAAAGAAAAACACCAGTACCTAATGGTGGGTTGCCTCCCACCCAGCGCTTGTTTAAAGTCAATAGCTTGACCGGACGGATGAGATCTTTCAAGTACCAGGAGGTCCTGACAAAGACTTTTTCTGTCTCTGTTCAAGTCTCCTCATCCAAGGTGGTGAGTAGGCTGTAGCGGAATGCTCATGGCCAAGAAAAGATGGAGTGAAATGTGCTCCAGGATCTATAACCATGGTATGATCAGACTGCTCAAAATCTGCGTCCCTTATGGTGAATGTCTGCCCATCTATCAGTGGCCTTCACAGCTTATCCATCTCATAGTGCAGTGGTTCATCTCCCAGGTGGAGGTCTATTAGACTCTGTCTAACATCAATCACAGCTCCTGCTGTAGCCAAGAATGGTCTCCCAAGCAATAAAGCTTCATCCGGATTACAGTCGTATTTCAGCACAAGGAAGTCCGTTGGAACCAAGTAGTTCCCAACTCTCACCGGAATGTCCATAAGAAGTCCTTCAGGAACTCGTATGGACTGATCAGCTAGGATAAGAGAAGTCCTAGTAGGAGTAAAATCCAACATTCCCAGCTTCTCTGCCACAGAGTAAGGCATTATGCTTCCAGCAGCTCCTAAATCACATAGAGAACGTCTAAAACTATCCTCAAAGATAGAACAATCTAGCACAAAGACTCCAGGATCAGGTAACTTCTTCGGGACCTTAGTTAGCAGAACATCACTGATATGCTGAGGAACTATTATCACCCATTCTCTCAGCTCCTCGTCTAAAGGCAACATCTTGTTCAAATATCTCTGAACACATGGATGATAAGGTGGATCATCAGAAGGTGGAATTTCTTCCAAATCTTCACCACTCTCTTCTAGCTTTTTCAGCTCTTCAATCTCTTGTTTAATCACTTCAGACACCTTGGGACATTGCCTAATGGCTTGTGCATAAACATCCTCTTGAGTGATCTCAGATACATCAGGGAATAGGCGGGCTAGTTCTGCATCAATCTCACTTTCATCCCACGGGTCTTCTGCTCGTTCACGACCTGCATCGATCGATGCCAGCTGTGTGTCGATCGTTGCATCACTACAGTTTCTACCCGAGAGTTTTTCACAGAAATCCGAAAATTCTGCCTCAGTCACCAACTCAGCTGTACTTAGCTCAAATTTCTCCCCTAGATAAGATCCATCATTAATGAGTACAGACCAGGCCTTAATATGAGTCTCTGCAACTCCTTTTCCCTTCAGTGAGCTGGACATCTGGTTCACCTGAGTGTCCAATTGCTTCATGTGAGTGCTCAGTGACTCAAACTTCCCATTGAGGTCTTGATAGACAGCGTCCAGCTTCTTATTGTTGTCCACAGAAAGCTTGGTTTGACTCTCCATCAGTTGTTCCATCATAGCCTCCATTTTGCTCTCATGGGCTGTAGGTGCAGGAGGAGTCTGATAGGATGTAGACCCATAGGTTCTCTGATTACCTTGTCCATAGGTCTTTTGAAAACCACCAGTCTGTCCACCATTGGAGAATCTGTTCCCCTGTTGATTACCAAATCTATTACCTTGGAAACCAGAACCTCCAATGAAATTCACATCTTCTTCCTGAGTTTCCTCTTCAGTCTGAATCACCTCTACATCCTGGGCAAAGTGGACAGATTTCTTACTTGTTAGGAGATTGTAGACTGTGTCCAATCTGGATCTTATATTAGCTATATCAGAATTCTCTACGGTTCCACCAGATCTATTTCTCCTTTCATCCATCGTTTTGCAACTGTTGCTGCCAATCAGATTCTCTATCAACTGCTTAGCCTGTGTAGGAGTCCTGGTGTTGAAATTAGCATTACTGGAATTATCCAGCGCAGTCTGATAAGGAAGATCTATGCCTCTGAAGAAGATACCAATCAGCTGTACTTCCGTGAATCCATGGTGTGGACAGTCACGCTGATACTGCTTAAATCTCATCCAGGCAGTCTTCAAGGGCTCCACAGCTCCTTGGGAAAAGGTGAGTATGTCCTGTCTGGACTGATCCGAGCGTGCATCATCATAAAAGTGACGCAGGAACTCACTCTTTAAGGCTGTCCAGGTAGTGTACTGACCAGGTGCCAGTTGTCTCAGCCATGCACTAGCGTCTCCAGCAAGACTGTGCGGAAATAGCTTAAGGAACAGATAGTCCGGGCATACTCCTTCATATTTCATGCCAGTGACTATGTCCTCAAACTTGTCAATGTGATCCATAGGCTGCTCTGTTTGAAGACCATGAAAAGCAATCTGTCTCATCAGCTGGTAGTAGATGGTTTTTACCTCAAAATCATTCCTCTCAAAAGCAGGAAGCACTAGAGCTGCTCGGTTTGCATGAAACTCATCAGGTCTGTTGTAATCAGCTAGTGTCCTCTCATGAACCACCATCTCTCTACCTTGGGCCTGTCCTTGACCCTGGTTTTGGTTCAGCTCCTGTTGCTCAGGAGGATCAGGGATAACATTCCCTTCAGCATCAACCCGATGCCCAGCAGCATTGTATGGGTTGTCATCTTGGTCCCTCAGGGTACCTTCAGCATCCGGTATCAAGATCAAACGTTCTCGTACCATTCTCTCTCTCTTTTCTCTCCTGTTAGTCCTTTCTAGACGTCCAAGTTCCTCTAGTCCGAGATTAAGCAAGCTCGAGTTCGGATTACTTCGAGTTTTCTGCGTTGGCATAAACTGTCTGTAATCGTCCAGCAACGATCGATTCAATCCTCAGAATCGCCTAGTGACGATCGACGCAAGGTTTGCAACGATCGACGCAAGGCGAAATTCGTACCTGCGACAGAAAGAAACCGAGAAAAAAGAAAATCAGCAAAACTAAAAATAAAAACGAAAAAGAACAAAAACTAAAAGAAAAATTTCTAGCAAAAACCCTAAGTTCGGTCCTATCGAAGACTCAAAGAGTCCCCGGCAACGGCGCCAAAAACTTGATAGGTTCTAAGTTTTCCCTATACTAAACTGCAAGTGAACAGCAATGTCAAAGTAGTATATAGGGTTATCGAATCCACAGGGACACTTGGTCTCAAGAGAATCAAACTGTAGGAATAAATACTAGAAATAAGCAAGTAGTGAATGAAATAGATTGCGGTGCGAGAAAGTAAATCAGTAACAGAGATTAACGGTTGTGAAGCAAGTAATTAAAAGCGTCAAGCCTAGGGTATTCTCAGGAAATCAGACAAGCAGACAGTTCATTCAGCAAGGATCTAATTAAGAACGGTTCTAGAACTCAAAACACAGATGTAGAATTAACCAAATTCCTTTGCGATAATTCTCTAAGTCTAAGTGCAGCAAACCAAACTTTCGTTTGCGAGAACTAACAGATTAAACTAGCAATAAGTCCAAGTTTGATATGTTCACAATTATCCTAAACAAAACTTCCGTTTGCGCAAAGTTTAATTGCCCAATTTAATTAGTTCAGATTCCTAAACCCCACTTCCGTGACGTATTTAGCAACCTAAGATCTAGATTCTAATTGATCAGGTTAAAACTAGCTTTAAGCACAATTAAATTGAAGAACATGTAAAGTTATGAATCCTTAACTGAATTTGAACAAGTCTAGCAAGTCATGAAATCCTATGTGAGAAACCCTAAACCTAACTATGGATCTACTCAGACATAGATAATGAAAACATGATCATAGAATGAATAAATTGCATAAAAGAATAAGAGTAAAAGGGGTTCGAAATCTTCTCCAAATACAGATGATGTAACAGGTTCAGATCAGCCCCAAAAAGCTCTAAAATCCTCTGCTCTTAATTATCAAAGTGTATGGTAAAAAGTATAAAGCGTATCTAATAAAAACTCTAAAAACTCTATTATATAGGCATAATCTCGGCCAAGGGCTTCTTTGTAAATATCAGGAACTTCTGGATCAAAGTGAAAATTCTTCACTCTTTTAAACCGCCGAGTTTTTGGCCCATCTCGCTAGTGCATCGATCGTTGCTAGAGTGCAACGATCGACACCTTCCTCTGTTTCGGACAGTGAACTCTATCTCTCGGCCAATCACTCCAAAAATCTCCAAAATGCTCCATTATCTCCAATTCAGCTCCAAACCTGATTATACCTGTAAAAGACTCTAAAATAACACAAAAGACACTAAAAACACACTTATATCATGGTCTAAAACTAGTAAAAACCATGATATATCAGTTAGCAGCAACTATTTTGCTAGTAAGTCTTTGGACTACTCGTGTTTTCTTTGGAGACTGGATCTCCACAAATGTTGGGATCTGTTTGGGATTCGCTTTGATTCCCCTTTCGGTTACCAGGTAACCTAGATATTCTCCTGATGGGACACCAAAGGTGCAGTTCGCGGGGTTGAGTTTCAACCCGTACTTGTTGAGAATGGCAAAGCATTCTTTTAGCTGGGGGATATGATCCTCACACCTTGACGATTTCACCAACATATCGTCGATGTAGACCTTCATGGTTTTACCAAATAGTCCGGAGCATCTTGTTGACGAGACGCTGATAGGTAGCTCCTGCAGTTTTGAGCCTGAAAGGCACCACTTTGTAGCAATAGGTGCCTCGATCTGTTATGAACGCGGTCTTTTCTTGGTCATCGGAGTTCATCAATATTTGATTGTACCTTGAGAATGCGTCTATAAAGGATAGCAACTGGTGATCTGCTGTTGCTTCTACTAGTCGGTCGATGTGCGGGAGTGGGAATCTATCTTTTGGACAAGTCTTGTTGAGGTCTGTGAAGTCGACGCATACTATCCATTTTCCATTCTTTTTCTTGACTGAGTTAGTCAGGGTATTTTATTTCCCTGATCAACCTAGTTTTGAGTAACTGGTCGACCTTGTCGTTGACAGCTTGGGCTCGTTCTGTGCCGAGTTTACGATATTTTTGTCTGACCTGTTTGTAGGTAGGGTTGACACTAAACTCGTTACTCGTTATGTTGATGTCGATTCCTTTCATATCGGTCGAAGACCAGGCGAACGACTCGACGTTCTGTTTGTGGAAAGTAATCAACCCGTTTTTGATCGAGTCTGAGAGATCGACTCCGATACCAACGCATATTTCAAGATGAGCTTCGTCTATGCAGACCTGAATTGTGAGGTCTTTTGGGGGACTCTTTGACTGGGGTCATTATGCTTTTTAATTCGCATTTCGGCGAGCTCCTCTTGTTTCTGTAATTGCTAAGTAGGGGATTTTTCGATCTGCTTGTACCCGCTCATATAGCAATTTCTGGAAGTTTTTTTACTTCCATAGACGGTTTTTACTCATTTGGGAGGTGGGAACTTAATGCACTGATGATATGTCGACGGTACGGCTTTCATGTCGTATATCTAAAGTCGACCTAAGATGGCCTTATAGGGAGCTGGTCGATCTACTATGACGAGTGATGTCATTTTACGACAAATAAGACATAGTGAATCAACCTATCCAATTGGATTTTGATTTGAGTGTCTGAAAATTTTCAACAGATGCATATTGATATTATAGGTGACATCAACCACCTCTTACGTAGATGCATAGAAGGTATGTGTTTTCAATTTCCGTCTTACATAGAATGTTGAAGACTAAAATTTGGAACTTTTGAGCTAAAGTTAAGATACTAGGAACGTATAGAATGCCTTTTTGGGTTTCGAACTTGGTGGTTATGTGTTTTGATTAGTGCTCAAGCTTTTGCATCTTAGGAGTTATGAGGTTTATGATAAGGTAAATACATTCATTAATGGGTTTTGGTGATTTGTTACAAAGACGTGGGGATGTTTGTGTGTTCAGGTGAGTTCTTATTATAGGAAGTCCACCAGATTTTAACTTAGAACTGTCATGTGTGATCAAAGTACAATTTAACAAGTGATCAGAGACTTGTTGTTCTCTTGTAGAACATAATCAGGTCCCCACTATAAGCTCTTATTAAATCCATTTTGACAAAGAACCAATAACTACCAAGTAAACAGAACTTGCTGGTTTTGTTATTGCAGAATCACTAAAAGAAAATAGATCTATAACAATGGCCTATTCCGTCGCAAATTCGTCGCTAATAGGTTTTAACATCGAATTTGCAATGAATCATCATTCGTCGTTAAACGTTCTTTGTTATCCGAATTTCGTCGTTAATTCGTCGTTAATTGACGATTGTACAAATTTGTTGTTAATCTGTCATTATAAATTCTTCGTTAATCTGTAGCAAATGTAGCAACGAAATAACGAGGAAATGAAATGGTCGCAAGTCGTCGTTAATCCGTTGTTAAATTTGCAACAAATTAACATCGAATAAGAGACGTCGCAACTTCATCGTTACCTATTTTCGTCGTTAAAACGTTGTTAAAGTATTCGTCATTAATTAAAGTCGAATTAACGACGAATATTTAATATATGTTTAATAAAATATTATCATATATTTAGTTTTCTTTTGTCAATAGTTATTAAAAATACGACCGTTAACAAGGTCACAACCAAAGTTTCAAGAGTTTAACAAAACGGCCATACAAAAGGACTAAAGAAAATCAACTGCTCAACAAGGGACCAAAAAATGAGCAGGAACTAAGAAACAAGTCCAATAAAACATCAAATAGAGGCTTCAATTCTCTCACCGGTGAAAAACCCCGCGAGCCAAAAAGAATGGCCAGTCGCTACATATGAACCACAACGACCATCAAGGGTTATAGTCCTCGCAATGAGAGAAGCGCCTCTATTAGAAGATTCCGCTTCCAAAAGATCCGGTAATCCGGCATCCGAGCTAGAGAATTCAAACACTCCTCCGAGTAGAAAATAAAGGATGGCCAAGCTTGAGGCCTAAGGATGAAGTTAACGATGTCTCTGGCCTCAATGCCAAAGATTACCCTGTTCTTTTTCAAATCCACCATATCCTGAATAGCCCAGAGCAAACCTTTTAACTGCAACCGGAACAGGTTATTGAACTTCAAGAAGAGGCGCCTGCTGTGAACTAAGACCACTCTATGTTCATCTCTAAGGACCCAAGCAACACCACCAAGTTTGTTACGCTTCGACCAGGAGACACCAATTTTGCAAGCGAGCCAGTCATCAGGAGGTTTGGCCCATTTTGGTAGCAAGACCGAGACAAGGGCCATCAGAGCATCAACCTCCTCTAGCTCTTCTTCTTCTTGAGCCATGAACCAAAAATATGACTCCTCCAGGATCTTACGAGCTGAGTCTAGAGGGGAAAACATAGATCCTTCAAAAAGCCACATGTTCCTGCATTTCCACAAGTACCAGAGAGCCCAAGGAAAACATCTCCTGACCTTTACAGGCTAGTGACTATCTTTGCTAAAGTTGTGAAGATAGTGCATATTGACGTAAACCGATGAAAGATGAAAGCCTCCTTCCGGAATGGGTACGTTGATAAGGGCGGCCCAAACTTGTCTTGCTATGGAATACGAGAAAAGAATATGGTTGATTGATTCACCTTCAGAACCGAAACCTTGACAACGTGAGTCCGCCTTAACCCCTTTCTAAATCAAAAGCTCTGCTACAGGGAAGGCATCAGAAAAACCTTCCACATAAAGCTCTTTATCTTTGGTGCAATTTTTGTCTTCCAGACCAGGTCTTTCAAGGTATTGAGAGAAGGTTGTTGGACTACAACTGAAATTTCCTCACATAATGAGGCTTGAATGGCTTGGTTATACCCAAATCTCACAGTGAGGAGCCCACTTCTAGAGTGCTTCCAAATCCAGAAATCCTACTTAGAAACAACCGACTGAGTCTGTAAAATGAGTGCAACATCCAGGGGATAGAAGAGCTCGTTAAGGATGGCTACATCCCATCTCCTAGCTCTGAAATCGATAAGGCTAGAAACTTTCCGAGTGATTTCAATAGAGTTGGACTTCATGAGGGGAGTTCTCAACACTCCATTGTCCATAATCCAACTATCATCTTATATCAATAAGGAATCCCCATTGCCTATCTTCTTAGTCAAACCTTGCGATAGGAGATCCTAAACTAGGCTAGTTTAGTGATGGTTTTTGTATATATTTCGGATTGTAAAACATTTTTTATAATATTTATATATTTTAATAATATTTATATATTTTGTTTTTTGAATATATATATATATATTATATATTTAGTATTTAATATATATATATATCAATATATAATGAATTTAAAAATTAAAATTTAATAATAAAATTCAAAAAACAAAATATATAAATATTATTAAAATATATAAATGTTATTAAAATATATAAATATTATAAAAATGTTTTACAAACCGAAATAGATACAAAAACCATCACTAAACTAGCCTAGTTCAAGTCCAAATCCGTCTGAGCTAGAAAATTCGTCGCCTCGGTCAACTATAAGGTCTCCAGAATGAACGTCTCATGTGCGGACGAAGACGTCTGAGATGGTCCCGTCTATGGCGCAGGCGGATGTGGCGTCCGGGAAACAGACTCCGTCACTGAAGATGATTAACAGCAACTCGATCCCGGTGGCGGCTCGTAAGTCTCCATAAAATTAATGTAGTGACGTTTATTATTACACTCCATCTACAAAAACCATACAGATCAATTAATATCTACAAAAATTCTGAAATTCCAAACACAATTCTGAGCCTAATCAAATTCCGAGCCTAATCTAATTCCGAACCTAAACTAATTCCGAACCTAAAATAATTCTATAGTTAACTAAATTAATCTATATATATAAAGTTGTCTTTTCTCTCTTCTGGTGCTGCCACCTCAGCTGCCACATCTCCATCTATTTCTATGTAAAAAAAGGGTCTCAGTCAATTAAGGCGTTCGTTGACTGAACCCCAACAAATCCCTTATTCGATGTTAAAAAAGAAAACCAAACAGATAAAAATCCCACAATCAATCGTGCCTGCAATTTAACAAAAAGAATTCCCACAATCAATCGTCCCTGCAAATTTCACCATATTTTCTTCAACTTCCTCCACCCCCTCCACCGCATTGGCGTCCTCAACCCTCCGACAGATTCTACTTACGGCCAAACATCGGCCACATCCTTCTGCCCTAATCTCATGTTGCCTCTAAATGTGCCTATGACTAATTTCGTATTCGTGCTTATAACTGGATTTCAACTACCTACAATCACAGGATAAAGGGACTCCAGCATCCTGTTTTCCAGAATTGAAGTTGCGGCTAAAGCTCGACGAAGATACAGACCAATGAACAACGACACTCTCTGGGTAAATGAGGACATTTTTTGGGCCAACTTTTAGGCCCCAAATAATGTCTAAGCCCAAACCCAGCATCATAGCCAGAATTAATAACACTTTGTAGGCCAAATATTTAAGACCCGTTCTATGTACAGGCCCTGACCCAACCCTAAAAAAAAAACTTCTCCAATTTTTCTGTGCTTAGCCGTAATCTAAAAAAAAAAAAAAAAACCCTTACTCAATAGCCGCCACCGCCTCTGCGAACGTAACAGCTCCCATACGTTACCACCGCACACATCACATTCAATGCTCCACCTCCTCTCCAATCAATATCATTGTCGTTTCACCCATAATGCATCCGCCACACTCCTTGACCCCTTAACTCTCATTTACTGGCCCCCACCCGCTCATCTATATATTCCGATCTCCTCCACCAAGGTTTGCCCACAACCATCTCAACCTTCTGCTCAAAACAAACTTTCCTCAATCACCAAGCAATGGATAGCTCTACCGTCACCTTTTCCCAGCTCAAATCTGCCTGTGGTTTCCAGCTTATCGTCGGAAGGGTGCTCCATTTTTGGGAAGCCCGAAACATCAAGAAGGGCGGGGAGCTCATGGGTATCGATCACTGCGGGAGATACCGGTCGTTCAAAAACAGTGCTACTTCACAAGTCTAAGCAACAACAAGCCTTCACGACGATGCCACCTCAACGACATGGACACACGATGCAAGAAGTGTTTTCACTACAAACAAATGAAGAAATTCATGGCGTTCAACTAGAGGTCTCCCCAATAACAAATATTCCAACCCGTCAGAAAAGCTCAGCTGAAAGAACACTTCAATTTCAAAAATATGTTTTTAATGCGACAACTTTCATTTTCAATAATGCAACGTTTATACTACAATAGTTCCAAATATTCAGAGAGTTTAAATAAAAGCATGCAGTATTTTCAAAATAATTGAAAGGTAAAACAAGTCTTCCCAAAACACAGGATAAAAAACATGGAGAAACCCAACAACTTATAAGCCAAGCATGTGAACCAGCCACGTTAAAGTCTAAACACCTACACAACTTTAAATCTTAATGAGGCCCTAAGGAGAACGCTGACTGATGGAAAATAAACAAAACCCAAGATATGTATGAAAGCAATCTAATGGATGCTTATTACAAAGGAATACTGTAACATACACAAACTGGTCCAATTAAAAATTTTGAGAAAAGAAAAGGAAAGCCCATTAACCCAAGCCCAAAAGCCCTCTTCCTTCCCCAAAACCCTAGCATTCCCCTTATAAATAGGAGCCACCTTTTTGGAGAAACCAAGAAGAAATGATCCTCGGCGAAGCTCTGCTCAAGTTCTGTCGCAGCCACCACCTCCAGAGAGTAGATATAGGGCTCCTCCATCGTTTGGTGTCGACAGAGATCCGGTAAGCCCTTTTTCAGATCTGATTTCCTTCAACCCGAGATCTAAAATGGCCATATCTTTCTAACCGAGAGAAATCTGGGAAATACGAGACCACCATCGCGTTCCTCTCGTCGAGACGAAGCCGTAGCCGTCAACCGCTCCTCCATAGCTGCCCGGACGCGCCCTCACTCGCCAGGAGAAGATCGGCCGATTCTCCACGCGCCGCCGCACGCGCCGCCGTCGCCGGAGCCACGCGCCGCCGCCGTCCGCCGGGAGCCGCCGCCGTCTGCCGGGAGCCGCCGCCGCCGCCCGCCGCCGGAGCTCCGCTGCCGCCGACCACCGGAGCCACCGCCGGACCGCCGCCGAGTCAACTCGGTCGACCAGGTCATTGACCGGGTCGGGTGGGTTGACCGGGTCGGATCGTTGACCGGTTCGGTTGACCCGGTTCAATTCGGTTCAATCCAATTCTGGTCCGGTTTAGGTTAACCGGTTCAATTCCCAATTTCAATTCCAATTTCAATTTCAATTTCCGGTTTAGGTCGGTTAAGCTGGTTTGAACTGGGTATTTTCAATCGATCATATCTAGCTCATCCTAAGCCCGATCTAAGCGATTCAAAAGCCTATCTCACTCGATTTCTCGTCCTCTTTCCAGATCTGATGTACGTTCAGGCTGAGGAAGCTTCTAAATTACCGTTTTGCCCTCTTCTTTGGCTAAGGTGAGGACCGTTGGTGATCTACCTTACTCTATTCAATTCCGGGCGATAGTCCCTTGTTAATGTCGTCTTTCCTAGGTAGTATAGGGATAGTAAAGCGCTGATGTGGTTGATTGTGGAACGTAGAATGCTAGGTTATCGCTGAGCCTGAAAACGTTGATTGTGTGTGATGGATATGATTGTTTAGAACTGTGTTAGGTCCCCCGAAAGGGTGTTTCTTGGCGGCTCGCGTATAACGAGTTTTGGTACGCGACCCTTGTATCGTCGGAAGGGAGGTCTTGGCGAGCCTCCCCAAGTTTACCGTGCCTTCGGGCCGACGTGGAAGTGATACCGGGTGGGCCGGTTGTGTGAGCCTTCGGGCTAGAGAGGGGTTCACGAGTGCGAAAGCGCGAGTGGATGTAGTTTGCGTGGTGAAAGCCTTCGGGCCTGTTTGCAAGGTGATATTAGCTTAGGACTTGTGATTCGTAGTTGTGTGGTGTAAGCGGGATAGCGGACTCCCTAAGTCCGTCCTCACTGGGTGATTGTGTTTGAAACAATTACTCAGGCCTCCTTTTCCTTTTCCCTTCTTTTTCCCTCGCAGGTCCGGATGAAGGATTGACCGATCGAGTGACGTTATTGGTGGATTTGAATACGAAGGAAGCGCCGGGTCCTGGGACAAGTTGAGATGGCGTCCCGGTTGGACCATCTTCGGTTCAACGGGCGTCCTAATGCCGCGTCTCCGGTTATGCCGGGAGACGGGTGTTACAATTTGGTATCAGAGCCAGGTTAAAGGTCTCCCAGTCCTGCCCTGGGAGATCAGCTTTCGTTGTTTTCCAAAAACCCAGTATTCAATCTTTTTCAAAACCGTTTGCGAAATTTTATAAAATGGTTACTTTGCGAAAAGCTTTTTCAAGCACCAAATATATCATAGATTGTTCTCCACACCGGTCCTAGTCTAGTTAGAATTTTTCCGTGCAGGATGGGTCAGTATCTTCAAACCTCGGTTGTGCTACTGCCGCTAGATGTGTGCCGAGATATATGTCGTGATGTGTGCCGTTGAGGTGTATGTTGGGATGTGTGTTGTGGTATGCGCCTACATGGCAGTCGGTACTATTGAGGTGTGTGTTGGGGTCATCGTCTGTTCAGAGTGTTGTTCAACCAAGCGTGCGAGAGCGATTAGTATGTGGAGGCATGCACCGGAGAGACTACAGCGGGAGTGTAGCAGGGAGTTTAAAGAGTTGCAGGAAGTGCTAAAAGAGTTGCGAGAGACGTTGGAGTAGCTGCAAGGAGTGCTACAGGAGTTGCAAGAGGTCGATGGAAAGACCGGATTGCGAGGAGTGCTACAGGAGCTGCAAGAGGTCGATGGAAAGACCGGATTGCGAGGAGTGTTACAGGAGCTGCAAGGGGTCGATGGAAAGACCGGATTGCGAGGAGTGCTACAGGAGCTGCAAGAGGTCGATGGAAAGACCGGATTGCGAGGAGTGCTATAGGAGCTGCAAGAGGTCGATGGAAAGACCGGATTGTGAGGAGTGCTACAGGAGTTGCAAGGGGTCGATGGAAAGACCGGATTGCGAGGAGTGCTACAGGAGTTGCAAGAGGTCGATGGAAAGACCGGATTGCGAGGAGTGCTACAGGAGCTGCAAGGGGGTCGATGGAAAGACCGGATTGCAAGGAGTGCTACAGGAGCGGCAAGAGGTCAAGGGAAAGACTGAAATTGCAAGGAGGCCATTTGGAAGTGGCGGTGTTCCTACTGGATTAAGTGTAAAGAATTGTTAAGTTGTTGGGATCACAAGGAGCAGCGGGAGGCTACCCAAATCTGTTCCAAGGAGGGAATCTTGGAATCGGTTTGTGACATCAACTTCAATGAGTTATGGGGCTCGTTGAAGATTGATCTGGAAGCTGGAGAAGATCTTCGTGGTACGGCAGATTCGAGATTCAACGGTGGGACCGGAAAGGAAACGGTCTGCCCTGGAATTCTTTGTGGATTGCTGGAGCAGCTAATGGAGTTCTTCAAGATGGGAAGAAGATCGCAGAGGCGTTTTGGGAAGTGGCGTTGTGGCATTTGGAATTGCCTGGCAAGCCGGACTTCTGCAATTGCAAGCTCAAGCGGACAAAGCACGATATTGGAAATGGAAATCCAATGGAAGAGTGTTAGGAAAACACTTGGAGGATTGGCAAGAAGCTGCAAGGAATAGCAAAGGAGCGCAAGTCTAATGGGGAAGGAAACCAAGGGATGGTGTTTGGAAAGCACCACAACCGGATCACAAGGTAGGACACCTTGACCTGGAAGTCAGATTGGAAGCTGGTTTGGATATCAGAGTGCGCAGCGGAAGCGTGGCATTGGAGCATATCAGGAATTAAGTGGGTCGTTCCCCACCAGCCAGATAGCCATAATGGACATGGTTAGCTGCATCGGTCACAAAGGTTAGCAAGGATGTTTGCTTGGGCGACAGTCAACGCCATAATGCACGGTAATGGAAAACCGTCGAAGAGAATCCATTTGGAAGTGGATGATGCATTGTGGCACGGTAATGGAAACCGTTGAGGAGAATGGGATCGGAAGCGGGGCATCGAATTCAAGACTTAGAACCACTCGAGGGATGAGTGTTGTTCTAAACGTTGGAGACCGACCCTAATGGACATGGGCGGTAGCATGTGGCGTTTGTATTGCATTTTGGAAGCTATTGTTGGATCGGCACCAGGAAGAAGGACACTTCAGAGTGTGGTTGGAAATAAGGGGGGGGAGGAGCAGTCTGCAGGATTCAAGCAAGTAAGCAATCAAGTCAGTTTTGGGTCAGCGAAGTTTGCGGAGTGTGGTTGGTAAAGAGTTGCAGTGGGGAACTCCCGCCACAGAATTCGGGACGAATTCTTTTTAAGGGGGGGGAGAATTGTAACATACCCAAACTGGCCCAATTAAAAATTTTGAGAAAAGAAGAGGAAAGCCCATTAACCCAAGCCCAAAAGCCCTCTTCCTTCCCCAAAACCCTAGCATTCCCCTTATAAATAGGAGCCACCTTTTTGGAGAAACCAAGAAGAAATGATCCTCGGCGAAGCTCTGCTCAAGTTCTGTCGCAGCCACCACCTCCAGAGAGTAGATCTAGGGCTCCTCCATCGTTTGGTGTCGAAAGAGATCCGGTAAGCCCTTTTTCAGATCTGATTTCCTTCAACCCGAGATCTAAAATGGCCATATCTTTCTAACCGTGAGGAATATGGGAAATCCGAGACCACCATCGCGTTCCTCTCGTCGAGACGAAGCCGTAGCCGTCAACCGCTCCTCCATAGCTGCCCGGACGCGCCCTCACTCGCCAGGAGAAGATCGGCCGATTCTCCACGCGCCGCCGCCGTCCGCCGGGAGCCGCCGCCGTCGCCGCCATCCGCCGGGAGCCGCCGCCGTCCGCCGCCACCCGGAGCCGCCGCCCGCCGCCGGAGCTCCGCTGCCGCCGACCACCGGAGCCACCGCCGGACCGCCGCCGAGTCAACTCGGTCGACCGGGTCATTGACCGGGTCGGGTGGGTTGACCGGGTCGGATCGTTGACCGGTTCGGTTGACCCGGTTCAATTCGGTTCAATCCAATTCTTGTCCGGTTTAGGTTAACCAGTTCAATTCCCAATTTCAATTCCAATTTCAATTTCAATTTCCGGTTTAGGTCGGTTAAGCTTGTTTGAGCTGGGTATTTTCAATCGATCATATCTAGCTCATCCTAAGCCCGATCTAAGCGATTCAAAAGCCTATCTCACTCGATTTCTCGTCCTCTTTCCAGATCTGATGTCCGTTCAGGCTGAGGAAGCTTCTAAATTACCGTTTTGCCCTCTTCTTTGGCTAAGGTGAGGACCGTTGGTGATCTACCTTACTCTATTCAATTCCGGGCGATAGTCCCTTGTTAATGTCGTCTTTCCTAGATAGTATAGGGATAGTAAAGCGCTGATGTGGTTGATTGTGGAACGTAGAATGCTAGGTTATCGCTGAGCCTGAAAACGTTGATTGTGTGTGATGGATATGATTGTTTAGAACTGTGTTAGGTCCCCCGAAAGGGTGTTTCTTGGCGGCTCGCTGATAGGTCAAGAATTAATCCCTATACTAAACTGCAAGTGAACAGCAATGTCAAAGTAGTATATAGGGTTATCGAATCCACAGGGACACTTGGTCTCAAGAGAATCAAACCGTAGGGAATGAATACTAGAAATAAGCAATGTGATTGTATTGAAAACAGTGCAAGAAAGTAAATCAGTAGCAGAGATTATTGGTTGTGAAAGCAAGTAATTAAAAGCGTCAAACCTAGGGTATTCTCAGGAAATCAGACTAGCAGACAGTTCATTCAGCAAGGATCTAATTAAGCACAGTTCTAGAACTCAAAACACAGATATAGAATTAACCAAATTCCTTTGCGATAATTCTCTAAGTCTAAGTGCAGCAAACCAAACTTCCGTTTGCGAGAACTAACAGATTAAACTAGCAATAAGTCCAAGTTTGATATGTTCACAATTATCCTAAACCAAACTTCCGTTTGCGCAAAGTTTAATTGCCCAATTTAATTAATTCTGGTTCCTAAACCCCACTTCCGTGACGTATTTAGCAACCTAAGATCTAGATTCTAATTGATCAGGTTAGAACTAGCTTTAAGCACAATTAAATTGAAGAACAGATATAGTTTGAATCCTTAACTGAAATTGAACAAGTCTAGCAAGTCATGAAATCCTATGTGAGAAACCCTAAGCCTAACTAGGAATCTACTCAGACATAGATAATGAAAACATGATCATATGATAAGTAAATTGCATAAAAGAATAAGAGTAAAAGGGGTTCGAAATCTTCTCCAAATACAGATGATGAATCAGGTTCAGATCAGCCCCCAAAAGCTCTAAAAATCCTCTGCTCTTAATTATGAAAGCCAACTATAAAGCGTATGTCAAAAACTTATAATAAAAACTCTAAAAACTCTATTATATAGGCATAATCTCGGATGGGGCTTCTGTGTAAATACTGGAACTATCTTGGGCTTCTTTGTAAATCTTCAATACTTGTCAAACCGACGTGTACGGCCCATCTCGCGACTGCATCGATCGATGCTTTGAGTGCAACGATCGACGCATGATCAATTATACGAACAGTGAGTTAAGCTCTCGGCCAAAACGTCCCAAAAGTCCCAAAATGCTCCAAATATCTCCAATTAGCTCCAATCCTGATTTAACCTGTAAAAGACTCTAAACAAAGACAAAAGACTCTAAAAACACAACTATATCATGGTATAAAGTGGGTAAAAACCATGATATATCAACTCCCCCACACTTAGCCTTTGCTTGCCCTCAAGCAAAACATAGAACTAAAACATGGTGAAGAGGTTTGAAAACTCTTCAGAAACTCATTTCATCTTAGAAGCTACAATACTCAGATTCCCCTTAGTAAACCACTGAAAGAATCAATCACAGGATATCAAGACCAACATGTACTTCCCCCGCACTTAGCAACTGTCCTAGGTAAACTCCACAATCACATTCAAGCATTCAAATTCTCCCTACTGACTTCTGCAAGTATTTAAGTGCGGTCTCACCTAAGGAGTATCGATCTAAAGGCACATGGATTCTTACCTAATCAGCTCTAGACCACCATACTATCTTTCTCTAGTCCCTTTCTTCTCTTTCCCTTCTTTAACAACTGATTTTTCCCACATTGGGTATCATTTTATTTTTTTTTATCAGTGTTCTTCCCGTTATGGGGTGTACTTTGGACACATTCCATGGATCACATGAGAGAAAATAGTGTTTGCTACCATTCCCATGACCACTTCGGAGTTACTAACTCATCCTCAGTTTATTATCTTTTTTTTTTTTTTACTTTATAGAAGGGGAGAAGGGGACTAAATAGGACAGGTTTACAGGCTGTGTCAGAACTAACAGGGAATCCGACATAAAGTATACCAAGCCCTTAGGTGAGAAAATCTAAGTCAGTATTAGGGGTGAAGTCAGTAAAGGATCCTCTGGTACCTGAAGTGATATGGGTGTTCCCAGTAGGTTGATCTGTGATGGGGTTTTCTAATAGTCAGAGATAGATCCTGCAACTTCATCCCAATGGTTACTTAAGTTCCTGCAAGTTTTGTAAATCTCCTCAGAAAATCATAGTTTCTTACTTAAACAATTTGGACTCAATAAAACAAAAATTTTTGAAAAACGGACTGACTCTTAAGAAAACAGAAAGATAAACGTCAGTAGCACCTCTCCCACACTTAAGACACACTGTCCCCAGTAGTGTCCAGCGAAGGATCGGTAAAAAAGAAAATAAAAAAAAAAAAAAAATTGAAAAGGTGAGTTTATGTCTGTCGGGTTACCTCTGTCGCACAGCATCGATCGGTGCATTAGATGCATCGACCGTTACTTGGCGACTTTCGTGTATGGTCGATCGTTGCTCAGGACCGCAACGATCGCTGCAATGCGATTTCTTTCGTGTTGTGACGATCGATGCAGAAATGCATCGATCGCTGCACTGCGATTTAATCCGAGACCTGCAAACATGACTGCACCAGAAACAAAAAACAAACGTAAAATCCTAACAAAAACACCAAAAATTAAAAAGAAAAACACTAGTACCTATCGGTGGGTTGCCTCCCACCCAGCGCTTGTTTAAGGTCAATAGCTTGACCGGACGGATGGGAATTTTCAAGCGGAGGGGGCATGATCCAGGGGCAAAATCTGTCCTCTGGGAATCTCAGTCTTAGCCCAATAGTGTTTTACCCTCTGCCCATTTACAGCAAATTCATTACCTTCCTTGCCTATCAGTATGACAGCTCCATATGGACGCACCTCCTTTATTGTGTAGGGACCGGACCATCTTGATTTCAGCTTTCCTGGAAACAAATGCAGACGAGAATTGTATAGGAGTACCTGGTCATTAGGCTCAAACCGCCTAGAAACAATCTTTTTGTCATGATAAGCCTTAGTCCTCTCCTTATACAGCTTTGAGTTCTCATAGGCAAGATGCCTAATTTCATCCAACTCATTAAGCTGTATCAATCTTCTTTCTGCAGCTGATTTAAGGTCGAAGTTCATCTGCTTTACAGCCCATGCTGCTTTGTGCTCAAGTTCCACAGGCAGATGGCATGCTTTTCCATACAACAAGTGAAATGGAGTAGTCCCCAATGGTGTTTTGAATGCAGTCCTGTAAGCCCATAAAGCATCATCAAGCTTAGCTGCCCAATCTTTCCTTGTCTTCCCAACTGTCTTCTCCAAGATCTCCTTGATTTGTCTGTTAGAAACTTCTACCTGTCCACTAGTCTGCGGGTGATAAGGAGTAGCAACTCGGTGATGCACTCCATGCTTCTTCAAGAGTTTCTCAAAAACCTTATTAATAAAGTGAGATCCTCCATCACTAATTACTATCCGAGGTACTCCAAATCTAGGGAATATGATGGATTTAAACAGCTTAATGACTACTGAAGAGTCATTGGTTGGACTGGCTATTGCTTCTACCCACTTGGATACATAATCCACAGCAACTAATATGAACTTATTCCCATAAGATGAGGGAAAGGGACCCATAAAATCTATGCCCCAGCAATCAAAAACCTCTACTTCAAGAATGAAATTCTGAGGCATCTCATGCTTCCTGCTGATTTTCCCTCTTCTCTGACAGGCATCACAATGAGAAATAAAGGAATGAGTATCAGCAAACATTGTAGGCCACCAGAAACCTGCTTGCAAAACTTTAGACACAGTCTTGAAGGTAGCAAAATGTCCTGCATAATCTGATCCGTGACAATGGAATAGGATATCTGGAACCTCTGTCTCAGCGACACATCTTCTATAAAGGCCATCCGAACAATGCTTATATAGGTAAGGTTCATCCCAATAGTACCTCCTAAGTTCTCTGAAGAACCTCTTCTTTTCGTACCCTTTTAGATTATCTGGTTCAGTCTCTGCAGCAAGGTAATTTGCTATGTCTGCATACCATGGTCGATCATTTGTTGAGACAGCATAAATCTCAAATTCATGCTTTCCAATTCGCACCGTGAAGGTCTCTGTGTCTGCGTCCGTGCTGCAACGATCGTCACAATCAGGTGAATCGATCGTTACTGTCTCGATAGATGCATCGATCGACGCTGAAGTTGCATCGATCGACGCAATGCGATTAATCCGACAGTTTTGCAGATTTCTGTCAAAATCTGTCTCACACATTGTCCCGACCATATTGACGTTTTCTTCAGGCAAATAGTCATTAATTGGCACGTCTTCCTCTACTAGCATCCTTGAAAGATGGTCAGCAACTCCATTCTCAACCCCTTTCTTATCTCTTACTTCAATATCAAACTCTTGAAGCAACAAGATCCATCTCAACAGTCTTGGCTTTGCATCCTTCTTCTGCATTAAATACTTCAGGGCTGAATGATCAGTGTGTACAATTACCTTGGAGCCTACAAGGTAAGAGCGAAATTTCTCGAATGCAAAGACAACTGCCAACAACTCCTTCTCCGTAGTGGCATAGTTCCTTTGTGCATCATCCAGTGTCCTACTGGCATAATAGATAGCATGAAGCTTTCTATTTCTCCTCTGTCCAAGAACAGCTCCTACAGCATAATCACTTGCATCACACATCACTTCGAAAGGCAAATCCCAATCTGGTGGATGAACAATGGGAGCGCTCACTAATGCCTGTTTGATCTGTTCGAAAGCAGTCTGACAATCTGCAGTGAACTCAAATTTGGTATCCTTACACAACAGAGCAGTTAGCGGCCTAGCAATCTTGCTGAAATCCTTGATGAATCGTCTATAGAAGCCAGCATGTCCAAGAAAGCTTCTAATAGACTTAACAGAATCAGGTGCCCGCAGGCTGGTCATTACCTCAATTTTGGCGCGGTCCACCTCTATTCCAGCCTCTGACACTTTATGTCCAAGAACAATGCCATCTTTAACCATGAAATGACATTTTTCCCAGTTGAGGACTAAGTGTTTCTCTTCGCATCTTGTCAGAACCTTGCACAAGTTATCTAAGCACTCATTATAGGATGATCCATATACTGAGAAATCATCCATAAATACCTCCATAAAATCCTCAATCATGTCTGTGAATATGGACATCATACATCTCTGGAAAGTGGCCGGTGCGTTGCAGAGTCCAAAAGGCATCCTACGGTAAGCGAATGTCCCATATGGACAAGTGAAAGTGGTCTTCCCCTGATCCTCTGGATGGATGGGAATCTGAAAGAAACCTGAGTAGCCATCTAAGAAGCAGTAGTAGGGATGATTTGCTAACCTTTCGAGCATCTGATCAATAAAGGGCAAAGGAAAGTGATCTTTCCTGGTAGCAGCATTAAGCTTCCTGTAATCTATGCACATCCTGTGTCCTGTCACAGTCCTAGTAGGTATCAACTCGTTCTTCTCATTCTTCACAACTGTAACACCGCCCTTTTTTGGCACTACATGTACTGGACTCACCCAATCACTGTCAGAGATAGGATATATGATCCCAGCATCAAGGAGTTTCATAATCTCCTTCTTTACTACTTCTTGCAGATTAGGATTAAGTCTCCTCTGATGTTCGATCGATGTCTTGGACTCGTCCTCAAGATGTATCCGATGCATGCACAGCTCCGGTGAGATACCTGAAATATCATTAAGGGAATAGCCAAGAGCCTTGCGATGCTTGCGCAGCTTGCTTAGCAGTAAAGTGAGCTCTGCGTTGTTTAAACTAGCATTAACAATCACTGGATAAGTTGAATTCGGTCCAAGAAACGCGTACCTTAGCCCGGATGGAAGTTGTTTCAGATCTATTTTCGGAGCTTTTTCCTCTGCCCAGTCTAGGTCGTCGTGCAACGATCGTTGCTTAGTTGGTATCGATCGTTGCAGTCCCGCGTCAGATACTTCGACCTGCATTGCAACCTCGATAGAATCCATCAATCTTGTGTAGCACATTGCAGGCTCGTCCTGTAGGTATTCCAACTCCAAAATAGAACTCAGTAAGGCTCTTTCTAGTGGGTCCTCAGCATGTGATTGGTGGAAGTACTCTGCAGCCAAATCACCCAATGTGTCCACATAGAAGGTCTGCCCGTCTATGGTTGGTCTCTTTACCAGCTTGTTCATGTCAAAACTCATCTTCAGATCAACCACATTCAGAATTATCTTACCTCCTTGACAGTCAATCATCGCACCAGCTGTTGCTAAGAAAGACCTGCCTAGAATTAATGGGTCTTTTGGCTCCTGTCCATATTGTAGAACCACAAAGTCAGTTGGGATCACACACTTGCCAACTGTTATAGGCACATCCTCTATTACTCCTTCAGGAATCCTGACTGATCTGTCTGCCAAAACTAGCGATATCCTAGTTGGTATAAAGTCTGTCATCCCTAGTCTTTTAGCAACCGAGAGGGGCATTAGATTTACACTGGAGCCAAGATCACATAGGGACCTTTCGAACCTCTCCTTGTAGATAGCACAATCTAATACGAAGCTGCCTGGATCTTTCAATTTCTCTGGGATTCTACCTTGAACCACTGCACTACATACCTCATTGAGCATCATTATGCTTTCTTCATCAGACCATTTACCAGAAATTGCATCCTTAAGGCATCTCTTCATCATGGGAGAAGTTTCAATAGAATCCAACAAGGGTACTTCAACCTTTACCTTTTTTATGAACTCCTTCCATTTTGCATATTGCCGATCATTCCTAGCTTTTCTGGGGTTCTTGGGATAAGGTATCTTAGGCTTGTATACCCTTTCAGCCGCCGGTTTTGGGTTTTCAGTACCCGAACTTTCTGTAGTTACCTTGTGTCGATCGTTGCCTTTGTTGCACCGATCGATGCTAGGCGACTTCGTTACGATCTCCGGTTCCTTGGTTTCGCTTGGCAACGATCGTTGCTTGGATGCATCGATCGATGCGCGGCGAATATCGCGTATCTCGTCTTCCAACTCTTCAATTTCTACGAGTTCCTCAACACTTAACTGCTTTTTCTGGCCAGATGACAGCTCTTTACCACTTCTTAATGTCACGGCATTGCACTGGTATTTAGGATTGACATCAGTCCTTCCCGGGAGATATCCCTCTTCTCTCTGAGCATGCCCACCAGTTCTTGCAACCCTTGCATCTAGCTCTTTTATGTGCGTGTTCAAACCTTCAAACTTCCCATTCAGCTCCCTGTAGATTGTATCCATCTTTGCGTCAGAATCTGCTGCGTATTTAGTTTGATTCTCCATCAGCTGTCTTAGCATCATCTCTATCTTACTATCAGGCTCACTGGCTTTCTTAAAATCACTCTGCTGAACTCCATTTGAAAATCTGTTTCCCTGTTGATTTCTAAATCTACTGCCTTGGAAACCAGAACCTCCCATGTAATTCACTTCTTCTTCCTGAGTGTCCTCCTCAGTCTGAATTACCTCTACATTTTGGGCAGAGTGGACAACTCTTTTACTTGTCAAGAGGTTGTAGACTGTGTCTAGCCTAGATCTAATCTCAGTCATGTTAGAATCCTCTATGCTTCCACCGGATTTCTTCCTTATCTCATCCATAGATTTGCAACTGTAGCTGCCAATCAGGTTCTCTATCAACTGCTTAGCTTGTGTAGGAGTCCTGGTGTTGAAGTTAGCATTGCTGGAATTATCCAGCGCAGTCTGATAAGGAAGATCTATTCCTCTGAAGAAAATACCAATCAGCTGTACTTCTGTGAATCCATGGTGTGGACAATCACGCTGATATTGCTTAAATCTCATCCAGGCGGTTGTCAAAGGCTCCACAGCTCCTTGGGAAAAAGTGAGTATGTCCTGTCTGGACTGATCTGAGCGCGCAGCATCGTAGAAGTGGCGCAGGAACTCACTCTTTAAGGCTGCCCAAGTAGTATACTGACCAGGTGCCAGTTGTCTCAGCCATGAACTAGCGTCTCCAGCAAGACTGTGCGGAAATAGCTTAAGGAACAGATAATCCGGGCATACTCCTTCATACTTCATGCCAGTGACTATGTCCTCAAACTTGTCAATGTGATCCATAGGCTGCTCTGATTGAAGACCATGAAAAGCAATCTGCCTCATCAGTTGGTAGTAGATGGTCTTTACCTCAAAATCATTCCTCTCGAAGGCAGGAAGCACTAGAGCTGCTCGGTTTGCATGAAACTCATCGGGTCTATTGTAATCAGCTAGTGTCCTCTCATGAACTACCATCTCTCTACCTTGAGCTTGCCCTGGCGGTCGTAGCTCAGGTTCAGGGGGATCAGGGATGACATTCCCTTCAGCATCAACCCGATGCCCAGCAGCATTGTACGGGTTGTTATCTTGGTCCCTCAGGGTACCTTCAGCATCTGGTATCAAGATCAAACGTTCTCGAACCATTCTCTCTCTCTTTTTTTCTTCTGATGGTCCTCTCTAGACGTCCAAGTTCCTCTAGGTTGAGATTAACTAAGCTCGAGTTCGGATTACTTCGAGTGTTCTGCGTTGGCATAAACTGTCTGTAATCGTCCAGCAACGATCGATGCTATCAGTGCAACGATCGATTCAATCTCAAATCGCTCAGCAACGATCGATGCAAGGGTGCAACGATCGACGCAAGGCGAAATTCGTACCTGCGACAGAGAGAAACAGAGAAAAAGTTAGCAAAATAATAAAAAAAAACGAAAAACAAAAACGAAAATCGAAAAATTTCTAGTAAAACCCTAAGTTCGGTCCTATCGAAGACTCAAAGAGTCCCCGGCAACGGCGCCAAAAACTTGATAGGTCAAGAATTAATCCCTATACTAAACTGCAAGTGAACAGCAATGTCAAAGTAGTATATAGGGTTATCGAATCCACAGGGACACTTGGTCTCAAGAGAATCAAACCGTAGGGAATGAATACTAGAAATAAGCAATGTGATTGTATTGAAAACAGTGCAAGAAAGTAAATCAGTAGCAGAGATTATTGGTTGTGAAAGCAAGTAATTAAAAGCGTCAAACCTAGGGTATTCTCAGGAAATCAGACTAGCAGACAGTTCATTCAGCAAGGATCTAATTAAGCACAGTTCTAGAACTCAAAACACAGATATAGAATTAACCAAATTCCTTTGCGATAATTCTCTAAGTCTAAGTGCAGCAAACCAAACTTCCGTTTGCGAGAACTAACAGATTAAACTAGCAATAAGTCCAAGTTTGATATGTTCACAATTATCCTAAACCAAACTTCCGTTTGCGCAAAGTTTAATTGCCCAATTTA
Source organism: Orychophragmus violaceus (assembly GCA_030180135.1). Lineage (NCBI taxonomy): Eukaryota > Viridiplantae > Streptophyta > Magnoliopsida > Brassicales > Brassicaceae > Orychophragmus > Orychophragmus violaceus. The sequence goes on along the minus strand of CM058234.1, from coordinate 62,071,295 downwards.
ATTAATTCTGGTTCCTAAACCCCACTTCCGTGACGTATTTAGCAACCTAAGATCTAGATTCTAATTGATCAGGTTAGAACTAGCTTTAAGCACAATTAAATTGAAGAACAGATATAGTTTGAATCCTTAACTGAAATTGAACAAGTCTAGCAAGTCATGAAATCCTATGTGAGAAACCCTAAGCCTAACTAGGAATCTACTCAGACATAGATAATGAAAACATGATCATATGATAAGTAAATTGCATAAAAGAATAAGAGTAAAAGGGGTTCGAAATCTTCTCCAAATACAGATGATGAATCAGGTTCAGATCAGCCCCCAAAAGCTCTAAAAATCCTCTGCTCTTAATTATGAAAGCCAACTATAAAGCGTATGTCAAAAACTTATAATAAAAACTCTAAAAACTCTATTATATAGGCATAATCTCGGATGGGGCTTCTGTGTAAATACTGGAACTATCTTGGGCTTCTTTGTAAATCTTCAATACTTGTCAAACCGACGTGTACGGCCCAACTCGCGACTGCATCGATCGATGCTTTGAGTGCAACGATCGACGCATGATCAATTATACGAACAGTGAGTTAAGCTCTCGGCCAAAACGTCCCAAAAGTCCCAAAATGCTCCAAATATCTCCAATTAGCTCCAATCCTGATTTAACCTGTAAAAGACTCTAAACAAAGACAAAAGACTCTAAAAACACAACTATATCATGGTATAAAGTGGGTAAAAACCATGATATATCACTCGCGTATAACGAGTTTTGGTACGCGACCCTTGTATCGTCGGAAGGGAGGTCTTGGCGAGCCTCCCCAAGTTTACCGTGCCTTCGGGCCGACGTGGAAGTGATACTGGGTGGGCCGGTTGTGTGAGCCTTCAGGCTAGAGAGGGGTTCACGAGTGCGAAAGCGCGAGTGGATGTAGTTTGCGTGGTGAAAGCCTTCGGGCCTGTTTGCAAGGTGATATTAGCTTAGGACTTGTGATTCGTAGTTGTGTGGTGTAAGCGGGATAACGGACTCCCTAAGTCCGTCCTCACTGGGTGATTGTGTTTGAAACAATTACTCAGGCCTCCTTTTCCTTTTCCCTTCTTTTTCCCTCGCAGGTCCGGATGAAGGATTGACCGATCGAGTGACGTTATTGGTGGATTTGAATACGAAGGAAGCGCCGGGTCCTGGGACAATTTGAGATGGCGTCCCGGTTGGACCATCTTCGGTTCAACGGGCGTCCTAATGCCGCGTCTCCGGTTATGCCGGGAGACGGGTGTTACAAATACAAACGGGAAAGAGCATTGTAACAAATTGGTGACCAAATGTTATACTTTTTTTTGATATCATGCCAGTTTCTGAATAATAAGAACGGAAGCGGAAGCGTACCTTTTGGATCTATGGTTGATGATAATGAATATGTACGTTATGGCTCTTCCACGACAGACCCAGAAAAGCCGTAGTTCTCTGTTGATGGGATGCAGAGAGTTTTTCTGTATTTCTCGTTAGGGTTGCCGAGGGGACCATAACATTCTATTTATATAGAAATAATTTCTAATTCTGCCCTTCATCAAATTAGAAATTACACAAAGTATCCACACATTAATTTTCCATAACACTTATGCCCCATAGTCATTTATTCTTTACCAAAGTGACCACATAAATTTTGACTCTTTAATATAATGACCCTAACACATTAATAATACATGTGTGATCCCAAAATGATCCTTACAATCTCCCACTGGGTCGCATATGTATTCCGAAAATGTGATAGACTTTATGAGCTCAAAATTGTCATTATATAGCAGGCATAAACAATCTCGTCCATTAACTATACAAACATAGGATCATGGCGGCATTCGTTATAGTAACAAGATAACTAAACCTTCCATGATCACTGAAGTCTATATAGTCAAATGACATAGATCAATTATGAAAAGTGGGGCATGAAAATCATATGAAAAGTGATCAACACATATCGATTTTCAACTGGTCCTACTTTAGTTGAGATCTCTTAACTTTATCGTACAAAGAGTAAACCTTAAACTTTATTCTGATCAGAAAATGTGCTTAACACAACTTTAACATAGAACCCAAAACAAAATGACAAACTCCCACTAAACCGAACGATCCTCAAACTCTGAAACACCCATTCGAGTAGTATGCTCATGAAAGACTTTCGGTGTAATATCTTTTGTAAGAGGATCTGCTATCATGGAGTTTGTCCCTAAGTGTTCTATGGAAATCTCTCCACTTTGTACCCTTTCTTGAACAACAACAAAATTTATTTCAATGAACTTGCATTTTGTTGCACTCCTATTCTTGTTGGAATACAACATAACTGATCTATTGTCACAATATAACTTTATTGGTCTTTCGATCCCTTCCAGAATTCGAAGTCCGATGACAAAAATCCTCAGCAAAAGTCCTTGATCGGATGCTTCATAAATTGCCACGAATTTTTCTGCCATTGTGGATGAAACTACGAGTGATTGTTTTGCAATACGCCAAGCAATCGCTCCACCGGCCAACAGAAAAACATAGCCTGAAGAGGACTTTTTACTATCTTTGCATCCGCCAAAATCAGAATCAGAATACCCAATGATCTCCAAATTATCCGATTTCTGATATGTGAGCATATAGTCCTTTGTTCTCTGCAGGTACCTCATGACCCTTTTGGCTGCTTTCCAATGGTCCATACCTGGATTACTTAAGTATCTGCCCAAAACTCCAAAAATGTACGCAATATCCGGACGCGTACAAACTTGAGCATACATCAGACTCCCTACTGTTGATGCATAAGGGATCTTTCGCATCTCCTGAATTTCTAATTTTCCTTTAGGGCATTGGTCGAGACAAAACTTGTCTCCTTTAGCGACTGGGGTGTCACATGGTTTGCATTCTTGCATGCCAAATTTCTTGAGTACTTTATCGATATAGCTCTTTTGTGACAATCCAAGAATTCCACGAGATCTATCTCGGTGAATCTGGATTCCTAATGCAAAAGATGCTTCACCAAGATCTTTCATGTCAAAATGACCCTTAAGAAATTTCTTGGTCTCATGCAACATGGCTATATCGCTAGTGTCTATTAGTATGTCATCAACATACAAAAGCAAGAAAATGCACTTACTCCCACTGAACTTATGATACACACAATCTTCGACTATATTCACCTCAAAACCAAAGGAGATGATTACCTCATGAAATTTGTGGCACCATTGACGAGAAGCTTGTTTTAGCCCAGAAATGGATTTATTTAACTTGCAAACCATTTTCTTTGAATCACCAAATACAAAGTTTTCTGGTTGCTCCATATAGATTGTCTCATCAATGTTTCCATTGAGAAACACTGTCTTAACATCCATCTGATGAAGCTCTTAAGTTATAATGTGCAACAAAAGCCATGATTGTTCTAAAAGAATCCTTTGATGAAACTGGAGAAAAGGTTTCTTTGTAGTCAATCCCTTCTTTCTGAGTATATCCTTTAGCCACTAGACGAGCCTTATACCTCTCCACATTACCACTCGAGTCCAATTTGGTCTTAAATATCCATTTGCAACAAATTGGTCTCTTTCCTTCTGGTAATTGGACAAGGTCCCAAACTTTATTGTCTAGCATTGACTGATACTCTTCTTGAGCAGCTTTGATCCACTTATCTGAATTGGAACAACCCATAGCCTCACGGAAGTTGATAGGATCATCTTCCAATTGGGTTTGATTTTCCTCTTGTTCCATAAGAAATACTATATAATCATCCGAAATAGCACTTCTTCTTTCTCTGGTGGATCGCCGCAAAGGCACTTGTTCTTGATGCATCGGTTCTTGAGGATTTTGAATTTGACTTTCATGTTCGATATGATCGTCATCTTGATTTGGAGGAAGAGCTTCAATATCAACTTGAGGTTCCAAATTTGCTTTATCAAAAGCAACTATATGAATCGGTATTGAAACTTGATCCGATTCTTCCTCAAAGATGATGTCTCTAACTTCATTTCTCCCCCCAAATTCAATATCCTCAAAAACGTAGTAGTTCCTGTCTCAAAAGTGTTATTTTGTGTGGGATCATAAAACCTATACCCCCGAGATCGTTCTGAATAACCAATAAAGTAACTGCTCACAGTTCTAGAGTCCAATATCTTTCATATGGCTTATAAGACCTAGCCTCAGCTGGACATCCTCAAATGTGAAAATGCGTTAAACTTGGTTTTCGGCCAGTCCAAAGCTCATAAGGTGTTATTTCAGTTGCTTTAGTTGGTAATCAATTAAGAATGTAGACTGCAGTCTTTAGTGCCTCTCCCTAGAGTGATTCTGGTAAGGTGGAATGACAAATCATACTCCTTACCATGTCCTTAAGAGTGCGGTTACGTCTTTCAGATACACCATTCATACTGGGAGACCCATGCATAGTGTACTGTGGGACAATTCCACACTTCTCTAGGTATCTGGCAAATGGCCCTGAACGTTGTTCACCTGAACCATCATATCGACCGTAGTATTCACCACCACGATCAGATCTGACAAACTTTATTTTTCGCTTAAGTTGGTTCTCAACCTCAGCCTTAAACTTTTTGAACACGTCCAAAGACTGACTTTTCATGAATAAGAAACAAGTATGCATAACGAGAGTATTGATCTATGAAAGATATAAAGTATTGTTGACCATTCCAAGATGCCGTAGGGAAAGGTCCAAAAATATATGTATGTATCAACTCAAGGACTTCTTTAGCTCTGTATGCACCTAATTTCTTATGTTTGGTATGTTTTCCTTTAATGCAATCCACACAGACATCACAATTTGTGAAATCAACATAACTCAATGTACCATCTGACACAAGTCGCTCAATTCTATTTCTAGAAATGTGACCTAGGCGCTTGTGCCACAGAGTTCCTGAATTTGCATTTTCGAATTTACGTTTAGTACCCCTTGATTCAACACTTAAATTCTCATCAAGAGAAGTTATAGTGTCAAGCATATAAAGATTGTGATTTTCCAAAAGTGTACCAGTTCCAATTAAAATTGAATTCAAAGACAAGGTAATTTTTCCATTCCCAGTTAGACAAGAAAAACCAGATTTGTCCAAGTAAGGAACAGAAACCAAGTTTCGTCTAAAAGACGGTGCAACAAAAGTGTCTTTCAAATCCAAATAATGACTGGTACAAAATAACAATCTAAAATGCGCAATTGCCTCCACATCCACCGGAATCCCATTAGCCATATGAATTCGTCTTTCAGCATCAGTTGGTATTCGGTAGCTCAGGCAACCGTGAAGCGAAACACTGATGTTAGTAGTTGCACCTGAGTCTAACTACCAAGTGTTTATGGGTACTTCAACTAAGTTCACTTCAGAACAGACCATAGCAAGGAACATACCTTTCTTCCCACGCCATGCATGGTACTTTTGGCAGTCCTTCTTCATGTGTCCATCTTTCCTGCAAAAGAAGCAAGTATTTTCAACCTTAGTCTGCTTCTTTTGAGTTGGACCCTTAGCAGCCTCATTGTTAACAACCTCAATTTTTCTTCTTTTACCCTGAGCCTTAGAGGTGTTTGCCATATGAACACTTTCTGTCCTTTGTTGTTTCATCATATCCTCCTCATGCACATAAAACGAAATGAGCTCATTAAGAGACCATTTCTCCTTCTGTTAGTTGTAACTGGATTTCAATTGATTGAATTGAGGAGGCAAAGAATTCAAGACAAAGAAGATGAACACTTCTTCTGGAGGCTCAGTCTTGAGTGTCTTAAGTTTTGAAACAATGTTGGACATGTCCAAAATGTACTCCCTTATGTTTCCATTGCCGTGATACCTCATGGTACTAAAACGATGCAGAAGCGTACTTATTTCTGCTTTATAGCTCTTTGCAAACCGCAAGTCCATTTCAGCAAGGAACTATTTTAGATCATTGATCTCCTCATCACCTCTAAAGGTTTCTGGAATGGAAACCTTAATGATCATTAAACCAATGCGATTAGAACATTCCCACTTCTCATAAATTGCAATATACTCAGCAGAGCTGGTATCCGTAGGAGAAGTAGGTTGTTCTATCCTTAGCGCAAGGTCAAGATCCATATACCCAAGCACAATCTTAACTTTTACTTTTCCATTCTTTGTAATTGGAACCAGTAAGAGTTGGAATTGATCCTAAGTTGGCAGATACTGTAGTGAAAGTTTCTAAAACGTAAAGAGAACAATCCTTAATTACTCACTTTTTGAACCAAATCAATAATAAAATATAAGAGAATGCACAATTCATCTCAAGATACCAAGTGCAACATTAATATCAAGTCTTTGGACAGTAATATTAACTGCTAGCAGTACTCTTGTTGTAATAATCAAACATTGACAATAATGCATGATAAACAATAAACCTGTCTTTGGATCGATTTATTATTCACATGGTTATTCCTTATAATCGTCACATGTTTATTATCACATGTATGTATATATTTCGGCCAAATATAAATCTACCTTTGGGTCGATTTAAATTTGCATGAAAATATATATATAACATTTAATATTATTCATGAAAAAATATCCACAAAAGAGGTTACTTTGGCAACATCTTGTATCAATTAATCCAATACAAAATATTAAACGTGTGCAATCAAATTTTCTTAATTGATTTATAATATTTAATTTTATTCTTGCTCAGACGTTTAAATAAAACCCTGGGATTCCATATGCAAGAAATTGTTAATGGCAGAATGGTTTAAAACAATCAGGAATAGCCACGCCTAAATAACGCAACCTGGGTTCGAATCCCTGGTCTTGCGTTTTTGTTTTGATTAAAAAACGTATTGGGCTTTAATGCACCTCTGTCCAAAAACGACCCGAATTTAAAATGATTTGGACTTTAATGCAAACGATTTTGACTTTAATGGCACTTAATGAAACGAAAGATGTTACATTTCCGTTATTGAAAGGAACGTAACGTTTCTGTACTGTAACCCTTCTTTTTTTCCCGAAAATTTCCAAATTCTCCACAAAATTTCCAAACTTCATGAAATTTCTATGATAACCAAAACGTTCTTGCAAGCTTTTCTTTAGATTAAAAACCAAACAACTAATTAACCACAGATCACAGAATACAGATTAATCTCTAAACTTTAACAGAAATTTAGATTCAATAATATGAAAAACTTCAACATATTATTAAATCCGAATTTCATTCACAAAAAAAATACTAGATTATCAAACAGAAACTAGACAAGATTGCTCTGATACCAATTGTTATACTTAATTTGATCTCATGCCAGTTTCTGAATAATAAGAACGGAAGCGTACCTTTTGGATCTATGGTTGATGATAATGAATATGTCCGTTATGGCTCTTCCACGGCAGACCCAGAAAAGCCGTAGTTCTCTGTTGATGGGATGCAGAGAGTTTTTCTGTATTTCTCGTTAGCGTTGCCGAGGGGACCATAACATTCTATTTATATAGAAATAATTTCTAATTCTGCCCTTCATCAAATTAGAAATTACACAAAGTATTCATACATTAATTTTCCATAACACTTATGCCCCATAGTCCTTTATTCTTTACCAAAGTGACCACATAAGTTTTGACTCTTTAATATAATGACCCTAACACATTAATAATACATGTGTGACCCAAAATGATCCTTACACCAAGCAGTAGAGAACATGAGGGAAAACACAAACAGAAGCAAGAAAGGAGACCTCATCAAGTTAGCGGGACTTTTTAATACAGCAACATGACGAACAAACAAACCAACTTGAAAACCTTTAAAAAAAAAACACATGCCTTTAGAGGGGCCTACTTTCATGAAAAAACAAAAGCCACCATATAATATCCAAGGATTTCATTGTCAACATGCAAGTAAATATTGTAACACATCAGACTCATTTACGTACAACAGATTATGGAATCAACAATTAATGTAAACTTAGGCGGCCCAAAATAGTAGATATATACGTAGAATACCATCGATATAAATATATATATAACGGCAGCTGGACAGTAGATCGGAACTACAACAAAATGCCCACGTCCGAGAATAAAAACAGCATTTAATGCCCACTCACAGAAAGAATGACAATTAAAATGCATTAATAAAGATTTAAGACACCGTAACAGCCATGAAAACGACACTATAAAAAGCATATAGCCAACCCACAAGAGATCATCCCCATACGACCCAAAAGCAATAGCAATGCCAGTGAACTACCCTTTATCACGCCAAGAAGCTCTACCTAAAGATTTACTCGGTGATGTAATCTCAAGAGTCGCTACCGTCTCACGCACCACCGTCCGCTATGCGATGGAAGCATCCCCATTACTGGCCGCAGCTGCACAAGACTACAGGGTCCACAATAGTCTCAACTTAAAGCTCCTAGGTGTGCATCCGTTGTCCGCAATGAATAGATACAACGACCTATGTGACAACAACCCCCGCGAAACGCGGGAACCCTTAGACCATGTGCATTAGTGAACCTCCTCTTGGGGGTTCTTAAATATATTTTATTATTAATTTGTTTTTTTTTTTTTTTGCAGTTGGGAAAAAAAACAAAAATCAAAAAAGAAAAAAGATCCAATCATGGGTTGCCACGTCGCATGAACAGTGACGAATCCGGTTTGTGGTGCGCAACGAGGGTGTTGCGCTCTATGAGAGTGGCTGAATTGTAACATACTGGTTTGTGGTATATGTGGGCATGAACAGTGACGAACCCAGCTCTTAAAAGCTCTTAATTAAGAGCCGGCTCTTAACTATTCTGTTAAAATATTATTATTTCATTTTACTGTTTATAAGAAATTGTGCTAAAATCCCTTTAAGAACTCCTAATGCACATGCTCTTAGTATATTCTATAATAAATTTAGATTATAATTAATATATAAACAAATAAAAACAAATAATATTATATACATATATATATATATATATACATATATATATGTACCTCTCGATCGGAGGATGAGCCGGGAAGGAGGAAGCGCAGGAGGAAGCTCGGGCTGGAGGGAGACATGCTAGAGGAAGCTCGCGGCGGAGGAATCTGCTCGCGCGTAGAGGAAGAGTCGGATCCGAGGGAGGGGAGCGCCGGAGAGAGGTAGGCACGCCGGAGAGGGGAGGACGACGCCGCTGGTGGAGGAAGGGAGGCCGCCGGTGGTGGAAGCGTAGAGGAAGATTTTTGGAAAAAGAGAACGAAGATGGATAGATTAATTAGGAAGAAGAAGAAGAATGAGTTTTAAAGGATTAAATTTAATATAATTGAATACTAGGTGGGGCCGCACTCTGTGCGGACATAATATTTTGTTAGAGTAAATAAATTTGGAAGTTTATTTTCATTATGAAATATTTTAGATTCATGAGATTTAGATTTGTTGATTTACTTTTTAGAACGATTTATGCTTCTTCTTCTTCTTCTTCTTCTTCTTCTTCTTCTTCTTCTTCTTCTTCTTCTTCTTCTTCTTCTTCTTCTTCCGCTTCTTCTTCCTGTTCCTCTTCCTCTTCCTCTTCCTCTTTAATATTAAGTTGATAAGTGGAGTGACTAATATACCTTATATATTAGTAAGATCCTTTTTGTAATAGCCCAAATCCCATAGCACAAAAGTTTTTTTTTAAAGAAAGAGAAAAGCCCAGCCCATTAGCCAAGCCCGTTTTCCTTTTTCCAAAACCCTAGCCTCTACCTATAAATACCAGCTCCCTAGCCTCCTAAAACCTATTTCTTCCCTCTGCTGCGGAGCTCTGTCGGAGTGTGGAGTTGACCAAAGCCATATGAGCTACTATTCACGTTTCCGAGATTCCCTTCGATCCAGGTAACCCTCGAATCCCGTAGATCTAAGTTTTCAAAACCCAAAACGTGTTTTCATTCGTTTTTCAAAAAATACCCAGAATCCCGAGAAACCGAGCACACCACCGTGACCGCCTCGCCGAGACGAAGCCGTAGCCGCCGAGCCGACCCCGACGCGCCGCCGCACGCGCCCACACGCGCCGGAGAGGAGCCGGGCGCGTGAGATCCACGCGCGCCGGAGCCACGCGCCGGAGAGGAGCCGGGCGCGTGAGATCCACGCGCGCCGGAGCCACGCGCCGACCACCGGAGCCACCCGCTGCCACCACGCGCCGCCGCCGTCGCCGACCGGAGCCGCCGCCAGTCGCCGGAGATTCGCCAGAGCGCAGCCGCCGTCCACCGCCGGAGCCGCCGTCGCCGGAAAAGCCGCCGCCGACCGTTGACCACCGGTCCGGTTCGGTTTAATTTCCAAATCAATTTCGATTTTGGTTTAAATCATTTTGTTCGGTTTAATCCGGTTTGCCCAATCCAATTCGATTTCGGTTTTCCCTTTGGTTTAATTTCAATTTCCGGTTTAATCCAAAACCAATTCCAATTCGATTTCAATCTGGTTCGATTTGGTTTATGTTTTGAACTTCCAACTTCCTTCGATCATAACTAGATCGTCTTAAACCCGAATTGAGTTATTCAAAAGCCTAAACCGCTTCTTTTTCGCCCTCTTTCCAGATCTGTCGTCCATTCGGTCTCATGAAGCCTCTAAATTACGAAAATGCCCTTCTTTGGCTAAGGTGAGGATCGGTTCTTGACCCTTGCTTGTCTATTCAATTCCGGACGATAGTCCTTAGTTAATACCGTCTTTCCTAGGTAGCGTAGGATAGTTGAGTACTCGATGTGATTGATTGTGGAATTTAGAATGCTAGGTTATCTCTTAAACCAAAAACGTTGTTTGTGTGTGATGGACTTGAAGGGTTTAGAACTATGGTAGGGCCCCCGAAAGGGTGTTGTTTGGCGGCTCGCGTACCGAGGGATTTTGGTTGAAAGGTACGTGACCCTTTAATCGTCGGAAGGGGGTTTTGGCGAGCCCCCCAAGTGGAATAAATTTGGGCGCCTGAGCCAATGGCGGGCTTCGGTTTCCCTGAGAATTGTTTGCGCTTCGGGCGGTAGTAGTCCTTCGGGACGTAGGTTGTGTGGTGAAAGCCTTCGGGTGATGATTGTTGATTGCAAGATGATATTGAAGGAATTTCTAGCAGTTCTAATCAGGATTAGCAACCCTAGGTATAAATTCCAAGCCTAGTATCTAAGGTTCATATAATTGAATCTATCAGATCTCGAGATTACCTGGTCATTTGCAACGGAAGTTTAGTAAGTAGTCGAGATTACGAAGCACCTCAAACGCTGTGCCTCTACTGGTATCCACACGCACACAAACTGAACAGGAGGGATTCTAGTTCCTATGGAGATCAAATCTCTTGAGAGGTTTCTTTTCTAGTTCTGGTGGCTGTGAATTAGGTTAAGTTTTAGTTTAGGTCGACCATATATCTTATATATGTCGACTTAAACCACGGCGGAATTAACCAACGATTAAACCGAATTAATCTGGTAATCCGCGAGTTGTGTCGATCGATACACTCTTTGTGTCGATCGACACTGCCCCAGAATGTTGATATCTAATGCATATTAAATATGCATTTACTAGATCATTACATTAATGATCAACCTCGTCTTTAACGTCCAGTTTTCTTAGGTGTGTGACCCTGTAGGATCATATAACACTAGCAATGAGTTCTCAACTCATTGATCATAAGTGGCTTCTAGCAAAGCGTTATGACTACCTAGTGTCATATGATTGTCTCATCTCGACAATACGACTTACACTCAGAGTGAGTACAATAGATTACAGGACATTCCCAACAATCTCCCACTTGTACTGGAATCATCTATTCCTTTAATCCCTTTGTAGCTATATCTCAATCTAGCACAAGGCAAGAACTGTGTCATCCTTATTAAGCTAGATCACGTTTATCGAATCCCGATTTGTACTGATAAAACAAACGACTGACAATCACCTCGTTTGAGCGCGGCCACGCATTTCCAGTATCAAATCTTCGATAGGCCCAGAGATATTTAACTCATGTTATATAGGAGGTACAAATCCCATCTTGTTCCATCCATGTCCCTATCATATCTCATGATACGCCTAATCAGTGTCTTTATAATCACCAGTTACAGTTGACGTTTGACAAAGTCAAGATGGACCAATCCATATGTAAGAAATCATGATGAACTCAGGTCTAAGGACTATACTCTATAGTCGTAATGAGAAGCTCTTATGACACTCATATAACATCTTGTAGAGTTCTCATTAACGGGTCATGTCCGATCATGTTTTCTCCAACACACATCTATGTGATTGACTTAATACTCTTATTAATGACTCCATGAAACATAGTCATCAGTCACCTCACATACTAGTCTCACGTGGTTGTTAATGTCCCACTTTAACAACCTCGACTAGGGACCATTATAATTAATGTCATTTATTGCTTATAGGGTTTCATGATCAAGTCACATACTTGATGACCTATAAAATGTCATAAACTACTTTGGGACTATTATTTAATAACACAGTTAAATAATGCTGAAACAATTTCATTAAAGCAACATAACCAAATTATGTTTTACGAACATCATGTCATAACTAAAAACCAAATATAACTCCCACTGAAAACAAGATCATATCTTAAGAAATCTAATGCCTACAGCTGCAGTATGAATCTCATGCTTAGGCCTTGGGAGGGGCTTGGTCAGTGGATCAGCAACATTCTCATCCGTCGGGACTCTGCTGATCTTCACATCTCCTCTATTCACAATATCACGGATAAGGTGATATCTCCTTTCTATGTGTTTGGATTTCTGGTGTGATCTAGGTTCCTTTGCTTGCGCAATGGCTCCATTGTTGTCACAATACAAAGCCACTGGCTCAGAAATGCTAGGAACCACACCAAGTTCAGTGACGAACTTCTTGATCCAAACAGCCTCCTTTGCCGCTTCAGAAGCAGCGAGGTACTCAGCTTCAGTCGTGGAATCTGCTACAGTGTCCTGCTTGGAACTCTTCCAGCTGACTGCACCGCCACTCAGGCAAAAGATGTAACCAGATTGCGATCGGAAATCATCTTTGTCTGTATGAAAACTTGCGTCTGTGTAACCACTTACTACCAGCTCTTCACTTCCTCCGTACACCAAGAATTTATCCTTAGTATTTCTCAAATACTTCAGAATATTCTTGACGGCTGTCCAGTGACTTTCACCTGGATCAGATTGGTATCTACTCGTCATGCTTAAAGCACAAGCAACATCTGGACGAGTACAGAGCATGGCATACATGATGGATCCCAATGCCGAGGCATAAGGAATCCGACTCATGCGTTCTCGCTCAGCAGGTGTCTCAGGACACTGCTTCTTGCTGAGACTTATGCCATAAGACATTGGTACGAAGCCCTTCTTGGAATCATGCATTCTGAACCTGTGTAAAACTTTATCGATATAAGTATCTTGACACAGTCCAATTAACTTGTTTAATCTATCTCTATAGATTCTTATTCCAAGAATATACGCGGCTTCTCCCATGTCTTTCATTGAAAAACAACTTCCGAGCCAAGCCTTAACAGACTGTAACAACGGAACGTCATTTCCGAGAAGAAGTATGTCATCTACATACAATACGAGAAATGCAATTGCGCTCCCACTAGTCTTCTTGTAAACACATGGTTCCTCTTCGTTCCTGATGAAGTCAAACTTTTTGACTGCTTCATCAAAACGAAGATTCCAACTCCGAGATGCTTGCTTCAATCCATAAATGGATCGATGAAGCTTGCATACTTTCCTAGCAGCATTAGGATCGATGAAACCTTCGGGTTGTGTCATGTACACATCCTCTTCCAGAATTCCATTAAGGAAAGCTGTTTTCACGTCCATCTGCCAGATCTCATAATCATAATGAGCGGCTGTTGCTAGGAGAATCCGAATAGATTTAAGCATGGCGACAGGGGAATAGGTTTCTTCATAGTCAATACCATGAATTTGTTTGAAACCTTTTGCCACCAGCCTTGCTTTATATATCTGAATGTTTCCATCCACATCAATTTTCTTCTTGAAAATCCATTTACACTCAATGGGTCTTGCACCATTGGGTAAATCAACCAAAGTCCATACTTGGTTCTGTGACATGGATCCCATTTCGGATTCAGCGGCTTTCAGCCACTTTTCGGAGTCAGGGCTCATCATCGCTTCTTCAAAATTTGCAGGCTCGTCACTGTCAATGATCAATAAATCATGACAATTGGTTACGAGAAATCCATATCTCTCGGGTTCGTGACGGATCCTTTCGGATCTGCGAATTTCAGGCTCCGCAGGCATGGTTTCTACAACTCTTTGTAGATCCAACTGCTGCTCTTCCTCAACGGGTTGAGCATTTTCCTGTGGTTCTCGAACTTCTTTGAGTTGTACTTTACTCCCACTGTTTCTCTTGGAAAGAAACTCTCTCTCAAGAAAGACACAGTTCCGAGCAACAAACATTTTGTTCTCGGATTGGTTGTAAAAGTAGTATGCCTTGGTTTCCTTAGGATAACCAACGAAGTAGCACTTATCAGATTTGGGTTCGAGCTTATCTGTAATTAATCGCTTAACATAAGCTTCACAACCCCAAATCTTCAGGAAAGACAAACTCGGAACATTTCCAGTCCACATCTCATGTGGTGTCTTTGCAACTGATTTTGACGGAACCCTATTAAGTGTAAACGCAGACGTTTCTAGAGCGTATCCCCAAAAGGATAATGGAAGAGTTGAGAGACTCATCATTGATCGAACCATATCTAATAAAGTTCGATTCCTCCTCTCGGACACCCCATTCCATTGTGGTGTTCCAGGAGGAGTGAGTTGCGAAACAATTCCACAATTTCTCAAATGATCACTGAATTCTTGGCTTAAGTATTCTCCTCCACGATCTGATCGAAGAGCCTTAATACTTTTGCCAAGTTGATTCTGTACTTCATTTTGGAATTCTTTGAACCTTTCAAAGGATTCCGACTTGTGTCTCATTAAATAGACATAGCCATATCTGCTGAAATCATCAGTGAAGGTAATGAAGTATCGAAAATTTCCTCTTGCGCTTGTGCTCATTGGGCCGCATACATCAGTATGTATAAGGCCCAGTAGGTCACTGGCCCTTTCATTTCGTTTGTTGAAAGGGGGCTTGGTCATTTTGCCCAGTAAACAAGATTCACATTTCTCACATGATTCATAATCAAATGAGCCTAGAAGCCCATCACTATGGAGCTTTTGGATCCTTTTCTCGTTTATGTGGCCCAAACGACAATGCCAAAGAAAAGTCTGATTCGTGTCATTTGATTTGAATCTCTTGGTGTTAATGTTATAGATTGGTGCACTTTGGTTTAAAACATAAAGCCCATTCTCTAATGGGTTTCTACCATAAAATATATCATTGTAATCAAAAGAACAACATTTATTCTTAATTGAAAACTGATATCCTTCCACATCCAAAACATGAATAGAAATAATATTTCTGCTTATAGCAGGTACATAGTAGCAATTATTAAGCTTTAAAACCAAACCAGAAGGTAAAGACAAGTTAAATGTTCCTACAACTAATGCAGCAACTCTTGATCCATTCCCCACGCGTAGGTCCACTTGTCCCTTTTCCAACGTCCTACTGTTGCTTAGGCCCTACATATTTGTACAAATATGAGCACCACAGCCGGTATCCAATACCCAAGAAGTAGAACCAGAAGTAGTAACATTTACTTCTATAACATAAATACTTGAAGATGAAGTCTCGAAAGTCTTCTTCTTCTTCTTTTCTTCCAAGAATTTGTTGCAGTTTCTCTTCCAATGTCCAAGCTCTTTACAGTAATGGAACTTATCAGTCACAGATGGGCCAGGCTTGGGCTTAGGGGCTGGCGCAGGCGTGTCCTGGTTCTCAACCTGGACGGCCTTGCCATTTTCCTTGCCTTTGCCAAGTTTCTTAAACTTCTTACCCCTTTGTACCATAAGTACATTCGGAGTGCCCTTCTTGATATTAGGCTCAGCTGTCTTGAGCATGCCATGCAGTTCCAACGTCTTCGTCAAGTTGTTCATGTTATAGTTCATAACAAACTGATCATAGCTTGACGGCAGTGACTGCAGAATGATGTCAGTAGCCAACTCCTGGCTAATGGGACAATCCAGCCTCCCCAGGTTATCAATATAACCCATCATCTTAATGACATGAGGACTGACTGGACCGTCCTTTGGTAGCTTGCATTCAATGAGAGACTTAACCGTCTGGTATCTCTTAGTTCGTGCCTTCTCCTGAAACATACTTTTCAGGCTAGTGATCATCTCCACTGGCGACTCCACGTTCTCGTATTGCTTCTGCAAATCCGAGTTCATGGTAGCCAATATGAGACAATTCACATCGACCACATCATTAGAATGCTTATCCCAAGCACTCCTTTCTGCATGTGGAGCATTGGCTCTCGTTTTTCAGGGAGAACAGTTTCCAGGACATAGTCCCTTTTCTCCTGCTTGATAACAATTCTCAAGTTCCGATACCATTCGGGAAAATTCGATCCATTTAATTTGTCCTTCTCAAGGACGGATCGCAGGGAGAAAGAGTTGTTATGAGTGTTAGTCATAGCTGAGAACAAAGAAAGGAAAAAGGTTTAGTTATGATGTTCAAGAAATGAGAGGTCTTAACTATTAAGAAAACTCGCATTATATTCAAACAATGTTTCCTCAGATGAATATAATGATCCAAGACCCATACTTCACTAAACATGAGTGAGCCACTGGCTATCACCCAAATTTTAGCTATCTAGGTAAGCAACAACTTTGCTAGTTATATCCAATATAACTCTTGGTTGTGGATTGACATCTTATGTCCAATCCACCTGATGTCTCTGAGCCCAAAACGATTTTGATGGCACAGTCAAGTAAACTAATCTCTTAAGTCATGTAATTGTTTATGTCTTGCACTGCAAGTCCATCAACACGATTACCTCCTGTCTTACTCATGTAATTGTGGACATCTCGCACTGCAAGTCTATCGCACAATGAAAAGAGTCTTGACAGTTGACAAGATTGGAAAGACATCAAGTATCACTTGATATTTGGTTGAGGAACGGAACCATTTAAAACGTTCAGTTTTATTATGTTTTAATTCTTCTAATTAATTGATTTATCTTGCTTTGGTTCTGTGATTTCAGGTTCCATAACCTAAACCATCGAATCTGATGTCGACCGACACTACTTTTGTGTCGATCGATGCAGAATAACCAAAACAATCTGCGATAACCGATCAATCCAATTGATCCGGTTTCGAGTACCAGTCAGTGTCGATCGACGCTACATTAGCATCGGTCGACATCAACCTTATCAAACCAATCGCAATTAAACCATCCTTAGTGTTTAACCATTATTAACCAAGCTCGATAACCGGTCCAATCCAATTGAACCGATTCATCAATCTCGCGAGGTTTGTGTCGACCGACACAACTCTTGTGTCGATCGACACTAGGCGAAACCTAATTTTTGTTCGGTTTATCCTTCTGTGTCGACCGACACCGGATTGGTGTCGATCGACACAGGGCGATAAACCCTAATCGTTTTTCAAGCAAAACCCTAAAACTAGATTTTCATGAAAACGAATTTTAGCATGTTTGTATCAACTATACAGAGATCCAGATTCAACCAATCTAATCAACATGCTACAGATTCAATGGAACCCTAAGGCTCTGATATCACTGAAGGAATTTCTAGCAGTTCTAATCAGGATTAGCAACCCTAGGTATAAATTCCAAGCCTAGGATCTAAGGTTCATATAATTGAATCTATCAGATCTCGAGATTACCTGGTGATTTGCAGCGGAAGTTTAGCAAGTAGTCGAGATTACGAAGCACCTCAAACGCTGTGCCTCTACTGGTATCCACACGCACACAAACTGAACAGGAGGGATGCTAGTGCCTATGGAGATCAAATCTCTTGAGAGGTTTCTTTTCTAGTTCTGGTGGCTGTGAATTAGGTTAAGTTTTAGTTTAGGTCGACCATATATCTTATATATGTCGACTTAAACCACGACGGAATTAACCAATGATTAAACCGAATTAATCTGGTAATCCGCGAGTTGTGTCGATCGACACACTCTTTGTGTCGATCGACACTGCCCCAGAATGTTGATATCGAATGCATTCACTAGATCATTACATTAATGATCAACCTCGTCTTTAACGTCCAGTTTGCTTAGGTGTGTGACCCTGTAGGATCATATAACACTAGCAATGAGTTCTCAACTCATTGATCATAAGTGGCTTCTAGCAAAGCGTTATGACTACCTAGTGTCATATGATTGTCACATCTCGACAATACGACTTACACTCAGAGTGAGTACAATAGATTACAGGACATTCCCAACAGATATTAGCCTAGGACTTGTGTTTCGTCGTTGTGTAGTGTAATTTGGGATCGCGGGTTCCTTAAATCCGCCCTCACTGGGTAATTGTGTTTGAAACAATTACTCAGTCCTCTTTCCTTTCCCCGTCCCGATTTTCTTGCAGGTCCGGATGCGGGATTGATTCGATCGGGTGATGACATTGGTGTATTTGAATCGGAAGAGAGCGCCGGGTCCTGGGACAAGTTGAGTGACATCCCGGTTGGACCAAA
The DNA here is from genome assembly GCA_030180135.1 of Orychophragmus violaceus. Taxonomy (NCBI): domain Eukaryota; kingdom Viridiplantae; phylum Streptophyta; class Magnoliopsida; order Brassicales; family Brassicaceae; genus Orychophragmus; species Orychophragmus violaceus. The sequence continues at coordinate 62,052,851 of CM058234.1, read as the reverse complement.
ATGGGCTCCACGGGTGTCCTAATGCCGCGTCTCCGGTTTAACCGGGAGGCGGGTGTTACAATTTGGTATCAGAGCCTAGGTTAAGGTCTCCCAGTCCTATCCTGGGAGATCAGCTTTCGTTGTTTTCCTAAAAACCTCGATTCCAATCTTTTTCAAAAAGCGTTTGCGAAATTTTTATTTTAAAAAACGGATACATTGTGAAAACTTTTTCAAGCACCAATATACATTACTGATTATCTCCTGTGGTGACCTCTTTTAGTATCGATTTTTGCAGGATGTCTTCTGATTCAGGCTCCGAATCTGGGTCCGAGTACGCACCTAGCCCCACCAGTGTTCTACGCACCCGCTCATCGACAAGGAGGAGTGCACCACCGCGCCAGAGGAGACGACTCACGATCGGGACTCCAGCCGCGACCCCGGGACCCGTCCGGCCATCTACTCCGCATCATAGGGGTAGGCTTGTGATTCATGCAGCTGGTACTTTTACGAGGCCAGTGAGAGGTAGGGGACGACCACAGAAGACGCCCCTAATTGTTCCGACCGCACCTGCCGAACCAGTAGAGACACCCAGGACACAGAGGCCAGGGAAGGAGCATGTAGTGGAGGAGAGTCAGCCCGACCCGCCAGTTCAGGTTTGCTTCATGACTGTGAGACCTTCAGATCCGCGTGACCCGGCTTTCCCGGACTTTGGACCAGAGGTGATACCGCAGACAGACGACACCCCGGGATCGTCAACCGCGAGGCTACCGGCGCCGGCCCCACCTCGGGACGTTCCCCGACCATTTCAGATGGTAGGGATGAGTGTACATGATTACCTGGAGGCATTCATTCTGAGAGCCAGTGGCACCTACCCCAGATCCCCGATCCATTTGATGACCACGTTCATGGGTGGGCTGCTACCCGAGATCTGTTAGGGGATGACAGATGGGAGCAACTATGGAGACTATGGATTAGCAGTGATGGCAGCCCGTTATGCAGAGTCCATAGAGAGGAACCAGAGAGACTTCACATACCGGCAGCAGATGAGAGAGAGGCGTCGGGAAGATGAGGACATTCGGCGACGAGTGATGGCCAAGCAACAGGCCACTTGGGACAAGGAGCAGTGTTTGAGGCGAGAGCAGGAGATTGCAGATCGTGACTGGCTGAGAGAGCAGAGGTCCGCCTTAGGACGATCCCGAGAGAGGTTTGAGCGGCAACGGGCGGAGTGGGCCCAGCAGCAGGCTGTTTGGGAGCAGGAGCGAGAGCAGAGGAGGCAGGAGAATCAAGACCATGCTTGGTTGGATGAGCAGGTGAACATACCGGAGCAAGGACCGGAGGGATTTGATCAGCAGCAGGCTACACCGAGTCAGGAGCAGGCCGCAGTACCACCCTTGATCACCATCACAGATTCAGAGCCAGATTCAGACCCGTCAGAGGATGGAGGTGAGGCAGGCCGGTTGTACCATGACGACCAGGATCTCGAGTACCAGACCCCAGGATCGTCGAGTGGCTAGAGTCAGGAGACCTAGGAGTTGTTAGGAGTAGGGCGTTTTATTTATTTACTTAGTTGGTGTTGGTTTTGAGTTTCCTTGTTTTCCGCGGTTCTCGCGTAGTCAGCTTATTCTTTATTCTATTCATTCAGACCTTTGTAGCCTTGCGCCGTTGGTTTATCTATTCATTATTTTATTCAGTCGTGCCTTTCCGTTCGGACGTTCCGTAGCCACTCCAGCACCTCGAATCGATAGAACCCTTGAGTTATGTAGCGACCGGGAAACCGAGTCCTTCAGAATTCAGGACGAATTCTTTTCAAGGGGGGGGGGAGAATTGTAATGGCCAAAATCCCATAGCCCAAAATTTTTTTTTTAAAGGAAGAGAAAAGCCCAGCCCATTAGCCAAGCCCGTTTTCCTTTTTCCAAAACCCTAGCCTCTACCTATAAATACCAGCTCCCTAGCCTCATAAAACCTATTTCTTCCCTCTGCTGCGGAGCTCTGTCGGAGTGTGGAGTTGACCAAAGCCCTAGGAGATATTATTCATGTTTCCGAGCTTCCCTTCGATCCAGGTAACCCTCGAATCCCGTAGATCTAAGTTTTCAAATCCCAAAACGTGTTTTCATTCGTTTTTCAAAAAATACCCCGAATCCCGAGAAACCGAGCACACCACCGTGACCGCCTCGCCGAGACAAAGCCGTAGCTGCCGAGCCGACCCCGACGCGCCGCCGCACGCGCTCACACGTGCCGGAGAGGAGCCGGCCGCGTGAGATCCACGCGTGCCGGAGGAGCTGACGCGCTGGAGCCACGCGCCGACCACCGGAGCCACCCGGAGCCGCCATGCGCCGCCGCCGCCGCCGTCACACGTCGCTGACCGGAGCCGCCGCCAGTCGCCGGAGATTCGCTGGAGCGCCGCCGCCGTCGCCATCGCCGGAAAAGCCACCGCCGACTGTTGACCGCCGCCGTTGACCACCGGTCCGGTTAGGTTGGTCCGGTTCGGTTTAATTTCAAAATCAATTTCGATTTCGGTTTAAATAAATTTTTTTCGGTTTAATCCGGTTTGCCCAATCCAATTCGATTTCGGTTTTCCCTTTGGTTCAATTTCAATTTCCGGTTTAATCCAAAACCAATTCCAATTCGATTTCAATCCGGTTCGATTTGGTTTATGGTTTGAACTTCCAACTTCCTTCGATCATAACTAGACCGTCTTAAACCCGAATTGAGTGATTCAAAAGCCTAAACCGCTTATTTTTTCGCCCTCTTTCCAGATCTGTCGTCCGTTCGGTCTCATGAAGCTTCCAAATTACAAAAATGCCCTTATTTGGCTAAGGTGAGGATCGGTTCTTGACCCTTGCTTGCCTATTCAATTCCGGACGATAGTCTTTAGTTTATACAATCTTTCCTAGGTAGCGTAGGATAGTTGAGTACTCGATGTGATTGATTGTGGAACTTAGAATGCTAGGTTATCACTTAAACCGAAAACGTTGTTTGTGTGTGATGGACTTGAAGGGTTTAGAACTGTGGTAGGGCCCTCGAAAGGGTATTGTTTGGCGGCTCGCGTACCGAGGGATTTTGGTTGAAAGTTACGTGACCCTTGAAAATCGGAAGGGGGTTTTGGCGAGCCCCCCAAGTGGAATAAATTTGGGCGCCGGAGCCAATGGCGGACTTCGGTTTCCCTGGGAATTGTTTGGGCTTCGGGCGGCAGTAGTCCTTCGGGACGTAGGTTGTGTGGTGAAAGCCTTCGGGTGATGATTGTTGATTGCAAGATGATATTAGCCTATGACTTGTGTTTCGTCGTTGTGTAGTGTAAGTTGGGATCGCGGGTTCCTTAAATCCGCCCTCACTGGGTAATTGTGTTTGAAACAATTACTCAGTCTTCTTTCCTTTCCCCGTCCCCGTTTTCTTGCAGGTCCGGATGCGGGATTGATTCGATCGTGTGATGACATTGGTGTATTTGAATCCGAAGAGAGCGCCGGGTCCTGGGACAAGTTGAGTGACATCCCGGTTGGACCAAAATGGGTTCCACGGGTGTCCTAATGCCGCGTCTCCGGTTTAACCGAGAGGCGGGTGTTACACTTTTCAACTACCAATGTGGGATATTATGTCCCTAATACAACGATTTTTTAAAGGAAAAATTAACATAACCTAGAGGATTCAATTTTAAGAAAATTAACATAACCTAGAGGCTCGATTTCAAAGGAAATTTAACATAATTAAGAGTTAAAAATTTCATTAAGGGTAAATTTGTAATTAACCCGTGAGAATGAATCTGGTGCATTCTCACTTCTTCCTCTATTTTACATACTTTAGCTCTTCTTCTGGTCGTAGCTAGAGTTCTCCAGCCATTGTTATTCATACTCTTCCGCTTCTTCCTCTCTCTCTCTCTCTCTCTCTCTCTCTCTCTCTCTCTCTCTCTCTCTCTCTCTCTCTCTCTCTCTCTATATATCTCGCTCTCTCTCGTTCCCTCTCTCGCTCCCTCTCGCTCTCTCTCTCTCTCTATGTTCTTCTTCTATATTCATTCTCTTCTTATCTTACCCTATATATGTTAGTTAATTATTTTTCCAACTACCGATGTGGGACTTTTCTTTAAAAATTTTATTAAGGGTATCGTGGTCATTAACCTCATGAGAATGAATCTGGTGCGTTTTCACTTCTCAATTATAGAATTAGATTCGTCGCTACTTCCTTACTATATAACAACATAATAGCGACGAAAACGTGAGGAAACTAATTCTTTTTGGACGACAACGAATTAAAAGGCTTCTTCGTTAATTCGTCGTTTAGTAACAAACGAATATCAGATCTTTATTGTATCATTTGAGGTAATGGGGTTAGGATTTGATAAATTATTATTTTAATTTTGAAGTGACAAGTTTATCGAGGAATCATTATTAATTCGTTGCTTAATAGAAATATATATTTACCTTTAAAATAGTTATAATATAAGTATTTGATGTTTCTCATTGTGAATGTCCTTTAGAAATATAATTTTTTCCTAGAATCAAAAAAAAAAACATCATCTTGCAAACTTGACCAGTAAGACTTAAAGCATTAGAAAATTATACTTATACTTTGCATTTTGAATATTAAGTTTTAGAATAATCTTGCAATGTATTATCTTTCTGAAATTCAGACTGATTATTAAGACTATATAATTTATATATGTAATTATAAACCTATATCAAATATATATCACCACTGTTCTTCTTATTTGAACATAATCAATTTTTTGACATTGCTACAAATTTAAGATGGATTGTCGTAAATTCGTTGTTACTAGCGACAGCCCATCGTAAATTCATCGTTAATTACCTCGACGGAATTTATATTTTAATATAAATGATAAGAACATACAATTACCACTTATACAATTACGTCATTTATAGTAAAAAAGCAAATTATCCGTCTTCAGAATTCTCATCGTGATCAAAGATACAAAAAAACATCATTTAGCATCTTTGATTTTTGTGAAACTGTAAATTTTCAATTAATTGAAATAGTAGCTTACAGGAATTCAAACCCAGACATTTGTTACCAAGGCAAAAAGATTGTAAAAAACAAGGTAACAAAAAGCAAAAAACAGAGCAATGCATGTCGTTAGATCAACCAAACTCGCATAAGGTTTCTGAAATTTTTCCTTTCACGCCTGGCCGAGATAGTGTTGCGGACGTGTCTCTCTATCTCTCTGAAGATTAGCGCCGGAGTCTTTCTTTGATGAGTAAGACTTAAAGTATAAGAACCTTATACTTAATTACATTTTGAACTTTGAAGATTATGTCTTACGGTTATCTTGCAATTTAATATTTTTAAAGAAATTCACACTGATATATAATGTCTATATCATCTTTGCAATTATAAATGTATATCAAATCTATTCACATTTATAATTCTTATTTTAAACGGATAATCATATATTTTGATATTGCTACGAAATAACGACGAAATATATATTCCATCGTTAATACGTCGTAAGTTGCCTCGAATTAGTGACGAATTCTAAAATTCCGTCGTTAAATCTTAGCTAATAGCCTCGAATATACGACAAATCTAATATCTAAATATGAATTTAAGAACATATAATTACCAGAAAAAGTAAAATAGTATATTGCTATTAGATTACATCATTCATAGAAACATTCAAATTATTCGTCTTCAGAGACATCTCCGTGATCACCTTCTTGATCTCCATGATTGTACATGATTCTGTGTAAATCCTACGGTTAGTAAATGACACCGTAATGAACTTCATATTCTTGCATGTCTGACAAGGACATAACATCTTACCGCTTTCGATAGATACTGACGTTTGACCTGCTTAAGACATGAAAACCCGCAGCTCATCGCGAAACTCCTTCGTCACCGCTCCCTCCGCATCCATATGTCGATACTTCCAACTCCTTGACATTTCTGAAGGATTTTGATGTTTTCATATATATTTTTCATTTTGGGGTATGGGGTATTTATAGTATTTTGTTAGGGTTTGCAACTAACTAACGCGGAATGATTACATTTATCGCTAATTCGAAGCTACTAGCGACGAATTATTATAAATTTTTTTTTTTAAAATTACAAATAAACAACAAAAGATATAAATTATTCACCTGGGTTACTAGAGACATCATCGGCCTCCTCGGGCTCCTCATCATCGTCAGATTCATCGACTTCTTCAGACTCTGCTTCGTCTTCTGCCATTGGGAAATGGCTCAAATTGTCGATTGTGAGGGTCTATAAGTAGAACCTCTTATGTCGTCTTAGTAGGGGTTGAGATGAAACCACAACTATCTTCTTGCATTGGTGTATCTTCTACTCCAACTATACGACCCAGTGGTGAAACTCTAATAACCGTGTAAATGAAAGAAACATACGTAGTTATAAAACATGTATAAGTTATTAAAACGTGTATATCTACCAAATAACTACGTTACATTTTGATGTAAATTCGTAGTAATGTACTAGGAATATGTTCCTCCGTTAAATCCTAGCAAATAACGACGTATTAACGACGAAGTATAGTGGCTAAACGATGAATTTAGCGACGAAATAAATCCGTAGTTAACTAACGACGAATGAAGAATACGATGTTCGTCATTAATTCGTCGCAAAACGATTAGTAATAGCGACATATGATTTTTCTCGTTAAATTTCGTGGCAAGAGGACTGTTTTCTGGCAGTGAATACAGTATATGATTGAGCTTAGAGTGCCAAATAATCACATCATATAGTGAAGAACAAACTTTGGCTACATGTAAAGAAGTCCAAGTCCGATTTTAAGTGCTTATCAATGCATGGTTTTGTTTCTTTCTTTTTTCATCTATGATACTTTTATTAACTATAAAAATATGCGATTTTCAGATATAAGGGTCGGCAGAAGACAAAAATTTTCGGAAACTAAGCCGGCGGATTAACAGAATATCCCAGAAACATAAAAAGAGTTGCTAAACCTACAACTATAAAATACATTGATCGATAAAACCAGAAATTAACAAGAGAAAGTAAAAATTGTACATCTTGTCACCCGCAAAGAAAAAGAAACGAGATAAATCGACGGTTTCCACGGTCCATCGTACATTAACATCAGCAACTTAGAGATAAACAGAGAGACGCTCTCTCAAACCCAAACCCAATAACCTAGACTTCACTACCCGAGAAGAAAGAAACTACTAGTTCCCCTAAACCTCTTTTGGATAAGGTATTGACGCATTCAAATGCGCCCACATAACACCTAGATAGAAGCCCTACACGAGCTCAAATATCCAACGAAGCCTAAGCAACCCAAAACCCAAAATCACAATGAAATCAGAAAATTAGATTGAAAGTACTCAGTACAAGAACCACTGCGAATCAAAATGATGCAAGCTAAAATGCTAGAGCCAGACACTGGACCATCAAACTACCCAAATAGCAGAGGTGACTAAAACCAACACAAAACCGATTCTGGTCCTAAAGGAACAAAAACCAGAAATAAACCTAACATAACCTTACCGAGATTCACCAAGAAAGCAGCTAACCACCCAAACCAGAACAAGCAGCGTCACATCGCAAAAACGAATATCGGCTACAATCATATGAAACAGATAGATAACCACAATCACCATCCCAAGACGGAGAAAGTCGACCGGAACCCATAACCACCAACAAAAACCTCAACTGAGGATACAATGGACACCACCATGCCGCGCGGGGAGACTCTGGAGCAAACCACATGCTTAACAAGAAACCACCAAAGACCCACCACACACCGAAGAACACCACTGATTAAAGACCGGAGCTAGGAAGATAAGCATCGGTGAGCACCATCCAGAGAAAGACGACCAACTAGGACAGATCGGAGAAGAGAGACGAACTACACACAAGCTATAAACAAGACTCGGGCCTCTCCGGCGGCAACATGACAAATCTTTGACCGCCGGAGAAGAAGAAATACGCAGTTACGGGAGGGTTGGCCTCACCTCGTTTCTTGTGCTTGAGAGCTCTTAAAGCTAGGGTGAACTTCTAGTGGTGCGCATGATTTTGTTCTTGGGGTCATATTGTTGGTTCATTTACAAAAAGGAAAAAAATCATTACCAACTTTAGTGATATGTTAGAATCAATTTGAAGGTGGGTCAAATTCTCTAATGCTCTTTGACTCAAAGTAAAAATCTTCCCTACTATCCCCCAATCTCCAATACTTTCAACTATTAATGAATTAAGACATTTTCGGTTTTGTCCTTTTTGATTTAATAAAAGAATAGATAAATATCAATAAAATCAACCAATCACAAGCTAATTTCTCTTTCCTCTCTTGGATTCCTCTCTCTCTACTCTTTCTTTTGGTTGTCGACAATCCATCCCTCGAACCCACTGGATCTTTTGTTCTTCCATTATTAAAGCTAAAACTTCAAAGTCCATGTTAGTTCATCTCTTTATTCTCGTTTTTGGCTTAAATCCCGAGTTGTACAAATTCTTTTATCCACCATTGAAGCTATTTTGGAGATATGAGCTCATTTCAAATTGGGGTTGGAAATTAACAAATATTGGGAGTCTAACCATATTTTCTTGGTTGATTAGGAAATTTAATTGATAATTAATGAAAATCAGTGGTTTAAGCGTCGTGAATCATAGGAAATTAACATTTTTAGTATGAAGAAAAAGTAGAAGAACTTAGTAGAACTTGGTATTAATAGAGTCGTAGAACTGGAAAACTAGATATTAATAGCATGGTATAACTTGTAGAACTTGGTAATACTACAATAGTAGAACTGGAAGAACTTGGTATTACTGTTCCAAATCCAAGAATGCTAATGCATATTTTCATTCATTTTTCTAGAGATGATGGGTTATCCTATCACAAACACACATTTTGATTATGAAGGAAATTATTCAAAACTGGAGATGAATATGAATGGATTCCAAGAGAAGTTCGGTTGTATGGTATATCGTTTAAGACATTATCAATGGAGGAGATAACTTATTCGTTGTTAGTGGATATGATATGCATAAATATTTCAATAGATGATTCTACGAGGAGGCTGAATTTGAGTCCATAGGTAGTGAAACCTCATAGGCAATCATATATTTTTGATGACGATAATGTTTATGTGTATCTAATCTCTGTAGATAAAGAGCAACGGAATTTTTTTTTGCACATAGAGGTTATCACAGACTTGGAATATTTCCGGTGGTCGAGCAACTTTCAAGAGTAGAGAGGGGAAAATGAGATAGTGGGAGTTATGGTAAGCTTATTTATAGTGCTGGGGATAATATTTGAGTTAATTATGGTGATGCTACTCCTGATGTTGGCAGGGAATCAACAAAACAACCTCATGAGCCGTTGGAAAATGTTGGTATTAAAGATGGTGATATTGTACAACATGACGATGTGTATGTTTCTGGTATTGTTGAATTTGTTGAGCTTCCATGGGTTGTAGAAGAATGAAATCGTTTATATGAATGGGAAGATGATATGGGTTTGGAAATATGTCAAGAATTTCAAAGTAAAGAAGATGTGAAGTATTTGGCTGACAGAACTGTAAACGAGAATTTTTTGGAATTGTTATAGCCAATTCAGATACGAACCGATACATGGTGAAATTCCGTGAAGCGAAAGAAGGTTGTAAATGACAGTTTAGAGTTGCAAGGGCTACGAATTCAACAATTTTCTCGGTTAGAACATGCACGAAGATGCATTCATGCTCTCGGAAAAGTTCAAGTGGTGTAAAAAAGAAAAAGGAAAGGTATACCACGGTTAGTTGCAAGCATCTTGAAGGAAGACTATCCTGGTAACTTTGATACTCCATGTCCTAAAACTATCGTCAAGCTTGTCCAAGGAAGAGCTGGTGTGGAAGTGTCCTACTCTATGAATTTTAGAGAGAAAACCTAGTTGTTAATGATATTTTTGGTAGTCTAGATGAATGTTTCAAGATGTTGCGTTCTTATTTGTATATGATGGAGAAGGTGAATCATGGAACAAAACATGTTTGTTTCTGGATGAAGGAAAAAGGTTCAAGTACCTATTTGTGGCTTTGGGAGCTTCCATTGAAGGGTTTCAAGCGATGAAGAAAGTTAACATTGTTGATGCAACTTTCATTAAGAATGGAATGGAGGTGTACTAATTTTTGCCACACGCAGGATCTGAATCATCACCACTATCCCATTGCTTTTTCTATACTTGATGGTGAAAAAGGTGATAGTTGGAGGTGGTTTTTCAATATTCTGAAAACCGTTATACTGGATAGTCATGAATTGTTGTTTACTACTGACCGAAATGCAAGTTTCATCAAGAAAATAGCGGAGGTGTACCCGAGCTCGCAACATGGGTATTGCATCTAACATCTGTCCCAGAATGTGAAAAGATCAGTTTCACATAGGCTTGGGCGTTCGGATATTCGGGTCGGGTCCGGGTCGGGTCCTTTCAGGTTCTGGGTCTAACGGGTATAGAAATATAGGACCCATTTAAGAACCTGCATATTTTCGGGTCGGGTTCGGGTCGGGTCCTCTCGGGTTCGGGTCGGTTCGGGTTTGCTAGTGCCATACCTGTAAAGACCCGATTTTTTACAGGTATCATTCGGGGTTGGATATTTACATGTTTATTGGGTATTTTCGGGTATAAAATACCAAAAAAACTGTAAATACCCGAAAAACCTGTAAAATATGAAAACTATAGGTTTTATTAGGTTCTATCGGATCATACGGGTCATATAAGGTCTTATCGGATCTTATCGGATCAGTTACTAACAGGTTCCTAACAGGTTCTAACAGGTTACTAACAAATTCTAATAGGTTCTAATAATTACTTAGTATATTATTTACATGTTCTACCGTGTACCCGTGATATATCATGGTTTTTACTAGTTTTAGACCATGATATAAGTGTGTTTTAGAGTCTATTTGTGTCTCTTTAGAGTCTTTTACAAGTTTTATTAGGTACACGCACGTTTGGAGCTAAAGTGGTGATTATGGAGCTTATTGGAGCATTTTGGAGATTTGACCCGAGAGGTTGTGCTCACTGTCCAGATTTGATGACTGCGTCGATCGTTGCACACCTGCAACGGTCGATGCACTGCGCGAATGGGCCAGACTCGGCGGTTTAATGAAGAAAGCTAATATTGCAGAAAAGCCCAGAAGTTCCAGATATTTACACAGAAGCCCCAAGTCGTGTTTTAGCTATTTAATTAGGATTTTAGATCAGTTTTGAGATACGCTTACATACGCTATCATAACTTAGAGCAGAGATTTTTTAGAGCTTTTGGGGCTGATCTGATCCTGTACTACATTCGTTTTGGAGAGGTTTTCGAACCCCTTTGCTATTTTAATCTCTTTTATGATTGCTATTTATTCATTGATTATGTTTACATCATCCATGTATGAGTAGTTTCATAGTTAGGTTTAGGGCTTCTCATAGGTATTTCATGACTTGCTTGATATAATTAATTCAGTTAAGGATTCACATCAATAGATGTTCTTCAATCTAAATTGTGTTTAATGCTAGTTCTAACCTGATCAATTAGAATCTAGATCTTAGGTTGCTAAATACGACACGACAGTGTGATTTAGAATCTGAACTATTTAAGTTGAGCAATTTAATTACTCGCAAAGGAATTTGGTTTAATTAGATTGTGAACATATCAAACTTGGAATTAAAGCTGGTTTAATCTGTTAGTAATTGCAAAGGAATTTGGATTACTGCACTTAGACTTAGAGAATTCTCGCAAAGGAATTTGGTTAATTCTATATCTGTGTTTTGAGTTCTAGAACTGAGTTTAATTAGATCATGACTGGTTGATTTATCTGCTTGTCTGATTTCCTGAGAACGCCCTAGACTTAGCGCTTTTAGTTTATTGATTTCAAACAACCAACCTGCTACTGATTTACTTTCCTGATTGCTTTTAGATAATAGATTACAATTTGCTTCTTGTTTTCTCCTAGTTTTAATCTCCTTAAGTTCTTAGTTCTATCGTGCCTAGAGTCCTCGTGGATTCGATCCCTAAGTACTACAATTGATTTACTGTGCACTTGCAGTTAGTATAGGGTAAAACTAGACACCTATCAAGTTTTTGGCGCCGTTGCCGGGGACTCTTAGAGTCTTCGATAGCTTCGAACTTAGGGTTTTTACTAGGATTTTTATTTTTATTTTCGTTTACTGATTTTTTTTGTTTTCTCTCTGTCGCAGGTACCAATTTCGCATAGCGTCGATCGTTGCACCTTTGTGTCGATCGTCACTAGGCGATTCTGAGATTGAATCGATCGTTGCACTGATAGCATCGATCGTTGCTTAACGATTACAGACAGTTTATGCAGACGCGTGAAACTAGAAGTAATCAGAACTTGAACCTCGTTAATCTCGGACTTGAAGAACTTGGACGACTAGAGAGGACTAACAGAAGAGAAAGAAGAGCAAGGATGGTACGTGAACGACTGATTCTGATAGCCGATGCTCAAGGTATCCTGAGGGATCCGCAAAACAATCCTTACAATGCCGCTGGACAGAGGATTGATGCTGAGGGACGTGTGATCCCTGAAGTTGAGGAACCTGAACCACAGCCGCAGGCGCAAGGCCAAGGACAAAACCAAGGTAGACAGATGGTAATCCATGAGAGGACTTTGGCTGACTACAAAAGACCGGATGAGTTTCACGCCAACCGGTCAGCTCTTGTACCTCCCGGTTTTGAGCGGAATGATTTTGAGATCAAAACCATCTACTACTCGCTGATGAAGCAGAATGCTTTCCATGGTCACCCGTCGGAGCAGCCTATGGATCACATTGATCAGTTTGAGGACATAATCACTGGCATTAAGTATGATGGAGTGTGCCAGGATTATCTGTTTCTCAAGCTCTTTCCATACAGTCTCGCTGGAGACGCTGCTGCATGGCTGAAGCAACTGCCACCTGGGCAGTTTGTTACTTGGGCAGCCCTGAAGAGTGAGTTCCTGCGTCACTTCTACGATGATGCGCGTTCTGATCAGTCCAGACAGGACATACTCACCTTTTCCCAAGGTCCTACTGATCCTCTTAAGACTGCTTGGATGAGATTCAAGAAATACCAACGTGACTGCCTGCACCATGGATTCACTAAGGTAACACTTTTAGGCATCTTCTTTAGAGGCATAGATCTTCCATATCAGACTGCGTTGGACAACTCTAGCAATGCCAACTTTAACACTAGGACTCCTGCTCAACCTAAGCAGTTGATTTATAATTTAGTGAGAAGCAACAGTTGCAAGACTACTGATGAGAGGAGGAAGAAATCTGGTGGGAATGTAGAGAATTTGGAGATTGCTGATATTAGATCTAAGCTGGACACAGTTTGTAATCTCCTAGCTGGTAAGAAAGCTGTCCACTTTGCCCAAGATGTTGAGGTAATTCAGACTGAGGAGGACACTCAGGAAGAAGATGTGAATTACATAGGAGGATCTGGATTCCAAGGTAATAGATTTGGTAATCAGCAGGGAAACATGTTCTTCAATGGAGGACAGAAGAGTGCTTTTGCAGGAAATCAGAACTCCTCTGGCTTTGGACAGACTAGTGGTTTTCAGAAACCTTTTGGACAAGGTACTCAGAGAACCTATGGACCATCTTCTTACCAAGCGCCTCCTGTAGCTACTGCTCATGAGAGTAAGATGGAGGCAATGATGGAACAACTGCTGGAAAGTCAGACCAAGATTGTTGTGGACTGCAATAAGAAGTTGGATGCTGTCTATGAGGATCTCAATGGGAAGTTTGAGTCTCTGAACACTCATGTGAAGCAGTTGGATACTCAGGTGAGTCAGATTTCTAGTTCTGTTAAAGGAAAAGGAGTAGCAGACACCCATATTAAGGCCTGGTCAGTATACATTGATGATGGATCACACCTAGGTGAAGGATTTGAGCTAAGCACAGCTGAGTTGGTAGAAGAGGCTGAATTTTCGGATTTTGAGGAAAATCTCCCGGGTAGAATCTGTGAAAACAGTGTTGCATCGATCGATGCACCCTTAGCATCGGTCGTTGCAGGTCGTGAACAAACATACTCGCAGGATTCTGAAGGCACTGATGCAGATTTAGAGCTTGATCGTTTATTCCCTGGAGTGTCTGAGATTACTCAGCAGGAGATTTATGCACAATCCCTTAGATTATATCCCTCAGTGTCTGAAGTGATTAGGCAAGAGATTGAAGAGCTTAAGAAGCTGGAAGAGATTGGTGAAGAGTTGGAAGAAATTCCATCATCTGATGATTCACCTTATCACCCATGTGTGCAGAGGTACTTGAATAAGATGTTGCCTTTGGATGAAGAGCTGAAAGATTGGGTGATTGTGGTCCCTCAACAGATAAGCGATGTGCTGTTAACCAAGATCCCAAAGAAGCTGCCTGACCCTGGTGTCTTTGTGCTTAACTGTTCTATCTTTGAGGATAGTTTTAGGCGTTCTCTGTGTGATCTTGGAGCTGCAGGAAGTCTTATGTCATATTCTGTGGCAGAGAAGCTGGGCATGCTGGATTTTTCGCCTACTAGGACCTCTCTTGTCCAAGCTGATCAGTCTATAAGAGTTCCATAAGGACTCCTTGAGGACATCCCGGTCAGAGTTGGAAACTACTTAGTTTCAACAGACTTCTTAGTGCTGAAGTATGATAGTGATCCTGATGACACGTGAATACTTGGGAGACCATTCTTGGCTACAGCTGGAGCAGTAATAGATGTGAGACATAGTCTGATAGATGTCCATTTGGGAGATGAGCCTCTACATTTTGAGATGGATAAGCTGCGCAAGCCACTGATAGATGGGCAGACCTTCACCATTTTGGAGGAAGATGATAAGCAGCCAAGTGATACTGTGATTTTGGATCACGGGGAGCAGTTTACTCCTTCTTTTCTTGGACACATTCATTCTGATACAGCTTACTCTCCGCCTTGGATGAGGAGACTTGAACGGAGACAATCAAAGTCTCTGTCAAGATCTCTTGGTGCCTAAAAATCTTGTTCGTCCGGTCAAGCTAATGACCTTAAACAAGCGCTGAGTGGGAGGCAACCCATTGTTAGGTTTTAGTATTTTTCTTTTTGATTTCTGGTGTTTTTCTTAGGAATTTACGTTTGATTTGTTTTTGCTTAAGTTTCAGATACAGAACTCGAGTCTGGAGATGTGTGACGATCGTTGCTTCATTGTGACGGTCGTTGCAGGGTGATTTCGACGAAGAGAGGTGATCACATTGTGACGATCGTTGCGGTCCTGTGCAACGGTCGTTGCAATTGGTTCAATTAAACAATTAAGGTACGAGCGCTAAACCGGAATCAATTTGGTTCAACCAGCAACGATCATTGCTCATCTGCAACGGTCGTTGCACCCACGACCGAGGTAAGTGCCTTAAACCCTTCTCTTCTCTTTTCTTCTCCATTCCGCCGTCCGTACAACCGAGAATCTCCACTCCTAAATCTCTCAATTCTTCATCATTTCTCGTGTTTCAAAGCTTAAATCTACTTGTTTTAACATCCTCTAGTTATTTCTATAACCCATTTGCAAAGATTCCAAGGTATGAGCTCTCATTTTCATGATTTTCGGAATTGATTTTAGGGTTTATGAAATTAGGGATTTTTAGCTTGAGATTGATGATTCTATACTGATATAAACATGATTTAGGTTGTTTAGTGATTGGTTCTTGTTGATTTTGTGGCTCTTGAACGAATTTAGAATGATTTTAGGGATTTCGTTGTCGGCTGTGTTTTCGCCTAGCAACGATCGTTGCACCTGGTGCAACGGTCGTTGCTCTGCGATTTCACAGGGAGTTTCTGCCGTGACTTACATTGTTTAATTTCTTCTTGCAGATGCCTCCACGACCGTCCCGTAAACGCAGAGCCACCGCCTCAGCTACTACCATACATCACGCTCCACCCCCAGAGTGGTTCCACCGAGAATCACCACATCCCGAGCCTTACGTGAGAGTTGGACATGCAATAGCACCGCCTTGGCCTAGAGCAGATCAGACAGAGATCCCATCAGCCAGAGTGTGGCCAGAGGATATTGTTGAGTTCCTCAAGACCGTTGATTTCACAGAGAGACCACTGCTTGATCACTGGGACGATTATGACACGTTGTTGTACAACGGTTGGTGCGGCATGACGCTTAAACCAACCAAGTTTGCAGACTTCTCGACTTGCAAGAGTATGGGCATTGCTGATCAGGTTCTTGAGTGTGTGTAACGGCATTGGTCTAGGGACAATGCCTATGCAGCCTTACGACTTGTACCCGGAGTTAGTGAGACAGCTGCTAGCCACTTGCAGAGTGGTTTACCTGGACCTAGACAGCAGGACTGCTTCAGGAGGTATTTTTACCTTCATGTGCTTAGGAGCCAGGTATCGGATTCCTCTTCTAGATATCTGCAGGATTTATGGGTTCAACACTGAGCCGAGAGGTATTGGCATGAGTCTTGAGTGGGATGTGGCTGAGGCTCAGTCTTTCTGGGAGTATATCGGCAATGGTCGGTATAACTCGAGGCAGACACCGGTGAAACAGGTTAAGCATCCGGTTCTGAGATATGTTCTGCGCATCTTAGGATGGACTCTGTTGTGAAAGTATGAAGCCAACAAGATGCGCAAGATTGAGATGGAGATGCTATTTATTGGGCTGCGAGATCAGTTTGAGGGGACTCAGGTGAGAGATCCGACTAAGGGACTCAACCTGGGAGCTGTTTTCACTCAGCACTTGTGCGACCTGCAGAAGAAGCCATTTGATGGCGTGGACACTGAGACTGTAGGGAGTGTTCTTACTCCTATCTTCATGCACTGAAGGATTCCCTTACAGGGTACAGAGTGTAACACTGCCAAGGAGTTCTTAGATATCAGCCACCTGCAGAGCGCTACATGGCTCAAGGAGGGGCGCGTATGGGTTTACTACGACCCTTCCTCTGCGAAGCATGGTAGTGATCTTCCTGCTGCAGCTCATACACGGATAGATACGCTGGATGCATTGACATTCCGACCACCTCCGAGAGACCGGCGCAGCGTACCTTCTATGGCTCATCTGCAGGGAGAGCCTTCTACGAGAGCTTCATCTTCCTCTGCACCTCCTGCGCCTGCTGCTGCCCCTGTTGACGACATTGGCCCTTTTCTTGTCCTAGCAGTTCCTTTGGGAGAGATGTCTGAGGCTGAGTGGAGAGAGCGTAATGATGGGATACTGAAGACCATTTGGGAGTGGATGCGTGGCTGCACTTGCAGGAGACAGCCACAGGTTCATCAGCCCGTCCCTGCCAGTCGACGCAGAGAGCGTTCTCCTGAGGATTCCGGCGGTACTGATCCATATGCTGGGATAGATGATGATAGCGAGTGAGCGTAGCCTCCATTTTCAGACATTCGGTTTTGTACTCTTTTATATTTTCTTTTTCTTTCGCACTTTTTCTTTGCTTTTCTTAGGATGGTATTGTTTCTGGATGTTGTGCTTGATTTGATACATCAGTTGCTTTGATTTTACTCTGTTTTCAGTGTTTTCAGCTTGCAGGATTCGAAATTTGATAGGTTCCAACGGACTAACCTGCTAACTTGCTGACTGATCCGAGTAATCGCAGTGCGTCGATCGACACACCACAGTGTCGATCGTCACAACACGATCGAAATCACATTGCAGCGGTCGTTACAGTCCTGAGCAACGATCGACCATACACGAAAATCGCCTAGCAACGGTCGATGCACCTAGTGCAACGATCGACGCCTGAGCGACAGAGGTAAAAATCAGACAGAACTCAACACGTCCATTAACATTTAACTTTTTCTTTCTTTTTACCAACCCTTTGCTTGACACTACTGGGGACAGTGTGTCTTAAGTGTGGGGGAGGTGCTACTGACATCTATCTTTCTGTTTTCTTAGAGTCAGTATATTTTTTCAAAATTTGTTTTATTGAGTCAAAACAGTTTAAGTAGGAAACAATGATTTTTTGAGAAGATTAATAGCACTTGCAGGAACTTAAGTAACCATCGGGATGAAGTTGCAGGATCTATCTATGACTATTAGAAAACCCAATCACAGATCTGTTGGATCCCTATGGATCTAGGGTTTGATATATTGAATTAAAACCAACCTCGTTCTTACCTTTACTGGCAGCGGAATGAGAATGGTGAACGAGATCAGTGGAGCAACGCAGATGCCTTGCCTCTACCAGATACACACGCACACAAGCTGGAAACGGGATGCTAGTGCCGGATCAACGGGATTCGAATCTCTCTGGTGTTTCTACTTTTTCTGTCAAGAAAAGTCGACGTCTCCCTGTTTAGGTCGAAACTCTCAAGTTTTATTCGACCTAAACTTGCTTAACGGGCCAGACTTAATTAAGTCTTAATTCGGAAAGCCTTTCCGAAAACCCGAACTGTGTCGACCGACACACAAGCTGTGTCGATCGACACAACACCATTATATCGATTATAATGTGCATCTAATACACATTAATATGATCATTGCCATAATGATCATTCCCATGTCGTAGCTTCCAGTTTAGGTGTGTGACCCTATAGGATCATATAATACTGGCAGTAAGTCTACAACTTACAGATTGCAAGAGGCTTCTAGCAAAATATTGCAACCGCCCAGTATTATACGAATGTCTGATCTCGACACACAACTATCATCAGGAGTGAGTACAAGTGTGATTTCAGGACACTATCCCAACAATCTCCCACTTGTACTGGAATCATCTATTCCTATAATCCTTTTGTCTCTATATCTCGATTTGGAATAAGGAAAGATTGGTGTCATCCTTATTAAGCCAACATCGTGTTTATCGAACTCCTGATCTCATACTGAACTTTACAAACAACTGAACTACAGTTCGTTTGAGTGCGGCCACACATTCTCTCAGTATTCAATCTTCGATAGGCCATGAGATATTTATCTCCCGTTATACAGGAGGGACAAATCCCATCTTGTTCCATCCATGTTTCAACGCACACTTCATGATATACTTGAACAGTGCCGTTATAGTCGCCAGTTACGGGTCGACGTTTGACAAAGTCAAAATGTACCAATTCATATGCAAGAAAGCATGATGAACTCAGGTCTAAGGACTATACTCTATAGTCGTAATGAGAACCTCTTATGACACAGATATAACTATCTTGTAGACTTCTCAATAGCGGGTCATGTCCGATCATATGTTCACTAACATATATCTATGTGACTGACTGCGATAATCATATCATTGGCTCCATGAAACTTAGCCAACAGTCACCTCACAATCTAGTCTCTCGCGGTTGTCAGTGTCCCACTTTGACAGCCTCGACCAGGGACAAAACATAATTTATTAACTTATACGGTTTCATGATCAAGTCCTCAACTTGATGACTTATAATATGTCATAAAATTGTTTTGGGACCATTATTTAGATCACAATAAATAATGCTGAAATCAAATTTCATTAAACACTTCTGAAAGAATGTTTACAAGAGCATCTTATTATAACTAAAATAAAACTAAAAACTCCCACTAGAATCAAGATTACATCTTAAAATCTCTAATGCCTACAGCAGTCGTATGACTCTCATGCTTAGGCTCTGGGAGTGACTTTGTCAGAGGATCAGCGACATTCTCGTCTGTCGGAACTCGGCTGATCTTCACGTCACCTCTATTGACGATATCACGAATCAAGTGATATCTCCTCTCCACGTGTTTGGACTTCTGGTGTGACCTTGGTTCTTTCGCCTGAGCAATGGCTCCGTTGTTATCGCAAAGCAAAGCCACTGGCTCCAAGATACTAGGAACCACACCAAGTTCAGTCATGAACTTCTTGATCCAAACAGCTTCCTTTGCCGCTTCTGAAGCAGCAACATATTCAGCTTCCGTCGTGGAATCAGCTACGGTATTCTGCTTAGAGCTCTTCCAGCTCACCGCACCGCCATTTAGACAGAAGACATATTCAGACTGTGATCGGAAATCGTCTCTGTCCGTCTGAAAACTCGCATCGGTGAATCCATTCACCACAAGTTCTTCACTTCCTCCATACACCAGGAATTTATCCTTAGTATGTCTCAAATACTTGAGAATATTCTTGACAGCTGTCCAGTGAACTTCACCTGGATCAGATTGGTATCTACTCGTCATGTTTAACACGTAAGCTACATCTGGACGAGTGCAGAGCATGGCATACATAATAGATCCTATTGCCGAAGCATAAGGAATCCTATTCATGCGTTCTCGCTCAGCATGTGTCGCCGGACACTGCTTCTTGCTGAGACTTGTGCCATGAGACATCGGTATGAAGCCCTTCTTGGAATCATGCATCCTGAATCTGTGCAGTACCTTATCAATATAAGTGTCCTGGCACAATCCAATCAGCCTGTTCATTCTATCTCTGTAGATTCTGATTCCAAGAATGTACGCGGCTTCTCCCATGTCTTTCATGTAAAAACAACTTCCGAGCCAAGTCTTAACAGACTGAAGCAACGGAACGTCATTACCGAGGAGGAGTATGTCATCGACATACAGTACAAGAAACACAATTTTGCTCCCACTAGTCTTCTTGTAAACACATGGTTCTTCTTCGTTCTTGATGAAACCAAATTGTTTTACTGCTTCATCAAAACAGAAGATTCCAACTCCGTGACGCTTGCTTCAATCCATAAATGGATTTATGAAGCTTGCATACTTTCCCAGCGTTCTTAGGATCGACAAAACCTTCAGGCTGTGTCATATACACATCCTCTTCCAGAATACCATTCAGGAATGCGGTTTTGACATCCATTTGCCAAATCTCATAGTCATAATGAGCAGAAATCGCTAGAAGAATCTGAATGGATTTAAGCATAGCGACTGGGGAATAGGTTTCATCATAGTCAATACCATGAATTTGCTTGAAACCTTTAGCCACCAACCTCGCTTTGTAAATTTGTACATTGCCATCCACGTCAATCTTCTTCTTGAAGATCCATTTACACTCAATGTCTTTTGCACCATTAGGTAAATCGACCAAGGTCCATACTTGGTTTTCTGACATGGATCCCATTTCGGATTTAGAGGCTCCAAGCCACTTTTCGGAGTCCGGGTCCATCATTGCTTCCGCGAAGGTCGCTGGTTCGTCACTATCAATGATCATCAGATCATTTGAATTGGTCACGAGAAATCCATAGTATCTCTCGGGTTCGTGACGGATCCTTCCGGATCTGCGAACTTCAGGCTCCACAGGCGCCGGTTCCACAGAACTCTGTGGATCCAACAGCTGCTCTTCCTCAGCTGGTTGAGCAGTCTCCTGTGCATCTTGAATTTCTTCAAGATGTACTGTACTCCCACTGTTTTTCTTAGATAGAAACTCCCTCTCAAGAAAAGAACAGTCCCGAGCAACAAATACTTTGTTCTCAGATTGGTTGTAAAAGTAGTATGCCTTGGTTTCCCTAGGATAACCAACGAAGTAGCATTTATCTGATTTGGGTGCAAGCTTGTCAGAGATTAATCGTTTGACATAAGTCTCACAACCCCAAATCCTCAGGAAAGACAGACTAGGAACATTCCCTGTCCACAGTTCATGTGGTGTCTTTTCCACTGATTTAGATGGTACCCTATTTAGTGTAAACGCAGACGTTTCTAGAGCGTATCCCCAAAAGGATAATGGAAGATTAGAATGACTCATCATAGACCGAACCATATCCAATAAGGTTCGATTCCTCCTCTCTGACACTCCATTCCATTGGGGTGTTCCAGGAGGAGTGAGTTGTGAAATAATTCCACACTCGCTCAGATAGTCGCTGAACTCTTGACTCAAGTATTCTCCTCCGCGAACCGATCGCAGAACTTTGATACTTTTGCCAAGTTGGTTATGTACTTCATTTTTGAATTCCTTGAATCTATCAAAGGATTCTGACTTGTGTCTCATCAAATAGACATAGCCATACCTACTGAAATCATCAGTGAAGGTAATGAAGTACTTGTAATTTCCTCTGGCAACAGTACTCATCGGCCCACATACATCAGTATGAACAAGGCCCAATAAGTCACTGGCACTTTCATTTGGTTTGTTGAAAGGGGCTCTAGCCATCTTGCCTATCAAACAAGATTCGCATTCTCACATGATTCAAAATCAAATGAGCCCAGAAGCCCATTTCGATGGAGCCTTTGGATGCGTTTCTCATTGATATGGCCCAAACGACAATGCCATAAGAAAGTCGGGTTTTCGTCATTGGACTTAAACCGCTTTGTATTTATGTTAAAGACAGGCATTTCTTGGTTTAAAACATATAACCCATTATCTAATGGGGCGCTACCATAAAACGTACCATAACGATTAAAAGAACAAACTTTATTCTTAACAGCAAAATAAAAACCTTCAAAATCCAAAACAGAAACTGAAATTATGTTTCTGCTTATCGCAGGTACAAAGTAACAATTATTTAAAATTAAAACCATGCCCGATGGTAAGGACAACTTGTAGGTGCCTACGGCCAGTGCAGCAACCTTAGCTCCATTCCCGACCCGTAGCTCCACTTGTCCTTTCTTCAGCGTCCTACTGTTTCTTAGTGCCTGCACATCAGTACAAATATGAGCACCGCAGCCGGTATACAATACCCACGAAGTAGAACTAGAAGACATAACATTAAGTTCGATAACATAAATACCTGAGTCAGACGCATCATACGTCTTCTTCAGCTTCTTGTAATCTTCCATGAACTTCTTGCAGTCTTTCTTCCAATGCCCCAACTGCTTGCAGTACACTTATCCTCAGGAGAAGGCCCGGATTTGGGCTTCGGCTTGGGCTTGTCCTGACTTTCAGTCTGGGCAACCTTGGCCTTTCCCTTACCCTTCTTAGGTTTCTTAAACATTTTACCCCCTTGTACCATCAGTACACTGGGAGTTGCCTTCTTGAGATTCGGCTCTGCTGTCTTCTGCATGCCGTGCAACTCAGTCAATGTCTTAGTCATGTTTTGCATGTTGTAGTTCATGATGAACTGATCAAAACATGACGGCAAAGACTGCAGAATCATGTCAATGGCTAGCTCCTGGCTAATGGCACAATCCAGTTTCCCCAGGTTATCAATGTAACCCATCATTTTAAGGACATGAGGACTTACTGGACTATCCTTAGCCAGCTTGCAATCCATGAGAGATTTAACCATCTGGTATCTCTCTGTGCGAGCTTGCTCCTGAAACAAAGCTTTCAGGCTGTTAATCATCTCAATGGGTGACATCACGTTCTCATATTGCTTCTGCAGCTCAGAGTTCATAGTCACCAGCATCAGACAATTAACATCTTTGACATCAGCTGAATGCTTATCCCAAGCATTCTTTTCTGTCTGCGGGGCATTGGAACGTGGCCTCTCGGTGAGAACTCTTTCAAGGACATATTCCTTGTTCTCCTGCCTGAGAACTATTCTCAGGTTCCGATACCATTCCAAGAAATTAGATCCATTTAACTTGTCCTTCTCAAGGACGGATCTTAGTGAGAAAGTGTTGATGTGATTTGAGAAAGACATAGCTGTAATTCAAAAGAGGTAGATTTTAGTTATAATGCTCAAGAAATGAGAATTCTTATCTAATAAGAAAACTCGCATTGTATTCAAAACTATGTTTCCTCAGATGAATACAATGAGCCAAGATCCTCAGATTACTAAGATTCGAGTGAGCGACTCGCCGTTACTCAAACTTTAGTTATTTAGGTAAGCAAATCATTGCTAATTGTACTCAGTACAACTCTTGGTCGTGGATAAGACAAACTATGTCCAATCCACTCTGATGTCTCTGGGCCCAGAACTTCCGTTAGCCCAGTCACGTAAAACCAATCTTTTCTGTCTAGCGATCACTGACAGTTGCACTGCAAGTCTGTCAATGACCACCTGCCTTACTCATGTTGCAGTGGATATCAAGGACTCCAAGAATATCCAACAAACGACACGAGTCTTGACAGTAGACAAGATCGGGCAAGACATCAAGATCACTTGATATTTAGTTGAGGAAAAGAACCGTTTTATCTTGATGCATATCCAATATACATCCAAGAATATATTAGTTTATTTAAAAACATTCAGTTTTATTAGTTTTAGGTTCATCTAGAACTTTTAGGATTAAACTGTTCTGGTATACGCAAATTTGTGGTTCGACCACTATATCTGCGAATGTTGTGTCGATCGACGCCAACCACTGGCATCGGTCGACACAACCATACTTAAACCGGTCTTCGATAACCGGTCAAACCGGATCGAATTTACTTAACCGATTCAATCCAATTGAACCGGTTCGGTTTAATGGTCCATGTCGATCGTCACACACTGTGTGTCGATCGACATTACCAAACA
Source organism: Orychophragmus violaceus (assembly GCA_030180135.1). NCBI lineage: Eukaryota > Viridiplantae > Streptophyta > Magnoliopsida > Brassicales > Brassicaceae > Orychophragmus > Orychophragmus violaceus. Next base: position 62,028,681 of record CM058234.1, on the reverse strand, counting down.
AGAACCAATTGGTTAATTAAAATTAACCGAGCGAGATAACCGGTTCAATCCAATTGAACCGATCTATCTAATCGCTTTGCCTGTGTCGACCGACACACCCAGTGTATCGATCGATACAGCAGGAATACGGGTACTCGATCTCAGATCGAAACCCTAAAATTATTTGCGAAATTTCGCTCTGTATCGACCGACACACGCTTTGTGTCGATCGATACTGTGCGACAAACCCTAAAATTTTACTGCGAGTTTTCGCTCTATGTCGACCGATACACGGTTTGTATCGATCGACACCCTGCAACAAACCCTAAAATTTTACGTGTTATTTCGCGGCGTGTCGACCGACACACGCTTTGTGTCGATCGACACAGTGCGATTTCAACAGTTCATCGATTTTTCAACATGCATACAATCCGAGATTTACATAAGAAAAACGATTTAGCAGGCAACTTTAACAATTCAACAACCACAAGTTTCGAATTAATTGCACCAGATTCAATAGTCTAAACCCTAACACGCTCTGATACCACTGTTGGATCCCTATGGATCTAGGGTTTGATATATTGAATTAAAACCAACCTCGTTCTTACCTTTACTGGCAGCGGAATGAGAATGGTGAACGAGATCAGTGGAGAAATGCAGATGCCTTGCCTCTACCAGATACACACGCACACAAGCTGGAAACGGGATGCTAGTGCCGGATCAGCGTGATTTGAATCTCTCTGGTGTTTCTACTTTTTCTGTCAAGAAAAGTCGACGGCTCCCTGTTTAGGTTGAAACTCTCAAGTTTTATTCGACCTAAACTTGCTTAACGGGCCAGACTTAATTAAGTCTTAATTCAGAAAGCCTTTCCGAAAACCCGAACTGTGTCGACCGACACACAAGCTGTGTCGATCGACACAACACCATTATATCGATTATAATGTGCATCCAATACACATTAATATGATCATTGCCATAATGATCATTCCCATGTCGTAGCTTCCAGTTTGCTTAGGTGTGTGACCCTATATGATCATATAATACTGGCAGTAAGTCTACAACTTACAGATTGCAAGAGGCTTCTAGCAAAACATTGCAACCGCCCAGTATTATACGAATGTCTGATCTCGACACACAACTATCATCAGGAGTGAGTACAAGTGTGATTTCAGGACACTATCCCAACAAGATCAACCTACTGAGGACACCCACATCACTTCAGGTATCATAGGATCCTTTTACTGACTTCAAACTTAATACTGACTTAATTTTTCTCACCTAAGGGCTTGGTATAATTTGTGTCGGATTCCCTTGTTAGTTCTGATACAGCCTGTAAACCTGTCCTATTTGGTTCCCTTCTCCCCTTCCATAAAAAAAAAGAAAAAGATAATAAACTGAGGATGAGTTAGTAACTCTGAAGTGGTCTCTGGGAGTGGTAGCTACAACTATCATATCCTGTGCATCCATGGAATGTGTCCAAAGTACACCCCTTAACGGGAAGAGCACTGATAAAAAAAAAAAATGATACCCAATGGGGAAAAATCAGAATGCTAAGGAAGGGAAAAGAGAAGAAAGGGACTAGAGAAAGATAGTATGGTGGTCTAGAGCTGATAAGGTAAGAGTCCATGTGCCTTTGATCGATACTCCTTAGGTGAGACCGCACTTAAATACTTAAAGAAGTCAGTAGGGAGAATTTGAATGCGTGAATGTGATTGTGGAGTTCACTTAGGACAATTGCTAAGTGTGGGGGAAGTATATGTTGGTCTTGATGTCTTGTGATTGATTCTTCCAGTGGATTACTAAGGGGAATCTGAGTGTTGTTGCTTCTAGGACAAAAAGAGTTTCTGAAAGTTTTCAAACCTCTTCACCATGTTTTAGTTCTCTGTTTTGCTTGAGGGCAAGCAAAGGCTAAGTGTGGGGGAGTTGATATATCATGGTTTTTACTAGTTTTAGACCATGATATAAGTGTGTTTTAGAGTCCATTTGTGTCTCTTTAGAGTCTTTTACAGGTTTTATTCGGTACACGCACGTTTGGAGCTAAAGTGGTGATTATGGAGCTTATTGGAGCATTTTGGAGATTTGACCTGAGACCTTGTGCTCACTGTCCAGATTTGATGACTGCGTCGATCGTTGCACACCTGCAACGGTCGATGCACTGCGCGAATGGGCCAGACTCGGCGGTTTAATGAAGAATGCCAATATTGCAGAAAAGCCCAGAAGTTCCAGATATTTACACAGAAGCCCCAACTCGTGTTTTAGCTATTTAATTAGGATTTTAGATCAGTTTTGAGATACGCTTACATACGCTATCATAACTTAGAGCAGGGAGTTTTTAGAGCTTTTGGGGCTGATCTGGTCCTGTACTACATTCGTTTTGGAGAAGTTTTCGAACCCCTTTGTTATTTTAATCTCTTTTATGATTGCTATTTATTCATTGATTATGTTTACATCATCCATGTCTGAGTAGTTTCATAGTTAGGTTTAGGGTTTCTCATAGGGATTTCATGACTTGTTAGATATAATTAATTCAGTTAAGGATTCACATCAATAGATGTTCTTCAATCTAAATTGTGTTTAATGCTAGTTCTAACATGATCAATTAGAATCTAGATCTTAGGTTGCTAAATACGACACGACAGTGTGGTTTAGAATCTGAACTATTTAGGTTGAGAAATTTAATTACTTGCAAAGGAATTTGGTTTAATTAGATTGTGAACATATCAAACTTGGAATTAAAGCTGGTTTAATCTGTTAGTAATTGCAAAGGAATTTGGATTACTGCACTTAGACTTAGAGAATTCTCGCAAAGGAATTTGGTTAATTATATATCTGTGTTTTGAGTTCTAGAACTGGGTTTAATTAGATCCTGGCTGATTGATTTATATGCTTGTCTGATTTCCTGAGAACGCCCTAGACTTAGCGCTTTTAGTTTATTGATTTCAAACAACCAACCTGCTACTGATTTACTTTCCTGCTTGCTTTTAGATAATAGATTACAATTTGCTTCTTGTTTTCTCCTAGTTTTAATCTCCTTAAGTTCTTAGTTCTATCGTGCCTAGAGTCCTCGTGGATTCGATCCCTAAGTACTACAATTGATTTACTGTGCACTTGCAGTTAGTATAGGGTAAAACTAGACACCTATCAACCCGAAAGACCCGCGGGTATTGTAACACCCGTATCCCGGGAACCGACCCGAGAAGGATCGAGGGATTGGGACATGGGACAAGAACGTGGAACAATCTATCTAAGGGGTCAATAAGGAGTGTTTTAAGGTCGAGAATCGGCTTAAGACAGTGAGAAAGGAGCTCAACCAAGCTGGACAAAAAGTGTTCAACACAAATGAGCTGAACAGTCCAGCTGGTCAGCTGGCAATCAGCTCACCTTAGCTGGTCCTAGTGTTCATCTCTTGGGTCAGCTAAATCAGCTAGTGACACTAGCTGACTAGTTGGCGGTTACCAGCCAATGGGGCACAAGTGGTTGGCAACCATTCACCAACCATTTGCACTCCTTTTCTTAATGGGTGGTTATGGGATTTGCTTCCTATAAATAAAAAGACCAAGGCACGAAATGGGGACATCTTTTATCCCTCTTTTCACACCACACACGCAGAGAAATGATCAAACAATCCTCATGGGAAAATCGTTAAGAATTAAGGGAAGAAAGAAGGAAAAGGCCGGCAAACACGAAGAGAGATGGCCAGCGGTTTAAGGGAGAAATAGGAGCGGTTTCTCCAGGCATTCCTACACCTTCTCTAAATCCCAATTCACACTTTGAAAACACAGGAAAAGCCCAGCCACGATTCAGAAGGAATCACAAGGAAAAGGGGCAAGATCAAGAAGGGTTCATGACCGGTTTTACAAGGAGTTGGCCGGCCATGGAAGGAGAGTTTTGGGACGGTTTTATGAAGGGAAAACCTTCATCTTACACACGCTAAAACAAGGGAAGAAGCACATGAACAATCTCATCAACAAAAAAGGAAGAAATTGATATGATTCATGGAAGAGAAAAGGGTTTCATGGCCTTCTACATATGATACAATGCGGATTAAAGGAAGATTTTGGGGATGATTAATAAGGCAATCAAGGCTAGAGAATATGAGGAAAAACCAGAAAAGGATGAATAAATCGCTTGATGGTTGGAAGTCAAAAACCGGTACTGTCCGAGAGACAGTCCGCGGACGATCGTGGGACGCGTACGGACGACTGTGGGTCGCGTACGGACGTCTGCAGTACATTCGCAGACGATCGCAGTACGTTCATGGACGAACACGACTATCCGCGGGACGTCCGTGGCTGTTCGAGGGTCGAACGCGACTATCCGCGGGACGTCTGTGGCTGTTTGTGGGTCGAACGCGACTATCCGCGGGACGTTTGTGACTGTTCGTGGAACAGACGTGACTGTTCATGAACAGACGTGATAGTTCCTGGAACGGACGTGACTGTTCACGAACGGACGTGACTGTTCGTGGAACAGACATGACCATTGATGGTTTCAGCAGGCTTGACGGGTTCATGTCCAATAAACCGTTTGGTTTGATTGGAAGGATCAACGACTGTCAAGTTCGGGCTAGCGGGATGACATGAGTTGGACCGCGAATAGGATCGGTAGAATCACGTGGTCGAAATGCGTGCGGACTGGTCGAACAGTCAGAAGAACTTGTTTGACGGACGACGGTACGAACCACGGATCAGACCATCCGCGGAAGTGATCGGGAGAATCATTCCGACCCTGTACCGATCGCAAAGTCTGACGATACTAAGGGAGACCGGTTCATGAACTGGTTGTACCTAAAGAACTTGGATCGTTCTAAGAATCAAAGATGAAGGAAGTAAACGTAGTTAAGTCAAGACGACAAATGATAAAAGGAAACGAGCAAAGGAACGAGCGAGATTAAATGGTGTCAAAGGAAGGAACTAGAAGACCTCTCTTGTGCTTGGTCATGTGGGGATGGTTGGTTGAATGACTAAGTACAAGGAAGGTGTGTTCTATGAGTTTGGCGAACGAATGACTTAAGCTGGACGTCGAACCGACTTCCTACCGATTTCACTAAAAGGCTAAGGTACGAGTTCCAGTACTCGATTGATCAAGAGAATGATTAGAACTGAATAAGGTGAACAGAACAATCTAAGAAAGACCTAGTTTGTTAGAACGGATAGATAGGAACGAAACCTCGTAAGAGTTTTAAGGAAACCAAATAAAGTTGTAGGAGGTTCACGGATGGATCGTTCTTTAGAAGAACGATATAAAGGTTAAGTAATGATTTCCGCTGCGTAATATTAAGTATGAAGGATCTAAGACTAGAAGTCAATAGGATATCTGAGGAATACTTGTTCCTAAGGGAAATTTTTAAAATAGGACGAAGTTTAGGGAGGTTCAGGCCTCGGCCTGACAACTGGAACGCCGCGGTCGGGGTGTTACAAGTTGGTATCAGAGCGGAGTTGTTTCTAAGACCAATCGGAGGTCGGGTATCTCGGCCCAAGTCCCATTATTCACATGATCGACCAACGGATCGATCAAGGGCGAGTGATATTTCCAGCAGGGCGATGCGCGGGTCGGTCAGCGGGAAGACCGTAAGGGTCGTGTGGGCGGTACGCGTGCGATCTGCCGATAAGTCTGAGAGAACTATATCGGAGACAACGGACCGTGACCACAGACCGGGTGTACCCGCGGGAATGATCGGCTGGATCAGTCCGGACACGAACAACCTGGACGTGCGAGTATCACTCATCCTTTCATTGAGCCAATTGTTCGTTGGGGCTTAGATTGGGATAGGGAACATTAGAATGGCATTGCGGTTCACTTTCAAGAGGTGACTCACCTAACTGGTGGCTTGCGGCCGACAGGCGCACCAGGGTCCACACTAATTCTTAGACGGCCTTAGGGTCGAGTTCAATCGTTAGTACTTTCCTGCTGAGTATGGGATCGGTTGGAAGGTCGTACTTCCCAGCTGAGTATGGGATCGGTTGGAATGTCAGTTTATAGACTTGGCTCGAGGTCGCAAGACGGTGTGGGGGTATGTGGCAGAGTTCAATCAACTTAGGTGTTACATGGGACGAGAGCTTGAGGACGAAGGGGCACGAGTACGTTGTTAACTCTGCGGGCTGCGGGTTTAACATCGTACCCACTGCTTGGTTTGTACCTTCAGATTTGTTCAGAGTTGGTTGAGCGGACAGCCGCAACAGAGGCCAATTTAGCCAAGGAGAACGGGGAGAAAGCACAGTCACGGGAGAAGGTGATGTGCCGAACCGGGAGGGACCTAAAGAGGAAATGGGACCCGGTTGATGGTTACCAGACCTCTCATGGTCGCACAAGGTACCCTACTTGCGGGAAGAACCACACCGGTGGGGTGATGGATGACAAAAGGGACATGTGAGAGGTGCTGAAGTCCGGATCGTAGAATCCTAGACTGTCCGCAGGATGGGGGAAGGTGGGAGGCTGTTTGCCCCTCATTCTTCGAGAATCAGAAAGAGACTTTTTCAAGTTTGAATTTGTTCATTTGGAATCAGGGTTCTTCTACTTCATTTTTATTTACTTATTATTTCTTTATTTATTTGATGTTATGTAGTGAAGGACTGGGGAGGCCAGTACCTTCAAAACGATCGCTGGTACGATCACCGAACCTAGGCTTCCCATGGAGATGGAAAGGGTCGAGTCCGGTAAAGGACTATGGCCAGATTTTTCTTTTTCTGCAATGCATCGCATGGGAAAATTGGGGTGGCCTTTTCCTGCATAGCATCGTATTGGGTTAAAGGGTGGCGATTCCTGCTTAGCGTCGTATTGGGTAAAGGGGTGGCTTTTCCTGCAATGCATTGCTCGGGGGAATTGGGGGTTAAGTACTTACTAATTCAGAGATGGATGTGTGAGGACTGTAACCATTGGTGGTGTGGAAACACACACCATGTTTGACTTCGGGGCTACACATGGTTTGTGAGTCCGGAGATGAGGAATAAATGGGTCGAGATCGTCGTGGTCAAGGGTGAGCTAAGGCTTACCAAGGACCAAAGGAGCATTATGAGGATCATACATGGATTCCTCAAAGGCTAGGGAGTCTAACAAGGCAGCCAGAAACAGCCAAGGTGCGTACCGTCCATGGCTTGAACCGCGACCGTGGCTAAGCCGCGGTGTCGACGGTTAAGTGCGTGGTTGGACGAAATTATTCTTCTTTTTCTCTTTATGAATTTCTAGAACCGGATGAGAGGGATCATTTGGCTAGGAGTCTTAGCTTAGTCCCTTAAACCGCATGATCGACCATCGGATCGATCGTGGGTGTATGGCGGTATGAACGGACATAACGGACGAAACGTGATTGGACCGTGGGACGACCGTAAGGGTCGCGTGGGCGATGCCGAGCGATCCGCCGATAAGCCAAGAGTTATATCGGGGACGACGGATCGATGTCATGGACCAGGTGAACCCCGGATGGGTCAGACTGTCTGTTCGGGCGTGTGCGAACTGGGATGACCGGACGATACACGGCACGACCGCGGACGGTGGTTATGGTTCGGGCCAGGGTATGGACCATGTCCGTGTTCTGTCCCTGAACCAAATGCTTGCAGGGACTTAAGGCTGGACTAGGGAATTAGAACGGTTGTTAGGTTGCTGGTATATTATCTAAGTAATGATATGACCCATAAGTTTACCGCCATTGAATTCGGGGATGAATTCCCAATTGGTGGGGGAGACTTGTAACACCCGTATCCCGGAAACCGACCCGAGAAGGATCGGGGGATTGGGACATGGGACCATAACGTGGAACAATCTATCTAAGGAGTCAAGAAGGAGTGTTTTAAGTTCGAGAATCGGCTCAAGACAGTGAGAAAGGAGCTCAACCAAGCTGGACAAAAAGTGTTCAGCTCAAATGAGCTGAACAGTCCAGCTGGTCAGCTGGCAATCAGCTCAACTCAGCTGGTCGGTCAGCTGGTCAGCTAGTGTGACTGGTTGGAAGTTACCAGCCAAGGGGCACAAGTGGTTGGCAACCATTCACAAACCAATTGCACCCCTTTGCTTAACGGGTCGTTATGGGATTTGCTTCCTATAAATGAAGGAGACCATGGCACGAAATGGGGACATCTTTTATCCCTCTTTTCACACCACACACGCAGAGAAATGATCAAGCAATCCTCATGGGAAAATCGTGAAGATTAAAGGGAAGAAAGAAGGAAAAGGCCGGCAAACATGAAGAGAGATGACCATCGGTTTAAGGGAGAAATAGGAGCGGTTTCTCTAGGAATTCCTACACCTTCTCTACACCCCAATTAACGCTTGAAAACACAGGAAAAGCCCAGCCACGATTCGGAAGGAATCACAAGGCAAAGGGAAAAGATCAAGAAGGATTCATGACCGGTTTTACAAGGAGTTGGCCGGCCATGGAAGGAGAGTTTTGGGACGGTTTTCTGAAGGGAAAACCTTCATCTTATACACGCCTAAACAAGGGCAGAAGCACATGAACAATCTCATAACACAAACAAGGAAGAAATCGATATGAATCATGGAAGAGAAAAGGGTTTCATGGCCGGTTTCTACATATGATACAATGCGGATTAAAGGAAGATTTTGGGGATGATTAATAAGGCAATAAAGGCTGGAGAACATGAGGAAATAACCAGAAAAGGATGAAGAAATTGCTTGATGGTTGGAAGTCAAAAATCGGTACTGTCCGAGGGACAGTCCGCGGACGATCGTGGGACGCGTACGAACGTCTGCGGTACGTTCGTGGACGACCGCAGTGACTGTTCGTGGAACGGACGTGACTGTTCGTGGAACGGACGTGACTGTTCACGAACGGACGTGACTGTTCGTGGAACGGACGTGACCATTGATGGTTTCAGCAGGCTTGACGGGTTCATGTCCAATAAACTGTTTGGTTTGATCGGAAGGATCAACGACTGTCAAGTTCGGGCTAGCGGGACGACATGAGTTGGACCGCGGATAGGATCGGTAGAATCGCGTGGTCGAAACGCGTGCGGACTGGTCGAACAGTCAAAAGAACTGGGTCGACGGCCGATGGTACGAACCACGGATCAGACCATCCGCGGAAGTGATCGGGAGAATCATTTCGACTTGATCATCACCAACTTTACCTAGACCATCACGCTCACCCTCTTGATCATCACCATCTTCACCTTTCTCTTCAGTCTTCTTCACACTGCCACCTTCGACATCTACTTCATCACAACCTAAACCACATATTCCATAACCACCTGGTCTACCTCTTAAAATATTCACTTTTGATTCCATATTTGATAATCTACTACCAAAGCCATCAATCTTCTCATTCATTTTCTTAAACATATCCTCAAACAACATCTCTAGTAGAAACTCTATGTAAATCAATTCATCCTTTATTAATTCCTGAAAATCAGGAGCATTACCAACAAGAGTATCTTCCGGATGATCCTCAGTCTCATATGTCTTTTCCGCATCCTCAATAGCAGGACAAACATCCGCATTTGCCTGAGATACACGAGCAACCACATCTTGGTTGAAAAGCTCTTCAAACCAGATGGTTTTCTTTTTCTTAACTAGAAGCCTGTTCCAACCATCACTGATAGGATCATCCACATCATTCCAACCAGTCTTTACATCCATGGTTTTCCTTAAAAGATCTAACTCAATGAGAGATGGATCCAAGACACAGTGAATCTCTTGCAAATGTAAGAAAACATAATTTAAAAAACCTCAATCATACATGAATAATAAGTATGATATGTAATCTCTTACTAACCTTCATTGTGCCAAGTTTATCATGTATTTATTAAATACTAAAACCCTCGTACCACTGGTTGTTTACCTCATCTTGTACATACGCGTACACTCATCCTCTGCACCTTGAACATTTTCTCGGAAATGGTTCCTCAGAAATGGAATGGCCTCAAATGCTATAAGCTACAACGCAAGATAATTCACACGGTTAACTTCGTACTAAGTTAGACAACTAAAAACAGTCAAAAACTAGTACATGAATGTTGTTACCTCCAAAGGAACAATACAGCCAGGAAATACCCATGATGACTACACCACTTCTCCGGAATGGTCCATTAAGTGCAAGATGTCTTTGATATTCTCTTCAAAATGACAAACGACCTCACGGAAACGTTTTGCAAATGTCAAGATCATCTACACTCTGAAGAAGAAACACTTTATAGAAGGTGCTCCCTTTCTTGTCTTCTTCTTCCTAATGATCACGCTGAATAAGAAGTACAAGACTTCCATCTTCAAATGATCATGAGAAAGATTTCGTTTCCCTTTCAGAGTTGAGAACATCTTCTCAACTTCTTCATATGTAACTTTATTCATTCCGAAATATTTCGTAACAAAAGATAAACTACCAAATCTATCATAACTGTTTGGATAAGAATGACAGTATAACTCGAATATCAATGCATGTTCTCTAAGAGAATAGCGGACTGGAACCCCATTGACAATAAACCAAACCTTCATCTTCTTATCCACACCTGCGGTCCTAACAAGAAGCATGCATACTCCCATCCATTTGGAGTTTGTCTTCTTACTCATATGAAAGAAGTGTTTGAATTGTGGGTGCTCATAGAACCATTTCAACTCTTATTTCTCGAGAATACCTTCTATAGTCTTAACGGCCTTAGCGATATAACATTTAGACGGTGTTTTATTGTCTTGACATACTCGGTGAGAGGTAAAATCATCTTTGTAGGTTGCATTGGTTCTGTTTCATCCTCTGAATCCTGCAAACAAGAAAAAGTTTCACCAAGGATCACCAAGTTTTACGATTTCCAAACTAAGTCAAGTTATACTAAGTTTTACGCATCCGATTTACAAAAGTATAAACATGCAGTGGGTTTTGATGTCGAAAATTCAATGTTCCAGTAATCATACAAGCTATACTAAGTTATCATTTGATTTTCAAATTTCCAAAATAAAGTTATACTAAGTTTTATTTCCAAAATTTAGAAGAAATCCAATATATACATATTGTTTTGGTTTCTTCAGAATTAGCTTCCTCACCGATTTGTTCCTCTTCTCTTCTACACGATTTGGACCCGGACGACTCACCTTCGAAATTTCCTCTTCGTAATCAGCTTCCTCATTTTCTTCCTCATCATTGGAACCTTCCTCGCATTCTTTTTCAAAGTCGACTTCGTCCTCGACTTCGTCAGATTCCTTTTCCAAGTCGACTCGTCCTTGATTTACTTTTCCACTTCCTCTTCATTTACACGATTCGATTCATCATGTTTCCTCTTTGAATACCTTCACAAAGTCAAATTCCTTGTTTTAGGCGCCATGACAATTTTTATCAAATTTTAAGCTCGATTTTGATTCGATTGATGGGTATGAAAGAGTGAAATCGTGGGGATTTTAAGGTTTGCTTTTAATTTTGAATTCAATTTTGATTTGGTTTGGGGAGGGGGATAAGTGATAACCGGGTTCGATTTTCGATTATAAATAACCGAATCCGATCAAATTACAATGGGTCGGATCCGATTACCTTGATTTGAATTGTAAATAATAAAAATCTAATGGTTTTACATACTTTTACTCATTTGCCCATTTTAAAAATTTAGTTAAATTGATATTATTTTTTTAAAAGTATTTGAGACTTTGATTTTGAATCAAAGAGCTCTAGAAAATTTGATAATTTTATTTTCTCCAAAGTATCTTTTCTTTTAAATTCATTTTTCAAGTTTTATTATTTTTCCTTGATTACTGATTTGATCATGATATAATACTTCACAACTATTTTTCTTTTGGAGAATTATTTTGGCAAAATAAAATCTACACTACCCCTCCTTAATCCACAATACCCTTCTCATTAAAATGAGAGTGGGCAATTACTCTTCCACCCTTACAGATTGAATTTAAAAAAAAATAGAATTGAATATTAAAAATGGGATTCGGGTTGGGGACTCTTCGGGTTGGGTCTAATTCGGGTTGGGTGTGGGGGAGGGATTATTAAAAAATTGAATATTAAAAAATTGAATATTGGCATCTCTCTCTCTCCTCTGTCTCTCTCCTCGCTCTCCACCAGCTCCATAAAATCGTGCTCAGCTCTGGCGGATTCGGTCGTCGGTTCACCTCGATTTTCTTCGCCTCCTACACCGCCGTCGACGTCTCCTTCGCCGCGCCGTAGCCGCATTCTCATCAAAATCGAGGTTTGACTGTTTATTTGTAGATTAGTGGATTAGTCTCCCATTAGTCTCCTCTTTAAGAATCGATTTCAAATGGGGATTGTAATTGGATTTGATGCACACTGCTGATTAAAGAATGTTTGTGGGTTTATTATGAGTCCAAATTGTTTAGAGATGCATTGCTGTGGTTGAATCATTGAATTGGGTTTCTTTTTCATAATTGAATTGTTTTTCGGGTTCATGCTCAGTTCGTAATAGTATAACTAGCTCACCAGTAACACTGGGAAATGTTGTATAACTGTGCACAAATCACTGTTTTGATTGAGTTTCTGGGTATTGTTTGACAGGTTAAAATGATCAACAACGTCAGCATACATTATAAATTCGAAGGTCGCATTTATGGTCTAGTGTTTAAGGCATCAGTTGAGGAGATAACAATGTCGATGGTAGAATCTAGGTTATACAAAAAGCTTGGTTTGGATGAAACCAAGGTTAAATTCCAACTGAGTTACATCCCTAGGCTGGCTGGGTGTGAGGAACAGTCGTATATTTGTGATGATGAGGAGTTTTTTGTGTATCTAACGCATGTTGATAATGAGAATCGTTGATGTGTTTTGTATGTGGAGGTGTTGAGTACACCGGAACTTCCCGAGCAACAGTCGAGAGCGGGAAAAAGCTCTTACGGTGATAACTATGAAGGAGAAATAGGGCCTGATGCCATCATGTTGTATGTTCCCGAGCAACAAGAGAACAAAGAAAAAGAGGATGAAGAACTCGAAAATGATGGAGATGCTCTCAAAAATGATGGATATTCTCCCGAGAATGATGGAGATTCTCCCGAGAATGATGGAGATGCTCCCGAGAATGATGGAGATGCTCCCGAAAGTGATGGAGATGCTCTAAAAAATGATGGAGATGCTCCCGAAAATGATAGAGATGCTCCCGAAAGTGATGGAGATGCTCTCAAAAATGATGGAGATGCTCCCGAAAATGATGGAGATACAGAGCGTGTTGAACATGAGGGCAACGGTAACGATTCATCATATTTGCGTGATGAGTATGTGGTGGAACCACCTGTTGTTGTTGTGTGTAGTCCGACTTTACCGCCATGGGAAGACGGTTTGAATTTGAGTCTTGGTGTAGAATTTCCAAACAAGGAGGTTTTAGCAAAGTTGGTTCATAGAGGCGCATTTGTTGAATCTTTTGGCTATTTTATACAAAAATCCGATTCTCAGCGGTGGGTAGCTAGATGTGCTCAACGAGGCTGTAATTGGAGAGTACGAGCAGCAAGGATCAGTGGATCCGAAACTTTCTCGATTAGAACGTACACGAAGATGCACACATGCAGCCGTACTAGTCAGAGTGAAGAAGGCAGGGAGAAGAGGAAAGGATCATCAAAACTAGTTGCATCTCTATTGAGTAAAGAATATCCAGGGAAATACGAGACTCCAGCACCAAAAACTATCATGGAGATTGTGAAGAGAAAAGTTGGTGTAGGGATATCATACTCCACGGCTCTGAGAGGGAAAAACCAAGCAGTTTGCGATTTGCGTGGTAGTCCAGAAGATAGCTACCGGATGTTGTATCGTTATTTGTTTGTCCTAGAACATCTGAATGAAGGCACGGTAACACAAGTGAAACTAGATGAGTTGGGAAAATTCAAGTACCTTTTCATAGCTTTGGGAGCTTCCATTGAAGGGTTTAAATGCATGAGGAAAGTGATTATGGTGGATGCTACTTTTCTGAAGACCGCATATCGCGGTGTACTAGTTTTCGCCATAGCTCAAGATCCCAATCGGCACATCTATCCTATAGCATTTGGGGTACTCGACGGTGAGAATCATGATAGTTGGGCCTGGTTTTTCGAGATGTTGAGAACCATTGTAGCCGACTCTCCTGAGCTGGTGTTTGTGAGTGACAGAAATTTAAGCCTCATCAACGCGGTAGCTAACATGTATCCACAAGCTCATCATGGTTATTGCTTATATCATTTGTCACAAAACGTGAAGGGTCATGCTCCGCATCACGCAAATAAGGACACTGTCGCCAAAGAATTCCAAGCGTGCGGTTGGGCTAACACTGTTGCTGAGTTCAACAATCTTTTCGACGAGTTTAAGAATAGATATCCATCAGCGGCGAAGTATGCGGAGGATACTTGCGCGCTAGAAAAATGGGCGAGATGTGTATCTCCGGCTGATAGATACAACTTGGACACTAGCAACTCTGTCGAATCTCTAAACAAAGTTTTTAGAGAAGCCAGGAAATACTCCTTATTGCTTTTGCTGGATTCCATACTTCGAAAGTTTTCTGAGTGGTTTAACGCTCATAGGAAAGAGTCTGTTGCAGCACCGAGCAGAAACAAATTGGTGCCTATTGTTGAGAACTTCTTGCATAAAAAATGGCCTGTGGCTGAAAAATACCATGTGCGAGAGGTAAACAGTTATGCACTTGAATATGAGGTTGATGATGATGAAGGAAAGCTTTATTTGGTGAACTTGGTAAGCAAAAGTTGCACTTGCAAGTTCATCGATATTCATAAGAATCCTTGTCTCCATGCTCTTGCCGCGTTTATCTATTTCAAGGAACATGGAAGGCGTCGTAGTGATATCCACATGGAACTTCATGATCTGTGTTCGAAATATTATTTGAACGAGTTGTGGACATTGGCTTACGTCAGGTCCATCTATGTTGTGCCTGATATGTCTACGTGGGTTATCCCAGATGACATCAAGGAGAAGCAGATAATACCTCCGGATATCATCGTAAAGAGGGGAAGGAAGAAGATAAAAAGACATTCATCGGCTGGTGAAAGACGTAAAAGGATAAGGGTGAATAACAAAAGGCAGGGGGGGAAGAACACTTCCATGGTTGTTGTATGGAGAAGACTATGATTAATATTGGTTGTTGTATGGAGAAGACTATGTTTAGTTTTGTTTTGCTTTTCTCATTTATAAACACTGCATTTGTTGTTGTCTTTTAAAACAAATCCTATTTGAAATGGGACTTCATGATACATATTCACCAAATCTTTCATTATAGTTTAAGAAAGACTTCTTATTGAATAACTCACTTGGGAGGTGAGTGTTGTTAAAAAATAATATTTAATCAAATAAATGAGGCTCTCCAATGAGATTCATATGGAAGATTAATAGGAAAGCAGGTAATACTAGTAAAAATGACATTTAGTTGGTGTAATACTAATCTAAACATACACAAAAGATTTGAAGATTATGAATAACTAATAACTTGGTAACACTATGTGTGTTCTCATTTTAACCATTTTAAGATCATAAAAAAAAGGAATTTTTAAATCATTCTCTCGCTCTCTCTCTTCCTTTTTCTTTCGGCGCCAAATCCAATTTCTCTTTCCCTTATGGCGCCAAAAGGAAATTTTTCTAATTTCACTCTATTTTATTTTACAATCTCTCTCTTCTCTTCTTCCACTGAGACTTCGCTCTCTCTCCTCTCTCTCTTACATTCGTAACTCTCTCTATCTCTCCCCCTTTAACACGGGGCTTTAACACGCTTTAACACACAATGGAGAATTTCGACCTTGATCCATACGAGGATGAGGATCCATACGAGGATGAGGATCCATACGAGGATGAGATGAGGAGTAGGAAGGAACAGAAGAGGATTAGGGAGGATACGATTGCTCGGTTGAAACATTACGAGAGGACTTGCCACGTTGCGGATGCCCAATTTGGAATTCCAACCAAATGCCCATGCGGGGAAGACATCAAGGAGGATGCGTCTCCAAATCCAAGGTTCAAGCATGATTTCGACACTTTACCGGGCAATAGGTACTTCACCTGCATCCGATACGAGGTATAACTAGCATAACTAGCATAACCAGTGATAACTAGCATAACTAGGAATAACTAGGGATAACTAGTATAACCAGGGATAACTAGTATAACTAGCATAACTAGCATAACCAGGGATAACTAGCATAACTAGGAATAACTAGCATAACTAGCATAACCAGGGATAACTAGCATAACTAGGAATAACTAGCATAACTAGCATAACCAGGGATAACTAGCATAACTAGGAATAACTAGGGATAACTAGTATAACCAGGGATAACTAGCATAACTAGGAATAACTAGCATAACTAGCATAACCAGGGATAACTAGCATAACTAGGAATAACTAGCATAACTAGGAATATGAATGTTTATCTGACTTATTTTTATGTAGGATGATGGACTCCACTTTCGTCAGCCATGGGTTTTTGGTGTCCAAGAAGAGCTTAGGATGCTAAAACGAAAGGTTGAAGTGCAGGAGATCGCAATTGAAGAATTGCGAAAGGAGATTGCCAAGCTGAAGGAGGAGAAGGAGTGATGTATGTGTTTATCTATCTAAGACATAAAAATTTGCTATCCATCTATCTATGTGTTGTCTCTGTTTATCTATCTAAGACATTATATTTTGATATCTATCTACTTTGATTGGTTAATTGCTATCTTGATCAATGCAAACCAAGCAACATAGTTTTCACATAACAAACACCAGTTTTGACAAAACAAAAAACAGTTACAACATATAAAAGCTGTCTCTACAAACTCCTCCGAGACTTCCGCGACTTCCGCGACTTCCGCGACTTGACAAACTCCTCAAGAGGCTTGATCCTTTCCTCCAACTCGGTGACCTTCTCCACGAGCAAACTCATCTGTTCTCCCATGGTGGTAAACGCAGCGGACAACTCCTCGAAACAAGCCTTGCGACTTCGGCGTTCTTTCTCGACTCTTACTGCCTCCTTAGGTTGTCGCCCTTTCAAATCTTCATGCATCATATCTTCAAACCAAACAGTTAATCCTTGGTCTAGACGCTTGCACCAACTTTCCACAACAATATCGTGCTCATCGACATCGTCCTCTTTCTCCATGATCTCCTCCAACAGCTCATTCTCATCAGACGTGGCTACCAAAACGTTCTCAATGTCCTGTAAATTTTAACGTATTGATTATTCCATTTGCTGCTAGTATTACCAGTTGCTTTTAGTATTACCAAGTACTACTAACCGTGGTATCACCGAGTTTCTCGTAGACTGTCTCAAGAGGCCACCCTTTCAACTCGCCTTTTTTCCACTTGTACGTGCACATCCTCGGGCAATCGTCGTAAGGATATGGTACAGCTTCTCGGAAGCTGTCTCTCAGTCTCGGAATGGCCTCAATCGCCAAAAGCTACAAAAACAAATCCAAAATTAGTAATTACAAAAAGATTAGTTAAAATGCAAAGTCATAAGGTTATACCTCCAATGGAACACAAAAACCAGGAATCGTCCACGGCCCCGACACCTTCCCTTTAAAATGATCCATCGTCTTGTGAATGGACCCCAACATGTAATCAAACGACAATCTTCCCCAAGGAAACGTCTGACATAACTCCAGATCATCCACGTATCTTAGAAATACGTCCAACACGGGTTTGCCTTTCTTTCCAGATTTGCTGGGGCAGTGAATAATGCTGCTCAAGAAATACAGCACGACCATCTTAAGCCTATCTCCCGTCTCATCCGGTTCCATTTCCTCAAGCTTTTTTTTCACGTCTTCACGTAACACCTTCCCCTCGAAATACTTCTTCTTGAAGTGCAAGGATCCTTTCCTCTTCCAGTTGATTGGATAGTTGCGGCATTCGAGTCCTGAAATCAAGGCATGCTCTCGTAACCCGTATCGGATGGAAACGCCGTTAACCAGAAACCAAGCTTCCTTTTTCCTTTTAATTTCAGCGGTACGCAAGAGAAGCATCCACATGGGTTGGAGCTTGTGATTTCCCCTTGGCATGTGAAAAATGTGTGAGAACTGCGGGTGGTTCTCAAACCATGACGTCTCCTCCGGAGTGAGATTCAGTCCCTCAAAAATGTTCAAAGTTTCCTCGATGAAGCACCGCGTTGGTAGCTTGACGCTCTCGCTATACTGATCTGGCGAGAAGTACATTTTAAGAGGTCGCAGGGCTATCGTTTCCTCTGATGCTCTCTGCAAACAAAAAAAGGTATCTCAAACAAACAACACACAGTAAACCTAGTTATCCTAGTTCTACAAAGTCATCCTAGTCATATTAGTCATATTACCGGGCCATATTACCAAGAGTTTTCCTAATTGTACAATGTTCACCTAGTTTATATAACATATTAATCCTAAGTAATGCATTAAAAATATACTAAGCTATTTACGGGTACTTACCGGGGTTTCGGTCGGTCTCTCGTCGGTCTCCTCCTCCTCGTCCTGCGATTCATCCGCCGCATTGTCTTCTCTTCTGTCTTCGTCTTCTTCTTCTTCGTCTTCTTCTTCTTCGTCTTCTTCATCTATTTCCGTCTCCTCGTCGTCTCCGTCCACCGTCTCCGTCGCAACGTGGTCGTCTCCCTCCGCCGTTTCCGTCGTCGCTGGAGCCGGAGCAGTTGTCGGAGCAGTTGTCGGAGCAGTAGTAGGAGCAGTAGTCGGAGCAGTTGTCGGAGCCGCTTCTCCGGGAGTTTCTTCAACCGCCGCCCCTCCACGAGGCTTCTTCGAAACCCTCTCCGCCGCAGGGCTCTTCGGCTTCGTCTTCTTCCTTGCGTTCCTAGTCTCCACCATCGTCGTTGATCTGAGAGGAGAAGAGGAGGAGACCCATAAGGAGAGAGAGAGAGGAGTAAAATAGAGAATCCCTAGAGAATTAGAGGGATTTTAACCCGATTTTGGATTTTTTTTGTTTACCCGGATAGAATCCGAGTACATGAGACTGGATTGAAATAAACCGGGTTTGATCCAGGTATGAGTGGTAATTCCATGCCCTTCACTCGGTTGATACGTAATTTACCATTTTTTCAGATTTAATCTAAATGAAAAAGAAATTCATCTTATAACAGGGGCACGCGAGATTTTTAGTTGTGTACGGAGGGGCATAGGAGACGATTTCTCGATCAAAAAAAGCTAAAGGAAAAAAGTGAAATAAACCCAGAGAAACGGCTACTCCAGAGAAACATACAAGAAGTAAAACAAAAATTTCAAGATTGAAGCTTTAGCTCGTTGATGATGATATCTCTTCACTTATCCACTCCGTCGCTATCTTTGTTCACATCTGATTCCAATTCCAGAGTTTTCAAGAACCCTTATTATCCAATTCGCGTCAGTTTCACCAAGAAATTTTCTTTCCCTAAAACGTACCGGCGGAATCTGAGTTGCTATGGGGTTAAGGATTCTGGTGAGACAACGAATTCTGCGCCGTCGTTAGACTCCGGAGGCGGTAGCGACGGAGGAGGCGACGGCGTAGATAACGGTGATGACGACGGTGAAGTAGAGGGTAAAAACAGGCTGTTGCCGGAATGGCTGGATTTCACGTCGGACGATGCGAAGACTGTGTTCTTGGCTATTGCTGTGTCGCTTGCGTTTCGATATTTCATTGCAGAACCAAGATACATTCCTTCCTTGTCTATGTATCCTACTTTTGATGTCGGAGACAGATTGGTTGCAGAGAAGGTGCTGTTTTTAATTTCAATCATACATAGAGAATGTAGAAGACCAAATTTTGGAACTTTTGAGCTATAGTTAAGGCATTAGGAACCTATAGATGCTCTTTGGGTTTCGAACTTGTTGGTTTTGTGTTTTGATTACAAATGTTCAAGCTTTTACATTTTAAGAGTTATGAGGTTTAGGATAAGGTAAAGATATGCATTGATGTTTGTGTTTTCAGGTGAGTTATTATTTCAGGAAGCCTTGTGCAAACGATATTGTAATCTTCAAAAGTCCACCGGTTCTTCAGGAAGTTGGGTACACTGATGCGGATGTATTCATTAAACGGATAGTTGCAAAAGAAGGTGATCTTGTTGAGGTACTATGATTATATTCTTGACTCTTAGCATGTGTTACTAGTGAAGAGACTTATATATAATAGTGAAGCTGATGTTTATTGGTTTGGGGGATATATGTAGGTTCATGATGGGAAACTGATGGTTAACGGTGTTGCTAGGAATGAAAAATTCATCTTAGAGCCTCCTGGTTATGACATGACACCAGTTGTAAGTATCATCATCACCTTTCAATCAAATGTTTAAACCTAAACCTTCTGGTTTTTGTTCATTTGTGATTTGGTTACTTCAACATTGTAGCGGGTACCAGAGAATTCAGTCTTTGTGATGGGTGACAACAGGAATAACAGTTATGATTCGCACGTGTGGTGAGTCCTATGGTTACATCTGTTTGTATATATCTATCATGAAATCTAGTTTCTTCTTGGATTGTTTCTTAATTCTGGAAAACTCATGTCGTCTTCAGGGGGCCTCTGCCTTTGAAGAATATTATAGGACGGTCAGTTTTTCGATATTGGCCACCAAACAGAGTAAGCGGGACAGTGCTGGAAGGTGGCTGTGCTGTGGATAAGCAATAAATCCATGTACCATGTATGAAAGAAAAGATTGCAGATTAAACGAAATGAAAAACAAGAAATTCTTATTTGCAAAGTGGAGAAATATAAAGAAAGTATTTAACTTGGTAATGAGTTTACAGGTTTTATGAGTGAATTCTATGGGTTTTGAAGTTTTGGAAGAGGAGATGAAGAACGAGCAGGAGATGTGATTCAAGTGCTTCGACTTGACCAGCTTCCCCAAAAGGTTCCCTTGTGATCTGATCTCAAACTCCAACTTTACTGGAACTCTTCCATTCTTGTCGGAAACAGCCAAGGTTGGTCCTGCTCCATACAAAGAAACCTCTGCGCCTATGAGCTTCACAATGGCTATGTGCTTGCTCTTTCTTGGTTGGTAATAACTCTTAAGCTTCATGATACGAGTGGTGACAAGGAGCACTTTATTTACCAAGCAGTTAAAAGCTATTCCTAAAGGTTACTGTCTAAGTAAGAAAGTAATAATAGTTGATCATGGTTACTCTTAAAGTAATCATGGTTTACTTAGGTCATCTCTTAGGTTCTATCTATAAATTAGTTAAGGGGATTTGGGGAGAAGGATATCAAGTTGTTTGATCACCAAGTTCATGGGAGGTGAGAGACTCCAGTATCTCTCAAGCTTGTAACCAGTTCTATATCAACAAAAGTCATCTCATTTTATCTTTATTTTACCGTTTTGATACGCTACACGTATCAACTTGGTATCAGAGCGAGCAAAGATCTCTGGGAACAAAATTCCTCACGTTGAGGCGATTGTGGAAGCGACGGCGGTGAAGGTTGCAGCTATGGAGAAATGCGTTGATGGTATGAAGAATCAAATGAATAAGTACCTCAACATTCTAGATCGTTTAGAGCAACCATGGAAGCATCGATGGATTGAAAGAGCGAAGGCGAAGGGTTTCCAGATTGATGAAACCCAATCTGTCGAGGTGATCGCGAGTCTTGTGGTGGATGGATCCTTCAAGCCTTCCGATTCGAGTAGGGAGCTGATCAAGCCAGAGAAGTACAATCTGCCAACCAGGAAGATCGAGAGGCCTATGCTAGCAACATATCCTGTTACAAAGTTGGGAGGATCATCGAAGAGTTCTGATCCGAGTCTGGAGCTAACTCAGTTGGTGGAGAAGAATGATCTGTGGATCCATGTGGAGAAGGATGAACCACATACACCAACAACTGAAATCCCAATTCCTTTGTACGATGGCGAAAACGCAAGTAAATGGGTACGTAAAGTGGAGCAGTATTTTGAAAGAGGTAATAAGTTCACAGAACAAGAATTGTTTGGGTTTGATAACGCACAGGGAAAGGAAGTGTACCATCAAGTGGAAGAAAATCGATCAGAGACTTAAGTTGAATAAAGGTGCCCACCAAGTGTTTGATCAAATGATTGTTAGAGGGAAAGAGATTTCAGAGAAGAAGAAAAAGAGATGGAAGACATCTCTGGAATGTCAGGAGGGTATAGAGAAAGCGAGGACATCCCTTAGCTGTGAAGAGTTTCAAAATGGAGTTTCTCGTATGCCGAAAGAAGTGACGCAGTCACACGATAACAAACATAAGCGAGAAGCCAACAAGGATGTTTATGCCTGCCAAGTGTTTGTTGAAAAGTCTAAGGCAAGAAAACGAGTCATAATGCACTGCTAGGTGATGGAATGTGTGGCTGAGAAAATGAACAAGACAACAAGTGTCGAGATTAGGAGATACAAACTTTATAAAATCGACAGAAGGCTGTTGTTAATGGCTACAAAGAGAAAGAAGAAGAGAACAAGACGAAAGAAACATGAGCGAAAGGGTATTAAGCCTCACAAGCATGGCGATCATAAGGGAAGAATGAGACAAATGAAGAGGGAGGAAGATAGGAAAGTGATCAGGCTGGAGCTGGTGTTTGCAAGGCGTCTATAGGAATATTCAGTAGCTGTGGAGAAGCTGGCAAAGTGGAAGAAACATAGATTCAAACAGACGCACAACAAGCAAAAGGGAAAGATCAAATCAAGGCTGCTCGGAAACCAGATTTCTTTCATTCTGAACTTAAACTTTGTGCTTGTGCTGATTAGAAAGAACTTCAGTAGATGGACTAACAGAAATTGTTATGAGAAAGTTTACATGAGGAGTGATAAATTTCTGCAGCTGAATGGTCTTGCAAAGCAGTATTGGGAGTTGTTGTTAGCTGCATATATGATGAAGAGAGCCATGACGAAGTGTAAGGGAGGGAATATATTGATGGATATAACTTCTTGGACCAAATTCAAGATCAAAAGGAAGAAACAAAAGGTCAAGCACAAGAACCAGAACAATCACAAGACAAAGATCAAAGGGATTCCTTCTAAGGACTAGATGGTGTTTCCATTGAAACACAGTCTTGAGATCAAATATTTGGGAAATCTCTTTAGCAAATGGAGTAAGGACGAGCAAGTACCTCAGACTACCTATCGTAAATGGCTACAACTGAAGGGGAGGAAGCTAAAATGTCACTTGAAAAAAAGTCAATAATGAAGATAACGAGCTTCTGTTTTGTCATTAGGGTGTTTTTGGGGAAAAAGTGGCTACAATAGCTATGAAGAAGAAGAGATGGCTTCAAGGAACTGAAATCCGGATTGGATGGCAGAAGAATACACAGGAGAGAAAGATCAAATTGTTCAAAACATTCCACTTGTTTTAGAAAATATGTCTGCCAAGAGTTGCAAGGAAGAAGAAAGAGGCTTATACACAGTCCAAGAAGATGAAACACAACAAAGTGGCTACTGTGTTGAGGATTTTGGGGTATGGGGCTGAAGGGGAACAAGCTGTCGTCATGAAGTCATCAGAAAAGCGCTATAGAGATAGTTATGTGATGAGTCTCCTTGTCTCTGATGTAATCACTTGGGCTGCATTGGAGGATAAAGACAAAGGTCTGATTTGGGAAAACAGGGATGTGAAGACACAATCTTGGAGATGTAATGTTCGAGCGTTGAAGCTTCCCTACCAGTCTGGAGAAGACACGACCACACACATATTCTGATTCCTTGGCTCAGTATGCTCTTGGGGGGGGGGGGGGGGGGGGGGAAGAAGAGCAAGCAAGAACGAACTGAAGAAGTACTGGAGTTTGGACCAACTGCAAGATAAGTAAGAGAAATACTTCACGAGATCAATGACATCACAAAGAAGATGGAGTTGTTCAAGAAATCTTGTTCCTTTTTGATGCTTACTTTTGGAAGCAAGGTTAGGGATTCTGTTTCAAATCTGGTAGCGTCTAAACATAGTGAGTTTGCAGTGGGAGTGCTTGTAACTGGTGTAGCTACTTAGAATCAACTAATTGAAAAAGAGGTGTGACAAGCAGATTTAGAGGCAGATATAAGCTATCAAAGGAACCATACTACTGGAGAGGAGGATGCTCTCACCAAGAGGGAAAGTCCCCCAAAGTATAAGTAATCTTGGAAGTGGAAGCGTAAGACTGTCATCAACAACCTTGAGGACAAGGTTGAATTTAAAGGGGGGAGTAATGATACGAGTGGTGACAAGGAGCACTTTATTTACCAAGCAGTTAAAAGCTATTCCTAAAGGTTACTATCTAAGTAAGAAAGTAATAATAGTTGATCATGGTTACTCTTAAAGTAATCATGGTTTACTTAGGTCATCTCTTAGGTTCTATCTATAAATTAGCTAAAGAGATTTGGGGAGAAGGATATCAAGTTGTTTGATCACCAAGTTCATGGGAGGTGAGAGACTCCAGTATCTCTGAAGCTTGTAACCAATTCTATATTAATAAAAGTCATCTCGTTTTATCTCTATTTTACCGTTTTGATACGCTACACGTATCACTTCACAATCAAAACTAGTCATATTATGATGACGATCAAAAAGAAGTAATAAATGAAACAAAGCGTACCTGACCAGTGGCGAGGGTGAGAGCAGAGAAGGTAAGATTGAAAGTAGAAGAAGAAACATGGATGCCAAAAGTAAGGAGCATGACTGTCTATTGTCACTTTCACAGAGCTGTTAAAGCTCAGAAAATATTGGTAGCAACATATGTTCTGTTCGTAATAAAAGCTTTGGAGACTGAAGCTCTTGACAGATACAATGGGAGAGAAAGGATGAGAAGCACACTATAAAACAGAGCGGAAAACAGAGAGCATAACCACAATCCCTAATATTACTAGAACTGCCCTGCATTGTCCCACTGGTAATCCTCTGCTCTCTTCGTAAACTTGCTTTTCGTCAATCGTGTAATGCCTCTCCAGCCAATACCTCCGGGAGCTTCCTTTCCAACGGAATCCCACACCGCTTACCCCGTTGGAGGTGCGGCTTGAAGAAGAGAGACGTAACTCGGTGAGGATAATGTAGTTTGGGGTCTGAATCTGAATCAGTGAAGCAACAGAAGAGGATTTATCACCATCGTATACTTGGGACACGTTTGAGGGACTCTCAACATAGTAAGCTTGTTTTGGTGATGAGGTCTAGGCTTGTTCTTTCTAATTCCGATGTTGCGTCCATCATCTTTTTTCCTCACTGGTTCATTCTTCGAAACAAGTCTGTTTCTTTAGTGTATTTTATTAACGAAGAATGAAGAAGAAGAAATGTTCTCCCAAATTTTTTTCCTTGATCTACTTCAGTTTTACAATTGGTTGGTTTACCGCGTGTTATCTCAATTTGTTTTCCTTAAATCTTAATTCCAATTTTTCTATTAGATCCGAAAAGAATGTAAATTGGACAATATATAAATAATATATGTAATTTTTAAAAAATTATTAATACTTCTTTAAAAAGTTAAGTACTAATAGTTATATAACTACAGAATATAAAATTAGATTCCATAAATAATCTATTTAAATCTTATTTTATATTTAATAAATTTTTATGTTTTTTTAACATAAACGCAAATTATCTTTTATTTTCTATTCTAGAAAAAAATTTTGATTAGTAAAAATATTTGTGAAATCGCATTTTAGACGTAGTTCCATCATTCCACATGTTAACGATCAACTTTTAGTTTGTGATTTGTTATTTTCTAAAATCGAGTTATTATTAGTACAATGGATAACAAATAAAAAAATAGAAGAAACTTATATTAACTACAAGTCTTGTTGGTAAATTTTACAAATGTGTTGTTGTTGGAGATGAGGAAGAAGCAAGAGAGGTGTTTCCGATGCCTAGACTTGACCAACTTTCCGACAATATTAGCACTTGATCAGATCTCGAACTCCAACTTCACGGGAACTCCACCATTGTGGTCTGAAGCAGCTAAGTCGGCTTCTGCTCCATAGAGTGGAACCTTGGAGCCAATGAGGTTAATCCTAGATGTGTGGTTACTCTCTTTTGGTTGGTAATAACTATTTAGCTGAGCGATGACAAGTGTAAATTGTCGAGAGTATATGGGTTTTAAAGAAGAGGAGCTGACGTGAATGCCAAAGAATGTTGAAGGATTGAGGGTTCTGATCTGCATTGAACATTTGATGTTCATGATCTTTGTTGGAACCCCTGTGTTGTCTAGACCTTCCCAGTAGTAAAAACTATGCACATTCACACCCTATGTAACACATGCATGTCAAAAGTTAAAACACTTATAGAACTTAAGCTAGACTTGAATAGCGATTGTTCAAACGCTAATTTATGCTTTTGTTCTAAATAGTAAAGTTAGCGATTGTTTAAACGCTAATTTATACTTAATTGGGGTTTGAAACAGTCGGAAGTCTTTAGTGATTCTTGGTATATATATGTAAGTTAAAGATTAAAGTACCTTGAGGTAGACGATCGGAGAGAATGATTGAGAAGCCGCAAAGAGAAGAGAACGTAGCAACAACTCCCAAAATAAGTCTACAAGTAGCGATTGAGATCCCTCTGTTGTCTCCATAAAGATCCTCGTACCGTCCGTCACCTGGCGACCATCTTCCACCGTGATATTTCCTCCGTCCCTTCCACCGGAATCCTCCTCCACCGCCATTGGAGATGCGGCTAGCAAACGACGGATATGACGGAGACTCTGATGGCGTGGTCTGATGAGTTAGTGCCGCAGAGGAAGATTTGTCGGAGTCACGTGATGGGCTTTGAACGTAGTAAGTGGGACGTTTCGGTGATGATGATAGGTCGAAGCTTGTCATGTCCGAGTCAGATTTTGGGTACATCTTCATTTTTTTTTTTTGTTGATGTGTGACTATGTTTGTTGTTCTCGTGCTCATAAATATTGTATTTTGAGTATGCATGGGAACAAAATTAGGAAATGGACACAAGCGTAGGTTTGAAAACCACTTGCACCAGTTTTGGGTATCAGTTACATAATATCACGATTGTACCCGAAGAATTTGGCTCTCTTTTTTTCTTCTTCATTTTATTATTTAGGTAAAGTCTAGATACCGTAGATATCATACGATGTTATGATAAAGTGACAAAAAGAGAAGAAGGTAGATTCGTTTTGATTTAAAGCTGGTGCTAATTTCGATTAGTTACGTACTATAATATTATTGAATTCCGTTGGCCCTTTAAAAAAAACTCAGTTTTCCTTCCGTATTATTAGAGTTAGTAATCTTTACCTCCTCCGCGTACGCGCGGGGTTGGATTGTAGTATTGGTTGTATAAACTTTATTTGTGTTTAGTAGGCCATAAATGTAATAAGCTGCAGTAGTTTTATAATGATGTATGTGTAATACAAATTTGAGTTGGAAATCGTTTTATCATACTAACATAAAAATGTTTTCTACGATTTTATGACATCGTTAAACATTTCTCTGGTATAACTAGAAAAACGACATATATAATAAGAATTTTAGGGTTTTTTGAGTGATTTTAAAGAAAGGTTTTGAACTTGGTCTGAGAAAGAATGGATTTAGGGTTCTGCTAGGTTTCCGGGAAGAAACAAAGCGGCCGAAGCTATCTAACTCTTTCTTTATTGGGCCGACCTAAATTCTTGAATTGGCCTTTTTGGGAAATGTGCTAATCTTGACTCCAACAATAAGCCCCCTAGTGCGGCGATTCAATTTTAATTAGATCGGCGGTACGAGGAGAAAACCGATTAGTTTAGGAAGTGATTTAGGTTGGCCAGTTCTATCATTATGGTGCTGGTTTAATCGAATCAAATTTCGATCGAACCGGTTTATAGGTGCGAGAAACGATGCGTCGTCTAGGTAATGATGGCTTCTCGAACAAGACGCTCATTTCCGCTCCAATGAAGAGAAAATGTATTCTTCTTTTTGCTCTCCCCCGGTTTTGTTTTTAGATTAACCCTCTGCCGTTGCCTAACCGTAGTCTTCTAAGATTCTAGATTAAATCCTGTTTTTCCTGCTTAGTTCTTCCTTTGTTCTTCATCGAATCATGTCTTTGATTTGTTACTCGGGGAGTAAAGATAAAGAAGTGGTTTCCATGTTTTATGGGGATCAATCGCCAAGTGGCACGGCGCTCCTACCTTCGTGAGATCGCGTTTTCACAGCTTTCGACGGCCGCAGTTCGTCACATGGTGGGACTCCTTGTTTTGGGAGCTGAGTGCAACATCACTATTGATGTCAGGATATTCGAGGAGATGACTTCCATCAGTAATATGACGAGGACGAGTCTGGGGTGTTTCGCTGTCAAGATGAGGGCGGATCAAGGAGTTATCCTGGGGGCGCCGAGCAAAGTTCGTTTTTGGAAAATATATTATTTTTACGCCGAGATAACACCTTTGGTCGTCCCAGAGCCGCATAGGGAACTTAGATCATCATGGAACACTAAATTCGGTAGATATTGTTCCGAATTTGTTGACTTGTTATCTAGATAATTTACTAATTTGTTCTTCTCCTTTGCAGTGCGTCATCCCTTTTACAAGCCTTACCCGGACGACTTCTTCTCTTTTGTTGACGTCATCCAAAGCCTTAGCCGTCATAAGTGGAAGAACATCACTCGAACGCGTATCAACCAGTCTCATCCAAAAATTACCCGAGGTAGTGTTCCTTTGAGCTAATCGGTTCTTTTGCCGAGTTCTAACCTAGTTTTTGTTTGTAGTTAATTTGGATACTTTAGAAGAAGTCAATCCAGAAGATTTGACGAACTCGAAGATGGGCAAGTTGAAGAGGATAACGGTCGACTACTCAAAGAGGCTTACCTTGAATCCTTCAGCCTCGACTGATCCACCCAAAGATCCCGAGGTGACTCTGCCTTCGTCCGAAGGTGCTGGCAAACTGTTAGAAGTGGTGAGGGAGAAACCTACCGATCCTCCTCAGGAAAAGGAGAACACGGCGGTTAAATCAAATGCGCCTATTCCCCCGGAGAAGGCTTTGCCAAAAACCCTGCCGAAGAAGAGGGCGGCCGTGGATAAACCGGATAGAGAGGGTTCCGCTAAGAAGATGGTCGTGGATAATTCCTCCAAGGTCAAGCTCGGGGATCCATGGAGACGGCTAACCGTAGAGAGCGGCGAAGTATCCTTTGCTGGTTCTGGTGAGAAGAAGCATTTTGTCTCCCGCAAGGAGATCGTCACGGTTTTCCCTCGCGGCCCGAAGAAAGATGTGGGAAGTCAGCCCTCAATTCATAACTTTGCTTACAAGTACGATAACGAGGTTCCTTTTATTCAGAACGCACATGCTTGATTTGGATTGCTTACCTGTCTGAGGGGAAACGAGGCGGACTTCCCGGCTTTGAAGGACCTTCCTCACTCTAAAGCGATCCTTGATCTAAAGCCAGTCGAAGCGGCGGTAAGATTCTCCTTCTGTCCATGACATCCTTAAGTTAGTTCTTTTGACAATACTTCTCTTTTACATGATTGCGGCGCCAAACCGAGTCGTCATTGAGAGTGCGTGGGACATGAAGAAAATGGCCGACGCGCTGAAGAGGAGAGACGTCCATATGGAGAAATTAAGGGAGTCTAAGGACGCGCTGGAGGCGAGTAATATTGAGCTCAAGAATAAACTCCGTGAAGCCGAGGAGAAGATTCGTGAAGCCAAGGAAAAGGCCAAGGTTGACTTCTCCATATACCAATCCGAAGGGAAACGTCTCAAGAAACTTTGCGAAGACCTGGTCTCGAAGGAGAGGAATCGTGTCGAGGCCGAGATGAGGGCGAAGACCCAGTCTTATTTTGACATTTTCCGCCGATTTGTCGACGAACAGAAAGAGGCTACGATCAAGCATGTCGAGCAGGGCCAGATTAGTGGCATCAAAAACTGTTCGATCAAACTGAGCGAAGAAGGAGTGCCGATTCCGCAATCGGTATTGGACCAGCTCGTCGCAGACGAATTGAAGGTCAATTCTGAGATCGACGCAATGAACGTCCTAGAGAAGGAGGACCTGAAGTTTGATCTTTCTCCAACTCGGCATCCCTTATTGGGTACTCTCCGCCGAGATTCTCATGTTCCTACCCCAAGAAACATCGACGAGTTTGGGACGAACTGCGGGGTGATTCCTCTGACATCTCAGTTTTCCTGGGTTTGCTTCTTTGGAAATGGTCGTCATTTCATTCACCATAGGCAATTAGGCATGATGGTAGATTTGGTGGTGAATAACCAATGCATGTAGGTCTGTTGGGGGGGGGGGGGGGGGCAACAATACATTACTATCTACCTTTGACACCTCTTGACAGTTTATTGTGAGAAACTCATTCCTTTAAAACCTTCCCTGACCTCAAAAACGAAGTAACTACACTTTTGGTTGATGAGAAGGCGACATGATATATTATTATTAGCTGAAAACTATTCACTTCGCTTACTTTATATTTGATTCGTTTTAAATTTGAATTGGAGGATTTGAAAGCCAACTATTGCTAACTTGTGTTTTAAGACAACTTTAATGGCATGCTTCAAAACCGAAGTAACTACACTTTTGGTTGATGAGAAGGCGACATGAAATATATATATATATATATATATATATTATTAGCTGAAAACTATTCACTTCGTTTACTTTTATATTTGATTCGGTTTAAATTTGAATTGGAGGATTTGAAAGCCAACTATTGCTAACTTGTGTTTCAAGACAACTTTAGTGGCATGCTTCATATATATATCGCAATTTGTATTTTGTAAGAAACAATCAAAAAGAAAATGCTTCAACTCTTTAACCATTTGTTACCAAAATAATCATTATTTGTTCAGTATTCGTTAGTTCCTGCCTATTTTGTTGTTAGACCATCTCTTCCAAAAATATCCTGAATGTGCTTGAAAATGGCCAAATATAGCCACAATTTAGGAAAAATAAAGAAGACAACCACAATTTGTTTAATTAAATAAAATCTTAAATAAACCGAGTGAAATAACTCAAATCAAGCGTAGCTTAGCGGATTCTCTTGTCAAGATGAAATTAACTGCTTCCTCGACTGTGTCAACTAACTCGAAAAGTTAAAAAACATTTTTAGATGAACATCACCCACATGAAATAAATAAACTGAACATATATCCAGTTTGGGTTTGGAACTGAACTGCATAAATCTAATTATTGGTTTGAAGTTTTGGGAAGAATGGTCGTTGGTCAGACTTTTTTAGTCACAGACTTGCCACAGAGGATCTCTCGCACAATTGCATGTCTTCTCTCCTCTATTGGCGGAAGGACTAAGTGTAAGAGCAGCTATGGAACATGCTCTATCACTAGGAATCAGAAAAATCTGGTTACATACAGATTCTCAGCAGCTCGTTAGAGCTATCATCTCGAAATCACGATCGGCGGAGCTTCACGGAGTTCTCGCAGACATCGAGATCTTATCACGCAGTTTCTTATCGTTTGGTATTTCTCACATCAATGGTGCCTTCAATGGCCAGGCTGATCTTTTATCTAAACATGATTTAGCCCTGATGTAACGGGCTTTGCCAAAAAACTCCTACTTTTTATTATCTATGCAAGTGTTCACAAAAAAAAAGGCTAAGCCGAAGATTTTAATTAGTTTATTATTTTTTGATTTATTCTTCCGACGTAACAAGTTTGAGAGGGCTAGAATTCTGTTTTTTTTTTTTTTTTAATATAAAGGAGACTAGGCTGACTCGCACTGAACATATTGGTATTTTTTCATTTTGATTTATTGATTTTTTCATTTTTTTCATTTTTTTCATTTATATTTTTACCAGTTTTCGTTTTAATATGTAGTAGTTAAATTGTTAATTTTCTGTTTAAGTTTAAGATGTCTAACTATAATGTTTTATTATGATTTTAAAAAGAATTTGGCTTTATACTCTTACTTTTGGACTACATTTAATTTTGTTTTTAATCGTTTTTAAAGCATTATATAATTAATTATGTTACACTCAATTGTTACTTTTAATTAAAATAAATACTTACCGTGCTGAACGTGGAGTATTAGTTTGATGATTATTTTCTATTTTTTTTTAACTAAATGTAATTAATTTTTCAATTGTTATTAAAATATTATTATAAACTAATATAAACTAAATTTTGACTTATAAAAAATAAAAATCATATAATACCTATATATGTAAGCATAATTAAGTTATTAAATCATATGATAAATATTTCATTTAACATTATTTTTTTGATTTTTTTGATAACCGTGGGGATTCCAAAGGCTTTCTGAGCTCAAAGACTAATCCCACGAGGCCTTGCATCCGGGTACGCATTTGGAAATTGCACCAAATTTAAAGCGTAGCTAGGTGGACAGGAGGACTCAAACCTGAGTGGCGAGAGGGTACTACCACTCCCTTTACTACTAGGATACAAGCTTTCCATTGCATTAATTATTTTTAATTAGTAAAATTAAAATTTATAAAGTTAGAATTTGTTGTCAAAAAAGTTAGAATTTTAAAAATTAGATTTATAACTAAATTCTTTTAGAGTTGTTCTTTCAGATTTGTTAAAAATATTTTTATTCGATATGAAAAATATAAAATATTTATATTTTTGCAAACCTAATCTATTAAAACAGGAGATGATTATGAACCCAACATTTATCTACCGTATTTATACATAATATTCTATTACAAATTAATATTTCCTTAATGATAACAATATCATATAAATTTATAACTAATTAACTCATAATATCTTCTAATATCTTCTGAAATATTTTCATTTATTTTTTCTATCATAATCACATTTTATACAAAGAAGATTAAATAAATTTGAAAATATTATTAAAATATTATTGCAAACTAATATTAAATAAATTTGACATATAAAAAATAAAAATTATATAATATATAAGCATAATTGAGTTGTTAAATCAATTAATTGATATAATTATATGATTTAATACATAAATTTTTATATTAAATCTAAAATTAAATTAAAGTAATCAAAAACAACACAAAATACATCTTTCGATAATTTTCAAAAGTGAATATTATAAGAAGTTACTTAAATTAATATTAATTAATTTTTAATTAATAAACTAAATATTTATAAAGTTAGAATTTTATAAATTAGATTTATAACTAAGCTTTCTAGAGTTGTGTTTCAAATTATTCGATTTGTAAAAATTGACGAATTACTCTATCATTATTTTTTATATTTAATTATATTAAATCAAATATTGTATAAAAAAATAATACATTATAAAATATATTTAAGACTTTTAAATTTTGAAATCCACAGATATATTTTATACTAAATATTAATTCAAATGATACATAATTGAATAATTTAATATAACAATTACTTTTATAAATAATAAAAATAAATATTGGTAATATACACATATTAACATAAATAAATATATTTTGAATATATTTCAACTAATAAAAAAATAAAACTTGAAAATTTACCTTGATATATCTCATGTTTTCTGTATGGGATGTATTCCAATAACCGACTTAAGTTGTTCGGTTTGTCTTTAAATTCATTGGTATTTCTGGTCCATTAAACTAAAGAAGTAGCACACTTTCTCTTCCATAAAAAATAATCGGAATAGAAAAGCAGTACAATCTAATGTATCAAATCAGATAGGATAGAAGCCTGGAAAAAAAAAAGTGAAACGATCTAAGAAACTGACTAAAAATTATCATTCCATGAAAGAAACTTTAAAGTCAATTAATGACAAAAATCCGATTCATATTTCACTAATGATATCAAAGGAACTGGTTGAATCAGATTTCGCTCGCTTTCAGGACAACATGTATAGGGCCGATTAAAACATATACACTGGAAAATATAGGAGGAACACATAAACAAACAAAATTAGGACAAATAAATAATGAAAACCACACAAAAACAAAAACGAACAAAAAACAAATAACACTAACTACGATCTAATCCAAACTATTTAAAAAAATAGAGAAAAAATTATAAAAAACACGATGTGTCGTCAATTTTCTCAGAGTGGAAATGATGAACAATTGAATTTTTGTGAATGAGAAGATATGACCAATGACCATTAATTTATATAGAAAATGTTGTTGTAGCAAGCAAGCTTTAGAAAATATATAATTCTTAATCTAGTAGCAATT
This sequence comes from Orychophragmus violaceus, assembly GCA_030180135.1. Lineage (NCBI taxonomy): Eukaryota > Viridiplantae > Streptophyta > Magnoliopsida > Brassicales > Brassicaceae > Orychophragmus > Orychophragmus violaceus. Next base: position 61,994,909 of record CM058234.1, on the reverse strand, counting down.
TTTGTAAGGAATATTAAATGTCTTCCACTAATAACTAACAAATATTACTATAGTCTTTCTTATAGGATATTTTTTCTTGGCAACTTCTTCACACGTTTTAAAGTCAAAATCAGTTAACAAAGTTCTTTATTTTAAATTAATAGTATATGCCGGCCAACCACCACATTATTTGTCCAAAATTTTATATAAATCATTGATTTATGCTTTTGTTATAATATATACAATGAATATTGAGCAAAATAATTTTGACAATTTAATAAAATGAAGATTTTTTTAAAGTAAATAGAATATTTCTTTAAGTGGTTATTGAAAATATATATATATCAATTAATATATTGGAAATTATGTTTGGAAAATAAACGTTTAAAATATAATTTATTAACAAATAGGATATTCAAATGTTATAACTATATAAATTTATAAATATGATAACATGAAATGTTTTCAAGCAATATAGACAATGAAATACAAATAATATCAAAAATTAATGTTGAATAAACCAATATTATTTTCAAAATAAAATAATGTCAGTAATAAATAAACATTATTTTTGAAAAACTAATATTAAATTCGAAATAATTTCTAAAAATATGGGATTACGTGATATTCATCAATATTGTAAATAATATATTCACCAAGATTACATATTTCAGTTTCTAAAATGTAGGTTAGGAAAATAAATATAAATGGTAAGTCTGTTGACAAAATGAAATAAAAAATACATAAATCTACGAATAATACATAAAATAAAACAAACAAATCTGACGGATAATATTAAATTTACGAAATGAACGATGAAGATTTAAAAAATTAGGATCTGTGTGTATATCTATATTCCAAATCCGGATCCACCCAAATATCCTTGTGTGACTAATTTTCATAAACTCAAAATTCTCTTAATGAATAGTAAAATTTTCTAATAAACTCAATGCCATTCTTCGTAATATAACACGTAAACACAAGGTTATTTTCTTAGATGCTCTCCTGTTTTTACAGTATAGATTTGAGCTTATCTTATGTTTTGTGTTGCCAAATTTTTATTATTTTATTTTGGTCCATAAATTTATTATGCTGGCGCAGAGGGATGGGGAGAAAATGAAGTCTCTAATTAGATTAGCTAATGGGAATGAAAAAATAGTCATTGTCCTAATAGTATTTTTTTTTTAAAATAAATAATGTCTTTTTAGTAAATATTTTTCTGTAATCTGATTGTACCTTCTTGAAAATATATAAAAAATAAATATTAAACAAAATCAATAGTGGAAGCCCCTTGACCCAATAGTCAAGGGTTTAAAGGCTTCTACACTAGGTCTTAGTTTTGATTTCCAGAGAATGCAGTTTAGCAAGATTAATGAATGCAAGCTTATAGGAGGTCCAGAGTTGCAGGTAACAACCAGCCGTCATGGTCTCACGTGTTGCGGGAGAGTTGTCCATCGTAGATGTGGTACATGTGAATCCATTCGTCGTAGATCAGGTGTTGCATGAGAGAGAATGCAAGCTTGTAGGAGGTCAAGAATTGCAGGTAACAACCAGCCGTCATGGTCTCATGTGTTGCAGAAGAGCTGTCCATCATAGGTGTAGTACATGTGAATCCGTTGGTCGTAGATCGAGTGTTGCAGAGGAGAGCTGAACCATAGAGTCAATGTTTGTGGAGCTGTTCATCGTAATCGAATGTGTTGTAGGTAGTTGATTTCGTTTGATAAAAACATCCTTAGCGTTAGGATGAAATCAAATGTCACTAATGATTGTAATAGTCTTCGAGACGATAATACAAAAAACAAAATCAATAATCAATTAATTTATTGTTGAAAACGTAAAAGATTGGCTCTTGATATATAATGGTTTTTACCGGTTCTATGCCATGATATAAGTATGTTTTAGAGTCTTTTGGTGTTCTTTTAGAGTCTTTTACAGGTGTTATTAGGTACATACACGTTTGGAGTGGATTTGGAGATTATGGAGCTAAATGGAGCATTTTGGAGTTTTGACCCGAGAGTTTGTGCTCACTGTCCGAAACAGAGGAGTGTGTCGATCGACGCACATCAGCATCGATCGATGTACATCGCGTTGGGCCAGGCTCGCGAGAGTTAATGAAGAATGATGATATTGCAAAGTTGCCCAGAAGTTCCAGATATTTACACAGAAGCCCCAAGACGTGATTTAGCTATTTAATTAGGTTTTAACTTCAGTTTTTAGATACACTATCATACTTTAGAGCAGAGAGTTTTTAGAGCTATTTGGGGCTGATCTGAACCTGTACTACACCTTATTTTTGGAGAAGATTTCGAACCCCTTTACTTGTTTAATCTCTTTTATGATATCTAATTATTCATTGATCTTGCTTTCATTATCTATGTCTGAGTAGATTCACAGTTAGGTTTAGGGATTCTCAATAAGGATTTTATGACTTGCTAGATATAATTAATTCAATTAAGGATTCATATCAATAGATGTTCTTCAAGCTAAATTGTGTTTAATGCTAGTTATGACTTGATCACTTAGAATCTAGATCTTAGGTTGCTAGATTGACACGAAAGTGTGGTTTAGAATCTGAACTATTTAGGTTGAGCAATATAATTACTCGCAAAGAAATTTGGTTTAATTAGATTGTGAACATATCGAACTTGATCATTAAAGTTGGTTTAATCTGTTAGGAATTACAAAGACATTTGGATTTCTGCAATTAGGCTTAGAGAATTATCACAACGAAAGTTGGTTAATTCTATATCTGTGTTTGAGTTCTAGAACTGTTCCTAATTTGATCCTGACTGAATGATTTGTCTGCTTGTCTGATTTCCTGAGAACTCCCTAGACTTAGCGCCCTTAGTTAATTGCTTACAACCAAACTTGCTACTTGTTTACTTTCTTGCATTGCTTTTCGTTTCTCAACACAATTTGCTTTCTCCTAGTTTAAGCTTGACCGTTCTAATTCTATCGTTGCCTAGAGTCCTCGTGGATTCGATCCCTAAGTACTATATCGATATTGTTGTGCACTTGCAGTTAGTATAGGGTTAAAACTTTACACCTATCAGCTCTCCGCCCAATTTCTACCGCCCACCGTCATTAGCTCGCCGTTCATCAACGGTCTCCGTTCTAAGTCTATGAGTCGTTGATTAGTAAGGTTTATCTGAATCTCGCGGTTTTCGTTCAAAATTTTCAGTTTTGCTATGCTTTTCTACCTTTGTGGATTTCTAGTCTTTTCGTGGGTTTGTTAAATCATAAGAAATAACTGTTTGGAGTGGAATGATTTAGTAGTAATGTGTAGGAATTTCTAGCAGTTCTAATCAAATTAGCAACCCTAGTCTGAATTCCGTAGCCTATGATCTAGGGTTCATGTTATATTGAATCTACAGATCTCGAAGTTACCTGGTGATTAGCAGCGGAAAGGTTTTTGCAAGTACTCGAGATTCTCAGCGCCTCAAATGTTGCGCCTCTACTGGTATCCACACGCACACGAACTGAACAGCAGGGATGCTAGTGCCCTTAGAGATCCAATCTCTTGAGAGGTTTCAAGTTTCTTTTGGTGGCTGTGAATTAGGTCAGATTATTTGTAAAAGTCGACCATATATCTTATATATGTTGACTTAAACCACGACCCGAATAACCAACGATTAAACCGAAGTTAATCTGGCCATTCGCGATCTGTGTCGATCGATGCACATTCTGTGTCGATCGACACTGCCTCAGAAACTCGATATTGAATGCATATCAAATATGCATTTATCAGATCATTACACTAATGATCAACCTCACATTCTATGTTCAGTTTGCTTAGGTGTGTGACCATGTAGGATCATATAACACCAGCAATGGGTTCTAAACTCATTGATCATAAGTGGCTTCTAGCAAAGCATTATAATTGCCTAGCATTATATGACTGTCTCATCTCGACAAAAGAACTCTCACTTAGAGTAGGTACAATAGATTTCAGGACATTCCCAACAATCTCCCACTTGTACTGGAATCATCTATTCCCATAATCCCTTTGTATCTATATCTCGATCTGGCATAAGGCAAGAACTGTGTCATCCTTATTTAGCTAGATCATGTTTATCGAATTACGATTTATACTGATAAGACAAACGACTGACATTCACCTCGTTTGAGCGCGGCCACGCATTTCTAGTATCAAATCTTCGATAGGCCCTGAGATATTTGTCTCCTGTTATATAGGAGGTACAAATCCCATCTTGTTCCATCCATGTTCCTTTCACATTTCATGATACGCCCAATCAGTGTCTTTATAGCCACCAGTTACGGCTGACGTTTGACAAAGTCAAGACGGACCAATCCACATGTAAGAAATCATGATGGACTCAGGTCTAAGGACTATACTCTATAGTCGTAATGAGAAACTCTTATGACACTCATATAACCATCTTGTAGAGTTATCATCAATGGGTCAAATCCGATCTTGTGTTCTCTAACACATATCTATGTGATTGACTCTAATACTCTTATTAATGACTTCATGAAACTTAGTCATCAGTCACCTCACATACTAGTCTCACGCAGTTGTTAGTGTCCCACTTTAACAACCTTGACCAGGGACCATTGTAATTTATGTCATTTACTATCTATAGGGTTTCATGATCAAGTCACATACTTGATGACCTATAAAAAAATGTCATAAATTACTTTGGGACAATTATTTAATAACACAATTAAATAATACTGAAACAATTTCATTAAAATAACATAACCAAATTATGTTTTACGAACATCATGTCATAACTAAAAAACAAATACAACTCCCACTGAAATTAAGATCATATCTTAAGAAATCTAATGCCTATAGCAGCAGTATGACTCTCATGCTTATGCCTTGGGAGAGGCTTGGTCAGAGGGTCAACAACATTCTCATCCGTCGGGACTCTGCTGATCTTCACATCTCCTCTATTAATGATATCACGGATAAGGTGATATCTCCTCTCTATGTGTTTGGACTTCTGGTGTGACCTAGGTTCCTTTGCTTGCGCAATGGCTCCATTGTTGTCACAATACAAAGCCACTGGCTCAGAAATACTAGGAACCACACCAAGTTCAATGATGAACTTCTTGATCCAAACAGCCTCCTTTGCCGCTTCAGAAGCAGCAAGGTACTCAGCCTCAGTCGTGGAATCTGCTATAGTGTCCTGCTTGGAACTCTTCCAACTAACTGCACCGCCGTTCAGACAAAAGATGTAACCAGATTGTGATCGGAAATCGTCTTTGTCCGTTTGAAAACTTGCGTTTGTGTAACCACTTACTACCAGCTCATCACTTCCTCCGTATACCAAGAATTTATCCTTAGTATTTCTCAAATACTTCAGAATGTTCTTGACAGCCGTCCAGTGACTTTCACCTGGATCAGATTGGTACCTACTCGTCATGCTTAAAACACAAGCAACATCTGGACGAGTACAGAGCATGGCATACATGATGGATCCTAAAGCCGAAGCATAAGGAATCCGACCCATGCGTTTTCGCTCAGCAGGTGTCGCAGGACACTGCTTCTTGCTGAGACTTATGCCATGAGACATCGGTATGAAGCCCTTCTTGGAATCATGCATACTGAATCTGTGTAATACCTTATCGATATAAGTATCTTGACACAATCCAATTAGCTTATTTAATCTATCTCTATAGATTCTTATTCCAAGAACGTATGCGGCTTCTCCCATGTCTTTCATTGAAAAACAACTTCCGAGCCAAGTCTTGATAGACTGCAACAACGTAATATCATTTCCGAGAAGGTGTATGTCATCTACATACAATACGAGAAATGCAACTGCACTCCCACTAGTCTTCTTGTAAACACACTGTTCTTCTTCGTTTCTGATGAAATCAAACTTTTTGATTGCTTCATCAAAACGAAGATTCCAACTCCGTGATGCTTGCTTCAACCCATAAATGGATCGATGAAGTTTGCATACCTTCCTAGCAGCATTAGGATCAATGAAACCTTCAGGCTGTGTCATGTACACATCCTCTTCCAGAATTCCATTAAGGAAAGCTGTTTTCACATCCATCTGCCAGATCTCATAATCATAATGAGCGGCTGTTGCTAGGAGAATCCGAATGGACTTAAGCATAGCGACAGGGGAATAGGTTTCATCATAGTCAATACCATGAATTTGTTTGAAACCTTTTGCCACCAACCTTGCTTTATATATCTGAATATTTCCATCCACATCAATTTTCTTCTTGAAAATCCATTTACACTCAATGGCTTTTGCACCATTGGGTAAATCGACCAAAGTCCATACTTTGTTCTGTGACATGGATCCCATTTCGGATTCAGCGGCTTTCAGCCACTTTTCAGAGTCAGGGCTCATCATTGCTTCTTCAAAATTCGCGGGCTCGTCACTGTCAATGATCAACAAGTCATGACAATTGGTTACGAGAAATCCATATCTCTCAGGCTCGTGACGGATCCTTTCGGATCTGCGAATTTCAGGCTCCACAGGCGTTGGTTCTACAACTCTTTGTAGATCCAACTGTTGCTCCTCCTCAACGGGCTGAGCGGTTTCCTGTGGCTCTCGAACTTCTTCGAGTTGTACTTTACTCCCACTGTTTCTCTTGGAAAGAAACTCTCTCTCAAGAAAGATGCAGTTCCGAGCAACAAACACTTTGTTCTCGGACTGGTTGTAAAAGTAGTAAGCCTTGGTTTCCTTAGGATAACCAACGAAGTAGCATTTATCTGATTTGGGTTCGAGCTTATCTGTAATTAACCGCTTAACATAAGCTTCACAACCCCAAATCTTCAGGAAAGACAGACTCGGAACATTTCCAGTCCACATCTCATGTGGTGTCTTTGCAACTGATTTTGACGGAACCCTATTAAGTGTAAACGCAGACGTTTCTAGAGCGTATCCCCAAAAGGATAATGGAAGAGAAGAGTGACTCATTATTGATCGAACCATATCTAATAAAGTCTGATTCCTCCTCTCGGACACTCCATTCCATTGAGGTGTTCCAGGAGGAGTGAGTTGTGAAACAATTCCACAATCTCTTAGATGATCACTGAATTCTTGGCTTAAGTATTCTCCTCCACGATCTGATCGAAGAGCCTTAATACTTTTGTCAAGTTGATTCTGTACTTCATTTTGGAATTCTTTGAACCTTTCAAAAGATTCCGACTTGTGTCTCATCAAATAGACATAGCCATAACTGCTGAAATCATCAGTAAAGGTGATGAAGTATCGAAAATTTCCTCTGGCACTTGTGCTCATTGGGCCACACACATCGGTATGTATAAGGCCCAATAGGTCGCTGGCCCTTTCATTTTGTTTGTTGAAAGGAGCCTTGGTCATTTTGCCTAGTAAACAAGATTCACATTTCTCACATGATTCATAATCAAATGAGCCCAGAAGTCCATCACTATGGAGCTTCTGAATCCGTTTCTCATTTATATGGCCCAAACGACAATGCCATAGAAAGGTTTGATTCGTGTCATTTGACTTGAATCTCTTGGTGTTAATGTTATAGATTGGTGTGCTTTGGTTTAAAACATAAAGCCCATTCTCTAATGGGCTGCTACCATAAAATATATCATTGTAATCAAAAGAACAACATTTCTTCTTAATTGAAAACTGATATCCTTCTATATCCAAAACAGGAATATAAATAATATTGCTGCTAATAGCAGGTACATAGTAGCAATTATTAAGTTTTAAAACCAAACCAGAAGGTAAAGACAAATTAAATGTTCCTACGGCTAATGCATCAACTCTTGCTCCATTCCCCACGCGCAGGTCCACTTGTCCTTTCTCCAACGTCCTACTGGTTCTTAGCCCCTGCATATTTGTACAAATATGAGTACCACAACCGGTATCCAATACCCAAGAAGTAGAACCTGAAGTAGTAACATTTACTTCTATAACATAAATACCTGAAGACGAAGTCTCGAAAGTCTTCTTCTTCTTCTTCTTCTCTTCCAGGAATTTGTTGCAATTTCTCTTCCAATGCCCAAGCTCATTACAGTAATGGCACTTATCAGTCTCAGATGGGCCGGGCTTGGGTTTGGCAGCTGGCGCAGGCTTGTCCTAGTTCTCAACCTGGACAGCCTTGCCCTTTCCCTTACCCTTGCCAAGTTTCTTAAACTTCTTGCCTCCTTGTACCATAAGTACGTTTGGAGTGCCCTTCTTGATATTTAGCTCAGCTGTCTTGAGCATACCATGCAGTTCAGTCAACGTCTTCGTCAAGTTGTTCATGTTGTAGTTCATAACAAACTGATCATAGCTTGACGGTAGTGACTGCAGAATGATGTCAGTGGCCAACTCTTGGCTAATGGGACAATCCAGCTTCCCCAGGTTATCAATATAACCCATCATCTTTATGACATGAGGACTTACTGGACCGTCCTTTGGTAGCTTGCATTCAATGAGAGACTTAACCGTCTGGTACCTCTCAGTTCGTGCCTGCTCCTGAAACATAATTTTCAGGCTAGTGATCATCTCCATGGGCGACTCCACGTTCTCGTATTGCTTCTGCAAGTCTGAGTTCATGGTAGCCAACATGAGACAAGTCACATCGACCACATCATTAGAATGCTTATCCCAAGCACTCCTTTCTGCATGTGGAGCATTGGCTCTCGGTTTTTCAGGGAGAACATTTTCCAGGACATAGTCCCTCTTCTCCTGCTTGAGAACAATTCTCAAGTTCCGATACCATTCGAGAAAATTCGATCCATTTAACTTGTCCTTCTCAAGGACGGATCGCAGGGAGAAAGTGTTGTGATGAGTGTTAGTCATAGCTGAGATCAAAGAAAGGAAAGGATTTAGTTATGATGTTCAAGAATTGAGAAATCTTAACTATTAAGAAAACTCGCATTATATTCAAACAATGTTTCCTCAAATGAATATAATGATCCAAGATCCATACTTCACTAAATTTGAGTGAGCCACTGGCTATCACCCAGATTTTAGCTATCTAGGTAAGCAATAACTTTGCTAGTTGTATCTAATACAACTCTTGGTTGTGGATTTACATCTCATGTCCAATCCACCTGATGTCTATGGGCCCAAAACGATTTTGATGGCCCATTCAAGTAAACCAATCTTTTAAGTCATGTAATTGTTGATGTCTTGCACTGCAAGTCCATTAACACGATTACTTCCTGTCTTACACATGTAATTGTGGACATCTTGCACTGCAAGTCTATCGCACAATGAAACAAGTCTTGACAGTTGACAAGATTGGGAAGACATCAAGTATTACTTGATATTTTGGTTGAGGAACGGAACCTTTAAGACGTTCAGTTTTATTATGTTTTAATTCTTCTAATTAAAATTGATTTATCCTGGTTTGGTCCTGTGATTTCAGGTTCAATAACCTAAATCAACGGATCTTGTGTCGACCGACACTACTTTAGTGTCGATCGATACAAACTAACCAAAACCAATTTGCGATAGCCGATCAACCCCATTGATCCGGTTTTGTGATAACCGGTTTGCGTCGATCGACACTACATTAGTGTCGGTCGATGCTAACCTTATCAACTCAATCACAATAAATCGATTTAGCGGTTTAACCAGTGTAGCTAACCGGTCCAATCCAATTGAACCGATCAACTTGACCGAAAAGGTCTGTGTCGACCGACACAACTCTTGTGTCGATCGTCACAGTTAGGTTAAACCTAAGCTTCATTCGGGTTATCCTTATGTGTCGATCGACACCGGATTGGTATCGATCGACACACGGCGATAAACCCTAATCGTTTTCAGCAAATAACCTAAACTAGATTATCATGATCAAAACGAGTTTTAGCATGCTTTTATCAACTATACAGTGATCTAGATTCAACTCATCTAATCAGCATGCTACTGATTCAATAGAACCCTAAGGCTCTGATACCACTATAGGAATTTCTAACAGTTCTAATCAGATTAGCAACCCTAGTCTGAATTCCATAGCCTAGGATCTAGGGTTCATGTTATATTGAATCTACAGATCTCGAAGTTACCTGGTGATTAGCAGCGGAAAGGTTTTTGCAAGTACTCGAGATTCTCAACGCCTCAAATGCTGCGCCTCTACTGGTATCCACACGTACACGAACTGAACAGCAGGGATGCTAGTGCCTTTAGAGATCCAATCTCTTGAGAGGTTTCAAGTTTCTTTTGGTGGCTGTGAATTAGGTCAGATTATTTGTAAAAGTCGACCATATATCTTATATATGTTGACTTAAACCACGACCCGAATAGCCAACGATTAAACCAAAGTTAATCTGGCCATTCGCGATCTGTGTCGATCGATGCACATTCTGTGTCGATCGACACTGCCTCAGAAACTCGATATTGAATGCATATAAAATATGAATTTATCAGATCATTACACTAATGATCAACCTCACATTCTATGTTCAGTTTGCTTAGGTGTGTGACCCTGTAGGATCATATAACACCATCAATGGGTTCTAAACTCATTGATCATAAGTGGCTTCTAGCAAATCATTATGATTGCCTAGCATTATATGACTGTCTCATCTCGACAATACAACTCTCACTTAGAGTAGGTACAATAGATTTCTGGACATTCCCAACATAATGACATACAACTTTCTTAATATCCTAATTCTGTCGAACATGCTTTTTATAGATAGAAAATGATGATTTTTTCAGCAAAGATTTGTGCTTTCTAATCATTTGTTTCTTGGGTTTGAAGAATGAAAATTTGTAATAATCTGTTTTCTTCTCTTCCTATATCAGTAATCAACTATAGAGAGACTAGGTTAGTGTTTTATCTAGCTACAACGGCGGTGGTTTATGATCCGAAAAGATGGTCAATGGATGCGATCCAACAAAGGCTTGTAAAAGATCAGCTTCTTCAACAAAAACAAAAGAAGGAGAAAGACAGCAAGGGAACTTCTAAAAAATCACACAAAGCTGATTCACTGCCTACTCCTACAAAGACCCCAATAAAAAAAAAGGTTTCTATGGTTGAGTTTAAAACGCAGGATTGATTCTCATTATGTGTCGAGCTGTCATTGTGATGGATAGTTGGTATTGTAGATCCAGAGGGTGATGGTATTGCTGCATATGCAAAGTTGTCTCATCCTGCTGATGAGAATTTGCTGGCAACCAATGTTAAGGTAGATTCCAGTTGTTGAAGAGATCAAACCACTGTATTCTTCTGTTTGATTTGTGATATGTTTGCAATGTGTTTTCTTTTTGTTTAGTTTTTTTATTTAGTTTTCTAGTGGAAAGAAAAGTATAGCTGACAAGGTTTTGCGTGCTCTACCTCCAAGCCGTAACTCGGCTCAAAAGTACTTGCAATGTAAAAAATGAGAAGAAGGTGGACGAGAACAATAATATCCTTCTTGATAATTTTATACAGTCACGTTCCTCTTCAGCCTCCGATTCTAAAAAAGCATCACAAATGAATTCAAAATGTTCCAAAACTCGTATGTTTATGAAGCGACTCAAAAAATATGGTGCTTTCAATTTGCCTCAAAATCTCCAAAAGTGATATCTTTATTTTATTGATTTCATAGAGAGATTTAAATGGCTCATCTGACTCCGATATTTTGAACACAGAATTTGGAATGTTTACTGGTTCACTTGTGTTTGATTTGTTTAATCCAATACATGATATGTGGGAAAGCTACATGATGAAACTCATCAAGGTGGCCGGGTAAGCTACAACTACTACTTGTCTGATTACCGAAATGCTAATTCAATCATTTTCGTCACAATTCTTATACGATCTACCTTTTTTGTAGGAAGGATCACTGATAGATTCTTGCTATTGATACTCTGTAACTCTCTCGATAAACTGAATATACTTTGTATTAGAATGATAAGAAGAGCTTGAATGTGTGGATCAATTACAATTTCATGGCAATTGTAACAGAAACACCGATCTCATATCGATCGAGAGCTATGACTCATATCGTCAAGAAGCTACAACAAACAAGCATAAACAAATGAATCTACAACTTCAACTATTTATATCATCATTCTTCACTTCACAGTCACGAGTGTATTAACTGCAAACCCTCCACTCGAGACTGAGTCTTTGCTTTCAGCTCTTCAATTTGTGTTACTTGGACTGTTACTACTTCCTGCCAACTCAGCTTCCAACGAATCCAACAACACCTTCTCTTCTTTGTTCCTTCTTCTATAGTAAATCTTGTGATATCTATCAATACCCCCTCCAAGAAATTCAAGCTTGCCCTCAAGCTTGAATGAGGGAAAATGCTCAACAAACTGTTTTGAAAGAATCCAAGAATTCTCCACATCAGACTGATCCTTCCATTTAATCAACAACTCCAGCTCGCCTGTATCAATATAGTGTTTATCAATCACATCTTCAGGGACCAGTTCATCATCCTTCAGATTGTTACAGACCGAAGGTAACTGAGTACACAAGTCATGGTGACCAAAAGCCTGTTTAAGCTGAGAAACATGAAAGACCGGGTGTATTTTAGAATCCACCAGAAGATCAAGTTTATATGCAGCTGGACCATTCCTTTCCAACACCTTATAGGGGTCCGTAAAACTTAGCCGCAAGCTTTGGACATAAACGATTTGAGACTGAATTTTGGCGGTAAGGCCTCAGCTTCAAATACACAAAGTCATCCACATTAAACTCCACATCTCTACGGTGCTTCTCAGCCTGTTTCTTCATAAGCTGCTGAGCTCGGTCTAAATCAACCTTCAACTGCTGCAACATGGCATCTCTATCTTTCAAGGACTGCTCAAGTTCAAAGTTTTTGGTTGATCCTTCTTCAAATCTGATCAATCTTGGAGGCTCACGTCCATATACAACCTTAAACGGTGATGTCTTTAACGAACGATGGTGAGTTGTATTATACCAAAATTCCGCCCAAGGTAGAAATTTAGACCAAGTCCGGGGATGGACAGAAGCAAAGCAACGTAAATACGTTTCAAGACAACGGTTTAGAACCTCCGTTTGACCATCTGTCTCAGGATGATATGCGGTGCTGTACTTGAGTTTTGTGCCAGCTTGTTTGAATGCTTCTGTCCAGAATGAACTGAGAAACACACTCCCACGATCAGATACTATAATCACTGGAAAACCATGTAAACGCACTACTTCAGCAACAAACTTCTTCGCAACATCCAGAGATGTGAACGGATGCTTCAATGGTATGAAATGTGCAAATTTACTCAGCCTATCCACAACGACAAGAATGGCATTTACACCTTCAGACTTAGGTAATCCCTTCACAAAATCCATGCTTATATCATCCCAAATTTGCTTTGGTATCGGCAATGGTTGAATTAAACCAGCTGGTGATAGCGTGGAGTACTTGTGTGTCTGACAAATGACACAATTAGCAACATACTCGTGAATCATTTTATGCATACCATCCCAATAAAAGGATCTCTGAATGCGCTTGTACGTTTTGAGTACCCCAGAATGCCCACCAATCTTGCTATCATGGCGTTCTTCTAAGATCAATCCAAGGAATTTGGAAGTTTTAGGAATCACCAAACGACCAAAAGACCATAATTTGCCAACTATAGATTGATACTTCTTTGAGGAAAGTGTATTGTCTCTGATTTGGGTCATTAACTTCTGGATACCTTCATCTACTGCAATCTCTACCAACAGTTCCTCCCACTGAATGACTACTGGTACCGTTAACGCCAAGCACAGCCAAGATAACTGCATACTCCTAGATAACCCATCAGCCACCTTGTTATCCACTCCTTTCTTATACACAATGTCAAAATCAAAGCCTAAGAGTTTGATCAACCATTTTTGATATTCAAGATTGACTTCTTTTTGCTCCAACAGATATTTCAAGCTATGCTGATCAGTATGTACTTCAAATTTATGACCCGTTAGATAATGTTTCCATTTTCTAACGGCCATCACAATCACCATCAACTCTCTCTCATATGTGGGCTTCAACTGTTCTCGAGCTGTTAAAGCATGGCTAAAGAAGGCAATTGGGTTCCTGCCTTGCATTAAAACTGCCCCTAATCCAAAGCCGGAAGCGTCAGATTCAACAATGAAAGTCATATTGAAGTCAGGTAAAGCCATAACCGGCGCTTGAACCATCGCTTGTTTAATGTTTTCAAACGCTTGTTGAGTCTCGGATGTCCACAAGAATTGTTCCTTCTTTAACAGGGTAGTTAAAGGTTTTGCCAGCACTCCATAATCTCTTACAAATCTTCTGTAATACCCTGTTAAACCGAGAAAACCACTAAGCTGCTTAACATTCTTAGGTGATGGCCATAACTTCATTGCCTCTGTTTTCTTAGCATCTGTTGCAACACTCTGATCAGAGATAATATGACCAAGATATTCTACTTGTGGTTCTGCAAACGAACACTTCTTCTGGTTCGCATATAACTTATGTTCTCTCAACGCTTGAAGAACCTGAGCCACATGTTGCAAATGTTGATCCATCGTCTCACTGTAGATGAGAATATCATCGAAAAACACCAACACAAAACGCCTCATAAATGGTTTAAACACCTTGTTCATTAATGCCTGAAAGGTAGCCGGAGCATTGGTTAAGCCAAAAGGCATTACCAAAAACTCATAATGACCTTCAATGGTTCTAAAATCTGTTTTCATCACATCCTCTTCTTTCATTCGTATCTGATGATACCCTGACCTCAAATCCAGCTTAGAGAACACTTTAGCACCATGTAACTCGTCAAGTAGTTGATCAATGACCGGAATGGGATACTTATCCGGTATAGTTGCTATGTTCAAAGCTCGGTAATCCACACAGAAACGAAAAGACCCGTCCTTCTTCTTAACAAGGAGTACTGGACTCGAAAAAGGACTGGTGCTTGGTCTTATTATCCCTGCTTTGAGCATGTCTGAAACCATCTGTTCCATGACTTGCTTAGTGTTGTGTGGATAACGGTAAGGACGGACAGAGACTGTTGCAACGCCTGGTTTCAAGATGATCTGATGTTCCTGACCTCGGAATGATGGTAACTCAGTTGGAATCTCAAATACATCTTGAAATGTAGATAAAAGCGATGTAACAGTAGTCGGCCAATCTGGTGTCATTGATGCCATTTTAAGAGAAGAAAAAAGCACTCCACTTCCTGTTTTCCTTCCCTCAAAAACCGGAGACAATGATTTGAAAGAGAGTCTTTGACAATGTAACGTGGTGTCTCCAAACAAAGTAACCCGACTCCCTTTATAAGTGAATGTGAGTTTTTGGCTTTTCCAATCCACCTCACATCGACCTAATGTCTCCCAGTTCTAAGGAGATGAAATCTGATGTAAAGTCAGTGTGACTAAGTTGGAAAGTGATGCCTTGACAAAGCCCGAAATCATTGACAGTGACTCCATTTCCCAACATTACATCGAGGTTGCTTGCTGCAGAAACTTTCAAATGCAACCTCTGCACAACTCTTGGAGAGATGAAGTTGTGCGATGCTCCGCTATCAAGCATGATTAATACCTCCTTGTTGTGTGTTGTGCCTCTCATTCTTGTTGTTTTAGGAGAGTCAATTCCCAAGAATGAATTAAGAGACAATGTTCTTACTTCTGAAGACCATTCATGAATATTATCTTCATTATCACTATCTGGATCCAATACCTCCATGTCTAGGCCATTTACCACTGTGAGAATGCGTAAAGCCTTGTTTGGACAATCATGAGTCCGAGACCATGGTGCCTTACAACGAAAACAGATTTTATCCTTCCTCATGGCATCTAACTCAGCATCACTATACTTCTGTCTCGGTCTGATCACTTGTTGTTGATTCTGATTATTTTCACTACTCTTCTGAGTATCCTCTCTCGGTTTATCCCACTGAGAATGGTTCACAGATTGATAACCCCCTGACTTGTTCTGATACGGTCTGTATTGAGAATTCCTTGGAACCTTAACTGAGCTCTCACTGACGACTTTACAGAACGCACTTGTCTCCATTTTTTACACTGCGGAAATGAAATTTGCCAAGCCCTGAGGATCCTTCATCCTTATTACCTCCTTCATTTTCTGATTCAAACCGTTGTAAAAAATGCGTTCCAGATGTTTGTCGTCCAATCCAGGAACCTGAGGTGATAAATCCTAAAAATCTGATATATACTCAGCTACAGAAGCAGTCTGTTTAATTGAGAACAATCTGGTGCTTGGTTCATCTTCAATAGATTCAGAAAACCTGATCACCAATTTCTGTTTAAAGTCCTGCCAGTTCTGAAAACCCCCACTCTTCATCACCCATGAGAACCATCGCTTTACTTTGCCTTGAACACTCAATGCGATTATGTCCAGTTTTTCTTCTTCATGAAACCGACCGACATTAAAAAAATGTTCAATATCCCCAATCCAATCATGTGTATGTATTCCATCAAAGATCGGCAATTCAATCTTCTTGATCATACTATCGCGATGAGCAAAGTTCGAATGTAATGGCCGATAACCTAACGGATTGTCCATTTGATCAAATTTCGAGTAGCGATGATGTACCTGATGGCGATGACTGTGCGATTCTTGATCCTCTTTCGTACCTCCAATCGGTTGTTTCCCGAGAGCTTTCAACACTGATTTGAGCTGTTCCGCTATCTCAAAACAACTCTTCTTCGTCTCCGAGCAATCAAGCTTCGTCTCCGCCATTTGTTGCATCAAGAAATTGTAGCCACGGTCAAGTTTTTCGACTTCAGATTGTAACGTATAGTCCGCCGCTTCTTCCTCCTCGAACCTTCGCGACTTCGCCGGCGACGGAATAATCTCCATTCTCCCGTTTAATCGACCAGTTTCAACTGTAACTCTCTCGATAAACTGAATATACTTTGTATTAGAATGATAAGAAGAGCTTGAATGTGTGGATCAATTACAATTTCATGGAAATTGTAACAGAAACACCGATCTCATATCGATCGAGAGCTATGACTCATATCGTCAAGAAGCTACAACAAACAAGCATAAACGAATGAATCTACAACTTCAACTATTTATATCATCATTCTTCACTTCACAGTCTCGAGTGTATTAACTGCAAACCCTCCACTCGAGACTGAGTCTTTGCTCTCAGCTCTTCAACTTGTGTTACTTGGACTGTTACTGGTTCCTGCCAACTCAGCTTCCAACGAATCCAACAACACCTTCTCTTCTTTGTTCCTTCTTCTATAGTAAGTCTTGTGATATCTATCAATCACTTAGCCTCAACTCTTCTCTCTGCAGATCTACACGGTGCTTTCACAAATTTGTAGTATTAGGATCAATCTTTTGGCTCTCACTTTCTAAATGAGAGCAAAACATATTTTACTTGTGCCAGTTGCTGAATGCAAGATTGCATCATTCACTGGTGTACAAGGCATAATGGTGCGTGAGACGTCCAAAAAAATTGGAATAATCACAAGAGACGATTAATTTCGAGGTACCTTTATAGCTTTCCACTGATATATTTGCGATAAATGTTAAAATCTTTCTCTTCCCAAATCCTCAAAAGGCTTATCTTAGTTACTGTAATCAATCTGATTCAGTTGTATCGCATAAACTCGACTGCTGGAAAATGACATTACATGGAGACAAGTTTACTTCAAGAGACAATGTTCTTCAACTCTGACGCTGAAACGAAGCTCTTATCTTTTTTTTTTCTTTTTCTTTTTTTCTGCTCGGAGTAAGCGACTATTGATCCTAGTCTCATAGGGTTTTACTTGAAGGGAACGGCTAATTCCCCTATAGACTTATCTCGTAAATAGTTTTTCATACATAATTTATTAACAAATATCATTAAACACATGAATTACCAAATAACAACTAATTATCAAATATACACATAAAACAATAAAACTTTATGTATTTTTAATATATATCATTTCCAAAAAAGTGAATACTATAAAAATATTTAAATTGATATTAACCAAACTATAATTTATATTAAAATTTAAATTAAAATATAAAAAATTAAATTATATATTTTAATTTGATAAACATAAAATATCAACAATTAGTAAATATTTATATTTTTGAAATATATGATTAGTCGGGTTTGATGATTATAGTTGCATTTTTTTGGTAGGTTGTTTTATAGATTGTTTTATAATTTGAATACTATAAAATATGCAGCTTATAGTTAATTGAATTTCTATACGAAGATATTTTATATGTTTCCATAAAAATATAAAATATTTTAGATCAACATAATACAAATTAAAATTATATCATATAACTTTTACAATGACTATTTTATTAAATTTTTTTTTTTATTATTAAAAATTGTTACGTATTTATTATTAAAAATTGTTATAAAATATATTTACATTTTGATATATAAAAAATGTAAAATCTCTATATTTTGAATATTAAGACTGGTTACAAATAATTAACTAATTTATTTATAAAATATTAAAAATAAACTTTGCTTACCGAAGACGGATTAGAATAGATTAACAAATTTCAATTAATGTATTAATAATTTGATAAAAATATTAAAATAATTCAATATTTATATTTTTAGAATATATGATGGGTTACATTACAATGAATGTTTTTACGATCGCAATTTTTAACGAGTTGTTTTATCAAAATTTCAAATATTTAGACTATTATAAGATAGATTGAAAAATATATTAATTTGTTTCGATTGTAAAAATATATAAATATCGTTCATTGGAAGACAAATTAAAAAGATAAATTAGCCAATTTTATTTATAGAAACATTAAAATTAACTTAAATCCGAGAAAAGATATTAAATGAACGAATTACCATATTTTAACTTTCATAAATCTATAATATATTTATATAAAATTATAAAGTTAATTATTAAAATAGCCGAAACACAAATAACTATATATATGAGTATATGATGTTCTATAAAAAATATTTCAAATCAACACAATACATATTATCATATAATTTTATAGTTATTTTACTAAAAAAATATTATAACATTATTTTCAAACAAAAAACTTATTCAGTGCATTTCCGCATTAAGTACATAATCATCATAATATCTAATTACTAAAAAATATGTTAAATAATTAAAAAAATCTCATTAAAAAAATGATTCAAAATTACTTTTGTAAAGAAAATATACATGCACTTTTTTATTCGGGTCAAATTCTAGTTACCATAGAATTCCAAAAGCTAAAATAGACTATTTACCTTAAAGTGTGTTTATAACCTAATTTAGGATTTGCATTTTTGTAACTTTTAATTATGATCTATTTTGGTAAGACAAGATCTAATTAAAAAAAAAAATTCCGACGAATTAAAAGTATTTAATGATCAGTTTAAGAAATTTTAAACAACAAGTGCAATACATGACATACACACATATCCCAAAGTATTTTTTTATTTTATTTTCAAAGCTCATATTACAGTTTTCTACTCCAGATAGCCGCCATGGTCCCAATACAATGTTAATCCAATCCAAGAAGTTATTAGAACATTAGAGACAATCGTATTTGTTTCTCATTAACTATCATCATCACCTCTCAAAATTTTCTCATTAGCTATCATCAACACCTTTCTTAAGAGCAATTCACAATTTTCCTAAGTTCATATGTTTTTGTCAACTCATCCAGATATATGCACTCGGATGGTTAATACTAAACTTCTTGAGTTAATGAATTTTCCAAGTTCTTTTAGAGTTTTCATTTTTTCTTTCACAACTAAAACAACATATTTTAAAATATCATTAAGTTGTTTTTTTTTTTGGCTAAAAAATTAAATTTACAAACTTTCTGTCATCCATGACGGTTTCTTTGAGCTGACATGAGTGATATGGGACGGTTGAACGCGAGCACTTCTTGCTAACTTGTCGGCCATCATGTTTCTTGTTGTGGTATCGATATGAGCTTAAAGGGTTCAAAATAGTCATTCCTGCCCTCAAACTCTTCAATGTGTATTATGAATTACAACAAAATGATTTTATTAAGAAGTTACACACTGATAGAGGTGGAGAGTATTATGATCCTGCATATTTCTAATCCGTAGGCATTATACATGAAACTACGGCTCCATATACACCACAACAAAATAGTGTGTCGGAGAGAAAAAATAGAATTCTAAAGGAAATGGTTAATTCCATGTTATCCTACTCGGGATTGAGTGACAGATTTTGGGGAGAAGCAATGCTAACAGCTTGCTATTTATTAAACAGAGTTCTTAACAATAGGAACAAAAATACTCCTTATAAACTTTGGTACAAAAAGACCCAAACTTGAATTATCTTCGAGTTTGGGGGTGTAGGGCTGTCGTTAGACTTCCCCAACTCAAGATTAAATCCTTGGGAGAAAGAGGTATTGATTGCATCTTTATTGGATATGCTGAGAATTCCAAGGCTTATAGGTTTTATGCAGTGTTTTTAAAACCGGACCGACCCGGCGGTCGGACCGGGTTGAACCGCGAACCGGAAGCATACCCGGGTTGGGTCGATTATAAAACCCAATGGTAGTTGAACCGGTTAAAAAACCGGATTGAACCGTTAAAAAACCGGAAACCGGTGACCCATTAAACCGTATCAAACCGGGTTTTATATTATGTTAACTAATTTTTCTTTCCGAAACAATCAAATAGAACTATATTAATTTAAATTTTTTTAAAAAAAGTAAGACTAAATGTGTTATTATATCTTATCTCTTCTCTTAATAGACGAATAACATAGAAAGTAAAAACTATGCATCTAAGAAACATGATGTATATGTTGGTGAACAATATGTCTTGACGATAAATTATCCATTTAAAGTGTTTCATAACGTCTTTTGGTCTAGGTCTCAACATTTTTAAAATATGTCGAAACGTTATTATTTAACATATAAACTTTTGAAGGTTTTTAAAAATTATATATATATATATATATATATTTTTTTTAAATTATCAACAAATATGGTCGGATCCGGTCGAACCCGGTCGGACCATATTAACCCATGACCCAAAAACTTTACCGGTTCAGTCGCCGGTCCGGTTTTAAAAACATTGGTTTTATGTCATAGAACCTAATGATTCTATATCGGTTCACACCGTAATTGAGTAAAGAGATGCAATATTGGATGAAAACCCGTTTTTCATCTATTCCTATACCAAAGGATATGATTCCTAGTTCAAGTGGAACTAAGGAAGGAGACGAAACATTCGTACCTCCTAACATGTCACCCATGCTCCGTAGGAGCAAGCGAGGGAGGATCGAAAAATCATTTGGTCCTGATTTTCAAATATATTTGGTTGAGGGATCAAGGGATGAGATTGGTTTTCAATACTCATATTGCTATCATATTGATAATGATCCTATGACATATGGTGAGCCTATGAAGTCTCAAGATGTTGCTTTTTGGAAAGAAGCAATAAATGATGAGATGGACTCCATCATGGGAAATAATACTTGGATCTTATCGGATCTCCCACCCGGTTGCAAGCCTTTGGGCTGCAAATGGATCTTCAAAAAGAAGATAAAAGTTGATGGAACAATCGACAAGTTTAAAGCTCGATTGGTTATTCAAGGCTTTAAACAAAGGGAAGGTATTGATTATTTTGATACATATGCTCCAGCTGCTAGGATCTCTTCTATAAGGCTATTAATTGCTTTGGTAGTTATTAATCACCTTGTGATTCACCAAATGGATGTCAAGACAACATTCTTGAATGGTGTTTTGGAAGAAGAGGTGTATATGAAACAACCTGAGGGTTTTATTATGCTTGGTAATGAGCATAAGGTGTGTAAGTTAATAAAGTCATTGTATGGGCTAAAGCAAACACCTAAGCAGTGGCATCAAAGGTTTGATGAGGTTGTCTTATCAAGTGGATTTAAGTTAAATCAGTCGGATAAGTGTCTATACAGAAAATTTGATGAGTCTGGTAATGGAGTAATCATTTGCTTGTATGTTGATGACATGTTGTTCCTTGGCACTGACCTTAGGCAAGTAGAGCTTACAAAAGCATTTTTGTCATCAAATTTTTCCATGAAAGACATGGAGGAGGCGGATGTGATTCTTGGAATTAGAATCAAGCGTGAAAATAAAGGACTAATTTTGACACAATCTCATTATATTGAGAAGGTCTTTAAAAGGTTTAATTGTGAGAAATGTTCTTCAATGAGCACTCCCATGGATGCGAGTGTGAAGCTTATGCCTAATAAAGGATAAGCAGTATCACAACTCGAGTATTTACAAATGATTGGCTGCTTAATGTATGTCATGACGAGCACTAGGCCAGATATAACTTATGTTGTAGGGAGATTGAGTAGATACATTAGTAGTCCTAGTACTCAACATTGGCAAGCCTTAAGAAGGGTGCTCAAGTACTTGAAAGGAACCATAAATTATGGTTTGTCTTATGTCGGATTTCCTTTGGTTTTAGAAGGGTATTCAGATGCAAGTTGGATTAGCAACGTAGAAGATCATTCTTCTACAAGTGGCTGGGTATTTTTGCTTGGGGGAGGTGCCATTTCATGGGCTTCTAAGAAGCAAACTTGCATTACAAGTTTGACTATGGAATCGGAGTTCGTAGCGTTAGCTTCTTCAGGTAAAGAGGCGGAGTGGCTAAAGAACCTAATATACGAGATTCCATTGTGGCCGAAACCAGTATCACCAATATCTATCCGTTGTGATAGTCAAGCTACCTTGGCTAAGGCCTATAGCCAAGTGTATAATGGTAAGTCGCGACACCTGGGCGTTAGACATAGCGCTGTACGTGAGCTGATCACTCATGGGGTGATTACCATAGAAATGTTCGGTCTCAACAAAATCTAGCAGATCCTTTGACGAAAGGATTAGCTAGGGACTTGGTAGTTAATTAAGTTAAAGGGGTGGGATAAAGTTCATATAATATTTAATTGTGGGATACCCAATTCCCCTCTAATACGGCGTTAGGGGCTGAATTCAATGTGGAAAGCCTACACTTAAAGATTGAAGCACATGTTTATATCATCCCAAGGTACGTGCTTGGACCTGCAAGAAAGAGAGAGGTTGAAGTTTTATTCTTAATAGATATTTTGAAAAAAATGCAATTTGCAGGTGCATGATTAAAAGTATCTACCTATATGAGTGTGAAGTGTTGCCGCTTCAAGAAGTTAGGACTTGACTTTGTAAGCACTCATGAATGGATAGGGACACATGGCTTATAATAGTGTCATGTATAAACACTTAGAGTAGTGTGAGAATTTGTGTGTGTATTATCTTCATGTGCCCAAATGGGTTGATAGGATTCAATCCATAGGACATCCTGATTCTCGGGCATTTCGAATGTGTAATATCACTAAGATGAAAATTCAATCGTTACGACATTTTCATTTATGCATGAGTTTGATATATGTGTTATATATTTAGTGAATTTGTGTTTACACTTAAATAGGGGAGAAATGTTATATATTTAAGTGTGTGTTGTAAATATTAAAGAAGAGTTGCAATTTATTAAATGAAACATTGCAATTTATTAAATGAAATACTGCAATTTATTAAATGGAATATTGCAACTCTTGGATATGAACCATTGCACCATTTGGTTTGAATCATTGCAACCTTTGGTTTTGAACCACTGCAACCTTTGGTTTTGAACCATTGCAACTTTTGATAATGAACCATTACAACTTTTGGTGAATGGTTGCAATGGTTGGTGATTAATAATTATACCCCTTTGATTTCTATATAAGGAGTTGTTGGCATTTGCAAATTCATATAACATAAATTTTCACAAGCAAAAGCAAACAACAAAAACTAATACAAAAGAAAGAGAGATAAAAGAAAGAAATTCATTGCTTCAAAGGATCATCAAAGATCTTTGAAGAAACACATATAAACACAAAACTTCTATTTGTATCTCTTGTATCTTAGCCTAGAACAAGAGTGGGACTTTGGTTGTCTTATCCTACAAAGGGATTTCGTGTAACCCAAGGCTTGGGATAGGGTCGAAATACTCTTTAAGGAAAGTGCTCTCGTGCGCGATTCAATCATTATCCAAGTTCATAGTTTACAATACACGTCTACTTCACCAACATACCTGAAGTGGGTGGTCACAAAAAGGGGGAGATAAAGGAATCGTACACTAGTATATGAACTTCAGTGTAACGCCCTTGTTCCGTTTTGACCTTAGTCAACCAATGACCAACAATCAAACAAGAACATTATCACCGGTTTTCTTTAGTCGGGAGCAGAGGTCCAGAGCAGTCACATTTTTATCATATTTGACTAAATCGGTGTAAGTCAGCAACTTATGTTGTCAAACTAAATCAAATTTATTCAAGTCGTTTCCCAAATTTTGATTAAGGCTTTTCAATCGATAATAAAATCTGGTAGTTATATTAGATCGGACTAATCTAATATAAATAACATGCTTACGAATATAAAATATCATTTAGTTTATATTATGAAAATGTGCGGAAATACATATAGGTCCATGGATAATTTTAAAGAAAATATTTTACACACTTTATTTGAAATAGCATTTTGTGAAAGAGACCTCGACACTACACCGGCTATCCTCACGTCCTATGATATTCTAACTTACTGGTTTCCTGTAAAAATATAAAAGAGAGGGGTGAGCGATCTATTATCACCCAGTGAGCTGAGATTCCCAATATAACAAGTTAAATTTCTGTCTACCCAACCCAACCCCAAATACGAACAAGGACGGAAAGTTTGACAAGCAACATAATGATAAATAAATAGCTGAAGCACATTAACAATGAAATGAACATATGCATACTACGGGCCCTGGCAATATCGCCCTTTCCTCGGAATACCTCACAATAGTGATTCCATGACTCTTACTCATAAACACGGAGTAATATAAGTAAGACACTGTTATCCGTCCATTGATACACGGAAACTCGGCCCTAGGATATGACCCCGTTTCTCTAAACCTGACACCTACCGAAATCACTCAGTAGATTTAAGCCTGCCAGAACCACGACCCGAGGGTATGTGAACTGACAAGAAGCTCCCGAGGATCCATCGGGGAGGGAAATCGATATGCCTACTATAACACCATGCCACTAACACATCAATCAAATCGTTGTAATATCACATCTCAACATTGATATCACCCAATACATCATTCTCATTATCATTAAATTATAGCCTCAAAATTTCTTAATTATTTCTTATTGTTAATAAGTCGTTATTTACCAATCAAATGTTACCAAACAATAAACATCATGTTAAGAATATCCGAGTATATCAATAATATCAACAACACTCCTAATAATATTAAAACGAAACCTCCACAAGTTATATCATACCACAAAGTTATAATCTAGTATCGGGAACCTGCATAAGAATACATTAGTCATATAATTAACCGCAATTCCCCGTTTACTTTGCTGTAGTTGACTCTATTAAATCCGTTGGCCTAACCCCAATTGTTTTCCTCCCAATGAAACTCCTGACTGATCTTGAACCCACAAATCTGAACTTAATCGACTAGCGTCTAATTCAAACCGCCTACTAAGAAGAGAAAGTTGGTACTTAGGATGAACGTTGAAAATCTCCGTTTAGGAAATATTCCATCGTTCTTCCGATACCTTTCCTTCTATTTTTCCGCTCATTTATTTCTCTCTCTCTCTCTATCTCTCTCTCTCTCTCTCCCTTTCTCTCTTCTTCCTCCTCCGGTTTCTCTATTCTTCTTCCTTTTTCTCTTTCTCCTCCTACGGGTTCTCTCTTCTTCTCCCTTTCTCTCTTTTTCTTCTCTTATGATCTGATTTTTGAGGAAATAAGGTGAAGTTAACCTTCTATTTATACTACAAAAAAATGAATCTACACCATACAAGTGTCAGCCCTTTCCCTCCTCTTCTTCCACGTTTTGCACTCCCAAAAACATCCAAGAACAATGAATTCAAGCTCTCACCTCATCTCTTATTAACTTGCGAACACACCAATTCAAATGCAATGTATATAAATGAGGTGGCACACAAGTTCTTTGAATCTTAATATTCAATGAATCATCTTAAGTTAGATTCAATAAATAATTTTCCTCCTTTCTTCTTAGCAAATTTCATGGCCCATACTCTTTTGGGCTTGTTTTTATGTCCAAAAATAGATTATCTCTCAGCCAAAGTCTCCATGGTTCAAGGCCCAAGTCTACAAATTTGATTTTTAAGTTGATCACTAAGTACTCTTTAATGGTCCAAAAAATCATAACTTAATATTGTGATAAAATTTTCTAATTCTTCTGAACCATAGCTCATACATATTTTATTAGAGGTGTAGTCGAAATTTCATAATTTTTGGTGCACTGTAAAAGGTTTTCCGACTTACCCCATCACTTAAATAGTTTTTGGGTAAAAAATTGATATTTATTAAAATTCACAAATTTTACAAAATAACTCTAATGAATTTCTTAGAAGGACAATTAATTTTCCTAGCAATTAAATAGTATTACATATAATAATAATATTTTTATTGCTTCCCTAGATCGGAGTATTACATCCTTCCCCCCTTATTAGAATTCGTCCTCGAATTCTTTAGGGTTGTGAGAAACTCTTTTCTGCTACTGAAACATGATCAACGAATAACTCTGTATACGATGCTTTAAACCTTGACTCTTTTTCCCAAGTTACAGTCACACGATTCTGCTTTTCCCAGAAAACTTGGATTTACGGAATCTCTCGGTTTTTGAATATCCGGATACGCCTCTCTCCAATTCGAATGGTCTTTCAGTGTAGGTAAGGTTTGACCGAAGATCTTTTATTTTCTCTATTTCCACATCTCTTGGGTCACTAATGAATTTTCGTAGCATAGACACATAGATCACTATAAATCCAATTTGTACGCAATTTCGCCAACTTTACCAATTACTTTGTATGGTCCGATGTAGTGAAATGCTAATTTTCCATGCTTGCCGAAACGTTCTCTTCTTCTTTGCGATGAAAACCACAAATAAACCCAATCTCCGATCTCGAAGTTAAATTCTCTCCTTGCTTGATCTGAAAATTTCTTCTGCCGGTCTTGAGCTTTCTTCATATTAGCCCGAATCATTTGTAGTTTGCTGGTCGTCTCATCAACGATCTTTGGTCCAAAGAATTCTCGCTATCCAACCTCAGTCCAACATAGCGGAGTTATAGACGCTCGCCCATATAAATCTTCTTATGGGGACATTCCAATACTGGAATGGTAGCTGTTATCATATGAAAACTCCACTAGAGGTAAGTGCTTCTCCCAATTTCTGGCCCTATCAAGTGCACACATTCGCAATATGTTCTCAATGGTCCGCATAGTCGTTTCGGTTTGTATGTATGTTACCGGATGGTAAGCGGTACTGATGTGCAACTCCTTTCCCAATGCTTCTAGTAATGTCATCCAAAAGATGGAGGTAAACCGTGGATCCCGATCCGAAAAATATACGCTGAAACTCCATGTACGCGAACGATTTGATCAATGTACATCTCAGCCAAAGCTTCCACCTTTATCAGTATCCCTTATCGGAATAAGATGAGCCACCTTGGCCAGGCGATCAAAAATTACCCAGATTGCATTATTCACTCTTTTTTTTCTGTCGGCATTCTGGTGATGAAATCCATCGATACGGAGTCCCATTTCCACTGAGGAATAGGTAAATTTTGCAGTAACTCACAGGGTACTTGATGCTACACTTTGATCTGCTGACAAGTCGCGCATTGCACTACCCATTGAGCTATGGACTTCTTCATTCATGGCCAATGATAATATCTTTTCACATCCTTATACATCTTTGATCTCCCAGGGTGGATGCTAAGTAAGGAATGGTGCGCTGCTTCCAAGACTTCTTCTCACTTCGGGTACGGTAATTCTCCCTTTGAGCAATAATGTACCGTCGCTGGCAAGATGATATCCACTTGGGTTTGGTCCATCTCGGTTTTTGACTTCTTTGGTGATTCTTAAGATTTTCTCGTCTCTCTACTGCTCTTCTTAGATCCGCAGAACTAAATACGCTTGCCTTAAAGCTTGTAAGCCTAGCGGCTCATTTTCTTCCCCTTTAATCGCAGACATTTGCCAACTTGAGTTCTTTGGAGAAAGATTCAAGCTCTCTTTCGATGCTAGCTTCGGTTTTTTTCCGGCTGAGTGCATCTGCTACCACATTAGCTTTTTTGGGATGATACTTTATCTTGAGATCATAATCTGCAATGAATACCATCCACCTTATGTAATAACCTGTCTGAAGATAACGTCAATGGGCAGTTTAAAAGCCAAATAAATCTCACTGGAGGGCGTTCATGTAAATTTTGGAAGTTCATGTATTTTGGTAATTTGACAAAAATGAAGTCTGGAATCTACGAGGGGCTGTTTATTTAAAAATATTATTTAGAAGACGAAAGACAATGAAATCAAATATGTTTTTCGGTCTGTCGGGAATGGAAACTTACAAAACCGAGAAAGAACATCTTTTTAATGTTTCGGGAGCTACATGAGGCCAATACGGACCAAATAAAATTCGGAGAGTCATTTTTGATAATCCGGGAAAGTGAAAATGGAGATTGGAAAATTTTCAAAAATTTCAAGAAATCTCAGAAACTCGGCTCGGGATCACCGGTGCCACGTGGTGATCCCTAATTGGCCGCGGTTGGAAGCATGTATTTGGGAAATTTAGATTCAATTAATCTCATGTTACAAAATCAGAAGGAGACACATGGCTATATATGTGTCAAAAATACATCCCACCTTGCCTATTAAAGATTCAATGCCCTCTTGGATCCTTTTATCTTCCCTTAGATTCATGAAATTTGGAAGCACAAATCCATTGAATCTTCAGCTAGGGATATGGTGGATAAACCTAGCCATGTATGTGGCATTCACATGTCTTATTTGCTTCTCACCTAGCCATTAAAGATTCAATGCACTTTGTAGATTCATGAACCCTTCTACTATAAAAAGCCTTGCCTTCTTTTATTCTTCTTCACCCATCAAACTAAATAATTCCATAGAAAAATATTTTTCCCCTCCTACATAAATCAAAGACCCCCCCCATCTCTCTTTCTTGCTCTTCAAGCAGTCACCCATTAAACCTTAAACCCTTAGTTAATTAAGCCTAATCTTATCATTAGCCTTTAACCATCATAATTAAGCATTGATAATCTTAATTAGCCTCCTTTGATCATGCTGAAGGCCACTGGATCTCCACCACTGCTCTCTCTCTCTCTCTCTCTCTCTCTCTCTCTCTCTCTCTCTCTCTCTCTCTCTCTCTCTCCCCCACCACTCCACGCCATCGCTAGACTTCTCTCTCAACCGCTGGAAAAGTCGTCGGAGCTGCACCACCACCGGAGGAATCCTCGCCGACGGTCAAGTTATCTAGCCGGTCCATTTCTCTTACGCCGGACCAATCACTGGTATAGTGGACCGGGATGGTCAACGCCGGTCAACCACCGCCAGTCAACCGCCGGTCATACTCCTTCGCCGGTCAAACCCTCGCCAAACCGCTCACTGGTCAAGCCGATCCACTCTTGTTAACTGCCAGTCAACCACCATGGTCAACGCTGGATACCACTCGGCGGTCAACGCCTCCACCACCAGTCAACGCCATCAACCGCCAGTTGACACTCCCTCGGGCCAACACTCTCAAGCTCGGGTCAACTTGTGGTCAAACTCTCGGGTCAAAGCGGATCCACAGTCTGGATAGCTATGGTTTTGGTGACGGGTCTCGGGGTTCCGTCATCTGTCCATCCATCATTGTTGCACTATGAGTTGGCTATGTGTGTGATGCATATCGGTTAGATCGAGTCACCATATTGATCTCAAAATTATTAAACCATATAGTCATATGATATTGTGCCCAAATTTGAATACAATAGATTCTCAGTAGGTTGATTAAAATAACTGGTACTAATTAAACCGGATAGGAAATAATTATGCATGGTACGTTTATATACCGTTAAAAAATTGGTTGCGTACATAGAATTAATTTACCGTTTGATTGACTGATTGATTGGTGCATACATGTTGAAAATATATGCATATACAAATATTAACGAACTAAAATAAATGAATTTATATACAGAAATTATGAGACAAATAAAATACGGATAAAATTATATAACAAACCTTAGAATTTATAATCGGGTTGAGAATTAGGTAGATCAGGTTAATCGGGATAAATAACTAACTAATTAAATATTAAGAGTTATTTGAAGATAAACCTTCTAGGGAGTTGGTAAGTTTGCTAATTATCTAGCTGTAAAATAAATAAATAATTAAACTAAGAAGCTGAAATAAAACTAAGGGTTAGATTAAATGAAATTATTAATTATATGGGCTACAAGATTAGTAAGTTTACTAGTCCCAAGGTAGCAGATTAAAAATGAATTTAAATTAAGAATTAAAGATTAAATAAACCTAAGTATCTATCTGTTGTTGATGTGTTGTTATTGTTGTGGGATTGGTTATCTACTCCAGTGTTGGACCGGGTAGACTGTACGGTTATATGATTGTTTTCTACTCGGGTCTTGGGCCGAATAGACTGTTGATTAACACTTACTCCGGCACGGGACTGGGTAAGTCTGGTATGTATACCTATTCCGGTACGGGAACAAATAGGTCGGGATGAGTTAGTGAATGGTGATAGGACTTGCGAGATAAACTGGGTATTGGGTCTGGGTTAGTATTATTATTTGACCTTATCGTTCTTGCATGATGTCGTAGAGTCCAGTGAGTCTGATTGTTTAATTATTATTATTATTACTACTATTAAGATTGTAGAGTGCGTTAGATCCCACAAGTCTAACGTTGGCGTTCTAGTACTTCCTTCCCGATGGATCCTCGGGAGATCCTAGTCATTTCATGTATCTTTGGGTAGTGGTTCGGTATAGGTTTTAAACTACAGAGTGATGTCGGTAGGTGTGTAGTCCGGAAAAACAGGGTCAAGTCCTAGGGCCGAGATGCATGGAAACTTTGGCTAATTAGGGGTAGTCCGAGTTACCGTGTATCGATGAACATAGAACGTTGTTCTAGTCGTATGACTTCGTGTTTAGGTCTAGGAGTCATGGGAGGTTTTAGTTATCATGGGATAGCTAAGTGTTCTTGTGGATGTTACCGAGTTCGCGAATTTGGGCCCATGGTGTGAAGATTGTGTTAGAACTGCTTTAGTTACACCAAGTCTAATCGAGGGCATGTGTCGCAGTGTTCTCGATTCCCATAGCTGATACTTTGTAACAATAAATAATGTTTGTGTGTTTTCGAGCTCATTACGTCTTGGTAGCACGTGACTGGCTATTTTATTTTATTGTTGATATTATTTGTTATTTTGGATTTTCGGGTGGGAATTTGTTAGCTTGTTTAGTTGTGAGCCAACTCACTAGGTAATCTTATATTGATCATTAAACTCTTTTTTTTTCTTTTCCGGTTTCGGCTTAGCTCGACAGACGCATAGGCCAATCGGAGTAGATTCGGGTAGCCTCGGCTACGGTTTGTTTCGTAAACATTGGATTTCTTCGGTTTTGGATTTTCAGGTTACCCGTAAAATGCTTTTAGAAAATCTGTGGAATTAAGAAGAATAGGTTAAAGAATTATAAGATTTAAAATACATAAAACGAAATTATTCCCTGATATGCGGTTAGTCCAAACCGAACAAAACCCGTGGAAGCGGTACGGGTTGAAAAGCCTTGTATCGTGGAAACGAGATAAACGAGTCAATGATGGTTTGGTTCGAGCCGTTGACTCAAAACTGACTGTCTCTGGCTTTTGTTTGTGGCAAACTCTTCTCTTTTGGCTAGCACGGGTTCGATGGGCATGTTCTTGTTTGATTCTTAGCCGGTTACACCTTTGCTGTTGTAGGTTAAGATCCGGTTGCATGAATAAATATTTAAGACTTTGATGATACGTAAATACTTCCACTCTTTCGCCATAGAGGTAAGACCTCAAAATCCGCAATACGAACACGATTGCTGCCATTTCCAAGTCGTGCGTCCGACAGTTCTCATCATTCTTCCTTAACTGATGGGATACATAAGCGATGACTTTACCTTCTTGCATTTGTACACACCCCGATCCAACTCGCGAGTCGCGACGCATCGGTATACAACATATAGGGTTTCCCAGGCTCTGACAATGCCAAAACTGGTGCCGAAGTCAAATATATTTTCAGCTTACCAAAGGCGTCCTCTGATTTATTAAACGTGGTTTTACGACTAAATTAAGACAAAATATGGTAGTTGTAAATCCATAGTCGCTAAATTGCATAATCGTAAAAATAGTCGGCAAGTTACAACTACATTTACGACTAACAACAGTAGTCGCATTTTAGACATAGCGTAATCGCAATATATATGGACTAACTTCCGACTATACGGCGACAACTGGGCGACTAAAAAAGGTATCAAGATGCAGTTAGAGAAATTTAGTCATCAAATAGTCGCTAAATTAGGTGACCAATAATATGCGACTGTATAATATAGTCACCAAGTAGACATAACAATTGGCCACGATGTAGCGACTGTGTAACGACCGTATTAACTACTATCCAGCGACGAATCGGAAGACCCAATTACGATTATGGTATTGATTCAGCCACTACTTTTCGACTATTACGTGACTGTCTAACATAGTCACAAAGTAGTTGTAATATAAGGTGACTATTTGACGACTATTTGTTGACTAAGTTACCAATGATCTGACGACTAACAGGAACCTCAAGATATGATTATGGTCAACATTTGCTATTAATTAGCGACTATTGTATGAATAATTTAACGACTACGCAGCGTCTAATCGGAAAAACCAGATTCGATTATGGTAATGATAGTGTCACTACATACCGAATATTGTCTGACTGTCTATATAGTCACAACTTAGTCGTAATATATGTGACTATTTGGCGAGCGTTTAATGACTAACTAACGATCATTCATTCACTATTCGAAAATTCAAAATACGCAGATAGGAAATATTTTGCGACTACTTTGTGTATGTAGTAGGAATAATTGCCTTTTTCGTAAAACTAAAAATTTGGATTAATTCAGTTTATGATTTGGTAATTGGTGATACCGTTATTTGAATGGTACAAGAAATATAAAAGACATTTTCTTCAAAATAACATTGGTAACTTATAATACTTATGTGCAGCATATAGACAAACGATCTACATACGCAAACTCCAGCATTAAGGAGTTGTCAAAACATATCCAAAAAATTAACAAGTGCAAGAGACAGTGATAAGTAATCTATGAAGCATATGGTGCTATAGTTTTACGTTGAGCTTCCTTCAGTTGCTCTTGGTGGGCCACAAACGCTGAAAAGTGTCTGGATGATATATCATGGTTTTTACCCAGTTTAGACCATGATATAGTTGTGTTTTTAGTGTCTTTTGTCTTTGTTTAGAGTCTTTTACAGGTTTAATCAAGTTTGGAGCTAATTGGAGATATTTGGAGCATTTTGGGACTTTTGGGACGTTTTGGCCGAGAGATTTACTCACTGTCCGATTTATTGATCATGCATCGACCGACACACATTGTGCATCGGTCGACACACTAGCGAGATGGGCCGTACGCGTCGGTTTAACAAGTTATGAAGATTTGCAAAAAGGGCCAGAATAGTTCCAGTATTTACACAGAAGCCCCATCCGAGATTATGCCTATATATACTAGTTTTTGGTGTTTATTTTACATACGCTTTACATTAGGCTTTGATACTAATAGCTAAGAGATTTCTAGAGCTTTTGGGGCTGATCTATTTCCTGTATTCACTTATTTTGGAGAAGATTTCGAACCCCTTTATCTATTTAATTTCTTATATGCAATCTATTATTTCTTTGATTATGTTTTCATTAATCATGTCTAAGTAGATCCATAGTTGAGTTTAGGGTTTCTCACATAGGATTTCATGACTTGCTAGACTTGTTCAAATTCAGTTAAGGATTCATAACTATATCTGTTCTTCAATTTAATTGTGCTTAAAGCTAGTTCTAACCTGATCAATTAGAATCTAGATCTTAGGTTGCAAAATACGTCACGGAAGTGGGGTTTAGGAATCTGAACTAATTAAATTGGGCAATTAAACTTTGCGCAAACGGAAGTTTGGTTTAGGATAATTGTGAACATATCAAATTTGTGATTAATGCTAGTTTAATCTGTTAGTTCTCGCAAACGAAAGTTTGGTTTGCTGCACTTAGGCTTAGAGAATTATCGCAAAGGAATTTGGTTAATTCTATATCTGTGTTTTGAGTTCTAGAACTGTGCTTAATTAGATCCTTGCTGAATGAACTGTCTGCTTGTCTGATTTCCTGAGAATACCCTAGGCTTGACGCTTTTAGTTTATTGCTTCACAACCGTTAATCTCTGCTACTGTTTACTTTCTTGCTTCGCAATTTATTTACTTCACCATCTGCTTATTTCTAGTTTAATCTCTACGTTTCTGTTTCTATTGAGACCAAGTGTCCATGTGGATTCGATAGCCCTATATACTACTTTGACATTGCTGTTCACTTGCAGTTAAGAATAGGGTAAAACTTAGAAACCTATCAAGTTTT
Source organism: Orychophragmus violaceus (assembly GCA_030180135.1). Classification (NCBI taxonomy): domain Eukaryota; kingdom Viridiplantae; phylum Streptophyta; class Magnoliopsida; order Brassicales; family Brassicaceae; genus Orychophragmus; species Orychophragmus violaceus. The sequence goes on along the minus strand of CM058234.1, from coordinate 61,960,614 downwards.
TGGCGCCGTTGCCGGGGACTCTTTGAGTCTTCGATAGGATCGAACTTAGGGTTCTACTAGAAATTTTTCTTTTTGTTTTTGTTCTTTTTCGTTTTTATTTTTGATTTTGCTGAACTTTTTCTCTGTTTCTTTCTGTCGCAGGGGTACGAATTTCGCCTTGCGTCTATCGTTGCATCCCTTGCGTCGATCGTCACTAGGCGATTCTGAGATTGAATCGATCGTTGCACTGATAGCATCGATCGTTGCTGGACGACTACAGACAGTTTATGCCAACGCAGAAAACTCGAAGTAATCCGAACTCGAGCTTGCTTAATCTCGGACTAGAGGAACTTGGACGTCTAGAAAGGACTAACAGAAGAGAAAGAAGAGAGAGAATGGTACGAGAACGTTTGATCTTGATACCAGATGCTGAAGGTACCCTGAGGGACCAAGATGACAACCCGTACAATGCTGCTGGGCATCGGGTTGATGCTGAAGGGAATGTCATCCCTGATCCTCCTGAGCAATAGCAACAGGAGCTGAACCGAAACCAGGGTCAAGGACAGGCCCAAGGTAGAGAGATGGTGGTTCATGAGAGGACACTAGCTGATTACAACAGACTTGATGAGTTTCATGCAAACCGAGCAGCTCTAGTGCTTCCTGCCTTTGAGAGGAATGATTTTGAGGTAAAGACCATCTACTACCAGCTGATGAGACAGATTGCTTTTCATGGTCTTCAAGCAGAGCAGCCTATGGATCACATTGACAAGTTTGAAGACATAGTCACGGGCATGAAGTATGAAGGAGTATGCCCGGACTATCTGTTCCATAAGCTATTTCCGCACAGTCTTGCTGGAGACGCTAGTGCATGGCTGAGACAACTGGCACCTGGTCAGTATACTACTTGGGCAGCCTTAAAGAGTGAGTTCCTGCGTCATTTTTATGTTGATGCGCGCTCGGATCAGTCCAGACAGGACATACTCACCTTTTCCCAAGGAGCTGTGGAGCCCTTGAAGACTGCCTGGATGAGATTTAAGCAGTATCAGCGTGACTGTCCACACCATGGATTCACAGAAGTACAGCTGATTGGTATTTTCTTCAGAGGCATAGATCTCCCTTATCAGACTGCGCTGGATAATTCCAGTAATGCTAATTTCAACACCAGGACTCCTACTCAAGCTAAGCAGTTGATTGGGAACCTTATTAACAGCTACAGTTGCAAGTCTATAGATGAAAAAGAAAGAAATCCGGTGGAAGTACAGAGGATTCTAACATGACTGAGATTAGATCTAGGCTAGACACAGTGTACGATCTCCTAACAAGTAAGAAAGCTGTCCACTCTACCCAAGATATAGAGGTAATTCAGACTGAGGAGGACACTCAGGAAGAAGAAGTGAATTACATGGGAGGTTCTGGTTTCCAAGGTAGTAGATCTAAAAATCAACAGAGAAACAGATTCTCAAATGGAGTTCAGCGAGGTGGTTTTGAGAAAGCCAACGAGTCTGATAGTAAAGTAGAGATGATGATAAGACAGCTAATGGAGAATCAGACTAAGTACGCAGCAGATGCTGACGCGAAAATGGATACAATCTACAGGGATCTGAATGGGAAGTTTGAGAGTTTGAACACACACATGAAAGAGCTTGATGCTAAGGTTGCAAGAACTGCTGGGCATGCTCAAAGGGAAGAGGGACATCTCCCGGGAAGGACTGATGCCAATCCTAAGTACCAATGCAATGCCGTGACACTAAGAAGTGGTAAGGAGCTGTCATCTGGCCAGAAAAAGCAGTTGAGCGTTGAGGAACTCGTGGAAATTGACGAGCTGGAAGATGAGATACGCAATATTCGCCGCGCATCGATCGATGCATCTGAGCAACGATCGTTGCCAAGCGAAATCAAGGAACCGGAGGTCGTAACAAAGTCGCCTAGCATCGATCGGTGCGATAAGAGCAACGATCGACACAAGGTGACTGCAGAAAGTTCGAGTGCTGAAAACCCAAAACAGTCGGCTGAAAGGGTATACAAGCCTAAGATACCTTATCCCAAGAACCCCAGAAAAGCTAAGAATGATAGGCAGTATGCAAAGTGGAAGGAGTTCATAAAGAAGGTAAAGGTTGAAGTACCTTTGTTGGATTCCATTGAAACTTCCCCCATGATGAAGAGATGCCTTAAGGATGCAATTTCGGGTAAATGGTCTGACGAGGAAAGTATAATGATGCTCAATGAAGTATGTAGTGCAGTGGTTCAAGGCAGAATTCCAGAGAAATTAAAAGATCCAGGCAGCTTCGTATTAGATTGTGCTATCTACAAGGAGAGGTTCGAAAGGTCCCTATGTGATCTTGGCTCCAGTGTCAATCTGATGCCCCTTTCAGTTGCTAAAAGACTAGGGATGACAGATTTTATACCAACTAGGATATCACTGGTTTTGGCAGACAGATCAGTCAGGATTCCCGAAGGAGTAATAGAGGATGTGCCTATAACAGTTGGCAAGTGCGTAATCCCAACTGATTTTGTGGTTCTACAATATGGACAGGAGCCAAAAGACCCATTGATTCTGGGCAGATCTTTCTTGGCAACAGCTGGTGCGATGATTGACTGTCAAGGAGGCAAAATAGTTCTAAATGTGGGAGATCTGAAGATGAGTTTTGACATGAACAAACTGGTAAAGAGGCCAACCATCGACGGGCAAACCTTTTATGTGGACACATTGGGTGATTTAGCTGCAGAGTACTTCCATCAATCACATGCTGAGGACCCACTAGAGAGGGCTTTACTGCGTTCTATTTTGGAGTTGGAATACCTACAGGACGAGCCTGCAATGTGCTATACAAGATTGATGGATTCTGTCGAGGTTGCAATGCAGGTAGAAGTGTCTGACGCGGGTCTGCAACGATCGACACCATCTAAGCATCGATCGTTGCAAGACGACAGAGACTGGGCAGAGGAAAAGGCTCCGAAAATAGATCTGAAACAACTTCCATCCGGGCTAAGGTACGCTTTTCTTGGACCTAATTCAACATACCCAGTGATTGTTAATGCTAGCCTGAACAACGCAGAGCTCACTTTACTGCTAAGCAAGCTGCGCAAGCATCGCAAAGCTCTTGGCTATTCCCTTAATGATATTTCAGGTATCTCACCAGAGCTGTGCATGCACCGGATACATCTTGAGGATGAGTCCAAGACATCAATCGAACATCAGAGGAGACTTAATCCTAATCTGCAGGAAGTAGTCAAAAAGGAGATTATGAAACTCCTTGACGCTGGAATTATATATCCTATCTCTGATAGTGATTGGGTAAGTCCAGTCCATGTAGTACCAAAGAAGGGCGGTGTTATAGTCGTGAAGAATGAGAAGAACGAGCTGATACCTACTAGGACTGTGACAGGACACAGAATGTGCATAGACTACAGAAAGCTTAATGCTGCTACTAGGAAATATCATTTTCCTTTACCTTTTATTGATCAGATGCTCGAAAGGTTAGCAAATCATCCTTACTACTGCTTCTTAGATGGCTACTCAGGATTCTTTCAGATTCCCATCCATCCAGAGGATCAGGGAAAGACCACTTTTACTTGTCCATATGGGACTTTTGCTTACCGTAGGATGCCTTTTGGACTCTGCAATGCACCAGCCACTTTCCAGAGATGCATGATGTCCATATTCACAGATATGATTGAGGACTTTATGGAAGTATTCATGGATGATTTCTCAGTATATGGATCATCCTATAATGAATGCTTAGATAATCTGTGTAAGGTTCTGAAAAGATGTGAAGAGAAGCACTTAGTTCTTAACTGGGAGAAGTGTCATTTCATGGTCAGAGATGGCATTGTGCTTGGACATAAAGTGTCCGAAGCAGGAATAGAGGTGGACCGTGCTAAAATCGAAGTGATGACCAACCTGCAGGCACCTGATTCTGTTAAGTCTATTAGAAGCTTTCTTGGACATGCTGGCTTCTATAGACGGTTCATCAAGGATTTTAGTAGGATTGCTAGGCCACTAACTGCTTTTCTGTGCAAAGACACCAAATTTGAGTTCACTGCAGATTGTCAAACTGCATTTGAACAAATCAAGCAGGCATTAGTGAGTGCTCCCGTAGTTCAGCCACCGGATTGGGATTTGCCTTTCGAGGTAATGTGTGATGCAAGTGATTATGCTGTAGGAGCTGTTCTTGGACAAAAGAAAGATAGAAAGCTTCATGCTATCTATTATGCCAGTAGGACACTGGATGATGCACAAAGAAACTATGCCACTACAAAGAAGGAGTTACTAGCAGTTGTCTTTGCATTTGAGAAATTTCGCTCTTATCTTGTTGGCTCTAAGGTAATTGTCCACACTGATCATTCAGCACTGAAGTATCTGATGCAGAAGAAGGATGCTAAGCCAAGATTGTTGAGATGGATCCTGTTGCTTCAGGAATTCGATATTGAAGTGAGAGATAAGAAAGGGGTTGAGAATGGAGTTGCTGACCATCTTTCGAGGATGCTGGTTGAGGAGGACGTGCCAATTAATGACTATTTGCCTGAAGAAAACGTCAATATGGTTGGGACAATCTGTGAGACAGATTTGGACAGAAATCTGCAGAACTGTCGGATTAATCGCGTTGCGTCGATCGATGCTACATCAGCGTCGATCGATGCATCTATCGGGACAGCAACGATCGATACATTCGACTGTGACGATCGTTGCAGCGCGGATACAGACGCAGAAACTTTCACGATACGTATTGGAAGGCATGAGTTCGAGATTAATGCTGTCACAACAAATGATCGACCATGGTATGCAGACATAGCCAATTATCTAGCTGCAGAGACTGAACCAGATAATCTGAAAGGATATGAAAAGAAGAGGTTTTTCAGAGAACTTAGGAGGTACTATTGGGATGAACCTTACCTCTATAAGCATTGTCCCGATGGCCTTTATAGAAGATGTGTTGCTGAGTCAGAGGTTCCAGATATCCTTTTCCACTGTCACGGATCAGATTATGCAGGACATTTTGCTACATTTAAGACTGTGTCTAAAGTTTTGCAAGCAAGTTTCTGGTGGCCTACAATGTTCGCTGATACTCACTCTTTTATTTCTCATTGTGATGCCTGCCAGAGGAGAGGGAAAATAAGCAGGAAGCATGAGATGCCTCAGAATTTCATTCTTGAGGTTGAGGTTTTTGATTGCTGGGGCATAGACTTTATGGGTCCCTTTCCCTCATCTTATGGGAATAAATTCATATTAGTTGCTGTGGATTATGTTTCTAAGTGGGTAGAAGCAATAGCTAGTCCAACCAATGACTCTTCAGTAGTCATTAAGCTATTTAAATCCATCATATTCCCTAGATTTGGAGTACCTCGGATAGTTATTAGTGATGGAGGATCTCACTTTATTAATAAGGTTTTTGAGAAGCTCCTGAGGAAGCATGGAGTGCACCACCGAGTTGCTACTCCTTATCACCCGCAGACTAGTGGACAGGTAGAGGTTTCTAACAGACAAATCAAGGAGATCCTGGAAAAGACAGTTGGGAAGACAAGGAAAGATTGGGCAGCTAAGCTTGATGATGCTTTATGGGCCTACAAGACTGCATTTAAAACGCCATTAGGGACTACTCCATTTCATTTGCTGTATGGGAAAGCATGTCATCTGCCAGTAGAACTTGAGCACAAGGCAGCATGGGCTGTAAAACAGATGAACTTTGACCTCAAACCAGCTGCAGAGAGGAGATTGATACAGCTCAATGAGTTGGATGAGATTAGACATTTTGCCTATGAGAACTCAAAATTGTACAAGGAAAGGACTAAGGCTTATCATGACAAAAAGATTGTCTCCAGACGATTTAAGCCTAACGATCAGGTACTGTTGTACAATTCTCGCTTGCATTTGTTTCCAGGCAAGCTGAAATCAAGATGGTCTGGACCCTACACGATCAAAGAAGTGCGTCCATATGGAGCTGTCATTTTGATTGGCAAGGAAGGTAATGAGTTTGCTGTTAACAGGCAGAGGGTAAAACACTATTGGGCTAAGGCCGAGATTCCAAGGGGACAGATTTTGCCTCTGGATGCTGCACCCTCTACTTGAAAATTCCCATCCGTCCGGTCAAGCTATTGACCTTAAACAAGCGCTGGGTGGGAGGCAACCCACCATTAGGTACTGGTGTTTTTCTACTTAATTTTTGGTGTTTTTGTTAGGATTTTACGTTTGTTTTTGTTTCTGGTGAGTTTATGTTTGCAGGTCTCGGTTAGATCGCAGTGCAACGATCGACGCACTTCTGTGTCGATCGTCACAACACGAAAGGAATCGCATTGCAGCGATCGTTGCGGTCCTGAGCAACGATCGACTATACACGAAAATCGCCAAGTAACGGTCGATGCACTTAGTGCAACGATCGATGCTCAGCGACAGAGGTAACCCGACAGACATAATTTCACCTTTTCAATTTTTATTTTCTTTTTACCGATCCTTCGCTGGACACTACTGGGGACAGTGTGTCTTAAGTGTGGGGGAGGTGCTACTGACTTTTGTTTTCTGTTTTCTTAAGAGTCAGTCCGTTTTTCAAAATTTTTTGTTTTATTGAGTCAAAATTATTTAAGTAAGAAACTATGATTTTCTGAGAAGATTTACAAGACTTGCAGGAACTTAAGTAACCATTGGGATGAAGTTGCAGGATCTATCTATGACTATTAGAAAACCCCATCACAGATCAACCTACTGGGAACACCCACATCACTTCAGGTATCAGAGGATCCTTTTACTGACTTCAACCTTAATACTGACTTAGATTTCTCACCTAAGGGCTTGGTATACTTTGTGTCGGATTCCCTTGATTAGTTCTGACACAGCCTGTAAACCTGTCCTATTTAGTTCCCTTCTCCCCTTCTGTAAAGTAAAAAAAAAAAAATAATAAACTGAGGATGAGTTAGTAACTCCGAAGTGGTCATGGGAATAGTAGCAAACACTATTATCTCTCATGTGATCCATGGAATGTGTCCAAAGTACACCCCATAACGGGAAGAACACTGATAAAAAAAATAAAATGATACCCAGTGGGGAAAAATCAGTTGTTAAAGAAGGGAAAGAGAAGAAAGGGACTAGAGAAAGATAGTATGGTGGTCTAGAGCTGATAAGGTAAGAATCCATGTGCCCTTTGATCGATACTCCTTAGGTGAGACCGCACTTAAATACTTGCAGAAGTCAGTAGGGAGAATTTGAATGCTTGAATGTGATTGTGGAGTTTACCTAGGACAGTTGCTAAGTGTGGGGGAAGTACATTGTGGTCTTGATATCCTGTGATTGATTCTTGCAGTGGTTTACTAAGGGGAATCTGAGTATTGTAGCTTCTAGGATGAAATGAGTTTCTGAAGAGTTTTCAAACCTCTTCACCATGTTTTAGTTCTATGTTTTGCTTGAGGGCAAGCAAAGGCTAAGTGTGGGGGAGTTGATATATCATGGTTTTTACCCAGTTTAGACCATGATATAGTTGTGTTTTTAGTGTCTTTTGTCTTTGTTTAGAGTCTTTTACAGGTTTAATCAAGTTTGGAGCTAATTGGAGATATTTAGAGCATTTTGGGACTTTTGGGACGTTTTGGCCGAGAGATTTACTCACTGTCCGATTTATTGATCATGCATCGACCGACACACATTGTGCATCGGTCGACACACTAGCGAGATGGGCCGTACGCGTCGGTTTAACAAGTTATGAAGATTTGCAAAAAGGGCCAGAATAGTTCCAGTATTTACACAAAAGCCCCATCCGAGATTATGCCTATATATACTAGTTTTTGGTGTTTATTTTACATACACTTTACATTAGGCTTTGATACTAATAGCTAAGAGATTTCTAGAGCTTTTGGGGCTGATCTATTTCCTGTATTCACTTATTTTGGAGAAGATTTCGAACCCCTTTATCTATTTAATTTCTTATATGCAATCTATTATTTCTTTGATTATGTTTTCATTAATCATGTCTGAGTAGATCCATAGTTGAGTTTAGGGTTTCTCACATAGGATTTCATGACTTGCTAGACTTGTTCAAATTCAGTTAAGGATTCATAACTATATCTGTTCTTCAATTTAATTGTGCTTAAAGCTAGTTCTAACCTGATCAATTAGAATCTAGATCTTAGGTTGCTAAATACGTCACGGAAGTGGGGTTTAGGAATCTGAACTAATTAAATTGGGCAATTAAACTTTGCGCAAACGGAAGTTTGGTTTAGGATAATTGTGAACATATCAAATTTGTGATTAATGCTAGTTTAATCTGTTAGTTCTCGCAAACGAAAGTTTGGTTTGCTGCACTTAGGCTTAGAGAATTATCGCAAAGGAATTTGGTTAATTCTATATCTGTGTTTTGAGTTCTAGAACTGTGCTTAATTAGATCCTTGCTGAATGAACTGTCTGCTTGTCTGATTTCCTGAGAATACCCTAGGCTTGACGCTTTTAGTTTATTGCTTCACAACCGTTAATCTCTGCTACTGTTTACTTTCTTGCTTCGCAATTTATTTACTTCACCATCTGCTTATTTCTAGTTTAATCTCTACGTTTCTGTTTCTATTGAGACCAAGTGTCCCTGTGGATTCGATAGCCCTATATACTACTTTGACATTGCTGTTCACTTGCAGTTAAGAATAGGGTAAAACTTAGAAACCTATCACTGGACTGTTTACGCTTGCCCATTAATAGATTTATCGACTCCATAAGGATTTACCCGTCCATCATTCTCAGCGGCCTATGATAATTAAAGATAGTAAGAACAATTCAATTAAATAAAGAACATGAGATGACTTTATAAACATGGATTGTGAAAAATGTTACTTTCACTAAGCAAATATGTCGTTATATTCATCTGTTCAGATCTCCCGAGGTCGCAGTCCTTTGCAATGCTTTGCAGTCCTTTTGAGTGATGACCATGTCTTTCATCCGTCGTTGGCAGATATCCTCGAATTTTTTTTTTTAAGATGAGTTATGGATGGTTTGGTCATGTCTCAAATGATACAGACACTATCATGTAAACGCTCAGTCACTCGAACTTAACAAAACACTTTAATGAGTTAAACAGAGAAGCCAAACTCAATTGCATGCTAACTATAAGAATAGCATACTAACCATCAGACTCTCTCATCAAACATTCATTAATATTTTTAATAATATCGGTTGAGAGGAACATTGAATATGCTTCTTCTCTTTGATTTAGTGTGTAAACAATAAGCACAAGTCTACCAAATGAAACATAAAAAAAAACAAGATTGGAGGGTGGCTGCAGCATAAATGTCTCACCGAAACTGAGAAACTCTGCAAAAGAAGGCTACACCAAAGCAAACGACAAAACCAGTATACGGCTCAAGGGCTCCGGGGCTACAACAGAACAATAGACAAAACCAGTGTACAGTTTTCATAATATTTAACGATGATCTTTAACCATGATTAATTGATTTTATTGGGGTCTCAAAAGAGTCGTAATATTCATCTTCGTCACTAACTTTTCTTCCACTATCATTCTCTACGAAAAAGAACCAAAACACAATGGTCCATTACAACTACATAGCAGAAACACAACCAAACAGAGCCGAAACCGGATGACGCTTTAGAGTTAAGATCTTCCGCTTCTATCCATACTATGTGTCTTCAGATAGACCGTATTGGAGTTACATCTTGGCCCACCAGAGAGTAAGTTAAAAATATTAAACAGAGTTTTCGGCATGCAAGACTGAACTGGTTCTGACTATATGATCTTCATGCTTTCACTTATGCGCAAGGATGCAAGATCGAAATGGTCATTTATCCATGTGAAGTAAGTAACTTCTATGGACTTGAGAAAAATGAAGGCAAGTGGATTGAAATATGTGGAGTTATGGTAGTCCGAGCGGGTCCAGGTTTCTGTCCAACAAAGTCTCGCCAGTGACTTGAAGTCACAGAAGACTCTGAGATTGAACTTATCGAGCCTTTGGGCACCAAGCACTACATGGAATGTTTTAGTTTCCTCCATACCCGTGACATAAAAACAGACATAGACGATCCTATAGGTAAAAACTATCGAAAGTTTCCATCTTTTCAATGTTTTTTAGCTTTTTTGGCCATCGAACCAATTTCTTAGGTTTTACCTTATGCTCAGTCAATTTGTAATGCCGGATCTTTCATTTTTATAACGATATTTACATTCGTAGCAAAAAGTTTTTAATCTTTTCTTATCGTGAAACTCTAAATAACAACAAATATCTTGTGTAGACACCATGGGCGTGGTCTCGATCATCTGCCCCCTTGAAGTCGATTCCCTTAACCCTGCAAGGACAAGGAAAGTGTTCCACCTCAGAGACGCTAAGTCAGTGCATGTTTTTGGTAATGTAGTAGTAAACACCATGACAAAAACAATTTATAAAAGTGTGTGGAATTCGATAATAAGAACAATTGATTGGGATAGTTCTTATTAACTTCTATTATTCATAATAGGAACAATAAGTTAAATTGTGTGGTTTATGGCAAATACGTGGTTGACTTCTGGCCTGAATATTTAAAGACTAAGGGTCCAGAAAAGATCGTGGTGCTCAAGATGTGGAGGAGCGTTCGGACTGGAAGTAACTGTTTTAACATTTTGCATTAGTTTATATATATTAATTTATGATAGTTCGCTAAATTTTTCTTGTTTTATATAGGTGAACCTTATGAGACATGGATTGAGACTGTGGAAAATTTATCGGACTACATGTTCAATCCGCGGCTTTGGGAGGTTCAAGATCTCAGGTTCCAGCTAAAGGTCGGTGACAGTGATGTTACCAGAAGCAGTGATGTTGTCCCTATCTAAATCTCATGTATAATTTAAGGTATGTTACTTGAGAACCTTAACTTTTTTTATTATGCTCTTTCAGTTTTAATATGCTTATTGAACGTTACTTAAGAAACTTACTTTTTACTATGCTTTTATGTTTAATATTTCCATTTAATAACGGTAATTGACAGCCATATTTTAGTAAGAAGTGATTAATATACAATAACATATCCTGCTTATCATTTTTCAGAAAAACGTATCAAATATATGATTAGAACATAACCGTATATATAATATTATTAGGCGATTGACCCGCACGCATGTGCAGACATTGCTTTGTTTGTTAGTTAGTTTATGTTTATTTTTCGCTTAGTGGCAAGTTAATTTGTGATTTTAGGTTTTTTTGGTCGAGGTGACATAAGATTTAATTCATCATTTTATATGCACATCGGAATTTTTACATTTGGATGCATTAAATAATAATTATATACATATATGAATAATAATTGTATCATTGTATGTATGGAAAAATTAACAGCCGTAGATAAACAATAGTAATTTTATGGACTTATTTTGGTTTCAAATTGTTATCATAAGAATTTTCCGGTGACATTTAAGACGCCTCTTCTTCCACCAATGCATGTGCTCGGCGTGTCTGGAATGTCGTCTCGCTTTAAATCAGGATTGATTCGATAAGCGTTCTTTCTTCCCTTTAATAAAAATATATAGCCTCGCCTTTCATCATTCTTCCCCATGCTTACTTCTTCCCTCTCATTTTCTCCAACCAAAGCTTCACTTCATTTTCTATCTTTTATCTTCATTTCTTCCTTAAACATGCTGACACGTTCTTATTTTTTATTGTGTTTGGATATGTGTCGACCTCCAGAGTCATGCTTGATCGATCTCGTCGGTTAACTTTAACTCTTTTTGCTAAGGGGTAACTCTTCGATACATGGATTTGTGGCGATTGTTGCTTTTATTTGTCGTCCTTCCCAACTTAAGGCCGGCGCTCATATCCTTCATTTGGATCGATCTAATGCGCCAGTAATTTCAGTAACATGCTATGGTCTGCTATTTTTGGAATCACTTGCTTTACGCGTAAGTTATGCCGGCGCTTCAGAATTATTTTTACCCGAAGAATATTCTCCGACCGGTCTTGATTTTATCACAGTTCCCATATGTGCAGACTATCAAGGATGAGTCTTGCGAGGTCAAAAGACAAAATTTTCTTTCAAGAAAGGCAACTCGGCTGCGAGATGATTGTTTGAGATCGATTCCTTTGGGTTCCTTTATCATGAATAGAACATTGGTTCCGTCAACGAAATCGTCAGACGGGAAAGCGGTTCGGTTTCTGGTGGAAAGAAACCTATATCACAACTCAAGCTTCGGCTTTGGACAAACTTATCTTTCAAGAAATTAGTTTTGCTTTATTTATTTTTCTTAGTTCAACTTGTAATATCAGTTTTTAGGATAAGTAAAACAATTTATAATTCGTGTGTACTTGTAATATTAGTTTAGCTAGTTCACATGTGTACTCGCCTATACAAAAATGTCGGAATTTATAAACTAGAATTATGGAGAATGAAATCTTATGTTACAAAGATTTGATTTTCGTATTACAAAGATTTGTAATTCTATTAAAATATTATGTTATATTGGGACACGTAAGGAACTCTACATTTTTACTAGTTACAATTTTGGTCGAAATTTACTCATTACACTTAGCTTTGAAAAAAAATTATTGTATATCCTCAAATTTTTAAAAACTTTCATACCAACACTATATTTCAAAATACCATGTATATACATGAGAATAAAACAAAAATTCATAATTTCATATGAAAACAAAATATTAATCTTATAAAGACCCGCCAAAACTTGGTAAAGTATCATAAACCGGTAGAAATACCTTAATAAACTATAATAAACTTTCTCAAAATCGGACAATCTTCTCCTTTCCACCGTCATGTTATTCATCCATTGCGACATGAATCTACATGGGGTATTTCTTCTCGTTTTATACATGATTTCTGTCTATAAGTATTCAATAGTTAGATTTACATTTTTTGGTGGATTTAAAATTGAGCGCATGTTGGTGTTATCAAGTCTGACCGATTTCATGTCATTTTTCTGAAGTTTCCTTTATTACTTGAGATCTTGTTTTTGATTTTTGGGTGATTCATGTTGGTAGATTAATTTCACACTACTAAAGGCTTCACTAATGGGAAACACTCATTTCTTCAAGCCTCTCCTTCTCAAATTCCTTTCGGGTGTGGTATGTAATAAGTGATTTCTGGTCTAGCTTATCTCTATTTGTAATGCTTACTTCTTCTTAGTTGGGTTCTTTTGGGCGTTGAAGAGTATCCCAATAAAGTTCTACAATGACCAAATATATAGAAAAACTAATATTGCAGCTGGTGAGCTCACTTCAGATGCGTGTAACCTGAAATTTCTTGTGAAACGTGTTGGTGACATAATAACTGAAGGCTGAAAAGAGTTCGCCGAGGCACACGATTTGCGAGTCGGAGACGTTTTAATATTTGATTACTTTGGAGATTTAAATTTCCATGTAACTGCATGTGGACTCAGTTGCTGTAAACTCCAGTAGGTAATGACTCCAACGGAAATCGGCCAGATGACGTGTGTAAGTTATCATATACTGTTTTCGTAGACTAATAGTTTTTGTTTTTTGTTTTGGTGTTAGTACTATCTAATGTTTGTCTGATTTGTTGCAGGAGTTAAAGAGAACTTTGTAACACTAAATGTCACGACAGAGAGAATCAAGAGTAGCATAATTGTAAGTAACTTTATTTCGCTTATGGTTTCTGTTTTTTTTTTTTGTATTTTGTTACACCATATTTTGTTTGTGCAGTTTCTTCCCCAGTCATTTAGCAATGCTAATGAATTAGAAAAAGTGGCAGGGAAGACCATATATATGGTGAATGCTGGTGGAGTGAAATGGTCTATCAAGCTGGTGATGAAAGTTGAACGTAGAATGCACCGTTTGCATCTAACTGTTAAGAGAATTCCTCAAGGCAAAACAAAATCAAGGCTAACAACACTATTGTGTTGAAGCTACTTTGAAAAAACGCCACAACTCAAGTCTTCAAGCTCTGCTCCAATAAATCTTGATTTTCTTTTGCTACTTTGGCTAATACTCTGCCTTGTTTAAAAACTTTAATTATTGAAATTTAACATTTCACTCATTAAAAAACATGAATGTTTGAAATGATATATAAATGTTTGCGGCTACAGAAAGGTATAAGTTACACCGAAAAATATAATTAGCATATTACAGCGGAATTCATCTTCTGGTTCTGCATTTAGCCACAAATGCTTTGGTTTCTTCGTGTATGGATACATGATATAACAAACTTGATCCTCTTGTGAGGTTGGGCAATATGTATATACTGAATGAAGTTATATAAATACATATATTTAAAGGCAATCAGATTTACAAGTAAGGAACATACTTACCTAGAACAAATGGTTGGTCTTTATTGCATGTTCTTGATGAAAGAACGTCTACAAAGCATGAATTAATCGTCCGAGTGCCTCTACCGATCATAGGGTCGTACCAGTTACACTTAAAAAATGTGATTCTCAAATTCACTATTCCCTCATACTCGAGCTGCGTGGAAATCAGCCTCATCAAATGCGTCAACATAATTATCTCCTTTAACACGTACACCATAGTTACATGTCTTCCGTCCCTCACCGTGATTCTCCGTATGAAACCAATATCCTCTTGTAAAATAGATGGGCCAGGTTTTAGCCTTATGCACAAGTCCATGAACTATCTTTAGCACCCAAGTAGGAAAAGGATGTGGGTTTTTCCAATAAGTAACCTGTATATAGAAAAAAAATATCAAATATAGAGCAATGCAGGTAAATTCATATAAATATATAATATATATAGATACGACTGAATTTTACACATACATATTTTTCTACCCAGATAGAATATTCTTCGGGTCTTTTGGCGGAGACTTCTTCTTCGAAGAGTTATGGATATTTTATGGACATATAATCTTCAAACATCATTTAATTTCAACCAAAACTTATATGAGAAATCATATAGAGTAGAATATATTAAACCGAAAGATAAGACATGCCATATATATATACCTCTCTAGTGGCTCAAAAAATCTACAGTTTCGCAGAATATATACATGTGCGCATCTATAGTCTTCCTCTGAAAGCCAGATTTCTTGCATTCTTCTACTTGGACAACCTACTTGATTAAATATATCAGGAACATCGACATGAAATGCAGGGATTTCACCTTCAGTAAATCTGGTTAACCTGACCAAATTAATTAGTTTAGAAAAATTATAATTAATTAATAGCTACCATGTGAACATGTGATAGGCCATAGTGCTTTACCTTGATTTCGGTTTTATATTCACATCAAAGTAGTGCTCTGAGAAATAAGCTACCTCCTCATTGATATATGATTGAATAATGGATCATGCCGCATATCTCTTGTTCTTTTCTTTCCCTTTCAACTTTTTGCAAAACCTTTCAAAAGGGTACATCAACCTATATTGCCTCGCGCCTCCTAATTCAGCTTCGTAGGGGAGATATATCGGTAAGGGCTCCATCACATAGAAAAATGATGGTGGAAATATCTGATCCAAATTATATATGATTAAAAATATGTTTTCTTTGAGAATTTGGACGCGACTTTTTTATAAAGTTCTCAAGCATAAGTCCTTACAATATATATATTTTGGAACTGTTGGTAAATATAAAATGCTATACACATATTTAATTATCAAATATTTGTATTATATATATATATATATATTGTAAAATTGATAGCACCTGATAACGCAAGGTGGACGTTCCGGTCTAAGAGTTCGGCAAAGATAAATGGAAGTAGCTGCTCCATAAAAACGTGGCAGTCATGACTCTTCATCCCTGAAAACTTATTGTTCTCCACATCAGCACAACTAGCTAAGTCGGCCGCATAGCCATCTGAGAATTTGTGCATGTTTCACACATTCTAGTAATTTTGTTTTGGCAGCGACTGTCAATCTGTACGGCGGGGGGGGGGGGGGGGGGGGGGGGGGGGAGGAGCTTTATCCTCACCATCAATATGTAGGTGTGGCCGAGAATAGAATTGTTCTATATCAATTCTGGACATGATGGTGTCTTTGGATTTACCCTTGACATTCATAAGAGTATTCATGATGTTGTCGAAAAAAAATTCTTCTCTACATACATCAAATCAGGATTATGTCGGAGATGAGGTCCCTCCAATACAGAAACTCCCAGAATATGCTTTCCTTGTGCCTGTTATGCCACTTTCCATAGTCAAGCTCCTTTTTTCGTGACCGTTTCCATCGACATCCTTTGTTTTCGGTGGATTTACACCTTGCAATCGCTCGCTATAAACCTGCTCACCACTCAAAGCCTCATGTGGATGCTCTTTAGAGGCGTCTTTTCCCTTCAAGAAGTCTTTTTTATTCTTCCTCAGTGGATGACCATATGGAAGAAATCTTTTGTGACAATCAAACCAACACGTCTTCTTTCCCTTAGGAAAAAGATTTTGTATCTTCCTTGCAAGTAGGACAAGACAATCCACCATGGGTCGTCCATCCTGATAACATCCCATATTCCGAGAAGTCGCTTATCGTCCACAGCAGCACTGCTTTTTGTTTAAAATTTTCTTTCAAAGACACATCGTATGTGTAATACCCTGTATCAAGAATTTGTCAACGGGCAGTCAAGAAGTCAACGAGGGGCATTTCTGTAATTTCTAAGAGTTCAGGGGCATTTTAGTAATTTTACCAAAATGTGAGCCGGATGCTAAGACGGGCCAAATGTTATTCTTTTTAAATAAAGAAAACATTTAGAAGACCAAAAATGGTGGAAACGGACCGTAGATGAGTTTTTCGGATTATCGGGAAGGAAACAGATAAAACCGAAGAAACTTGTAAAATCTATAAACGGAGCTACGAGTGTCCGTTTGAGGTGATTAAAATTTCTAAATTCATCAAAGAGCATCTGGAATCTTAAAATGAGACTTTGTGGATTTATAGAAGCATCTAAAGAGTTTTTAAAATATTAAACGTAAAACCTAATTTTCTGAGAAACCGATACAAGGTTCAGGCAAGCAAGAGGACCACCTAAATTCCACAACAAATTATGCAATTTTTACCACAGGTTCATTAGAAGATGTAGAAGCTATGGTTAAAAGGATTCAGAAAGATTCGATGCCTAGATCAAGTTATAAATTTTAGATTATTAATGGGTAATTAATGATTAAAAGTTCAAAAATAAAATCAAGAAAGTTTGGGATTGTTCAGGCTGATTAGAGTTGATATATGAAGTCATTATGGACATAATTCAAGCCCATTAAGAGGCTTGTGCCACGAAAATCATGCAAGAGGAAAGAAGAGGTCTTGTGAGATTTTGGTTCAATGAACCTACAAGAAGTTTTTGGGCCAAACCCAAGAGGCTTCTAAATGGGCTTTGAAGATGGGGAATAGTAAAGGATTCGTTTAGTGTTAATCCTGATTCAATTCTTCAGATTAAACTCACCTAAACATGCCAGATCTAGGTTCTCTTGCTAGAAACATAAAGGATCTCACCTGTTACCTTGTTATGCAGCGGAAAGAGGAGGTACGGGTCAGAGATCAGCAGAACCACCAAGAGATAGCTCCTCCAAAGGCTCACACACGCACACTGCAGGAAGTTGGCTGCTAGACCAAGCTGGTGGGAGGCGCAGAGAGAGAGATGAGAGGCGCAGAAGGCTACCGAGAAATTAGAGAGCTAGGTTAAGTTTTATTCATTAAAACCCCTTCTAGTTCTCATGGGCTTTTGGGCCCAATTCTCAGTATGATTAAATCCCTTAGATTTAATCAGGCCCTTTAATCTCTCTAAGTACAGTAAATGCCTAGCACTTTTACCGTAATTCTGCTGAACCGTTCCTTCATATTTTTCCTGTTAGCTTAGGCGTGTGACCCATATGGGATCATATAATAAAGGCAATAAATCCAAGATTTATAGATCATGAGCGGACTCTAGCAAGCCATCATGACCCCCAGTATTATATGACTTATGTCTGATCATTGACATACTCTTACTTTCTAGAGACAGTACAGAGATTACTGGACATAATTCCAACAATCTCCCACTTGTACTGGAATCTCTGTATTCATAATCCTTTTGTCTCAATATCTCGATTAGTCATAAGGCAAGATGAGTGTCATCCTTATAAAGTCTAATCATGTTCATCGGACTCTGATTTGATACTGACAATCCAAACGACTCGGGACAGTCCGTTTGAGCATGGCCATGCATTTTCCAGTATTCAAATCTCCGATTGGCCTAGAGATATTCACTCCATTTATATTGGAGGGACAAATCCCGTCTTGTTCCATCACTGTAAACTACTCATTTCATAATACACCCAAACAAGGTCCTTATAACTATCGCTTAACGACAGCATTAGACAATGATCAAAACGCATTAGTTCATGTGCAGTCACATGCATGCGAACTCAGGTATAAGGACTATACTCTATAGTCGTAGTAAGAATCTCTTATGACACAGATATAAATATCCTGAAGAGTTCTTATAATCGGGTCATGTCCGGTCGTATGTACCCAACATACACCTATGTACTGACTTTGATGCCGCGCATCTATGACACACTGAGACTTTGTCATAAGTCACATACCAATCTAGTCTCACACGGTTGTTGGTGTTCCAATTTCAACAACATTCGACTAGGGACAGGATGATATAAGCCATCTATCAAATATAGGGTCTCATGATCAAGCTAAATGACTTTGATGACTCAAGATCAAGTCACTTACTTCGATGACCTATAAAATGGTTCATATCATTTTGGAACGATTATTTCATCACAGTTAAAATAATCTTGAAAAATAATTTTATTATTAAACATCTCAAATGTTTTACAAGAACATATCAATAACTAAATAAAGCCCTTTACTAACTCCCACTGAAATTAAGACTACATCTTAATTTCACTTATCCTACAGCAACAGTCCGCGACACGTGCTTAGGCCTAAGGAGTGGCTTTGTTAATAGATAAGCAACGTTCTCATTCGTTGAAACTTGCTGATCTACTTAACATCTCTGTCATTTATCTCATGGAATAGGTAATACCTACCCTCAAGGTGTTTGGACCTCTGATGTGCAGCTAGTCTCATCTATGCTGGGAATCACATCAAGTTCAGTGATGAACTCTTCTTTCCAAACAACCTCTTTCGCCGCTTCCCAAGCTGCGAAATGTTCAGCTTAAGTCATGGAGTCAGCAACAGTGCCTTGCACCGCCAGATAGACACAAGATATAACCGGACTGTGACCGGAAATCATCTTTGTCCGTTGGAAACTTGCCTTTCAGACTCTACCGACTCGTAGCACCTCACTTTCTCCCTAAATCAAGAACTTATCCTAAGTATTTTCCAAATACTTGAGAATATTCATTACGTCTATCCAGTGATTCTTTGCTGGATTTGACTGGTCTTTACTTGTCTTGCTTAACATTAAAGCAACATCAAAACAAGTACGTGTCATGGCATACATGATAGATCCAATTGCCGACGCATATGGAATCTCATCCATGCATTCAAGCTCAGCAGTTATCGTAGGACACTGTTTCTTGCTTAACGTAATGCCATGTGACATTGGCATAAAACCCTTCTTGGATTGCTGAAAACGTGTAGGACCTTGTCAATTTAAGAGTCCTGACATTATCCTACCAGCTCTTTTGGATCTCTATCTTTAGATCCAAAGTCCAAGAACATACGTGGCTTTACCCATGTCAATCATTAAAAACAACTCCCAAGCCAGTCCTTTACCGACTGCAGCTTTGGAACGTTATTTCCGAGAATCAGTATGTCATCGACATACACTATGAGAAATGCAACATCGCTCCCACTTATCTATTAGTAAACGCACAGTTCCATTTCGTTCCTGTTCAAGTCAAAACCTTGACTACTTCAACAGAACAAAGATTCCAACTCCGATATGTTTGCTTCCATCCATGAATAGATCGATGAAGCTAACTTACACAAACTGTAATTTTTCGGAGTCCGGGCTCACTTTCGCTTCTTTGAATTTCGCAGATTCATCGCTTTCAATGATCATCAGATCATGCGAACTTTCAATGATCATCAGGTTCAACTAATGACGAGAAATCACTCTCGGATTAGTGACTGATTCATTCATATCTGCGAACTTCAGGCTCTACAGGTGTAGATTCTACAGAAATCTGTAAATCCATCCGTTGCTCTCCCTCAACAGGTTGAGCAGCCTCCTGTATTTCTCGAATTTCTTCGAGTTATACTTTTACTCCCACTGTTCTTCTTGGAAAGTAACTTCCCTTCTTAGAAAACAGAATGGACGTAAAAGTAACAAGCCTTGGTTTCCCTAGGACAACCAGCGAAGTAGCACAACTACAAATACTCAGTAAAGACGAATTTGGATCAATTCCAATCCACATTTATGTGGTGTCTTTCAACTGATATTGGTAGAACTATTTCAGCGTAAACTTAGATATTTCTAGAGCGTTATTCTTAAAAAATATCATGGAAGATTCATGTGACTCATCTTTAATCATTTCTAATAAGATCTGATTCTTTCTCACAGAAACACCTCAAGGTTTTCAGGAGAAATGAGCTGTGAAACGACTTCACACTCATTCAGATGATCACACCATCAATGACTTAAGTATTCTCACTCGTGATCTAATCCAGAGTCTCAATACTTCTGTCACTCAGATTCTATACCTCATTCTGGAACTCTTTCGACCATTTCAAAGAATTCCGACTCGTGTCTCATCAAATGAAAACAGTCATACTCACTGAAATAATCAGTGGAGACAATGAAGTACAGGAAATTTTCTCTGGCATTACTGCTCATTGGGCCACATACATGAGTATGTTCAAGGTCCAATAAGCCTTTGGGCCTTTCTCTAGCTCGGCTAAGATAGGCCCTTTGCCTTTTGGTCCAGTAAGCAGAATTCAAGTCTCATAAGATATCGTATCAAATGAGCCCAACAGTCTATAACTATGGGATTTCTGAATCCGACTTACTCTATGTGACCAAGACTTTTATGCCAAGAAAAATCAGGTTTAATTCATCAGATTTAAACCAATTCGGTATTTATGTTACATTTAGGCACTCTTTGGTTTAAGATATAAAACCCATTCCTTGAATAGGGTGCTACAATTAATATTTCATTAAGATCAAAAGAACAAAAACTTGTCTTTTATCAAAATGAAAAACGTTCAAATTCTTACAAGAAAATGAAAGACAACTCTGCTTAAAGCAGGTACATTGTAGCAATTACTTAATACAAAACCAAGCCTCGAAGGCATCTACAAGTGAAAAACCCTACGGCTGAGGCAGCGTCCATAGCTCCTTCCAGACATGTAGATCCACTTGTCCTTCCTTCAACATTCTACTATTGCTTAGGCTCTGCATATTATCACAAATATCAGTGCCACAACCAGTATCCAATACCTATAAGGTAGAACTTGAAGTAATAACATGAATACCTGAGGAAGTAGTCTCATACATCAACTTCAACTCCTCATCATCTTCCATGAATTTAATGCAATCTCTCTTCCAATGCCCTGTCTCTTTACAGTAGCAGCACTTACCAACGTAAGAGGTATCTGACTTGGGCTCAGAAGACACACGCTTGCCATGATTCAAAATCTGGACAACTTTGTCTTCACCCTTGTCAGTACTAGGTTTAATAAACCTACCCTTCTTTATTATGAGATTATACTGGGTACTCTTCACGTTTGGCTCAACTGTCTTGAAATGGAATTAATACGGTAAGATGCAATGGCATTTACTGTATTGGATCAGAGAATTGGGCCAGACAAAATGCAGGCTTTTGTCTGATTTGTGTCTTGGGCCCAAATGATTAATGAGCCATTAGTCAAATGACTTGGGCCCATTAATGAGAGAGGAAGAAATCGAAACCCTATGTATTAGTCCAGGGGTTTGCGATTTCTAAGAGTGTGGCCGCAGGTTTGTCTCTCTCTCTAACTCTTTCTTTCTGATCTGATCCATCTCTTTGGTCTAGCAGCCGTCCCTTGCTTGTAAGAGTGTGAATACTTGAGGAGGAGCCGATTCTCATCAGCTCTAATCTGATCTTGTCATTACCATCTCTAATCCGCTGCAAAAGGTAATGTCACAGGTTGGTTTTATGATTCGTTTTGCAAGAACCTAGATCTGTTTAAGGATTTGTGTTAGGTTGTAATTGAGAATTAAACCTTGAACAAACACAATAATCCTTCAGTGGTATCAGAGCCAGGTTATTAGTTCTTGTAATTTGGATCATAGGGCTGTTTAATAATTTTCTTGTAATTGATTATAGTTATTAAAAACCCTAATCGTGTGTTTTGGTTTCGGCATGTGAAGAGCCGATTAATTATCGAGTGAAATGATGAATTAATTAAAACCCTAATTGGTCTCGGGCGTGTGCTTGTGTTGCTTTGCCGAGTGATGCATAATCGCATAGTGATTGTGTTGTTGATCGATAATTAATAGGGCATGTGATAATGTGAGCCGATTATTAATAAAACCCTAAGCTCACTTTCGTTCCTTGTGTGCGTGTGCCGATCGTGTAATGCCGAGACCAATCATTTGATTGTGAGGCTAACATGGGATCGTGCGCGAGCCAATGCGTGATGTGTGTGCCATGTACCAAGGGTGATCACATGCGATGATCGATCATAATTGATCGTGAGCAAGCGCATGATGCGCGAGTTGGATCATGGGCCTTGGATAATCATGGGCCCACAATTGCGTTAATGGGCCGAGTTGGATCTAGGATCCGATTGTTTGGCCCATTAAAATTTTACGTCCCGCGAATAGTCAATCGGTTAAACCGAGCTTCGCGGTTCGTTGCCCAAAACCGCACCGATTTAACCGGTCCGTTTAACTGGCGGTTAATTGTGTGTTTAAAGCCTTAAACCGCAAGTTAAATCAAATTGGCTAAAACACTAGGTGTTTCTTCCCGGTTTTGGATTTAACTGAACCGATCCAATTTAATTGGTGGTTCAAGCGGTTAACCCGAATCGCGGTTTGCTGGAAATTATTTAATACATGGTATTATTTAATTTCTGGTTAAACCGGATTGAAATTCAAAAATTGAATTTTAACCTAAACCGAAGGCTGGTCTAAGTTTGATTTGGTTGGACCAAATAATTTAGAGCCGGTCTGGTTTAGTAAATAACCGATGGTTTTGATAGTTAATTTGGTCTTGGACCAGAATTAATAAACCGGATCGGTTATGTCAAATTATTGGGCCAGCTGGAATTCTATGGTCTTGGGCCAAGAATTGGGCCTATAATTTGTGACCCAATCCCAAAATATTTAATAAAATATTAAATTAGAAATTTCTATTTTTAGTAAGTTACTAAATTTAGAAAGTTTCTAAAATAAGTAAGTTTCCCAAAATAGTAATCTTCTATTTTTGGAAATAAAACTTAAAAATCCTCAAAAACAATATCAAGCTTGGATGTCTTTCCAATCTTGTCAGCTACTTAACGCTTATTCGATTACAGATATGGCTTACAGTGTGTCTTCTGAGCCCGAGTCAGATACCTCTTACGTTGGTAAGTGCTGCTACTGTAAAGAGACTGGGCATTGGAAAAGAGATTGCATTAAATTCATGGAAGATTATGAGGAGTTGAAGTTGATGTATGAGACTACTTCCTCAGGTATTCATGTTATTACTTCAAGTTATACCTTATAGGTATTGGATACTGGTTGTGGCACTAATATTTGTTATAATATGCAGAGCCTGAGCAACAGTAGAACGTTGAAGGAAGGACAAGTGGAACTGCGTGTCTGGAAGGAGCTATAGATGCTGCCTCAGCCGTAGGATTTTTTACTTGTAGATACCTTTGAAGCTTGGTTTTGTATTAAGTAATTGCTACAATGTACCTGCTTTAAGCAGAGTTGTCTTTCATTTTCTTGTAAAGAATTTGAATGTTTTTCATTTTGATAAAGACAAGTTTTGTTCTTTTGATCTTAATGAAATGTTAATTGTAGCACCCTATTTAAAGAATGGGTTTTATATATTAAACCAAAGAGTACCTAAATGTAACATAAATACCAAATTGGTTTAAATCTGATGAATTAAACCTGATTTTTCTTGGCATAAATGTTTTGGTCGAATAGAGTAAATTGGATTCAGAAACCCCATAGTTATGGACTTTTGGGCTCATTTGAATGGATATCTTATGAGACTTGAATTCTGCTTACTGGACCAAAAGACAAAGGGCCCATCTTAGCCGAGCTAGAGAAAGGCCCAAAGGCTTATTGGAGATTGAACATACTCATGTATGTGGTCCGATGAGCAGTAATGCCAGAGAAAATTTCCTGTACTTCATTGTCTCTACTGATTACTTCAGTGAGTGTGACTGTGTTCATTTGATGAGACACAAGTCGGAATTCTTTGACATGGTCGAAAGAGTTCCAGAATGAAGTATAGAATCTAAATGACAGAAGTATTAAGACTCTGGATTAGATCAAGAGTGAGAATACTTAAGTCATTGATAGTGTGATCATCTGAATGAGTGTGAAGTCATTTCACAGCTCATTTCTCCTGAAAAACCTGGAGGTGTTTCTGTGAGAAAGAATCAGATCTTATTAGAAATGATTAAAGATGAGTCACACGAATCTTCCACGATATTCTTTAAGAATAACGCTCTCGTAATATCTAAGTTTACGCTGAAATAGTTCCACTAATATCAGTTGAAAGACACCACATAAATGTGGATTGGAAATGATCCAAATTCGTCTTTACTGAGTATTTGTAGTTGTGCTACTTCGCTGGTTGTCCTAGGGAAACCAAGGTTTGTTACTTTTTACGTCCATTCTGTTTTCTAAGAGGGGAAGTCATTTTCCAAGAAGAACAGTGGGAGTAAAAGCGTAACTCGAAGAAATTCGAGAAATACAGGAGGCTGCTCAACCTGTTGAGGGAGAGCAGCGGATGGATTTACAGATTTCTGTACAATCTACACCTGTAAAGCCTGAAGTTCGCAGATCTGAATGAATCAGTTACTAATCCGAGAGTGATTTCTCGTCATTAGTTGAACCTGATGATCATTGAAAGTTCGCATGATCTGATGATCATTGAAAGCGACGAACCTGCGAAATTCAAAGAAGCGAAAGTAAGCCCGGACTCCGAAAATTACACTATGTGTAAGTTAGCTTCATTGATCCATTCATGGATGGAAGCAAACATATCGGAGTTGGAATCTTCGTTCTGTTGAAGTAGTCAAGGTTTTGACTTGAACATGAACGAAGCGGAACTGTGCGTTTACTAATAGATTAGTGGGAGCGATATTGCATTTCTCATAATGTATGTCGATGACATACTGATTCTCGGAAATAACGTCCCAATACTGCAGTCGGTAAAGGACTGGCTTGGGAGTTGGTTTTATGATTGACATGGGTAAAGCCACGTATTTCTTGGATTCTGGATCTAAAGATAGAGATCCAGAAGAGCTGGTAGGACAAAGTCAGGATTCTTACATTGACAAAGTCCTACACGTTTTAAGCAATCCAAGAAGGGTTTTATGCCAATGTCACATGGCAATATGTTAAGCAAGAAACAGTATCCTACGATATCTGCTGAGCTTGAATGCATGGATGAGATTCCATATGCGTCGGCAATTGGATCTATCATGTATGCCATGACACGTACTTGTTTTGATGTTGCTTTAATGTTAAGCAAGACAAGTAAAGACCAGTCAAATCCAGCAAAGAATCACTGGATTGCCGTAAAGAACATCCTAAAGTATTCAAGGAATACTAAGGATAAATTCTTGATTTACGAAGAAAGTGAGGTGCTATAAGTCGATAGAGTCTGAAAGGCAAGTTTCCAATAGACAAAGATAATTCCCGGTCACAGTCCGGCTATATCTTGTGTCTGACTGGCGGTGCAAGGCACTGTTGCTGACTCCATGACTTAAGCTGAACATTTCGCAGCTTGAGAAGCGGCGAAAGAGGTTGTTTGGAAAGAAGAGTTCATCACTGAACTTGATGTGATTCCCAGCGTAGATGAGACTAGCTGCACATCAGAGGTCCAAACACCTTGAGGATAGGTATAAACTATTCCGTGAGATAAATGACAGAGGTGTTAAGTAGATAAGCAAGTTTCATCGAATGAGAATGTTGCTAATCTATTAACAAAGCCACTCCTTAGGCCTAAGCACGAGTCGCGGACTGTAGCTGTAGGATGAGTGAAATTAAGATGTAGTCTTAATTTCAGTGGGAGTTTGTAAAGGGCTTTACTTAGTTGTTTTGAAAGGTTCATGTAAACATAATATTTTATATTTATGAAATCTATGATTTCTGGATTATTTTAACTGTGATATAAATAATCGTTCCAAAATGATTCATGTCATTATATATGGGCCATCGAAGTACATGAGTAGACTTGATCCTGAAACCCCATATTTAACGAAATGACATAAATCATAGTGTCCATAGTCGAAGGTTGTTGAATTAGAACACCAACAACCACTTGAGACTAGATTGTGTTGAGACTTATGACCAAGTTTCGAGGGGTCATAGATGCGCGGCATCAAAGTCGACACATAGGTATATGTAGGGGAGCATATGACCGGACATGGCCCGCTGATGAGAACTCTACAAGATATTAATATCTGTGTCATGAGAGGTTCGCATATACGACTATAGAGTATAGCCCTTAGACCTGAGTTCGCATGCATGTGGCTGCACATGGAGTAATGCGCTTTGATCATTGTCTAACGCTGTTTCGTAACTGGGAGCTATACGGACCTTGGTTGGGTGTATTATGAATTGTGTAGTTCATAGTGATGGAACAAGATGGGATTTGTCCCTGCCGTTTAACGGAGGTAATATCTCTAGGCCAATCGGAGATTTGATAGCTGGTAAGAGAATGGCCATTCCCAAACGGACTTGCCCAAGTCGTTTGAATTGTCAGTATCAAATCTGGTCCGATGAACATGGTCTGCCTATATAAGGATGACACGCATCTTGCCTTATGCCAGATCGAGATATTGAGACAAAAGGACTAGGGAATGTAGGATTCTAGTACAATCGGGAGATTGTTGGGAATGTCCTGTGTAGGATTCCAGTACAAGTGGGAGATTGTTGGGAATGTCCTGAAATCTACCGTACTATCTCTAGAAAGTATGATAAGTGTCGAGATCAGACATAAGTCATAAATACTGGGTGATCATGATGGCTTGCTAGAGTCCGCTCTTGATCTATAAGTTTAGGACTTATTACCAGTATTGTATGATCCCGAAGGGTCACACACCATAGCTAACGGGAAAGTTAAATGGAATTAATATGGTAAGATGCAATGGCATTTACTGTATTGGATCAGAGAATTGGGCCAGACAAAATGCAGGCTTTTGTCTGATTTGTGTCTTGGGCCCAAATGATTAATGAGCCATTAGTCAAATGACTTGGGCCCATTAATGAGAGAGGAAGAAATCGAAACCCTATGTATTAGTCCAGGGGTTTGCGATTTCTAAGAGTGTGGCCGCAGGTTTGTCTCTCTCTCTAACTCTTTCTTTCTGATCTGATCCATCTCTTTGGTCTAGCAGCCGTCCCTTGCTTGTAAGAGTGTGGATACTTGAGGAGGAGCCGATTCTCATTAGCTCTAATCTGATCTTGTCATTACCATCTCTAATCCGCTGCAAAAGGTAATGTCACAGGTTGGTTTTATGATTCGTTTTGCAAGAACCTAGATCTGTTTAAGGATTTGTGTTAGGTTGTAATTGAGAATTAAACCTTGAACAAACACAATAATCCTTCAGTTCCGGTACTTCCGACCCGATTGGATCCTCGGGTAGTTACCTGATCGGACACGTTCCTTCGAGCAGTGGTGCTGGTTATGGTTTTAACCTACTGAGTGACGCCGGTAGGTGTGTGGTCCGGAGAATACGGGGTCGCGTCCTAGGGCTGAACTGCATGGAAACTCGGGTTGCTGGGGGTAACTTGAGTCACCGCGTATCGATGGGCGGAGAACGGTGTCCTAGCCATTGGAATTCGTGTTATCGTCTAGGAGTCGACTTCGTGTTATCGTCTAGGAGTCGTGGGAGGTTTTAGCTACTGTGGCGGCAGCTAAGTGTTCCCGTGGAAGTCACCGAGTTCGCAAAGTGGGCCCAGATGGTGTGGAGTTGTGTAGTGCCGCGATAGATAGATCGAGTCTAATCAATAACATGTGCCGCAGTGTTCTCGATTCCCTTCGTTGATGATCGTGTTGTTATTCGAATGCTTGTGTATTGTGGAGCTCGTCACGTCTTGGTAGCACGTGACCAGCTATTTGTACTTGATTGTTATTTTGGGTTTGGGCGGGATTAATAGAATATTAGCAGCCTTTAGTTGGGAGCCGTCTCACTGGGTAATCTTAGATTGCTCATTAGACTCTTTTTGTGTTTTTTAGGTTTGGCGTAGCCCGGCGGACGCGTAGGATAGTCGGAGTAGTCTCGGGTTGGCATTGGGTATCGGTTGTTATGCAATATGACTATACTTTCGGTTTCGGATTTTTTTGGGACGTCCCGCTAAATATTTTGTATTAGACCGTATATTGTTATGAATATAATGTTATAATTTTCAAAAGTAATAAAAACGGAATAATTCCCTGATTTACGGTTTAGTCCAAACCGAACACAACTCGTGGAAGCGATACGGGTTGAAAAGCCTCGTATCGTGGAAACGAGGTAAACAGAGTCAAAGATGGTTTGGTTCGAGCCTTTGTCTTAAACTGGACTGTCTCTGGCTTTCGTATTGTGACAAACTCTTCTTGTATGACTGCTCGGGTTCGATCGATCATGTTCTTGTTTGATTGTTAACCGGTCAGCTCGTCGGTCAGCGGAAAACGGGAAGGAGGCGTTACAGTATGCATCGACTCCAGAAGACCAAAATTCATGTAACTCCTTGATAAGAGTTCGGAGGAAGATGTCGAGACTAGCGCACTGATGATTTGGCCCAAAATTCAGAATTGTAAGAAACAAGTACTGTGTATTCATGCACATATCAGGGGGTAAATTGCATGGAGTCAAGATCACGGGTCACAATGAATGATTACGAGACAAGCCAAATGGATTGAACGCATATGTACATAATCCAAGATAAAAAAATTACGGGTTCTTGGGAAAACAGAGGATGTTGAGCTTGAAATGATTTATACTCCGCCGCATCAAACATATGACACATTTCTCTCTCCTTCATTTGGTGCTCGGCATGCCATCTCATTGCCGGTGCAGCTTCTCGCTTTGATACATTCTCTTAAGTCTGTCAGCAATTGGTAGATACCACATACGATTGTAAGGTACTTTGTTTCTACTTGTCTCGTTTGGCTTCCATCTTGGTGTAGCACAAAACCGACAATTATTTTCCTTTTCGTCTTCTTTCCATAAGATCATACAATTGTTCATGCAAACATCAATTGTATAATAGGGGAGGCCTAAATTGCTCATCAGTTTTTCTATCTCGTAATGTGAACTTATTTCCCAGTTTCCTTCTGGTAAATACTTTGTCATCATTTCACATATCGAATCAACATACCTTTCACTATCATATGTTATGCCTTTTTTAGCAAGCCCCGAGCAGCCAAGGATAACTGGGAGTGACCTTGACAACCATCATATAAAGGATTGTTGGCTCCTTCTAACAGGTCATGGAACTTTTTTGAATGATTACGTACATGTTCTTCACTATTATTCGCGTAATCACGAAATGCATCATTCACCATATCGATATATATATATATATATCTTCTACTACATTACGAGCATGAAAATTCGGATCAACATTTCTCGTTCCTATATCCAAACCGATTTCTTCTCCATGCTTATACCAAACAAAATAATAAGAAATAATTCCTCTACTAAACAGATGACTCCAAATTCCTTTTTTCTTGATTTCCGGTTTTTTGTTCTTGTAAACATTACAAGGGAAGTGAAACGTACCACCATTGCTCATCGCTAAAGGCTGGTTTTCGGCAAATTCCATGAATTGTGCCACCCCGTTTTTAAAGGCTGTCCAGAAATTGTTTGTGGCTTCATCGAACTATTATACATCCACTTCTGATGGTAGTTATAATTATTGTAGCCTCCCGCCATGTAACTAGATTTTCAAATTCTTTGTGTTTCTACAAATGAAAACGGAGATATGGCAGAATTTCGACTATGTAGACATAATTGGACACTACCATTAATGGTCATAAATGCACGTCGAATGAAACCGGTACACCAACCACAAATGGGTAAAATATAACCAAACTATATTATATTATTACTAAATCAAAAACATATATATGATACGACCCGTAACCGACTACTTTGCGAATAATGAGTTGCATATTGGTCATAACAATAACGACAAATTAACGACATTGTTACTACTATACACGAAGTAGGAATTTAGTCGCCCATATAGTGACTAATTTGCCATTTTTCTACAACCCTTCAGATCAAACGAAGAATAGTCGCCAAATTACTGACTACGCTGCGACTATTGTTTCCGGTCTCGACAATGGCCGATTCAGTCGTAAATCGGCGACTAAATTGGCGACAATCATTTTTGGTCGTATATTAGCAACTAATAGACAATCATATATTTGTAGTCGCAAAGTAGTCGCAAATGTGTCTCCAAATAATCGCAAAATATTACGAGTACAAGTATAGTCATAAGTTGCAGTTGCAAAAATGATGTTTTCTTGTAGTGTTTGATTGCTTTTACTTTCTCAGAATGGGCTGATACTCCTTTCTCGGAGATGCGATGACCCAGAAATCCAATTTCCCTATGACAAAATGAACATTTGCTAAACCTATGCACGCAAGAACCACGGGATCGACATAGTAATGGCGACAGACGTTACAATCGGCTGTATGTTTCTCCAATGTCGTTCATCACCTTTAAGTCTACGTTTGCCCAATCGTGCATTCAATTACCTAACCTTTCGAATCCAACCTTTTCCTCATCCCTGCACAAAACCTCCTAGCCTTTTTCTTACATCTATACTCCTCGAAACAACCTCTTACGGTCTTAAACAACTCTAATTTGATCTGTAATTTTAATCTCTAGGCTTGATGTATTGAATCTGAATCCTTCGTGAATTAGAGAATGAATGATTAATTTTATCTGTTCAATTAAATACATTTGTGATCATTCATATGCGTTATGCAGTTTTTTTTGGATTATCTTCGCTTTCTGCCTAAAGCTATTCTGCAATTGGAAAAATATGTTTCATTATAGTTCAGAAGTTTGTTTCAGAGCAGCTAAATTTGACAAAAGGAGGTGATATTGAATGCCAAGGCATCTTCGGGAATCATCTTAAACAAGAAGCTGGTATTGAAAATACATATCTACTGTAGGTTTAGATTATTCTTTTACAATGATGTTTTCTTTTAATAGCTTTCACTTTTACATTGGGGCAGAAAGTTGAATCCTTCTCCTCGGAGATTTTCAAGCCTGCGCAAGTGGCAATTGCCAATTTGACTCTAATCTGGGAGTCGATGCTTTCAGCAATGCTTCTGTCTCTCAGCACCCTTATGTTCAATCTGTCTTCATCTCCCGCCTTGGAAGATTTTTTAGGGTGATTTATCAGAACTTTCATGCATTTACGTAGAGTTATAAGTATCAACACCACCTCGACTCTAATTTGCTGATCGTAAGGGATATTGAGAAATTGAGGACAGCGCAGATTCACCCTTGGAACTGCCTATTGGATTTTGTCAAGGAAGATAACCTCAAAGAGGCCCTGGAGAATTGTGAAAGCTCTCACAGGCAGTTTGAGTTGTTTGCTTGCAGAGCAGAGCTTCCTTATCAATGAACAACTTAGAAGTGACCGTTCGGGATCACGAGCGCTTCGTCAATGAACAAAAGAGCAGAACGTGAAGGTGTAGCTGAGTCACTTCATGTATCAGTCAAGGAGTAGCTCAAGGAGTGATACAGATGGGCAGTGTGTGAAGAGCGATTGAGGACTTGGTGAATTGACTTAACCAAGTGTTAGAGCTGAGGTGGACTATCCGAGATATATGACGAGCTGGACATACATCTTGTAGAATATTTGAGACAAATATTTAATGAAGATTGAAAGAGTTTCCTAGATCTTAAAGTAGTTAAGGTTGTTAGGATTCTACAAAGATATCTTAAGAGTTAAGGTTTATCTCTTAAGGGCGTTAGCTAACTAGGTTAGCGATCCTATCTTGTATAAATAGGAGAGCTTGCGCCGTGTATAGGGCAAGCATTTTGAGTGAAAAGAATTTGTGAGAGCTCTAGTGATCACGTGTAGATCATCGAGAGATTAGATTGAATAGGTGTTCTTGTAAGTCACAAAGGTCAATCTAATAAACACAAGTATTTCAGAGAGATTGATTGAGTTGAATAGTCTTTACTTTGAAAAACACATAGCCTTACACTTTCATTTGGTATCAGAGCTACCACTCGTAGCTATCAATTCGGGTGAGATCCTGAGGAGAAAGATGGAAGGCTATCAAGAACTCTTGAACAGTACAAGAATCATTCTTGATGCAGGAAACTACGGCTTCTGGAAGTCAAGGATGAGATCACAGATCAGAGGAATCAATCCACTTGCTTGGAAAGCCGTCATGGAAGCATGGAAGGAACCTACGATCAAGGATGAAAAAGGTGTGGAGACGCCTAAACGCGAAGAGACTTGGACAGAAGAGGAGATAAAGAAATCAAAGTACAATTCCAAGGCTCTAAGCGCAATTCATTGCAGCATCTCTAAGAAAACCTTTGAGCTGATTCAAGGCTGTGAAACAACAAAAGATGCATGGGATATACTCCAAACACACTTTGAAGGAACTCAAAAGGTGCAGAATCTAGGAAAGATCTTCTAGCCTCTCGTTTTGAGAATCTGAAGATGGATGAACATGAGTCCATTGCTGATTTCAGTGCCAAGCTTAGCTCACTTTCTCAGGAAGCAGCAACCCTTGGGAAAAAGTACAAAGAAAAGAAGCTTGTGAAGAAATTTCTAAGGTGCTTACCAGCCAAATACATGCCGTACAAGTCTGCCTTGAGTGTTTCACATAACACAGATGATCTCAACTTCGGAGAAGTTGTGGGGATGCTACAAGCTCATGAACTAGAGTTGGAAGGCATTAAGAAACCACGAAGCTTAGCCCTCGCAGTTAGTGAAACAAGTAAGAATGTCACCAATGAAGATGATCCACTAAGCTTATTGGTTAGGAGGTTTGATCGTGCCCTAAAAAGAATAGAACAAGGACAAGGAGCATCTCAAAAGAAATCAAACAACTTCAGGAAACAAACCGAAGGAGATAAGGCTGCAAAACGTGCTGATATCCAGTGCCATGAATGCAAGGGCTTTGGACACTATCGAACTGAATGTCCAACTGTCAAGAGAAGAGAGATCAAGTTCTTTGGTTGTCAAGGTCTCAGACATACTCAACTAGAGTGTGTAAATGATCGAAAGAAAAGGAAAGAGAAATCTCTACTGGCTGAAGAAGACACTGACGAAGACAGCACTGAAAGTGAAGATGATTTGAACAACTTTGTAGCCTTTGTTGGTATCACTGAGTTTGACGGAGAAGAAGATGAGTCAGGGTCTGAATCAGAACCTGACATAGATCTGGAAGAGGTAAGATACACTTTAATTAAGATAGGAAAGGAGAATACAGAACTGATCAAGGAGAAGTCACGTCTTGAAGCCATCATTGAGTCTCTAAATCTTGAACTCATGACCATAAAAAGATTGAGTGATGAGAGTGTGGTACTGATGAAGGAAAAACTGAATCTTGCTGTGAAGGCCGACAAACTTTAACAAGAGTTAAAGGAGGAAAAAGAAACATCAGCTCGTCTGCAAGCGGAACTAACTCAGTATCACAAGAAGATTCACATGCTTACGGGAAGTAAGCAACTAGACAAGATCTTAAGTGCAGGAAGAACTGAAAGAGGGTATAGAGGACTCGGATACACAGGTAGGGGAATGAAGGAAGCCGAGAATATCAACTTCGTGTCAGGACGTGAATCAAGACTTCAAAGAATCTTACAACAGAACAGATGGATGCTGGTTCTGTGGAAATCAAGGACACATCAAGGCATATTGCAGAAGATTCAGGGGAAAAGTGAATTGGCTGAGAAGACAAGGAATGTACTACTGGAATGGCTACAAGAATCAAATCTGGATCAAGAGAACCAATCTACATCAGACAGCAAGGGATGCATCTACAAAAGCTGGTCTCGGATTCAGATGCAACATGGCCTTTGTCTCAGATGAACAAGAAGAAACAATTCCGTGGTATTTTGACAGTGGATGCTCCAGACACATGACTGGAGATCAAAAGAATCTTCAAAAAGTCAAGTCAATTAAAGGAGGGAAGGTTACCTTTGGAGATGGAGGTCACGGAAACATCCTAGGTAAAGGGCAAACCAGTGAAATTGAGGTACCACAACTGATGAATGTTTACTTGGTGCAGGGACTCAAAGCAAATCTCATAAGTGTTAGTCAGTTATGTGATGAAGGATTGATGGTGATGTTCACACGCACTGAATGCAAGGGGATCAATGAACATCAAGAGACTGTCATTCAAGGAGTCAGAACCGGAAACAATTGCTACATGTGGAGAAATACAATGAAGTGTTTTAATGCAAGAGATGAGCTGAATTTGTGGCATCAAAGACTAGGACATATGAATGTCCGAAATTTGACCACACTTGTTAACAAGGAAATTATACGTGGAGTTCCTCATATAAAAGGATGTGACAAGATGGTATGTGGTCCTTGCAATCAAGGGAAGCAGGTTAAGGTGCAACACAAGAAGGTTCCTGACATTCAATCTAAGGCAGCCCTTGACTTGGTGCACATGGATCTAATGGGACCAATGCAAACTGAGAGTGTAGCAGGAAAAAGATATGTGTTTGTATTGGTGGATGACTACACAAGGTTTACATGGGTAATGTTCATCAGAGAAAAGTCAGATACAGCAAGTTGCTTCAGGATCTGGGCACTTCAGTTGATCAATGAGAGAGGAGGTGTGAAACGAATTAGGAGTGATCATGGAGGAGAATTCCAAAATGAAACAATGAGGATATTTTGTGAGAACCATGGGATAAGCCATCAGTTCTCAGCACCAAGAACACCACAACAAAATGGTGTGGTAGAAAGAAAGAACATGACACTCCAAGAGATGGCTAGAGCTATGCTGCATGGGAATGATGTACCAACCAAATTCTGGGCTGAAGCAATCAACACTGCGTGTTACGTCATCAATAGAGTGTATGTTCGGAAAGGATCCACAAAGACACCATATGAATTGTGGAAAGGAAAAACTCCAAACCTGAGTTACATCCATGTGTTTGGATGTAAATGCTACTTCTTAAAAGATAAAGATCACCTCGGAAAGTTTGACTCAAGAAGCGATGAAGGGATATTTCTGGGTTACTCAGGAAATAGTACAGCATTCAGGGTGTATAACAACATAACATGTCTTATAATGGAATCAGTGAATGTGGTATTTGATGACTACTCACTCACACAGTGTGAAGAAGGGAACCATGAAGGAGACTCTGATAACGAAGGAAGGAATGAAATGTCTAGAGAGATGAGACATGTGACTCAAACTGATCTGAAGCAGAACGTGACTCAACCCAAGAAGGAGTTACAAGTTCCTCGAAATCATTCTGCCAAAGACATCATTGGAGAAGCAGGAGAGGAAAGGAAGACTCGAGGAGCTCTGATGAAACTCAAGAACAAATTAAAGACACTTGAGAAAGTCAAAGAGCAATCCCCAAAACCGATAAAAATGAGCAAAGAGCTGCATGTTCCTCGCAACCATTCTGTCGAAGACATAATCGGAAAAGCAGAAGAAGAAAGAAAAACCAGAGGAGTCAAACTTGACTTTAAAGAAATGGTAAGGTTTGCTTGTTTTGTTTCCACTATTGAACCTAAAACTCATGTGCAGGCAATCGACGATGAATTCTGGATCGTGGCTATGCAACAAGAACTGGAACAATTTGTCTGTAATGATGTTTGGGAGCTAGTTCCAAGACCAGAGCAAGGGAACATCGTTGGAACCAAGTGGATCTTCAAAAACAAGATTGATGAAGAAGGAGTTGTGGTCAGGAACAAAGCTAGATTAGTTGCTCAGGGATACTCTCAAATCGAAGGTGTAGACTTTGAAGAAACGTTTGCTCCTGTCGCAAGACTTGAGTCAATTAGATTGTTTTTGGGAATGGCATGCATCATGAACTTTACAGTCTATCAAATGGATGTGAAAAGTGCTTTCCTAAATGGATTCCTTCAAGAAGAAGTATATGGTGAGCAGCCAAAAGGATTTGAAGATGCACTAAATCCTAAGCATGTATACAAGCTAAAAAAAGCTCTCTATGGTCTCAAACAAGCACCTAGAGCATGGTATGAAAGGCTGACGAGCTTTCTGTTGGATCAAGGCTACAATAGGGGAAGTGTGGACAAGACTCTGTTTATTCTTGAACAAAGCAAGGAGATTCTGATGGTGCAAATATATGTAGATGATATCATCTTTGGTGGCACATCACAAAAACTGGTCGATGAGTTTGTTTCAAGTATGACAAAGGAGTTCGAGATGAGCATGGTTGGTGAGTTGAAGTATTTCCTCGGGCTACATATCACGCAATCCAGTGATGGAATATTTATATCACAGACAACCTATGCAAAGAATCTTCTCACTAAGTTCAAGATGGAACACTGCAAGGAGGCCAAAACACCTATGAATACTACGGTCAAGATGACAAAAGATGATGAAGGAAAAGATGTGGATGTCAGGACCTACAGAGGAATGATAGGAAGTCTACTTTATCTCACTGCAAGCAGACCGGATCTAACGTTTAGTGTTGGAGTATGTGCACGGTTTCAAGCCAAGCCCAAGCAGTCACACCTTGAAGCTGTCAAGCGGATCATCAGATATGTGAAAGGATCGGTGGGCTTGGGAATCTGGTATTCTAAAGGATCAAACAAAAGTCTAGTTGGATATTGTGATGCTGACTGGGATGGGAGTGTTGACGATAGAAAGAGCACAAGTGGTGGTTGTTTCTTCTTGGGGAATAATCTTATTGCATGGATGAGCAAGAAGCAGAACTCAGTATCCCTATCTACAGCTGAAGCAGAGTACATCTCAATGGGAAGCTGTTGTGCACAACTCTTATGGATGAAACAAATGTCTGCAGATTTTGGAATGGAGTCAGGAGTACTACTGGTTTATTGTGACAACAAAAGTGCCATAAGTATTTCAAAGAATCCAGTACAACACTCTAGAACCAAACACATTGACATAAGGCACCACTTCATTCGGGAGTTAGTGGAGGAAAAACAGGTAATGATCGAACGCATTGTCACTGAGTCTCAACTGGCTGATTTCTTCACAAAACCACTTGATTTTACTCGATTTATCACCTTAAGAAATGCAATTGGTATTTGTGAAATATGACGGCTTGTGAAAGTGTGCATAACTAGTACAGGCTGTGACTCAGGATGTACATCTAGCTCAGATTTAGTTTGGAGTCATACGTGAAGTGGAAAAGAGCTACCTACTATTCCGTCTTGTTAAAATCCAGTACAGGTTTCGTAGAAAGAGAGAGCAAAAAGATCAGGAAGAATCAGACTGAGCTAGTCAAGTCTTAAAACTAGCTCAACAAGTAATACAACAAAAAAAGGGAAAAAGAAAGATCTTCTCTCTCCTACAGGATAAAGGTTGAAAACTGGCAAGGCAAGATAAAGGAATAGGAGTGTGAAAGCTAGCCATGGAAATGTAGATGGCCAAACGCATGAATCAAGAAAAGCTAGAGTACATTCTAGTACAAGCACTGTGTCAAAAAGGTACAAAATAATTCAAAAAGGTTTGTCAACACTGTTTCTTTAAAAAAACCAGTTGATTCTTGTGAAAATAGTGATCATCATACTCTGTGAAAATTCCCACTTTAACTCTGGAACAAGCAGTGGATGCAGTTGATTTGGTATGTGTTAGACTACTTTGTGTCTTGTGAAAGAATGATATGGTCTGTTATAGTAAACCAGTGGGTACAGGGAATCAGTTCAACCAAATCGAGACGGTCCAAAACTAAACCGGAGGAGCGCTAGAAGACAAGAGATCAGAGATTAAAGAGTCATATGTTCGCGGCAAAAGACGCTACTCGCTCTTGCTCATCTCCGAAAAACCCTAAGAGAAACTAAGAGCGAAATTTTATCCTAGCTTCCATGAGTTCCGAAAAGAACAAACCAGCTCAAATCGGGTCTCAGATGGAACGTGCAACCAAGAATGAAGCTCAATCAACTCAAGAGAAGCTCAATCCGCTTGCAGTTGTCGTGTACAAGGAATGGGATCTCTTCAACGAATGCAAAGCTACAGCTGAAATCCGTCAAGCATCTGAGCAAGAAAGAACACCAACGGAAGTTGAGGCCGCTAAGACCAAAACCAGAGCAACTATCGAAGAACTCGAGTCGATAGCGGATTATGCTCAGAAGACCCACGAGTTTGGTTCAAAGAAAGAGAAGAGGGCCAATCTTTCCGGATCTACAAAATCGAAGAACAAGAAGAAGTCAAAGAAGGATGATCTAACTGCAGCTGAAGAATCAAAGAGCAAAAAGAAGGAAAAGGCCATCGAAATCTCGGATGAAGAGACAGAATCTGATGGATACGAGTCTGCCACTAGAATCTCAGTGCACGAACAATCGAAGAGAGCAACACGACTGCAGTCAAGAAAGAGGAAGCACGAACCAGAGAAGACAGATTCCAAAGTAAAGACTGCGTATGGGAGACCAACGCCAGCCAAGAAGCCAAAAACATCTCAATGCCTGGATAAAGAAAGGTACAGACTTTTCAAAACTCGTGGAATTTTGCCTGAAAGACTGGTAGATATGGAAGAAGAGGATGAATGGGGGTATCTTGAGCTGATTGAAAATGGAAATCTGGTAACGACTGTAACGGGATTAGCTGGATATGTCAAGGAGCATATCATTGAGTTTTACTCTGGCTTACCAAGTGTAAAACTTGAAGATTCGGTTGAGAAAGTGAAAGTTTGGTTCAGGGGATTCTCATATGAACTTTCTCCAGCTGCAATCAACAAATCTTTAGGGCTTCAGGAGTTTAATGATGAGGAAACTCAGGCTGACATTGAGGCTGAATCAGAAAGCATGGAAACAATAGCAATGTATCTCGGTGAGGGAAAGAAAGGATGGAAAGAGCTCACTGCCACAGGACTGCCACCGTGCTACGCAGCCTTAAGTGTACTCACGGCTTACAACTGGATTCCATCCACTCATAAGCATCATCTGTCTGAACAACGAGCAAAGCTAATCTACAAAATAGCTAAAGGGATCAAAACGGATGTTGGAAAGATGATCTTCAAGCAAATTCTGTCCCTAGGAGTAGTAAAGGACTCTGACTCTCGTTGGCTGATGTTTCCAAGGATCATCACCGGTCTCATGAAAGATCAACACGCTGCTACCATGCTCAAAGGAGAAAAGGTGATTGCTCCAATCTTCTACAAGAAGGATTCGCGTTCTGGGGAAGCATTCATCAAGACTGAGGAGCCTACGCCTGTCAAGAAGAAAGAGATTGTCCGCGCCAGTCCGAGGAAACATGCACCACTTCGTGCCAGCTCCAGTGCATCAGTTCACGATCCTCGACTCAAACGATGCAGGAGATAGTGAGTCTTGGATCAGTGCGTGTACCAGTCGGAAGCTGTAGTCCTCATGAAGCCAGAGAAGCAGTTGCGGACACTGCCAAAGCGCTTCAGACCTTCTCGGAGGTGATTCAGCGTCTTCTCCGAGCCATGCCCAGTAAGAATCTCTCTCCAAAATAAGCTTTTTAGTGACTAACCATATGTTTTTAACATTGTGTGCTCTCAAGCAGGGGGAGATGAGGATATTGGCTAAGTTATGAGCACAAGATTATGGGGGAGTGAAGCCGATTTAGTTAGCTTTTGTTTTTGTTATAATCGGTTCACTTGGGAACAAATCTAGGATTATGGGGGAGTGTTTCTTTTTGGTTTGTAGTAATCTGATAATGGCATCTCGGTTATGTTTTGATGTGCAAAACTCTTTTGTTAAAACTCATGTTTGTGTTCATGAAACATGTATTTGCGATGTGAGCAATCTAATCAAAAATACAAGTGTTCAGAATGCGATTTGTTCTCTTGTCTAGTGTGGTTATAGCTGTGCAGTTACTTGAGAGACACACAATCCTAAAAAAGGGGAGATTGAAGGTGTAGCTGAGTCACTTCATGTATCAGTCAAGGAGTAGCTCAAGGAGTGATACAGACGGGCAGCGTGTGAAGAGCGATTGAGGACTTGGTGAATTGACTTAACCAAGTGTTGGAGCTGAGGTGGACTATCCGAGATATATGACGAGTTGGACATACACCTTGGAGAATATTTGAGACAAATATTTTATGAAGATTGAAAGAGTTTCCTAGATCTTAAAGTAGTTAAGGTTGTTATGATTCTACAAAGATATCTTAAGAGTTAAGGTTTATCTCTTAAGGGCGTTAGTTAACTAGGTTAGCGATCCTATCTTGTATAAATAGGAGAGCTTGCGCAGTGTATAGGGCAAGCATTTTGAGTGAAAAGAATTTGTTAGAGCTCTAGTGATCACGTATAGATCATTGAGAGATTAGATTGAATAGGTGTTCTTGTAAGTCACAAAGGTCAATCTAATAAACACAAGTTTTTCAGAGAGATTGATTGAGTTGAATAGTCTTTACTTTGAAAAACACATAGCCTTACACTTTCAGAATGCAATCTCTCAGGTGTGTTAACTTCGTAATCTGGGTTACATTTGTCTCAATTGGGAATTTTATGTTGTCCAGTAGCCGATTCAAATGATGATTTTTTTAAGCAAATATGTCAATACGGTTAAGAAGCTTGTGGATGATTGGAACAGCAAAAAAACTACGCAATATCAACATAGTTATCACTCACAATACTTTTACCATCTCTCCTTCACTCTCGCACCGTTTCTCCATAAAAGCTTACAGCTTCAGCTTTTCTTCGTACCACTAAACTCTCTCATAACTCTTTCTTTTCATTACCATTATTTTAATTTTCATCATTCTACTTTTTAGATTTCAGAGTCCTCTACTGGAAGCATAAGCACTCCGTAACTTCCGAATATTTGATTTTTTTTTTTAAAGTCTGTGTTATGTTAACAGATATTTCAGATAAGCCATATGCAGTTGTATATGTGTTTTGGATATGTTTATGGACTTATAATTTACAAATTTGTATGTATGTTGACAATGGTATTGTTTTTTTTTTTTTGACGGCAAGCAAATATATTGATAAGGCCTTAAAAGACCGAGCTACAGAGGTTTGAACATTACATGGACTGAGAAAAATTAACAAACAAACAAGCTTAGTGGCCCAAACTAAATCCTGATCAGCTCGAGAAGGCTTAGCGAATAGCCACGTGGTGTGTGAGATCGAACACACGTCACAAACCTGATGTTCCCGTCATGCATGCGCCGGAAGAGACGAGGTTCTTCGACGCCGGAGGATAGCCCTGCAAATGAACGAA
This sequence comes from Orychophragmus violaceus, assembly GCA_030180135.1. Taxonomy (NCBI): domain Eukaryota; kingdom Viridiplantae; phylum Streptophyta; class Magnoliopsida; order Brassicales; family Brassicaceae; genus Orychophragmus; species Orychophragmus violaceus. The sequence continues at coordinate 61,919,336 of CM058234.1, read as the reverse complement.
GCACCCTGCCGATCTGGAGCTAAGTAAAGGATTCCCCGTATTGCGAGAAGAAATTGATATCTTCATTCGTCAAAACCACCGCGGATCGAGGGAAAGTGAAACCACCTTTAAGGCCCAATTTATTGGCCTGGAATTGTGTTCCGAGCAAGCTGGCTCCTGCGAAGCACACCGCATATATGCCCAGGATGCACAGGCTTCAAGAACGTGTTCCTATCCGACAAATAGCCTGAAGAAGATGAAGAAACGCCTGGATCAACGAATCGCAGCATCTGCCAGATCGAAGTTATTACGCGGCAGCTACGCCGCAAACCGAAACGCCAGAAGAGCGAGAAGAAAAACCGGAAGGAAACCGGTAACTAGAACCGGCAAGAGACCGGTAGAGAAAAGCAAAACAAAAAGTATGTTACAGCTTCAGACCACCGGCGGAAGCTAGCGGCCGAAGATAATGAAAACTCTATGTCGGCGAAGCTTTTGTAGAGAGAAGGTGGAGAATCAAGAGAGAGAAAATATGTCCGATTGACCTTTGGTATTGTTTAAAACTAACCACTTGAATTGAATTTACGTTATATTTGGTTCTCTTTCAATAAAAGTAAAAACAAAAACAAAAATACATGGCTGGCTGCGGCTCTTAATGTTTTCCACAGAAGAATGGAGTTTGTAACAAAAATCACCAAATGAGAGGAGACCAAAAACAGAGAAAGGATTAAATGAATTTTAAAGGGTTTTATAATTTACAAAACCCAATAACAGACATGCTAAGAATTATAGAAGAAAAACAGTATAATAAAAGAGCCAAACTAAATAAACCCCGAGCACAAACAACTCAAGTTACTCAACCATCGAACCGCGGGGGTGGGACACCACTAGTACTCTTTAATAGTACAAAATCATAACTTCATCCAGGGATCAAATTTTGGTAATTCCTATCAAACATAGCTCAAACATATTTTATTAGAGCTGTGGTCGAAATTTTATAGTTTTTGGTGCATTTTAGAGGTTTTACGACTTATCCAATCGCTTAAATTATTATTTATGAAAATTCATAAAAATTTCCAAAATAACTCTATTGAATTTCTTAAAACTATTATTTCTTAGCAATAAAATATTATTACATATTATAATATTTTTATTGTTTTCCTGGATCGGAGTATTACATTCAGTGTAATTTCCGGTTTGGTATGGATCCATATGTAAGTATCTCTCGAGGCATGATGGCTAATTGATCCCTAAAATTAAGGTAATATTCTTTGGAGGGGAGGGGGGGGGGGGGGGGGGGGATGAAAGGTTCCCTGAGATCAGGGGCGGAGACAGTAAAATGGGTTGGGTCAGCTCACCCCACCAATTCTCTTAAAAATATATGTTTTTCCGCAAATGAAATTTTTTTGATCCCATACAAAATAATTTCTGACCCACAAAAAAGACCACATGACGTAAAAGAATCTAAAATTTAGATATCTAGCTATTTGAGTTTTAAGTTTTTAATTTGTTAAAACGGGTTTAATATATTTATCTTTAAGTTAAAACACAATTGATACCATAATAAAACGATACATATTTGTTGGGTCAATATTAAATATCAGTTAATGAATTAATTTATATTCCTTAAAGCATAAAAAATAAAATGTAACGCTTAGAAAAAACATTTGTGTGAATCATTGCTCCGGCTCCTTCAACTCTACTCCAAGGTTTCTGGCCAACATATCAACTTCACCAAATCCGTTTTACTCTTTGGCAAATCGGTTCCCCCCGCTCTGCGGACCTCCATTGCCTCCCTGCTAGGCATCACTAAAACTGATGGTTTCGGACGATATCTTGGTCTCCCTGAAGCCGTTGGACGCCATAAATACGACACCTTCTCGTATATAGCTCAGCGGGTTCAACAAAAAATTGAACATTGGACTTCTAGATTCCTGTCGCCTGCCGGCCGAGAGACCTTACTTAAATCCGTCGTCACTGCATTACCGACCTATTGCATGTCTTGCTTTCTCCTTCCTAAAAAACTCTCCCAGCGGCTCACCTCCCTTATGCGCAACTTCTGGTGGTCCCAATCCTCAACCAAACATAAGATCCCTTGGATTGATTGGAACCGTATGACTAACCTAAAACAATATGGAGGTATGGGATTTAAAGACATTCATCGCTTTAATATCTCTCTTTTGGCTAAACAGAGCTGGCGACTCCTTACCCACCCTGACTCTCTTTTGGCCCAAGTTTTCCGAGCAAAATACTATGGTAAGATGTCCCTTCTTGATGCCCACTTAGGTTCCCGTCCGAGTCATGCCTGGCGCAGTATCTGTCAAGGTACGGCCCTTTTGAAGCAAGGTATTCGATGGACCATCGGCAACGGTACTTCGGTTCATGTCTGGAAGGACAGTTGGCTCGCTTCTCCCCCCCGACCTGCCCAGAGTACGTCACCTCCTCTGCACCCCGACTTAACCGTCTCCCAGCTTATGCACCCACATTCCAATGAATGGAATCTACCAGCTCTCCGCACCACACTTTCTCCCGATGATCAACTCCTGGTGGCTCGCATTCGTCTTCCTCTCCATCCGCTGCCTGACACGCCCCATTGGATCTACACATCATCGGGTGAATATACTGTCAAGTCGGGGTATCATCAACTCCTTAAACCTCTGATCCCTACAGACCCTGCCGGCCTCACTCGAGCACGTTTATGTAAGCAACTTTGGACCTTAAATCTCCCTTCTAAGCTGAAGCACTTCTGGTGGCGAGTTCTTCATCAAAGTCTTCCGGTCGCCACATCACTGCTTAAACGTCGGATCCGTGTTTCCCCTGATTGTGTTATGTGTGGTGAATCCCCGGAATCAGTCACTCATTTGCTTTTCCAGTGTCGTGTTGCTAGAGAGGTTTGGGAACTCTCCCCTGTCCCTCTTCAGGTGGATCAGTTCAGTCCAAACCCAACTGTCTTGGATGTGTTTACATCCCTTCTCCGAGCAGAGTCTTCACCATCCAATCGTAACTGCCTTTTCCCATTCATAGGTTGGCGATTATGGAAGGCTCGCAACGCCCTCCTTTATGACCACTCTCGATGGCATATTGTGGACCTCATCCATGCGGCCATCGCTGACTATAAACTGTGGCACGAAGCAACTTTCGCTTCACCCCACAACAACACGCAACAGACACTAATCGCTCCTAGTGCTCCCTCCTCCCTTCCGGCCGCGAATCACCCATGTTCTTCCTATTGTTGCTGTACGGATGCCTCATGGAAGGATGCTTCTTCTCCTGCCGGTATATCTTGGACACTTCTCAACCGTCAAGGTACTCTCATCCTCCAAGCTGCTGCTTCCGTAGCTCCTCTCGATTCCAGTCTTGAAGCCGAGGCCTTAGCCCTTCGGGAAGCAACACACCACCTCCGCCGTCTTGGCTATCGAGATCTTACCTTTTGTGGCGATGCTCACCTCCTGTTCCACCCCCTCCAAACTGCCTCCAAGGTCCCTTTCCCTCTTCGCTCCTATGTCTCGGACATTCTACACAATACAGGGCCTTTGGACCATTTTGTGCATATTACTCGTGATGCTAATGTTTTAGCGGACCGGCTTGCTAAACAAGCTCGTCTATCCTCTTCTCCTTTGGTTATCACTTGGCTTGTATAACTATGTACTCTCCTTTCTTGTTAATAATATTTTCAGTTGACCAAAAAAAAAAAAAAAAAAAAAAAGAAAACACATTTGTTCCGCTTACTTTTTGTAGACGAAATTTTTTGCATTGTTCCTGTGCATACACCAAGCAATTTTTGATTGAATTCCATATTAGATTCCTTTACTTTTATGTTCTGCTTTAATATTTTGATTCATATTTTTCGTTTTATTAAATTAGAAGTGATTACCACCCATGACTCATATTTATAGAAATGTTTAGAGTATGTTTATAATCTACATATATTTAATATTTAGTCTTGTAATTAGAAATATATTAATTTTAATTTAATAATAACCAATGGATCGATTTTGGAATATGAAAAAGTTTCATCAACGGTTGATATTGATTTAGATGTTATGTTTTAAGATCCCACTGAAAGAAACTGAATACTGAAATTTCATCGAGGTAAGACGTAAATATTTCATTGGAAGACATTGTCAATATCATGACCACATTTTAGACAACCACATATGAAATAAATCAGGCAGTTTAATCCTTGCAATCGTTGAAAGATGTATTTCATGAATAAAGATCGTCAAAACAATATTACAGAATCACATTAGTGAGTAGTTTCTAAGTGGTTGTTTTATTTGTTTTATCAAAAAGTATATTTGAGGATGTAACAAATGAAACCATGATAAAAATGTTATAAAATATGAGTAATCGTAGAGTACATTTGTAATTTTTAATAGTTTATAAACTGTAGTGTTTTAATAATTATTCTTGCCTCAGTATAAAAAAATTCTGACTCCGCCACTGCCTGAGATGATCCAATTACCATTTTTAGTGTTAAAATAAATAAGGGAGTTGACAAATCTCACTCGCTTGTACTAGTACCCGTTGGGGCCAGCTGAAGAGTTAGGGTTCTAAAGCTCGCTCTAAACCCTTCTCCCAAAATATGAACCAATGATCTTTCTGATGGCAGATAATACAAGTGATTTTACTACCATTATACTCTTCCATCTATATGAGAGATAATTTGATACTTGGATATTAAGTGGGCTACAATATTGAAATATCTTCCTTTTAGTACAGACTTAGGAGCCAGTCATGAATTTGAGGACCTCCAAATTTGTTTCCTAAGAAAAGCATTATTGAATTCCTCCAACGTTCTAAATCCGAGGCCTCCATCTGCTAAATGGTACAATTTTTTTTCTCATGCCATCCATTGAACACCTCTACTTTCCGCTTTGAAGCTCACCAAATATTGTTGATGTAATAGCTTAGGGAGATCTCACAAACGAACTGGTTGAGGAACAAGAAGCTGGTCGAATGGCTCTCTCTTCATGGACAACAGATAGAAGATGGATGGTGGAAGCTTCACAACTGGACGATGGTATCTCTTTTCTAAGCTCAATGGATGGATGATGGAATTGAATGAGTAACAAGATGGTCTCACTCATACAAGGGGAAGCCACACTATGCCCGAGAATGAAACTGAACGGCTAGGGTTTATGACAAGAATAGACTTGTTGATTATCTTTGTAACACGGATTAACTTTACAAAATGATACATAGAGTGGCTATATAGCCTTAGGCACAATGGGCCTACGAAAAGAAATATAGACAAGGAAGAGAATGGGTCGTGTGTCTCTTCCTTACGAGGTGGGATTTGGATTACCTCATTAAAAAAACTTATTTGAGAAAACCCATTGGGATAAAACTACACTAAGAGAAAAAGAGTATAAACCTTGGCCCAAAGAGATTTCATGGTCATGGCTTGACGGCTTGAATGGTGAAGATCATGGATGGGCCTTCGACTTTGATCATAGGCCAATCAGCCATTGGGTTGGGCCAAATGCTATGTAATGTCTTCTAGGCTGTTATGTGTGATCAATGTCTCCATGGCACAGTTGAATTATTCTCTAAGCTTCATGTGGCCCGATCATGTCATTGGTGTATTTTCATCTTTGGGAATGGCTCGGTGGCTTCATTGCGCATATGGGCATTCTCAGTTGCGTGCGGTTGATCCAACTCAGTCATAGTGTTGTCCTCATCATTCCCACCCTCTTGAGAAGGTTCAGACCTCAGAATATAATCATCTTCACAAATGATACAAATCAGTAACATTAAAGCTTGATGAAATGTTTAACTCACCTGGAAGTTCATGTTTGTAGGCATTGTTGTTGATTCTCTCCAAGACTCTGAATTTTCCATCTCCACGTGGGGAAATATTTGACTTCCTATGGTCTGGAAACCTCTCTGGTTTCATGTGTAATCAAACCTATTCTCATGGTTAAAAGATGATCTCCCTTATCTTCTTATCTGCTTGAAGCTTGTACTGAGTTGTTTTCTTTTCCAGATAGTCTTTAACCTTCTCATGTAGCTTCTTGATAACCTCTCCTTTATTGGCTCCATCCTGATTTGCACACTCCAGTGGCGGCAATGGCTTCAAATTTAATGGAGTCTCTGGCTTAAATCAATAAACAATCTCAAACGGTGACAACTTAGTAGCAAAGTGGACAGTTGATTATAAGCAAACTCAATATAAGGAATACAGTCCAAACAATTACTCAAGTTTTACCAACCGTGGCCCTTGATTGGGTGGATAGAGTTCTGTTGACAACCTCAGTCAGTTCATCTATTTGAGGATGGTACGTAGTGGAGAAGAGCGACTTTGTTATTTGATTTCTCCAAATTTTCCTCAAGAAATGGCTAGGAACTTAGTGTCCTTGTCTGATAAAATGGACCGTGGAAGCCCATGTAACCTTACCATTTCCATAGAAAACAAATCAGATGTTTGTGTAGGATAATTTATCTTTAGCACGAGGGATGAAATGTGTCATTTTAGAAAATCGGTCTACAACCATGAAAATGGAGTCTTTGTTTATGATCTATGGTAAACCTAACAGAAAATCCATTGAAAGATACACACAAGGTTTGTTAGGAATAGGGAAAAACATATAAGACCATTGTGATGTGACATGAACTTGGTTATAAGGCATATGATGTATTTGGAGCAGAATCTCTCCACATCATGTTTCGTATGAGGCCAGAAGAAGTGATCAACCAAAACCCTCGGTGTTTTGTCTACACCAAAATGTCCCATCAAATCTCTTACATGTAACTCGCGGATCAGGAGCTCTCTCATTGAGCCTTGAGGAATGCATAACCGTTGAGGAATGCATAATCTTCTGTCTATTAACAAGAATCCATCATGTATGTAGAACAATCCCAATGCTCCTTTGTTGCACTCCTGAAAGATTTTACCAAAGTCTGGATCATCTTCATAGTTCTCCTTGATATGCTTAAATTGTTGGATCTCCTAGGATCTAGGGTTTGTTATATTGAAATTACCAACCTCGTTCTTACCTTGAACTGGCAGCGGAATGATTGGTGAACGAGATCTAGCGACTCAGATGCTTCGCCTCTACCAGATACACACGCACACAAACCTGGAAACCGGGATGCTAGTGCCGGATCTTTGGGATCTCTGAGTTTTGGTGTTTCTCCTTTCTCTGTCAAGAAAAAGTTGACGGCACCTCTTCCAGGTCGAAACTCTAAGTTTTATTAAGACCTGGAATCACTCTTAACGGGCCAACTCGTTTAAGTCATAAAATCGAAACGTCTGTTTCGAAAACCCGATCTGTGTCGATCGACACACATACTGTGTCGATCGACACACCACCATATACTCGATATTAATGTATATCCAATACACATTAACATGATCATTACCATAATGATCATTCCCATATTTAAGCTTCCAGTTTGCTTAGGTGTGTGACCCTATAGGATCATATAATATTGGCAGTAAGTCTACGACTTACAGATTGCAAGAAGCTTCTAGCAAAACATTGCAACCACCCAGTATTATACGAATGTCTGATCTCGACACACAACTATCATCAGGAGTGAGTACAAGTGTGATTTCAGGACACTATCCCAACAATCTCCCACTTGTACTGGAATCATCAATTCCTATAATCCTTTTGTCTCTATATCTCGATTTGGCATAAGGCAAGATTAGTGTCATCCTTATTAAGCCAACATCGTGTTTATCGAACTCCTGATCTTATACTGAACAATACAAACAACAGAACTACAGTTCGTTTGAGTGCGGCCACACATTTTCTCAGTATAAAATCTTCGATAGGCCCTGAGATATTTATCTCCCGTTATTCAGGAGGGACAAATCCCATCTTGTTCCATCCCTGTTCCTATACACACTTCATAATACACCTGAACAATGCCGTTATAGCCGCCAGTTACGGGTCGACGTTTGACAAGGTCAAAGTGTACCAATTTATATGCAAGAAAGCATGATGAACTCAGGTCTAAGGACTATACTCTATAGTCGTAATGAGAATCTCTTATGACACAGATATAACTATCTTGTAGACTTCTCATTAGCGGGTCATGTCCAATCATATGTTCACCAACATATATCTATGTGACTGACTGTGATACTCATATCATTGACTCCATGAAACTTAGTCAACAGTCACCTCACAAGCTAGTCTCTCGCAGTTGTCAGTGTCCCATTTTGACAAGCTCGACTAGGGACAAAACATAATTTATGTCATCTATAACTTATAGGGTTTCATGATCAAGTCCTCAACTTGATGACCTATAATATGACATAAACTTATTTTGGGACCATTATTTAGATCACAATAAATAATGCTGAAATCAAATTTCATTAAACATTTCCAAAAGTATGTTTACAAGAGCATCTTATTATAACTAAAATAAAACTAAAACTCCCACTAGAATCAAGATTACATCTTAAGATCTCTAATGCCCACATCAGTAGTATGGAACTCATGCTTGGGCCTTGGGAGTGGCTTAGTCAGAGGATCAGCGACATTCTCGTCCGTCGGAACTTGGCTGATCTTCACATCACCTCTATTGACGATATCACGAATCAGGTGATATCTCCTCTCTACGTGTTTGGACTTCTGGTGTGACCTGGGTTCTTTCGCCTGAGCAATGGCTCCATTCTTATCACAAAACAAAGCCACTGGCTCCAAGATACTAGGAACCACACCAAGTTCAGTCATGAACTTCTTGATCCAAACAACTTCCTTTGCCGCTTCTGAAGCAGCAACATATTCAGCTTCCCTTGTGGAATCAGCTAAGGTATTCTGCTTAGAGCTCTTCCAGCTCACTGCACCGCCATTTAGACAGAAGACATATCCAGACTGTGATCGGAAATCGTCTATGTCCGTCTCAAAACTCGCATCGGTGAATCCATTCACCACAAGTTCTTCACTTCCTCCATATACCAAGAACTTTATCCCTGGTATGTCTCAAATACTTGAGAATATTCTTGACAGCTGTCCAGTGATCTTCACCTGGATCAGATTGGTATCTACTTGTCATGCTTAACGCGTAAGCTACATCTGGACGAGTGCAGAGCATGGCATACATGATAGATCCTATTGCAGAAGCATAAGGAATCCTATCCATGCGTTCTCGCTCAGCATGTGTCGCCGGACACTGCTTCTTGCTGAGACTAATGCCATGAGACATTGGTATAAAGCCCTTCTTGGAATCTTGCATCTTGAATCTTTGCAACACCTTATCAATAAAAGTGTCCTGGCACATTCCAATCAGCATATTCGCTCTATCTCTGTAGATTCTGATTCCAAGGATGTAGGCGGCTTCTCCCATGTCTTTCATGGAAAAAACAACTTCCGAGCCAAGTCTTAACAGACTGAAGCAACGGAACGTCATTACCGAGAAGAAGTATGTCATCGACATACAGTACAAGAAATGAAATTCTGCTCCCACTAGTCTTCTTGTATACACATGGTTCTTCCTCGTTCTTGATGAAACCAAATTGTTTTACTGCTTCATCAAAACGAAGATTCCAACTCCGTGATGCTTGCTTCAATCCATAAATGGATTTATGAAGCTTGCATACTTTCCCAGCATTCTTAGGATTTACAAAACCCTCAGGCTGTGTCATATACACATCCTCTTCCAGAATTCCATTCAGGAAGGCGGTTTTGACATCCATCTGCCAAATCTCATAATCATAATAAGCGGCAGTTGCTAGAAGAATCCGAATGGATTTAAGCATAGCGACTGGGGAATAGGTTTCATCATAGTCAATACCATGAATTTGCTTGAAACCTTTAGCCACCAACCTAGCTTTGTAAATTTTCACATTACCATCCACGTCAATCTTCTTCTTGAAGATCCATTTACACTCAATGGCTTTTGCACCATTAGGTTAATCGACCAAGGACCATACTTGGTTTTCTGACATGGATCCCATTTCGGATTTAGAGGCTCCAAGCCACTTTTCGGAGTCCGGGTCCATCATTGCTTCCGCGAAGTTTGCAGGTTCGTCACTTTCAATGATCATCAGATCATTGGAATTGGTCACGAGAAATCCATAGTATCTCTCGAGTTCGTGACGGATCCTTCCGGATCTGCGAACTTCAGGCTCCACAGGCATGGGCTCCACAGAACTTTGTGGATCCAACTGCTGCTCTTCCTCAGCAGGTTGAGCAGTCTCCTGTGCATCTTGAATTTCTTCGAGATGTACTTTACTCCCACGGTTTTTCTTAGAAAGAAATTCCCTCTCAAGAAAAGAACAGTCCCGAGCAACAAATACTTTGTTCTCAGATTGGTTGTAAAAGTAGTATGCCTTGGTTTCCCTAGGATAACCAACGAAGTAGCATTTATCTGATTTGGGTGCGAGCTTGTCAGAGATTAAACGTTTGACATAAGCCTCACAACCCCAAATCTTCAGGAAAGACAGACTAGGAATGTTCCCAGTCCACAATTCATGTGGTGTCTTTTCCACTGATTTAGATGGCACCCTATTTAGTGTAAACGCAGACGTTTCTAGAGCGTATCCCCAAAAGGATAATGGAAGATTTGAATGACTCATCATAGACCGAACCATATCCAATAAGTTTCGATTCCTCCTCTCTGACACTCCATTCCATTGAGGTGTTCCAGGAGGAGTGAGTTGTGAAACAATTCCACACTCGCTCAGATAGTCATTGAACTCTTGGCTCAAGTATTCTCCTCCGCGATCCGACCGCAGAACTTTGATACTTTTGCAAAGTTGGTTCTGTACTTCGTTCTTGAATTCCTTGAATCTATCAAAGGATTCTGACTTATGTCTCATCAAATAGACGTAGCCATACCTACTGAAGTCATCAGTAAAAGTAATGAAGTACTTGTAATTTCCACTGGCAACAGTGCTCATTGGCCTATATACATCAGTATGAATTAGGCCCAATAGATCACTGGCCCTTTCAGTCGGTTTGTTGAAAGGGGCTTTAGCCATTTTGCCCATCAAGCAAGATTCGCATTTCTCACATGATTCAAAATCAAATGAGCCCAGAAGCCCATTTTGATGGAGCCTTTGGATGCGTTTCTCATTGATGTGGCCCAAACGACAATGCCATAAGAAAGTCGGGTTTTCGTCATTTGACTTAAACCGCTTTGTATTTATGTTAAAGACAGGCATTTCTTGGTTTAATATATATAACCCATTATCCAATGGGGCGCTACCATAATATGTACCATCACGATTAAAAGAACAAACTTTATTCTTAACAGCAAAATCAAAACCTTCCAAATCCAAAACGGAAACTGAAATTATGTTTCTGCTAATCGCAGGTACAAAGTAGCAATTATTCAATACTAAAACCATGCCAGAAGGTAAAGACAAATCATAAGTGCCTACGGCCAGTGCAGCAACCTTAGCTCCATTCCCGACCCGTAGCTCCACTTGTCCTTTCCTCAGCGTTCTACTGTTTCTTAGTGCCTGCACATCAGTACAAATATGAGTACCGCAGCCGGTATCCAATACCCACGAAGTAGAACAAGGAGTCATAACATTAAGTTCGATAACATAAATACCTGAATCTGACGCATCATACGTCTGCTTCAGTTTCTTGTAATCTTCCATGAACTTCTTGCAGCCTCTCTTCCAATGCCCTAGCTGCTTGCAGTAGTTGCATTTATCCTCAGGAGAAGGCCCGGATTTGGGATTGGGCTTGGGCTTGTCTTGACTCTCAGTCTGGACAGCCTTAGCCTTTCCCTTATCCTTACCAGGTTTCTTAAACCTTTTACCCCCTTGTACCATCAGTACATTGGGAGTAGCCTTCTTGAGATTCGGCTCTGCTGTCTTCAGCATACCGTGCAACTCAGTCAATGTCTTAGTCATGTTTTGCATGTTGTAGTTCATGATGAACTGATCAAAACACGACGGCAAAGACTGCATAATCATGTCAGTGGCTAGCTCCTTACTAATGGCACAGTCCAGTTTCCCCAGGTTATCAATGTAACCCATCATTTTAAGGACATGAGGACTCACTGTACTGTCCTTAGCCAGCTTGCAATCCATGAGAGATTTAACCGTCTGGTATCTCTCAGTGCGAGCTTGCTCCTGAAACAAGGCTTTCAGGCTGTTAATCATCTCAATTGGTGACATCATGTTCTCAAATTGCTTCTGCAATTCCGAGTTCATAGTCACCAGCATTAGACAATTAACGTCTTTGACATCAGCTGAATGCTTGTCATAAGCATTCTTATCTGCCTGCGTGGCATTGGAACGTGGCCTCTCGGGGAGAACCCTTTCAAGGACATATTGTTGGATCTCCTAGGATCTAGGGTTTGATATATTGAATTTACCAACCTCGTTCTTACCTTGAACTGGCAGCGGAATTGGCGAACGAGATCAGTGAGCAACGCAGATGCCTTGCCTCTACCAGATACACACGCACACAGGCTGGAAACCGGAATGCTAGTGCCGGATCTGTGGGATCTAAGAGTTTCTGGTGTTTCTGCTTTTCTGTCAAAGAGAAGAGAAGACCGCTAGGGTTCAGGTCGACCATATAAGATTTTATATATCGACCTGGAAATGACCTCCCAAACCGTCGGACAATCCCGTCTTGGTTACGTCATTAATCCGAAACCCGATGTGCAACGATCGACACACTTACTGTGTCGATCGACACACCTCCACGAAAAGCCTGCATCGATACACACTCATGCATCGATCTACACACACATTGTAAAACTCTATGTCAATGTGTATCCAATACACATTAATATGATCATTACCATAATGATCATTCCCACTTTCATGATTCCAGATTGCTTAGGTGTGTGACCCTATAGGATCATATAATACTGGCAGTAAGTCTACAACTTACAGACTGCAAGAGGCTTCTAGCAAAACATTGCAACCGCCCAGTATTATACGAATGTCTGATCTCGACACACAACTATCATCAGGAGTGAGTACAAGTGTGATTTCAGGACACTATCCCAACAATCTCCCACTTGTACTGGAATCATCAATTCCTATAATCCTTTTGTCTCTATATCTCGATTTGGCATAAGGCAAGATTGGTGTCATCCTTATTAAGCCAACATCGTGTTTATCGAACTCCTGATTTCATACTGAACATTACAAACAACTGAACTACAGTTCGTTTGAGTGCGGCCACACATTCTCTCAGTATTCAATCTTCGATAGGCCCTGAGATATTTATCTCCCGTTATTCAGGAGGGACAAATCCCATCTTGTTCCATCCCTGTTTCAACGCACACTTCATGATATACTTGAACAGTGCTGTTATAGTCGCCAGTTACGGGTCGACGTTTGACAAAGTCAAAGTGTACCAATTCATATGCAAGAAAGCATGATGAACTCAGGTCTAAGGACTATACTCTATAGTCGTAATGAGAACCTCTTATGACACAGATATAACTATCTTGTAGACTTCTCATTAGCGGGTCATGTCCGATCATATGTTCACTAACATATATCTATGTGACTGACTGCGATAATCATATCATTGGCTCCATGAAACTTAGCCAACAGTCACCTCAAAATCTAGTCTCTAACGGTTGTCAGTGTCCCAATTCTACAACCTCGACTAGGGACAAAACATAATTTATTAACTTATAGGGTTTCATGATCAAGTCCTCAACTTGATGACCTATAATATGTCATAAACTTATTTTGGAACCATTATTTAGATCACAATAAATAATGCTGAAATCAAATTTCATTAAACATTTCCAAAAGAATGTTTACAAGAGTGTCTTATTATAACTAAAACAAAACTAAAACTCCCACTAGAATCAAGATTACATCTTAAGATCTCTAATGCCTACATCAGTCGTATGACTCTCATGCTTAGGCCTTGGGAGTGACTTAGTTAGAGGATCAGCGACATATCTTCACATCACCTCTATTGACGATATCTCGAATAAGGTGATATCTCCTCTCCACGTGTTTGGACTTCTGGTGTGACCTTGGTTATTTCGCCTGAGCAATGGCTCCGTTGTTATCACAAAACAAAGCCACTGGCTCCAAGATACTAGGAACCACACCAAGTTCAGTCATGAACTTCTTGATCCAAACAGCTTCCTTTGCCGCTTCTGAAGCAGCAACATATTCAACTTCCGTCGTGGAATCAGCTACGGTATTCTGCTTAGAGCTCTTCCAGCTCACTGCACCGCCATTTAGACAGAAGACATATCCAGACTGTGATCGGAAATCATCTCTGTCCGTCTGAAAACTCGCATCGGTGAATCCATTCACCACAAGTTCTTCACTTCCTCCATACACCAGGAATTTATCCTTAGTATGTCTCAAATACTTGAGAATATTCTTGACAGCTGTCCAGTGAACTTCACCTGGATCAGATTGGTATCTGCTCGTCATGCTTAACGCGTAAGCTACATCTGGACGAGTGCAGAGCATGGCATACATAATAGATCCTATTGCAGAAGCATAAGGAATCCTATTCATGCGCTCTCGCTCAGCAAGTGTCGTCGGACACTGCTTCTTGCTGAGACTCATGCCATGAGACATCGGTATGAAGCCCTTCTTGGAATCTTGCATCCTGAATCTGTGCAACACCATAACAATATAAGTATCCTGGCACAATCCAATCAGCCTATTCAATCTATCTCTGTAGATTCTGATTCCAAGAATGTATGCGGCTTCTCCCATGTCTTTCATGGAAAAACAACTTCTGAGCCAAGTCTTAACAGACTGAAGCAATGGAACGTCATTACCGAGGAGGAGTATGTCATCGACATACAGTACAAGAAACGCAATTTTGCTCCCACTAGTCTTCTTGTAAACACATGGTTCCTCTTCGTTCTTGATGAAACCAAATTGTTTAACTGATTCATCAAAACGAAGATTCCAACTCCGTGATGCTTGCTTCAATCCATAAATGGATTTATGAAGCTTGCATACCTTCCCAGCGTTCTTAGGATCGACAAAACCTTCAGGATGTGTCATATACACATCCTCTTCCAGAATACCATTCAGGAATGCGGTTTTGACATCCATTTGCCAAATCTCATAATCATAATGAGCGGCAATCGCTAGAAGAATCCGAATGGATTTAAGCATAGCGACTGGGGAATAGGTTTCATCATAGTCAATACCATGAATTTGCTTGAAACCTTTAGCCACCAGCCTCGCTTTGTAAATCTGTACATTGCCATCCACGTCAATCTTCTTCTTGAAGATCCATTTACACTCAATGACTTTTACACCATTAGGTAAATCGACCAAGGACCATACTTGGTTTTCTGACATGGATCCCATTTCGGATTTAGAGGCTCCAAGCCACTTTTCGGAGTCCGGGTCCATCATTGCTTCCGCGAAGGTCGCTGGTTCGTCACTTTCAATGATCATCAGATCATTAGAATTGGTCACGAGAAATCCATAGTATCTCTCGGGTTCGTGACGGATCCTTCCGGATCTGCGAACTTCAGGCTCCACAGGCGCCGGTTCCACAGAACTTTGTGGATCCAACTGTTGCTCTTCCTCAGCAGGTTGAGCAATCTCCTGTGCATCTCGAATTTCTTCAAGATGTACTTTACTCCCACAGTTTTTCTTAGAGAGAAACTCCCTCTCAAGAAAAGAACAGTCCCGAGCAACAAATACTTTGTTCTCAGATTGGTTGTAAAAGTAGTATGCCTTGGTTTCCCTAGGATAACCAACGAAGTAGCATTTATCTGATTTGGGTGCGAGCTTGTCAGAGATTAAACGTTTGACATAAGCCTCACAACCCCAAATCTTTAGGAAAGACAGGTTTGGAACATTCTCAGTCCACAATTCATGTGGTGTCTTTTCCACTGATTTAGATGGCACTCGATTTAGTGTAAACGCAGACGTTTCTAGAGCGTATCCCCAAAATGATAATGGAAGATTTGAATGACTCATCATAGACCGAACCATATCCAATAAGGTTCGATTCCTCCTCTCTGACACTCCATTCCATTGAGGTGTTCCAGGAGGAGTGAGTTGTGAAACAATTCCACACTCGCTCAGATAGTCACTGAACTCTTGACTCAAGTATTCTCCTCCGCGATCCGATCGCAGAACTTTGATGCTTTTGCCAAGTTGGTTCTGTACTTCATTCTTGAATTCCTTGAATCTATCAAAGGATTCTGACTTATGTCTCATCAAATAGACATAGCCATACCTACTGAAATCATCAGTGAAAGTAATGAAGTACTTGTAATTTCCTCTGGCAACAGTACTCATCGGCCCACATACATCAGTATGAACAAGGCCCAATAAATCACTGGCCCTTTCATTTGGTTTGTTGAAAGGGGCTCTAGTCATTTTGCCTATCAAACAAGATTCGCATTTCTCACATGATTCAAAATCAAATGAGCCCAGAAGCCCATTTCGATGGAGCCTTTGGATGCGTTTCTCATTGATATGGCCCAAACGACAATGCCATAAGAAAGTCGGGTTTTCGTCATTGGACTTAAACCGCTTTGTATTTATGTTAAAGACATGCATTTCTTGATTTAAAACATATAACCCATTTTCTAATGGGGCGCTACCGTAAAATGTACCATCACGATTAAAAGAACAAACTTTATTCTTAACAGCAAAATCAAAACCTTCCAAATCCAAAACGGAAACTGAAATTATGTTTCTGCTAATCGCAGGTACAAAGTAGCAATTATTCAAAGCCAAAATCATGCCCAAAGGTAAAGACAATTCATAGGTGCTTACGGCCAGTGCAGCAACCTTAGCTCCATTCCCGACCCGTAGCTCCACTTGTCCTTTCTTCAGCGTTCTACTGTTTCTTAGTGCCTGCACATCAGTACAAATGTGAGCACCGCAGCCGGTATCCAATACCCACGAAGTAGAACTAGAAGATATAACATTAAGTTCGATAACATAAATACCTGAGTCAGACGCATCATACGTCTTCTTCAGCTTCTTGTAATCTTCCATGAACTTCTTGCAGTCTCTCTTCCAATGCCCTAACTGCTTGTAGTAGTTGCATTCATCCTCAGGAGAAGGCCCGGATTTGGGCTTCGGCTTGGGCTTGTCCTGAATTTCAGTCTGGACAACTTGGGCCTTTCCCTTATCCTTCTTAGTTTTCTTAAACCTTTTACCCCCTTGTACCATCAGTACACTAGGAGTTGCCTTCTTGAGATTCGGCTCTGCTGTCTTCAGCATGCTGTGCAACTCAGTCAATGTCTTAGTCATGTTTTGCATGTTGTAGTTCATGATGAACTGATCAAAACACGACGGCAAAGACTGCAGAATCATGTCAGTGGCTAGCTCCTGGCTAATGGCACAGTCCAGTTTCCCCAGGTTATCAATGTAACCCATCATTTTAAGGACATGAGGACTTACTGGACTGTCTGGTATCTCTCTGTGCGAGCTTGCTCCTGAAACAAAGCTTTCAGGCTGTTAATCATCTCAATGGGTGACATCACGTTCTCATATTGCTTCTGCAGCTCAGAGTTCATAGTCACCAGCATTAGACAATTAACATCTTTGACATCAGCTGAATGCTTATCCCAAGCATTCTTTTCTGTCTGCGGGGCATTGGAACGTGGCCTCTCGGTGAGAACTCTTTCAAGGACATATTCCTTGTTCTCCTGCCTGAGAACTATTCTCAGGTTCCGATACCATTCCAAGAAATTAGATCCATTTAACTTGTCCTTCTCAAGGACGGATCTTAGCGAGAAAGTGTTGATGTGAGTTGAGACAGACATAGCTGTAATTAAAAGAGGTAGAGGTTTTAGTTATAATGCTCAAGAAATGAGAATTCTTATCTAATAAGAAAAACTCACATTGTATTCAAAACTATGTTTCCTCAGATGAATACAATGAACCAAGATCCTCAGATCACCAAAACTTGAGTGGACGACTCGCCATCACCCAAACTTCAGTTATCTAGGTAAGCAAATCATTGCTAATTGTACCCAGTACAATTCTTGGTCGCAGATGAGACAATCCATGTCTTATCCACTCTGATGTCTCTGGGCCCAGAACTTCTGATGGCCCAGTCAAGTAAACCAATCTCTTCAGTCTCGTGATCATTGACAGTCGCACTGCAAGTCTATCGATGATCACCTGCCTTACTCATGTAGCTGTGGACACCAAGGACTCCAAGGCTATCCA
The DNA here is from genome assembly GCA_030180135.1 of Orychophragmus violaceus. NCBI lineage: Eukaryota > Viridiplantae > Streptophyta > Magnoliopsida > Brassicales > Brassicaceae > Orychophragmus > Orychophragmus violaceus. Next base: position 61,901,287 of record CM058234.1, on the reverse strand, counting down.
ACAACGAAACGAGTCTTGACAGTATACAAGATCGGGCAAGACATCAAGATCACTTGATATTTAGTTGAGGAAAAGAACCGTTTTATCTTGATGCATATCCAATATACATTCAAGAATTTATTAATTTAATTAAAACATTCAGTTTTATTAAGTTTAGGTTCATTTTGATTTGGTATTCGCAACTAGGAGTCCAACCCCTGAGTCTGCGAGTTGTGTGTCGATCGACGCGTCCTTGCATCGATCGACATATCCTAACCACAATCAAATTGGTTTCCGGTTCAATCCAATCCAACCGAAACCAACCAACTGAATCGATCGATGCACCCAGTGCGTCGATCGATACAGTGCGAGTTTTCGCGATACAACGGTCGACACAAGCTTAGTGTCGATCGACGCTTTGCGAACAACCCAAAAGATTTTTACGAGTTTTCGCTCTGTGTCGATCGACGCACGCTTTGTGTCGATCGACACGCTGCGACAAACCCTAAAATTATTTTGCGAGTTTTCGCTCTGTGACGATCAACGCACGCTTTGCACCGATCGACACGCTGCGACAAACCCTAAAATTATTTACGTGTTTTCGCTCTGCATCGATCGACACACGCTTTGTGTCGATCGACACACTGCGAAAACACAGGTATCGAATTTTCAACAGGTGCTCTAATCCGAGATTAACACTTGAAAACACGATTTTCACAGGCAATAAACAATTCAACAAACTCAGTTTTCGAATTAATTGCATCAGATTCAATAGCTAAACCCTAACCTGGCTCTGATACCACTGTTGGATCTCATAGGATCTAGGGTTTGATATATTGAATTTACCAACCTCGTTCTTACCTTGAACTGGCAGCGGAATTGGTGAACGAGATCAGTGAGAAACGCAGATGCCTTGCCTCTACCAGATACACACGCACACAAGCTGGAAACCGGGATGCTAGTGTCGGATCTGTGGGATCTAAGAGTTTCTGGTGTTTCTGCTTTTCTGTCAAAGAGAAGAGAAGACCGCTAGGGTTCCGGTCGACCATATAAGACTTTATATATCGACCTGGAAATGACCTCCCAAAACCGTCGGACAATCCCGGATTGGTTATTTCATTAATCTGAAACCCGATGTGCAACGATCGACACACTTACTGTGTCGATCGACACACCTCCACGAAAAGCCTGCATCGATCGACACACTCATTCATCGATCGACACACACATTGTAAAACTCTATGTCAATGTGTATCCAATACACATCAGTATGATCATTACCATAATGATCATTCCCACTTTCATGCTTCCAGATTGCTTAGGTGTGTGACCCTATAGGATCTTATAATACTGGCAGTAAGTCTACAACTTACAGACTGCAAGAGGCTTCTAGCAAAACATTGCAACCGCCCAGTATTATACGAATGTCTGATCTCGACACACAACTATCATCAGGAGTGAGTACAAGTGTGATTTCATGACACTATCCCAACACATATTCCTTGTTCTCCTGCCTGAGAACTATTCTCAGGTTCCGATACCATTCCAAGAAATTAGATCCATTTAGCTTGTCCTTCTCAAGGACGGATCTTAGCGAGAAAGTGTTGATGTGAGTTGGGACAGACATAGCTGTAATTAAAAGAGGTAGAGATTTTAGTTATACTGCTCAAGGAAATGAGAATTCTTATCTAATAAGAAAACTCGCATTGTATTCAAAACTATGTTTCCTCAGATGAATACAATAAGCCAAGATCCATACTTCACCAGAATCTGAGTGGGCGACTCGCCATCACCCAAACTTTAGTTATCTAGGTAAGCAAATCATTGCTAATTGTACCCAGTACAACTCATGGTCGCAGATAAGACTATCTATGTCTAATATACTCTGATGTCTCTGGACCCATAACTTCTGATAGCCCAGTCAAGTAAAACCAATATCTTCTGTCTTATGATCACTGATAGTCGCACTGCAAGTCTATCAATGATCACCTGCCTTACTCATGTAGTTGTGGATACCAAGGACTCCAAGGCTATCCAACAACGAAACAAGTCTTGACAGTAGACAAGATCGGGCAAGACATCAAGATCACTTGATATTTATATGAGGAAATGAACTATTTAATATTGATGTATATCCAATATACATCAAATAATTTTTAAGTTACTTATAATATCTAGATTTATTATTTTAAGTTTAATCTAGAACTTATGAAAAATATGGTCTGGTATTTGCAAATTGAGGTCCAACCATCAAGTCTGCGAGTGGTGTGTCGATCGACGCATCCTTGCATCGGTCGACACAACCTGATTTAAACCGAACTTCGATAACCGGTCAAACCGGATCAAATTTCCTTAACCGGTTCAATTAGGTCCGGTTTAAATGGTCCATGTCGATCGTCACACAATACTGTGTCGATCGACATGACCTAACCAGAACCAAATTGAATTTCCAGTTCAATCCAATTGAACCGGGTTGATAACTAATAAATCTAATTTAACCGAAATCAACCAATTAAATCGGTTCTTAACTAATTGAGATAACCAGTCCAATCTAATTGAACCAGTTCATCCAATTGAACCGATTTAACCGACATAACCATGCGAGATAACCGGTTCAATCCAATTGAACCGATCTATCCTTTCGCACAGCATGTGTCGATCGATGCACCCAGTGTGTCGATCGACACAGTGCGATCTAATAGGCGTATTCGCGGTGCATCGACCGACACAAGCTTAGTGTCGATCGACACTTTGCGAAAACCCTAAAGTTTTAAATTCGTTTTCGCGGTGTGTCGACCGACACAAACTTGTGTCGATCGACACTGTGCGAAAACACAGGTTCATCGTTTTTCAACAGAGACTTAATCCGAGATTAAATTCTACAAAACACGATTTAACAGGTGTTGGTACTGGATTTCCCTCTAGGAAATCCGGCCCATTAACAGACAAGACAGAGGCCCATAATTACGAGCCCATTCCAGAATCAAAGACAGACAAAAGAGCCGACTCCTTCGATGGGCCCAAGCGAAACAAACGCCCTGGAAAGGCCCAGACGATGCCGAAGCCGGAGACAATCGAGCTCGAGCTCGGCAGAAGGTGACGTGGAGATAGAGCAACTCGGTCTCCGCCAGTTCAACTGATCCGCATAAATCTCGGAGATCGTTACGATGACGAGGCCGAAATATCGGGACGAAGAGATCAGAGTCGAGACTATTTAAGAAGAGAAGTGGCGACTCATTAAAGACATTCCAACCTAGGCTAAGAACACTTCGATTAGATAGCTCGATTTTATACTTTGTACTCTCTTCTCGACTGTGTTTGTTCTATCTCGACAAATCAATCTCAATAAAGTCTTTGATTCATAGGAAACTATACCATTTCTATATCCAAAAGTCTAAATCCACGAAATACAAATTCTTAGTGTGAATCCCGGATCTCACATTTGGCGCCGACTGTGGGGACATTCTATAGCCTTTCCTATCTTAAGAATCAGATCCTAGATCCGATAGATCGAGATTAATCCCGACCAAACTGGCTCTCCCAGCGCCACACCACCAGTTGACCGCCCTCAAACGGTCGACAACGTTCCTCAGAACACTACCGGGGTAAGAAACATGGGTCAGACCGACGGCGTATTGACGAGCTCTGCCTCAGTCTCCACGACCTCGGCACCAGCCGGCTCCGTCGCTCAAACAATCGCAACGAGCTAGACTCTGACAAATGTTTTGTCAGGAACTAATGATCCGAGCAGAAACTGGGTGTGGATGAGAAATGACTCAATACCCACCCCAGGAGGTGGATCTGGAGTAACCAGACCCAATTCGCCACTACCTTCTGCTCCACAGAGACAAGGGCCAAGCGATCTTGCCGAGATCCGTTCGATGTTAAGCCTGTTGGTAGATCGAACGAGAAACAACGAGGCGAGCGCAAGGGCCCAAGATATCGCGAACCGTTCTCTGGCAGCGCAGCTCGACGAACAAGAGCGGCGTCTGAACGCCCGTCTTGAAGAGCTCGCCAGTCAAAGCCAAGGGGGCAGACCAACGCGAACTCCCATAAGTCCTCCACCGTGTACCCGCTTGGACTTCTCCCAGGTAGTAACTCCTCCGGGAACGTCGGGAAATTTCGGTAATACGTCAAATAGCGGCTTCCGCCCTACAATGACCCCTATCGCGATACCGACCCCATTTGGTTCGAGTTCAATGGTCACAGATCCAACCGGATCAAGAAACCGACCATTATCCGGGCCACCACCTTTCCCGAGTAACTCTAACATCCGACCGAGGCAACTAGGAGGTTCTGCCTTCGCCTCGAGCTCGGGACTCCTTAACGGATCAAACTCAGTTCAGTTCCGAACGCCCCAGGTCGATCAGACGAGGTCGATCCCAACGATCGATCTCCTCGACCCCATTTTTCTGGAACAAACGTCAGGACATGCACAAGCCCAATTCGCACCCGCAGAGGGAGATGAACACGATATGCTTAGACAGTACATCGAGCAGACTAAGGCCCAGTTCAATAGTCTGAGCTCGAAAGTTCACATGGCAACAAGCGCGGCTCCTGACATCGATCGAGTGATCGAGGAAACACAACAAATGCCGTTCACAGATCGGATCGCGTTTGCAAGGATCCGAGAGATCAAGAAAACTAAGTTTCCAGAATTCTCTGGGAAATCAGACCCGAAAGCCCACATCAGGGCATTCCGACTAGCGATGGCAAGGGTGTACCTTACCGATGAGGAGAGGGAGCCAGCCTTCTGCAGGCTCTTCGCAGAAAACCTATCGGGCTCTGCCCTAGAATGGTTTGCCGGACTGGAAGAAAGGTCCATCGACAACTTCACCCAGTTCATGACGGCTTTCCTCAAGCAATACTCAGTTTTCATCGAGGAAAAGACTACTGAGGCAGCCCTATTTGGCGTCTCTCAAAAACCCGACGAAACACTTCGCTCGTACATCGACCGATTTAAGGAAATAAAATCCAAAATCGCGAACCCACGAGACGAGGTAGCTATAGAAGCATTGAGACGAGGACTATGGTTCTCAACCAGATTCCGCGAGGAAATAACAGTCCGCGAACCTCAAACGCTTGATGACGCCCTCCATCGCGCATCGGCCTTTGCTCGCCTCGAGGACGAAACCACGGCCCTCAGGGAAAAACACCGAAAAGAAAGGAACCCGTCGGGCTCGCAGAATTCGAACTCGAAAAAGGATTCCCGTAAATCAGGGAACGTCAACGCGGTCGAGAGCCCAAAGAACTCGAAAAAATTCGAGTTCGACAAGGAAAAATTCTGTGATTTCCACAATAAAAGAGGACACTCGACTGAAGATTGCTATACTCGAGCTAAAGCAGAGTCTCAAAAACAAGAGTCCGAAAGCAAAAAAGACTCCGAAGTCGAGGAGGAAACTCTGTCCGACAAAAAGGAAATCAAACAGACCAAGGAGTCGAACTCCAAAAAGCACTCTCAGAACAAACGGGAACGGTCAAAAGAGCCGGAATCTCCCGAAACACTCCCTCAAGGGTCGCGGAAGCGAGTCGAGTTCATCCTCGGCGAGCTTAACCTGAGCGGCACTCTGGGAGGTTCGGCGCTATCCCCGCCTCCGGCTCCTGCCAAAAGTTTAAGCTCAAGAATCAATCTCCCTCGTCTCTGCGGGGGGGGGGGTGTACGGGCTATACCCCCTAAACGAATCGACTTCATCTTCGGTGGCTCCAAGCTTTGCCGCGACTCGGTCAATTCGATCAAAGCTCTTCAAAGAAGAGTCGAGACCGACTGAGGGGGGGAAACCCCAATGTTGGGTCCAGACCACAAAATCATTTTCTACGAGAGCGAGACAAGTAATCTCGACAAACCACACGACGATGCCCTCCTCGTTTGTCTAGTAGTGGGAGATGTCGAACTCTCAAGGATAATGATTGACAAAGGAAGTTCGGTAGATGTCCTCTTTTACGACGCGTTCAAAAAGATGGACTTCAACGACTCCGAGATTGTGGAAGAAAAGACACCACTAGTAGGTTTCGCTGGCGAGATGACATACTCGATGGGCTCTGTCTTCGCCCCAGTAATTGCTGGAGGAGTTCGGAGAATGACGGAGTTCGTCATAGTAGATCGGCCAGCTCCCTATAACGCAATCTTAGGTCGACCATGGATATACGACATGAAAGCGGTACCATCGACCTACCACCAATGCGTAAAATTCCCGACTCCCAAAGGGATCAAAACCATTTACGGAAGTCAAAAGATTTCCCGTCATTGCTACATGAACGGATACAAGCAGATCGAGAAATCCCCTGCGTAGCAATTACAGAAAGAGGAGGAGCTCGCCACCATGCAGACCAAAAGGTCGAACGACCCCAGTCAAATAGGACCCCCAAAGGACCTCACGACTCAGGTCTGCATAGACGATGCTCATCCCGAAAGACTCGTTGGTATCGGAATCGACCTATCAGAGCCGGTTAAGAACGAACTGGTCTCTTTTCTCAAACAGAACGTCGACTCCTTCGCCTGGTCTTCAGCAGACATGAAAGGGATAAACATCGACGTAACCAGCCACGAACTGAATGTCGACCCAACCTACAAACCGGTAAGACAGAAACGTCGAAAACTAGGTCCTGAGCGGGCCAAAGCCGTCAACGACGAGGACGATCGGTTATTAAAAATCGGATCAATCAGAGAAGTTAAGTACCCCGACTGGCTTGCCAATCCCGTAGTGGTTAAGAAAAAGAACGGAAAATGGAGGGTCTGTGTAGACTTCACGGATCTCAACAAAGCATGTCCGAAGGACAGCTTCCCACTCCCGCACATCGACCGACTGGTCGAGGCTACCGCTGGACATCAGCTACTATCCTTTATGGACGCGTTCTCAGGGTACAATCAAATATTGATGAACCCTGAGGACCAAGAAAAGACTTCGTTCATAACTGATCGAGGCACGTACTGCTATGAACGATGTTGAAAGCGGTACCATCGAATAGACTATACGGGCTATACCCCCTAAACGAATCGACTTCATCTTCGGTGGCTCCAAGCTTTGCCGCGACTCGGTCAATTCGATCAAAGCTCTTCAAAGAAGAGTCGAGACCGACTGAGGGGGGGAAACCCCAATGTTGGGTCCAGACCACGAAATCATTTTCTACGAGAGCGAGACAAGTAATCTCGACAAACCACACGACGATGCCCTCCTCGTTTGTCTAGTAGTGGGAGATGTCGAACTCTCAAGGATAATGATTGACAAAGGAAGTTCGGTAGATGTCCTCTTTTACGACGCGTTCAAAAAGATGGACTTCAACGACTCCGAGATTGTGGAAGAAAATACACCACTAGTAGGTTTCGCTGGCGAGACGACATACTCGATGGGCTCTGTCTTCGCCCCAGTAATTGCTGGAGGAGTTCGGAGAATGACGGAGTTCGTCATAGTAGATCGGCCAGCTCCCTATAACGCAATCTTAGGTCGACCATGGATATACGACATGAAAGCGGTACCATCGACCTACCACCAATGCGTAAAATTCCCGACTCCCAAAGGGATCAAAACCATTTACGGAAGTCAAAAGATTTCCCGTCATTGCTACATGAACGGATACAAGCAGATCGAGAAATCCCCTGCGTAGCAATTACAGAAAGAGGAGGAGCTCGCCACCATGCAGACCAAAAGGTCGAACGACCCCAGTCAAATAGGACCCCCAAAGGACCTCACGACTCAGGTCTGCATAGACGATGCTCATCCCGAAAGACTCGTTGGCATCGGAATCGACCTATCAGAGCCGGTTAAGAACGAACTGGTCTCTTTTCTCAAACAGAACGTCGACTCCTTCGCCTGGTCTTCAGCAGACATGAAAGGGATAAACATCGACGTAACCAGCCACGAACTGAATGTCTACCCAACCTACAAACCGGTAAGACAGAAACGTCGACAACTAGGTCCTGAGCGGGCCAAAGCCGTCAACTACGAGGACGATCGGTTATTAAAAATCGGATCAATCAGAGAAGTCAAGTACCCCGACTGGCTTGCCAATCCCGTAGTGGTTAAGAAAAAGAACGTAAAATGGAGGGTCTGTGTAGACTTCACGGATCTCAACAAAGCATGTCCGAAGGACAGCTTCCCACTCCCGCACATCGACCGACTGGTCGAGGCTACCGCTGGACATCAGCTACTATCCTTTATGGACGCGTTCTCAGGGTACAATCAAATATTGATGAACCCTGAGGACCAAGAAAAGACTTCGTTCATAACTGATCGAGGCACGTACTGCTACAAAGTCATGCCCTTCTGACTAAAAAACGCAGGAGCGACTTACCAGCGCCTCGCCAACAAGATGTTTTCAGGACTCTTAGGCAAAACCATGGAAGTCTACATCGATGATATGCTGGTAAAATCTTTCAGGCACGAGGATCACATCCCCCAACTAAAAGAATGCTTTACCATTCTTAATAAGTATGGGATGAAACTCAACCCAGCTAAATGTACCTTCGGGGTTCCCTCAGGAGAATTCCTCGGTTACTTGGTGACCGAAAGAGGGATCGAAGCAAACCCCAAACAGATCGCAACGTTCATAGAGATGAAATCTCCCAGAACAACGCGAGAAGTCCAGCGCCTAACCGGCAAAATAGCTGCTCTGAATCGCTTCATCTCAAGGTCGACTGACAAATGTCTACCCTTCTATCACTTTCTCAAAGCAAACAAAAAGTTCCTTTGGGACGAAAAGTGCGAAGAAGCTTTCACTCAGCTCAAAGCTTACTTAAGCGAACCACCCATACTGGCGAAACCAGTAGAAGGAGAACCCCTTTACCTCTACCTAGCTGTCTCGACGGCAGCAGTAAGTGGAGTCCTGGTTCGCGAGGAACAAAACGAACAACGGACGGTGTATTACATCAGTAAGACCTTGATCGACGCTGAAACCAGATACCCCGCCATGGAAAAACTCGCCTTAGCGCTAGTAACATCGGCTCGGAAACTCCGACCGTATTTTCAATCGCACTCGATCATAGTGATGACCTCTCAGCCACTGAGAACCATCCTTCACAGTCCAAGCCAATCAGGTCGATTGGTCAAATGGGCTATCGAACTTAGCGAGTACGACATTGAATACAAAGCTCGAACATGCCTAAAAGCACAAGTACTGGCAGATTTCGTAATCGAGCTCCCTCCGACTATAGAACTCGACCCGACTTCGGCCCAAAGATGGAAACTATACGTCGATGGAGCTTCCTCAAGGCAAGGGTCCGGAGTCGGAGTGAAATTAGTCTCCCCAACGGGTGAAGTACTAGAACAATCGTTTAGATTGGGCTTCGCCGCATCGAAAAACGAGGCAGAATATGAAGCGTTAATAGCCGGGCTCAGACTCGCGATAGCTATAGGAGCCCGGGAAGTAAACGCCTTCAGCGATTCCCAACTAGTCACGAGCCAATATCATGACGACTACGAGGCCAAAGACGAACGAATGGAAGCATACCTACGGGTAGTCCATACATTGGCCGAACAGATCGAATTCTTCGATCTAACACGAATCCCACGAGGTGAAAACACCGCAGCCGATGCCCTGGCCGCATTAGCATCGACATCAGATCCTAACCTCAAAAGGATCATACAAGTCGAAGGGATAGAAAAACCAAGCATCGACATAGCCCTCAAAGCCCTGTCCTTGAAAGAGGACGGGCCCGCTGTGAAGGACGATGTCAAGCACAAAGAACGTCCTGGGGGCACTAGTAGCGACATCATCGAGATTGATGATGATCTCGATCCTAGAAACGCCGTGTACGTCTCGAACGTCCCCGATGGACCAATTCAAACCGCATCCACTAGTCAGGGACCTGAGCCTAATAACAACGAAGATTGGAGGACTCCGATCATTCGATACATCACAAATGGCGAAGTTCCCGACGATAAATGGGAGGCGCGGAAACTCAAAACACAGAGTGCAAGGTACTGTGTCACACAAGGAGAGCTCTTTAAAAGGAGCCTCTCCGGACCTTATCTTAAATGCCTTGACAAAAGGCAAGCCCTAGCCGTGATTACACAAACACATGACGGATCCTGCGGAAGCCATTCCGGAGGACGAGCATTGGCCGTGCGAATCAAAAGGCAAGGCTACTATTGGCCGACAATGGCCACCAAATGCGAATCTTTCTCCAACAAGTGCGATAAATGCCAAAAGCATGCCCCAATTATCCACCAAGCGTCAGAGAAACTCTCCTCTATCTCATCACCATACCCATTCATGCGATGGGGAATGGACATTGTGGGACCGCTGGGCGCATCTGGCAAAAAGAAAGCCACACACCTGTTGGTGATGACGGACTACTTCACCAAGTGGATTGAAGCAGAGTCATACCAGAAAATTAAGGACGTTCACGTTAAGGAGTTCGTCTGGCGAAACATCGTTTTCCGACATGGACTACCCCACGAGATCTTCACCGATAACGGATCTCAGTTCATATCAAACACGTTCAAAGAGTTCTGCAGAACTTGGAACATAAAGCTGACTTACTCAACGCCACGCTACCCCCAAGGGAACGGGCTAGCAGAAGCAGCTAACAAAGCGATTATGAACGGTCTCAAGAAAAAGCTCAACGAGTGCAAAACAACCTGGAGTGACGAACTCCCAGCCGTACTCTGGGCCTACCGGACTACCCCCCGCAAATCCACTGGCGAGACTCCCTTCTCGCTGGCTTACGGAATCGAGGCGGTAGTACCGGCAGAAATCCTCGTGTCAAGCATCCGCAAGGAAGAATGCCCGCGACAAGAGGAACTTAACAACAAGATGATAATTGACGAGCTTGACCTCGTCGACGAAATAAGGAACCTCGCATTAGCTCGACTCCAGAATTACCAACAAGCCGCAGCTCGCTACTATGATTCCCGAATCAAAACTCGAAGGTTTCAAGTAGGAGAGCTCGTCTTATGGAAAGTGTTCGACCATAAAAAGGAAGAACACGCTGGAAAATTAGGAGCAAAGTGGGAAGGTCCTTACCAGGTCACCGACGTCGTGAAGGACGGGGTCTACCGAATTAAATCGGTAGAAACCCAGAAACCTGAGCTACGACCTTGGAACATCATCAACCTCAAAAAGTATTTCCACTAGGAGTACATCAACATAATCGAACTACGAAATGGCTTGATCCCCTTAAAAAGGGTACGTAGGCAGCTCGATTTCGAGCGCAGCCGCCCCCCAAAACACAAAGCTCACGCCGAGCTCAACAGCTTCTGACGAAGTTACACCGACTTATCTTTGTGAAATCAAAATAAGTCCCTTAATCCAATGCTTCTTTCTGTCGTAAAAGTTAGAATCATTGCGAAATACCTTGTCATAACATTCCCAAAACGAAAGATATGAAATTATCTCTTCCGAAACGAAAGATATGAAATTATCTCTTCTAAATCAAAGCGATATGAAAGTATCACTTCCAAGTGACCTGAAACGACCTCTTCCAAAACCAAGCGATATGAAATTATCCCTTCCAAGCGACCTGAAATGGCCTCTCTAAAAGCTAAAGTTATATGAAATTATCTCTCCCAAAATCAAGCGATATGAAAGTATCCCTTCAGAGCGACCTGAATGAAATTATCTCTCCGAAAATCAAGCGATATGAAATTATCCTTTCCAAGAGACCTCAGACGGTCTCCCCCAAAATCAAAGTGATATGAAATTATCCCTTCAAACAAAGCGGCCTAAAACGGTCCCTCCAAACCGAACGAACTGAAATGATCGTCCCAAAAACAAGCGACCTAGAACGGTCCTCCCGCTTCGAACGAACTGAAATGATCATCCCAAAAACAAGCGACCTAGAACGGTCTGCCCAAACTCGAACGAACTGAAATGATCGTCCCAAAGAAAGAGATCTAGAACGATCTCTCCAAAAAATACAATTCTTCTAAACCTTACACGGATTATAAGAATCGGGGGGCTACCCCACCCCTCAAGCAAAATTACGAGGACAAGACGGCTACTCAAGCATGCAACCTCTACACACACTCCAAATCGGATCTTTGTAAGTTTGCTTCGATTCGTTTTCATACTTAATACTTCTCTTTTCAGTTCAGCAATCAAGCCTGAATCTTGCATCACGAAGTAGCCGCACCTGAGACTATTCCCGGAGAAGAGCTCGAGCTCAAACACAATTAACTTAAGAGTTCGCCAAAAGAACTACCTAAGGCAATTTAAGATAAGTTATCTGCTCGACTCCCCCGGAAAAGTTCGAATTACCACAACGGCTCGACTTCTATGTTAAGACATAAGAACGATAAAATCTATGCTAAGGCATGAAAGATTTTAAGAAAGCGATTCGTAACATAAAAAAAAAAAGAGAGGACATAATGTCCTCGAGTTCGAACAAAAAGAGAGCCCCCTTGGGCAACCAAAGTTTGAAAAAGAAATTAAAAACCCTCTCGGGCAACAACAACAACAGTTATTAAAACGGCGCATAGGAGGAGTCGCCGACCTGGCCCTCCGCTCCATCACCTGTCTCTCCTCTCGGCCGGGATTCGGCCTCGTCGATCGCCCTCGGGTCGGTCTCGGCTGGGGGAGCATGTGGAGAACCTGTGTAATAACCCGACTACCGAGGTAGAATAAGCGGTACGGTTAGGAATCGGGATGTAAAGATCATGTTAGGAATGTTAAATCTTAAATCTTAAATAAATCCTATAGACCACGTTTTTGGGATATTTTAAGAATTGTGGTCGGGATAATTTTTAATTTTGGTCAAGGAATTTATCGTCGGGTCGAGAGTGGTCGGGAATGGTCCGGAATAGCCGGTATGGACGCGAACGGGCCATTGTAAATAGTCCAACACGTTCAGTAGTGTACCTTATCCTTATCCTTCTCCTTATCCTTATCCTTATCCATTCTTATCCAACAAGCACGAGGTGTTACTATAAGTGACAAGGCGTCTGGATGTCGCGACCAGAGACTTCCATGAGTCGCCTTGCATGATGGCCGCTGGGTGTCGTCGCCGGAGGCTGCCATGGGTCGCCGTGCATGGGAAGGGGCTGGTGTCACGACCAGAAAGAGGCATTTGCCTCCATGCATGGGACGTTTTGGTGGCATCACCGTGAAGTGGCCTGGTGTCGCCACCAAGGCGCTTGGGTGTCGCGACGCATGGCCGCCGCGGACACGGCCAATGGAACGACGGCTTGTGGCGGCCACCAAGCAGCTGGAGTTTTAGTATAAATAGGATCACAGCCCCATTGTTCAGAACACTTTTCAAAACCGCAAAAGAAAGAAAAAAAAAGAGAGAGAAAGAAAGAGAGAAAAAAAAACGAGCTAGAGAGAGAAGTTGGTCGGAAGTAGAAACCGAAACCCGGGACGGGCGAGTAGCGAGGCCGAGAGTCGGGAAGTAGCAAGAAGCAGGTCAAAGACGTTCAGTTAATAGGAGAGTTGGAGTCTAGCGTTTTAGAGCAACCGTCGCACCGCAAACCGAGTTTCCGACCACGTCAAAACCTTGTGAGTCTCGGCCGTGTTCGTTAACTTGTTCCTTTGCAGGTTCGGCCAAGATATGCACCTCGGTGCTATCTTTTGAAACGTTTGGTGGATCCTTGGAGGGAGGTTCACGGTTTATACCTTTGTGATTAAGATATTCATATGCTGATATTTGATTGAGTATGATGTGATATGCTTAAGTACGGATTCGGTTGAGAACCGTTCCGGAAAGTGATGCGTGATTTGCTGGTGGCCGTTAAGAGTCTTCGGACCTTACGAGCCAGGACATGTGATTATTACGAGCATATGAGATATTAATCGTGATATCATGGACTAGAACTTGTGTGATGTTCTAAATATTGTATCCTAGGACATGCGTAATGTTTTCTAGGATGATGTATTCGGTACCACCCGTTCAGGTCCTCCGCCTTTTCGGAGAGGCTCGGAGGGTTACTTGGGTCGCTCCCATGGCCGAGCTTTCGTGTGACGACACGACCCCCGTGGATTCGGGTTACCCGTGGATTCGGGTGTGGTGCCGGCCATGAACCTTTGTGGTGATTGGTCGGGAGGAGCCACGAGAGAGAGATATGGTGTGGTGGTGCCGGGTACATCGAGGCCTCTATATGTGTGGGAAAGAATCGGACGTAACTAATCATATATTATGGACATCGCATATTTATTTACATTTCCGCTTGTGCGTGTGATGTTTGACGCTCTACGTTTCGGGGCGGGATGGGAACTAATGTTGTGTAGGTTCCGGGATTCACTGAGTATTGCTAGAATGCTCATGACTCATTTGTTTTGCAGGTAACCAGTAGTCGGGTGTGCAGGGGTGTGGAGCGGAACGTTAGGACACCGGAGTAGGTTTTGTTGGCTGTTGTAAAAAGGTGTGTTAAACTTATGTACATTATCTTTTGGGGCGCTAGGCCATGGCCAATGTATCGATAATCGTGTTGTAACCTCGTACTTTCCGGAACGATGATATAAATAAATAAGCTTTTGATGTAAAACTACGGCTTGGGTTCATGATATTAGTTTAGTCCGAGCTGTCACAACTCGAAGCCTAGGTACGGGTTGTAAAGCCTTAGGCCAAGGCTTGGAGGAATGGTAGTCGAAGCCAGTACACGTCTGATGTTCGGATCCCTATTGGACGTTGGGTGTTTATTGTCTTCGGTTATCACTTTGTAGCATTCCCGGGACGTCTATGTTTATAGAACGGGTCGGGGGTGTTACAAATGGTGGTATCAGAGCGTGGTTCATGATTACGCTCGCGGACCCGGCTTTTTAAACGGTTTTATCGAGTCATTGAGTCACAACGGCCAACTAGGATAATCCGGTACGTTCCGACATAGTTAAGTTGGGTTAGGACTTACCTTTGCGATTGGTGCAGATGTACGGAAATCGATCAAGTACCGGAAGGCCGTGGGGTCCTTCCTCTGGACGAGATGAAGATGAGAGCAGCCGTAGGCGCGCATCACCAAATGTATCCATTTGGTCAGGGGAGAGTGACTATGGATGGGATGGTTTGCTGAATGATGACACTGAGACTGATTCAGGTTGGGACGAACAGGGAAACCCGATGCTATGGGACTATCCTCTACCACCTCAGGAGCCATCACCCTTCTCTGTAGCCTCAAGCTTTCTGAATGAAGTACAAGATGATATGGCAATGGGACAGGCTGGCCACGGCAATGAGGGAGCGGCTGCGCAACCCAATCATCCCCAGGCGGAACCGGTTCACCCACCAAACCGTGAGAACGTAGTGGCACAGGACCAACAAGAACGGCCAAGGGCCGATCCGACTCTTTCGATGGTGCACGACCTACTGTCACAAGTTATTGAGAGAGGGGCCCAAGGAGAACCTCATGTCGCAGCAAATGCACCCCCAGATTTTCTCAAAGTCATCACTACAATGAAGAAATTGGGCACTAAACCGTACGGCGGCAGTGCCGACCCTTATGTAGCAGATGCATGGTTGCAAACAATGGAACGTAACTTTGTGGCTGTTGGATGCCCGGAAAACTTGAAACGAGACGTAGCGGTGTACTTCCTGGAAAAAGAAGCCCTTAGTTGGTGGATGAGTGTGGAAAAGAACAGCTGCCGCCCGTTGCAATCATGGGACGCGTTTCAGCGGGAATTCATGCAAAAGTACTTACCACCGGAAGCTCGAGAACGTTTGGAAAATGAGTTCCTGCAGCTGAAGCAAGGAGGAAGAACCATAAGAGAATATGAGGCTGAATTTACAAAACTCCAACGATACATCTACTTTAGTCGTGGAGACGATAAATCTCTGATGAGGAGATTTATGGGCGGACTCAATCCAGAGATAGCAAGTAGAATGGCCGCAGGAACCTATACGGGTTTGCATCACATGATTGAGAAGGCCGTCAATACTGAGCAGTGCTGGATGCAAGAGAAGGGGATTTCGGGCAAGAAAGGAGGCGGTACAAATACGTTACAAGGCGGGAGGACGTTTGGGAGAAACCGGGATGGTGGCCAAGGAAAACAAAATTTCCGAAAGAATTTTCGACCGTCGACAGGCCAAGCCGAGGGATCCTCAGCCTGTTATACATGCGGAGGAGAAGGGCATATTGCCAAGTATTGTCCCACCAAGAGTGGACAAACCGGAATACCTGCAAATGTTCGATGTTTTACGTGCGGAGAGCAAGGACACTTCGCAACCTCATGTCCAACCCGAGGATCAGGAACGTCTAAGGCACCAGGAAGACAGACAGTAAGGACCCCAAGAGGACCCCCGGCCAAGAAGCAAGCAACGGCGGATAGGGTTTATGCTTTAGAGATAGATTATGCGAAACCTTCAGGCTCAGGAAAGAGCCCCATCACAGGTATGTTTGGGCACTAATCTTTCTCTTAAGAATTGCTTGTTTGTGTGTGTGTGCTTGCGTGATTAAATTATACTCTATGTGAATATATATCATGTTAGGGACATTACGTGTTGGTGGAATTCCCACACACGTTTTGTTCGACTCGGGAGCGACACATAGTTTTGTGACTCCCGAGGTGGCGGCAAGGTTTATAAGCGGTTATGGGGTAAGAAACGTGAGGGTTTCGGTGTTGACCCCAGGTGATCAAACCTTACCAGCCTCGTGTGAATTGATAAGTGTACCCCTTGAGTTCCAGAAAAGAATTTTCCTTGTGGATCTCATTGTAGTACCAATCCGACGGTTTGATGTAATCCTTGGGATGGACTGGTTGTCTAGATATAGGGTCCACCTAGACTGTGGTCACGGTAGGATCATATTTGAAGGAGACCAACCGTCAGCGGTTACGTTTAATGGAATCAAGCCAAGCACGACGACAGCTTTGATTTCGGCCCTGCGTAGTGAAAAGGAGTTAGAAAGCGGAGAGGCTTATTTAGTAGCCATTAGCGTTCAAGTGGAGGATGGAGACAAAGAGCTGAAGGTCGAAGACATCCCTGTTGTTAGGGAGTTTGGTGACGTTTTTAAGGTATTGACGGAGTTGCCTCCACCTCGGAGCAACCCGTTCACAATTAACTTGGAACCGGGAGCGGCCCCGATTGCTAAGGCACCTTACCGAATGGCCCCGGCCGAGCTGGCAGAGCTAAAGACGCAGTTAGGAGACTTGATGGGGAAAGGATTTATCCGTCCAAGCTCATCACCATGGGGAGCTCCGGTGCTGTTCGTCAAGAAGAAGGACGGCAGCATGAGATTGTGCATTGATTACCGCGGAATTAACAATATAACGATCAAGGATAAGTACCCCCTTCCTAGGATTGATGAATTACTAGATCAGCTACAAGGAGCTAGCTGGTTCTCCAAAATAGATTTGGCGTCAGGGTACCATCAAATACCTATTGCAGAGAAAGACGTGGTCAAGACGGCATTCAACACTCGGTATGGGCAATACGAGTTTGTTGTTATGCCTTTTGGACTAACCAACGCACCGGCAGTATTCATGCGATTGATGAACGAAGTGTTTCATGACTACTTGGACAACTTTGTGATAGTCTTCATTGACGACATCTTGATATACTCAAAGACCAAGGAAGAGCACGCGGAACACCTGGAGAATGTACTACAAAGGTTAAGAGAGAAAAGGCTCTATGCTAAGTTTAGCAAATGTCGGTTCTGGAAACGGGAAATAGGCTTCCTAGGACATCGAGTGTCGGGACAGGGAGTGTCCGCAGATCCGGAGAAGATTGCGGTCATACAAGAATGGCCACAACCGACCACAGTGACAGAAATAAGGAGTTTTCTTGGGATGGCCGGATATTACCGAAAGTTTGTCAAAGGGTTCTCTTCCATTGCCAAACCATTGACCAAACTCACGGGAAAGGGAGTCCCATTCATATGGGATGAGAAAACGGACCGAGCATTCAGGAAACTCAAGGAAGCCTTGACTACCGCACCAGTGCTAATACTACCCGAGCCTGGCAAACCGTATAACGTATACACGGATGCCTCTCGAGTAGGCTTAGGATGCGTGCTCATGCAAGAAGAAAGAACAATTGCCTACGCTTCTCGGCAATTGAGAAAGCATGAAGAAAACTACCCCACTCACGACTTGGAAATGGCGGCCGTGGTTTTCGCTCTCAAAATTTGGAGATCGTACCTGTACGGGGAAAACGTCCAAGTATTCACCGATCATAAAAGTTTAAAGTATCTCTTTACCCACGCTGATCTGAACCTGCGGCAAAGGCGATGGATGGAGTTCATTACCGACTACAACGTCAAGATCCAATACCACCCAGGTAAAGCAAACGTGGTTGCGGATGCGTTAAGCCGACGGAAAACGGATATGGACATAGAAAGGGAATTGGAAGCTTTGGATCAAGAACTAAAGATGGTAAGCTTGTCAGCATTGGAAGGAGAAGCAAACGAGCCAAGGGGGCTTCATGCAGTAACCCAGGCGGGGTTAATCCAACGTATCCGGGAAGAACAAAGGAGAGATGAGAAGACCCGGAAGATCATTGAGAAATTGGAGAATCCCGAGGAAGTGAGTGTAAGCGAGTTCCATCTGGCGGAAGACGGAACTCTTCTACTAAGGGGTAGGATATCCGTACCTTCGAGTGGGGAATTAAGGAAGGAAATCTTGCGGGCAACACACCAATCAGTATTAAGCATTCACCCCGGAAGCACTAAGATGTACCGAGACATTCGACGATACTACCATTGGCCTGGTCTCAAGAGTTCAGTAGCGGATTGGGTGGCCAAGTGCCAAGTATGTCAACAAGTTAAAGCCGAACATCAAGTGCCGGGGGGACTACTACAAAGCCTTCCCATCCCGCAGTGGAAGTGGGATTCAGTGGCTATGGATTTTATCTCAGGATTACCCATTGCAAGAGGCCGATCAAACAATTCCATATGGGTAGTGGTGGATCGACTAACCAAGGTAGCCCGTCTCCTATCGGTCCGGGATAGTGATAAGGTGGAAACATTGGCAGAACTCTATATTAGTGAGGTCGTGAAACTACACGGAGTGCCCGCATCGATCATATCAGACCGAGATCCAAGGTTTACGGCCGCATTTTGGAAAGCCTTACAAGGAGCCTTGGGAACGGAACTAAACATGAGTACGGCCTTCCATCCGGAAACGGACGGTCAAACCGAGAGAACAATCCGGACAATAGAGGATATGCTGCGGGCATGTATCATGGACTGGATGGGTGTATGGGAAGACTACCTACCCTTGGTGGAATTCTCGTATAACAACAGTTTCCATGTCAGTATCGGCATGTCTCCATACGAAGCCCTATACGGACGACCATGCCGGACACCTTTGTGTTGGACAGAAGTCGGGGAACGGCGAATGTTTGGGCCACCCATGGTTGAAGAGACCATGGAAAAGCTCCAAGTCATTCGAACCAACATGAAGAAAGCACAGGACAGGCAGAAGAAGTATGCGGACCAAGGACGGAGAGAGGTCACATTCGAGGTAGGGGACCTCGTTTACCTTAAAGTGGCAGCACAAAAGGGGAAAGACCGCTTTGGGAAGATTGGTAAGCTCGCAGTGCGATACATTGGTCCTTACCGTGTGATAGGAAGAGTCGGAGAGGTAGCTTATCGGCTAAAACTACCCTCAGACATGGTTTTGCATCCAGTATTCCATGTATCAATGTTACGGAAGCATGTACCCGACCCTGACGCGATTGTTCCAGAAAGAATAGAAGAACTGCGTAGGGATCTTACTTACCCTGAAGGACCTATCAAGATTGGGACGAGACGGATAAAGAAGCTCAAGAATCGAGAGATTCCGCAGATCCAAGTGTTTTGGGGTAAACAGAACCGAATGGTAGTTACATGGGAAGATGAAGGGAGATTCCGGAATGAGCATCCCGAGTTCTTTGCAGAAGATACGATTTTTGAACAAGGGGAAACATCACGACCACGTTAGAATTCGGGACGAATTCCAAATAAGGGGAGGAGAATGTAATAACCCGACTACCGAGGTAGAATAAGCGGTACGGTTAGGAATCGGGATGTAAAGATCATGTTAGGAATGTTAAATCTTAAATCTTAAATAAATCCTATAGACCACGTTTTTGGGATATTTTAAGAATTGTGGTCGGGATAATTTTTAATTTTGGTCAAGGAATTTATCGTCGGGTCGAGAGTGGTCGGGAATGGTCCGGAATAGCCGGTATGGACGCGAACGGGCCATTGTAAATAGTCCAACACGTTCAGTAGTGTACCTTATCCTTATCCTTCTCCTTATCCTTATCCTTATCCATTCTTTTCCAACAAGCACGAGGTGTTACTATAAGTGACAAGGCGTCTGGATGTCGCGACCAGAGACTTCCATGAGTCGCCTTGCATGATGGCCGCTGGGTGTCGTCGCCAGAGGCTGCCATGGGTCGCCGTGCATGGGAAGGGGCTGGTGTCACGACCATAAAGAGGCATTTGCCTCCATGCATGGGACGTTTTGGTGGCATCACCGTGAAGTGGCCTGGTGTCGCCACCAAGGCGCTTGGGTATCGCGACGCATGGCCGCCGCGGACACGGCCAATGGAACGACGGCTTGTGGCGGCCACCAAGCAGCTGGAGTTTTAGTATAAATAGGATCACAGCCCCATTGTTCAGAACACTTTTCAAAACCGCAAAAGAAAGAAAAAAAAAAAGAGAGAGAAAGAAAGAGAGAAAAAAAAACGAGCTAGAGAGAGAAGTTGGTCGGAAGTAGAAACCGAAACCCGGGACGGGCGAGTAGCGAGGCCGAGAGTCGGGAAGTAGCAAGAAGCAGGTCAAGGACGTTCAGTTAATAGGAGAGTTGGAGTCTAGCGTTTTAGAGCAACCGTCGCACCGCAAACCGAGTTTCCGACCGCGTCAAAACCTTGTGAGTCTCGGCCGTGTTCGTTAACTTGTTCCTTTGCAGGTTCGGCCAAGATATGCACCTCGGTGCTATCTTTTGAAACGTTTGGTGGATCCTTGGAGGGAGGTTCACGGTTTATACCTTTGTGATTAAGATATTCATATGCTGATATTTGATTGAGTATGATGTGATATGCGTAAGTACGGATTCGGTTGAGAACCGTTCCGGAAAGTGATGCGTGATTTGCTGGTGGCCGTTAAGAGTCTTCGGACCTTACGAGCCAGGACATGTGATTATTACGAGCATATGAGATATTAATCGTGATATCATGGACTAGAACTTGTGTGATGTTCTAAATATTGTATCCTAGGACATGCGTAATGTTTTCTAGGATGATGTATTCGGTACCACCCGTTCAGGTCCTCCGCCTTTTCGGAGAGGCTCGGAGGGTTACTTGGGTCGCTCCCATGGCCGAGCTTTCGTGTGACGACACGACCCCCGTGGATTCGGGTTACCCGTGGATTCGGGTGTGGTGCCGGCCATGAACCTTTGTGGTGATTGGTCGGGAGGAGCCACGAGAGAGAGATATGGTGTGGTGGTGCCGGGTACATCGAGGCCTCTATATGTGTGGGAAAGAATCGGACGTAACTAATCATATATTATGGACATCGCATATTTATTTACATTTCCGCTTGTGCGTGTGATGTTTGACGCTCTACGTTTCGGGGCGGGATGGGAACTAATGTTGTGTAGGTTCCGGGATTCACTGAGTATTGCTAGAATGCTCATGACTCATTTGTTTTGCAGGTAACCAGTAGTCGGGCGTGCAGGGGTGTGGAGCGGAACGTTAGGACACCGGAGTAGGTTTTGTTGGCTGTTGTAAAAAGGTGTGTTAAACTTATGTACATTATATTTTGGGGCGCTAGGCCATGGCCAATGTATCGATAATCGTGTTGTAACCTCGTACTTTCCGGAACGATGATATAAATAAATAAGCTTTTGATGTAAAACTACGGCTTGGGTTCATGATATTAGTTTAGTCCGAGCTGTCACAACTCGAAGCCTAGGTACGGGTTGTAAAGCCTTAGGCCAAGGCTTGGAGGAATGGTAGTCGAAGCCAGTACACGTCTGATGTTCGGATCCCTATTGGACGTTGGGTGTTTATTGTCTTCGGTTATCACTTTGTAGCATTCCCGGGACGTCTATGTTTATAGAACGGTCGGGGGTGTTACAACCTGCCATGTCCACGGAATCCTCTGACATCGCCGGCAAGGCAAGCTTGCCGAAGCTAAAATCAGAAACCGCCGCGGCCTCCATCTCCGCTAGAGCAACCCGTTTTTGCTCAGCCAGCTTAAGCACCTCTCGGGTCATGTCCAGCTCTCCAGCTGCGATCTCGGCGATGAGCTCAATGTTGGCCAAAGTCTCTTGAAGACGGATCTCGGCGCTAGTCTGGATTTTCCTCTTCTCGGCCCTCGCTTTAACCCCGGCCAGAATCATCCGGTACTGACCATGGAGCTCTTTTCGAGCCTTACGAAGCTCGACCCGGCTCGATTCCTCCATAGTCCGAATTCGAGCCTCGGCGATGCTAAGCTGACAAGACAGCTCCTCCTCTCTCCTCTCGAGATGCGCGATCCTGGCCTCCGCAGCGGTATGATCTGCGACCCTCCTCTTCAAGCGCTCCTCCCTAGCCAAGGCCTCCTGGAGCTCGGCATTCATTTGGGTAGCAGCCTCTCGAGCAGATTTGAGCTCATAAGTCTGAGCATCCAACACCTCGTTCTCAGACCGGACCGCGTACGCATTCACGGCCTCAACAGCCTGTACAAAAAGACGTCGGTTGTTTAAATAAAAAAGGGAAAGGGAAGAATAAAAGGAAGAAAGAAGATCAAAGCCAAAAACGTCTCACCTTCCCGACAGCCGCCATCATCTCAGAGTACTCACTAACGAGGACCGTCTCCTCAGAGACCGGGAGCTCAGAACCAACAGGCCTAATGCACCTCAGCAGACGAACCACGCCTTCCGGATCATCCACAACCTAACACTCCTCTCCCTCCGACCCCTCCGGATCCCTTCCGGCGTCGACTTTACGACGCTTCGGCGAAGGGAAAAGAGAACCTCCTCGACTCCGACGATCCTCCCCGGACAAGTCCGGTCGAGAGTCGCAGAGAGCAACACCTCCAGACTGAGGTAATATCGCCTCTCGGTTGACCAAGGGGAGAATCGCGCCGGCCCCTTCCACAGTCGTTCCTTCTGGGACCTGAAGGAGCGGGGTCTGAGCGGGAGGAGGAGGGAAGGCCGGAGGCGGAGGAGGGGCCCGGTCAAGGGCAAGCTCGCCCGCCCCTATCTTGTCGACCAGGTCGATCGGGTCCTTCCCATTCCGGCGGCCGCTCACTCTGCGAGATGGCACCTCGCGAGGAGAGGAATTGACAGCCGAGCTGCTGCCCGGGATGGTTCGAGCTGTAAATAAAATAAAAAGTTAGACAAGTCGAAGCGACGACACAAAAAGAAAACTCGAATCCAAACGACTTACTCTCTTCCGCCCGCTCGGTAATACGGATCGGAGGCTGAGCACTTCGGATCGGAGCAGCCCGAGAAGGCTCGGAGGGAAGTACTGGATTTCGAGGGACCGGCGCGAGACCCGGCAGACCCCGTTCAAGGTTGGTTCGCAGAGCGGCTTGCACGCGCTGAACTGTGAAACTACCCCAATTAACAGCGCCCCTTCTCAGGCGAGCTAGCAGAGCCTCTGTGACCGGATTAGTGGCAAGGGACTCCGGGGCTTCTGCGATAAAAACCGGATCTAGTAAGGGACGGTCTAAAAAAAAAAAAAGAGAAAACACTGAAACCAAGGCCTTACCAACGCTGGACGACCATCGAGACGGGATGACCGAATAGTCAAAATCCCCCACCGAATGATGGGTTATCCTGAAAAAAAGTATCGGTCCTTCCACACATCTTTCGTCGGAACGTCCTCAAGGACTTTCCCGAAGCGAGGCGAAAGATAGTAAGTCCCCCGGAACTTAGCGTTATGCTTTACCGAGCAGACACAGATGAGTTCCTCAGGACCGAACTCGATTCCTTCTTCTGCGGCCCAAACTCCGAGTCCGATGACATACCGAACGAAGTTCGGCGTCATCTGATGAAACGCCAATTGGAGCTGGGCCAGCACCAGAGAGATTAAGCGGGGAATAGGAAAGAAAAGCCCGCATTTATCGAAGTAGGCGTACGAGGCGCAGCAATAACCCTCTACCTCTGTCTCCGGCGATATCGCCGGCGAAGGAATCACTATTTCCACCTCAGGTGGAATCCTGCACTCTCTATGCAACCGTTCGATTTGGTCTACGGATAGGGAAGACGGCGGATGTGGGCCAAACGAGCCCGCCGCTGAGCTAACGCTAGCCCCCGTCGCGTCTCTAAGAGCCATGAACAACGGTTTATCGGAACAAAGAAAGTGAAAAGTCTTGGAAAGAAGTTTTTCGAGAAGTAAAAAAAACCAGAGCAAAAGTAAGAGAAGAAGCGAAAGTAGGAAGGGAAGAAACCACCCTCGGTAAAATACGAGAAAATTATATAGTGGGAATCGTGCAAAATCTTAACCGCACGATTCCGAACTCGTAATAATTACGAGAAAATCGAGGTGGTTCGGACCCCTCGCTTCCTCCTCGTCAGCCGCTGACCTGAGATCAACGGTTACAAATGCCCAGTAATTAGGTCACTTCACCAAAAAGAACGAGCCCGAGAAGACGCTTCGCGATCTTCGAATCTGAGCCGTTGACGATCGACCAGATCTACGGTGAAAGGTGAGATTCTCAAAACCTATACACGCAACGACTGCAGACGCGCTGATATGCAGTTCAGCCCGTCTCACGCGCTCGCTCCGCACCATTGGATCGAAACAAGATCAACGGGTGGGGCAAAAATAATCATTAGATTTGTCACATCCGAGGCACGCACCTTTTCCCAAGAACGTCC
Organism: Orychophragmus violaceus; assembly: GCA_030180135.1. Taxonomy (NCBI): domain Eukaryota; kingdom Viridiplantae; phylum Streptophyta; class Magnoliopsida; order Brassicales; family Brassicaceae; genus Orychophragmus; species Orychophragmus violaceus. Next base: position 61,876,651 of record CM058234.1, on the reverse strand, counting down.
ACCGCCCATTAACCTCGACTTCTCAAATTCAATGGGCTGGGGGCTATTGTTGGTACTGGATTTCCCTCTAGGAAATCCGGCCCATTAACAGACAAGACAGAGGCCCATAATTACAAGCCCATTCCAGAATCAAAGACAGACAAAAGAGCCGACTCCTTCGATGGGCCCAAGCGAAACAAACGCCCTGGCATGACCCAGACGATGCCGAAGCCGGAGACAATCGAGCTCGAGCTCGGCAGAAGGTGACGTGGAGATAGAGCAACTCGGTCTCCGCCAGTTCAACTGATCCGCATAAATATCGGAGATCGTTACGATGACGAGGCCGAAATATCGGGACGAAGAGATCAGAGTCGAGACTATTTAAGAAGAGAAGTGGCGACTCATTAAAGACATTCCAACCTAGGCTAAGAACACTTCGATTAGATAGCTCGATTTTATACTTTGTACTCTCTTCTCGACTGTGTTTGTTCTATCTCGACGATCAATCTCTATAAAGTCTTTGATTCATAGGAAACTATACCATTTCTATATCCAAAAGTCCAAATCCACGAAATACAAATTCTTAGTGTGAATCCCGGATCTCACAACAGGCACTTAACTAATCAAATTCATCAGTATTCGATTTAAATGCCTTAGATTCAACAGACTAAACCCTAATAGCTCTGATACCACTGTTGGATCTCCTAGGATCTAGGGTTTGTTATATTAAAATTACCAACCTAGTTCTTACCTTGAACTGGCAGCGGAATGATTGGTGAACGAGATCTAGCGACTCAGATGCTTCGCCTCTACCAGATACACACGCACACAAACCTGGAAACCGGGATGCTAGTGCCGGATCTTTGAGTTTTGGTGTTTCTCCTTTCTCTGTCAAGGAAAAGTTGACGGCACCTCTTCCAGGTCGAAACTCTAAGTTTTATTAAGACCTGGAATCACTCTTAACGGGACAACTCGTTTAAGTCATAAAATCGAAACGTCTGTTTCGAAAACCCGATCTGTGTCGATCGACACACATACTGTGTCGATCGACACACCACCATATACTCGATATTAATGTATATCCAATACACATTAACATGATCATTACCATAATGATCATTCCCATATTTAAGCTTCCAGTTTTCTTAGGTGTGTGACCCTATAGGATCATATAATACTGGCAGTAAGTCTACGACTTACAGATTGCAAGAGGCTTCTAGCAAAACATTGCAACCACCCAGTATTATACGAATGTCTGATCTCGACACACAACTATCATCAGGAGTGAGTACAAGTGTGATTTCAGGACACTATCCCAACATAAATCTCATAAACTTAGCCTTCATGGTGTTGATCAGTGCATATCTCATGGATAAAATATCAGCTACTATTATTGAAGGATAGTTTTGGTTGATCCTGATTCAATTCTTAGATTCATATCAACCTAAACATGCAGATCTAGGTTCTCTTGAATAGAAACATATCAGATCTCACCTTATACCTGTTTATGCAGCGGAAAGAGAAGGTATGGCTTGAGATCAGCAGAACCACCGAGAGATGGATCCTCCAAAGGCTCACACACGCTTCACAGGAAATGGCTGCTAGACCGAGCAGGAGAGGAGGCGCAGAGAGGGAGAGAGGCTCGCGGCTGGGTTAGGGTTAGAGGAGAAAGAGAGTTGGCTTTTAATTCATTAAAACCCTTCTCTTTCCCTTTTGGGCTTTTGGGCCCAAATTCCAATCTGATTAAATCCCTTGGATTTAATCAGACCCATTAATCTCTCTCCAAGTACGACAAATGCCTAGCACTTTTACCGTACTTCTGCTAAACCGTTCCTACACATTTTCCTGTTAGCTTAAGCGTGTGACCCATATGGGATCATATAATAAAGGCAATAAGTCCGAGACTTATAGATCATGAGCGGACTCTAGCAAGCCATCATGACCCCCAGTATTATATGACTTATGTCTGATCATTGACATACTCTTACTTTCTAGAGGCAGTACCGAGATTACTGGACACAATTCCAACAATCTCCCACTTGTACTGGAATCTCTGTATTCATAATCCTTTTGTCACAATATCTCGATTAGTCATAAGGCAAGATTAGTGTCATCCTTATAAAGCCTAATCTTGTTCATCGGACTCTGATTCGATACTGACAATCCAAACGACTCGGGACAGTCCGTTTGAGCATGGCCATGCATTTTCCAGTATTCAAATCTCCGATTGGCCTAGAGATATTCACTCCATTTATATTGGAGGGACAAATTCCGTCTTGTTCCATCACTGTAAACTACTCATTTCATAATGTACCCAAACAAGGTCCTTATAACTATCGCAGAACGATAGCGTTAGACAATGATCAAAGTGCATTAGTCCATGTGCAGTCACATGCATGCGAACTCAGGTCTAAGGACTATACTCTATAGTCGTAGTGAGAATCTCTTATGACACAGATATAAATATCCTGAAGAGTTCTCATAATCGGGTCTTGTCCGGTCGTATGTTCCCAACATACACCTATGTATTGACTTTGATGCCGCGCATCTATGACACACTGAGACTTTGTCATAAGTCACATACCAATCCAGTCTCTCACGGTTGTTGGTGTTCCAATTTCAACAACCTTCGACTAGGGACAGGATGATATAATCCATCTATCAAATATAGGGTCTCATGATCAAGCTAAATGACTTTGATGACTCAAGATCAAATCACTTACTTCGATGACCTATAAAAATGGTTTATATCACTTTGGAACGATTATTTCATCACAGTTAAAATAATCTTGAAATAATAATTTCATTAAACATAAGAATGTTTTACAAGAACATATCAAATAACTAAATAAAAGCCCTCAAACTCCCACTCAAATTTAGATTACATTTCAATGTCTCTAATGCCTACAGCTTCAGTCGAAACTCGAGCTTAGGCCTTGGGAGTGGCTTTGTCAACGGATCAGCGACGTTATCATCTGTCTGAACTCGGCTGATCTTGACTTCCTTTCTATTAATGATGTCACGTATCAAGTGAAATCTTCTTAGAACATGCTTGGATTTCTGGTGTGATCTCGGTTCCTTTGCCTGAGCTATAGCACCATTGTTATCACAAAACAATGCTAGAGGCTCAGCCGCATCTGGTATCACACCTAGTTCAATAATGAACTTTCGTATCCAAACAGCTTCCTTCGCAGCTTCTGAGGCGGCGATATATTCAGCTTCTGTAGTGGAATCAGCAACGGTGTCTTGCTTGGAGCTTCTCCAACTGATTGCACCGCCATTCAGACAAAAGATATAACCGGACTGTGACCGGAAATCATCTTGGTCTGTCTGGAAACTTGCGTCCGTGAATCCACTGACTTTAAGCACATCACTTCCACCGTACACCAAGAACTTATCTTTAGTATGTCTTAGATACTTCAAGATATTCTTTACGGCAATCCAATGGTTTTCACCTGGATTTGACTGGTATCTACTCGTCATGCTCAATGCATAAGCAACATCAGGACGAGTACAGATCATGGCATACATGACAGATCCTATTGCAGATGCATAAGGAATATTCTTCATGCGCTCAAGCTCAGCAGCCGTCGTAGGGCTCTGCTTCTTGCTTAGCGTTGTGCCATGCACCATTGGCGTGAAGCCCTTCTTGGAATCTTTCATGCTGAATCTTTGTAGGACTTTGTCAATGTATGAGTCTTGACACAAGCCTATCAGCCTTCTAGATCTATCCCGGTAGATCCTGATTCCAAGAACGTATGCGGCTTCACCCATGTCTTTCATGGAAAAACAACTTCCAAGCCAGTCCTTTACGGACTTCAGCATTGGAATGTCGTTTCCGAGAAGCAGTATGTCATCGACATACAGAATAAGAAATACTATCTTGCTCCCACTAGTTTTCTTATACACGCATTGTTCTTCTTCGTTTCTGATGAAGTCAAATTGCTTGATCGCTTCATCAAAACGAAGATTCCAGCTCCTCGATGCTTGCTTCAATCCATAAATGGATTTATGAAGCTTGCATACTTTCCCAGCATTCTTTGGATCTATGTAACCGTCAGGTTGCGTCATATACACATCCTCTTCCAGAATTCCATTCAGGAAGGCGGTTTTCACGTCCATCTGCCAAATTTTATAATCATGAAAAGCTGCAGTTGCTAGTAGAATCCGAATAGATTTCATCATAGCCACTGGTGAATAAGTTTCATCGTAATCCACACCGTGAACTTGTCTGAAACCTTTTGCCACCAACATGGCTTTATAAATCTGGACATTTCCATCCACGTCAATCTTCTTCTTGAAGATCCATTTGCACTCGATGGCTTTTACACCAGCGGGTAAGTCAACCAATGAAAACACTTGGTTGACCGACATGGAGTCCATTTCGGAATCAGTGGCCTTGCGCCACTTCGAGGAATCTGGGCCCATCATGGCTTGATTGAAGTTCGATGGTTCATCACCATCAATGATCAGAAGATCATGACAGTTAGTCACGAGGAATCCTTGATATCTCTCGGGTTCGTGACGGATCCTCCCGGATCTTCGAACTTCAGGTACTACAGGTTCAGGCTCTACAATTTCTTGTAGGTCCTCCTGCTGCTCTTCCTCATTAGGTTGAGCAGTATCCTGTTCATCTTGAATTTCTTCAAGCAGTACCTTACTCCCACTGTCTTTCTTAGAGAGAAACTCTCTCTCAAGAAAGTTACAATCCCGGGCAACAAAGATCTTGTTCTCGGAACGTAGATAGAAGTAATAAGCCTTGGTTTCCTTCGGATAACCAATGAAGTAGCATTTATCAGACTTTGGTGTAAGCTTGTCTGAGATCAATCTCTTGACATAGGCTTCACAACCCCAAATTCTAAGATAAGACAGCACTGGAGCCACTCCAGTCCATAATTCATATGGTGTCTTTGCTACTGCTTTCGATGGCGCTCTATTTAGAGTGAACACTGCTGTTAGCAGAGCATATCCCCAAAGGGATATTGGAAGGTCTGTGTGACTCATCATAGATCGAACCATATCCAATAAGGTTCGATTTCTCCTCTCAGACACACCATTCCATTGAGGTGTTCCGGGAGGAGTGAGTTGGGATACGATCCCACACTCTCTTAGATGATCACTGAATTCTTGGCTTAAGTATTCTCCTCCTCGGTCGGACCGAAGAGCCTTAATGCTTTTGCCTAGTTGGTTCTGTACTTCATTTTGGAATTCTCTGAACTTCTCAAAAGATTCAGACTTATGTTTCATTAAATAAACATATCCATACCTACTGAAATCATCAGTGAAGGTAATGAAAAACTGATAGTTTCCTCTTGCATTTGTGGACATTGGGCCACACACGTCAGTGTGTATCAGGCCCAATAAGTCACTGGCCCTCTCGTTAGGTTTATTAAAGGGGGCCCGTGTCATTTTGCCCATCATGCAGGATTCGCATTTCTCACATGACTCAAAGTCAAATGAGCCAAGAAGTCCATTCGAATGGAGCCTCTTGATGCGTTTCTCGCTGATGTGCCCTAAACGACAATGCCATAGAAACGTTCGGTTCTCCTCATTAGGTTTGAACCGTTTGGTATTAATGTTATAAATTGGCGCGGATTGATCGAGTATGTAAAGCCCATTCGTAAGAGGGGCAGAACCATAGAACAAATTGTTGCGATTGAAGGAACATAATTTATTCTTAACTGAAAAATCATAACCTTCCAAATCCAACAAAGAAATTGAAATAATATTTCTGCTTATAGCAGGTACAAAATAACAATTATTGAGTTCTAAAATCAATCCCGAAGGTAAAGACAACAAGTATGTGCCTACAGCTAGTGCTGGAACTTTCGCTCCATTCCCAACTCGTAGCTCCACTTGTCCTTGCTTCAGCCTTCTACTGTTGCTGAGTGCCTGCATATTAGTACAAATATGAGCCCCACAACCAGTATCCATGACCCATGAGGTATTATCAGAAGTAGTTGTATTAACTTCTATAACAAAAATACCTGTCGAAGAAGTCTCGAGAGTCTTCTTCTTCAATTCCTTTAGACCTTCTTGGAATTTCTTACATTCTCTCCTCCAATGCCCTGGTTCTTTACAGAACCTGCATATGTCAGTTGGCCCAGCCTTGGACTTGGGCTTGGGCTTTGGCGTGTCCTTGTCCGCGACTTGGACAGCCTTGGCCTTTCCCTTATCCTTAGCAGAGGATTTCTTAAACCCCTTGCCCTTTTGCACCATAAGCACATTGGCGGTTTTCCTCAAGTTGGGCTCTGCAGTCTTGAGCATTCCGTGAAGCTCAGGCAATGTCTTACTCAAGCCATGCATGTTAAAGTTCAGAATGAACTGATCATAGCTTGCAGGTAATGACTGCAGAATGATGTCGCATGCAAGTTCCTGGCTGATAGGGCAGTCGAGTTTCTGAAGATGATCGAGATAACCCATCATCTTCAAGACATGAGGACTCACTGCCGCATTCGCAGCCAACTTACAGTCTAAGAGGTTCTTAACTTTTTGAAACCTCTCAGTCCTTGCTTGCTCCTGAAAAAGCGATTTCAGGCTTGCCATTATCTCAATTGGTGACAACACACTCTCGAACTGCATTTGCAGCTCAGCAGTCATTGTCGCCAACATAAGGCAATACACATCATTTTCATCTGACGAATGCTTTTCCCAAGCATTATGCAGAGTCCTGGCGGCATTGTTAGCAGGCCTCTCGGGGAGAGGATCACGAAGGACATAATCCTTCTTCTCCTGCTTGAGGACCAGCCTCAAGTTCCTTGACCACGTCAGGAAGTTCGTTCCAGTCAGCTTCTCCTTCTCGAGAACAGACCGGATTGAGAATGTGTTTTGTGTGCTTGTAGTAGTCATAGCTGAAATATATAAGATAAAAGGTTATTAGTTAATATGTTCAATATGATTAATCTTATATTATACTTAATATGATCAATCATGCATTATATTCAATAACCTAAGTTACCCTCAATAGAATATAATGATTCCAAGATCCACATATAACTAAGATCAAAGTGGGCCACTGGCCGTCACCCAACCTTAGCTTATATCGGTAAGCCCTATGTCGGCTAATTATATCCGTGATATAACTCTTGGTTGTGAATCTGGGCCCGAGGCCCAATTCACTCTGATGTCTCAAGGCCCGGGACTCCCGATGGCCTAGTCAAGAAAACCAGACTATACAGTCATGTAATCATTAATGTCTGGGACTCCCAATGATATTTATGAATCACAAACCGTCTTATCCACGCAAAAGTAGACACCCTCACACTGTAAGGCCATGAATACAATTGAATGGGCTTCGACAGCTGACATAGCCTGGACAAGACATCCAATGCTTGATATTATTTGAGGTTCGTAGGTTTATTAAAATTTCATTCCCAAAATAGAAGATTACTATTTCGGGAAACTTTCTATTTTTGGAAACCTACTATTTTTGGAAACTTTCTAAAATTGGAAACTTTCTAAAAACGGAAACTTTCTAACTTTAGAAATTTCTTAAAATCCAAAACCCGCAAATCTAGAAACTTCTATTTTAAGAAACTTTCTAATTTCAAAATTTTGGAAACTTTATTAAATTTAAAATCGATTTTATATAACTTTATAAAATAAATTTTAAATTAATCTGAAGAATGAGACTCAAATAATTGGCCCAATTGTTTTAACTTCTTGGCCCGAGGCCCAAGAATTGGTCCATGTCCAAGACATGACCCAATTGTCCAATTAAATGACATAACCGGTCTGGTTCATTAAAATTGGTCTAACCAAATTTTAATTACTACGATGACCACAATTGTCAACCGGTTATTTACTAAACCGGATTTTCTCAATTTATTTGGTCCAACCAAATCAAATTAGAAAATCCTGGTCTAGGCACAAAATCCAATTTTTCGACTTTGGATTTCTTATCCCGGTTTAACCAGAATTTAATAAAATTATTAAATCTGTTTATTAAACCGTGACGTTTTGATTTTAATCAAGTTTTAAACCGAACCGAACCGAATTGGTCACGAACCGATCACGGTGTGACCTAGCTTCTCGATCACTTTCGACCAGCCGCATTCAATCCACGATCCACGGACGGCCGAGCCTCACGCGATCGGGATGCAAGCTGGACGGGACGATGATCGGACGAGCTCGGGACGGGACGATGCTTGGCCGAGACGATCGCGGGACGATCACAGCTCGGTCCATCCGATCCGCTCGATCGATCCACACGATTGCTTGCTTATCCTTTCACGCAAGCGATCGGCCATCATCATGCACACGGTCGATCGGCTGATCATGCGATCGATCCATGATCGATCCATGCATCCAAGCCATCGGCCGATCACAAAACAAGTCATATAGCTTGTTTTGCGATTTCATTAGTGTGTTTAGGGTTTAATTCTTGTTTCTTAAGTGATTTATCTTATCAGTAGTTGATTCAAAAACACTTCTAAACAGATTAAACAACCTAAACATGAATCTAAACAAGAAATCCTAAGAACCTGGCTCTGATACCACTGAAGGATTGTTTTGGTTGATCCTGATTCAATTCTTAGATTCATATCAACCTAAACATGCAGATCTAGGTTCTCTTGAATAGAAACATATCAGATCTCACCTTATACCTGTTTATGCAGCGGAAAAAGAAGGTATGGCTTGAGATCAGCAGAACCACCGAGAGATGGATCCTCCAAAGGCTCACACACGCTTCACAGGAAATGGCTGCTAGACCGAGCAGGAGAGGAGGCGCAGAGAGGGAGAGAGGCTCGCGGCTGGGTTAGGGTTAGAGGAGAAAGAGAGTTGGCTTTTAATTCATTAAAACCCTTCTCTTTCCCTTTTGGGCTTTTGGGCCCAAATGCCAATCTGATTAAATCCCTTGGATTTAATCAGACCCATTAATCTCTCTCCAAGTACGACAAATGCCTAGCACTTTTACCGTACTTCTGCTAAACCGTTCCTACACATTTTCCTGTTAGCTTAAGCGTGTGACCCATATGGGATCATATAATAAAGGCAATAAGTCCGAGACTTATAGATCATGAGCGGACTCTAGCAAGCCATCATGACCCCCAGTATTATATGACTTATGTCTGATCATTGACATACTCTTACTTTCTAGAGACAGTACCGAGATTACTGGACACAATTCCAACAATTATATCCTTCCCCTTCTTGTATTTTATGATGTATAAGAAATCCTCCACGAACTACAGCCATTTAGCATACTTCCGTTTGAGTGTTATATGTCCTCTAAGATGCTTCAAATTCTTATGGTTTGTGTGGATCACGAACTCTTTGGCCAGAAGCTAGTGTTGAGCTTCTGAAACGCCTCATTCTAAGTTGGTCCCCATTTTAATGCCACATCTTTCTTGATCATGGTCATGAGAGGAGCATCTACTCTGCTGAATTCTTTGAAAAACATCTGTAGAAGCAAGACAAGCCGTGGAAGCTCCTAACATTTCCAGTTGTTGGCATGGGCCAATCATGGATAGCTTTCACCTTTTCTTGATCCACCTGTAATTCATGTTAACTCACAACAAAACATTGGAAAACGGATGATCAGTGCAGAAGGTGAACTTCTTGAGGTTAAATAAAGACCTTCTTGAAGAGTCTATAAAACTCGCTCAAGGTGCATAATGTGGTCGGTAAAGCATTTACTATAAATCAAACTATCATAAAAATAAACAACCACAAACTTACTAGTGTATGCCCTTAGGGCAAAATTAATGAGCCTAATGAATGTACTTGGGGCATTGGTAAGACCAAATGGCATGACAAGCCACTCATGTAGACTTTTCTTGGTCTTGAAGGCAGTCTTCCATTCATCTCATCCCTTCTTCCTCACCTGATGATATCCACTTCTTAAGTTCACTTTTGAGAAGACTGAGGCGCCATGTAGCTCATCCAACATATTATCCAACCGTGGAATAGGATGCATGTACTTTATGTTAATGTTGTTGATGGCTCGGCAGTCTGCGCACATTTTCCACGTTCAATCTTTCTTAAATATTAGAAGAACATGTACTACACAGGGGTTAAGGCTCTCACGGATGTAACCTTTTTACATCAGGTCTTGAATCTTTTTCTCCAACTCCTTAGACTAAATAGGATTCTTCATCTTATATGGATTTTTTGGTAGGGCGGAACCGTGCACTAGATCGATCTGATGCTCAATGCCTCTGATTGGTGGAAGTCCAGCTGGTATCTCTACTGGAAACATGTCCTTGAAGATGTCTAACAAAGAAACCACTTCTAGGGGAAACTCTTGATCACTAGGACCATAAATCAAACCCTCTTTTAAGATCATTAGTAATACATGTGTGCTATGACTTAGGTTTGGAAAAGGAACTAGAAGTGGTGAACAAGTTAGTCTTACTTACCTTGCTATCATTTGAAAATCTGAGTTACATTTCCTGGATCTCCAATGGGGTAAAAGGAGCAAGTTGGTACTTGCGTTTGTCATGGTTGAAGGAGTAATGGTTGGTACATCCATTTTGCAATGTCTCCTTGTTGAATTTCCATGGAATTCCTAGTAACAGATAACCAACTTGCACGGGAACTACGTCACACACAATATGATCAGTTTCATTTCCCACACTAAATGGCACGGTGACTTTATCAGTTATCCGTATCTCTGTGTCATCATTGAGCCATAGAAGTTTGTATGGTTGTGGGTATTTTGTGGTCTTGAAGCCTAGCTTATCAATCATGTACCTGCTCATCCAAGGAATTGGTTTCAATTTCTTAGTTGGCCGAATTCTGGTAAAATACAAGTTACCACATTGCAATTCACACTACCCATTTCAAGGTAGTCAGTGGCAGGGATCCCCTTTCTTTGGTGCATTTTGAAGAGGGATCTACATCTAATTTTGAGCTTGAGTCATCGTTATGAGAGTAGGACATGATGTCGCAAGAGCTCAATGCAACAATCCATGAAACTTTCTGCTGAATAGAACCTGATAGGTCAAAGTTTAATCCCTAATTTCTCAATTGCAAGTGTATAATTAATTGTCGTAGTACTTAGGGTATTGAACAAACAATTTTAGATTATCAATAGACTTGTCATTTTAAATAAGAACTAAGCAGCGTAAATGGTGGAAAGCAGTAAACAATGCGATAAACGTAAAGTGTTGATTCGATATGAGAAGGCATCATACTTAGGGAAGTTCTCATGAAATCATACAAAGCAAGGCTCCGGTTAATCACAATTCAGATTTATGCACATATTCATGAATTAGAAACGCAAGTGTAAAATAATACAACTCTCGCTGCAATTATTTTCTACGCTTAAAAACCTAAAGATCAAAATCTCTTTGCATCCTAGAGTTTGAAACATGCAGTCAATTCAAGTTTGTTCGTTCACAATTTTCCTAAACCAAATCTCTTTGTGATTAGTTAAATTGTTTATTCCAAATTCTTTTCAGATTATTAATCATACTATCGTGCTAATCAATGAACCTAAGATCTAAGTTCTATGTGATCAATCCTGAATTTGGTTTTAAGAACAACTTAGGTGATGAACTATTAGATGGTGAATCCTAATTAACCATGTAACCTAACAGAATATGAAATCCCTAACGAGAATTCTTAAATCTAACAAAGTAAATTACTCGGACATAATTATGAATAAAAAACATATGGTGAATAGAAAACAAATAACACTGAATAGATAAATAAAGGGGGTTCAAAATCTTCTATCAACAGTTACAGAGTAGCAAATCAGCCCCAAGCTCTAAAAATCTCACAATATCCAAAAGCAAGAACAAAATATGATGATAAAAAATTTCTAAAATTTAATTAATAGTCTAAACACATTCAGGGACAATTACAAATAGTGAAACTTTTGGTTTTTGCAGTTCTCAAAAGATCTCTTAAAGTCGCATGGAAAGTCTGCCTTTGGGGTCGATGTCGACCAACACCAGGGCGACACCAATGTCATCTTTCGGCTCCGAATTTGATTTCTTGCAACTTACTCCAGAAAAGCTTCAAAATTCCAATTAAGCTTCAATCTAACCTGAAAAGGACTCGAGAGACTCGAAAAACAGGTAAAAACTCTATATACACACACATATCATGAGTAAAAACCCAGAAAAACCATGATATATAAAACCAAAAACAGTGAAAGAGGTTTGAAAATACAGAAACTCAGTTCGTCATAAGAACATCACAATTGTCCCAAGTAAACTCCACAATTCTGATGAGAAATCCAAATTTACCATATTGACCTCTATTAAAATTAAGTGCGGTCTCACCAAGGGAGTATTAATCAGAGGAGACATGGACTCTTACTCACTCAGAACCTGATCACATAAGCTGTCATACTTCTAGTTCCTTTCCTCTCTCTTTTCTCGCTTCAACAGCTGGTTTTTCCCACTGAGTATCATTTTTTATAAGCTGCTCTTCCCTTTTTATTAGTGGTGTTTTTTGGAAATGTTTCCATGAAACACAAAAAATAACAGTGGTAGCTTCTACTCCCGTGATCACTTTGAAGCTACTAGCTTATCCACAATATTTTTTCTCTTTTTCATACGCTTGATGGAAAGAAAGAGGGAAACTGTACTCACACAGACAAGTCTTTCAGGACTAAAAGGAAGAATCCGACCCAATGTATACCAAGCCCCTGGGTGAGAAAAATCAAGTCAGGTTAGGGGTGAAGTCAATAATGGATCCTCTAAATACCCAAAACGATATGGGTATCCATGGTGAGTTGATCGGTTTGGGGTTTTCTAATAATCTTCGGTAGCTGCAAGTCTGTCCAATGGTCACTTAGGGTCCTATGAATGCAAAAAGGTTTCTCAAAAATCATAGTTTCATATCAGTTTTGACTAAATAAAATGACACAAAAATGATTGGCTGACACTAAGAAACCAAAAAACGTTGTTAGTAACCACATCCCCCACACCTGAACAACACTGACCTTAGTGTCATTGAAGCTTGAGATTGGCAGAAATCAGTATGGAACGCTGCAAAATTGAATCAAAAATCGGTACATGCGATCGAGAATAGTGTCGACCGACACACAGCTTGGTGTCGCGCGACACCAGGCTTTAATTCGACAAAGTTCTGAAGGGGTGTCGCCCGACACCATGTTAGTGTCGGTCGACACCAAGGTCGTGCATTCAAAACCATAATATCAACGTGCAATGTGTCTAAGTTAGTGGGTTTTCACCCAAAATCGTCATATGTTAGCATAAACGATGGAAGAACTAGAACTAATGAGATTTCAGATTATCCTCAACAGCAGATTCCACAACATCATCGAGCTCCTCGTCCTCAGGAATCTTGGGTGCAGGGGGTGTGGGTTTGTGACGACGACGACGACGCAGGTAGGAAACATGTGGGGCTTGACAACATGAGCATCTAGTAACAACCTTAAGAAGCCGACAGGATCATACACCTGGAAGGCTTGTAGAGTTATGTCACGCGATGGTATGGGAGGCTCTGGGAAGGCAAGCGAATGACCTCCAGCAAGGACATGGACAATGTCGTCCTCAAAAGAAAATGGAGCAGATCCAGATGATGATCCTTTAAGGATAGTAGATGTCAGAGAAGATACTCATCAGGCTGAAATCGCAGTAACATGGCTCATATGTTATGGTAGTTAGCCTCTTATCTGGGAGCTGAAATAGATGCCCCATTCCTGAAGAATCAACGAAATTCCACAATAAGTTTGGCTTAATCCAGGTGGCAGACCTCTTCGTGCAAATACAATAAGAGCTCTTGTCAATCCCTTACTCGGTCTTAGTCCCCTTTCTAGTGAATGGCTTGGTCTTAGGAGAGATCAAGTGGTGCGCAAAGACTGCTCCCATATTGACGTCATTCTCAAAGTGCACGTCCCGCTACTCGTGTTCGTCTATGATATGTCCAGCACTAAAAAACACCAGGAGAAGCTCTGAGATGCGCATCATACCAGGCTCCATCTTGCAGAGAATGGTGTTACCCAATAAGCGTGCAAGGCATCGCATGACTGGGTGTCTCACAGATGTCTTCCTCGTTTTCTTCGAGTTGTAGATTACATTCCCGAAGTGGGACCAGAACATCTGCAAGTATCTTCATTACTCTGGAAGTGTCAGCCTCGTACAGGTGCTATCGAACTCATAGATGTCAGAAAGCTCAGGGATGGAGATCATGTATATGACACCCTTAGTCATGAATGTAAGAATTCTGCAAAACACGGACCATCTCATTAGCATAGTAAAAGTCTAACAATATCCAAGGATTGTATGACTAGGTCCTCATGCATGTCGTACTGCTTGGTACAGATGGCACCCAATCCAATCCTCCTTAGAATAAGCATAATATCCTTGCAGATCCCCATTGCTTTCATGGTCCGATAGTCATCAAATCAGGTAGGAAAAATCTTCACACTCTGCCAAGCGTTTTAGAACAACGAATCATAGTCATTCTAGTCCTCTGAAATATCCATGTAGATGCATTCTTAGCTCTTGCATTCCTCTTCAGGATCTTGTTCCCATACCCGATTGTACAAAATCTTGGCCTTTTTGCGCTTTGGCCAAGGGACAGGAACCTGTGGGTTCAGAACAAGAGTTGTGTCTGCGGTAGGTGCATGTGCATGTGGTGGTGCAGAACCTGAACCTGAATCCTTGTCAATAATTTTCCTTGGTCGCTTACTTGTGTTGGGTGCCATTTTCAAAATTAAAGCAAAAAAAACAATCCGAAAATGATTCGAAAATCACAAAACTCAAAACGACCAAATTTCACCAAATTGATTATGCCCATTCAACCACAACATCATAAAAATAACATTTCATATCAACTACGTCCTATAGCTTATCAATTTCACAAAGCGCATAAGTTTCTTCATCAAACCAAAAAAAATTGAAAACTTAAAAATCAACCACGAAAATTACAAGGCGAACTCGTATAACCTCTAGCAAAACCTAAATTTGCATGATTCAAGCACTAAAACGAGCTATTAGAGGCTAAATCAAAACTTTTTACCTTAGTGCTGCAAAAGGGTGATTTCGACCACCATACTATCTTTCTCTAGTCCCTTTCTTCTCTTTTCCCTTCCTTAGCATTCTGATTTTTCCCCATTGGGTATCATTTTTTTTTATCAGTGCTCTTCCCGTTAAGGGGTGTACTTTGGACACATTCCATGGATGCACAGGATATGATAGTTGTAGCTACCACTCCCAGAGACCACTTCGGAGTTACTAACTCATCCTCAGTTTATTATCTTTTTTTTTATGGAAGGGGAGAAGGGAACCAAATAGGACAGATTTACAGGCTGTGTCAGAACTAACAAGGGAATCTGACACAAGGTATACCAAGCCCTTAGGTGAGAAAATTAAGTCAGTATTAAGGTGAAGTCAGTAAAAGGATCCTCTGATACCTGAAGTGATGTGGGTGTCCTCAGTAGGTTGATCTGTGATGGGGTTTTCTAATAGTCATAGATAGATCATGCAACTTCATCTCGATGGTTACTTAAGTTCCTACAAGATATTGTTAAACTCCTCCAAAATTCATTGTTTCTTACTTAATTTGGTTTTGACTCAATAAAACAAAAAAAATTTGAAAAAACGGACTGACTCTAAGAAAACAGAAAGATAAAGTCAGGAGCACCTCCCCCACACTTAAGACACACTGTCCCCAGTAGTGTCAAGCTAAGGGTTGGCAAAAAGAAAACAAAAATGTTAATGGATGTGTTGAGTTCTGTCTGATTTTTACCTCTGTCGCACAGGCATCGATCGTTGCATAAATGCATCGACCGTTGCTAGGCGATTTTTTTGTTGTGTGTCGATCGTTGCTCAGGACCGCAATGATCGCTGCAATGCGATTTCTTTCGTGTTGTGACGATCGACACAAGTTGTGTCGATCGACGCACTGTGATTTCTCGGATCAGTCAGCAAGTTAGCAGGTTAGTCCGTAAGAAAATCCAAATTTTCGAACCTGCAAGCTGAAAAACACTGAAAACAGGCAAAATCAAAGCAACTAGTAGTCTAAACATGAAAACATCATCCAAACATAAGAAATCCTAGAAAACAAAAGAAAAAGTGCAAAAGAAAAGAAAAAGTGAATACAAGAACCGTAGTCTAGAGATGCCAATACTCAATCACTCATCCTCCATCCCATCAATGCGATCAGTGTCACTCGAAGAACCGGGATCCGGAGAGCGTCGTCTGCGTCGTGAAGGTCATGGATGGTGTATCTGTGACTGTCTCCTGCATGTGCAGGTACGCATGAAGTTCCAGACGACCCGTAGAATACCATCTGAGCGCTCTCTCCACTCTGCCTCAGACATATCACCATAAGGCATCGTAGGCTCGGGAAAAGGTCCAACGTCATCGACAGGGGCAGCAGGCGCAGGCGCAGAGGAGGTAGAAGCTCGTGTAGAAGGCTCTCCCAGCAGATGAGCCATAGAAGGGACTCTGCGCTGCTCACTCTCAGGAGGCTGAAACCTCAAGGCATCCAGCGTATCAATCTGTGTAAGACCAGTTGCAGGAAGATCCACACCACACTTCACCGTAGCAGGGTCATAATAGACCCATACACGTCCCTCCTTCAGCCACGTAGCACTCTGCAGATGGCTGAAATCAAGGAACTCCAAGCTGTCATTACGCTCCGTTCCCTCTAAGGGAATCCTGCAATGTCTGAAAATGGGAGTAAGCAGACTCCCTACTCTCTCAGTGTCCACACCATCAAATGGCTTCTTCTGCAGCTCGCATAGATGATCAGCAAAGACAGCTCCCAAGTTGAGTCCTCTAGTGGGATCTCCCAGAACTGTATCCTCAAACTGGTCCCTCAGCCCAATGAACAGCATCTCCATCTCGTTCTTACGCATCTTGTTGGCCTCAAACTTGCACAACAGAGTAGATCCCAAGATGCGCAAGACGTATATAAGAACCGGATGCCTAACCTGAATCACCGGTGTGGTCCTCGAGTTGTACCGACCAGTGCCGATACACTCCCAGAAATACTGAGCTTCATCCACATCCCACTCAAGTGATATACCAATGCGTTGCGGCTCAGTGCTGAATCCGTAAATCCTGCAGATATCGAGAAGGGGAATCCGATACCTGGCCCCTAAGCACATGAAGGTAAAGAAACCTCCTGAAGCCTTCCTGCTGTATGGTGTAGGGTATATCACTCTGCAGGTGGCGAGCAGCTGTCTTACCAACTCTGGGTACATCTCGTAAGGCTGCATTGGCATTGTCCCCAGACCAATGCCCTTACACAGTGCAAGAACCTGCTCATCTATCCCCAGACTCTTGCAAGTCGAGTAATCTGCAAACCTTGTTGGCTTAAGCGTCATGCCACACCAACCATTATACAACAATGTATCATACTCGTCCCACTGGTTAAGCAATGGCCTCTCTGTGAACTCATCAGTCTTAAGGAGCTCAGCAATATTATTACCCCACACTCTACCCGTCGGAATCAATATTTGATCTGCTCTAGGCCAAGGTGGTTGTATTGCTTGTTGATCTCTCTGATAATCTGCGGGTGGATCCGAGTCTCGATGGAACCACTCAGGTGGCGGAGCATGATGAGCTGAAGCTGCTGCTGTGGTAGTTCTACGCTTACGGTATTGTCGAGGAGGCATCTGCATTCAAGAAAATAGAACAATATTAGTCTCGGCAGAATATCCCTGTGAAATCGCAATGCAACGATCGATGCAGGGCGATTTCACAGCCGACAATGAATCCTCAAAATCGTTTCTAAATCTGTTCTAAAACTACACCAACAACAACAATCCATCACCAATCATCCTAAATCAGGTCTATATAGCATGGGATCATCAATTTCAAGCCAAAATTCTCAATTTCTAAAACCCTAAAAACGAATCCAAAAATCATGAAATTGAGGCACATTACCTTGGATTCACTGCAATTGGGTAAGAGAAATAGATAGAGGATGTTAAAACAAGTAAAATCAAGCCTTGAATCAGAGAAAACGATGAAGATTTGGGATATTTAGGGTAGGTGAATCGCGGTTGTACGGACGGCAGAAATGGGGAAGAAGAGAGGAGAATAGGGTTTAAGGCACTTACCTGGGTCGTGGGTGCAACGATTGTTGCTGATGAGCAACGATCGATGCTGTTGAACCGAATTGATTCCGGTTTAGCACGCGTACCTTAATTTTGAAATTAAACCGTTTGCAACGACCGTTGCACAGGACCGCAACGATCGTCACAATGCGATCCCATCTCCTCGTCAAAATCTCCTTGCAACGACCGGTGTACAAGTGCATCGATCGTCACACATCTCCAGACTCGAGTTCTGTATCTAAAAACTTAGCAAAACAAAATCATACCCAGCTTCTCTGCCACTGAGTATGGCATAAGATTTCCAGCAGATCCTAAATCACAAAGAGAGCGCTTAAAACCATCCTCGAAGATGGAACAACTCAGCACAAAAATCCCAGGATCAGGTAGCTTCTTAGGAACCTTGGTCAAAAGAACATTACTTATATGCTGAGGAACAACTATAACCCAATCTTTCAGCTCCTCATCCAAAGGCAACATCTTACCCAAGTATTTCTGCACACAAGGGTGATAATGTGGATCATCAGACGGTGGAATTTCTTCCAACTCTTCACCAATCTTCTCTAGCTCTTTAAGCTCATCAATCTCTTGTTGAATCACTTCAGACACCTTAGGATATAATCGAATTGATTGTGCATAGATCTCCTGTTGAGTTATCTCAGACACTCCAGGGAATAAACGGTTAAGCTCTAAATCTGCATCAATGTCATAAGAATCCTGCAAATATGTCTGCCCACGCCTTGCAACGATCGACACTAAGGGTGCATCGATCGACGCAGTCAAATTTTCACAGATTCCACCCGAGAGATTTTCCTCAAAATCCGAAATTTCAGCCTCTTCTACCACTTCAGCTGTACTAAGCTCAAATCTTTCACCTAGGTGTGATCCATCATCAATGTGCACTGACCATGCCTTAATATGGGTGTCTACAAACTCTTCCCTTTGATGGAGCTTGAAATTTAGCTCACCTGAGTGTCCAATTGCTTCACATGAATGTTTAGAGACTCAAACTTCCCATTGAGATCCTCATAGACAGCATCTAACTTCTTGTTGCAGTCCACAACAATCTTAGTCTGTCCTTCCAGTAGCTGCTCCATCATTGCCTCCATCTTACTCTCATGAGTAGTAGCTACAGGAGGTGCTTGGTAAGAGGAGGATCCATAAGTCCTCTGATTACCTTGTTGGAAAGGTTTCTGAAATCCACTAGTCTGTCCAAATCCAGAAGAGTTTTGGTTGCTGTTGAAAGCATTCTTCTGTCCTCCATTGAAGAACCTATTACCAAACTGATTACCAAACCTGTTTCCTTGGAAACCAGATCCTCCGATGTAATTCACATCCTCTTCCTGATCATCTCCTTCATCATTGATCATCTCAACATCTTGAGCAAAGTGGACAGCTTTCTTTCCAGCTAGAAGATTGCAAACAGTGTCCAACTTAGATCTAATATCAGCTATCTCAGAATTCTCAATCTTTCCACCGGACTTCTTCCTTCTCTCATCAGTGGTCTTGCAGCTATTACTGCTTACCAGATTATCTATCAACTGCTTAGCTTGAGCAGGAGTCCTAGTGTTAAAGTTGGCATTGCTAGAATTGTCCAGCGCAGTCTGATATGGAAGATCTATTCCTCTAAAGAAGATGCCTAAAAGTGTTACCTCGGTGAATCCATGGTGCAGGCAGTCACGTTGGTATTTCTTAAACCTCATCCAGGCTGTCTTAAGAGGTTCTGTTGGACCTTGGGTGAAGGGGAGAATGTCCTGTCTGGACTGGTCTGAGCGGGCATCATCATAGAAATGACGCAGGAACTCACTCTTCAGAGCGGCCCAAGTAACAAACGTCCCAGATGGAAGTTGTTTCAGCCAGGCTGCAGCATCCCCAACCAGAGAGTAGGGGAAAAGCTTGAGGAACAGATAGTCTTGGTTAACTCCATCGTACTTTATGCCAGTGACTATGCCCTCAAACTCATCTATGTGGTCCATCGGCTGCTCGCTTGGAGAGCCATGGAAGGCTTTCTGCCTCAGGAGAGAGTAGTAGACGGTTTTGATTTCAAAATCATTCCTCTCAAATTCAGGAAGTACAAGAGCTGACCGGTTAGCATGAAACTCATCCGGACGCTTATAGTCAGCTAAAGTCCTCTCATGGACAACCATCTGTCTACCTTGGTTCTGTCCTTGACCTTGGTTCTGCTCCTGTTGCGGCTCTGGTTGCTCTGGAGGATCAGGGTTGACATTCCCTTCAACATCTATCGGTTCTCCAGTAGCATTGTAAGGATTGTAGTGTCGGTCCCTGAGGGTACCTTGAGCATCAGGCTTTATGATCACACGTTCAACAACCATCCTTGTTCTTCTAACTCTTCTGTTTGTCCTCTCTAGTCTTGCAAGCTCTTCAAGTTGGAGGTTTATGAGATTAGTGTTCGGATTACTTCTGGTATCACGCGTCTGCATAAACCGTCTGTAATTGCCAAGCAACGATCGATGCTAACAGTGCAACGATCGATTCAACTCCAATCGCCTAGTGTCGATCGACACAAGAAGTGCAACGGTCGATGCTATGCGATTTCGAAACCTGCGACAGAGAGAAAACAGAGAAAAATAAAAAAATATCAGTAAATAAAAATAAAAATAAAAATCCTAGTAAAAACCCTAAGTTCGAAGCTATCGAAGACTCTAAGAGTCCCCGGCAACGGCGCCAAAAACTTGATAGGTCTCGAGTTTTACCCTATACTAACTGCAAGTGCACAGTATATCAATTGTAGTACTTAGGGATCGAATCCACGAGGACTCTAGGCAACGATAGGATTAAGAACTTAAAGAGATTAAAACTAGGAGAAAACAAAAAGCAAATTGTATTGAATTAATTAAAAAGCAAGCGAGAAAGTAAACAGGTAGCAGGTTGTTGTTTGTAAGCAATAAACTAAGGGCGCTAAGTCTAGGGCGTTCTCAGGAAATCAGACAAGCAGATAAATCATTCAGTCAGGATCTAATTAAACACAGTTCTAGAACTCAAAACACAGATATAGAATTAACCAAATTCCTTTGCGAGAATTCTCTAAGTCTAAGTGCAGCAATCCAAATTCCTTTGCAATTACTAACAGTTTAAACCAGCTTTGATTCCAAGTTTGATATGTTCACAATCTAATTAAACCAAATTCCTTTGCGAGTAATTAAATTGCTCAACCTAAATAGTTCAGATTCTAAACCACACTGTCGTATCGTATTTAGCAACCGAAGATCTAGATTCTAATTGATCAGGTTAGAACTAGCATTAAACACAATTTAGTTTGAAGAACATCTATTGATGTGAATCCTTAACTGAATTAATTATATCTAGCAAGTCATGAAATCCCTATGAGAAACCTAACTATGAAACTACTCAGACATAGATGATGTAAACATAATCAATGAATTAATAGAAATCATAAAAGAGATTAGAATAATAAAGGGGTTCGAAAACTTCTCCAAAACGAATGTAGTACAGGATCAGATCAGCCCCAAAAGCTCTAAAAACTCTCTGCTCCTAGTTATGATAGCGTATCTAAAACTGAAGCTAAAAACCTAATTAAATAGCTAAAACACGACTTGGGGCTTCTGTGTAAATATCTGGAACTTCTGGGCATCTTTGCAATATTAGAAATCTTCATTAAACCGCTGAGAGTCTGGCCCAACTCGCTATGCATCGATCAATGCAGGTGTGCAACGATCGACACAGTACTCTGTTTCGGACAGTGAACACAACCTCTCGGTCAAATCTCCAAAGTGCTTTAATTAGCTCCATAATCTCCACTTTTGCTCCAAACGTACGTGTACCTAATAAAACCTGAAAAGGACTCTAAAAGAACACCAAAAGACACTAAAACAGACTTATATCATGGCATAAAACCGGTAAAAACCATGATATATCAATGTTGCCTTCTGAAATCTCTACGTTCTCCCAATAGTGTTTCACCCTTTGTCCATTGACACTGCACTCATTGCTTTCGAAGTTCTATAGGACAACATCAACGTATGGTTTGGCCTCCTTCACGGTAGAGGGACCTGACAAACGAGAACGCAATTTTCCAAGAAACAATTGCAAATGAGAGTTATACAAAAGAACATGGTCTTTGGGTTCAAAGTGGCGAGGGATAATCTTCTTATCATAAAAATCATTTGTTCTCTCCTTGTACAGCTTTGAGTTCTCATACGCATGGATTCTGATCTCATCTAATTCATACAGTTGTATCAATTGCCTTTCTGCAGCAGGTTTTAGATAAAATTTCATTTCCTTGATAGCCCATGATGCCTTGTGCTCGAGATCAATTGGAAAGTGATAAGCTTTCCCGTAGAGGAGATGAAACGATGTAGTCCAAGTGGCGTCTTAAATGCAGTCATGTAGGCCCATAACACATCATCCAGCTTTGTAGACCCATCTTTCCTATTCTTTCCCACTGCCTTCTCCAGTATCTCCTTTATTTGTCTATTGGAAACCTCAACTTGTACACTTTTCTAAGGATGATATGGACTAGCCACACGATTATTAACACCATGCTTTTCAGAAGCTTCTCGAAGACCTTGTTGATTAAGTGAGAATCACCATCACTTATCACAATTCGCAACACTCTAAATATGGGGAAGATGGTAGGCAAAAACAGCTTATGAACTACTGGTGAATCATTGGTTGGACTAGCAATCACTTCAACCTACTTAGACAAATAGTCCACAGCAACCAAGATGTACTTATCTTTTATGATGAAGGGAATAGACCCAAGAAATTGATTCCCCAGCAGTCGAAAATCTCAACCTCCAAGATCAAGTGTTGTGGAATATCATGTCGTTTGCTTATCTTCCATATCCTCTGAAAGACATCACACCGTGAGATAAAAATCTGAGTATTCTTAAACATTGTAGGCAACCAAAAGTTTTCTTGAAGAACTTTGGACATTGTCTTGAAAGTGGCAAAGTGTCCAACAAACTCATACCCATGACCGTGGTACAACACATTCTGAACTTCATATTTTAAGATACAACATCTGTAGATACCATTTGAACAATGCTTGTACAAATAGGGCTCGTCCCAGTAAAACCAACTGATTTCCTAAACAAAATTCCTCTTCTCATAGCCCTTAAATTTGTCTGCCTCATCCTCAATAGTAAGGTAGTTGGCGATATCATCATACCATGGTCTATCAGAAACAAGACCAGTGGTAACAGCTGCTATGAAATCAGCAAACTGATCAACGAAAATCCATGAGTTCGTCTACAGTTAATGTCGACCGACACCGGTGGTGGTGTCAGGCGAAACTGAATCATGTCAATCTCTCAACGTGGACGTTGATCAACTTTTTCTGTGTTTTCGAGCTGGGTGTCGACCGACACCATGCATGTAGCTCGTAAAGACTACAAATTTTTAGCATACTCCGTTTGTAAACCTATCTCAATCAGATATATGTTCTCATCAGGCAGAAATCATTTATAGGGACGTCCTCATCAACTCTAACCCACGAAAGATGATCAGCTACACCATTCTCTACTCCCTTCTTGTCCCTTACTTAAATATCAAATTCCTGAAGAAGCAGAATCCATCACAGAAATCTCGGGTTAACATCTTTTTATGCATCATGTACTTGATTGAAGAGTGATCTGTATGCACAATCACCTTGGATCCAATGAGGTAGGAGAGAAACTTCTAAAAGGAAAATACCACAGCTAGCAACTCCATTTCAGTTGTTGCATAATTCCTCTGAGCATCATTAAGCGTTCTACTTGCATAGTAGATAGCATGAAGTTTCTTGTCTCTACTCTAGCCCAATATAGCTCCTACTACAAAGTCACCTTGGCATCACACAACACTTGAAAAGGAAAATCCTAGTATGGAAGTTGCACAATTGGAGCATAAATCAAATCTTGCTTGAGCTCTTGAAATGCAGAATGACACTCATTTGTGAACTCAAACGTCACATCTTTGCACAGAAGCGCAATAAGTGGTCAAGCTATCTTGTTGAAATCTATTATAAATCTCCTGTAAAACCTAGCATGTCCAAGAAATTTCCTCACTACCTTGACTGAATCAGGTGCCTACTGTGTAATACCCCAATCTCGGAACTTGATAAAAATATTGTTATTAAATATAATGGTGTTTTTATCACTAATAAAATGAATTATCTTACTAAGGAATTCATTCGAATTATTTTGAAAATTCTTGTGAATTTTCATTAATAACCGGTTTTTCCGAGAAACATATAAAATGATCGGGTGAGTTGGAAAACCCTCTAAAGTGCACCAAAAATTATGGAATTTTGACCACAGTTCCATTACATTATGTAGAAGCTATGGTTAAAGGTATTTAGCAAGAATTTATCCCTAGACTAAGTTTTAACTTTTAGACCATTAAGGGTAATTAATGGCTAAAAATTCAAAATAAAATCATAGGGGCTTGGGCTTGGATCAGGGTGATTAGGCTGAGAAATGAGGTTATTGGACTTAATTCAAGCCCAGTAGTGAGCTTGGGACATGTTGTTACGGAAATTCGATCTAGTAAAAGCCGGGCTACGATCTGAAATGTCCGAACTACGAGGTGCGGGGTAAACTTAAATGAGGTCGAAACTGTTCTTTATTAATCTTAAGTCCGAAGCCGAGCGATGAACAAGATGGTACGAGGTGGGAGTCCGTCAAATGATGTGCTCCCTAAATATTGCTTAAGGTCGGAGCTTTATAGAAGTATCTCAGCACTCTCGCAAGTTACAATGTGTTTAAAATTAAGAGTGAAGGGTCCTATTTATAGCGCTTGAATGCTGACTTCCTTTTGGGCCATTGACTCCTTAGCGGGCTTGTCTTTCTTGGGCCGAGATGATCTTATTGGTTTAACAAGATTTCTAATGGGCTTATGGATGGGTGCTAAATCCATATCCAACAATTAGTCCCCCCCCCCAGTTCATCGAGCCGAGGTGTTTAGTCGAGGTCGTCGAATTTCTTTGGGCGTTTTAAGTCAGGCGGAAATCTTGTTAAATCGTTTCGCATCAATTACTGATATTCTTAATTGTTGGCTTCTTCTGCAGTTTTTTAGAAAGCGAAGGAACGCGAAACGCTCGTGGTGCGATTTTGCGTGTTTGTAAAACCATTTATTTCTTCTTATGAGGCTTCGTCTTTTCAAATCCCGTCGTCTTTCTTCAGGTGGTTATTTTCTTCTTGCGGTCTTTGCTACATATCCATTTCTTCTGGTTGTTGCGCTTTTGTTGTTTTGTCTTTGGATTCGTTATTATGCGGGTAGATTCTAGTGAGCATTCTTCTACTAGTGGCGGCGATTCTAGTTTTTTTCGAGTCGTCTGGAGATAGTCCTGTTGAATCTAGACCGATCAAAGGAGATGAAGAGTTTTGATGTCTCGGGCTGGGCGAAAACCTCGTCGATTCCGTGGCAGTCTTGTCGCAGCGGATCCTCCTAACGGCCCAACTCTTGCCGATGTAGGGGAGCGGAACCCTAGTGATAGCGATGGGCCCGGTAATCAAGGAGGCGATGTTAGGATTACTGTCTCGGGAGGTCGTCCAAAAATCAGTTCGGCTGTTCCTGATCATTTTTCTCGAGCAACTTCCTCGAAGAGAGGAAGAGGAAGATCAAGGGGAGCAATGGAGGCAAAGACTGTCGTCCCTAGGGCGATTCGCTCGTCGGTTTGTGAACAGCATTTCCTTGATGATATCTATCGGCGGTGTTCCCGTGTTTCCGGTCTCGAGTTCCGGTTGCCGTCTTTGTGTGAGCGAACGTGGGATGCTCCTCCTAGTTGGGTTTGTTTGTACGAGTATTGGTTCACTGAATGTCACTTGCTTTTTCCCCTTCCCGAAGTTCTGATTGAGTATTGCGAGGCTAGGGAAATGACCCTCTCTCAACTCTTTCCGTCTCCCGTTCGTAACGTTTTAGGTGTTTTGATCATGGCGGCTGACAGTGAGCTTGAGATGTCTCCTCGTCTTTTTGAGGAGTTGACATCGATTTTGTTAACCAAGGGACGCACGGGACCTTTTATGTGCGATTTAGGCCTGGTCGTCATTTGAAGGTTGTGCCTGATCCCCCGGATAAGACTTCCGATTGGCAGGACTGTTATTTCTTTGCGCGCGTTAACGGCGCGTTGACGTTTAACTCGAGCAGGGTTTTCAGATCGGCCTGGAACTATAACCCTGGTAGTTTTCTCTATTTTGCGCTCGTTTTTCGATATTGTTTGCTTCATGGTTTTTTCCTTTCCATTGTTTTGCGGTTCGTTATACTTCAGGTCGTTGGACCGCGGGATTTTCTGGCGACTTGGACAAGTTAAGGGCTCACAGGGGGGGAGGTAGATTGGCATCCATCGAAGGACAAAGAGGCCAAGGCCTTGTTTGATCAGAAAGTCCGAAGTTGTTTCAAAAATATTGATTTGGGTATGTGCCCTCTTCCCCCCCCCCCTTCTTTTTGATGTAAGGGGAGGTCGTTGCTGCTGATATTGTCTATGTTGCTTCAGTGTTTTTGGAGCTGGATCCTTCTTTGGAGAGTGAACCATCATCCCCTCGGTTGTTCAGGAAGAGGCATAAGATGTCTGAGGGGCCTTTAGCGGCGGCAAATTCTCCGGTGATCGTTCTTGATGACGTCCCCGCTGCCTTTGGAGATGAGGCTATCCGGTGTCAGGAGACGTCAGGAGTGTTGAGAATCAAGTTGTCATGCCTTCTGAAGCTTCTGGTGACACGTCTCATCGGTCAGGCGTAAAGAGGCGTAGGGCGGGTTCTGAGGGTGAGCGTTCTGAGGGCCTAACTCCTTCCTCTCCTTCGTTTCGTATTGCTGGCCTGACGGATGGGTTGTGTGATGTTGATCCGAATTTGTGGTATTCGGTTTGGTTGTTCGTTCACAAAGGAAAGGCCCCTTTGGTGAGTGACAAGTTTTCATGCGCCAATCATGTTTAGAAGCTTGCGGCAGGTCCGGCCAAGGATCTTATTCCTGTCACGGCTAAGTTACCACCTTGTCATGGTGTGTGTTATTCTGAACCAGCTCAGGGATTCGTACGAGTCCGAGAGAAGATAGGCTACGTTGACGGAGGGTATCCTTAGAGATCAGGTTGATGCGTTGCGACGCTCTGCCCGTGAGCTGAAACAGGTTCGTAAGGAGCTCGACGAGGTGAAGGGGGTTTCTGCTGCTCTTTCTTTGGAGAAACAAAAGGCTGCGGATCTTGAGAGGCGGCTGACCGAACTTGAAAATGAGAAGCACGATCTTCGTGGCGAGGCTAGCTCTCTTAGGTCAGAAATTGAGCTCCTTGCTACTGAGCGCGACGGTCTCCGGGCATCCTTTGATGAGCGCCTTCGTACTGAGTGAGAGGCTTTGTATAATAGGGTTTCCGATCGTTTGGATAGGCTGAGGTCAGGGAGAGAGCAGGTAGATCATTATACTCCTAAGCTTTTGGAGTTGAACCAGGTGGCCGGTATCCTTGGTGTGTATCGTCTGCTCTCGGATAGTGGCGTGCCAATTCCCCCTGCGTTGATTGCTCACCTTGAGAAGGATAAGCCTCTCTTGGAGCAGGAAGTTAGCGATTGCGGCCCGGTTCTTTGGATCATGACGTTTTTCGTAAGTCGCCGTTGCGAGGTTCACCGAGTTGTGTTGTTGCCCCCGCAAGGTCGGTGAAGGGAGGAGGGGAAAATGTGGCGTCTTTGGTCGTGGGAGACGGGGTTGATTCTGTTATGTCCGAGCTCCCAACATAGTTTCCTTGTTGTAATCAATTAGCTTGTTATTTTTTTTTTTGGGACTGTTGTATGAACGGCGTCTGCGTTCGCAGACATTATATGTATGTTTTGTTGGAATGTCGTTCTATTCCTTTTCTCCCCCCCCCCCCTCTTTTCTTTTAGGTGTTTCAGTGGCTGGCTTCTGATCGTTGGTTCGGCCTTGCTTCGTTTTCGTCTTTGCTCGTCAGAGGATATCTCGACGTGTTTTGTTGGACGTGCCCTTTCGTTTTACGAGGCGTGGTCCACGTGTTATTATTGCCTTTTAAGGAGTTGCCTTGCGTGTTAATGGGAAAGTGGACCGCCGTTTTCGCATTGAAGACTTGCATTGGTAACCGTCAGATTGCTTTGAATGCGTATCTTGGCAACCATTGCCCTTCTTGGCTATAAACACTTATCTTTTGTCTCTGATTCTTCATAACTCATTCTTCGTTGTTTTCTTACTTATCTTTACTAAGTAGGTCTGACTTTCTTTTTTTGTTTGTCGGAGTGTTGAATCCCAGTGGATCGTGGTAGCAAGTCCGCTATGCCGATGGGTTTCCTGCATGTTCTTGTTGTTGGCCGGCTCCGGTCTCCAGAGTTTCTGTGTTTTTTATTGTCGAGCGGGCTCGTATTTTTCTGCGAAATGGGAGCTTGTCGATGTATGAGAATATTCCGATAGCCGCCCTTGTTTATCTCTTTTGCGAACTAAAGGGCGACGCACAGTTCCTCCAATTGGGTGGATCTGATGCGTCACTGATTTTAGTAACGTTCGGGGGGCTGTCCCGTCTTGAACTTGTCTCTTTTGACGTAAGCGTTTTGTCCGCTTGTTAAGTGCTTTGTGTTCTTCCCCTTTCCCTTATTATTGCTTTGACTCTCCCCTCTCTTTTTTTTTTGCAAGGCAGCGGGCGGGTGTCGGGCTGGCTCTTCTTCATCCATGTAAGGGGATAATTCCTTTGGAGGGGGCCGTCGGCATCAGAATGGCCAGAGGAACATGGGGTCGGGCTGCGGGCACCGGACGTCCTTTTTGGTGTGCTGAGGTTGGCTTGGCCGGGCTCTCTTACCCCATGATGAACCTCCCCGGTTCGGTTTCGTCGTTGTTCACTGTTGGGCCTCAGCCTTTTGAGGATAGCCGTGCCGGGAACAGACGTCGAAATTATCATTCAAGAAAGGATTTCGGCTCCTTGTTGGATGAAATCGGGCTCAGCACACGAGCTCCGATTCAGAAGAAATCGTCTTTCAAGAAATTAGATTTTCCTGTTATCATTTGTTGTTGTTGTTTTTGTTTGTTTTTGTTTTTTTTTATTATTTGTACGCCTTCTTGTAATTTTGACAAGAACGGAATAAAAGAAATAAGAGATTTTGTATTCAATCTATTATCGTCTCATTCTCTTTCCTCGTTTTTATGTTTTTGTCTGCGAGGCGTTTCTCGGCTTTGGGCGAGATCAAATTTTAGGTGCGAGTACGTGCCCGGCTTATCTTGTTTTTGATTTTCTCGGATCGAAACAATGCTCGCTTATTTATATACAGATGTTAGTGAGCGCGAGCTTTGGCTCGTCTTACCCCGTCATCTGATTAGTTATCTAGGTGCGAGTACTTGCTCGGTTTATCATGTGGAGTCCTTGAACATAGTTATGCGGAGGAGGTCTGTCTTACAAAACTTTTTCTAAAGACTCTTGCGGGTTTGGCCCTGGCTTAGATGTCGCTAAAATCGACGATGTGATGCAATGTCACTGTGCATGGGACACGTGTTTATTGGATCCATCATTTGGCCAGAATGTCGATGGTTAGGTGTTAGGGGGCGTAGTTATAAGAGTAAAAAAAAGGACTTTTTGATTTAAAATATGAAGGCGGCTGCACCCCGTATAGGTTGCCTACGTACTCTCCGAGGAGAGATCAAGCCGAGCGTAGTTCTTTCTTTTACAAACTTTGAACCGTAGCTCGATTACTTGTACTTATATATTTAGGCGAAGTTTTTAGGATTTACTTGTGAAGGTGATGCTCGCTGGGGCGATTTTTTTTAATCAAGGGACGAGTCTTGCCCGTCCTCTTCCGGATCCAAAGCGGTGATCATTTTCTCATATACGAGGCACGATGTTTGTCTTACCTTGCGTTCCACTGTGATGCAATATCTTGAGACTTTCTGGCTGCCTCGGAGCGTGAAGATCCCTCCTGGGGTAGGGAATTTTATGCATTGATGATACCTTCAGGGTACTGCCCTCATGGTGTGAATCCAAGAGGTTCCCAAGATCACGTTGTTGATTGCGGATCGGTCTATGACGACAAACTTGGTGAATAATGCGTCTGACGTGTACCGGTAACCCGGTGATGGGGTTCCCAAGATCACGTGGTTGTGTCTCCGGCGAACCCGGTGAGGGGGTTTTCCGAACGCTTCATTCTGTAGTCGTGCAGCTCCATCTCTGCAAGGTTTCTTCGAATATGAGGTCGACCAAGCTTCCTGTTTCAATCAGGACTTTGGTGACTTAGCAGTCGCCGATCTTAAGTTCGACGACGAGCGGGTCGTTATGTGGCTTTTCGAGGCCTTCTTCATCCTCTGACGTGAAGGTAATTTTGGTGCCTGGTTTCAGTTCTTCTGAGGCGTTCATGTTCCATTGCTACCGTGCGTCGGCTTTTTGACTGTAGGCTGTTATCGATCTTACTGAATCGTTACAAGCGGGAAGCCCTCCCATGATCATGTTAATCCGTTTTCTGGGTGTGGGCGCGTCCTCCTCTTCTTCATCACGGGTTCGCTTTGGTAGTTCTGCGTCGATGTCGCTCTACTCTGCTCTTTGTGTTGGATAGTTTAGTGTCTCCTGATTCAATTCTCAGATTGATTCATCCTACTAAACATGCAGATCTAGGTTCTCTTGATTAGAAACATAATAGATCTCACCTGTTACCTTGTTTTGCAGCGGAATGGGAGGTAAGGGTCAGAGATCAGCAGAACCACCAAGAGGTTGTTCCTCCAAAGGCTCACACACGCACACCGGGAAATTTGGCTGCTAGACCAAGACAGAGAGGAGGCGCAGAGAGAGAGGAGGGAGGCGCAGATGTGCTGAGAAAATTAGAGAGCTAGGTCTGATTTTATTCATTAAAATCCCTTCTAGTTCTCATGGGCTTTTGGGCCCAATTCTCAGTTCTGATTAAATCCCTTGGATTTAATCAGGCCCTTTAGTCTCTCCAAGTACAGTAAATGCCTAGCACTTTTACCGTACTTCTGCTAAACCGTTCCTTCGTATTTTCCCGTTAGCTTAGGCGTGTGACCCATATGGGATCATATAATAAAGGCAATAAGTCCAAGACTTATAGATCATGAGCGGACTCTAGCAAGCCATCATGACCCCCAGTATTATATGACTTATGTCTGATCATTGACATACTCTTACTTTCTAGAGACAGTACAGAGATTACTGGACATAATTCCAACAATCTCCCACTTGAACTGGAATCTCTGTATTCATAATCCTTTTGTCCCAATATCTCGATTAGTCATAAGGCAAGATTAGTGTCATCCTTATAAAGCCTAATCTTGTTCATCGGACTCTGATTTGATACTGACAATCCAAACGACTCGGGAAAGTCCGTTTGAGCATGGCCATGCATTTTCCAGTATTCAAATCTCCGATTGGCCTAGAGATATTCACTCCATTTATATTGGAGGGACAAATCCCGTCTTGTTCCATCACTGTAAATTGCTCATTTCATAATACGCCCAAACAGTGTCCTTATAACTATCGCTTAACGACAGTGTTAGACAATGATCAAAGTGCATTAGTTCATGTGCAGTCACATGCATGCGAACTCAGGTCTAAGGACTATACTCTATAGTCGTAGTAAGAATCTCTTATGACACAGATATAAATATCCTGAAGAGTTCTTATAATCGGGTCATGTCCGGTCGTATGTACCCTACATACACCTATGTACTGACTTTGATGCCGCGCATCTATGACACACCGAGACTTTGTCATAAGTCACATATCAATCTAGTCTCACACGGTTGTTGGTATTCCAATTTCAACAACCTTCGACTAGGGACAGGATGATATAAGCCATCTATCAAATATAGGGTTTCATGATCAAGCTAAATGACTTTGATGACTCAAGATCAAGTCACTTACTTCGATGACCTATAAAATGGTTCATATCATTTTGGAACGATTATTTCATCACAGTTAAAATAATCTTGAAATAATAATTTCATTAAACATCAAAAAAAAATGTTTTACAAGAACATATCAATAACTAAATAAAGCCCTCAAACTCCCACTCAAATTTAGATTACATTTCAATGTCTCTAATGCCTACAGCTTCAGTCAGGAACTCGAGCTTAGGTCTTGGGAGTGGCTTTGTCAATGGATCAGCGACGTTATCATCTGTCTGAACTCGGCTGATCTTGACTTCCTTTCTATTAATGATGTCACGTATCAAGTGAAATCTTCTTAGGACATGCTTGGATTTCTGGTGTGATCTTGGTTCCTTTGCCTGAGCAATAGCACCATTGTTATCACAAAACAGTGCCAGAGGCTCAGCCGCATTTGGTATCACACCTAGTTCAATAATGAACTTTCGTATCCAAACAGCTTCCTTCGCTGCTTCCGAAGCGGCGATATATTCAGCTTCTGTAGTGGAATCAGCAACGGTGTCTTGCTTGGAGCTTCTCCAACTGATTGCACCGCCATTCAGACAAAAGATATAACCGGACTGTGACCGAAAATCATCTTGGTCTGTCTGGAAACTTGCGTCCGTGAATCCACTGACTTCAAGCACATCACTTCCACCGTATACCAAGAACTTGTCCTTAGTATGTCTTAGATACTTCAGGATATTCTTGACGGCAATCCAATGGTTTTCACCTGGATTTGACTGGTATCTACTCGTCATGCTCAATGCATAAGCAACATCAGGACGAGTACAGATCATGGCATACATGACAGATCCTAATTCTGATGCATAAGGAATATTCTTCATGCGCTCAAGCTCAGCAGCCGTCGTAGGGCTCTGCTTCTTGCTTAGCGTTGTGCCATGTACCATTGGCGTGAAGCCCTTCTTGGAATCTTTCATGCTGAATCTTTGTAGGACTTTGTCAATGTATGAATCTTGACACAAGCCTATCAGCCTTTTAGATCTATCCCGGTAGATCCTTATTCCAAGAACGTATGCGGCTTCACCCATGTCTTTCATGGAAAAACAACTTCCAAGCCAGTCCTTTACCGACTTCAGCATTGGAACGTCGTTTCCGAAAAGCAGTATGTCATCGACATACAGAATAAGAAATACTATCTTGCTCCCACTAGTTTTCTTATACACGCATTATTCTTCTTCGTTTCTGATGAAGTCAAATTGCTTGATCGCTTCATCAAAACGAAGATTCCAGCTCCCCGATGCTTGCTTCAATCCATAAATGGATTTATGAAGCTTGCATACTTTCCCAGCGTTCTTTGGATCTATGTAACCGTCAGGTTGTGTCATATACACATCCTCTTCCAGAATACCATTCAGGAAGGCGGTTTTCACGTCCATCTGCCAAATTTCATAATCATGAAAAGCTGCAGTTGCTAGTAGAATCCGAATAGATTTCATCATAGCCACTGGGGAATAGGTTTCATCGTAATCCACACCGTGAACTTGTCTGAAACCTTTTGCCACCAACCTGGCTTTATAAATCTGGACATTTCCATCCACGTCAATCTTCTTCTTGAAGATCCATTTGCACTCGATGGCTTTTACACCAGCGGGTAAGTCAACCAACGAAAACACTTGGTTGACCGACATGGAGTCCATTTCGGAATCAGTGGCCTTACGCCACTTAGAGGAATCTGGGCCCATCATGGCTTGATTGAAGTTCGATGGTTCATCACCATCAATGATCAGAAGATCATGACAGTCAGTCACGAGGAATCCTTGATATCTCTCGGGTTCGTGACGGATCCTCCCGGATCTTCGAACTTCAGGTACTACAGGTTCAGGCTCTACAATTTCTTGTAGGTCCTCCTGCTGCTCTTCCTCATTAGGTTGAGCAGTATCCTGTTCATCTTGAATTTCTTCAAGCAGTACCTTACTCCCACTGTCTTTCTTAGAGAGAAACTCCCTCTCAAGAAAGTTACAATCCCGGGCAACAAAGATCTTGTTCTCGGAACATAGATAGAAGTAATAAGCCTTGGTTTCCTTCGGATAACCAATGAAATAGCATTTATCAGACTTTGGTGTAAGCTTGTCAGAGATCAATCTCTTGACATAGGCTTCACAACCCCAAATTCTAAGATAAGACAGCACTGGAGCCACTCCAGTCCATAATTCATATGGTGTCTTTGCTACTGCTTTCGATGGCGCTCTATTTAGAGTGAACACTGCTGTTAGCAGAGCATATCCCCAAAGGGATATTGGAAGGTCTGTGTGACTCATCATAGATCGAACCATATCCAATAAGGTCCGATTTCTCCTCTCAGACACACCATTCCATTGAGGTGTTCCAGGAGGAGTGAGTTGGGACACGATCCCACACTCTCTTAGATGATCACTGAATTCTTGGCTTAAGTATTCTCCTCCTCGGTCGGACCGAAGAGCCTTAATGCTTTTGCCAAGTTGGTTCTGTACTTCATTTTGGAATTCTCTGAACTTCTCAAAAGATTCAGACTTATGTTTCATTAAATAAACATATCCATACCTACTGAAATCATCAGTGAAGGTAATGAAGTACTGATAGTTTCCTCTTGCATTTGTGGACATTGGGCCACACACATCAGTGTGTATCAGGCCCAATAATTCACTGGCCCTCTCGTTAGGTTTATTAAAGGGGGCCCGTGTCATTTTGCCCATCATGCAGGATTCGCATTTCTCACATGACTCAAAGTCAAATGAGCCAAGAAGTCCATTCGAATGGAGCCTCTTGATGCGTTTCTCGCTGATGTGCCCTAAACGACAATGCCATAGAAACGTTCGGTTCTCCTCATTAGGTTTGAACCGTTTGGTATCAATGTTATAAATTGGCGCGGATTGATCAAGTATGTAAAGCCCATTCGTTAGAGGGGCACAACCATAGAACAAATTGTTGCGATTGAAGGAACATAATTTATTCTTAACTGAAAAATCATAACCTTCCAAATCCAACAAAGAAATTGAAATAATATTTCTGCTTATCGCAGGTACAAAATAACAATTATTGAGTTCTAAAACCAATCCCGAAGGTAAAGACAACAAGTATGTGCCTACAGCTAGTGCAGGAACTTTCGCTCCATTCCCAACTCGTAGCTCCACTTGTCCTTGCTTCAGCCTCCTACTGTTGCTGAGTGCCTGCATATTAGTACAAATATGAGCCCCACAACCAGTATCCATAACCCATGAGGTATTATCAGAAGTAGTTGTATTAACTTCTATAACAAAAATACCTGATGAAGAAGTCTCGAGAGTCTTCTTCTTCAATTCCTTTAGACCTTCTTGGAATTTCTTACATTCTCTCCTCCAATGCCCTGGTTCTTTACAGAACCTGCAGATGTCAGTAGGCCCAGCCTTGGATTTGGGCTTGGGCTTTGGCGTGTCCTTGTCCGAGACTTGGACAGCCTTAGCCTTTCCCTTGTCCTTGGCAGAGGATTTCTTAAAGCCCTTGCCCTTTTGCACCATAAGCACATTAGGGTCCTTGGCGGTTTTCCTCAAGTTGGGCTCTGCAGTCTTGAGCATTCCGTGAAGCTCAGGCAATGTCTTACTCAAGCCATGCATATTGAAGTTCAGGATGAACTGATCATAGCTTGCAGGTAAAGACTGCAGAACGATGTCACAGGCAAGTTCCTGGCTGATAGGGCAGTCGAGTTTCTGAAGATGATCGAGATAACCCATCATCTTCAAGACATGAGGACTCACTGCCGCATTTGCAGCCAACTTACAGTCTAAGAGGTTCTTAACTGTCTGAAACCTCTCAGTCCTTGCTTGCTCCTGAAAAAGCGATTTCAGGCTTGTCATTATCTCGATGGGCGACAACACACTCTCGAACTGCATTTGCAGCTCAGCAGTCATGGTCGCCAACATCAGGCAATAGACATCATTTTCATCTGACGAATGCTTTTCCCAAGCATTATGCAGAGTCCTGGCAGCATTGTTAGGAGGCCTCTCGGGGAGGGGATCACGAAGGACATAATCCTTCTTCTCCTGCTTGAGGACCAGCCTCAAGTTCCTTGACCACGTCAGGAAGTTCGTTCCAGTCAGCTTCTCCTTCTCGAGAACAGACCGGATTGAGAATGTGTTTTGAGTGCTTGTAGTAGTCATAGCTGAAATATAAGATAAAAAGGTTATTAGTTAATATGTTCAATATGATTAATCTTGCATTATATTCAATAACATTAGTTATCCTCAAAAGAACATAATGATTCCAAGATCCACATATAACTAAGATCAAAGTGGGCCACTGGCCATCACCCAACCTTAGCTTATATCGGTAAGCCCTATGTCGGCTAATTATATCCGTGATATAACTCTTGGTTGTGAATCTGGGCCCGAGGCCCAATCCACTCTGATGTCTCAAGGCCCGGGACTCCCGATGGCCCAGTCAAGAAAACCAGACTATACAGTCATGTAATCACTAACGTCTGGGACTCCCAATGACATTTATGAATCACAAACCGTCTTACCCACGCAAAAGTAGACACCCTCACACTGTAAGGCCATGAGTACAATTGAATGGGCTTCTACAGCTGACATAGACTGGACAAGACATCCAACGCTTGATATTATTTGAGGTTTGTAGGTTTATTAAAATTTTATCCCAAAATAGAAGATTACTATTTTGGGAAACTTTCCTTTTTGGGAAACCTACTAATTTTGGAAACTTTCTAAAATTGGAAACTTCCTAAAATTGGAAACTTTCTAAAATTGGAAACTTCCTAAAATCCAAAACATGCAAATCTAGAAACTTCTAATTTAAGAAACTTTCTAATTTCAAAATTTTTTGGAAACTTATTAATTTAAAAAAAAAAAACGATTTTATAAAAATAAATTTTAAATTAATTCTGAAGAAAAGACTCAAATAATTGGCCCAATTGTTTTAACTTCTTGGCCCGAGGCCCAAGAATTGGTTCATGTCCAAGACATAACCTAATTGCCCAATTAAATGACATAACCGGTCTGGTTCATTAAAATTGGTCTTAACCAAAATTAATTACTACGATGACCACAATTGTCAACCGGTTATTTACTAAACCGGATTTTCTCAATTTATTTGGTCCAACCAAATCAAATTAGAAAATCACTGGTTTAGGCACAAAATCCAATTTTTTCGACTTTGGATTTCTTATCCCGGTTTAACCAGAACTTAATAAATTTATTAAGTCTGTTTATTAAACCAAGACGAATTAGTTTTAATAAAATTAAACCGAACCGTTAACCAAACCGAAACATCACACGCCAAAACCCTAACCGGTCGGGACAGTCGCAGCCGTAAGCATCACGCGATGCAAGCATCACGCGATCGTACGGACGGCGTGGGACGGGACGATGTTCGGGTCGATGCTCGGCCTCGGTCACGCGGGACAGTGCTGGACGATGCACGGCTCTCGGTTACAACTGGACGGGCAGGACGCGACGCAAGCATCGATCCATACCATCGATCTGCGATCGATGTATGCGATCAGCTCGGTCACGCAACCTGCGATCGTCTCAGCCGAGCATCTCGCGGTCCATTGCAGCTGATCGGTCCGACGCATACCGATCCATGATCGGATGACGCAACGCGACTCGATCCGGACGTGTGATCCTTTGGCGATCAACACTCCGACGCATACCAATTCATATAGATTGGATCATGCGATTTCTTTTTTGTTTAGGTTTTAATTCTTTGTTTCTTAAGTGTTTTTTCTTATCAGTAGATTGATTCAAAAAACACCTCTTTAAACAATCCTAAACATGATTCTAAACAAGAAAAACCACAGAACCAATGGCTCTGATACCACTGTTGGATAGTTTAGTGTCTCCTGATTCAATTCTCAGATTGATTCATCCTACTAAACATGCAGATCTAGGTTCTCTTGATTAGAAACATAATAGATCTCACCTGTTACCTTGTTTTGCAGCGGAATGGGAGGTAAGGGTCAGAGATCAGCAGAACCACCAAGAGGTTGTTCCTCCAAAGGCTCACACACGCACACCGGGAAATTTGGCTGCTAGACCAAGACAGAGAGGAGGCGCAGAGAGAGAGGAGGGAGGCGCAGATGTGCTGAGAAAATTAGAGAGCTAGGTCTGATTTTATTCATTAAAATCCCTTCTAGTTCTCATGGGCTTTTGGGCCCAATTCTCAGTTCTGATTAAATCCCTTGGATTTAATCAGGCCCTTTAGTCTCTCCAAGTACAGTAAATGCCTAGCACTTTTACCGTACTTCTGCTAAACCGTTCCTTCGTATTTTCCCGTTAGCTTAGGCGTGTGACCCATATGGGATCATATAATAAAGGCAATAAGTCCAAGACTTATAGATCATGAGCGGACTCTAGCAAGCCATCATGACCCCCAGTATTATATGACTTATGTCTGATCATTGACATACTCTTACTTTCTAGAGACAGTACAGAGATTACTGGACATAATTCCAACACTTTGTTGGTCTGCTTGCCTCGCCTTTTCCTCTTGGACGAGTTTGAACCGTTCTCCCTCGTTTTTGGGTTGTCACGGTGTCTCTCGATTCCCGGGTGTGCTACCAGAGCTTTTCGGTTGGTTATGTTCGTCACTCCTTTTTGGTACTCGCCGAACAAGAGGCTTTGGAGATGTCGGCATTCTGCGGTGCTATGCCCGGAGCATTGGTGAAAATTGCAGAAAGCCTTTTCATGATCGTCGGTTCGCACATACTTGTTCCATGGTCGACTTTGTTGATTGTACGTCTGGCTGCGCCCTGGCTACTAGGACACCTGTTGACTTGCTTGCTGCTCCCCGACGTAGCACGTTGTGGCCTTCTTTCCTTTTTCGTCGGGGCTTTCAGACGTCGTATCTTTGCCCTTCTTAGCTGAGGCGAATTTCTTGGTGAGTAGGTCTTTCTCCTCTTCTATCTCAACGAAGACGTCCGCTCGGTGCAGGGCGTCTTCGAGGGTTTGAGGCTTGTTTATGGCCATTTCGTCGAGGTATGGCGATTCGTACCAAAGCCCATTTCGAAGTGTCGGGTGTCCCTCGTTATCTGTCGATGTGGGATCTGAATGGTTCTTTTGGTCCTTGGCTTACGGCCCAGAGGTCGGCGCTCGAGGCTCCCTCCTGGAAGAACATGGAGTAGTGCTTCCGAAAGGTGGTCATCAGCTGGTGGTAGTTGTCGATAGAGTGCGCCTCTAGGTACGAGAACCAGTTGAGGGCGGCACCGCTCAAGTTCTCGAAGAATAACTGGCAGAAACCATCGTCGCGCTCCTCAGGTTAGAATTGAGCTTGTCTCATTGCAATACTAAAGGCCGTCACGTATTGTCGTGGATCCGAGCTGCCAACGTAGGTGGGTAGTTTGATCTTCCGAGATTTCTGATCGGCGTTCCTGTTATTCTGCTCGTGAATGGTGTGTTCTGGGTCTCCTTCAGGATCCGATCTATTTCAGGGGCTGAGCTAGTCGCTTTGTGAACTTTCGACGTCATGTGATCCAACTGAATCTTGAGTGACTCGAGCTAGCTGTTTCTGCTATCTCCTGCCTCGCTTTGGATGAATCCGATCTGCGACGGTCCCGACTGGATAGGTGGTCGCCTGCTCGTTTCAGTATTTAGGGGTGGTGTTTCTCCGAACAGAACCCTTTGGAGTCGCATAATGGGGTTGTCGGTCGCTTGGGATACTTGAAGCCTGACGGTTTGTAGGTAGTTAATATGTTCCCTACACGTTTCTTGATTGCTCC
Source organism: Orychophragmus violaceus (assembly GCA_030180135.1). Taxonomy (NCBI): domain Eukaryota; kingdom Viridiplantae; phylum Streptophyta; class Magnoliopsida; order Brassicales; family Brassicaceae; genus Orychophragmus; species Orychophragmus violaceus. The sequence goes on along the minus strand of CM058234.1, from coordinate 61,837,172 downwards.
CGAGCACGTCGAAGCGAGCATTGTTATCCCTGGTCAGCTCGTCGACTTGCGCCACTAGAGTTCTTATGAGAGAGGGAACGTCATGGTCATGTCCGTCCGAACGTGCTCCGTCTTGGCGGGCGTTGGTTACCCTATCTTGGTTCGTCCGGACGCTGGTTGGTGAGATTGGTGATCGTTCTTCGTTTGATGGGCTTGGTGACTAAGAGCTCGGGGCGAGCGGCCTCCGATTTTGCTCGGGCGATTTTGGGTTGTTATTCGTCAGAAGAGGTCGTGTTATCTCGGCTTCGTCTTAGAGTGTATAAATGTTTCTCGGCTCCCCACAGACGGCGCCAATTATTGTTATGGAAATTCGATCTAGTAAAAAGCTGGGCTACGATCTGAAATGTCTGAACTACGAGGTACTGGGTAAACTTAAATGAGGTCGAAACTGTTCTTTATTAATCTTAGGGCCGAAACCGAGCGACGAACAAAATGGTATGAGGTGGGAGTCCGTAAAATGACGTGCTCCCTAAATATTGCTTGAGGTCGGAGCTTAATAGAAGTAGCTCGGTACTCTCGCAAGTTTTAATGTGTCTAAAATAAAGAGTGAAGGGTCCTATTTATAGCGCTTGAATGCTGACTTCCTTTTGGGCCATTGACTCCTTAGCGGTCCTTAGCAGGCTTGTCTTTCTTGGGCCGAGGTAATCTTATTGGTTTAACAAGATTTCTAATGGGCTTGTGGATGGGTGCTAAACCCATATCCAACAGGCCACGAAACTTTGCAAGGGAGAAGGAGATGCATTGTTTGTGTTTTTGGTACATTGAATCAAAAAAATGTGTTGGCACCAATCTAAGAGGCTTCTAGAAGAGGGCTACAGGTGTAAGGTGGGTGATGAAATGCAGTGTTCTTGGCCTGATTTTAGTGGGATGTCGTGGAGGAAGATGGGGAGAAGAGGGGAGACAAATGGAGGGTGGAGATCATCTCACTTTTACTATAAAAGAAGGCCTTCCCCTCCCTCATTCTTCACACAAAAAAATCACAAGAGTAAAGAAGAGTAAAGAAGAGAGAAAAAAGAGAGAAAAAAGGGAGGAAGAAGAAGAAGGAGGCGGGAAGGAAGAGCCCAAAGAAGGAGGGAAGAACGAGAAGCCGGAGGAGAGAGAGAAAGAGGAGGGAGAGAAAGCGACTAAGAGTTGGGATGGTGACGGAGGAGCGGGGAAACATTTCCTAATACCGGGGTCGACCGCGACAAAGTATTGATGAGTTGGGGTTAATTGTTTGACTAATGTGTTAACCCGCAAGTTTCCGACACTAAGTTATGATCCGTGGAGATGACTATACCTAGTGTCGGTTTGATTATTATCTAGTTATATTATTATGATTATATATGGTTTCTTGATTGGTTGATATTGATAGATATTGTTGTTATATTATAACACACCTTTGATTGATAAACTAAGTAATGAATAAATGCTTAAAATATGGAAAACTATTAAGTAATGTGATAACAATATAATGATTGGTTAATGAATGAATGATTGATGAGATGTTGTGTTAATGATTGTTGTGATGTGATATGTTTAACGGTTTGCTTGATGTGTTAGTGACATGGTGTTATATTGGGCATATCAACTTCCCTACCCTATGGATCCTTGGGAGCGTACCGGTCGGTTCACGTACTCTCGGGTCGTGTTACTGACAGGTGTTAACCTACTGAGTGACGCCGGTAGGTGTGTGGTCCGGATACGGGGTCGCGTCCTAGGGCCGGACTGCATGAAAGCTTTGGCTATCTAGGGGTAGCCCGAGTCCCCCCCCGTATCGATGGACGGAGAACGGTTTCTTACTTGTAGTACTCCGTGTCTATGAGTAAGAGTCGAGGGAATTACTACCGTGGGCCTATATGGTGACGGGACAAGTATTCCGAGGGAATGATGATATTGCCATGGCCCATAGGATGCATATAGTTTATTTGTTGTTATAGTGCTTCGGCTATTTATTGTTGCTTGTGTGACTTTCCGTCATTGCTTGTGTCTGGGGTAGGGTTGGGTGGACGGGAAGTTACTTTATTAGTTGGAGAATCTCAACTCACTGGGTCGATAATAGATCGCTCACCCCCTCTTCTTTCTCTTTTTCAGATAACCCATAAGAGTAGCGGATCGCAGGACGTTAAGCCAGCCGGTATAGTGTCGACTTCTCTTTAGCAACGATAATTTCAAAGTAATGCTTGTGTAAATACTTAAATAAACATTGTCCATGGACCAATTTGCATATCCACACTTTTTCGTAATATTAAGTAATTGATGTTTTATATTCGTAAAAGCATGTTGATTATATTAGATTAGTCCGGTTTAATATAACTACCAAATTTTATTAAGGTTGCAAAGCTTTAGTCAAAATTTGGGAAACGTGTAATTGAATATTCGGTTTAGTTTGATGACGTAAGTTGTTAAGCCAAGCCGATTTAGTAAAACACGGTAAAAATGTAACAGCTGTGGTCCCGACTAAGGAAAACCGGTGATCATGTTCATGTTTGATTGTTGGTCATTGGTTGACTAAGGTCAAGGCGGAACAAGGGTTACAAAAGGTGGTATCAGAGCATGGTTCTGATCGTGCTCATACAACATGTGTTTTCAGATTTATCGAGTCAAAAATTGAGTCGCGAAAGAGACATTAGGAAACTGGTCACGTCCTGTTTAGTTAGGACTTAGTCACTTACCTATTCATGATGCAGATGGAGGATAGGGCAATCAGTAGTTTCAGGCATAGTATGGATATGGGGTCGGAACGGGTTTCGGAACGCAGAGGACTGGGTTACGAGGAACCGGTCGAAAAAGCTAAGTCACCGAAAAATTCGAGCAACCAGAAAGGACAGGCAGATCAGGCGCAAGCAACTGCAGAAAAGGACATCGAAGATACTGGATCTAGCAGTGATCGTCCAAAGAAGACGCCAAGGAGCAATCAGAATGCGGCATGAGGCCAAGACGTAAACCCGGAGCCGGAGCATACCTTGAAAATGCTTCATGACGTAATGACATGAGCTATGCAATCACCACAAACAACACCTGATGTGACGACTCGTCCGCCGTTCCTATCTTTGATCTCCTCGATAAAGAAGATGGGAACTACGCACTTCTTCGGTGGAACTGACCCGTTAGTTGCAGACCGATGGATCCAGATTTGTGGAGAAGAACTTCAAGGCTACAAGATGCCTGGAGGACTACAAGCTAAGTGTAGGAGCTTTTAACCTGGACCGAGATGCAACCGATTGGTGGGAAAGCCGGGAAGCCCAAGTAGGACACATGGTAAAGACCTGGTCAGCGTTCAAGGAGGAGCTTGAGCGCAAGTACTTCACCCCAGAGTCAAGGCATCGACTACAAAGGGAGTTTGCTAATCCCGAACAAGGGAGTAAATTTGTCTGAGAGTATGAATCAGAGTTCATGCAGTTGAAGCGGTAGGTGGGCAACAATAACGGAGACGAAGAGGCAATGATCACCAAATTTTTGTTCTGCCTCCGACCCGAGTTGGAGAGCAGACTTGCGGTAGGCAATTTCGCAAGCCTCACAGACTTGGTGGAGAAAGCCGTAAGCGTAGAAATCGGGTTAGCAGAAGAACGGCAGCGTAGGGAAACTTCAACTCAAACCAAGGCGGAAGATCATCAAATCATCAGGGCCGACACTATGGACAAAACCGTCGTTTCAAAGACAAAGGCAAACAACCCAGGGATCAACCGACTCATTCAAGGGCACGTCAGTATGCTACAACTGCGGTCAGCCGAGACATATCTCCAAATATTTTCCAAGGAATGCAGCACATCACGTATCGCCCGGTCTTACCTATTTCTGATGTGGTCAGAAGGGCCATTATGCTCAATAGTGTTCGAATCCGATTGAGCTCGCCCTACGATTGAGCCCGCCCACAAGCATGAAGCCTTAGATGGTAGGGTTTATGCCTTAGAAGTAGATAATAATGAGGCCCCAGAGCCCGTTCCGGATCCTATCACAGGTATGCATGTGCCTGAACCGTAATCCTTGTGTTTTTGTGATATCTACTAAGTTGTTTAAAAATAAATATCTTAATAAATAAATAAAGTACCCTATTTTAAGTTAAATATAAATGTGGCAGGAACCGTACATGTCGCGGGTCATCCCACACATGTATTATTCGATTCGGGAGCCACCCATAGTTTTGTAACTCCAAAAGTAGTCGCTAAAATCTTAGGGAGTTACAAAATAGAAAAAGTTAGTGTCACAGTGTTTACCCACGGAAAACAGACCCTCCAAATAGATAGGTATATTCGGAACGTACCGCTAGTCATCGAGGCGAAAAAAAGTTCTTGGCAAATCTGCTAGTCACTCCTTTGACGCGATACAAAGCCATTCACGAAATGGACTGGTTGTCTGGCTATCAGGCCCATTTATATTGGGGTCGAGGGAGGACTACATTTCGTGGAAACGTAATGGAGAAGGTAGTCTACTACGGGATTAACCCTAGTAAATCAGTATCTATTGTGGCGGCTTTTCGAGTTCAAGACTTGATCAAGAATGGAGAAGCGTTTTTGGTGACCATCACTGCTGGCGAAGGAACCAACGACGGAGACTTCAAGATCGAGGACATTGCGGTGGTCCAGGATTTCAAGGACGTATTCACGGTGCTAAAGGAATTACCTCCACCTCAGAGTAATCCTTTCACCATTATTTGGAACCAGAAGCGAAGCCTATTGCAAAGGCTCCTTACCGCATGGCACCAGCAGAGTTGGCAGAACTCAAGAAATAGCTTAAAGATTTGATCGGGAAAGGCTTTATTCGACCATGCTCGCCACCATGGGGAGCTCCAGTACTATTCGTAAAGAAAAAGGACGGGAGTATGAGATTGTGCATCGACTATCGCGGCATCAACAGCATCAACATCAAGGATAAATATCTGCTGCCTCGAATCGATGAACTTTTGGATCAGCTTAAGGGAGCAAGCTGGTTTTCAAAAATAAATTTGACATCTGGATATCACCAAATTCCTATCGCTGAGGAGGATATCATGACGACAGCGTTTCGAACTAGATAGGGGCAGTTTGAGTTCGTAGTAATGCCTTTTGGGCTTACCAACGCACCAGCAGCTTTTATGCGGTTAATGAATGAAGTTTTCCATGACTATCTCGATAAATTTGTTATCATAGTTATCAATGATATTCTGTTTTACTCAATGACCGAGGAAGAGCACAGATCGCATTTAGCGTTAGTTCTCGAGAGATTGCGGAAGCTGAAACTGTTTTCTAAGTTTAGCAAATGCTCGTTTAGGCAGAGGGAAATTGGATTTCTGGGTCATCGCATTTCCGAGAAAGGAGTATCAGCCGATCCCGAAAAAGTTAAAGCTATCCAAGAGTGGCCTCGGCATATCCCTGTGACGGAAGTTCGGAGTTTTCTTGGCTTGGAGGGTATTATCGAAAGTTCGTTCGTGGGTTTTCATCAATCTCAAAGCCTTTAACGAAACTAATAGGGAAAGGAGTTCCTTTTATTTGGAGTAAGGACGCAGAAGACGCTTTTGCTAAGTTAAAGACTTCCTTGACTTCAGCATCAGTTTTGGCGTTACCCGGATCCGGAAAACCCTATATAGTATATACCCGATGCGTCGCGAGGTTGTTTGGGGTGTGTCTTAATGCAAGAAGAAAAATTCATCGCTTACGCCTCTCGTCAGTTAAGGAAGCACGAAGATAAATATCAAACAAACGACTTGGAAATGGCGGCAGTTGTGTTCGCGTTGCAGATTTGGAGATCCAACCTTTATGGTGAAAGCATAGAAGTATTTACGGACCATCAAAGTCTTAAATACTGGGGTCAACCGCGATAAAGTATTGGTGAGTTGGGGTTAATTGTTTGACTAATGTGTTATCCCGCAGGTTTCCAACAATAAGTTATGATCCATGGAGATGACTATGATTAGTGTCGGTTTGATTATTATCTAGTTATATTATTATGATAATATATGGTTGCTTGATTGGTTGATATTGATAGAGATTGTTGTTATGTTACAACACACCTTTGAGTGATAAACCAAGTAATGAATAGATGATAAAAAATACGGAAAACTTTTAAGTAATGTGATAACAATATAATAATTGGTTAATGAATAATTGATAGATGAGATGATGTGTTCATGATTGTTGTGATTGATATGTTTAACGGTTTTCTTGATGTGTTAATGACATGGTGTTATAGTGGGCATATCGACTTTCCTACCCGATGGATCCTCGGGAGTGTACCGGTCGTATCACGTACTCTCGGGTCGTGTTACTGACAGGTGTTAACCTACTGAGTGACGCCGGTAGGTGTGTGGTCCGGAGAATATGGGGTCGCGTCCTAGCGCCGGACTGCATGAAATCTTTGGCTATCTAGGGGTTGCCCGAGTTGCCATGTATCGATGGACGGAGAACGGTGTCTTACTTGTAGTACTCCGTGTCTATGATTAAGAGTCGATGGGATTACCTATATGGTGACGGGACAAGTATTCCAAGGGAATGACGATATTTCCAGGTCCCATAGGATGCATATAGTTTATTTGTTGTTTTAGTGCTTCGGCTATTTATTATTGCTTGTGTAACTTTCCGTCATTGCTTGTGTCTGGGGTTGGGTTGGGTGGACGGCAAGTTATTATATTAGTTGGGGAATCTCAACTCACTGGATCGATAATAGATCGCTCGCCACTATCCTTTCTCTTTTTCAGATAACCCATAGGAGTAGCGGATCGCAGGATGTTAGGCCAGCCGGTATAGTGTCAGCGTCCTTTCGCAACGATAATTTCAATGTAATGCTTGTATAAATACTTAAATAAACATTGTCCATGAACCTATTTGCATTTCTGCACTTTTTCGTAATATTAAATAAATGATGTTTTATATTCGTAAAAGCATGTTGATTATATTAGATTAGTCCGGTCTAATATAACTACCAAATTTTACTAAGGTTGCAAAGCTTTAGTCAAAATTTGAGAAACGTGTAATGGAATCTGAAAGAAGCTATAATACCCATCGAGGAAGCAGTAGTATGGGTGGTTCAGTAACCTCTTCAGCATCTGATCAATGAAGGACGGACTAAAATGATATTTCCTGGTAGCAGCATTCAACTTCATGTATTCAATGCACATCTTGTGTCCAGTGATCGTCTATGTAAGAATCAGCTCGTCCCTTTCGTTCTTCACCACTGTGAACGTTCCTTTCTTTGGAATCATATGAACCGGACTAATCCAATCAATGTCTGAAACCGAATAGATAATCCAGCCTTCAGAAGCTTCATGATCTCCTTCTCAACGACCTTCTTCTGGTTCAGATTCAAACGCCTCTGCTTTTCAATTGATAATATACTCTCATCCTCAAGATGGATCCTATGCATGCACATTTTCGGAGAGATATATGAAATGTCATCAAGAGAATAGCCAAGAGTGGTATGCCCAAGAATTGTCTGCCCAAGATAAGAGGATCCTTAGGCTTATCTTTGTACTGTAGAACCACAAAAAATTTGGGGATCATATAGTTGCCAATTTCTACTAGCACATTTTCCAGTAAGCCCTCTGGAATCCTGATGAGCGATCATCTAGAATCAGAGATATCCTAGTAGGTGTAAAGACAGTCATCCCCATCTTCAAAGGAACTGAGTACGGCATCAGATTGACACTTGATCCGAGATCACACAACGATTTCTCGAACCTATCTATGTACCTAGATAAGTCCAAGAAAAAGTTTCATATGTCATTTAGTTTCTATAGAATTATGTTTTGGATGACAGCCCTACAGATTTCACTGATCATATCACTTTTTACTCATCACCTATATTAGTAGTCAGCATTTTCTTGAAGCATCTCTTGACAACCGGAACAATCTTAATAGCATCCATCAAAGGCATTTGAAGAGTAAGCTTGCTCAATAAACTCTTGTACTTAGCCCTCATACAGCTCGAATTTAGACTTCATGGGGTTTCTCGGGAAATGTACCTTGGTTTTGTAAGCTTTCCATCAACATTCGTCTGATATTTCAGAGCAACAAGCATTATACGTTCATGGTGTTGATAGACAACAAAGTGGTATCGGTTGACACTAACTTGTGGAGACGAGTTCTCGATAGATTTTCCCTTAGTGTCAGGCTTAGGATCGACCTTCGTCGATTTATGTATGTCATGAGAACTAGAAATCCCTTCTGCAGATGGGTGTCGGGCGACAACAGCTTTGCTCGACACCTCTTTTCCTCATGTGTCAACCTCAATCAACTTATGTTCGTGCTCGAAAATCAAAGAATCTCTATTCACAACGGGTGTCGTACGACATTCAGTGGGAGTGTTGACCGACACTGGTCTTTCGACATCAAAGTCATCTTCTTCAAATTATTCTAACTCCACGAGTTCTGCATCACTTAACTTCTTTTTCGGAATAGGTTGCAGCTTTGTTCCACTTCTCAGCATAATGGTATTACACTGATTTTTGGGATTAGCATCAGTACTTCCAGGAAGGAATCCATCTTGCCTTTTGACATTTTTCCAGCAGTCTAGCAACTTGAGTATCCAATTGCTTTACATGTGTTCTCAATGGCTCAAATTTCCCATTCATATTTGCATACATGGCATCGATATTATTGTTGAAGTCCACAGTAGTCTTCTGTTGTCCCTCAAGAACCTGATATATCATAGCTTCCAGTATACTCTCATGAGTTGGTGCAGGAGGTTCTTGGTAAGAAGAATCTCCATAAGTCCTTGTGATAGTACTATTCTGCTGGAAGGGTTTCTGAAACGCAAGTTTCTGAATGTAGCCAAAAGAGTTTTGATTGCCTCTGAAAACACTTTTCTGACCATTACCATTTTAGTTCATGTTTCCCTGTTGATTCTCATATCTCTAACCCTAAAAACCAGCTCCTCCGATGTAGTTAACATCTTCTTCTTAACACTCATCAACTAGCTCATAAGCCCGACCTCTACAGCAAACTGAACCTGCTTCTTATTTACTAGAAGATTATGTAGAGAATCTAACTTATTCTTCATCTCAGCAAACTGAATTCCATCCATATTTCATGCCATATGTTGCCTTTCAAAGTCAGGATTATTGGTGTTATTTCTAGACGCCAAGTTCTCAATCAGCTCATTTGTGTTTAGGAGACCTCATTTTGAAGTTTCAATTACTAACAGCATCCAAGGCCATCTGATACCTCCAATCCACACCTATAAAGAATATGGCCAGTAGCTGAACTTGTGAGAAATCATGGTGTGGACAGTCACGTTGGTATGCTCTGAAGTGCACCCAAGCAGCCTTAAAGGCTTCTGTAGGAGCTTGTTTGACTGAGTAATCAAGTTCCTTAGAGCATCAGATCGTGCATCATCATATAAGTTCCTCAGAAAGGCCCTCTTAGTATTAAATCAGTTGGTAAGAGAACCTGTTGGCAACTTCTGTAACCAATAAGTTGTATCCCCACCAAGAGAGTGTGGGAAGGGCTTACAGAAAAGAAAGTCATAGCTGACTCCATCGTGCTTTAAGCTAGTCACCATATCCTTGAACCTCTCAATGTGGTCCATGGAATGCTCATGAGAAAGAAGATGGAACTAATGATGTCCAACAAGAGTGTAGTAGCTCGTTTTTAGCTTAAAGTCATTTCTATGGATCAGAGGAAGTCTGATCGCAGACCTGTTTGCATAGAACTCACCAGGCCTATTGTAGTCTCTAAGAGTCCTTTCTGTTGCGCAACAGCAGCGTCACCACTCCCTGTTGATTAAGCTATGTGCCCGCAATGGCTTTTATGACAAGAAAAGGGATGATGTTTTCTACAGCATAACAGTGGTTGAACTCAGTGTCGTGCGACATTGGGGTGTTGGGCGACACATGTGGTGTCGGGTGACACTTTCAATGTCGGTCGACGCTGTACGATTTTGGTCGAAGTAACCTGCAAAAAAAAAAGACAAGCAAGGAAGAAAGATGTAAGTAACAAAAAAAAATCTTAGTAGAAATTTATAACCGAAATATTTGATAAAAACAGAGTCCCGGAGCAACGGCGCCAAAAACTTGATTGGTCAAAATTTATTCTCTAATTTCTCAACTACAATTGTACAATATTTTGTCGTAACACTTAGGTTATCGAACAAGAACCTCCGATTATCAATAGACTTGTAGTTTCAATCAAAACTAAGCAGTACAAATGGTGAAAAGCAGTAAACAGTGCAATAAACATAAAGTGTAGATTCGATATGAGAAAGCGTCAGACTTAGTGAAGTTCTCAAGAAATCAAACAAAACAGGACATTGGTTAATCATAATTCAGATTTATGCACATGTAACATGAATTAGAAACGCAAGCGTAAGATAATTCAACTCTCGCTGCAATTTATTTTATATGCCTTGCAACCTAAAGACTCAAATCTCTTTGAAATCCTAGAGTTCTAAACATGCAATAAATTCAAGTTCGTTCGTTCACAATTTCCCTAAACCAATTCTCTTTGCGATTAATTAAATTTTCACTCTAATTTCTTTTTAGATTATTAACCACACTCTCGTCCTAATCATTAAACTTAAGATCTAAGTTCTAGGTGATCAATCCAGAATTTAGCTTTAAGAACAACTTTGGGATGAACTTCTAGATGGTGAATCCTAATTAACCAGATAACCTAGCAGAGTATGAAATCCCTAACGAGAATCCATATATCTAATAAGGTAAATTACTCAGACATAATTATGAATAAATAACACATGATGATTAGAAAACTTGTAAGACTGAATAGATAAATAAAGGGGTTCGAAATCTTCTTTCAAATGTTACAGAGTAGCAGAACAGCCACAACCTCTAAAAATCTCTCAATCTCCAAACGTGAGAACAAAATATGATCATAAAACTCTTCTAAAACCTAATTAATAGTCTAAACACATTCATGGAATTAATTACAAATAGTGAAACATATGTGCTCTTTTGCAAATTTTCAAAAGATCTCTTAAACTAGCGTGGAAAGTCTGTCTTCGGGGTCGGTGTTGACCGACACCTAGGTGGTGTTGGGCAATCCTATGTCTTCTTACGGCTACGACTTTGAATTCTTGCAACTTACTCCAGAAAAGCTTCAAAACTCCCAATTAAGCTTCAATCATGTGATAATCTGTAAAAGACTTGATAGACTCGAAAAACCAGGTAAAATACTATGTATACACACACATATCATGATTAAAACCCAGAAAACCATGATATATCAGCACCGTCATGAGTTGGAGTACGATGGGGAATCTAAGGGATTTTTGAAGCTATGTCCTTACCGTCAACAGTCAATGGTCTAGGAAGTTTGTCAGAAGTCATGGAAACTCGTTACATTGTGGATGGCTATCTGGAGGTTTTGATATGTTGGTCCGGATTGCCTAACCATGAGTCGATTGGTTGTTGGCTTGGAATTCGCAAGACAATATCTAGATATTCAGCTTAAGGACAATTTGCATCTTGTTTGGGTGGAGTATTGATACGATGCAGCTGATTTATTTTAAAAAGAAGAAGTGCAGAGATGAAGACTCAGATTTTCAACGGGAGAATCCCACAAAAAACCTTCAAAGTGGCAACCACTTCCACTTTAAACCTCCACACTAGAACATTTCCATAACAAATACTCAATGTGGCATCATGCACATTCTAAACCTCTACTGTGGTATTTGTATTCGCGATCGATTACACCGTAATGGAGACGAAAACTCCGTTAAAGGAACAACAACTCTGTTTTATAAAACGCACACTCGATAGTTTTTACAAGTTTTTGAATTAAAACGTGATGAAACATTAAAATTAAAATATAACAAAATTAGAAAATTAAAATAATGAAAGATAGCCATCGACTTCTTCCCCAAATCGATTTCACTTAGGGTTTTTACAGAGAGAGAAACGATTGCTAGAACTGAAGCTCTATTGTCTGTGAAGAACAAAATTTAAGGTGAGTTCATGTACTTCTTTTGCCCGAAATCTGATATTGTCTGGGTTTGTATGATGTTCAATAGGTTAATCTCAGATTCGTATTGCGTAGATGGCTAGTAGCACAAGTTCATTGAGCATTGACCATACAAGGGATTTGGTGGTTGTTTGTAACTGTAACTCCCCAACAAATATAACTCGGGCCTGGACTGTGAAAAATTCTGGTCGGAGGTTCTACTCATGTCGAGGTCATAAATCAGGTAATGGTTACGAAAATTGCGACTTTTGCATGGTTTGATATAGAAAAACCACAAGGGTGGCAACACGAATCCTTGCTGGAGGCCAGAGATGTTATGAATCGTCAAAGGGAGGAGATTAAAAACCTGAAAGTCAAAATCGATTCACTTGAATCCGAGAGTGGAAGAGTGAAGATTATTCAGTCTCGTGATGTGGTAGAAGAAGTGAAGCAAATCTGCGAGGGCTGTAAGATCATGAAGCGTGAAGTTCTGGTTATAAATGAGAGGAGTACGGTGTATCGCAATGTGTTAATCAGTTCTTCCGTTGGTTTCACAATCGCAATTGGTGTCATGTTGGTGTTCTGGAAGCAATAGTAGAACAGTTTATGTGTTTGAGTTTGATATCATTGACTCTTTTTCCAGTTTGATGTTTATGACATTTTGTTCATGTTAAGGGTGTTTGATCGTTTGTTTGTTATATCTGGTTTTCACTAAACTCCCCTATCTTACTCGCATTAAATGTAACACAAACAACAAGTTATAAATTTCAAGACAAAAGTCTGATAACATGCAACACCAAAGAACAAGTTCACAAAAACATCCATCAAACTACATGTTCCCACAACATCCAAAGAAAAAAGATAGTCTTAGACAATTTCACAGAACATCATTAAGCATCATTAAGCTTGAAACATAAGTTATGGCTGCTGCTTCGGATGATACGCTTTGTCTTCGAAAGCCTGAGAAGGTCGACCTGTGTAAGGACTCGTAAACATGCCTACTCCTCTTGGAGTGTTTTCCGTTGTTGTTGTCTTCAATTGTCTTGCACGTTTCCTTGGCTTAGGCTTGTTTCTGGAAATTGACGGCTCAAGTGCACTAGACAAAATAGGAAATTTGGTAGTTGTATCATTGATCACCAATGGTTGAGAGCCACCAATTTGAAGCTCTGCTACTCGCTTCTTCGGATTTGGTTTTGGAGCAGCTTTAGGCTTCTTCGGATTTGATTTTGGAGTAGCTTTAGGCTTATTTGAATTCGGTGGTAACTGTGAACATTACCACATTAACACAAGCACATAATTGAATCGTATGATATAGAATCAGTACCTGAGGATCAGATTTACGAGGTCTTCCTTGTTTGTTTTTTTGGCCCCTCCACAACAACAAGTTTGTTTTTACAACTGCTTTTGATGTGTCCTTCTTGGCCACATTGGCTGCAATGAAATATTCTACCATGCCTTGTCACCTTGCCTGGATTTTGGAGACCTCAAAAAGCTCTTTCCTTTTGTCTCATGTTTTAGGTATCCCTCTTGGCTTGCGAATGTTAGGAATTGCGATTGGCGGCTTCTCAGTTTGAGTCCACATCTTCTCCCCATTCACAGGTTTGACGTTTAGCTCATATGTCTGCTTTAACAATTATGCTCGATAGTAATATGCGACATACTTCTCAGGATCTTGGTCATTATCATCGAACATGCACACAACGTGTCTACATGGATTTCCTATCAATCACCCAAATACCAAACATTAGTAGAAAGAACACTGAATGCTATTACAAATTTTGAACATTTAGCTCACCTGTAAGGTCCCATTTTCTACAGGAACATTGGTGTGCTGCTAAGTCCACCGTGTATCCGACTGTTTCAAACTCTGTTACTTCATACAGGTTGATGCTGCTGTGGATTGTTCTGCAATACTTCTTCGCAACCCTAGCTTTCTCCAAAATGCCCATTGTGATTGGAGTGAGGTAAGAAGTAATCTTATTTGCTTTAAACCATCTTCTTGATATCCTTCTCATAGCATGTCTTCTAATATCCTCCAGCATTGTAATGACAGGATTTGTGCGCGCCATTTTAATGGTCCTGTTGAATGCTTCAGATAGGTTGTTGTGAACATCTGCACAATGCGACTTCAGATCAAAAAAGGCTCTACACCATCTATGTGGTTCTGTCTTCAATAGAGCCTCATAAGCAACACGGCCATAATTCTCCACAGTCTTCATCTTCTCCTTAAACTTGCCTTCGTGGTAACTGTAAGCCACTCCCCAGAAAAGATTCTTGTATTATGCCTTGGAGAAATCTTTTTTCCAGTTGGCATATATATGCCGTGCGCACATACGGTGTTCTACGAGTGGAATTTCTTGTCCCATTGCGTGAATAAAACCCTGAAAACGATGCATAAATGACTCATTCTCAACATTCAAAAATCATTTTAGAACATTTGTTCAATGTAAACACATTACCTTCTGCTTATCTGATATCACGGTGAGATCCTTGCCAACTCCTAACCCCAAATCAACCTTAAGCTTCTAAATAAATTAGCCCCAAGTATCCTTGTTCTCGCCAGTTACAACTGCCCATGTAATCGGATACATCTTATATCAGCATCTATCTCAACTGCTGCTAACAAATCACCCTTAAATCCCATTTCAAGAAACATCAATCTAATCCAACGACTGGTCTACACCATTTCTTCCAACTCTCTTTCAACTCTTGAAAACAAATGTAGAATCCTCTGAAGTGCTCCCTACCTTCGAGCTCAATAGTTGGAACCTCTGTAGAAACATCCTTATTTGACCGTTTGAGCTCAAATTCATAATCCCATAGTTTTCCGAATTGAATCGTCTGAACTTCCAGAATTGAATCCAATGCAATACGTCTGGCTTTGAAACACTTTGAGATATTCACAACAATGTCATACCTCTCCTTAATGATGTCCTTCATATCATTTGCTGGTAAGTGTATATTCCTCCTGATTTCTTCCCTGAACAAGCTTGCAATGACACCCTGCTTAAGCATAGAAACCTTGCTTGACTTCCCATGGTTGTGTTTGTAATGACACACCTTCACCATCCACTTATTCAAAGGTTTCTCTATTGAACAAAACTCTCTAAAAAGACATTTCGTCCGCTTGCAAATGGCAGCTATACGGTTGGCCTCTGATAGGCTCAGAGTTTTAATCATATTCTACTGCAAGTGCACAGTTATGCAATGTAGTACTTAGGGTAATGAATCCACAAGGACTCACTGTCACACGATAGATTATATGCCGTCAAGTTAAGCTAAATCAAATCCAAAAAAGCAGTAAATGAAAGCAAGTAAACGGGAAGGTTATTCAATAGAGAAGGGCGTCAGACTTAGGAAGTTCTCGGGAATTATGCTATGATAAACACTTAACTAACCGGATTCATATTTAAAAAAGGTCCAAGAACTAGAAACACAATGCTAAACAATCCAACTCTCGCTGAGATTATTTCTATATCTAGCAACCTAGCGATCCAAATCTCTTTGTGATCCTAGAGTTCTAAATAAGCATTAAGAACAGGTTATATCGGTTCACAATTTTACTAAACCAAATCTCTTTGTATCTAGTCAAATTGCTCACTCTAAGTTTGTTCAGATTTTAACTCACACTATTGTGCTATTGTCAATTGTCTAAGATCTAAACCCTAGGTGATCAGTCTAGAATTCAGTATTAAGCACACTTAGGTGATGAACAATAGATGGTGAATCCTAATTAATCAGTTGTCAAACAAGCATAAAACCTTTGTGAGAATTCATAAATCTAACTAGGTTAGTACTCAGACATATTAGTAATCAAACAACACATCATGAATAGAAAACCAAAAGACTGAATAGATAAAGAAAAAGGGTTAGAAATTCTTCTCTCAATGTTACAAGTAGCAAGAATCAGCCCTTCCAAATCTCTCAAGCAAGAACAAAGTTAAGAACAAGATAAAAGGTAGAATGAGTCTGAAAACCTAATTAAACTCTCTAAACACGTTTTGGGGTCAGTTTAGAATTAAGGAAAATTTCTGGGCAATTCTGCAAATCTTCAAAACTTGTCTTTAACTCTCGGATGTTGTTTTGTCACGCTCAGTGTCGACCGACATCCAAGTCAGTGTCGTTGACACTCAATCGTGGTCGAGACACCAACTTCAGCTCGTTGCACAAATCACCAGAAACGTCCTATAATCCCATCCTTTGCTCCAAACGCAAGTCTACCTGTAGAAGACTCAATAGACTCTAAAAACCAGGTTAAAGACTCAATATATACAACTATATCATGGTTGAAAACCTAGAAAAACCACGATATATCAACTCCCCCCCCCCCACTTAGCTCTTGCTTGCCCTCAAGCAAGTAAAGAACCAAAGCATAAGAAAAGAGGTTTGAAAACACAGAAACTCATTTCGTCTTAGGAACTTTCGCATTCACATTCACTTAGTACACCACTGAAAACTTTCCTACAGAACTCAAGACCACAATATACTTCCCCCACACTTAGCAACTGTCCCAAGTAAACTCCACAATCAAGTTAGGACATTCAAGTTCAGCACACTAGCCTCTGTATACAATTAGGTGCAGTCTCACAGAGGGAGTATCGAATCAAAGGATACATGGACTCAACCTATTCAGTATCTGACCACCAAACTGTCGATTTCTGGTTTCTTTCTTTTCCATTTCTCCCTTAGCACTGATTTTTCCCCACTGGGTATCATTTTATTTTATTTTTATCAGTGCTCTTCCCTTTTTATTGGGGTTTAACTTTGGAACTTTCCATGGATACACAGGAGGTAATAGGGGTCTCTACCACTCCCGTGACCACTTCGAAGCTACTAGCTTATCCTCGGTTTTTATCTCTTTTTTTTTTACTTTCAAGGGAGGGGAAAATCAGAAACCATACTTTAGAACAGGATCATAGGCTGTGCCAAACACATCAAAGGAATCCAACCCAAAGATTACCATGCCCCTAGGTGAGAAATTAAAGTCAAGATTTAAGCGTGAGACTAGTGATGGATCCTCTGAATACCTGGTTAGATATGGGTGTCCTTGGTAAGTTGATCCGTTTGGGGTTTTCTAATAGTCATAGAGGTTCTGCAAGTCTGTCCAATGGTCACTTAGTTCCTGTTCTAGCAATAAATTTCCTCGAAAAATCATAGTTTCATACAAATTTTGACTCGATAAAACAAATTTGAAAACTAGTGAAAACATGGGACTGGCTCTTAAGAAAACAAAACACAATGTCAGTAGCCACCTCCCCCACACTTAAACTGCACTGTCCCCAGTGTAATTATAGCATGAGCTCGGTATAAATCAAATCGGAAGAGAACCGAGACTTGGAACAGAAACCTTACATGTGGTCGCAGTTGGTGTCGATCGACACCTGGCTTGTGTCGAGCGACATCAAGCTTTGGTCGACATCAACTTACTCTTAATCGAGCGTGAGCGATTTCTGTCCGTGTTTCGAGTTTCGATGTCGACCGACACTGCTGCCTGCAGACATGTTCCTCATGGCTCTGACATACAAAAACCAGAAAAAATCAAAAGACACAAGGACGAAAACCAAAAAGAAAAGAAAACTAACCTACACTGGGTTGCCTCCCACTCAGCGCTCGTTTAGCGTCAGTAGCTTGACTGTATTGTGATCACGTATTGGGTGCGTTATCCAGATGGACAATGTCAGCTTCTGGAATCTCAGCTTTCGCCCAGTAGTGTTTCACCCTTTGTCCATTGACTGTGAACCCCTCGCCTTTGGAATTCATTAAGATGATAGCTCTGTGTGGTCTAGCTTCCTTGACAGTGAATGGACCTGACCAACGAGAACGCAGCTTTCCAGGAAACAATGTCAGACAAGAGTTGTAGAGAAGTACATGATCATTGGGTTCGAAGTTGCGTGAGATGATCTTCTTATCATGATATGCTTTTGTGCGCTCCTTGTACAGCCTTGAGTTCTCATAGGCATGGTGGCGAATTTCATCCAACTCATTTAGTTGTATCAAGCGCCTCTCAACTGCAGGTTTGAGATCATAGTTCATCTTTTGACAGCTCATCTAGCCTTGTGCTCTAGCTCAACTGGAAGGTGACAAGCTTTCCCATATAGTAGACGGAATGGTGTAGTCCCCAGTGGCGTCTTGAATGCAGTTATGTAAGCCCACAGCGCATCGTCCAACTTCGCAGACCAATCCTTTCTTTTCTTCCCAACTGTCTTTTCCTGAATCTCCTTGATCTGTCTGTTAGAGACTTCCACTTGTCCGCTAGTCTGAGGGTGATATGGAGTAGCCATACGATGATTAACACCATTCTTTTTAAGCAGCTTCTCGAAAACTTTGTTGATAAAGTGAGTTCCACCATCACTTATCACAATCCTAGGGACTTCAAATCTGGGGAAGATGATAGTCTTAAACAGTTTAAGAACAACCGAAGAGTCATTGGTCGGACTTGCAATCGCTTCAACCCATTTGGATACATAGTCCACAGCAACCAATATATACATGTTCCCATAGGAAGATGGAAACGGACCCATGAAATCGATGCCCCAGCAATCAAAGACTTCAACCTCAAGGATGAAGTTTTGTGGCATCTCATGTCTCTTGCTTATCTTACCCCTCCTCTGACATACATCGCACCGAGAGACAAATAACTGGGCATCATTGAACATTGTAGGCCACCAGAACCCTGCTTGAAGAACCTTAGACACTGTCTTAAATGTAGAAAAATGTCCAGCATACTCAGAACCATGGCAGTGGTACAACACATTATCTACTTCAGATTCCGCAATGCATCGTCTGTAGATACCATCAGAGCAGTGCTTGTACAAGTAGGGCTCATCCCAGTAATAGCGCCTGACTTCTCTTAGGAATTTCTTCTTAGCATAGCCTTTAAACACTTCAGGTTCATCCTCTGCAGCAAGGTAGTTGGCTATATCGGCATACCAAGGTCTAGTAGGGAGAGGATCGTGGGTCATTGAAGCTATGAATATGTCAGCTTCATCATCCGGGATTGTTGCCTCTGTCCGCAATGGATGTCGACCGACATCGGTGTTGATGTCGACCGACATCGTCCCTAATCAGCCAAGAAATGTCGAGCATGATGGATTATCGTCCGCTTTTTCGAGTCGGGTGTCGAACGACATGATCTGAGTGTCGATCGACACTGACCCTGTAATCCGTGTAGAAACCAGCGAACTCGCAGAAACATCCTGAAAACATGTCTCAATCTTGTAGATGTTCTCTTCTGGTAGAGAATCATCTATTAGAACATCCTCATCGATCCTAATACGAGACAAGTGATCAGCAACACCATTTTCTACTCCTTTCTTGTCTCTCACCTCTATGTCAAACTCTTGGAGCAGTAGAATCCATCTCAACAGCCTTGGCTTAGCATCTTTCTTCTGCATCAGATACTTAACCGCAGAATGATCAGTATGTACAACCACTTTTGATCCAATCAGGTAGGAACGAAACTTCTCAAATGCAAACACAACTGCCAACAGTTCATTCTCAGTGGTTGCATAGTTCCTTTGAGCATCATCAAGAGTTCGACTGGCATAATAGATAGCATGGAGCTTCTTATCCTTCTTTTGTTTGGATTATATGTGTGTTCATGGTTCAATTAACAGATTGCAACCTAGCACATATAACTCAGATCTAGGTTCTTGCAGAACGAATCACAAAACCAAACCTGATCATTACCTTTCAGATTGCAGCGGATTGATGGATGGTAATGATGAGATCAGCTAGAACAGATCAGATGCCTGTTCCTCCTTCAGTATCCACACTCTTACAAGCCGGGATGGTTGCTAGACCAAAGCAATGGATTGATCAGAGAGAGAAGAGAGACGGCTCAGGTTTTAGGTCGCGGACTGTTAGAGTCGAAATTATAAGACAACTCATATAAATATCGACTCTGTCATAAACCTAAACCGATGTCTCGGTTTCGCAACTGTGTCGACCGACACATACACTTGTGTCGATCGACACAAGTCATTTGTCTCGATATGGGCCCAAGTGATTAAACTAACGGCCCAACTCTCTGCACAAATACAGTAAATGCCTTGCATCTTACCGTATTCATTCCATGTTAACTTTCCCGTTAGCTATGGTGTGTGACCCTTTTGGGATCATACAATACTGGTAATAAGTCCTAAACTTATAGATCAAGAGCGGACTCTAGCAAGTCATCATGATCACCCAGTATTTATGACTTATGTCTGATCTCGACATTTATCATACTTTCTAGAGATAGTACGGTAGATTTCAGGACATTCCCAACAATCTCCCACTTGTACTGGAATCCTACAAAGGACATTCCCAACAATCTTCCGATTGTACTGGAATCCTACATTCCCTAGTCCTTTTGTCTTAATATCTCGATCTGGCATAAGGCAAGATGCGTGTCATCCTTATATAGCCAGACCATGTTTATCGGACCAGATTTGATACTGACAATGCAAACGACTTGGGCAAGTCCGTTTGGGAATGGCCATTCTCTTACCAGCTATCAAATCTCCGATTGGCCTAGAGATATTACCTCCGTTAAACGGCAGGGACAAATCCCATCTTGTTCCATCACTATGAACTACATACTTCATAATACACCCAACCAAGGTCCTTATAGCTCCCAGTTACGAAACAGCGTTAGACAATGATCAAAGCGCATTACTCCATGTGCAGCCACATGCATGCGAACTCAGGTCTAAGGACTATACTCTATAGTCGTATATGAGAACCTCTCATGACACAGATATTAATATCTTGTAGAGTTCTCATCAGCGGGCCATGTCCGGTCATATGTTCCCCTACATATACCTATGTGTCGACTTTGATGCCGCGCATCTATGATCCCTCGAAACTTGGTCATAAGTCTCAACACAATCTAGTCTCAAGTGGTTGTTGGTGTTCCAATTCAACAACCTTCGACTATGGACATTTTGATTTATGTCATTTCGTTAAATATGGGGTTTCAGGATCAAGTCAACTCATGTACTTCGATGACCCATATATAATGACATGAATCATTTTGGAACGATTATTTTATATCACAGTTAAAAATAATCCAGAAATAAAATTTCATTAACATTTAAAATGTTTACATGAACCAGTCAAAATAACTAAAACAAAAGCCCTCACAACTCCCACTCAAAAAGAGATTACAATTGAATATCTCTAATTCCTACAGCAGCAGTATGCAACTCGTGCTTAGGTCTCGGGAGTGGCTTTGTCAACGGGTCAGCCACGTTCTCATCAGTGGGAACTCTGCTGACCATCACTTCGCCTCTATTCACTATATCACGAATCAGGTGATACCTTCTCATAATGTGTTTGGATTTCTGATGATGTCTCGGTTCCTTGGCTTGAGCAATTGCACCATTGTTGTCACAATACAGTGCCAAAGGCTCAGTGGCATTAGGGAATACACCGAGTTCAATCAAGAAGTTCCTAATCCAAACTCCTTCCTTCGCAGCTTCTGAAGCAGCGATGTATTCAGCTTCAGTTGTGGAATCTGCTACGGTGCTCTGCTTGGAACTCTTCCAACTTACTGCACCGCCATTCAGACAGAAGATGTAGCCAGACTGTGACCGGAAATCATCCTTATCTGTCTGAAAACTTGCATCCGTGAATCCACTGATTTCAAGCACTTCACTTCCTCCGTAAACCAAGAACTTATCCTTAGTATTCCTCAAATACTTCAGGATATTCTTTACGGCAATCCAGTGACTCTCACCTGGATTAGACTGGTACCTACTCGTCATGCTTAGTGCATAAGCAACATCAGGACGAGTACAGATCATGGCATACATGATAGATCCTATAGCCGAAGCATAAGGAATCCTACTCATGCGCTTAAGCTCATCAGGTGTCTTAGGACACTGATCCTTGCTTAGTGAAGCACCATGTATCATTGGCGTGAACCCCTTCTTGGATTTATCCATTCCGAATCGATGCAGGACTTTATCTATATAAGCATCTTGACAAAGTCCAATCAGCTTTTTAGATCTGTCTCTAAAGATTCGGATTCCAAGAACATACGCGGCTTCACCCATGTCCTTCATGGAAAAACAACTTCCCAGCCAGTCTTTAACAGACTTCAGCATTGGAATATCATTTCCAAGAAGCAATATGTCATCGACATATAGGATAAGAAACGCCACTTTGCTCCCACTAGTTTTCTTATACACACATTGTTCCTCTTGGTTTCTGATGAAGTCAAAGTTCTTTATTGCTTCATCAAAACGAAGATTCCAACTCCTCGATGCTTGCTTCAATCCATAAATGGATTTGTGAAGCTTGCATACTTTCCCAGCATTCTTAGGATCAATGTAACCGTCAGGTTGTGTCATATACACATCCTCCTCCAAGATTCCATTCAGGAAGGCGGTTTTCACATCCATCTGCCAAATCTCATAATCATAATAAGCGGCAGTTGCTAGGAGAATCCGAATTGATTTCATCATTGCCACTGGTGAATAGGTTTCATCATAGTCTATACCATGAATTTGCTTGAAACCTTTTGCCACCAACCTGGCTTTGTAAATCTGGACATTTCCATCCACGTCTATCTTCTTCTTGAAGATCCATTTACACTCGATGGCTTTTGCACCAGCAGGTAAATCAACCAGTGAAAACACTCGGTTAGCAGACATGGAGTCCATCTCGGATTATGTGGCTTCACGCCACTTTAAGGAGTCAGGGCCCATCATGGCTTCTGCAAAGTTCGAGGGTTCATCACCGTCAATGATCAAAAGATCATGGCAATTAGTCACAAGGAATCCCTGATATCTATCAGGTTCCTGACGGATCCTTCCGGATCTTCGAACTTCAGGTACTGCAGGTTCAGGTTCTATTACAACTTCATGTAATTCATCCTGCTGTTCTTCCTCATTAGGTTGAACAGATTCCTGTCCTTCTTGAATTTCATCAAGTTGTACCTTACTCCCACTATCTTTTCTAGAGAGAAACTCCCTTTCAAGAAAAGTACAATCCCGAGCAACAAAGATTTTGTTCTCGGATCGCAGATAGAAGTAATAAGCCTTGGTATCCCTAGGATAACCAATGAAGTAGCATTTGTCAGATTTTGGTGTAAGCTTGTCTGAGATTAATCTTTTGACATAGGCTTCACAACCCCAAATTCTGAGAAAAGACATTGCTGGAGCTTTTCCAGTCCATATCTCATATGGTGTCTTTGCTACTGCCTTTGATGGCACTCTGTTCAGTGTGAACGTTGCGGTGAGCAAAGCATATCCCCAAAGGGATATAGGAAGGTCTGTGTGACTCATCATGGATCGGACCATATCTAACAATGTCCGATTCCTTCTCTCAGACACACCATTCCACTGTGGTGTTCCAGGAGGTGTGAGTTGGGAGATAATCCCACACTCACTCAGATGATCACGAAATTCCTGGCTCAAGTATTCTCCTCCTCGGTCCGACCGAAGAGCTTTAATACTTTTACCAAGCTGGTTATGTACTTCATTCTGGAATTCTTTGAACTTTTCAAAGGTTTCCGACTTATGTTTCATCAAGTAGACATATCCATATCTACTGAAATCATCAGTGAATGTAATGAAGTACTGAAAGTTTCCTCTAGCACTTGTGGACATTGGGCCACACACGTCAGTATGTATCAGGCCCAATAGTTCACTGGCCCTTTCTGTGGGTTTATTGAAAGGCGCCCTTGTCATTTTGCCCATTAGGCAAGATTCGCATTGCTCACAAGACTCAAAGTCAAATGAGCCCAAGAGTCCATTTGAATGGAGCCTCTTGACGCGTTTCTCACTAATGTGCCCCAAACGACAATGCCAGAGAAACGTTTCATTTTCTTCGTTAGATTTGAACCGTTTTGTATTTATGTTATATACTGGAGCAGATTGATCCAGCATGTACAGCCCATTTATAAGAGGGGCACAGCCATAGAACATATCATTGAGATTAAAGGAACATAATTTATTCTTAATAGAAAAATCAAATCCTTGCAAATCCAACAATGAAACTGAAATGATATTTCTGCTTATAGCAGGTACAAAATAACAATTCTCAAGTTCTAAAATCAATCCAGAAGGTAAAGACAACAAATAAGTGCCAACGGCCAGTGCTGGAACCTTCGCTCCATTGCCAACCCGCAACTCTACTTTCCCTTGCTTCAACCTTCTACTGTTGCTGAGCGCCTGCATATTAGTACAAATATGAGCCCCACATCCAGTATCTAATACCCAAGTGGTATTATCAGAAGTAGTGGTATTTACTTCAATAACAAAAATACCTGAAGATTTAGTCTCGAAGGACTTCTTCTTCTTCAGACTTTCCTGGTATTTCTTACAGTCCCTGCGGTAATGCCCTGCCTCTTTGCAAAAGTGGCAGATGTCAGAAGGCCCAGCTTTGGACACGGACTTGGGCTTGGCGTTTTCATTGCCAACTACTTTGCCCTTTCCTTTGTCTGCAGCGGATTTCTTGAAACCCTTGCCCTTCTGCACCATGAGTACAGACGACTCCTTGGTTTTCTTCAGATTCGGTTCTGCAGTCTTGAGCATACCATGTAGCTCAGGCAACGTCTTTATCAACCCATGCATATTATAGTTCAAAATGAACTGGTCATATGCAGGAGTAAGAGACTGCAGAACGATATCACAAGCAAGCTCTTGGCTTATAGGACAGTCGAGCCTCGTCAAATGATCGAGATAACCCATCATTTTCAGAACATGAGGACTCACTGCTGCATCCTTAGCCATTTTACAGTCCAAGAGATTCTTAACAGTTTGGAATCTCTCTGTACGAGCCTGCTCCTGAAACAACGCTTTCAGATTTGCCATCAGCTCCATGGGACAAGTCAGGCCTTCCCACTGCATCTGCAGTTCGGGAGCCATTGTCGCCAACATCAGGCAAATCACGTCATTAGCATCTGAAGAATGCGTATCCCAAGCATTCTTCACAGCTTGTGCGGCATTATTCGCAGGTCTAGGAGAGAGAGCTCTTTCAAGGACATAAGCCTTCTTCTCCTGCCTGAGCACAAGTCTCAGGTTCCTGGACCAGTTCAGGAAGTTTGATCCGTTCAGTTTGTCCTTCTCAAGGGCAGACCGGATCGAGAAAGTGTTTTGTGTTGTTGTGCTTGACATAGCTGAAAATATGAGACAATAAAGGTTTAGTTATTAAGTTCATAAAAGAGCAATCTTAACAGCTTATAAGAAAACTCGCATTGTATTCAAAATTTCTTTGTTTTAACCTCATAAGAATACAATGATTCCGAGACCCATGTTTAGCTAAATCCAAAGTGGGCCACTGGCCGTCACCCAGAATTAGCTATACTTGGTAAGCATACACACAGCTAGTTATAACCAATAACTCTCGGTTGTGAATTGGACCCGAGGCCCAAATTCACCAGATGTCTCAAGGCCCGGGACTCCCGATGGCCCAGTCAAGGAAACCAATCTCTTACAGCCAAATAATCACTAAAATCTGGGACTCCCAATGAAATTAGTGACTATATACTACTTTACTTACGCGAAAACAGACACCTCACACTGTAAGCCATGTCTGTAATCAAATAAGCGGTAAGTAGCTGACAAGATTGGAAAGACATCCAAGCTTGATATTGTTTTTGAGGATTTTTAAGTTTTATTTCCAAAAATAGAAGATTACTATTTTGGGAAACTTTCTTATTTTAGAAACTTTCTAAATTTAGTAACTTACTAAAATTAGAAATTTCTAATTTAAATATTTCAATAAATATTTTGGGTTGGGTCACAAATTATAGGCCCAATTCTTGGCCCAAGACCATAGAATTCCAGCTGGCCCAATAATTTGACATAACCGATCCGGTTTATTAATTCTGGTCCAAGACCAAATTAACTATCAAAACCATCGGTTATTTACTAAACCAGACCAGCTCTAAATTATTTGGTCCAACCAAATCAAACTTAGACCAGCCTTCGGTTTAGGTTAAAATTCAATTTTATGAATTTCAATCCGGTTTAACCAGAAATAAAATTATTTCCAGCAAACCGCGATTTGGGTTAACCGCTTGAACCACCAATTAAATTGGATCGGTTCAGTTAAGTCCAAAACCGGGAAGAAACACCTTGTGTTTTAGCCAATTTTGACCTAACTTGCGGTTCTGGCTAAAGTAGACAATGAACCACAATCTGATTGATCGGTTCATTGTCTCGGTTTAGGGAAAGATGAACCACGAAGCTCGGCTGAACCGATTGGCTACTCGCGGATCATCTGCATCGCCTTCGTATCGATCGATATGAGTCTTTCATGTCGATCGATACTAGCGAGTATCAGCTCGGGTCAATCGGGTCATCAGGACCGCGAGATTTCAATCGGATCGATCGATATCGACCGATACCTCGCTCCCTCGTCGATCGACACGGACGACCAGATCGCACACCAATGGCTTTCAATCGGATTGATGCGATCTAATTCTTAGGTTTTCATGTTTTCTGATCAAATTTCTTAACCAAATTCGATTTTAAACAGTAAGAACAACCTAAATCAGATTCATAAAGCAAAAACCAATAACCGAGGCTCTGATACCACTGTTTGGATTATATGTGTGTTCATGGTTCAATTAACAGATTGCAACCTAGCACATATAACTCAGATCTAGGTTCTTGCAGAACGAATCACAAAACCAAACCTGATCATTACCTTTCAGATTGCAGCGGATTGATGGATGGTAATGATGAGATCAGCTAGAACAGATCAGATGCCTGTTCCTCCTTCAGTATCCACACTCTTACAAGCCGGGATGGTTGCTAGACCAAAGCAATGGATTGATCAGAGAGAGAAGAGAGACGGCTCAGGTTTTAGGTCGCGGACTGTTAGAGTCGAAATTATAAGACAACTCATATAAATATCGACTCTGTCATAAACCTAAACCGATGTCTCGGTTTCGCAACTGTGTCGACCGACACATACACTTGTGTCGATCGACACAAGTCATTTGTCTCGATATGGGCCCAAGTGATTAAACTAACGGCCCAACTCTCTGCACAAATACAGTAAATGCCTTGCATCTTACCGTATTCATTCCATGTTAACTTTCCCGTTAGCTATGGTGTGTGACCCTTTTGGGATCATACAATACTGGTAATAAGTCCTAAACTTATAGATCAAGAGCGGACTCTAGCAAGTCATCATGATCACCCAGTATTTATGACTTATGTCTGATCTCGACATTTATCATACTTTCTAGAGATAGTACGGTAGATTTCAGGACATTCCCAACAATCTCCCACTTGTACTGGAATCCTACAAAGGACATTCCCAACAATCTTCCGATTGTACTGGAATCCTACATTCCCTAGTCCTTTTGTCTTAATATCTCGATCTGGCATAAGGCAAGATGCGTGTCATCCTTATATAGCCAGACCATGTTTATCGGACCAGATTTGATACTGACAATGCAAACGACTTGGGCAAGTCCGTTTGGGAATGGCCATTCTCTTACCAGCTATCAAATCTCCGATTGGCCTAGAGATATTACCTCCGTTAAACGGCAGGGACAAATCCCATCTTGTTCCATCACTATGAACTACATACTTCATAATACACCCAACCAAGGTCCTTATAGCTCCCAGTTACGAAACAGCGTTAGACAATGATCAAAGCGCATTACTCCATGTGCAGCCACATGCATGCGAACTCAGGTCTAAGGACTATACTCTATAGTCGTATATGAGAACCTCTCATGACACAGATATTAATATCTTGTAGAGTTCTCATCAGCGGGCCATGTCCGGTCATATGTTCCCCTACATATACCTATGTGTCGACTTTGATGCCGCGCATCTATGATCCCTCGAAACTTGGTCATAAGTCTCAACACAATCTAGTCTCAAGTGGTTGTTGGTGTTCCAATTCAACAACCTTCGACTATGGACATTTTGATTTATGTCATTTCGTTAAATATGGGGTTTCAGGATCAAGTCAACTCATGTACTTCGATGACCCATATATAATGACATGAATCATTTTGGAACGATTATTTTATATCACAGTTAAAAATAATCCAGAAATAAAATTTCATTAACATTTAAAATGTTTACATGAACCAGTCAAAATAACTAAAACAAAAGCCCTCACAACTCCCACTCAAAAAGAGATTACAATTGAATATCTCTAATTCCTACAGCAGCAGTATGCAACTCGTGCTTAGGTCTCGGGAGTGGCTTTGTCAACGGGTCAGCCACGTTCTCATCAGTGGGAACTCTGCTGACCATCACTTCGCCTCTATTCACTATATCACGAATCAGGTGATACCTTCTCATAATGTGTTTGGATTTCTGATGATGTCTCGGTTCCTTGGCTTGAGCAATTGCACCATTGTTGTCACAATACAGTGCCAAAGGCTCAGTGGCATTAGGGAATACACCGAGTTCAATCAAGAAGTTCCTAATCCAAACTCCTTCCTTCGCAGCTTCTGAAGCAGCGATGTATTCAGCTTCAGTTGTGGAATCTGCTACGGTGCTCTGCTTGGAACTCTTCCAACTTACTGCACCGCCATTCAGACAGAAGATGTAGCCAGACTGTGACCGGAAATCATCCTTATCTGTCTGAAAACTTGCATCCGTGAATCCACTGATTTCAAGCACTTCACTTCCTCCGTAAACCAAGAACTTATCCTTAGTATTCCTCAAATACTTCAGGATATTCTTTACGGCAATCCAGTGACTCTCACCTGGATTAGACTGGTACCTACTCGTCATGCTTAGTGCATAAGCAACATCAGGACGAGTACAGATCATGGCATACATGATAGATCCTATAGCCGAAGCATAAGGAATCCTACTCATGCGCTTAAGCTCATCAGGTGTCTTAGGACACTGATCCTTGCTTAGTGAAGCACCATGTATCATTGGCGTGAACCCCTTCTTGGATTTATCCATTCCGAATCGATGCAGGACTTTAGAGACATTCCCAACATCTTTTGCCAACGGTAGATTTCAGGACATTCCCAACATCTTTTGCCCAAGAACAGCTCCTACTGCATAATCACTAGCATCGCACATTACCTCAAAAGGAAGACTCCAGTCCGGAGGTTGCACAATTGGAGCAGAGATCAAAGCTTGTTTCAGTTCCTTAAATGCAGCATGACATTCATCTATGAACTCAAATTTCACATCTTTGCAGGGAAGCGCAGTGAGTGGCCTAGCTATCTTGCTGAAGTCTTTAACGAATCTCCTGTAAAAACCAGCATGCCCAAGGAAGCTTCTTATTCCTTTGACTGAATCAGGCGCCTGCAGCCCTGTCATTACCTCAATCTTAGCTCTGTCTACCTCAATTCCTGCCTCAGAGACTCTATGTCCTAGCACAATACCATTCTTGACCATAAAATGACATTTCTCCCAGTTCAAAACCAGGTGCTTTTCCTCACAGCGAGCTAGCACCTTGCATTTCTTTAAGTATGTATAAAGGCTTTATGATCTAAGTGTTTGCATGACTTGTTCTAGATGCTTAACATGATCATCTAAGCAGTGGCTATAAATCAGTATGTCATCAAAATATACTACCACAAACTTGCATATAAAAGCTCTTAGAACCTGGTTCGTTAATCTCATGAATGTGTCGGGAGCATTGGTGAGTCCAAATGGCATGACAAGCCATTCATAAAGTCCTTGCTTGGTTTTGAAGGCTGTTTTCCACTCATCTCCTTCTTTCATCCTTACTTGGTGATATCCACTCTTCAAGTCTATCTTGGAGAAGATGGTTGCTCCACTTAGCTCATCAAGCATGTCATCAAGTATTGGGATAGGATGTATGTACTTGATTGTGATGTTATTGATGGCCTTGCAATCAACACACATTCTCCGTGTACCATCCTTCTTTGGGACGAGCAAAACTGGTACAACACATGGACTCAAGCTCTCCCTGATATATTCATTTGTCATAAGCTCTTGAACTTGCTTTTCCAGCTCCTTAGCTTTTTCTGGATTCACTCTATAAGCTGGTCTGTTGGGCAATGGAGCTCCTGGTACCAAATCAATTTAGTGTTTAATGCCTCTCAAAGGCGGAAGTCCAGCTGGTATGTCTTCTGGGAAAACATATTTGAATTTGTCCAATAGCTCAGACATGGCTAAGGGGTGCTCCTGCTCTTTTGGACCTGATAAATACCCTTCTCTAAAGATCATGAGTAGCACATGTTCTTTATGCTCTAAAGATTTCAGAACATTAGAAGGTGAAACAAAAAGATTGGTCTTACTTACCTTGGAACATTTTTCCATTGCTTTTTGCATTTCATACACCTCTTGTGGTTTTAATGGAGCAAGGTTGTTTTCCTTGTTCTGTTGTGTGAAGCTGTAGATGTTGGTCCTTTCATTGTGCACGGTTTGTTTATCAAATTGTCAAGTTCTCCCTAAGAGTAGATGACCTGCTTGCATTGGCACAACATCACATTTCACTTGATCATGGTACTTACCTATGTTGAATGATACCATGACTTGCTCAGCTATCCTCATCTCAGGCTCATCATTGAGCCACCTTAATATGTATGTCCTTGGATGCTTGGTCTTTTGCAGCTTCAGCTTATCTACAAGGTAAGCACTAGCAACATTTGTACAAGATCCTCCATCTATGATCAGCCTACATACCTTGGCTTCAATGGTGCATATGGAATGAAGGATGTTCTCTCTTTGGATTGTTTCTGGCTCAAACAATGCACTGATAGCTCTCCTGGTCACAAGTATCTCTCCCACGTCTGGATAATCAGTAACCTCTTCTTCTGATTCAGACGGCTCAAGCTCTGCCTCATCTTGTGACTCAATGTCTCCGTTGTCTCTTAAAACCATCACTCTCTGGTTTGGGCAGTCTCTAGCATAATGACATTTCCCTTGGAATTTTAAACATGTAATGTCTATGGACCTCTAAAGTGGAGCTTTGCTACTACTTGACTATGATTTGTTACTCTTGGGCTGCTCATAATTGGATTTCTTGGTCTTTGAATCCGCTTCTACTACCTTTCTCTTGTCTTGGTTCCTTTGAGGCTGATTCCAAGTCGGTTTGCTTCTACTGGTTGCAGCAACCTTCCTCTTGATGTGTTTCTCAGCTTAGACAGCTAAATGCAACAAGCCTTCAAGATCCTCATAAGGTTGTCTCTATACCATGCGTGCAATCCTGTCATGAAGACCATCTAGAAACTGAACCATCAAAGTCTCTTCTGAATCATTTACCTCCAGCATATGCCCTTACCGATTCCTAACATGCCTTGGGTAGATATTTCTATGGATTTTGTGTTAGGTTTACCTAAGATCAGGCACAAGGATTCTAAATTCATGGTGGTCGACCGATTATCGAAGATGGCCCATTTCATACCATGCGCCAAGACGAATGACGCGACTCAGACGGCCGACCTATTCTTCCAAGAAGTAGTGCGACTGCACGGCCTACCCCGGACCATTTTATCTGATCGAGATACAAAGTTTCTGAGCCACTTCTGGAGGACGCTCTGGAGGAAACTTGGGACTAAGCTGCTGTTCTCTACGACTTGTCATCCGCAGACGGACGGCCAGACCGAGGTCGTCAACCGCACACTATCAGCCCTCTTATGGGCCACGGTCGGTAAAAACTTAAGTAACTGGTTAGATTGTATTCCGTACGTTGAATTTGCTTATAATAATACTAACCACTCTGCTACTAAGCTTTCGCCTTTTGAGATTTTGTATGGATTTAAGCCAAAGACGCCCATAGATCTCAAGCCATTACCGCCATTGGAGTTCGCCAAACAAGATGGAGAACGCAAGGCTGAGGCCATCAAGAAGCTGCACTAGAAGGTCAAGGACAATCTAGAGAAGAAGACGGCCCAGTACAAACGACAAGCTGATAAGAAGAGGAAGGAGATCACCTTCGAGCCCGGAGATTGGGTGTGGTTCCACATGCGACCCGAGAGGTTTCCCAACCAACGGAAATCAAAGCTATCACCACGAGGAGACGGCCCGTTCAGAGTCCTGGAGAATATCAACGACAAAGCCTACAAACTCGAACTTCCAAGTGAGATGAACATTTCGTCGAGCTTCAATGTTTCTGATTTATCTTCTTTTTGTGCAGGTTATGCGGTTCTGAAGACAGATTCTTCTCAAGAGGGTGGGAATGATGAGAACATTGGTTCGACCGAACCTGACAAGACCGACCAAGATGAACCATTCCCGACCATGGTGAGCGCGCCCCGGACCCGAACCGGCCAAAAGAGACTCACAGAGAAATTCAACCGAGCCATGGAGCATCTTATCACCAGGAGCAGCATAGACGACATCACGAAGCACTTGGAACATCCCGTCTTGAACCAGCTAGCCCGAAGGATGTCCGAGACGACCGATTCCGACCACGACCATCCGTTCACCCCAGGATCGTCAGTCTGGCAATTACTTAGGATCGACGATGCATCATTGATCTTCACCATAGGAGCCGTTGATCCTTAGCCCGTGTCGTCTCTGTGGACCAAAGGTTATACTCTTTTTCCCTTGCAAGGTTTTATCCCACTGGGTTTTCCTTGTAAGGTTTTTAATGAGGTAACCCGAGGCTCGTTTCATCAGACAGAACGCACGGCCCATGAAGCCAAGATCATCCCACACGTCTAAGGGGCTTTTACTTGTCTTTATTTTATGTTTTATTTCTTGTAAGGCCTTAATGCCCGTTTTCTTTTATTTTACCTAGGTTTGCGAAAACTAAGGCTATTTAAGCCAAACTCCTTGTATTTTTTTTAATCACGTTTAATCAAAGAAAACCCAAGCTACTTGTTTTGTTCCAACGGCCGTGAGTTGTCTTGTGAGGATTCCTCTTGCAGCTAAAGACCAAATCAGTTCCTGTTACAGCTTCTCATCGATTCATCTACTAGCATCAGCAGAGAGTGACTTCATTCCAACTGCTCGTGCTCCATCGCTCTATCTTGTTCGTGGTTCAAAGGAGAGAGACTTCAGTCAAGCCTTTTCACCTCTGTCCGGTTCGTTGTGGCTTCAAATCCTTGGAGCTTACATCACACTTGATCCGATAATTCTTCTATGTAGGACTTAACCGCCAGTCGAGCTTATACACTCAGATTTACTAGCTTAAACTCGAAATCACTCAAATTAAGATCAATTCCTTAAGTTATTCCACTTATCCAGCTCAATTCATCCATCCTAACCTAATCTTTCAACCGATCCATTAATCATGATTAAGTTACTCGAACATTCAGATTCTCTTATCAAATTTCCTCATAGATTTGATTTCGATCAAACATTGATGATTCGACTATCCCAGAGTCTAAATTTGACCATTGCTTTATCAAAATAACCGATATATGGCCCAAAATTCCCCGACCCGACGACCCGATCAGTTCGCATAACACGAACATTATACATATTCCGGTGAGAAGATAATTAAAATGACGATCTGAAACCTTAGGTCCTTAGCTTAGGCTTCTTTCTACCTTCAATTTAATAGACTTAGATAAATGAATTCTGGTTTATTCAAGTATAAAGTAATTTATTAGAGCTTTCTTGATGGGTCAACTTCTCTTGTACCCTTATGGCCCAAAAACAAATCTCATTTACCCCCTTGTAATCACAATACCCCTCTTTCATTAAATGAAATGTGCTTTGACTAGTTTGTCCCTGGTTTTACTCTACCCCATTACCAAGTTTGTTGGTTTAATTTTCAAAATTGTTTTAACCGATTTTGGTTCAGTTTCTCAGTTTGTTTCAATCAAACCCAAACCTATTGTAACTTGGTTCGGTTTGGGATCCATTCAAGAACAACCGTCCGTACGATAACGGCGAGAACTAAATCACGAAATCGCCCTGAAATCGCGTATATCCAGCTCTGTCACCGGCGCCGGCGCATTCTGACCACCATTCGCTGCCTCCGTCGTGGGGCTCCGTCACCATTGGGACTACCAATTGAGTATAAATGAATTCCAGAGGTAGAATCGGTGTGTATTTTGTATAACAAGTAAAACCGGTATAAATGGTACAATTAGTACAACTAGTAAAACTAAGAATTGTTCTGTATAACCGGTATAACTGAGGACAACTTGCGTAAAACTCGATGTGTCTCTGTTTTTCGAAGTGACTTGTAATGATGCTCATCATCTTTCTTGGGTTTGTAGTGCGACGGCTTGTCTTCCTTCTTTGTCCCCTGCATTAAACGGAGCATTAAATGCAGGGGACAAAGAAGGAAGAGAAGTCGTCGCTCTACAAACCCAAGAAAGATGATGAGCATCATTACGTCTCTTCGAAAAACAGAGACTCACAACGATTGGGTCTCCGAAGCCGGTGAACCGCCACATCTCTGCGTCTTATGGACGCTACCCAAACAAATTATGGGTCTATAAATACAGATAATTTATGCGTCTCTCTCATAACCATTTTCCACACAAAAGAAGTTCTAAAAGCAGAGAGAAATTCATTTCGAAAAACAGAGAGAATTTTGAAAAACAGAGACTCACCATGGCCAACAGGAGATCGATTGTCTCTCTTCAACAATTTCCGATCGAAATCCTCTCCAAGATCTTACAGAAAGCCGAGAAAAATTCCGGCGTCGATTACTGCAACCTGAGAAAAACATGCAGAATTATGAACGAAGCCGGCAAGAGTCCTGAAGTCCTCTGTTCTCTCTCTCTCTCTCTCTCTCACCCATGGTGAAGAATCCTCTCCATGTGTATGGCACATGGATTTTCTGAACACATTCCTAGACAATGAAAACTGCGCGGCTAACTTTGTGCAAGGTATCCTCAATAGTTTTACTTTACCATTTTAATCAGTTTTATCGGGTTTACATCAATAGTTTTACTCAGTTTTACCGGTTTTACATCAGGTATCCTCTCATACTTCCAAGAGGGTAATGTGGAAAGCGGAATGTTATATTTTCACAATGCCGCCCTTGGAGAGGGCGAGGATGAGATTCTGGAAGCTGCTTACCTATGGGGTGTTCTGCGCTTCCTCCACGACGATCCTCTAGAAGGTCCATTGGAGAAAGTTATTTTCCGTGACTGGCGGGAAGATGAGGAGGATTTGGTGGCCCGTGTTTGGAAGAACTTAAGGAGGATACTGCATGGAATCAGTGTCGTGAAGAAACCGGTTTATATGCAAACATTGCGGAACAGAAGGCCCCTTGCATCTTGCCATCTTCTGGATGTGGAAATCGATTGTCCGGATTGCTTCATGTATAAACGGGGCTTGAAGTTCTTCTACATGAATCAATATGTTCCTTATCTCAATTAATTTATTTTCTCGTACTCTGTTTTTTTTTTAATTTCTCGGCTATGTAGTACTCTTTTTTGTTTTTAAATTTCTCGGCTATGTCTCCATCATTTTCCAACAAAATCGAATTCGGTAAAAGTAAAACTGTGTGCAAAACTGTGTAAAACTGTTGGTAAAACTGGTAAAACTGGTAAAACTGTGTAAAATTGTTAAAACGTTAAAATTGGTTAAACTGGTAAAACTGTGTAAAATTGGTAAAACTGTGTAAAACTGTGTAAAACGGTAAAACGCTAAAACTGTGTAAAACTGGTAAAACTGTGTAAAACTGGTAAAACTGTGTAAACTGTGTAAAACGGTAAAACTGGTAAAACTGGTAAAACTGTGTAAACTGTTGAAACAGTAAAACGGTAAAATTGTGTAAAACTGGTAAAACTGTGTAAAACTCGTAATTATAATGATTATCATTGGAGAAAATATTTAACATATAGTTATATGTTATTTGAACTTGTACGATCACTTTCATCCTAACCATGGTCAATGAGTGATATTACACAAAATTAGATTGAGAATCACTCAATCAAGTAATTCCACAAACAATGTTCATATACTTGCAAGATCTTTTTTGGAATAACGGACAAGTAAGGAGGATAAATTTACAAAAATTAAGGATTGTAACATATTAATATGCAGAAGCATTAGATTATTAGATTAATTGAGTAAAATCAACTGTAAAACTATAAAACAAAATTTAAAGTTCCAGTACAATTGATTATATTGAAAAAGAGCCAAAGTACAACTATTAAGAAATTTTGTACAGTTACAAACTCTTGTAAAACTATGTGTTTTTTCTAGAGCGAAAAATTCAGAATTGACCAAATATTTGGCGGGAAAATACAGAATTGACCAAATTTTTAAAATTAGTATTTTTCCCTTCTCATTAGCACTTTCCCCTTCTCATTAGTACTTTTAAAATTAGACTTTTAATATTTAGCTAGTTAAATATATTATATATCTTATGTCATAAATAACTAATATAGAAATAACATTTTCCCATTTTAAAGTACTACTACAATTGGACAAACCCAACATTTTCCCAACACCACCTAAATCACAATCACTTACTTTCTCCTATCTTTCTCCTCCTCCACAAATTTTTCCACCGCAGTCATTCTTTCGTCAATTCTACGAACAATCCTCAAGATTTCGGCTATATCGGTTGGGGATGAAGCAGGAGCTTGTGGTGGTGGGCCCGGGTCAATCCTCGGAGCAAGAACTAGTTCCTTCTCTTTTGTTCCTCGTGCATCAACATCTTTTTCAAACATTTCTTCAAAGAAGACCATCTTCCCACGACGAAGACGACTGGTCCACCCATCAACCACGATATCATTTTCATCACGATCGTCGTCTACTTCGAAGATTTCAGCCAGAAGATCTTTTTCTTCTTGCGTACTGATTAAGGGGATGCTATAAACGTCCTGACAAGGATTAAAACAATTGTTAATACAAACTTTAAAACAACAAATATCAACATTAATATTCAATTGATAACTGACCTGAGTTGTACCAAGTTCATCATTGATTTTTTCAATGGGAATTCCTGACATATCTCCTTTCTTGAACTTCGACTTGCACATCCTAGGGCACATCATGTCTGCTCCTGGGACTATTTCCCTAAATCTTCTCCCCAGTTGAGGAATCGCCTCAAATGGTAGTAGCTACAAAACAGTAGTAGTAGTTAGACTAAGTTGCAATTGAAGCAACATCAACAACCTCAATGTACGTACCTCCAAAGGGAGACAAAAACCCGAAATGGCCCATTGTGCGTCATTCTTCAGCTCCCCTTTGGATTGAAAATGAGCAACTGTGTGCTTTATCTCCTCTGCCATGAAGTCGTAAGAAAGTCTACCTCAAGGAAACGTCTTACAATAGTCGAGGTCGGTCACAGCTCTTTGAAATACATCCAAAACGTCTGGTGCACCTTTTCCAGTCTTCCTTTGTCTGCAAACTATACTCGACAAGAAGAACAACATGGCCATCTTCAATCTGTCGGCGTGAGCTCCCATTGCTACAAGCTTCGCCTTCACATCTTCCTGTCTTACCGGTCCCTTACCAAAATGGTGCTTGATGAAACTCAGACTGCCCCTTTCCTTGTATCCAACAGGATAATTTTGGCAGTTTAAACCACAGATCAACGCGTGTTCCCTCAGGCCATAGCGCAGAGGAACTCCATTTACAACGAACCAAAGTTCCTTTCTCTTACCATTCTTGGCTGTTCGCAACACGAGCATCCACATGCCCTGAACCTTGTGGTTATGGTCCTTCGGCATGTGGAACAGGTGCTTAAATTGAGGATGCGACACAAACCATTCCTTCTCATCATCATTTAAGGGCGGGTTCAAGCCTTCAAACGTTTTGAACACATCCTTAAGATAACATCTTGTCCCTATCTTCAATCTCGTCTGATAGGTGCTAGTAGGGAAGGCCAATCTCTCTGGCTTCAATGGCTTGCTACTCTCATCATCCTGCAAATAACATTCATTCAAATGCACAAGAGATAATTCTGACAGTACCAAACATTTTTAACCAGTTTTACCTAGTTGCCCTTAGTTACACCAGTTTTCCCGAGTTACACTAGTTTTCCAATGTTATACCAGTTTTCCCTAGTTACACCAGTTTTCCCTAGTTACACCAGTTTTCCCTAGTTATACGAGTTTTCCTTAGTTATACCAGTGTTCCGTAGTTATACTAGTTATCCATTGTCAGTTTTCCCAAAGCAGTTATCCCTATTTCTACTAGTTTTCCACTACATTACCTCCGAGTCGGTGTCAGTTTCCCATTCGGAAGAAGATTCTCCACTCCTTTCATTGGCGATAGCCTTGTCCTTGGAAAGGTTTGAGACTGCAGCCGGAGTTGGGGTCGGAGCAATGGTCATCTCCTTGTCCTTGGAGATGTTTGATACTGACGCCGGAGTTGAGTTCGGAGTTTTGACCACCGCTGCTACTCTAAATCCTTCTGCTTCAAATTCTTCTTCTTCAGAATCTTCTTCTTCAAGGGTTCCATCTTTGTCTCCGGAAGAGCTCTCTTAGTCATCATCGACATCAGCAGGAAGCGAAGGGCGAAGCGAAGCCGGTTCGACCCTCTGAACCGTAGACGCTTCTTCAGAGCCCGAATCGTCTTCTTCAGAGCCCGAATCTTCTTCTTCAGAGCCCGAATCGTCTTTGGATCTCTCTTTTTGGGTATCCCTCTCTTTTTCATCATTGGCACCAACTAGAACCACCCTCTAAGCGTCCATCTCTGGAACCGAAGAAGAAGAACCTGCCACCACCGTCGAAACCATCGTCCCCGGCGCCTGGGAAACCACCTTCTTCAACTTCTTCGAAGGCCTCGCAGTCGGGTCATCGGGATCATTCGGGTTTTCAAGTCTCTTTACCGGAGCATTGCTCTTCTTCGGTGTTTCCGCCGCCGGATTCGACTCATCCTCCTTCGTCTCCTTCCTCGAACGCCGTGTTTATTTCTCTGATTATTGAGTTTCTGTTGGATCTCCTAGGATCTAGGGTTTGATATATTGAAATTCAACCAACCTCGTTCTTACCTTGAACTGGCAGCAGAATGAAATGGTGAACGAGATCAGTGGAGCAACGCAGGTGCCTTTCCTCTACCAGATACACACGCACACAAGCTGGAAACGGGATGCTAGTGCCGGATTAATGGGACCTCAGAGTTTCTGGTGTTTCTGCTCTTTCTGTCAAGAAAAAGTGGACGGCACTGTGTTTAGGTCGAAAAACTCATGTTTTATTCGACCTAAAACATGCTTAACGGGCCAGACCAGATTAAGTCTTAATTCGGAAAGCCTTTCCGAAAACCCGAACTGTGTCGACCGACACACAAGCTGTGTCGATCGACACAACACCATTATATCGATTATAATGTGTATTCAATACACATTAATATGATCATTACCATAATGATCATTCCCATGTCGTAGCTTCCAGTTTGCTTAGGTGTGTGACCCTATAGGATCATATAATACTGGTAGTAAGTCTACAACTTACAGATTGCAAGAGGCTTCTAGCAAAACATTGCAACCGCCCTGTATTATACGAATGTCTGATCTCGACACACAACTATCATCAGGAGTGAGTACGAGTGTGATTTCAGGACACTATCCCAACAATCTCCCACTTGTACTGGAATCATCAATTCCTATAATCCTTTTTGTCTCTATATCTCGATTTGGCATAAGGCAAGATTGGTGTCATCCTTATTAAGCCAACATCGTGTTTATCGAACTCTTGATCTCATACTGAAACATTACAAACAACTGAACTACAGTTCGTTTGAGTGCGGCCACACATTCTCTCAGTATTCAATCTTCGATAGGCCCTGAGATATTTATCTCCCGTTATACAGGAGGGACAAATCCCATCTTGTTCCATCCCTGTTTCAACGCACACTTCATGATATACTTGAACAGTGCCGTTATAGTCGCCAGTTACGGGTCGACGTTTGACAAAGTCAAAGTGTACCAATTCACATGTAAGAAAGCATGATGAACTCAGGTCTAAGGACTATACTCTATAGTCATAATGAGAACCTCTTATGACACAGATATAACTATCTTGTAGACTTCTCATTAGCGGGTCATGTCCGATCATATGTTCACCAACATATATCTATGTGACTGACTGTGATAATCATATCATTGGCTCCATGAAACTTAGCCAACAATCACCTCACAATCTAGTCTCTCACGGTTGTCAGTGTCCCACTTTGACAACCTTGACCAGGGACAAAACATAATTTTATGTCATATTTAACTTACAGGGTTTCATGATCAAGTCCTCAACTTGATGACCTATAATATGTCATAAATTTATTTTGGGACCATTATTTAGATCACAATAAATAATGCTGAAATCAAATTTCATTAAAACACTTCCAAAAGAATGTTTACAAGAGCATCTTATTATAACTAAAATAAAACTAAAGCTCCCACTAGAATCAAGATTACATCTTAAGATCTCTAATGCCTACAGAAGTCGTATGACTCTCATGCTTAGGCCTTGGGAGTGACTTAGTCAGAGGATCAGCGACATTCTCGTCTGTCGGAACTCGGCTGATCTTCACATCACCTCTATTGACGATATCACGAATCAGGTGATATCTCCTCTCTACGTGTTTGGACATCTGGTGTGACCTGGGTTCTTTCGCCTGAGCAATGGCTCCATTGTTGTCACAAAACAAAGCCACTGGCTCCAAGATACTAGGAACCACACCAAGTTCAGTCATGAACTTCTTGATCCAAACAGCTTCCTTTGCCGCTTCAGAAGCAGCAACATATTCAGCTTCCGTCGTGGAATCAGC
The DNA here is from genome assembly GCA_030180135.1 of Orychophragmus violaceus. NCBI lineage: Eukaryota > Viridiplantae > Streptophyta > Magnoliopsida > Brassicales > Brassicaceae > Orychophragmus > Orychophragmus violaceus. Next base: position 61,796,752 of record CM058234.1, on the reverse strand, counting down.
TACGTTATTCTGCTTAGAGCTCTTCCAGCTCACTGCACCGCCATTTAGACAGAAGACATATCCAGACTGTGATCGGAAATCGTCTCTGTCCGTCTGAAAACTCGCATCGGTGAATCCATTCACCACAAGTTCTTCACTTCCTTCATACACCAGGAATTTATCCTTAGTATGTCTCAAATACTTGAGAATATTCTTGACAGCTGTCCAGTGAACTTCACCTGGATCAGATTGGTATCTACTCGTCATGCTTAACGCGTAAGCTACATCTGGACGAGTGCAGAGCATGGTATACATAATAGATCCTATTGCAGAAGTATAAGGAATCCTATTCATGCGTTCTCGCTCAGCATGTGTCGCCGGACACTGCTTCTTGCTGAGACTATTGCCATGAGACATCGGTATGAAGCCCTTCTTGGAATCATGCATCCTGAATTTGTGCAGTACCTTATCAATATAACTGTTCTGGCACAATCCAATCAGCCTGTTCATTCTATCTCTGTAGATTTTGATTCCAAGAATATACGCGGCTTCTCCCATGTCTTTCATGGAAAAACAACTTCCGAGCCAAGTCTTAACAGACTGAAGCAACAGAACGTCATTACCGAGGAGGAGTATGTCATCGACATACAGTACAAGAAACACAATTTTGCTCCCACTAGTCTTCTTGTAAACACATGGTTCCTCTTCGTTCTTGATGAAACCAAATTGTTTTACTGCTTCATCAAAACGAAGATTCCAACTCCGTGATGCTTGCTTCAATCCATAAATGGATTTATGAAGCTTGCATACCTTCCTAGCATTCTTAGGATCGACAAAACCTTCAGGCTGTGTCATATACACATCCTCTTCCAGAATACCATTCAGGAATGCGGTTTTGACATCCATTTGCCAAATCTCATAGTCATAATGAGCGGAAATTGCTAGAAGAATCCGAATGGATTTAAGCATAGCGACTGGGGAATAGGTTTCATCATAGTCAATACCATGAATTTGCTTGAAACCTTTAGCCACCAACCTCGCTTTGTAAATCTGTACATTGCCATCCACGTCAATCTTCTTCTTGAAGATCCATTTACAATCAATGGCTTTTGCACCATTAGGTAAATCGACCAAGGACCATACTTGGTTTTCTGACATGGATCCCATTTCGGATTTAGAGGCTCCAAGCCACTTTTCGGAGTACGGGTCCATCATTGCTTCCGCGAAGGTCGTTGGTTCGTCACTATCAATGATCATCAGATCATTTGAATTGGTCACGAGAAATCCATAGTATCTCTCGGGTTCGTGATGGATCCTTCCGGATCTGCGAACTTCAGGCTCCACAGGCGCCGGTTCCACAGAACTCTGTGGATCCAGCTGCTGCTCTTCCTCTGCAGGTTGAGCAGTCTCCTGTGCATCTTGAATTTCTTCAAGATGTACTTTACTCCCACTGTTTTTCTTAGAGAGAGACTCCCTCTCAAGAAAAGAACAGTCCCGAGCAACAAATACTTTGTTCTCAGATTGGTTGTAAAAGTAGTATGCCTTGGTTTCCCTAGGATAACCAACGAAGTAGCATTTATCTGATTTGGGTGCAAGCTTGTCAGAGATTAAACGTTTGACATAAGCCTCACAACCCCAAATCCTCAGGAAAGACAGACTAGGAATATTCCCAGTCCACAGTTCATGTGGTGTCTTTTCCACTGATTTAGATGGTACCCTATTTAGTGTAAACGCAGACGTTTCTATAGCGTATCCCCAAAAGGATAATGGAAGATTTGAATGACTCATCATAGACCGAACCATATCCAATAAGGTTCGATTCCTCCTCTCTGACACTCCATTCCATTGGGGTGTTCCAGGAGGAGTGAGTTGTGAAATAATTCCACACTCGCTTAGATAGTCGCTGAACTCTTGACTCAAGTATTCTCCTCCGCGATCCGATCGCAGAACTTTGATACTTTGCCAAGTTGGTTCTGTACTTCATTCTTGAATTCCTTGAATCTATCAAAGGATTCTGACTTGTGTCTCATCAAATAGACATAGCCATACCTACTGAAAACATCAGTGAAGGTAATGAAGTACTTGTAATTTCCTCTGGCAACAGTACTCATTGGCCCACATACATCAGTATGAACAAGGCCCAATAAATCACTGGCCCTTTCATTTGGTTTGTTGATAGGGGCTCTAGCCATTTTTCCCATCAAACAAGATTCGCATTTCTCACATGATTCAAAATCAAATGAGCCCAGAAGCCCATTTCTATGGAGCCTTTGGATGCGTTTCTCATTGATATGGCCCAAACGACAATGCCATAAGAAAGTCGGGTTTTCGTCATTGGACTTAAACCGCTTTGTATTTATGTTATAGACAGGCATTTCTTGGTTTAAAACATATAACCCATTGTTTAATGGGGCGTTACCATAATATGTACCATCACGATTAAAAGAACAAACTTTATTCTTAACAGCAAAATCAAAACCTTCCAAATCCAAAACGGAAACTGAAATTATGTTTCTGCTTATCGCAGGTACAAAGTAGCAATTATTTAAAATTAAAACCATGCCCGAAGGTAAGGACAACTCGTAGGTGCCTACGGCCAGTGCAGCAACCTTAGCTCCATTCCCGACCCGTAGCTCCACTTGTCCTTTCTTCAGCGTCCTACTGTTTCTTAGTGCCTGCACATCAGTACAAATATGAGCACCGCAGCCGGTATCCAATACCCACGAAGTAGAACTAGAAGACATAACATTAAGTTCGATAACATAAGTACCTGAGTCAGACGCATCATACGTCTTCTTCAGCTTCTTGTAATCTTCCATGAACTTCTTGCAGTCTTTCTTCCAATGCCCCAACTGCTTGCAGTAGTTGCACTTATCCTCAGGAGAAGGCCTGGATTTGGGCTTCGGCTTGGGCTTGTCCTGACTTTCAGTCTGGGCAACCTTGGCCTTTCCCTTACCCTTCTTAGGTTTCTTAAACCTTTTACCCCCTTGTACCATCAGTACACTGGGAGTTGCCTTCTTGAGATTCGGCTCTGCTGTTTTCAGTATGCCGTGCAACTCAGTCAATGTCTTAGTCATGTTTTGCATGTTGTAGTTCATGATGAACTGATCAAAACACGACGGCAAAGACTGCAGAATCATGTCAGTGGCTAGCTCCTGGCTAATGGCACAGTCCAGTTTCCCCAGGTTATCAATGTAACCCATCATTTTAAGGACATGAAGACTTACTGGACTATCCTTAGCCAGCTTGCAATCCATGAGAGATTTAACCGTCTGGTATCTCTCTGTGCGAGCTTGCTCCTGAAACAAAGCTTTCAGGCTGTTAATCATCTCAATGGGTGACATCACGTTCTCATATTTCTTCTGCAGCTCAGAGTTCATAGTCACCAGCATTAGAAAATTAACATCTTTGACATCAGCTGAATGCTTATCCCAAGCATTCTTTTCTGTCTGCGGGGCATTGGAACGTGGCCTCTCGGTGAGAACTCTTTCAAGGACATATTCCTTGTTCTCCTGCCTGAGAACTATTCTTAGGTTCCGATACCATTCCAAGAAATTAGATCCATTTAACTTGTCCTTCTCAAGGACGGATCTTAGTGAGAAAGTGTTGATGTGATTTGAGACAGACATAGCTGTAATTAAAAGAGGTAGAGTTTTAGTTATAATGCTCAAGAAATGAGAATTCTAATCTAATAAGAAAAACTCGCATTGTATTCAAAACTATGTTTCCTCAGATGAATACAATGAGCCAAGATCCTCAAATTACAAAAATTCGAGTGGGCGACTCGCCGTTACTGAAACTTCAGTTATCTAGGTAAGCAAATCATTGCTAATTGTACCCAGCACAACTCTTGGTCGTGGATAAGACAAACTATGCCTAATCCACTCTGATGTCTCTGGGCCCAGAACTTCTGACAGCCCAGTCAAATAAAACCAATCTTTTCTGTCTTGCGATCACTGACAGTTGCACTGCAAGTCTGTCAATGACCACCTGCCTTACTCATGTTGCAGTGGATACCAAGGACTCCAAGACTATCCAACAAACGACACGAGTTTTGACAGTAGACAAGATCGGGCAAGACATCATGATCACTTGATATTTAGTGAGGAAAAGAACTATTTTATCTTGATGTATATCCAATATACATCCAAGAAGTTATAAATTTATTTAAAACATTCAGTTTTATTAGTTTTAGGTTCATCTAGAACTTTTAGGATTAAATTGTTCTGGTATATGCAAATTTGTGGTCCAACCAGCATATCTACGAATGTCGTGTCGATCGACGCCAACCATTGGCATCGGTCGACGCAACCCAACTTAAACTGGTCTTTGATAACCGGTCAAACCGGATCAAATTTACTTAACCGATTCAATCCAATTAAACCGGTTCGGTTTAATGGTCCATGTCGATCGTCACACATCTCTGTGTCGATCGACATTACCAAACCAGAACCAATTGGTTAATTAAAATTAACCGAGCGAGATAACCGGTTCAATCCAATTGAACCGATCTATCTAATTGCATTGTCTGTGTCGACCGACACACCCAGTGTATCGATCGACATAGCAGGAATACGGGTACTCGATCTCAGATCGAAACCCAAAATTATTTACGGATTTTCGCTTTGTGTCGACCGACACACGCTTTGTGTCGATCGACACTTTGCGACAAACCCTAAAATTTTACGCGAGTTTTCGCTCTGTGTCGATCGACATTCTGTGACAAACCCTAAAATTTTACGCGTTATTTCGCGGCGTGTCGACCGACACACGCTTTGTGTCGATCGACACAGTGCGATTTCAACAGTTCATCGATTTTCAACATGCTCATAATCCGAGATTAACCTAAGAAAAACGATTTTAGCAGGCAATTCTTCAATTCAACAACAACAAGTTTCGAATTAATTGCATCAGATTCAATAGTCAAAACCCTAACATGCTCTGATACCACTGTTGGATCTCCTAGGATCTAGGGTTTGATATATTGAAATTCAACCAACCTCGTTCTTACCTTGAACTGGCAGCGGAATGAAATGGTGAACGAGATCAGTGGAGCAACGCAGGTGCCTTGCCTCTACCAAATACACACGCACACAAGCTGGAAACGGGATGCTAGTGCCGAATCAATGGGACCTCGGAGTTTCTGGTGTTTCTGCTCTTTCTGTCAAGAAAAAGTGGACGGCACTGTGTTTAGGTCGAAAAACTCATGTTTTATTCGACCTAAAACATGCTTAACGGGCCAGACCAGATTAAGTCTTAATTCGGAAAGCCTTTCCGAAAACCCGAACTGTGTCGACCGACACACAAGCTGTGTAGATCGACACAACACCATTATATCGATTATAATGTGTATTCAATACACATTAATATGATCATTACCATAATGATCATTCTCATGTCGTAGCTTCCAGTTTGCTTAGGTGTGTGACCCTATAGGATCATATAATACTGGTAGTAAGTCTACAACTTATAGATTGCAAGAGGCTTCTAGCAAAACATTGCAACCACCCAGTATTATACGAATGTCTGATCTCGACACACAACTATCATCAGGAGTGAGTACGAGTGTGATTTCAGGACACTATCCCAACAGTTTCTGTTACTAGATTTCCTCTCAGTTATCCCGAGTTATCCGAGAAGGAACCGTTACGGTTTGCATTTCAGATAGAAAAGGAAAATCAAAATGGTGTCGATTGAGGTTATAAAATGGTTGACCCGATTTTGGTGTTATCCGACCCGGGAAAATCGGGTCAATCCGCGGTTTTTAAGATAAACCGAATCGTAAACCGAATCGTCTCTGGTTAGGTTAAGATTTCGGTTAAGGGCGGTTAAAACGCCTGGTTTTCTCGTTATTATCGTGTTGGGATAGTGTCCTGAAATCACACTTGTACTCACTCCTGATGATAGTTGTGTGTCGAGATCAGACATTCGTATAATACTGGGCGGTTGCAATGTTTTGCTAGAAGCCTCTTGCAATCTGTAAGTCGTTGACTTACTACCAGTATTATATGATCCTATAGGGTCACACACCTAAGCAAACTGGAAGCTAAAATATGGGAATGATCATTATGGTAATGATCATGTTGATGTGTATTGGATACACATTGATATCGAGTAAATGGTGTTGTGTCGATCGACACAGTATGTGTGTCGGTCGACACAGTTCGGGCTTTCGAACAGGCATTTTGATTTATGACTCAAACGAGTCTGGCCCGTTAAGAATGATTCTAGGTCTGAATAAAACCTTAGGGGTTTCGACCTGAATCAGCAGCCGTCGTCTCTTTCTTGACAGTAGAGGCAGAAACACCAAAACTCAGAGATCCCATAGATCCGGCACTAGCATCCCGGTTTCCAGGTTTGTGTGTGTGTGTATCTGGTAGAGGCGAAGCATCTGAGTCGCTTACTGATCTCGTTCACCAATCATTCCGCTGCCAGTTCTAGGTAAGAACGAGGTTGGTAATTTCAATATAACGAACCCTAGATCCTAGGAGATCCAACAGTGGTATCAGAGCATGGTAGGGTTTAGTCTATTGAATCTAAGGCATTTAAATTGAATACTGTTGAATTTGACTAGTTAATTTCCTGTTAAATCGTGTTTTCAAGAAATTAATCTCGGATTGAATCTCTGTTGAAAACGACGAACTGTTGTTATCGCACTGTGTCGATCGACACTAAGCTTCTGTCGGTCGACACGCCGTGAAACGCATAATAAAATTTAGGGTTTGTCGCATGGTGTCGATCGACACTAATCTTGTGTCGGTCGACACATCGCAAAAACTCGTAAAAGATATTAGAGTTTTCGCACAGCATCGGTCGACGCACTGGGTGTGTCGGTCGATGCACCGTAAAAATGCGAAAGATTTGAAATCGCACTGTGTCGATCGACACACTAGGTGCATCGGTCGACACAGACTATGTGTATGGATAGATCGGTTCAATTGGATTGAATTGGTTATCTCGCATGGTTATGTCAGTTTAATTCAAAATCCCTAATACTCTACTGTGTCGATCGACTCAGGTTTAATGTCGGTCGACACAAGCCTTACGATTGGTTGAATCGGTTCAATTGGATTGAAATGGTTATCATGCTTGGTTAAGGTAGATAAGATTGGTTTAAATTGGATGAATTGGTTCAATTGAATTGAACTAGTTATCTCAATTAGAATAAACCGATTTAATTGGTTAAGATCAGTTTGATTGGATAAGTCGGTTCAATTGGATTGGACCGGTTATCGCGATTAGTTAAAACTGGTTGAATCAGTTCAATAAGATGGACTAGTTAAATTGGATTTGACCGGTTATCTCGAATAATCTGAAGGTTGCATATCAAGAGTCGACCAAGTGTGTCAGTCGACGCATATGGTGACGATGCGAACCGTAATCGTTTGGTTTTGAACCATATGATTAAGAAGCCGAACCGAATGACCTAACCCACTAAAATTAGAACGATTAAAACTTAATTAATATTTGAGGTAAAATGTTCTAAACCTGTCTAATACACATTGGAGGTGTGTTAGATCAAAGCTTAGTTTCAATAAGGTCAACTGTTAAAATTCATTTCGTTGTTGTGATAGTCTTGCCAAGAGCTTGGTGTCCACAACTACATGAGTAAGGCAGGTAGTAGTATTGATGGTCTAGCAGTTCTTGACATCAACTATTGCATGACCTAAGAGATTGAATTACTAAACTTTTAGAGTTCCATTTCCTCAACTAAATATCAAGTGATCTTGATCTCTTACCCGATCTTGTCTACTATCAAGACTCGTGTCGTTGTTGGATATCCTTGGAGTCCTTGGTATCCACAGCAACATGAGTAATGCAGGTGATCATTAATAGACTTGCAGTGCGACTATTAGTGATCACAAGACAGAAGAGATTGGTTTTACTTGACTGGGCCATCAGAAGTTCTGGGCCCAGAGACGTCAGAGTGGATGAGACATGGATTGTCTCATCTACGACCAAGAGTTGTACTGAGTACAATTGGCAATGGTTTGCTTACCTAGATTACTAAACTCTGGGTGATGACGAGTCGTCCACTCAGATTTTAGTGATGTATGGATCTTGGATCATTATATTCATTGAGGAAACATTGTTTGAATATAATGCGAGTTTTCTTATTGGATAAGATTCCTCATTTCCTGAAATCATAACTAAAATTTTCTTTGATTGAAATTTTTTAGCCTATGTCTAAAACTACTTTCTCGGTACGATCCGTCCTTGAGAAGGACAAGTTAAATGGATCAAATTTCCTGGATTGGTATCGCAATTTGAGATTAATCCTCAAGCAGGAGAGTAAGGACTATGTCCTTGAGAAAGCTCTTCCAGAAAGGCTTGGGACCAATCGCTCGAATGCAGTATATGATGCTTGGAATAAGCATTATATTGATGTGGTAGATGTGCGTGGTCTGATGTTGGCTACCATGATATCGGACTTAAAGAGTCAATACGAGAACATGGAGTCGCCAATAGAGATGATCACCAGCCTGAAACTGAAGTTTCAGGATCTGGCACGAGTTGAGAGATTCCAGATGGTGAAGTCTCTCACTGGGTGCAAGCTACCAGAGGATGCTCCAATGAGTCCTCATGTCATTAAAATGATGGGTTACATTGATAACCTGGGGAAACTGGAATGTCCTGTCAGCTTAGAGTTGGCCACTGACATCATTCTGCAGTCACTTCCGTCTAGTTATGATAAGTTTATCAAAAGCTTTATCAAGAATAACTTGACGAAGACGTTGACTGAGCTGCATGGTATGATGAAAACAGCAGAGCAAGACATCATAAAGGGTAAAAGATTCGAGAAATCTTGTGTTGACAAGGGTAGAGGCGGGGCCGTCCAGATTTGGAATCAGGATAAGCCTGTGTCATCTTTTAAGCCCAATTCCGGCCCATCTGGTGTGAGAAAGTGCTTCTACTGTGATGAGTCAGGGCATTGGAAGAGAGATTGCATTAAATTCTTGGAAGATTCACAAGAGATGAAGGAGATGTATGGTACTTCTTCTTCAGGTATTGTGTTATTAATTCAAGTTCTACGTATGTATTGGATACTGGTTGTGGTACTGATATTTTTGAAATATGCAGGGCCTAAGCAACAGTAGAACGTTGAAGAAAGGACAAGTGGAACTGCGTGTCTGGTATGAAGAAATGGTTGCTACATAAGCCGTAGAGATTCTCCACTTGTAGAAGCCTTTCAAGTTTGGTTTTGAATTAAGTAATTACTACTATGTACCTGCTTCGTGCAGAGATGTCTTTCATTTTCTTGTAAAGAATTTGGATGTTTTTCATTCTGATAAAAGACAAGTGTTGCTCTTTTGATCTTAACGAAATATTATATGGTAGCACCCCTTTTGATAAATGGGTTTTATATTTCAAACCAATATACACTTGGATATAACATAAATACCAAACGGTTTAAGTCTGATGACTTGAACTCGATTTTCCTTAGCATAGTCGTTTTGACCACATAGAGTGAAGCAGATTCAGAAGTTCCATGGTTATGGGCTTTTGGCTAATTCGATTATAAATCATTTGAGAAATGAATTCTGCTCACTGGGCCAAATGACTAAGGCTTCTTTAGCAGAGCTAAAGAAAAGGGGCCAGAGGCTTATTGGGCCTTACACGTACTGATGTATGTGGCCCGATGAGCATTAATGCCAGAGGAAATCTTCAGTACTTCATTACCTTATTGATGGCATCAGTAAGTATGGCTGTGTTCTTTTGATGAGACACGAGTAGGAATCCTTTGAGGAGTTCCAAAAATGAAGTATAGAACCGATTTGACAGAAGTATTGAGATCCTCGATTAGATCGCGGAGGAAAATACTTGAGTCAAGAATTGGGTGATCATCTAAGTGAGTGTGAAGCCATATCACAACTCTTTTCTCCTAGAAAACCTTAATGGTGTTTCTGAGAGAATGAATCGGATCTTATTGGATATGCTCCGATTAATGATGAGTCACATGAATCTTCCATTATTCTTTAAAATACGCTCTAAAATGAACATGTTTACGCTAAATAAGTTTTCTATCAAAATCAGTGAAAAACACCACATTGGATGTGGACTGGGTGATTTCCAAACATGTTTTTCTGATTAATTGGGATTGCAAGGTTTGTGTAGGGCAGTTGTTAACAAGCAAACTTGAACCCAAATCTGATAAGTGCTGCTTCGCTGGTTGTCCTATGGAAACCGAGGCTTAGTACTTTTGCAACCAATCCGAGAACAAAGTTTTGTTGTTCGGAACTATGTTTTTCCAAGAAAACAGTGGGAGTAAGAGTACAGCTCGAAGAAATTCGAGAAACACAGGAGGCTGCTCAACCTGGTAAGGAGAACAGCGGTTGGATCTACAGAGGGCTGTAGGATCGACACCTGTGGAGCCTGAAGTTCGCTGATCCTAATGGATCCGTCACTAAACCGAGGGTGATTCCTCGTAACCGATTGTCGTGATCTGTTGATCATTGAAAAGTGACGAGCCTGCGAAATTCAAAGAAGCGAAGGTGAGCCCCAACTCCGAAAATTGGCTAGTTATGCATGTTAGCTTCACCGATTGAAGCAAGCATCTTGGAGTTGGAATCTATGTTCTGTTAAAACGGTCAAAGGCTTTGACTCGATCAGGAACGAATAGAAACAGTGCGTTTACAAGTAAACTAGTGGGAGCGTAGTTGCAATTCTCAAACTGTATGTTTAGAACGTACTTAATCTCATAAACGACGTTCCGACGCTAAAGTCTTGTCAAGATTTGGGTCGGAAGTCAAATTTAACGATGGACATGGGAGAAGTCGCGTGAGTTCTTGGAATATGGATCCATTGGGATGGATCAGAAGAGCTAATTGGATCGTGTCAGAACAATTATGGTTATAAGGTACTGGACAGTTCCAATATGCATGATTCCAAGAATGGCTTCACACCAAAGGTCTTATGGCAATGATTTTAGCAAGATGAAGTGTCTCGGACACTGGCTGAGCTAGTGTCTATGAGTGTGATTCCTTTTGCTTATGCAATAGAATCCATCATGAATGCCATATAATGCGCTCGTCTAAATGCAGCTGACGCATAAAGCATGACGAGAAGATACCAATTTGTTCCAGTAAGAGTCACTGGACAGTTGTAAAGGAATATCCCCAAGTGTTTGAGAAATACTAAGGATAGGTTCTTGTACAACTGAGAAATAGACGAATCAGTTATGAGTAGTTAGACGGACAAAGATGATTCCCGGTTCTCACCTGGTTATGTCTTTTTGCCTGTGTAGCGGTGCTGTCTGTTGGAAAGGTTTCCAAGCAGAGGACCGTAGAATAGTGCTCCTTAAAGAATAGCGGTGTGGTTTGTTGGAATGGTTCCAAGCAAGAACACCGCAGCATCTCTCACAACCTAAGCACGAGTTGTATATTGTTGCTGTTGGTACTAGATATCTGAAGACTTGGTCATGATTCTAGTGGGAGTTAGTTTAGTTATGATGTTCAGATAGATATGGTCATGAAAAACTGACATCGACATTATTTGACTATTGGATAATTAAATAATGGTCCCAAAATAAGTTTATGACATATTATAGGTCATCAAGTTGAGGACTTGATCATGAAACCCTATAAGTAACAAATGACATAAATTATGATGTGTCCCTAGTCGAGGTTGTTAAAGTGGGACAATAACAACCGCGAGAGACTAGATTGTGAGGTGGCTGTTGACTAAGTTTCATGGAGTCAATGATATGAGTATCACAGTCAATCACATAGATATATGTTGGTGAACATATGATCGGACGTGACCCGCTAATGAGAAGTCTCCAGGATAGTTATATCTGTGTCATGAGAGGTTCTCATTACGACTATAGAGCATAGTCCTCAGACCTGAGTACATCATGCTTTCTTTCATATGAATTGGTACACTTTGACCTTGTCAAACGTCGACCCGTAACTGGCGACTATAACGGCATTGTTCGGGTATATCATGAAGTGTGCGTTGAAATAGGGATGGAACAAGATGGGATTTGTCCCTCCTGATTAACGGGAGATAAATATCTCAGGGCCTATCGAAGATTTAATACTGAGAGAATGTGTGGCCGCACTCAAACGAACTGTAGTTCAGTTGTTTGTATTGTTCAGTATAAGATCAGGAGTTCGATAAACACGATGTTGGCTTAATAAGGATGACACCAATCTTGCCTTATGCCAAATCGAGATATAGAGACAAAAGGATTATAGGAATTGATGATTCCAGTACAAGTGGGAGATTGTTGGGATAGTGTCCTGAAATCACACTTGTACTCACTCCTGATGATAGTTGTGTGTCGAGATCAGACATTCGTATAATACTGGGCGGTTGCAATGTTTTGCTAGAAGCCTCTTGCAATCTGTAAGTCGTTGACTTACTACCAGTATTATATGATCCTATAGGGTCACACACCTAAGCAAACTGGAAGCTAAAATATGGGAATGATCATTATGGTAATGATCATGTTGATGTGTATTGGATACACATTGATATCGAGTAAATGGTGTTGTGTCGATCGACACAGTATGTGTGTCGGTCGACACAGTTCGGGCTTTCGAACAGGCATTTCGATTTATGACTCAAACGAGTCTGGCCCGTTAAGAATGATTCTAGGTCTGAATAAAACCTTAGGGGTTTCGACCTGAATCAGCAGCCGTCGTCTCTTTCTTGACAGTAGAGGCAGAAACACCAAAACTCAGAGATCCCATAGATTCGGCACTACATCCCGGTTTCCAGGTTTGTGTGCATGTGTATCTGGTAGAGGTGAAGCATCTGAGTCGCTTACTGATCTCGTTCACCAATCATTCCGCTGCCAGTTCTAGGTAAGAACGAGGTTGGTAATTTCAATATAACGAACCCTAGATCCTAGGAGATCCAACATATCGAACATTCGACTGGTTTTTTTAGTAATTTCCATTGTTTTCGATTTAAAAATAATGTTACTTAATATTCTAATAAATAGAGAGGCATATCAGATTTGTTTCGAGTACGGAGGGTCTCTCGAGACAATAATCCCTTTCTTGATGGCCAAGAGTTAAAAAGAGAGAATCGATTAGAATCAAATATCATATTGATAGCCCGGTGTAGCTCGTTGATCTTATTGAAAGGCAGAGGAAGTAAATATTATCCTTGATTGATAGTGTAACACCCGTCTCCCGGTTAAACCGGAGACGCGGCATTAGGGCACCCGTTGAACCCATTTGGTCCAACCGGGACGCCTTCTCAACTGGTCCCAGGAACCCGGCGCTCTCTTCGTATTGAAATCCACCAATGATGTCACACGAACGAATCAATCCCGCATCCGGACCTGCAAGAAAACGGGGACATGGGAAAGGAAAGAGGACTGAGCAATTGTTTCAAACACAATTACCCAGTGAGGACGGATTTAAGGAACCCGCGATCCCGGCTTACGCCACACAACTACGAAGCACAAGTCCTAAGCTAATAGCATCTTACAAACATCACCCGAAGGCTTTCATCACACAACCTACGTCCCGAAGGACTACTACCGCCCGAAGCGCAAACAATTCCCAGGAAAACCGAAGCCCGCCATTGGCTCCGGCCCCCAAATTTATTCCACTTGGGGGGCTCGCCAAAACCCCCTTTCGACGATACAAGGGCCACGTACCTTTCAACCAAAATCCCTCGGTACGCGATCCGCCACACAACACCCTTTCAGGGGCCCTACCACAGTTCTAAGTAAAACAAGCCATCACGCACAATCAACATTTTCGGTTTAAACGATAACCTAGCAATATACGTTCCACAATCAATCACAATATGCACATATAACTATCCTACACTACCTAGGAAAGACAGTATTAACTAAGGACTATCGTCCGGAATTGAATAGGCAAGCAAGGGTCAAGAACCGATCCTCACCTTGTCCAAAGAAGGGAATTTTCGTAATTTAGGAACTTCATGAGACCAAACGGATGACAGATCTGGAAAGAGGGCGAAAAATAGATCGATTTAGGCTTTTGAATCACTCAAATCGGATCTAAGATGGGCTAGATATGATCGAAGGAAGTTTCATAGTTCAAATCCTAAACCGAATCAAACCGAATTGAAATTGAAATCAAAAATCAAATTGGGAATCGGTTTGGCTAAACCGGGAATCAAAATCAATTTAGGAAAACCGGCTAAACCGAAATCAAATTGGCTAAACCGGAAATCAATTGGAAATTGGGATTGAACCAAACCCGACCAACCTAAACTGGACCGGTGGTCAACGGCGACGGTCAATGGTCGGCTCCGGCGGCTTCTCCGGCGACGGCGAAGGTGGCTCCGGTGGTGGACGGCGGTGGCGCTCCGACGGTTCTCCGGCGATGGACGGCGGCTCCGGTCGGCGACGGCGGCGCGTGGTCTCCGGCGGTGGCGCGTGGGGCTCCGGCGCGTGGATCTCACGCGCCCGACACTCCGGCGGTGGGTGGGGGCGCCTGCGGCGGCGGTTCGGCGATCGGTCGATGGCTCCGGCTTCGTCTCGACAAGGCGGTCACGATGGTATGCTCGGTTTCTCGGGATTCGATGTATTTTTTGAAAAATGATTGAAAACAGGGTTTTTGGTTTGAAAAACTCTAGATCTACTGGTCCGGGAATTACCTTGATCAAGGGGAAAGCTCGGGAACGTGAACAGTGACTCCTAGGGATTCGAATGGCTCCACATTCCGACAGGGCTTCGCAGCAGGAAGAGAAAATAGGTTTGAGGAAGGGAAAAGGCTTGTATTTTTGGGAAAAGGCTAGGGTTTCCAAAAAAAGAGAGTGGGCTTGGTGGGCTTGGGCTTTGGGCTGGCTCTTTTCTTCAAAAATTTTGGGTATGGTTTTTGGGCCAATACAATTCTCCCCCTCCCCCCTTGAAAAGAATTCGTCCCGAATTCCGAAGGACTCGGTTCCCCGGTCGCTACTGAACTCAAAGACACTATTAAAACAAGATGCAGGGATGGCTACGGAACGTCCGAACGGAAATCCACGACTGAATAATATAGTGAATAGATTAAATCAACGACGCAGGGCTACAAAGTTCAAATGAACGGAAGGAAAGAAAAACCAACTACGCGAAAACCGCGAAAAAACGAAATGAAACTCTAACACCAAATAGCTAAGCCTTAATCCTAACACAATCCTAAGTCTCCCGATCCTAGCCACTCTGCGATCCTGGGGTCCGGTACTCGAGGTCCTGGTCGCCATGGTACAACTGGCCTGCCTCGCCTCCATCCTCTGACGGGTCTGAATCTGTGATAGTGATCACTGGTGGTACTGCTGACTGCCCCGACTCCTGTCTCTGTGCAGCCTGCTGCTGCTGCTGCTGCCTCTGCTCTCGTCCCTGCTCCCAAGCAGCCTGCTCCTCTGCCCACTCTGCCCTCTGCTGATCCAGCCTCTCCTGTATCCGCTCTCTGGTGGACCTCTGCTCTCTTAGCCAGGCGTGATCCACAGTCTCCTGCTCTTGCCTCAAACGCAGCTCTCGGTCCCACACGGCCTGCTGCTCAGCCATCACTGTCGTCGAATGTCTTCATCCCCCGACGTCTTTCTCTCATCTCCTGCCGATATGGGGAGTCTCTCTGGTTCCTCTCTATGGATTCCGCATAACGAGCCGCCATCACTACTAACCCGTAATCTCCGTACTCACTCCCATCTGTCATTCCCTGGCGGATCTCCGGTAACAGCCCACCCATGAACATGGTCATCATATGGATCGGGGATCTGGGATAGATGCATCCGGATCTGAATATGAAGGCCTCCAGGTAATCCTGCACACTCATCCCTGCCATCTGAAATGGTCGGGGAACGTCTCGAGGGGGTGTTTGCGCCGGTAGTCTCGCGGTCGATGCTCCCGGGGTGTCGTCTGCCTGCGGTATCGCCTCTGGTCCAAAATCCAGGAAAGTCGGGTCATGCTGGGTTGAAGGTCTCACAGTCATAAAGCACACATGGGCTGGTGGATCGGGGTGACTCTCCTCCACTACATGCTCCTTCCCAGGCCTCCTAGCACTGGGTGCATCCACTGAATCCACAGTTGTTGACGGATCAACGATAGGCGTCTTCCGAGGTCGGCCTCTCCCTCTCACTGGTCTCGTAAAGGCCCCAACTGATGGAAACACAAGTCTACCTCTAGGGTGTGGGGTGGGTGGTCGGACGGGTTCCGGGATCGCGGTTGGGGTCCCAATCGTGAGTCGTCTCCTCTGTCGCAGTGGTGCACTCCTCCTGGTTGAAGCACGGGTGCGTAGAACACTGGTGGGGCTAGGTGCGTACTCGGACCTAGAATCGGAGCTCGAATCAGAATACATCATGCATAAATAGATACTATAAGAGGTCACCACAGGAGATAATCAGTAACATATATTGGTGCTTGAAAAAGTTTTCGCAAATTAACCATTTTAGTAAAGTTTTCGCAAACGCTTTTGAAAAGATTGAAATCGGGGTTTTGGGAAAACAACGAAAGCTGATGTCCCAGGACAGGGCTGGGAGATCTTAACATAGGCTCTGATACCAAATTGTAACACCCGTCTCCCGGTCAAACCGGAGACGCGACATTAGGACACCTGTTGAACTCATTTCGGTCCAACCGGGACGCCTTCTCAATTGGTCCCAGGAACCCGGCGCTCTCTTCGTATTGAAATCCACCAATGATGTCACACAACCGAATCAATCCCGCATCCGGACCTGCAAGAAAACGGGGACATGGGAAAGGAAAGAATATTGAGCAATTGTTTCAAACATAATTACCTAGTGAGGGCAGATTTTGTAGGAACTGTTTAGTTTGATCAATCCTGATTCAGTTCATCAGATTAATAGTCCTAAACATGGATCTAGGTTCTCTTGAATAGAAACATAATGATCTCACCTTTTACCTGTTTGTTGCAGCGGAAAGAAGATAGAACAGGTCAGAGATCAGCAGAACCACCAAGGGATGGATCCTCCAAAGGCTCACACACGCACACCGGGAATTTGGCTGCTAGACCAGCAAGGAGAGGAGGCGCAGAAGAGAGGCTGGGAGGCGCAAAAAGGCTAAGGAAAATTAGAGACCTAGGTCTGATTTTATTCATTAAAATCTCTCCTAGTTCTCATGGGCTTTTGGGCCCAATTCTCAGTTCTGATTAAATCCCATGGATTTAATCAGGCCCTTTAGACTCTCTTGATACAGTAAATGCCTAGCACTTTTACCGTACTTCTGCTAAGCCGTTCCTTCGTATTTTCCCGTTAGCTTAGGCGTGTGACCCATATGGGATCATATAATAAAGGCAATAAGTCCAAGACTTATAGATCATGAGCGGACTCTAGCAAGCCATCATGACCCCCAGCATTATATGACTTATGTCTGATCATTGACATACTCTTACTTTCTAGAGACAGTACCGAGATTACTGGACATAATTCCAACAATCTCCCACTTGTACTGGAATCTCTGTATTCATAATCCTTTTGTCTCAATACCTCGATTAGTCATAAGGCAAGATTGGTGTCATCCTTATAAAGCCTAATCTTGTTCATCGGACTCTGATTTGATACTGACAATCCAAACGACTCGGGAAAGTCCGTTTGAGCATGGCCATGCGTTTTCCAGTATTCAAATCTCCGATTGGCCTAGAGATATTTACTCCATTTATATTGGAGGGACAAATCTCGTCTTGTTCCATCACTGTAAACTACGCATTTCATAATACACCCAAACAAGGTCCTTATAACTATCGCAGAACGATAGTGTTAGACAATGATCAAAGTGCATCAGTCCATGTGCAGTCACATGCATGCGAACTCAGGTCTAAGGACTATACTCTATAGTCGTAGTAAGAATCTCTTATGACACAGATATAAATATCCTGAAGAGTTCTTATAATCGGGTCTTGTCCGGTCGTATGTTCCCAACATACACCTATGTACTGACTTTGATGCCGCGCATCTATGACACATGAAACTTGGTCATAAGTCACATATCAATCTAGTCTCACACGGTTGTTGGTGTTCCAATTTCAACAACCTTCGACTAGGGACTGGATGATATAAAACATCTATCAAATATAGGGTCTCATGATCAAGCTAAATGACTTTGATGACTCAAGATCAAGTCATTTACTTCGATGACCTATAAAATGGTTCATATCATTTTGGAACGATTATTTCATCACAGTTAAAATAATCTTGAAATAATAATTTCATTAAACATCTTAAATGTTTTACAAGAACATATCAAATAACTAAATAAAGCCCTTTAATAACTCCCACTGAAATTAAGACTACATCTTAATTTCACTTATCCTACAGCTACAGTCCGAGACTCGTGCTTAGGCCTAAGGAGTGGCTTCGTTAATAGATTAGCAACGTTCTCATTCGATGAAACATCTCTGTCATTTATCTTATGGAATAGGTTATACCTACCCACAAGGTGTTTGGATCTCTGATGTGCAGCTAGTCTCATCTATGCTGGAATCACATCAAGTTCAGTGACGAACTCTTCTTTCCAAACAGCCTCTTTCGCCGCTTCCCAAGCTGCAAAATGTTCAGCTTAAGTCATGGAGTCAGCAACAGTGCCTTGCACCGCCAGATAGACACAAGATATAACCGGACTGTGACCGGAAATCATCTTTGTCCATTTGAAAACTTGCCTTTCAGACTCTACCGACTCGTAGCACCTCACTTTCTTCTTTACCTAAAGAACTTATCCTTAGTATTCTTCAAATACTTTAGAATATTCTTTACGGTAATCCAGTGATTCTTCGCTGGATTTGACTGGTCCTTACTTGTTTTGCTTAACTTTAAAGCAATATCAAAACAAGTACGTGTCATGGCATACATGATAGATCCAATTGCCGTCGCATATGAATCCTATCCATGCATTCAAGCTCAGCAGTTATCGTAGGACACTGCTTCTTGCTTAACGTATTGCCATGTGACATTGGCTTAAAACCCTTCTTGGAGTGCTGAAAACGTGTAGGACTTTGTCAATTTAAGAATCCTGACTTTGTCCTACCAGCTCTTCTGGATCTCTATCTTTTGATCCAGAATCCAAGACTTTCGTGGCTTTACCCATGTCAATCACAAAACCAACTCCCAAGCTAGTCCTTTACCAACTACAGCGTTGGGACGTTGTATCCGAGAATCAGTATGTCATCGACATACACTTTGAGAAATGCAATATCGCTCCCAGTAATCTATTAGTAAACACACAGTTCCGCTTCGTTCCTGTTCAAGTCAAAACCTTGACTACTTCAACAGAACGAAGATTCCAACTCCGATTTGTTTGCTTCCATCTATGAATGGATCGATGAAGCTAACTTACATAAAATGTAATTTTCGGAGTCCGAGCTCACTTTCACTTCTTTGAACTTCGCAGATTCGTCGCTTTCGTTGATCATCAGATCATGCGAACTTTCAATGATCATCAGGTTCAACTAATGACGAGAAATCACTCTCGTATTAGTGACTGATTCTTTCATATCTGCGAACTTCAGGCTCCACAGGTGTAGATTCTACAGAAGTCTGTAAATCCTTCCGCTGCGCTCCCTCAATAGGTCAAAGCAGCCTCCTGTATTTCTCGAATTTCTTCGAGTTGTACTTTTACTCCCACTGTTCTTCTTGGGAAGTAACTTCCCTTCTTAGAAAACAGAATGGTCGCAAAAGTACCGAGCCTTGGTTTCCTTAAGAAAACTTCGAGTTATGCTTTTACTCCCACTGTTCTTCTTGAAAATAATTTCCCTTCTTAGAAAACAGATTGGACGTAAAAGTAACAAGCCTTAGTTTCTCTAGGACAACCAGCGAAGTAGCACTACTACAAATACTCAGTAAAGACAAATTTGGATCGATTCCAATCCACATTTACGTGGTGTCTTTCAACTGATATTTGTGGAACTATTTCAGCGTGAACTTAGATATTTTAGAGCGTTATCCTTTAAATAATATCATGGAAGATTCGTGTGACTCATCTTTAATCATTTCTGATAAGATCTGATTCTTTCTCACAGAAACACCTCCAGGTTTTTCAGGAGAATTGAGCTGTGAAAAGACTTCACACTCATTCAGATGATCACACCATCAATGACTTAAGTATTCTCACTCTGATTTAACTCAGAGTCTTAATACTTCTGTCATTTAGGTTCTATACCTCATTCTGGAACTCTTTCGACCATGTCAAAGAATTCCGACTTGTGTCTCATCAAATGAACACAGTCTTACTTACTGAATTAATCAGTCAAGACAATGAAGTATAAGAAATTTTCTCTGGCATTTCTGCTCATCGGACCACATACATGAGTATGTTCAATCTCCAATAAGCCTTTGGGCCTTTCTCTAGCTCGGCTAAGATGGGCCCTTTGTCTTTAGGTCCAGTAAACAGAATTCAAGTCTCATAAGATATCGTATCAAATGAGCCCAACAGTCCATAACTATGGGATTTCTGAATTCGTCTTACTCTATGTGACCAAGACTTTTATACCAAGAAAATTCAGGTTTAATTCATCAGATTTAAACCAATTCGGTATTTATGTTATATTTAGGCACCTTTTGGTTTAAGATATAAAACCCATTCCTTGAATAGGGTGCTACAATTAATATTTCATTAAGATCAAAAGAACAAAACCTTGTCTTTTATCAAAATGAAAAACATTCAAATTCTTACAAGAAAATGAAAAACAACTCTGCTTAAAGCAGGTAGATTGTAGCAATTACTTAATACAAAACCAAGCCTTGAAGGTATCTACAAGTGAAAACCCTATGACTGAGGCAGCTTCCATAGCTCCTTCCAGACATGTAGTTCCACTTGCCCTTCCTTCAACGTTCTACTGTTGCTCAGGCTCTGCATATTACAACAAATATCAGTGCCACAACCAGTATCCAATACCTGCAAGGTAGAACTTGAAGTAATAACATGAATACCTGAGGAAGTAGTCTCATACATTAACTTCAACTCCTCATCGTCTTCCATGAATTTTATGCAATCTCTCTTCCAATGCCCTGTCTCTTTACAGTAGCAGCACTTACCAACGTAAGAGGTATCTGACTTGGGCTCGGAAGACACACGCTTGCCATGATTCAAAATCTGGACAACTTTGTCTTCACCCTTGTCAATACTAGGTTTAATAAACCTACCCTTCACGTTTGGCTCAACCGTTTTGAGCATATCATGCAGTTCAGTCAACGTCTTCGTTAAGTCTTTCTTGATATAGTTCCTTACGAACTTATCATAGCTTGACGGCAGTGACTGCAGAATGATCTCAGTTGCCAATTCATGGCTAACTGGATAATCCAGTTTCCTCAGGTTATTTATATAACCTATCATTTTACTGACATGAGGACTTACTGGATGATCATTTGGTAGCTTGCAGCTAGTGAGAGACTTAACCAACTGGTATCTCTCCACTCTTATCTGCTCCTGAAATTTCAATTTCAGGCTGCTGATCATCTCTATTGGCGACTCCATGTTCTCATATTGCTTCCGCAAGTCTGAGTCCATCGTAGCCAATATCAGACCACGCACATTTACCGCATCATTATAATGCTTATTCCAAGCATCATATACTGCATGAGAAGCATTGGACCCGATCCTCACGGGGAGAGCTCTCTCAAGGACATAGTCCTTTCTCTCCTGTCTGAGGACAAGCCTCAGGTTCCGCGACCAAGTCAAGAAATTTGATCCGTTCAGCTTGTCCATCTCAAGGACAGACCGGATCGAGAAAGTGTTTTGATTGTTTGTGCTAGTCATAACTGAAATATAAGATAAAAGGATTTTAGTTATTATGTTCAAAATGACTAATCTCGTATTAAAAATTTAATATGATTAATCACGCATTATATTCAATAACATCAGTTACCCTCAATAGAATATAATGATTCCAAGATCCACATATAACTAAGATCAAAGTGGGCCACTGGCCGTCACCCAACCTTAGCTTATATCGGTAAGCCCTATATCGGCTAATTATATCCGTGATATAACTCTTGGTTGTGAATCTGGGCCCGAGGCCCAATCCACCCTGATGTCTCAAGGCCCGGGACTCCCGATGGCCTAGTCAAGAAAACCGGACTATACAGTCATGTAATCATTAATGTCTGGGACTCCCAATGACATTCATGAATCACAAACCGTCTTACCCACGCAAAAGCAGACATCCTCACACTGTAAGGCCATGAATGCAATTGAATGGGCTTTGACAGCTGACATAGCCTGGACAAGACATCCAACGCTTGATATTATTTGAGGTTCGTAGGTTTATTAAAATCATTCCCAAAATAGAAGATTACTATTTCGGGAAACTTTCTATTTATGGAAACCTACTATTTTTGGAAACTTTCTAAAATTGGAAACTTTCTAAAACCGGAAACTTTCTAACTTTAGAAACTTCTTTAAAATCCAAAACCCGCAAATTCAGAAACTTCTAATTTTGGAAACTTTCTAATTTCGAAATTTCGGAACTTTATAAAATTTAAAATCGAATTTCATAATTTTATTTTATAAAATAAGTTTTAAATTTAAATCTGAAGAATGACTCAATTAATGGCCCAATTGTTTTAACTTCTTGGCCCGAGGCCCAAGAATTTATCCATGTCCAAGACATGACCCAATTGTCCAATTAATTGACATAACCGGTCTGGTTCATTAAAACTGGTCTAACCAAGTTTCAATTACTACGATGACCACAATTGTCAACCGGTTATTTACTAAACCGGAATTTCTCAATTTATTTGGTCCAACCAAATCAAATTAGAAATTCCTGGTTTAGGCACTAAATCCAATATTTCTTTCGACATTGGATTCCTTATTCCGGTTTAACCAGATTTAATAAAATTATTAATCTGTTTATTAAACCAGAACGTTGATTTTTAATCCAATTTTAAACCGAACCAGCTAACCGAAATCGAACCGGTTGAACCGTGAACACTCTCAACCCTAGCTTTCGGATCAAGCAATGATCGTCCAGCCGCAAGCCGTGCGCCATGATCCGAGATCGATGCGCTTGGGATGCTCGGGACGGTTCACCGGGACGTTCGGGACGGCAGCTCGGGACGGGATGGTCGGGACGCACGGTCACTCCACGATCGCCGAGCGATCGGGACGTGATACGCGCGACAGCCGGGAGCGATCGGGACGACGCGATCGACTCGACGCGACGATCGACCGCGATCGGTAAACCGATCCGATCCGATCTATCCGTCCAGCCGCGTCCGTCCGTCCGATCCGTCCTCCTTCTCGGCCGATCACCAAAGCATGAATCATATAGCTCATGTTTTGTGATTTTTCATGTGTGTTTAGAGTTCAATTCTGATTCTTAATCGTTTTATCTTATCAGTAATTGATTCAAAAACAATTCTAATCAGATTTAACAACCTAAACAATGAATCTAAAACAAGAAACCTAAGAACCAATGGCTCTGATACCACTGTAGGAATTGTTTAGATGATCCTGATTCAGTTCATCAGATTAATAGTCCTAAACATGGATCTAGGTTCTCTTGAATAGAAACATAATGATCTCACCTTTTACCTGTTTGTTGCAGCGGAAAGAAGATAGAACAGGTCAGAGATCAGCAGAACCACCAAGGGATGGATCCTCCAAAGGCTCACACACGCACACCGGGAATTTGGCTGCTAGACCAGCAAGGAGAGGAGGCGCAGAAGAGAGGCTGGGAGGCGCAAAAAGGCTAAGGAAAATTAGAGACCTAGGTCTGATTTTATTCATTAAAATCTCTCCTAGTTCTCATGGGCTTTTGGGCCCAATTCTCAGTTCTGATTAAATCCCATGGATTTAATCAGGCCCTTTAGACTCTCTTGATACAGTAAATGCCTAGCACTTTTACCGTACTTCTGCTAAGCCGTTCCTTCGTATTTTCCCGTTAGCTTAGGCGTGTGACCCATATGGGATCATATAATAAAGACAATAAGTCCAAGACTTATAGATCATGAGCGGACTCTAGCAAGCCATCATGACCCCCAGCATTATATGACTTATGTCTGATCATTGACATACTCTTACTTTCTAGAGACAGTACCGAGATTACTGGACATAATTCCAACAGATTTAAGGAACCCGCGATCCCGGCTTACGCCAAACAACTACGAAGCACAAGTCCTAAGCTAATAGCATCTTACAAACATCACCCGAAGGCTTTCATCACACAACCTACGTCCCGAAGGACCACTACGGCCCGAAGCGCAAACAATTCCCAGGGAAACCGAAGCCCGCCATTGGCTCTGACGCCCAAATTTATTCCACTTGGGGGGCTCGCCAAAACCCCCTTCCAACGATACAAGGGTCACGTACCTTTCAACCAAAATCCCTCGGTACGCGAGCCGGCACACAACACCCTTTCGGGGGCCCTACCACAGTTCTAAGAAAAACAAGCCATCACGCACAATCAACATTTTTGGTTTAAGCGGTAACCTAGCAATCTACGTTCCACAATCAATCACATTATGCGCATATAACTATCCTACACTACCTAGGAAAGACAGTATTAACTAAGGACTATCGTCCGGAATTGAATAGGCAAGCAAGGGTCAAGAACCGATCCTCACCTTGGCTAAAGAAGGGCATTTTCGTAATTTAGGAACTTCATGAGACCGAACGGACGACAGATCTGGAAAGAGGGCGAAAAATAGATCGATTTAGGCTTTTGAATCACTCAAATCGAATCTAAGATGGGCTAGATATGATCGAAGGAAGTTTCATAGTTCAAATCCTAAACCGAATCAAACCAAATTGAAATTGAAATCAAAAATCAAATTGGGAATCGGTTTGGCTAAACTGGGAATCAAAATCAATTTAGGAAAACCGGTTAAACCGAAATTAAATTGGCTAAACCGGAAATCAATTGGAAATTGGGATCGAACTGAACCGGACCAAC
Organism: Orychophragmus violaceus; assembly: GCA_030180135.1. Taxonomy (NCBI): domain Eukaryota; kingdom Viridiplantae; phylum Streptophyta; class Magnoliopsida; order Brassicales; family Brassicaceae; genus Orychophragmus; species Orychophragmus violaceus. The sequence continues at coordinate 61,771,958 of CM058234.1, read as the reverse complement.
CTAAACCGGACCGGTTGTCAACGGCAGCGGTCAACGGTCGGTGACGGCAGCTCCGGCGGCTTTTCCGGCGACGGCGATGACGGCTCCGACGGTGGACGGCGGCGGCGCTCCGGCGGTTCTCCGGCAACGGATGGCGGCTCCGGTCGGCGGCGGCGGCGCGTGGTCTCTGGCGGTAGCGCGTGGGGCTCCGGCACATGGGTTCCTCCGGCGCGTGGATCTCACGCGGTTTGGCGATCGGTCGACGGCTCCGGCTTCGTCTCTTCAAGGCAGTCACAATGGTATGCTCATTTTCTCGGGATTCGATGTATTTTTTAAAAAATAATTGAAAACAGGGTTTTTGGTTTGAAAACTCTAGATCTACTGGTTCAGGAATTACTTGGATCAAGGGGAAAGTTCGGGAACGTGAACAGTCACTGCTAGGGCTTCGAACGGCTCCACACTCCGACAAGACTTCGAAACAGGAAGAGAAAATAGGTTTGAGGAAAAGAAGATGCTTGTATTTATAGGGAAAAGGCTAAGGTTTCCAAAATAAGAAAAGTGGACTCTTTTCTTCAAAAATTTTGGATATGGTTTTGGACCATTACAGATAGCGCACTTGTTCGGTGATTGTTATCGATCACTTTGTTTAGTGTCTGTCATTGTAACATGTTCTCTTTGGTGAATCAATATATCCTCAGTTTCCAGTACAAAAAACTTAAATCATCCGTCTAACAAAATTTAATTTAAGGATTACAATTTATAAGAAAAAATAAACTCGGTTTCACAGAATATTGCATTGAAATTGTTATCCTTTCATAACAATTTATATTCAAAACAATTTCAAACAATTGTCTAATCATTCTGCCTATTAACAACAGGTAAATACATGATTTTTAAGTTCAAATAAAACTTCAAAATTTCAATTTTTTTTTACCATTTATATTCTCTTTGTGATTTTTCAAGCTCATTTCGTTTTCAGATTTATATACTTTGCAGGAGAACTGGTAAATAGTTTTATATACACACTTGCAAAGTATAAGAAAAGCTCCGACGTTTATCCAGAAACCTGAATATTCATGACCACTTAAAACCACAATTTAAGAAAAGATAATTCGGAAAAGTTAGGGTCATCAGATAGGAGCGAAAGACTATGCTGAAGAGATGTAATCATGTAAGATGCTTATATCATCTGAACTATGCGTTATCAATCCTCACTTGACCCTTTCCAATCTTCTAAAAAAAATTGTAAATCAAATTAAAATTGAAGAGTTTCGCAAAATAGGCCTCATAGAGAAGATTAGATTTTATCAACAAGAATTAATTCAGACATATGCTTGTCCAAATCATTTAAATCACAGGCCACTAAAAACACAATCGATCAAAACAGATTCAAACGAGGGATTGTCGACAAAACCAAATCGGATTTGACTTTTAGTAAAACAAAAATTAGCCTCAAAGAGAAGATTAGATTTATCAACAAGGATTGATTCAGACATATGCTTGTCAAAATCATTTAAATCATCGGCTGAAATTGATGAAATATAAAAACTGAAATATTTTGGGGCTGGACTCAGAATATGGGTGGTGATATAACAGAATGGTCGGCAAATAGGCTTTTTAAGGCCGATATTACGACGAACGAGACCTTAATATCAATCGTCACTGTCCATTGACAACCAAAGCAAGAAGAGTGGAAGCAAAAAAAACACAGAAAGAAAAGCTTAATCGGCGGAGATCGAAAAACCCTAAGAACATTGATACAGCTGTTTTGTTAAACTTTCTCATCGTTTTATACAGAAGAAACAAAAAACTGGGAGCTAGGGTTTTGGAGAAACAAACACCGTGTAGTTCAAATAGAGTTCCTCCAAACACGTCATGCTGTTTCATGAAGTGAATAAACACTACACACTGTTTTTAGTGTCTCTAATCGCACCCAAAAAAGAATTATGGGCCCACTGGCCCAGTTTAGATAACCAAAAAAGAATTATGGGTACATGGATTCTTACCCGGACCAAAATACTTGGACATGGATCGAAGAAAAAATATTTGAATCTGTAACCAAACTGAAAAAAACATTTTATTTATTGGGTATTTGTTTGGGTCGGATTTAACACTTAAATTCAATCGACGAAAATCAAAATGTTGTCCAACGTTAATCGCCCAAAAGGAAGGTTTCTATCTATATATGTAGCTAACATCGAGCTGCACACATCGAGCTCTACACTCCGACTCTATAGCTCCGGTTAACAAGCTCTACACTCCGACTCCAAGCCGAAGACCGAAGGCAAGACTAAGTCGTAATGGATCCCGCAATCTCCGGAATCTGTTAGCACGTGTGCACAGTGGATTAAGTCTCCAAGATCCCACAAATCGCGGAGTACGTGGAGCACGCGGCCGGGAGCTGCGGAAGTTAGTTGCGGAAACAGATCTATAAAAGGATCTCCTTCTTCATTCATCAAAGGATCGGACTTCTTACTTATTCTTGTAAACGCTCTGCGAGCTACACCTGTATTTTAGCTATTATCTTCTTGTAAACTCATTATTCATTCAATACAAATCCAATTCGTCGATTCAAGTCTTTATTCAGATCGTTGGTTCATTGAAATTATAGCCCATCTTTCCTTAAACACAAAACACTCTAATTCCTTGAGTGTGGATTTTAGCATCCACATTTTGGCGCCGACTGTGGGGACAGATTCATAGATTTCTCTTACACTATAACCCGATCTAAGGCTCGTAAGCACGAAGATGGATCCAAATTCATCAGACTCATTCAGATTGTCGAACGCGACAAATCATGATCAATAGAGCTTTAATGCTCAAAACGAAAACATCGGATCGGGCTCATCCCCGATCCAGCCCGGACCTGTTCTAACGGTTCACGACCTCCCATCTCAGCTGCAGAGTCCCGGAGCCACACCTCCAAGGTCTAGCATGCTGACGAATGAGAGAAACATTTCTCGAGTTTGGATCCGATCTGAAGAACGACCCACTGGTGAAGCTCCAGCTTCCCAAACCCATCCAACCCGATTAGCATTACCATGTCCGACAATACTTGTCGACGACAACATGGCAGAACTCCGGAGCATGCTAGCAATCCTGGTAGACAGATCTCAAAACCAGGAAGCATCCCAAAGAACTATTCTAGCTCGCTTGGATCATCTCGAAAGAGATATAGCTGAACATTGAAACCTTTTAGCTCGATCTGCTTCTCAAGCGAGAGATCCAACCTTTGGTTCGAGTTCGCAAGCTCCCGAAGTTACCCAAGCGGGTTATACAGCCGGACCTCTTCCGAGCAAACTGATCCAGCACACAGGAGCTCCAGTTTTTGCTTCGAGCTCGCAAGTTGGAACTAACTCAGCTCGGCCTCCCCCGAGTATGGTACGGGAGTTCCACAGCTCGCGTCCGCGGAACACGCAACCTCCTATGTTTGGGAACCGAATTAACACAGAGAATGAGGGCATCCACGCTAAGCTCCAGCGTCTCCAAGCCGCAGTCTACATGGCAACGAGCTCGGCTCCAGACATCGATCAAGTGATCGAAGAAACCCGTTGAACTCCGTTCACGGATAAGATCGCTAACGCACGAATCCATAACACTGGAAAGATAAAAATCCCAGAGTACTCAAGAACCTCGGATCCAAAAGCCCATGTTAGAGCCTTTCGGCTCGCAGTCTCCAGAGCCCATCTTAACGACGAGGAAAAAGAGGCAGGTTACTGCAGACTCCTCGCCGAGAACCTCACCGTTACCGCACTGGTTCGCAAGCCTGAAAGGGAACTCGATTGACAAATTCACCCAGCTCGTATCGATATTCCTAAAGCAGTACTCGATTTTTATCGAAGAAAAAACCTCTTAAGCTGATCTCTGGGCCTTAGCGCAAGGGCCCGAGGAAACCCTCAGAGCTTACATCGGCAGGTTCCATGCGGTCAAGTCTCGTATCGCACACCCAAACGAAAAATAGCCATTGCGGCTCTCGAAAACGGACTCTTGTACACATCAGAGTTCAAGAAAGAACTCATAGTTCGACCTTGCACGTCTTTAGACGATGCCCTGCATAAAGCTACGTACTACGCAAAGTACGAAGAAGATGTAGCTGCAACGCTAGAAAAATACAACAAGACATCAAAGAAAGCAAGATGTGAGACTTAGTATTACGTAAAGTGTACTAAATAAAGAGCTAAATGTTGGGAAACTAGGGACCTAACGGGAAGACCCCTACCGATCTACCAAAGTTAAAAACGCAGTACCAGAGTACCTCTGAGTGCTAAATAATCGAACTACGTATAGGCTTGATACCCTGACGTAGGCAGCTCAATCCTCGAGTTCAGCCACTTCCTCAAACATCGAAGTCTTAAGACTTCACAAAAGTTTGATTTCACGCTAAGTCTCAAAGACTTTGCTACATCAAACTCTATAAAACAGCTAAAACAATACACAGCTAAATTCAGAGACTCCTCTCAGTAAGGATTCACCAAACGAATTCTAGGAGAACTCCACAACTAAGAGATCTCATTAACGAATCTCCTTAATCATGCACTTGATGATCAGTTCTCGAATCAATTCGACATATGAGCTACAGCTCACAACTTTCTAACAAGCTAAACGAGTTTCACAATTCGAGAGAGCTTTGATCTAAAGGCATAAACTTATCGCAATGAGCTCTAAACCAAAACGTCTGGCCAGACTAAACAAACAAAACACAATAGCTCAATCTCGCGATCTCAGTATTCAAACTCTCGAATACTCATAACATAGCTCGTATCTACAACATGATCATCCAAGCTAAACATTTCGCCAACGAAAAATAAACACAAGCTTGAGGCATAACTGAAGGATCATTCCGTGTTAATCCTGATTCAATTCATCAGATTACTTGATCCTAAACATGCCAGATCTAGGTTCTCTTGAATAGAAACATAAGTAGATCTCACCTTTTACCTGTTTTGTGCAGCGGAAAGGAAGAACAGGTCAGAGATCAGAGAGCCACCGAGTGATAACTCCTCCAGAGGTTCACACACGCACACCAATCAGGAAGCAGGCTGCTAGGCCACTGGGAGAAACCGGCGCAGGGAGAAAGAGAGTTCACGGCTCAAGTGTTAGGGTTAATCAGTCTGAAACTCGAGTTTTATCACACAAACTCGTCCTGTTCCGTTTGGGCCATTTGGCCCAAATACCAATTAACTCGTCGGTGTTTGCGCACTGCATCGATCGTTGCACCTTATGCATCGATCGATGCACAGTGGCTAAACCTTTTATTCTCTCTAAGTACAGTAAATGCCTAGCACTTTTACTGTACTTCTGCTAAACCGTTCCTACACATTTTCCTGTTAGCTTAGGCGTGTGACCCATATGGGATCATATAATAAAGGCAATAAGTCCAAGACTTATAGATCATGAGCGGACTCTAGCAAGCCATCATGACCCCCAGTATTATATGACTTATGTCTGATCTTTGACATACTCTTACTTTCTAGAGACAGTACCGAGATTACTGGACACAATTCCAACAATCTCCCACTTGTACTGGAATCTCTGTATTCATAATCCTTTTGTCTCAATATCTCGATTAGTCATAAGGCAAGATTGGTGTCATCCTTATAAAGCCTAATCTTGTTCATCGGACTCTGATTTGATACTGACAATCCAAACGACTCGGGAAAGTCCGTTTGAGCATGGCCATGCATTTTCCAGTATTCAAATCTCCGATTGGCCTAGAGATATTCACTCCATTTATATTGGAGGGACAAATCCCGTCTTGTTCCATCACTGTAAACTACTCATTTCTTAATGTACCCAAACAAGGTCCTTATAACTATCGCAGAACGATAGTGTTAGACAATGATCAAAGTGCATCAGTCCATGTGCAGTCACATGCATGCGAACTCAGGTCTAAGGACTATACTCTATAGTCGTAGTAAGAATCTCTTATGACACAGATATAAATATCCTGAAGAGTTCTTATAAGCGGGTCTTGTCCGGTCGTATGTTCCCAAACATACACCTATGTACTGACTTTGATGCCGCGCATCTATGACACACTGAGACTTTGTCATAAGTCACGTACCAATCCAGTCTCACACGGTTGTTGGTGTTCCAATTTCAACAACCTTCGACTAGGGACGAGATGATATAAAACATCTATCAAATATAGGGTCTCATGATCAAGCTAAATGACTTTGATGACTCAAGATCAAGTCATTTACTTCGATGACCTATAAAATGGTTTATATCACTTTGGAACGATTATTTCATCACAGTTAAAATAATCTTGAAATAATAATTTCATTAAACATCTTAAATGTTATTTCAAGAACATATCCAATAACTAAATAAAGCCCTTTAATAACTCCCACTGAAATTAAGACTACATCTTAATTTCACTTATCCTACAGCAACAGTCCGCGACTCGTGCTTAGGCCTAAGGAGTGGCTTCGTTAATAGATTAGCAACGTTCTCATTTGTTGAAACTTGCTGATCTACTTAACATCTCTGTCATTTATCTTAAGGTGTTTGGACCTCTGATGTGCAGCTAGTCTCATCTATGCTGGGAATCACATCATGTTCATTGACGAACTCTTCTTTCCAAACAACCTCTTTCGCCGCTTTCCAAGCTGCGAAATGTTCAGTTTAAGTCATGGAGTCAGCAACAGTGCCTTGCACCGCCAGACAGACACAAGATATCACCGGACTGTGACCGGAAATCATCTTTGTCTGTTGGAAACTTGCCTTTTAGACTCTGCTGACTTGTAGCACATCACTTTCTCCGTAAATCAAGAACTTATCCTTAGTATTCCTCAAATACTTTTAGGACATACTTTAGGAAACTTGATTCTTTGCTGGATTTGACTGGTCTCTTACTTGTCTTGCTTAGCATTAAAGCAACATCGAACAAGTACGTTTCATGGCATACATGATAGATCCAATTGCCGACGCATATGTAATCTCATCCATGCATTTAAGCTCAGCAGTTATCGTAGGATACTGTATCTTGCTTAACTTAATGCCATGTGACATTGGCATAAAACCCTTCTTGGATTGCTCAAAACGTGTAGGACTTTGTCCTACCAGCTCTTTTGGATCTCTATCTTTAGATCCAAAATCCAAGAACTACGTGGCTTTACCCATGTCAATCACTAAACCAACTCCCAAGCTAGTCCTCAACCGACTACTGCGTTGGGACGTTATATCCGAGAATCAGTATGTCATCGACATACACTTTGAGAAATGCAATATCGCTCCCAGTAATCTATTAGTAAACACACAGTTCCGCTTCGTTCCTGTTCAAGTCAAATCCTTGACTACTTCAACAGAACGAAGATTCCAACTCCGATATGTTTGCTTCCATCCATGAATGGATCGATGAAGCTAACTTACATAAAATGTAATTTTTCGGAGTCCGGGCTCACTTTCGCTTCTTTGAATTTCGCAGATTCATCGCATTCAATGATCATCAGATCATGCGAACATTCAATGATCATCAGGCTGAACTAATGACGAGAATTCACTCTCGGATTAGTGACTGATTCTTTCATATCTGCGAACTTTAGGCTCCACAGGTGTAGATTCTACAGAAATCTGTAAATCCTTCCGCTGCTCTCCCTCAATAGGTCAAGCAGCCTCCTGTATTTCTCGAATTTCTTCGAGTTGTACTTTTACTCCCACTGTTCTTCTTGGAAAGTAACTTCCCTTCTTAGAAAACAGAATGGTCGTAAAAAATACTTTTTACTCCCACTGTTCTTCTTGGAAAGTAATTTCCCTTTTTAGAAAACAGAATGGTCGTAAAAGTACCGAGCCTTGGTTTCCCTAAGAAAACTTCGAGTTATGCTTTTACTCCCACTGTTCTTCTTGGAAAATAACTTCCCTTCTTAGAAAACAGATTGGACGTAAAAGTAACAAGACTTAGTTTCTCTAGGATAACCAGCGAAGTAGCACAACTACAAATACTCAGTAAAGACAAATTTGGATCGATTCCAATCCACATTAACGTGGTGTCTTTCAACTGATATTTGTGGAACTATTTCAGCGTAAACTTAGATATTTTAGAGCGTTATTCTTAAATAATACCATGGAAGATTCGTGTGACTCATCTTTAATCATTTCTAATAAGATCTGATTCTTTCTCACAGAAACACCTTTAGGTTTTCAGGAGAAATGAGCTGTGAAACGATTTCACACTCATTTAGATGATCACACAATCAATGACTTAAGTATTCTCACTCGTGATTTAATCCAGAGTCTTAATACTTTTGTCATTCAGATCCTATACTTCATTCTGGAACTCTTTCGACCATGTCAAAGAATTCCGACTTGTGTCTCATCAAATGAACACAGTCACACTCACTGAAGTAATCAGTAGAGACAATGAAGTACAAGAGATTTTTCTCTGGCATTACTGCTCATTGGGCCACATACATGAGCATGTTCCAGGTCCAATAAGCCTTTGGGCTTTTCTCTAGCTCGGCTAAGATAGGCCCTTTATCTTTTGGTCTAGTAAACAGAATTCAAGTCTCATAAGATATTTTATCAAATGAGCCCAACAGTCCATGACTATGGGATTTCTGAATCCGACTTACTCTATGTGACCAAGACTTTTATGCCAAGAAAAATCAGGTTTAATTCATCAGATTTAAACCAATTCGGTATTTATGTTACATTTAGGCACTCTTTGGTTTAAGATATAAAACCCATTCCATGAATAGGGTGCTACAATTAATATTTCATTAAGATCAAAAGAACAAAACTTGTCTTTTATCAAAACGAAAAACATTCAAATTCTTACAAGAAAATGAAAGACAACTCTGCTTTAAAGCAGGTACATTGTAGCAATTACTTAATACAAAACCAAGCCTCAAAGGGATCTATGAGTGAAAAACCCTATGGCTGAGGCAGCATCCCAAGCTCCTTCCAGACATGTAGTTTCACTTGCCCTTCCTTCAACGTTCTACTGTTGCTTAGGCTCTGCATATTATCACAAATATCAGTGCCACCACCAGTATCCAATACCTTTAAGGACGTTCTACTGTTGCTTTAGGCTCTGCATATTATTACAAATATCAGTGCCACAACCAGTATTCAATACCTTTAAGGTAGAACTTGAAGTAATAACATGAATACTTGAGGAAGTAGTCTCATACATCGACTTTAACTCCTCATCATCTTCCATGAATTTAATGCAATTTCTCTTCCAATGCCCTGTCTCCTTACAGTAGCAGCACTTACCAACGTAAGAGGTATCTGACTCGGGCTCAGAAGACACACGCTTGCCATGATTCAAAATCTGGACAACTTTGTCTTCACCCTTGTCAGCATTAGGTTTAGTAAACCTACCCTTCTCATTCATGAGATTGTACAGGGTACTCTTCACGTTTGGCTCAACTGTCTTGAGCATATCATGCAGTTCAGTCAGCGTCTTCGTTAAGCCTTTCTTGATATAGTTCTTTCTGAACTTATCATAGCTTGACGGCAGTGACTGCAGAATGATCTCAGTTGCCAATTCTTGGCTAACTGGATAATCCAGTTTCCTCAGGTTATCAATGTAACCCATCATTTTACTGACATGAGGACTCACTGGATGATCATTTGGTAGCTTGCAGCTAGTGAGAAATTTAACCAATTGGTATCTCTCCACTCTTATCTGCTCCTGAAATTTCAATTTCAGGCTGCTGATCATCTCTATTGGCGACTCCATGTTCTCATATTGCTTCCGCAAATCTGAGTCCATGGTAGCCAATATCAGACCACGCACATCTACCGCATCATTATAATGCTCATTCCAAGCATCATATACTGCATGAGAAGCATTGGACCCGATCCTCACGGGGAGAGCTCTCTCAAGGACATAGTCCTTTCTCTCCTGTCTGAGGACTAGCCTCAGGTTCCGCGACCAAGTCAAGAAATTTGATCCGTTCAGCTTGTCCATCTTAAGGACAGACCGGATCGAGAAAGTGTTTTGATTGTTTGTGCTAGTCATAACTGAAAATTAAGATAAAAGGATTTTAGTTAAAATGTTCAATATGATTAATCTCGTATTAAGATAATATGATTAATCACGCATTATATTCAATAACATAAGTTACCCTCAATAGAATATAATGATTCCAAGATCCACATATAACTAAGATTAAAGTGGGCCACTGGCCGTCACCCAACCTTAGCTTATATCGGTAAGCCCTGAATCGGCTAATTATATCCGTGATATAACTCTTGGTTGTGAATCTGGGCCCGAGGCCCAATCCACTCTGATGTCTCAAGGCCCGGGACTCCCGATGGCCTAGTCAAGAAAACCAGACTATACAGTCATGTAATCATTAATGTCTGGGACTCCCAATGACATTTATGAATCACAAACTGTCTTACCCACGCAAAAGCAGACATCCTCACACTGTAAGGCCATGAATGCAATTGAATGGGCTTTGACAGCTGACATAGCCTGGACAAGACATCCAACGCTTGATATTATTTGAGGTTCGTAGGTTTATTTAAAATCATTCCCAAAATAGAAGATTACTATTTCGGGAAACTTTCTATTTTAGGAAACCTACTATTTTAGGAAACTTTCTAAAATTGGAAACTTTCTAACTTTAGAAATTTCTTAAAATCCGAATCATGCAAATCTAGAAAATAAGAAACTTTCTAATTTCAAAATATCGGAAACTTTAATTTAAAATCGACTTTATAACTTTATAAAATAAATTTTAAATTGATCTGAAGAAAGACTCAAATAATTGGCCCAATTGTTTTAACTTCTTGGCCCGAGGCCCAAGAATTTGGTCCATGTCCAAGACATGACCCAATTGTCCAATTAAATGACATAACCGGTCTGGTTCATTAAAATTGGTCTAACCAAAATTAATTACTACGACGACCACAATTGTCAACCGGTTATTCACTAAACCGGATTTTCTCAATTTATTTGGTCCAACCAAATCAAATTAGAAAATCCTGGTTTAGGCACTAAATCCAATAATTCTTTCGACATTGGATTTCTTATCCCGGTTTAACCAGACTTAATAAAATTATTAAATCTGTTTATTAAACCGTGACGTTTAATTCAAATTAAATTAAACCGAGCCGAAACCCTAACCGCATCGATCGATGCTCACAGCATCGATCCTGCAACGATCGTTCATCGATCCTGCATCGATCGATGCTCTCACGCGTGCACGAACGGTTATCAGGTTTGGCCGAGAGATTCTCGCGAGATCCATGCGATCGTTCGAACGATCCATGCGATCGCGGTCAATCTCTCGCGACTGCAACGATCGATCCTTGCATTGCATCGATCGATGCAATGCGATCTCAGTCGATGCAATAATCAGTTTCGATCGCATACCAAATCAATATAGCTTGGTCATGCGATTTTACAACTGTTTGTTTAGGATTCAATTCTTGTTTCTTAAGTGTTTTAATCTTATCAGTAGATTGATTCAAAAACACCTCTTTAAACAATCCTAAACATGAATCTAAACAAGAAGAACCAGAACCAATGGCTCTGATACCACTGAAGGATCATTCCGTGTTAATCCTGATTCAATTCATCAGATTACTTGATCCTAAACATGCCAGATCTAGGTTCTCTTGAATAGAAACATAAGTAGATCTCACCTTTTACCTGTTTTGTGCAGCGGAAAGGAAGAACAGGTCAGAGATCAGAGAGCCACCGAGTGATAACTCCTCCAGAGGTTCACACACGCACACCAATCAGGAAGCAGGCTGCTAGGCCACTGGGAGAAACCGGCGCAGGGAGAAAGAGAGTTCACGGCTCAAGTGTTAGGGTTAATCAGTCTGAAACTCGAGTTTTATCACACAAAACTCGTCCTGTTCCGTTTGGGCCATTTGGCCCAAATACCAATTAACTCGTCGGTGTTTGCGCACTGCATCGATCGTTGCACCTTATGCATCGATCGATGCACAGTGGCTAAACCTTTTATTCTCTCTAAGTACAGTAAATGCCTAGCACTTTTACTGTACTTCTGCTAAACCGTTCCTACACATTTTCCTGTTAGCTTAGGCGTGTGACCCATATGGGATCATATAATAAAGGCAATAAGTCCAAGACTTATAGATCATGAGCGGACTCTAGCAAGCCATCATGACCCCCAGTATTATATGACTTATGTCTGATCTTTGACATACTCTTACTTTCTAGAGACAGTACCGAGATTACTGGACACAATTCCAACAATAACAACAAAGACTTTCGTTCTTCTCGATCATTCCTCATCCTTCAGAGCTCGCCAGATCGTCTAAAGGACTGGGGGGAATTGTTTGGGTAGGATTTAACACTTAAATCCAGTCAACGAAAGTCAAAATGTTGTCCAACGTTAATCGCCCAAAAGGAAGGTTTCTATCTGTATATGTAGCTAACATCGAGCTGCACACATCGAGCTCTACACTCCGACTCTATAGCTCCGTTTAATGAGCTCTACACTCCGACTCCAAGCCAAAGACCGAAGGCAAGACTAAGTCGTAACGGATCCCGCAATCTCCGGAATCTGTTAGCACGTGCGCACAGTGGATCAAGTCTCCGAGATCCCACAAGTCGCGGAGTACGTGGAACACGCAGCCGGGAGCTGCGGAAGTTAGTTGCGGAAACAGATTTATAAAAGGATCTCCTTCTTCATTCATCAAGGGATCGAGTTTCTTACTTATTCTTGTAAACGCTCTGCGAGCTACACCTGTATTTTAGCTATTATATTCTTGTAAACTCATTATTCATTCAATACAAATCCAATTCGTCGATTCAAGTCTTTATTCACATCGTTGGTTCATTGAGATTCTAGCCCATCTTTCCTTAAACACAAAAACACTCTAAATCCTTGAGTGTCGATTTTAGCATCCACAATATTTAGTTAATATACTTGTTGATGTAAGCTTCAGGGGAAGCTCATACTAAACAAGTCTGAAGGAGACGTTAAGGCTGGACTGAGGTCACTCTTGGTGCAACGAACATGATAGGATGATGGAGTACGAGCAGCTGGACTGAAGAAGTCACTTTCTGTTGATGCTAGAAGATGAATCGATGGATTGTTGAAATAGAACATGAATGAGATGGGTTTGAACAACAAAAGGGGAAGCTTCACAATGATGTTCACAGCCGCACACAAGCAAACAAGTAGCTAGGGTTTTTCTTTGTAAATTAACGTGAATAAAAAAATACAAAGAGTTTGGCTAGAATAGCCTAAGTTTTCGAAAACCCTCAAAGAAACAAAAGGGATTGGGCCTTAAAGCCTTACAAGAAATAAACTAGAAAATAAAGACAAAAGTAAAGCCCCTTAGGCATGGTGGAAGCATGCCTTAATGGGCCGTGCGTTTTGTCTGGCGAAACGGGCATTGGGTTACCTCATTAAAAAACTTACAAGGAAAACCCAGTGGGATATAATCTTGCATGGGAAAAAGAGTATAACATTTGGTCCACAGAGACGACACATGCTAAGGATCAACGGCTCCTATAGTGAAGATCACTGATGCGTTGTCGATCCTAAGTAATGGTCAGACAGACGATCTTGGTGTGAACGGATGGTTGTGGTCGGAATCGGTCATCTCGGACATCCTCCGAGCTAGCTGTTAAGAACGGGCTAATCATGATCCAAATGGTCCAAGTACTCCATGATGTCTTATATGCTACTCATGGTGATCATATGCTCCATGGCTCGCTTGAGTTTCTCTGTGAGTCTCTTCTGGCCGAATCGGGTCCGGGTCGCATTCACCATGGTTGGGAATGGTTCGGCTGGGTCGTTTGGATTGGTCTGGCCCAGTTCGGTTGAACCGATGTCCACATCATTCACACCCACTTGAGAAGGTTCTGTCTTCAGAACCGCATCACCTGTACAAAAAGATAAATCATAAACATTAAAGCTCGATTGAATGTTCATCTCACTTGGAAGTTCGAGTTTGTAGGCGTTGTCGTTGATCTTCTCTAGGACTCGGAACGAGCGTCTCCTCGTGGTGCAAGCTTTGATTTTTGTTGGTTTGGAAACCTCTATGGTCGCATGTGTAACAACACCCAATCTCCGGGCTCAAAGGTGATCTCCTTCCTCTTCTTATCGGCTTGTTGTTTGTTGATGAGGTCATAGAACCAGAAGCAGAAGATCCAATGCCCATCATAAGGAAAGGTCCATTGACAAGATCAGCAACAAAGGCTCTGAGGAACCAAGTCAATGAAGCTGTGCAAAGTCTACTGAATCAAGCTGCTAGCCAAGAGCAAAAACAAGTCATCATCAGGATGAACATCCCAACACTATTCAACTCAGCTCAAAAAGGGCTAACCATATGTTGTTGGGATTGTGTCCTGAAATCACATTGTACTTACTCTAAAGATAGTTGTTAGCCCTGTCAAGCGGGTCGAACCCGCGACCCGCCCCGCGGCGGGTTAAGCTAATTTTCGATCCGCCTCAGCCCGACCCGCCAAACCGCAAAACAAAAACAGTCGACCCGCATCCGCCCCGCTTAATTTTAATTAAATTAATATTTATTAATAAAATTTAATATAAAAAACGTAAAATAGCATTTTTTTAAAAAACAAATTTGAAAAAATATTTATTTTTATTGTATTTTATTCATAAAATTCTTAAATTAATAATAAAATATTTATTTTTTTCAAAAAAAATAAATTTTGCGGATACCCGCAAACCCGCGGTTTTCAACCCGCCCGCCCCGCATTTTAAAATCCTAACCCGCACCCGCCCCGCTAATTTAAAAAACATATTTTTTTGACCCGCACCCGCCCCGCGGCAGGTCGACCCGCATCCGACCCGCGGGGTTTTGACTCAAATTGACAGGGCTAATAGTTGTATTGTCGAGATCGGACAATTCATGTGATACTGGGTAGTCATAATGTTTTACTAGAAACCGCTTATGACAAATGAGTTGTAACTCATTTCTGGTATCGTGTGAACCTAAAGGGTCACACACCTAAGCAAGTTGGATGCACTTGGTATAGGATTGATCATTGGTATATGGTCCGACCAGTGTGTATTGGATACACATTGATATCGTGTTTTAGGAGGTGTATCGATCGACACCATTGGGTGCGTCGATCAATACAAGATGTGTGTCGATCGACACCATTGTGTGTGTCGGTCGACACAAGGCCGAAACCGAAACTTATGTTTCGGTTTACATCGAGGTCAATATATAAACGCTTGTGTTTTTCGACCTCGGCAACAATGGAAGCCGTCGCAGACAGTTTTTTTTTTTTGACAGAAGAACTGGTCCCCTTCCTCTAGAAAACACAGAAATCCCAAGAGATCCGATTCCCGGCGCTAGCATCCCGGCGGATTCCAGCTTGTGTGCGTGTGGACTAAGATAGAGGCGAGGCATCTTAATCGCTCCTGATCTTGTCTTACATGATTCATCTTCCGCTGCCAGAACAAGGTAAACGCGAGATCCACGATTCAATTACTTAAACCCTGAGATCCTAGGCTCGGAATTCAGACTTAGGGTTGTCTAATCGGATTAGGAACTGCTAGGAATTCCAACAGTGGTATCAGAGCCTTAGGGTTTTATCATTGAATCAGCCTGTTTAGTAGAATTTGATGATTTAAATTCGTTCATAAGATAGTATGAAAAGGAACAGGTTAGATCGATTCAGATCGAAAACGATTCTGTGTTTTCGCAGAGTGTCGATCGACACACTAGGTGTGTCGGTCGACACAGAATGGTGAAATCGACAGACTCGGCGGCTAGGGTTTTTCGCGAAGAAAAACAGAAAGTCTGTTGTGTCGATCGACACAGGTTGAGTGTCGGTCGACACAGACCTTGCGATTGGTTAATCGGTTCAGTTGGATTGGACCGGTTATCATGCTTGGTTAAGTCCGAACAGATCGGTTTGAATTGGATGAATTGGTTCAATTGGATTGAACTGATTATCTCAATTAGCATGAACCGATTGGTTAAAATCAGTTTGATTGGATAATACGGTTCAATTGAATTGGACCGGTTATCGCAATTAGATAAAACTGATTAAAACAGTTTAAATTGGATTGAACCAATTATCTCTATTAGTATAAACCGATTTGAATGATTAAGATCAGTTTGATATGATAAGTCGGTTCAATTGGATTAGACCACTGTCTTCGGTTTGGGTCTATGTCGACCGTCACATATGGGTTGTGTCGATCGACATGACCGGTTCAATGAACCATGTTAATTGGATTAACCGGTTATTGAAGTCCGGTTACATTTGGTGATGTCGATCGACAGACATGGTCTTCGTCGATCGACACAGTGCTCGCAATTCTGGTTATTGAACCTTGAATTTGCAGAAACCAAACTAGACTTGAACCTTGATCAAAGCTTAGCTTCAATATGGTCAACTGTCAAGACTCATTTCATTGTGTGATGGTCTAGCCAAGAGCTTAGTGTCCACAATTACGTGAGTAAGGCAGGTAATTATGTTGATGGACTTGCAGTGCTTGACATCAACAATTACATGACCTAAGAGATTGATATGCTAACCTTTCAGAGTTTAGTTTCCTCAACTAAATATCAAGTAACCTTGATGTCTTGCCCAAATCTTGTCTACTGTCAAGACTTGTGTCGTTTGTTGGATAGCCTTGGAGTCCTTGGTACCCACTACTACATGAGTAAGGCAGGTGATCATTGATAGACTTGCAGTGCGACTGTCAATGATCACAAGACTAAAGAGATTGGTTTACTTGACTGGGCCATCAGAAGTTCTGGGCCCAGAGACGTCAGAGTAGATGAGACATGGATTGTCTTATCTGCGACCAAGAGTTGTACTGGGTACAATTAGCAATGATTTGCTTACCTAGATAACTAAATTTTGGGTGATGACGAGTCGTCCACTCAGATTTTGGTGAAGTATGGGTCTTGGATCATTATATTCATTGAGGAAACATTGTTTGAATATAATGCGAGTTTTCTTATTTGATAAGATTTCTCATGGAATGCATAACTAAATCTTGGTTTTTCTTGGATTTCAGATTATGTCTAAGACTACTTTCTCGTTGTGATCCGTCCTTGAGAAGGACAAGTTAAATGGATCCAACTTCCTGGATTGGTATCGGAATTTGAGATTAATCCTCAAGCAGGAGAGCAAGGACTATGTCCTTGAGAAAGCTCTTCCAGAAAGGCTTGGGACCAATCGCTCGAATGCAGTATATGATGCTTGGAATAAGCATTATATTGATGTGGTAGATGTGCGTGGTCTGATGTTGGCTACCATGAACTCAGATTTGAAGAGTCAATACGAGAACATGGAGTCGCCAATAGAGATGATCACCAGCCTGAAACTGAAGTTTCAGGATTTGGCACGAGTTGAGAGATTCCAGATGGTGAAGTCTCTCACTGGGTGCAAGCTACTAGAGGATGGTCCAGTAAGTCCTCATGTCATTAAAATGATGAGTTACATTGATAACTTGGGGAAACTGGACTGTCCTGTCAACTTAGAGTTGGAAACTGACATCATTTTGCAGTCACTGCCGTCAAGTTATGATAAGTTCGTTGAGAACTATATCAAGAAAGGCTTGACGAAGACGTTGACTGAGCTGCATGGCATGCTCAAGACAGCAGAGCAAAACATCAAAAAGGGTAAAAGATTTGAGAAATCTTGTATAGACAAGGGTGAAGGCAAGGCCGTTCGGATTTGGAATCAGAATAAGCTTGTGTCATCTTTTAAGCCCAAGTCTGGCCCATCTGATGGTGATAAATGCGGCTACTGTAAAGTGTTTGGGCATTGGAAGAGAAATTGCACTAAATTCTTGGAAGATTCACAAGAGATGGAGAAGATGTATGGTACTTCTTCTTCAGGTATTGTGTTATTATTTCAAGTTCTACGTGAGTATTGGATACTAGTTGTGGTACTGATATTTTGAAATATGCAGGACCTAAGCGACAGTAGAACGTTGAAGAAAGGACAAGTGGAACTGCGTGTCTGGTATGAAGCAATGGTTGCTGCATGAGCCGTAGAGATTTTTCACTTGTAGGAGCCTTTCATACTTGGTTTTAGAAATTAAGTAATTGCTATCATGTATCTGCCTTGTGCAGAGATGTCTTTCATTTTCTTGCAAGAATTTGAATGTTTTTCATTTTGATAAAAGACAAGTTTTGTTCTTTAGATCTTAATGAAATATCATATGGTAGCACCTCGTTTAGAATGGGTTTTATATCTTAAACCAACGTGAGTTTGAATATAACATAAATACTAAAAGGTTTGAGTCTGATGACTCGAACCAATCTTTCCTTGGCATAGTCATTTCAACCAGACAGATTGGAGCGGATTCAAAAGTTCCGTAGTTATGGGCTTTTGGGCTCATTTGATTTCAAATCATATGAGATATGAATTCTGCTCACTGGGCCAAATGACTAAGGCATTTTAGCAGAGCTAAAAGAAAACGGGCCAGAAGATTATTGGGCCTTACACATACTGATGTATGCGGCCCGATAAGCGTTACTGCCAGAGGAAATCTTCTGTACTTCATTACCTTTATTGATGACTTCAGTAAGTATAGATGTGAATGAAGTATAGAACCGATTTGACAGAAGTAATGAGATCCTCGATTAGATCTCGGAAGAAAACACTTGAGTCAAGAATTGGGTGATCATCTAGGTGAGTGTGAAGTCATATCATAGCTCTTTTCTCCTGGAAAACCTAAATGATGTTTCTGAGAGAACGAATCAGATCTTATTAGATATGCTCCGATTAATGATTAGTCACAGGAATCTTCCATAATCCTGTAAGAAATACGCTCTAAAATGTCTGTGTTTGCGCAGCAAAGGGTTTCAATCAGAATCAATTGAAAGACACCACATTGGATGTGGACTGAAAGTTTTTCAAGCATGTTGTTTCTGATCATTTGGGGATGAAAGCTAACAAGCTTGAACCCAAATCTGATAAGTTCTACCTCGCGGGCTGTCCTAAGGAAACCGAGGCTTACTACTTTTATAACCAATCCGAGAACAAAGTTTTATTGTCCGGAACTGTGTCTATTGAGAAAGATTATACTTTCCAAAAGGAACAGTGGGAGTAAAAGTACACATCGAAGAAATTCGATAAACACAGGAGGCTGCTCAACCTGTTGAGGGAGAGCAGCGGTGAGATCTACAAAGTGCTGTAGGATCTACACCTGTGGAGCCTGAAATTCGCAGATCCAAAAGGATCCGTCACTAACTCGAGAGTGATTTCTCGTAGCCGATTGTCGTGATCTGTTGATTATTGAAAAGTGACGAGCATGCGAAATTAAAGAAGCGATGGTGAGCCATAACTCCGAAAATTGGCTGGATATGCATGTTAGCTTCACCGATCCATTTCTGGATTGAAGCAAACATCTTGGAGTTGGAATCAACATTCTGATAATGTGGTCAAAAGTTTTGACTTGATCAGAAAAGAAATGAAACCATGCGTTTACAAGAAGACTATGAAGGAATTTCTAGCAGTTCCTAATCCAATTAGGCAACCCTGGTCTGAATTCCAAGCCTAGGATCTAGGGTTCATGTAATCGAATCTATGGAATCTCAGAATTACCTGGTGATTAGCAGCGGAAGATTTGCAGATAATCGAGATCTATAGCGCCTCAAATGCTGCGCCTCTACTGGTATCCACACGCACACAAACTGAACAGGAGGGATGCTAGTGCCTATAGAGATCCAATCTCTTCAGAGGTTTCTATTCAAGTTCTGGTGGCTGTGAATTAGGTCCAAAAACAGTTTAGGTCGACCATATATCTTATATATGTCGACTTAAACCATAACGGAATTAACCAACGATTAAACCGAATTAATCTGATTAATCCGCGAGTTGCATCGATCGATGCACTATCTGCATCGATCGACACTGCCCCAGAATATTGATATCGAATGCATATCAAATATGCATTCACTGGATCATTACATTAATGATCAACCTCGTCTTTAACGCCCAGTTTGCTTAGGTGTGTGACCCTGTAGGATCATATAACACTAGCAATGAGTTCTCAACTCATTGATCATAAGTGGCTTCTAGCAAAGCGTTATGACTGCCTAGTGTTATGTGATTGTCTCATCTCGACTATACGACTTTCACTTAGAGCAAGTACAATAGATTTCAGGACATTCCCAACAATCTCCCACTTGTACTGGAATCATCTATTCCTTTAATCCCTTCGTCACTATATCTCGATTTGGCATAAGGCAAGATCTGTGTCACCCTTATTTAGCCAATATCATGTTCATCGAGTTCCGATTTATACTGACAAGACAAACGACTGACAATCACCTCGTTTGAGTGTGGCCACACATTTCTCAGTATCAAATCTTCGATGGGCCCTGAGATATTTATCTCTTGTTATATAGGAGGGACAAATCCCATCTTGTTCCATCCCTGTTTCTTCACACGCTTCATGATACGCCCAATCAATGCCTTTATAGTCACATGTTACGGCTGACGTTTGACAAGGTTAAAGCGGACCAATTCACATGTAAGAAAACATGATGAACTCAGGTCTAAGGACTATACTCTATAGTCGTAACGAAAACTCTCATGACACTTATATAACTATCCCGTAGAGTTCTCATCAGTGGGTCATGTCCGATCCTGTGTTCTCCAACACATATCTATGTGATTGACTTTAATACTTTTATTAATGACTCCATGAAACTTAGTCATCAGTCACCTCACATACTAGTCTCACGCGGTTGTTAATGTCCCACTTTAACAACCTCGACCAGGGACAAACATAATTTATGTCATTTATTATCTATAGGGTTTCATGATCAAGTCACATACTTGATGACCTATAAAATGTCATAAATTACTTTGGGACTATTATTTAATAACCATTATTAAATAATACAGATGTCATATTTCAATAACATAATCAAATTATGTTTGTACGAACATCATATCATAACTAAAATTAATAACAATGACTCCTACTAAAATTAAGATCACATCTTAAGACATCTAATGCCTTTAGCAGTAGCCTGACCCTTATTCGCCCTTGCTCAGCGTGTGTCGAAAGACATTGCGTCTTGCTAAGAGTAATACCAAGAGTCATTTGCACGAAGCCTTTCTTGGAATCCTGCATATTGGACATGTGCAAGGCCTTATCACTATAAGTATCTTGACACAATCCAATTAGCTTATCCAATCTATCTCTATAGATTCTTATTCCAAGAATGTATACGGTTTCTCCCATAATTTTATCGAAAAACAACTTTCGAATCAAGTCTTAACAGACTGAAACAATGGAACTTCATTTCCGAGAAGTGGTATGTTATCAACATATAATACTAGAAATGCAATTGCGCTCCCACTAGTCCTCTTGTAAACACACGGTTCCTCTTCATTCATGACGAAGTCAAACCTTTTGACTGCTTTATCAAAACGAAGATTTCAACTCCGAGATGCTTGCTTCAATCCATAATTGGTTTGATGAAGCTTGCATATCTTCCTAGTTTCATTAGGATCAATGAAAAACTTCAGGTTGTGTCATGTACACATCCTTTTTCCAGAATTCCATTAAGGAAAATTGTTTTCACATCCATCTGCCAAATCTCATAACCATTATGAGTGGCGGTTGCTAGGAGAATCCGAATGGACATTAGCACGGTGTCTGGGATTAGGTTTCTTCACAGTCAATACCATGAATTTACTTGAAACCTTTTTGCCACCAACCTAGCTTTGTACATCTGAATATAACCATCCATGTCATCTTTTCTTCTTGAAAATCCATTTACTCACAATGGCTTCTACACCATCGGGTAAATCAACCCAAGTCATACTTGGTTCTGTGACATGGATCCCATTTCGGATTCAGCGGCTTTCAGCCATTTTCGGAGTCATGGCCCATCATTGCTTCTTCAAAATTCGCAGGCCCGTCACTTTCAATGATCAGTAGATCACGGCAATTGGTTACGAGAAATCCATATTTCTCGGGTTCGTGACGGATCCTTTCGGATCTGCGAGCTTCAGTTTTCTGTAAAAGTCGCGCACACATATCTCATATGTATACTTTTACCACGGCCTAATTAACCAAGATTTAAACCGTAGTCAATTAAGTCATAAACCAAAATCAATATTTGGTTCGCGATCTGTGTCGATCGATGCAACTTTTGTGTCGATCGACACTTCTTCAGAAACGCGCCATTTAAATGTATATCGAATATACATTCACCATATCCTTTACAAACTCTAGGCACCACAAGTGCAGGTTCTACAACTCTTTGTAGATCCAACTGCTACTCTTCCTCATCAGGTTGAGCAGTCTCCTGTGATTTTCGAATTTCTTCGAGTTGTACTTTTACTCCCACTGTTCTTCTTGGAAAGAAAGTCTTTCTCAAGAAAACATAGTTCCGAGAGACAAACAATTTGTTCTCGAACTGGTTGTAAAAGTAACATGCCTTGGTTTTGTTAGGACAACCAATGAAGTAGCACTTATCAGATTTGGGTGTGAGCTTATCAGAGATTAAACGTTTTATATAAGTCTCGCAACTCCAAATCTCCATGATGGATAAATCAGAAACATTTACATTCCACATCTCATGTGGTATCTCTGTAACTGATTTTGATGGAACTCTATTTAAAGTAAACTCAGACATTTCTAGAGCGTATTCTTAGAAGGATAATGGAAGATCTAAGTGACTCATCATTGATCGAACCATATCTAATAAAGTCCGATACAGGAGGAGTGAATTGTGAAACACTTTCACAATCTATCAGATGATCACTAAATTCTGGATTTAAGTATTTACCTCCATGATCTCATCGTAGAGGTTTAATACCTTTGCCAAATTGATTCTGTACATCATTTTGGAACTCTTTGAACTTTTCAAAGATTCTGACTTATGCCTTATAAATAAGGCATAACCGTACCTTCTGAAAATATCAGTAAAGGTAATGAAGTACTGAAATTTTCCTCTAGCACTAGTGCTCATCGGTCCATATACATTCGTATGTATAAAGCCCAATAAGCTTCTGGCCCTTTCATTTTGATCGTTCGCAACCTGTATCGACCGACGCACCGTTTGTGTCGATCGACACTACCTCTGTTGAAAGGAGCCTTTGTCGTTTTACTTAATAAACAAGATCCACTTTACTCATTATGATTCTCAATCAGATGAGCCCAAAAGCCCATCACTATGGAGCTTCTGAATCTATTTCTCATTTATGTAGCCCAAAACGACAATGCCAGAGAGAAGTTTGACTCGTATCATTTGACTTGAATCTCTTGGTATTAATGTTACAGTTAGGCACATTCTGATTTAGAACATAAAGTCCATTCTCTAATGGATTGCTACTATAAAATATATCACTGTAATCAAATGAATAACACTTATTCTTAACTTGAAAACTGATATCCTTCCATATCCAAACAAGCAATGGAAATAATCTGTCTGCTCATAGCATGTACATAGTAGCAGTTTTAAGTTCAAAACATGCCATAAAAGGAAAAACAAATGAAATACTCCTACGGTTAATGCAGCAACTCTTGCTCCATTCCCACTCATAGGTCCACTTGTCCTTTCTCCATAGTCCTACTTTTGCTAAGGCCCTGCACATTTTCACAAAATATGAGTACCACAGCTGGTATCCAATACCCAATAAGTAGGACCATAAGAAGTAACATTTACTTCTATAACATAATACCTGAAGAAGAAGTCTTGTACGTCTTCTTCAGCTTCTCATAATCTTCCAAGAATTTATTGCAGTTTCTTTTCAAATGCCCATAACCATTACAATAACGGCACTTAACATCTTCAGAAGGACTGGTTTTAACCTTAGGAGCATGGCCAGACTCGCTTGGATTCACAATCGAGCTCGTCTTTCCATCACCTTTGTTCTTACCAAGTTTCTTAAACTTTTTACCCTTTTGTACCATAAGGACATTTGGGGTGTCCTTCTTGATGTTAGGTTCAGCAGTCTTAAGCATCCCATGCAATTCAGTCAACGTCTTCGTCAAGTTGTTCATGTTATAGTTCATAACAAATTGATCATAGCTTGACGGCAGCGACTGTAGAATGATGTCAGTAGCCAACTATTGGCTAATGGGACAATCCAGTTTCCCCAGGTTATCAATATAACCCATCATCTTAATGCCATGAGGACAAACTGGTTCGCCCTTTGGTAGCTTGCACTCAATCAGAGATCTAACCGTCTGGTATCTCTGAGTTCGTGCCTGCTCCTGAAACATACTTTTCAGGCCAGTGATCATCTGTATTGGCGACTCCACATACTCATATTGCTTCTGCAATTCCGAGTTCATGGTAGCCAACATGAGACAACTCACATCCACCGCATCATTAGAATGCTTATCCCAAGCATCCTTATCTGACTGCCAGGCATTGGCTCGATACTTCTTGGGGAGAACTTTCTCAAGGACATAGTCCTTTTTCTCCTGTTTGAGAACAATTCTCAAGTTCCGATACCATTCAAGAAAGTTGGATCCATTTAACTTGTCCTTCTCAAGGACGGATCGCAGGGAGAAATTGTTACGATGGTTTGTGCTAGACATAGCTGGAAAAACAAGGGAGGTTTAGTTATGATGTTCAAGAAATGAGAAGTCTTAACAATTAAGAAAACTCGCATTATATTCAAACAATGTTTCCTCAAATGAATATAATGATCCAAGACCCATACTTCACTAAACTTGAGTGAGCCACTGGCTATCACCCAAATTTAGCTATCTAGGTAAGCAACAACATTGCTAGTTATATCCAATATAACTCTTGGTTGTGGATCGACATCTCATGCCCAATCCACCTGATGTCTCTAGGCCCAAAACGATTTTGATAGCCCAGTCAAGTAAACCAATCTCTTAAGTCATGTAATTGTTGACGCCATGCACTACAAGCCCATCAACACGATTACTTCCTGCCTTACTCATGTAATTGTGGATACCTTGCACTGCAAGCCTATCACTCAATGAAACGAGTCTTGACAGTTGACAAGATTGGAAAGACATCAAGTATCACTTGATATTTGATTGAGGAACAGAACTATTTAAAACGTTCAGTTTTATCATGTTTTAATTCTTCCAATTAATTGATTTATCTTGTTTTGGTTATGTGATTACAGGTTCCATAACCTAAACCATCAAATCTGATGTCGACCGACACTACTATAGTGTCGATTGATGCAGAATAACCAAAAGCAATCCACGATAACCGATCAATCCAATTGATCCGGTTTTGAGTACCGGTCAGTGTCGATCGATGCTGATTAACCAAAACCAATCTGCGATAACCGATCAATCCAACTGATCCGGTTTTGAGTACCGGTCAGTGTCGATCGCTGCTGCATTAGCATCGGTCGATACCAACCCAATCGCAATAAACCATTCTTAGTGTTTAACCATCATTAACCAAGCTCGATAACCGGTCCAATCCAATTGAACCGATTCATCAATCTCGCGAGGTCTGTGTCGACCGACACAACTCTTGCGTCGATCGACACTCGGCGAAACATAAGTTTTATTCGGGTTTTCGCCCTGTGTCGATCGATGCCGGATTGGCATCGATCGACACCATGCGAAAAACCCTAGATTTTATTCGGGTTTTCACCCTGCGTCGATCGATGCCGGATTGGCATCGATCGACACCATGCGAAAAACCCTAAAATGTTTTTCGAACAAAACCCTAAACTAGGATACTTTGATCAAAACGAGTTTTAGCATGCTTGTATCAATCATACAGAGATCCAGATTCAACCAATCTAATCAACATGCTACAGATTCAATGGAACCCTAAAGCTATGATACCACTGAAGGAATTTCTAGCAGTTCCTAATCCAATTAGGCAACCCTGGTCTGAATTCCAAGCCTAGGATCTAGGGTTCATGTAATCGAATCTATGGAATCTCAGAATTACCTGGTGTTTAGCAGCGGAAGATTTGCAGATAATCGAGATCTAGAGCGCCTCAAATGCTGCGCCTCTACTGTTATCCACACGCACACAAACTGAACAGGAGGGATGCTAGTGCCTATAGAGATCCAATCTCTTCAGAGGTTTCTATTCAAGTTCTGGTGGCTGTGAATCAGGTCCGAAAACAGTTTAGGTCGACCATATATCTTATATATGTCGACTTAAACCATAACGGAATTAACCAACGATTAAACCGAATTAATCTGATTAATCCGCGAGTTGCATCGATCGATGCACTATCTGCATCGATCGACACTGCCCCAGAATATTGATATCGAATGCATATCAAATATGCATTCACTGGATCATTACATTAATGATCAACCTCGTCTTTAACGCCCAGTTTGCTTAGGTGTGTGACCCTGTAGGATCATATAACACTAGCAATGAGTTCTCAACTCATTGATCATAAGTGGCTTCTAGCAAAGCGTTATGACTGCCTAGTGTTATGTGATTGTCTCATCTCGACTATACGACTTTCACTTAGAGCAAGTACAATAGATTTCAGGACATTCCCAACAGACTAGTGGGAGCGTAGTTGCAATTCTCACACCGTATGTACATAATGTACTTAATCTCATGAACGACGTTCCGTCGGTTAAGTCTTGTGAGACTTGGGTCGGAAGTCAAATTTAAACAAAAGACATGGGAGTAGCCTCGTGAATTATTGGAATAAGAATCTATTGATATAGATTGGATTGGCTAATTTGATTGTGTCAGAATCCTTATATAGATAAGGTGTTGGACAGTTCCAATATGCATGATTCCAAGAATGGCTTCACACCAAAGGTCTTATGGCAATAATCTTAGCAAGATGAAGTGTCTTGGACACTGGATGAGCTAGTATAAATCTTAGCAAGATGAAGTGTTTTGAACACGTACTGAGCTAGTATCAATGAGTGTGATTGCTTATGCTGCTGCAATAGAATCCATCATGAATGCCATGTTTTGCGCTCGTCTAGATGCAGTTTACGCATAAAGCATGACGAGAAAATACCAATATGTTCGGATAAAAGTCACTGAACAGTTGCCAGAAATATCCCAAGTGTTTGAGGAACACTCATGATAGGTTCGTGGTGAGCTGATAGAGTGACGAACCAGTTGAAAGTAGTTAGACGGACAAAGAAGAATTCCGGTTCCCACTTGGTTATGTCTCTTTGTCTGAATAGCGGTGCTATCTGTTGGAAGGGCTCCAAGCAGTGGACCGTAGAATAGTGCTTTTATCTGAATGGCGGTGTGGTTTGTTGGAATTGTTTCAAGCAAAACACCGCAGTCTCTCCCACAACCTAAGCACGAGATTTACTCTGTTGCTGTAGGTATAAGATATATGAATAGATGATCTTGACATCTTTACATAGACATGTTTGTGTGAGATAAAACTGACATCGGTATTATTTAATTATTGGATAATTAAGTAATGGTCCCAAAGTATTTTATGTTCATTTTATAGGTCATCAAGTTGAGGACTTGATCATGAAACCCTATAAGTAAAAGATGACATAAATTATGATGGTCCCTAGTCGAGATTGTCAAAGTGGGACACTGACAATCGCGAGAGACTAGCTTGTGAGGTGACTGTTGACTAAGTTTCATGGAGTCAATGATATGAGTATCACAGTCAGTCACATAGATATATGTTGGTGAACATATGATCGGACATGACCCGCTAATGATAACTCTACAGGATAGTTATATTTATGTCATGAGAGTTTCTCATTACGACTATAGAGTATAGTCCTTAGACCTGAGTTCATCATGCTTTCTAGCATATGAATTGGTACGTTTTGACCCTGTCAAACGTCGTTCCGTAACTGGCGGCTATAACGGCGTTGCTTAGGCGTATCATGAAGTATGTGTAGAAACAGGGATGGAACAAGATGGAATTTGTCCCTCCCATATAACGGGAGATAAATATCTCAGGGCCCATCGAAGATTTGATACTGAGAAAATGCATGGCCGTGCTCAAACGAGGTGATTGTCAGTCGTTTGTTTTATCAGTATAGATCAGGAGTTCGATGAACGTGATATTGGCTATAATAAGGATGACACAGTCTCTTGCCTTATGCCATATCGAGATATAGAGACGAAGGGATTATAAGAATAGGTGATTCCAGTACAAGTGGGAGATTGTTGGGATTGTGTCCTGAAATCACATTGTACTTACTCTAAAGATAGTTGTATTGTCGAGATCGGACAATTCATGTGATACTGGGTAGTCATAATGTTTTGCTAGAAACCGCTTATGACAAATGAGTTGTAACTCAGTTCTGGTATCGTGTGAACCTAAAGGGTCACACACCTAAGCAAGTTGGATGCACTTGGTATGGGATTGATCATTGGTATATGGTCCGACCAGTGTGTATTGGATACACATTGATATCGTGTTTTAGGAGGTGTATCGATCGACACCATTGGGTGCGTCGATCAATACAAGATGTGTGTCGATCGACACCATTGTGTGTGTCGGTCGACACAAGGCCGAAACCGAAACTTATGTTTCGGTTTCCATCGAGGTCAATATATAAACGCTTGTGTTTTTCGACCTCGGCAACAATGGAAGCCGTCGTAGACAGTTTTTTTCTTGACAGAAGAACTGGTCCCCTTCCTCTAGAAAACATAGAAATCCCAAGAGATCTGATTCCCGGCGCTAGCATCCCGGCGGATTCCAGCTTGTGTGCGTGTGGACTACGATAGAGGCGAGGCATCTGAATCGCTCTTGATCTTGTCTTACCTAATTCATCTTCCGCTGCCAGAACAAGGTAAACGCGAGATCCATGATTCAATTACTTAAACCCTGAGATCCTAGGCTCGGAATTCAGACTTAGGGTTGTCTAATCGGATTAGGAACTGCTACGAATTCCAACATATGTAGCATCACAACTAGCTCAGGAAGTAGCATCGACACTAGCTCAGGAAGTAGCATCGACACTAGCTCAAGCTATTGAGGCCAGAATTCTACGAGTGAAGAAGGCTTCTGATCAACGGCCAAAGACATACCAAACATAAGCTAAGGTATAAGTTTCATTTATACACATTATATGACCATTGTCTCTTTGTTTTGTAGGATCGACTTTTTGTTTCCCTTAGTAGTTTCAATCATAAAAGTAGCCGTTGTAGTCTTTATTTCATTAGGTCCAAATCGAGTCTGTATTTTCCTTTTATGTTTTATTTGCTTCAAGTCCCCTAGAAGGGCATAGCTGTTTGGACTGTTTATAAAGTCCCCTCTTACAGCCGTGTATCATTTACCCTAGATCAATAAAGTACACCGAGTGTTTTCTTCAAGCAAAGAAACCGCAATCTTGTTTTCTCTCTTGTTTTGTGTGATTTAAACAAAGAGAAGGTTTTTGTCTTATCAAGATTCAGACCATAGGATCTTGTGGCGACCTCAATCCAATCCATCCATTGATTGCTTCTGAGAGAGCTCTTAAGCCAGCAGGAACAATCCCATCTCTACTCACCATCCATCCAAGTCGATCAAACTAAGAGAGCTCTTAAGCCAGTGGTTCGATCTCCATCAGTCCATCACTCAAGCTTCTGCTCAGGGGCTACATCATCTGGTATCAGAGCCGAAAGGCTCCTAAACAGGTGTTTTCTATCCATAAACCCTTTTTACTTTGATTAGTTTTCATTTGCATTCAAAAAAAAAAATTACGAACATATAAGAAAGTTCACCATCTTTTCTTTTGATTCCTTGTTTGATTCGATTTCTTTGAATAAAAACCAAAAGATCTGTTTGTCTTTACTAGTTACCTTATTATTTTTGTTAGTTTTCGAAATCCCTACTCAAAAAAAAAAATTCCATTTTCTCTTCACCGGTTTTTCAAGAAAAGGAAAACTCTATATTGGCTCATTACTCTTGCATCCTTAGCTTTAAATTTTGAAATTTCCCTTACTTTACACAAAAAAAAAGAAATATTTCATTGTTACCATTGAGTGTTACCATTTACCTTTCTTTTAGACTTCTTTGTTAGACCTTGATACTCTCTTGTATCAGTTTTCAGGTACAAGGGCTCATGGAAGAAGAGGATGGACAAGATCAAATCACCATGAATCAACGTCTTGAAACCATGAGAGAAATTAGTGGCAGGCTCACTCAGCTGGATCAGAGGCCTATTCCTCGAGCACCAAGAGAACCAATCCGCAACTTGAATAGAAATCATAGGCAACAAGAAGAAGAAACAACTGATGAAGAGATATACCTGAGTTAGAGGAAGATGAGCTACCTCCTGATCCAAATCAAGGAAGAAGAGGATTTAAAAACCATGGCAGGGGAAGAGGAAGGAGAAACAATCACCAGCCTAGGCGTGGAGTTAGAGACAGAGGAAATGAGGATGATGATCAGAGGCGTGGAGGCAAAGATCTGAAACTCACGGCACATACTTTTGCTGGAAAGGTGAATCCAGAACCTTATCTGGATTAGGAAAGAAGAATGGAGTACATATATGAGTACTACCAATACTCTGAAGCAAGAAAAGTCTCCTTAGCTGCAGCTCAACTCACTGACAATGCATTGGCATGGTGGGACAAAGAAGTATCTGAGAGAAGGAGATTAAGACATGGTCAGATAAGCAGTTGGGATGACATGAAGTATGCTCTAAGGAAGAGATATGTACCAGCTTACTACCATAGGGATCTTCAGAAGAGGTTCATAAAACTCTCTTAAGGAAACAAATCACACTACAAGAAATATGGGCATTGGTAGCAGGCCATTGTAGTACTAATTCACAAACTGCTACCGAAAGTGCTAAAATCGGATCCAAACTCTATAGTAGCATTAAATCCGCGCTAAGAAAGAATTTCATTAAGCAGGAATCCAAAAATCACTATTATAGCTGAAAAATCATTTTGGAGGCAAAACACTTAGCCAAAAAACGTTTTGCCACCAAAATATTTTGGATTTGGGTGAATTATTATTTTATTTTTTTGTGTAAATCAATTTCTCCTCTTGACCAAAAAAATCATCCCTCTCCTCTCTACATTATCTTTCTTTCGATCTATGTTCACCCTAAGATCTCCTTCACCCTCCATCTCTTTTCTTCAATCGATCCTTATTCATCTTTTATCTTCTTCTATTTGGGTCTTCATTCTTCTCTGGTTTTCCCACAATGGAATCGAAACTGTTGACATTTGGCTTGAAACAAAAATCTATGAAATCGATTCTAGGGTTTACCCAGTCAAGGATCCCAAATCCAACATTGAGTCTAGCGGAGGATTCCGAAGAAGATGGAAAGGAAGAACGCGGGGAAGAGGTTAGAGAATAGAGGAACAAAGAGAGTTTGGACTGATATATTCTTGTTTTTCTCCACTGTCTTCCACCTCTCCGATTCCGGTGTTCTTGCCTTAACCAAATCTGAAGTCATTCCTTGCCCAATTCTCTCAAACAGCTTGATATTCTCTTATAATCATAGTGTTTTGTGTGGAGATCGTTCTTTGATGTCGTAGGGAATCAGTAATTCTCAATCGTTATATTAAATGGGTATGAAAGTTTTTTTTGAATGGATTTGGATATACGGTGTGTTTGTAGGAGAGGAGAGTGTTGTTTTGATCTTTGTTATATGTAGAGTTGTGTTTGATTTTCTTGGGTTGGAATTATAGGGTTGGTTATGGAGGGAGAAGAAAGTCTGTTGGATGCTATATATGAAGAAGTCGACATATTTGATACCATGGAAGATGTCGACATGGTTGATGTGGAGCATGATTTACATTCTGGCGAGAGACAGAATGGTGACAGGGATGGAGACAAAGATAAAGAAGGGCTCTTGTGTAAGAAGAATGGTCAGAATCAGCCAAACAAGAACAAGAGGAAGAAGAAGAAGAAAAGAAGAAACGGCCCTGTGATGGAGAAACCCTGGATTTAGATAGGTATTTGAATACATTTTTCTTACGCCTTTGTCGACCTATTACATGACAGTGAAGCTTATGTTCTATGTTGGATATGGTTTAATTACATGATTTGATATGTCAGGTTTGTAAGGGATACTTGTAGACGCCTGAAGGAAAAGAAGTCTTACATGGTATACACAACTGTTGGGTGTCTTGGAATTCCTGCTTTGGGTGATCTTGTCAATGAGGTATTAATACTATATAACTTACTTCAAGAGTCTGTGCTATTTCAATTGGAAGCCTATTTTATCGGTTTTACTGTTTATGAGAAATAAAGCTAAGTGTGACCAACATGAGTGGTAAGCTTGTGTTAGCTGTATTGTTTCACCTGCAGTTCAAGATGTTTCTAGTTGGAGCCTTCTTTGATGTTTCTGATACTGTGCCTTCTCCTGAGATATAGCTGGTGAAAACTTCATATATTAGGTTGATATTTTCTCCTCTTTTGTCATTGGTGTTTTTCTTTGTATAAATTGATTAGAATTATGTTATATCATGTTTCTGTCCTACGCCTCTCCTCTCTCTTTGTGTTTTACACTATTCGAACTTTGCAGAAGCAATTTAGGTACCCAAACACGAGACCAAAGTTAGGGCAAAAAAGAGATGAGGGTAGCTCCTCGGAAGGACTTGCCTCTGCAAATGCATCTTCTGATGAAGCTCTGCTCAGTGAGATGTGTGCTATGCCAGTACCTGAGGAGACTGAATCCAAACCACAAAAAGAAAAGAAATTTGTTCATGAGAGGATTTCATATGATGACTTTTTCGGAGAAGTACATGTTGATGCTTCAGAAGCACAAGCAAAAGACTCTTCTGCGTAAGCTGATTTATAACATGCATGGCTTCGAATATTTTTTGACTGGGTAAACAATTATAAATTTGTATAACTAAGCAGCTGGATTACTTCTCTTGCAGAAAGCAATGGTTTTGTTGAGAAATGCATTAACCGATTCATATACCAACTTCCAAAATCCTACAAAGTTTATAACATAGTCTATAATAAAAAAAATTCCAACTTATATTGATTAAAGCCTCACAAATATTTGATTTAGTGTTTAGGGTATGTGAGGGTTTAAGGTTTGAAATACTATTAATTTCTTCATTTTCTCATATTGTCATATTTATTGTATAGCCAAAATAATGCTAATTTTTAGTATAGATAGGGTTTAGGGTTTAAACCCTATCCCTATACCTCATACTTTGAAGAGTTTAGGGTATTGAAGAGTTTAGGGTATTGGAAAGTTTAGAGTATTGGAGAGGTTATGATTTTTGATTTAGAGATTAGTGTATTAGAGAGTTTAGAGTATTGCAATTAATTTCTTTTATTTATAACATAACTTATTGTGTGTTATATTATTTTAGGGTATAAATAGAGTTTAGGATAATACTATTTTTTGTAGTTTATAATCAAGTATAAAATATAAAATTATTATTACATATATTATAAGTTCAACTGATTTGAAAATCTCACAAACAAATGTATAGGGTTTTTGATATTGGGGGTTAGTGATTAAGATTTATAGTTTAGGGTTTAAGATAATTGTTAGTTAGTATGTAGACTTGTAATACATAGGGTTTAGGGTATTTGTAATATAAATTTAGTATTTTTTTATTTTATACTTAGAACTTAAAATAGTATAAAATATTAGTTCAAACCCTAAACCTAAACATAAACATTAACCATTAATCTTAATAATATTGTTGCAATATGTGTTTAGTATATACAATTTTTTAAACTTAGTGTATTGTTTTTTTAAACTCCAAATTATATATTTTAAAAACTTAATTATTTTTTCATATACTTATTAGTATATAACATTTTTATCATCAATGCCAATAAAAAGTTTTTTTTTAAAATGATTTAAAAAGAAATAAGCCTCCTTCCATAAGCTGATAACCAATAGAAAAACATCACTCAGATTGTATACAAGGTAAAATCACAACCGTAGAATCGTTATAGAAGGTAAAATCACAACCATAGGATCGTTACAGAAAACTAGGTTTTTGAAGATCTTCTGGTTCTCTATGACGATTCTTTTTTTTTTCTGTTTCACTTCTCTCCTCATCCTTCAGCAGCCGTATTCTTCTCTCCAGCCGCTCAAACACTCAAATCGGAATATTTGATGGCACCAATGGCCGATGACAAGACTGAGAGAGAGAGAGACTAATGCTAAGATGAGGCCAAGGATCGAAGGAAGAGACATGAATCGGAGCAAGAGGAGCTCCATAACACCGAGAAGAACACTGATGATGTTGAGGTGAGTTTCTGTCTTCATCGGTTCTCTCTACCTTATATGAGTACAACTAATTATCTCCGATATCAGATCTCCGATGAGTCGAATCTCGGCAGTGTTTACTTCAGAGCACGAGAGCACGAGATAGTTGTCCCTTGACCAGTGACCTAGACTCGACCCGAGTCGTTTCAAATCTCTTATACTCCCAACCTCTTCTTCATCCTCCCACAGATCGTACAAGTCGACAGCCTCATCCTTGGCGGCCTCCTCTGCTCTCCTACTCCTAATGGGTATAAGCCACCGATAAGATGGCCTAAGAGCAAAAACGAATGTTTGGTACAGGTAATAAATGTTGTTCCTTTTTCAAACCCAGTTATTCCATCTTTCGTTTGATTTGCTTCTCTAGATGTTTATTATTCTCAATCTTTGAAGTTAATTGGCAAGTTGATGTAATTTAATTTAACAAGCAGAAATCTAACCAGCATTGGCTTAAGAAAGAGGATGAGAAGTTCATTTTCCCGGGTGGAGGTACAATGTTTCCAAATGGAGTTAGTGCTTATGTCGATTTGATGCAAGATTTAATCCCTGAAATGAAAGATGGAACAATACGAACTGCCATTGACACTGGTTGTGGGGTGAGTGTACATATTTCTTGAATTTAACTTGGCAAAAAGTAATACTAGAAGATCCTTTCTTCAACTTTCTAGACTTGGCTCTGTTTTTAAGGTTGCGAGCTGGGGAGGAGATTTGTTGGACCGCGGTATTCTCACGGTGTCACTCGCCCCGAGAGATAGTCACGAAGCTCAAGTCCAGTTTGCTCTAGAACGTGGATAGAATTTGGTAATTAACTGTCTTTGATCAAATGAAGAGCTATCTTGAACTTTTTTGATTATCGAATAATGCAATTTTTGTTACTGAAAGGATCTCTGATGTTCCTGGAGGTAATGGTGGTTTGTTTAAGCGCAACAATAGCAAATGGAAAACGAGGTCTAAGCATTACAAGAAGCTGTTACCCGCTATTGGCTCTGATAAGATCTGGAATGTGATGGACATGAACACTGCTTATGGAGGTTTAGCTGCTGCTCTGGTCGATGATCCTTTGTGGGTGATGAACGATGTCTCCTCTTACGCTGCAAGTACACTTCCTGTGGTGTTTGATCGTGGATTGATTGGAACATATCTCATAGAGTTTTGTGGAGATTTGCAAGGACTTTGCAAGACGAAGAAGAACATGCACGTTTAAGAGGATCATCGACTCGGATTATGAATCATGTCTGTGTAGTTAAGTGTGGTTTAATATTTGTAACTAATAAACCAATATCCGGTTCAGATATATGAATAAATATATATTTTTTCTCCTAAATTAATTTTGTTTTTAGTAGAATCTTTAATTTTAATTTTAATTACAATTTCATAAATTAATTAATTTTAACAAATTTAATTATTTGTAGTTAAATATTAATGGTAAATTAGGTGCTCAATTTGACAAACAAAAACGTCGTGAAAACATATTCACTGGCACTGAAAATGTGTTATCATAATTTATATTACGGCATGAAAACATCGCCATGGAAAACTGCATGATAGCACTGACACATGTGTTATAAAATAATTTCTGATAACGATTATATAATGCTACAATATGTCCATTTATTGTAGCATAAAAAAAAGGCTATGGTAGGGGGGGGGTCTATTATAGCTGCGGCTGACATAACGTTCATGAAAACGCTACCAAAACCCTATGGTAGCGTTTTCAGTGTGCTACTAATGCCGATATTTTTTGTAGTGTCAGTTGAAGATTATTTTGAGGAGTTTGAAACCATGAAGAACAAGCTGGAGGTAGATGACTCAGAAGAGACTTTGATGGCTCAGTTTCTAGATGGTCTTCAGGACAGAATTGCACGCAAGGTAGAGCGACAACCTTATGAGGATCTTGAAGGCTTGTTACATTTAGCTGTCCAAGCTGAGCAACAAATAAAGAGGAAGGTTGCTGCAACCAGTAGAAGCATGACAACTTGGAATCAGCCCCAAAGGAGCCAAGACAAGGGCAAGGCAGTAGAAGCGGACTCAAAGATCAAGAAGTCCAACTATGAGCAGCCCAAGAGTAACAAACCAGAGACTAGCAGTAGCAAAGCCCCACCTCAAAGGTCCATAGACATTACGTGTTTCAAATGCCAAGGGAAAAGGTCATTATGCTAGAGATTGCCCAAACCAGAGAGTGATGGTGTTAAGAGACAACGGAGACATTGAGTCACAAGATGAGGCATAGCTTGAGCCGTCTGATTCAGAAGAAGAGGTGACTGATTATCCAGACGTGGGAGAGATACTTGTGACCAGGAGAGCCCTCAGTACATTGTTTGAGCCAGAAACAATCCAAAGAGAGAACATCTTTCATTCCAGATGCACCATTGACGCCAAGGTATGTAGCCTGATCATAGATGGAGGATCTTGTACTAATGTTGCTAGTGCTGACCTTGTAGATAAGCTGAAGCTGCAAAAGACCAAGCATCCAAGACCATACCGATTAAGGTGGCTCAATGATGTGACTGAGATGAGGATAGATGAGCAAGTCATGGTACCATTCAGCATAGGTAAGTACCATGATCAAGTGAAATGTGATGTTGTGCCAATGCAAGCAGGTCATCTACTCTTAGGGAGGCCTTGGCAATTTGATAAAGAAACTGTACACAACGGAAGGACCAACATCAACAGCTTCACACACCAGAACAAGAAGCACAACCTAGCTCCATTAACACCACAAGAGGTGTATGAAATGCAGAAAGCAATGGACAAAGGTTCCAAGGTAAGTAAGACCAATCTTTTTGTTTCACCTTCTACTGTTCTGAAATCTTTGGAGCATAAAGAACATGTACTACTCATAATCTTTAGAGAAGGGTATCTTTCAGGTTCAGAAGAGCAGGAGCATCCCTTAGCCGTGACTGAGCTATAAGACAGATTCAAGGATGTCTTTCCCGAGGAAATACCAGCTGAACTTCCACCTTTGAGAGGCATTGAACACCAAATTGATTTAGTACCAGGAGCTCCATTGCCTAACATGCCAGCTTATAGAGTGAATCCAAAAGAAGCTAAGGAGCTGGAAAAGCAAGTTCAAAAGCTGATGTCAAAGGGATATATCAGGGAAAGCTTGAGTCCATGTGTTGTACCATTCCGCTCGTCCCAAAGAAGGATGGTACATGGAGAATGTGTGTTGATTGCAGGGCCATCAACAACATTACAAACAAGTACATACATCATATCCCAAGACTTGATGACATGCTTGATGAGCTAAGTGGAGCAACCATCTTCTAAAAAATAGACTTGAAGAGTGGATATCACCAAGTCAGAATGAAAGAAGGAGTTGAGTGGAAAACAGCCTTCAAAACCAAGCAAGGGCTGTATGAATCGCTTGTCATACCATTTGGTCTCACCAATGCTCCCAACACATTTATGAGACTAATGAATCAGGTTCTAAGAGCTTTTATTTGTAAGTTTGTGGTAGTATATTTTGATGACATATTGATTTATAGCCACTGCTTAGATGATCATGTTAAGCATCTAGAACAGGTTATGCAAACGCTTAGATCAGAAGGACTTTATGCAAACTTAAAGAAATGCATCTTTTGCATTGATCAATTAGTTTTCCTAGGATTTGTTGTGAGTTCACAGGGACTTAAGGTGGATGATGAAAAGATCAAGGCAATACAAGATTGGCCAATACCTACAACAATAGGACATGTCTGGAGCTTCCATGGTCTAGCAAGCTTCTACAGGAGATTTGTCAAAGACTTCAGTACCATAGCAACACCTCTTACTTCAGTGATCAAGAAGGACAAAGCCTTTGAATGGGGAGAGGCTCAGGAACAAGCATTCACACGGCTCAAAACCAGTATCACCAATGCACCAGTATTGGTACTCCCTAACTTTGATAAAATGTTTGAGATTGAGTGTGATGCTTCTGGTACGGGAATATGTGCAGTACTGATACAAGGAGGCAGACCAGTAGCTTACTTTAGTGAGAAGCTGAGTGGTGCAACACTCAACTACCCAACATATGACAAAGAGTTGTATGCTCTGGTAAGATCACTGGAAACTTGGCAACATTACTTGCTTTCTAAAGAGTTTGTGATACATACAGACCATGAGACTCTAAAGCACCTAAGAGGACAGAATACTCTTAAGAAAAGGCATGCAAGGTGGTTGGAGTTCATAGAAACTTTTCCCTATGTGATCAAGTACAAGAAGGAGAAAGAAAACATTGTAGCAAATGCACAGTCAAGGCGCCATGCTCTCATAACAACAATGGAGTCTAAGATCATGGGATTTGAGCATATCAAAGACATGTATGATGATGATCCAGACTTCAAGGACGTGTACCATGAGACATCTAAGGCAGTATTTGGAGTGTTCTATCAGCAAGATGGTTTTCTGTTCAAGGAGAAAAGGTTGTGCATTCCTCAAGGGTCCTTGAGGGAGTTGATCACTAGAGAGGCTCACGGAGGAGGTTTGATGGGACATTTTGGCAGAGACAAGACATATAGTGTCTTGAAGGAGCATTTCTTTTGGCCACACTTGAAGAGAGATGTGGAAAGGTTTTGTGCCAAGTGCATCATATGCCTAAAATCCAAGTCCAGGTTACATCCACATGGTTTATATATGCCTTTACCAATTCCTAACACACCATGGGTGGAAATTTCAATGGATTTTGTTTTAGGATTGCCCAAGATCAACAACAAGGACTCCATCTTTGTAGTTGTTGATAGGTTTTCTAAAATGGCTCATTTCATTGCTTGCAACAAGATTAATGATGCTGTGCAGATAGCTGATCTATTCTTTAAGGAAGTGGTCAAGTTGCATGGAATTCCAAGAACTATTGTTTCAGACAGGGACACAAAGTTCTTGAGCCACTTTTGGAGGGTACTTTGGAGGAAGTTGGGCACCAATATGCTCTCTTCCACCACTTGTCATCCCCAAACAGATGGACAAACTGAGGTAGTAAACCGGACTCTCTCAACACTCCTAAGAGCCACGGTTGGTAAGAATATAAAGAACTGGTTATCTTGCTTGCCATTCATTGAATTTGCCTATAATCATGCTAAGAATATTACTAACCACTCTCCTTTTGAAGTTGTGTATAAGTTTAATCCTGTAGCTCCTTTAGACCTTACCCCTTTGCCTCAAGCTATCTATACAAGTACAGATGGAGAAGCAAAAGCAGACTTTGTCAATAAGCTACACCAGAGAGTTAAGGAGAATGTAGTGAAGAAAACCGAGAAGCCTAGGCAGAAAGCTAACCAGGGAAGAAAGGAGGTGATATTTGAACCATGAGATTGGTCTGGCTACACATGAGGCAAGAAAGGTTTCCCAATCAGAGGAAGTCAAAGCTAACACCAAGAGGAGATGGACCATTCCGAGTCTTGGAGAAAATCAACGACAACGCATACAAGCTTGAGCTGCCAGGTGAGTTAAACATTTCTCCAACATTCAATGTTTCTGATTTAGCTCCTTATGATGCAGGTCAATCAATTCTGAGGTCAGAACCTCCTCAAGGGGGAGGGAATGATGAGGTCATAGAACCAGAAGCAGAAGATCCAATGCCCATCTAAGGAAAGGTCCATTGACAAGATCAGCAACAAAGGCTCTGAGGAACCAAGTCAATGAAGCTGTGCAAAGTCTACTGAATCAGGCTGCTGACCAAGAGCAAGAACAAGTCATCATCAGGATGAACAACCCAACACTATGCAACTCAACTCAAAAAGGGCTAATCATATGTAGCATCACAACTAGCCCAAGAAGTAGCATCGACACTAGCTCAGGAAGTAGCATCGACACTAGCTCAAGCTATTGAGGCCAGAATTCTACGAGTGAAGAAGGCTTCTGATCAACAGCCAAAGACATACCAAACATAAGCTAAGGTATAAGTTTCATTTATACACATTATATGACCATTGTCTCTTTGTTTTGCATGATTGATTTTTTGTTTCCCTTAGTAGTTTCAATCATAAAAGTAGCCGTTGTAGTCTTTATTTCATTAGGTCCAAATCGAGTCTGTATTTTCCTTTTATGTTTTATTTGCTTCAAGTCCCCTAGAAGGGCATAGCTGTTTGGACTGTTTATAAAGTCCCCTCTTACAGCCGTGTATCATTTACCCTAGATCAATAAAGTACACCGAGTGTTTTCTTCAAGCAAAGAAACTGTAACCTTGTTTTCTCTCTTGTTTTGTGTGATTCAAACAAAGAGAAGGCTTTTGTCTTATCAAGATTCAGACTCATAGGTGTTGGGATAGTGTCCTGAAATCACACTTGTACTCACTCCTGTGATAGTTTTGTGTCGAGATCAGACATTCGTATAATACTGGGCGTTTGCAATGCTTTGCTAGAAGCCTCTTGCATTCTGTAGGTCGTGGACTTACTGCCAGTATTGTATGATCCTATAGGGTCACACACCTAAGCGAACTGGAAGCTACGACATGGGAATGATCATTGTGGAAATGATCATATTATGTGTATTGAAATACACATAAGAATCGATATAATGGTGTTGTGTCGATCGACACAGCTTGTGTGTCGGTCGACACAGTTCGGATTTTCCGAACAGGCTTTTCGGGTTATGGCTTAATTAAGTCTGGCCCGTTAAGCACGTTTAGGTCGAATAAAAGATGATTAGTTTCGACCTAAACAAAAGTGCCGTCCAGTTTTCTTGAGAGAAACACTTGACACACCAGACACCATCGATCCCCATTGATCCGGCACTAGCATCCCGTTTCCAGCGAGCGTGCGTGTGTATCTGGTAGAGGTGA
The DNA here is from genome assembly GCA_030180135.1 of Orychophragmus violaceus. NCBI lineage: Eukaryota > Viridiplantae > Streptophyta > Magnoliopsida > Brassicales > Brassicaceae > Orychophragmus > Orychophragmus violaceus. Next base: position 61,731,212 of record CM058234.1, on the reverse strand, counting down.
AGCGTTGCGTTGCTCCACTGATCTCGTTCACCATCTTCTTCCGCTGCCAAAGGTAAGAACGAGGTTGGTTCTAAATTTCAATATAACAAACCCTAGATCCATCGGGATTCAACAATGGTATTAGAGCATGCTTAGGGTTTAGCTATTGAATTTGTTGCAAAATAATTCGAATCCTGATGTTGTTGAATTGATTTTTGCATGTTCAAATCGTGTTTTCATATTATATTCTCGGTTTTGTTCCTGTTGAAAAGACGAAGAATTGATGAAAACGCACTGTGTCGATCGACACAAAGCGTGTGTCGGTCGACACGCCGCGGCGCATATATAAAATTTTAGGGTTTGTCGCAGGGTGTCGATCGACACAAAGCGTGTGTCGGTCGACACAGAGCGAAAACTCGCGAATAAAATTTAGGGTTTGTCGCACAGTATCGATCGACACAAAGCGTGTGTCGGTCGATACAAAGCGAAAATCCACAAATAATCTTTAGGGTTTCGATCTGAGATCGAGTACCCGTAATCGTACTGCGTCGATCGATACACTGGGTGTGTCGGTCGACACAGGCAATACAATTAGATAGATCGGTTCAATTGGATTGAACTGGTTATCTAGCTCGGTTAATTTTATTAACCAAAATTGATTCTGGTTTGGTCATATCGATCGACACACAGTGTGTGACGATCGACATGGACCATTAAACCGAACTGGTTCAATTGGATTGAATCGGTTAAGTAAATTCGATCCGGTTTGACCGGTTATCGAAGAACGGTTTAAATAGAGTTGCATCGATCGATGCCAATGGTTGGCGTCGATTGACACAGCATCCGCAGACTTGTTGGTTTGACCACAAATTTGCATGAACCAGAATAATTTAATCCTAAAAGTATTAGATGAATCTAAACTTAATAAAACTAAATGTTTTTAATTAAAATTTATTATTTTGATATATATATAGTGAATATAAATCAAGATAAGATTAGTTCTTTTCCTCAACTAAATATCAAGTGATCTTGATGTCTTGCCCGATCTTGTCTACTGTCAAAAACTCGTGATGTTGTTGGGTATCCTTGGAGTCCTTGGTATCCACAGTAAAATGAGTAAGGCAGGTGGTCAGTGACAGACTTGCAGTGCAACTGTCAGTGATCACAAGACAGATAAAAGATTGGTTATACTTGACTGGGCTGTCAGAAGTTCTGGGCCCAGAGACATCAGAGTGGATTGGACATAGTTTGTCTTATTCACGACCAAAAGTTGTACTGAGTACAATTAGCAATGATTTGCTTACCTAGATAACTAAAGCTTGAGTAACGGCGAGTCGCCCACTCGAATTTTAGTAATCTGAGGATCTTGGATCATTGTATTCATATGAGGAAACATAGTTTGAATACAATGCGAGTTTTCTTATTAGATAAGAATTCTCATTCCTTGTGCTTTATAACTAAAATCTACCTTTTGTTTGAATTACAGCTATGTCTGTCTCAAATCACATCAACACTTTCTCACTAAGATCCGTCCTTGAGAAGGACAAGCTAAATGGATCTAATTTCTTGGAATGGTATCGGAACCTGAGAATAGTTCTCAGGCAAGAGAACAAGGAATATGTCCTTGAAAGAGTTCTCACCGAGAGGCCACGTTCCAATGCTCCGCAGACAGAAAAGAATGCTTGGGATAAGCATTCAGCGGATGTCAAATATGTTAATTGTCTAATGCTGGTGACTATGAACTCTGAGCTGCAGAAGCAATATGAGAACGTGTTGTCACCCATTGAGATGATTAACAGCCGGAAAGCTTTGTTTCAGGAGCAAGCTCGCACAGAGAGATACCAGACGGTTAAATCTCTCATGGATTGCAAGCTGGCTAAGGACAGTCCAGTAAGTCCTCATGTCCTTAAAATGATGGGTTACATTGATAACCTGGGGAAACTAGACAGCAGAACCAAATCTCAAGAAGGCTACTCCCAGTGTCCTGATGGTACAAGGGAATAAGAGGTTTAAGAAACCTAAGAAGGGTAAGGGTAAGGCCCAGGTTGTCCAGGCTGAAAGTCAGGACAAGCCCAAGCCGAAACCCAAATCCGGGCCTTCTCCTGAGGATAAGTGCAACTACTGCAAGCAGTTGGGGCATTGGAAGAAAGACTGCAAGAAGTTCATGGAAGATTACAAGAAGCTGAAGAAGACGTATGACGCGTCTGATTCAGGTATTTATGTTATCGAACTTGGTATTATATCTTCTCGTTCTACTTCGTGGGTATTGGATACCGGCTGCGGTGCTCATATTTGTACTGATGTGCAGGCACTAAGAAACAGTAGGACGCTGAAGAAAGGACAAGTAGAGCTACGAGTCGGGAATGGAGCTAAGGTTGCTGCACTGGCCGTAGGCACCTACGAATTGTCTTTACCTTCGGGCATGGTTTTAATTTTGAATAATTGCTACTATGTACCTGCGATTAGCAGAAACATAATTTCAGTTTCCGTTTTGGATTTGGAAGGTTTTGATTTTGCTGTTAAGAATAAAGTTTGTTCTTTTAATCGTGATGGTAATTATTATGGTAGCGCCCCATTAGATAATGGGTTATATATATTAAACCAAGAAATGCCTGTCTTTAACATAAATACAAAGAGGTTTAAGTCCAATGACGAAAACCCGACTTTCTTATGGCATTGTCGTTTGGGCCATATCAATGAGAAACGCATCCAGAGGCTCCATCGAAATGGGCTTCTAGACTCATTTGATTTTGAATCATGTGAGAAATGCGAGTCTTGTTTGGTGGGCAAAATGGCTAGAGCCCCTTTCAACAAACCAAATGAAAGGGCCAGTGATTTATTGGGCCTTGTTCATACTGATGTTGATGGATTATAGTGTTTATTCAAGGTTCAATTCCCGTATTACAACCTAACACATAATCTTAACAGATCTAGGTTCTTGCAAAACGAATCATAAACCAAACCTGATCATTACCTTTCAGATTGCAGCGGATGATGGATGGTAATGATGAGATCAGCTAGAACAGATGGTAACACCTATTCCTCCTCGAGTATCCACACTCTTACAAGCAAGGGACGGCTGCTAGACCAAAGAGATGGATCAGAGAGAGTTAGAGAGAGAGAGGCTTGCGGCTGCCAAGAAGAAAATCGCAAAAGATAGCTTCTTCCTTAGGGTTTTCGATTTTTGTCTCTCTCATTAATGGGCCCAAGTCATTAGACTAATGGCTCATTAATCTTTTGGGCCCAAGACACAAATCAGACAAAAGCCTGTATTTTGTCTGGCCCAATTCTCTGATCCATTTAACTTTCCCGTTAGCTATGGTGTGTGACCCTTTGGGATCATACAATACTGGTAATAAGTCCTAAACTTATAGATCATGAGCGGACTCTAGCAAGCCATCATGATCACCCAGTATTTATGACTTATGTCTGATCTCGACACTTATCATACTTTCTAGAGATAGTACGGTAGATTTCAGGACATTCCCAACAATCTCCCACTTGTACTGGAATCCTACACAGGACATTCCCAACAATCTTCCGATTGTACTGGAATCCTACATTCCCTAGTCCTTTTGTCTTAATATCTCGATCTGGCATAAGGCAAGATGCGTGTCATCCTTATATAGCCAGACCATGTTTATCGGACCAGATTTGATACTGACAATTCAAACTACTTGGGCAAGTCCGTTTGGGAATGGCCATTCTCTTACCAGCTATCAAATCTCCGATTGGCCTAGAGATATTACCTCCGTTAAACGGCAGGGACAAATCCCATCTTGTTCCATCACTATGAACTACACAATTCATAATACACCCAACCAAGGTCCGTATAGCTCCCAGTTACGAAACAGCGTTAGACAATAATCAAAGCGCATTACTCCATGTGCAGCCACATGCATGCGAACTCAGGTCTAAGGACTATACTCTATAGTCGTATATGAGAACCTCTTATGACACAGATATTAATATCTTGTAGAGTTCTCATAAGCGGGCCATGTCCGGTCATATGCTCCCCTACATATACCTATGTGTCGACTTTGATGCCGCGCATCTATGACCCCTCGAAACTTGGTCATAAGTCTCAACACAATCTAGTCTCAAGTGGTTGTTGGTGTTCCAATTCAACAACCTTCGACTATGGACACTATGATTTATGTCACTTCGTTAAATATGGGGTTTCAGGATCAAGTCAACTCATGTACTTCGATGACCCATATATAATGACATGAATCATTTTGGAACGATTATTTTATATCACAGTTAAAAATAATCCAGAAATAAAATTTCATTAACATTTAAAATGTTTACATGAACCAATCAAAATAACTAAAACAAAAGCCCTCACAACTCCCACTCAAAAAGAGATTACATTTGAATATCTCTAATTCCTACAGCAGCAGTATGCAACTCGTGCTTAGGTCTCGGGAGTGGCTTTGTCAACGGGTCAGCCACGTTCTCATCAGTGGGAACTCTGCTGACCATCACTTCACCTCTATTCACTATATCACGAATCAGGTGATACCTTCTCATAATGTGTTTGGATTTCTGATGATGTCTCGGTTCCTTGGCTTGAGCAATTGCACCATTGTTGTCACAATACAGTGTTAGAGGCTCAGTGGCATTTGGGAATACACCGAGTTCAATCAAGAAGTTCCTTATCCAAACTCCTTCCTTCGCAGCTTCCGAAGCAGCGATGTATTCAGCTTCAGTTGTGGAATCTGCCACGGTGCTCTGCTTGGAACTCTTCCAACTTACTGCACCGCCATTCAGACAGAAGATGTAGCCAGACTGTGACCGGAAATCATCCTTATCTGTCTGAAAACTTTCATCCGTGAATCCACTGATTTCAAGCACTTCACTTCCTCCGTAAACCAAGAACTTATCCTTAGTATTTCTCAAATACTTCAGGATATTCTTTACGGCAATCCAGTGACTCTCACCTGGACTTGACTGGTACCTACTCGTCATGCTTAGTGCATAAGCAACATCAGGACGAGTACAGATCATGGCATACATGATAGATCCTATAGCCGAAGCATAAGGAATCCTACTCATGCGCTTAAGCTCATCAGGTGTTTTAGGACACTGATCCTTGCTTAGTGTAGCACCATGTATCATTGGCGTGAACCCCTTCTTGGATTTATCCATTCCGAATCGATGTAGGACTTTATCTATATAAGCATCTTGACAAAGTCCAATCAGCTTTTTAGATCTGTCTCTAAAGATTCGGATTCCAAGAACATACGCGGCTTCACCCATGTCCTTCATGGAAAAACAACTTTCCAGCCAGTCTTTAACAGACTTCAGCATTGGAATATCATTTCCAAGAAGCAATATGTCATCGACATATAGGATAAGAAACGCCACTTTGCTCCCACTAGTTTTCTTATACACGCATTGTTCCTCTTGGTTTCTGATGAAGTCAAAGTTCTTTATTGCTTCATCAAAACGAAGATTCCAACTCCTCGATGCTTGCTTCAATCCATAAATGGATTTGTGAAGCTTGCATACTTTCCCAGCATTCTTAGGATCAATGTAACCGTCAGGTTGTGTCATATACACATCCTCCTCCAAGATTCCATTCAGGAAGGCGGTTTTCACATCCATCTGCCAAATCTCATAATCATAATAAGCGGCAGTTGCTAGGAGAATCCGAATTGATTTCATCATGGCCACTGGTGAATAGGTTTCATCATAGTCTATACCATGAATTTGCTTGAAACCTTTTGCCACCAACCTGGCCTTGTAAACCTGGACATTTCCATCCATGTCAATCTTCTTCTTGAAGATCCATTTACACTCGATGGCTTTTGCACCAGCAGGTAAATCAACCAGTGAAAACACTCGGTTAGTAGACATGGAGTCCATCTCGGATTCTGTGGCTTCACGCCACTTTAAGGAGTCAGGGCCCATCATGGCTTCTGCAAAGTTCGAGGGTTCATCACCGTCAATGATCAAAAGATCATGGCAATTAGTCACAAGGAATCCCTGATATCTATCAGGTTCCTGACGGATCCTTCCGGATCTTCGAACTTCAGGTACTGCAGGTTCAGGTTCTATTACAACTTCATGTAATTCATCCTGCTGTTCTTCCTCATTAGGTTGAACAGGTTCCTGTCCTTCTTGAATTTCATCAAGCTGTACCTTACTCCCACTATCTTTTCTAGAGAGAAACTCCCTTTCAAGAAAAGTACAATCCCGAGCAACAAAGATTTTGTTCTCGGATCGCAGATAGAAGTAATAAGCCTTGGTATCCCTAGGATAACCAATGAAGTAGCATTTGTCAGATTTTGGTGTAAGCTTGTCTGAGATTAATCTTTTGACATAGGCTTCACAACCCCAAATTCTGAGAAAAGACATTGCTGGAGCTTTTCCAGTCCATATCTCATATGGTGTCTTTGCTACTGCCTTTGATGGCACTCTGTTCAGTGTGAACGTTGCGGTGAGTAAAGCATATCCCCAAAGGGATATAGGAAGGTCTGTGTGACTCATCATGGATCGGACCATATCTAACAATGTCCGATTCCTTCTCTCAGACACACCATTCCACTGAGGTGTTCCAGGAGGTGTGAGTTGGGAGATGATCCCACACTCACTCAGATGATCACGGAATTCCTGGCTCAAGTATTCTCCTCCTCGGTCCGACCGAAGAGCCTTAATACTTTTACCAAGCTGGTTCTGTACTTCATTCTGGAATTCTTTGAACTTTTCAAAGGTTTCCGACTTATGTTTCATCAAGTAGACATATCCATATCTACTGAAATCATCAGTGAATGTAATGAAGTACTGAAAGTTTCCTCTAGCACTTGTGGACATTGGGCCACACACGTTAGTATGTATCAGGCCCAATAGTTCACTGGCCCTTTCTGTGGGTTTATTGAAAGGGGCCCGTGTCATTTTGCCCATTAGGCAAGATTCGCATTGCTCACAAGACTCAAAGTCAAATGAGCCCAAGAGTCCATTTGAATGGAGCCTCTTCACGCGTTTCTCACTAATGTGCCCCAAACGACAATGCCAGAGAAACGTTTCATTTTCTTCGTTAGATTTGAACCGTTTTGTATTTATGTTATATACTGGAGCAGATTGATCCAGCATGTACAGCCCATTTATAAGAGGGGCACAGCCATAGAACATATCATTGAGATTAAAGGAACACAATTTATTCTTAATAGAAAAATCAAATCCTTGCAAATCCAACAATGAAACTGAAATGATATTTCTGCTTATAGCAGGTACAAAATAACAATTCTCAAGTTCTAAAATCAATCCAGAAGGTAAAGACAACAAATAAGTGCCAACGGCCAGTGCTGGAACCTTCGCTCCATTGCCAACCCGCAACTCTACTTGCCCTTGCTTCAACCTTCTACTGTTGCTGAGCGCCTGCATATTAGTACAAATATGAGCCCCACATCCAGTATCTAATACCCAAGTGGTATTATCAGAAGTAGTAGTATTTACTTCAATAACAAAAATACCTGAAGATTTAGTCTCGAAAGACTTCTTCTTCTTCAGACTTTCCTGGTATTTCTTACAGTCCCTGCGGTAATGCCCTGCCTCTTTACAAAAGTGACAGATATCAGAAGGCCCAGCTTTAGACACGGGCTTGGGCTTGGCCTTTTCATTGCTGACTACCTTGCCCTTTCCCTTGTCTGCAGCGGATTTCTTAAAACCCTTGCCCTTCTGCACCATGAGTACAGACGACTCCTTGGTCTTCTTCAGATTCGGTTCTGCAGTCTTGAGCATACCATGTAGCTCAGGCAAAGTCTTTATCAACCCATGCATATTATAGTTCAAAATGAACTGGTCATATGCAGGAGTAAGAGACTGCAGAACGATATCACAAGCAAGCTCTTGGCTTATAGGACAGTCGAGCCTTGTCAAATGATCGAGATAACCCATCATTTTCAGAACATGTGGACTCACTGCTGCATCCTTAGCCATTTTACAGTCCAAGAGATTCTTAACAGTTTGGAATCTCTCTGTACGAGCCTGCTCCTGAAACAACGCTTTCAGATTTGCCATCAGCTCCATGGGACAAGTCAGGCCTTCCCACTGCATCTGCAGTTCGGGAGCCATTGTCGCCAACATCAGGCAAATCACGTCATTAGCATCTGAAGAATGCGTATCCCAAGCATTCTTCACAGCTTGTGCGGCATTATTCGCAGGTCTAGGAGAGAGAGCTCTTTCAATGACATAAGCCTTCTTCTCCTGCCTGAGCACAAGTCTCAGGTTCCTGGACCAGTTCAGGAAGTTTGATCCGTTCAGTTTGTCCTTCTCAAGGGCAGACCGGATCGAGAAAGTGTTTTGAGTTGTTGTGCTTGACATAGCTGAAAATATGAGACAATAGAGATTTAGTTATTATGTTCATAAAAGAGCAATCTTAACAACTTATAAGAAAACTCGCATTGTATTCAAAATTTCTTTGTTTAACCTCATAAGAATACAATGATTCCGAGACCCATGTTCAGCTAAATCCAAAGTGGGCCACTGGCCGTCACCCGGAATTAGCTTTACTTGGTAAGCATACACACAACTAGTTATATCTCATATAACTCTTGGTTGTGAATTGGACCTGAGGCCCAAATTCACCAGATGTCTCAAGGCTCGGGACTCCCGATGGCCCAGTCAAGGAAACCAATCTCTTACAGCCAAATAATCACTAAAATCTGGGACTCCCAATGAAATTAGTGACTATATACTACTTTACTTACGCGAAAACAGACACCTCACACTGTAAGCCATATCTGTAATCGAATAAGCGTTAAGTAGCTGACAAGATTGGAAAGACATCCAAGCTTGATATTGTTTTTGAGGATTTTAAGTTTTATTTCCAAAAATAGAAGATTACTATTTTGGGAAACTTTCTTATTTTAGAAACTTTCTAAAATTAGTAACTTACTAAAATAGAAATTTCTAATTTAATATTTTATTAAATATTTTGGGTTGGGTCACAAATTATAGGCCCAATTCTTGGCCCAAGACCATAGAATTCCAGCTGGCCCAATAATTTGACATAACCGATCCGGTTTATTAATTCTGGTCCAAGACCAAATTAACTATCAAAACCATCGGTTATTTACTAAACCAGACCAGCTCTAAATTATTTGGTCCAACCAAATCAAACTTAGACCAGCCTTCGGTTTAGGTTAAAATTCAATTTTTGAATTTCAATCCGGTTTAACCAGAAATTAAATAATACCATGTATTAAATAATTTCCAGCAAACCGCGATTCGGGTTAACCGCTTGAACCACCAATTAAATTGGATCGGTTCAGTTAAATCCAAAACCGGGAAGAAACACCTAGTGTTTTAGCCAATTTGATTTAACTTGCGGTTTAAGGCTTTAAACACACAATTAACCGCCAATTAAATGGACCGGTTAAATCGGTGTGGTTTTGGGCAACGAACCGCGAAGCTCGGTTTAACCGATTGACTATTCGCGGGACGTAAAATTTTAATGGGCCAAACAATCGGATCCATGATCGGGTCATGGGCCCACGATCCAACCCTAGGCCCATCACAATCGATCATCGATCGAATGATCTCACGATCGTGAGGATGAGCCGTGATTATCGCAAGTCCACACCATACGATCCGATCGTCACACGATTACGGTATGATCACGTTCTCGGCCCATTAACGCATCACGGCATGCGCATGCTCGATCCTTTGCCTCACGATCATATTGATCGATCTCGGTTTAGGCATCACGGCACATGCAACGCTCGATCACGGCTTGCCCATCAACGATCACGTGGTTTTCGTGATCGAAGGCAATACACGCAACATGGCATGATCATGCTTGGCCAAGCGATCGATCCACTCACCATCACTATCGATTATCGATCGATCATGTGGCTATCGATCGCATGCCTGATCAGCGGCCCATTATCGCATCACAAAAGATGTGATCAACACGGCCGAGACCAACAACAAGCAGCCAATTAGGGTTTTAATTAGTTTTAATCAATTCTCATTCCTTAATTGATTCAAAAACCATTAAAAAACATATGATCCAATTTCACAAGAAACCTAATGCCTAGGCTCTGATACCACTGAGGGATTATAGTGTTTATTCAAGGTTCAATTCCCGTATTACAACCTAACACATAATCTTAACAGATCTAGGTTCTTGCAAAACGAATCATAAACCAAACCTGATCATTACCTTTCAGATTGCAGCGGATGATGGATGGTAATGATGAGATCAGCTAGAACAGATGGTAACACCTATTCCTCCTCGAGTATCCACACTCTTACAAGCAAGGGACGGCTGCTAGACCAAAGAGATGGATCAGAGAGAGTTAGAGAGAGAGAGGCTTGCGGCTGCCAAGAAGAAAATCGCAAAAGATAGCTTCTTCCTTAGGGTTTTCGATTTTTGTCTCTCTCATTAATGGGCCCAAGTCATTAGACTAATGGCTCATTAATCTTTTGGGCCCAAGACACAAATCAGACAAAAGCCTGTATTTTGTCTGGCCCAATTCTCTGATCCATTTAACTTTCCCGTTAGCTATGGTGTGTGACCCTTTGGGATCATACAATACTGGTAATAAGTCCTAAACTTATAGATCATGAGCGGACTCTAGCAAGCCATCATGATCACCCAGTATTTATGACTTATGTCTGATCTCGACACTTATCATACTTTCTAGAGATAGTACGGTAGATTTCAGGACATTCCCAACAGATGTATGTGGGCCAATGAGTACTGCTGCCAGAGGAAACTTTAAGTACTTCATTACCTTTACTGATGATTTCAGTAGGTATGGCTATGTCTATTTGATGAGACACAAGTCAGAATCCTTTGATAGATTCAAGGAATTTAAGAATGAAGTACAGAATCAACTTGGCAAGAGTATTAAGATTCTGCGATCGGATCGCGGAGGAGAATACTTGAGCCAAGAATTCAGCGACTATCTGAGCGAGTGTGGAATCGTTTCACAACTCACTCCTCCTGGAACACCCCAATGGAATGGAGTGTCGGAGAGGAGAAATCGAACTTTATTGGATATGGTTCGGTCTATGATGAGTCATTCTAATCTTCCACTATCCTTTTGGGGATATGCTCTAGAAACGTCTGCGTTTACACTAAATAGAGTGCCATCTAAATCAGTAGAAAAGACACCACATGAACTGTGGACTGGGAACGTTCCTAGTCTGTCTTTCCTAAGGATTTGGGGTTGCGAGGCTTATGTCAAACGTTTAATCTCCGACAAGCTTGCACCCAAATCAGATAAATGCTATTTCGTTGGTTATCCTAGGGAAACCAAGGCATACTACTTTTACAACCAATCTGAGAACAAAGTATTTGTTGCTCGGGACTGTTCTTTTCTTGAGAGGGAGTTTCTCTCTAAGAAAAACAGTGGGAGTAAAGTACATCTCGAAGAAATTCAAGATGCACAGGAGACTGCCCAACCTATTGAGGAAGAGCAGCAGTTGGATCCACAAAGTTCTGTGGAACCGGCGCCTGTGGAGCCTGAAGTTCGCAGATCCGGAAGGATCCGTCACGAACCCGAGAGATACTATGGATTTCTCGTAACCAATTCAAATGATCTGATAGTCATTGAAGGTGACGAACCAGCGACCTTTGCGGAAGCAATGATGGGCCCGGACTCCGAAAAGTGGCTTGGAGCCTCTAAATCCGAAATGACATCCATTTCAGAAAACCAAGTATGGTCCTTGGTCGATTTACCTAGTGGTGTAAAAGCCATTGAGTGTAAATGGATCTTCAAGAAGAAGATTGACGTGGATGGCAATGTACAGATTTACAAAGCGAGATTGGTGGCTAAAGGTTTCAAATAAATTCATGGTATTGACTATGATGAAACCTATTCCCCAGTAGCTATGCTTAAATCTATTCGGATTCTTCTAGCGATTGCTGCTCATTATGATTATGAGATTTGGCAGATGGATGTCAAAACCGCATTCCTGAATGGTATTCTGGAAGAGGATGTGTACATGACACAGCCTGAAGGTTTTGTCGATCCTAAAAACGCTGGGAAGGTATGCAAGCTTCATAAATCCATTTATGGGTTGAAGCAAGCATCACGGAGTTGGAATCTTCGTTTTGATGAAACAGTAAAACAATTCGGTTTCATCAAGAACGAAGAAGAATCATGTGTATACAAGAAGACAAGTGGGAGCAAAATTGCATTTCTTGTAGTGTATGTCGATGACATACTCCTCCTCGGTAATGACGTTCCGTTGCTTCAGTCTATTAAGACTTGGCTAGGAAGTTGTTTTTCCATGAAAGACATGGGAGAAGCCGCATACATTCTTGGAATCAGAATCTACAGAGATAGAACTAACAAGCTGATTGGATTGTGCCAAGACACTTATATTGATAAGGTGTTGCACAGATTCAGGATGCACGATTCCAAGAAGGGCTTCATACCAATGTCTCATGGCAAGAGTCTCTGCAAGAAGCAGTGTCCGGCGACACCTGCTGAGCGAGAACGCATAAATAGAATTCCTTATGCTTCTGCAATAGGATCTATTATGTATGCCATGCTCTGCACTCGTCCAGATGTAGCTTACGCGTTAAGCATGACGAGTAGATACCAATCTGATCCAGGTGAAGCTCACTGGACAGCTGTCAAGAATATTCTCAAGTATTTGAGACATACTAAGGATAAGTTCCTTGTGTATGGAGAAAGTGATGAACTTGTGGTGAATGGATTCACCGATGCGAGTTTTCAGACGGACAGAGACGATTTCCGGTCACAGTCTGGATATGTCTTCTGTCTAAATGGCGGTGCGGTGAGCTGGAAGAGCTCTAAGCAGAATACCGTAGCTGACTCCACAACGGAAGCTGAATATGTTGCTGCTTCAGAAGCGGCAAAGGAAGCTGTTTGGATCAAGAAGTTCATGACTGAACTTGGTGTGGTTCCTAGTATCTTGGAGCCAGTGGCTTTGTTCTGCGATAACAATGGAGCCATTGCTCAGGCGAAAGAACCCAGGTCACACCAGAAGTCCAAACACGTTGAGAGGAAATATCATCTGATTCGTGATATTGTCAATAGAGGTGATGTGAAGACCAGCCGAGTTCCGACAAACGAGAATGTCGCTGATCCTCTAACCAAGTCACTCCCAAGGCCTAAGCATGAGAGTCACTGTTGGATTATACGTTTTTCCATGGTTCAATTCTCAGATTGCAACCTAGCACATAATCTTAAACAGATCTAGGTTCTTGTACTCGAATCATAAAACAAACCTGATCTTTACCTTTGCAGCGGAATGATTGGTGGTAATGACAAGATCAGATTAGAACAGATGAATACCTGTTCCTCCTTGGTATCCACACTCTTACAAGCAGGGGATGGCTGCTAGACCGGATGGAATCAAGACAGAGAGAGAGACGATTGGGAGGAGAGAGAGCCGCGGCCACAAGCTCCAAAAATCGCCAACTCAAAAGAATGCTAGGGTTTCTCAACCCTTGTTCAATCTTATTTCACTAATGGGCCCAAGTTTAATTAATTAATTAAACTAATGGCTCATTAGTCTTTTGGGCCCAAGACACAAATCAGACAAAAGCCCATTTGTTGTCTGCCCAACTCTCTGTACAAATACAGTAAATGCCTTAGCATCTTACCGTATTAATTCCATCTTAACTTTCCCGTTAGCTATGGTGTGTGACCCTTTGGGATCATACAATACTGGTAATAAGTCCTAAACTTATAGATCAAGAGCGGACTCTAGCAAGCCATCATGATCACCCAGTATTTATGACTTATGTCTGATCTCGACATTTATCATACTTTCTAGAGATAGTACAGTAGATTTCAGGACATTCCCAACAATCTCCCACTTGTACTGGAATCCTACATTCCCTAGTCCTTTTGTCTCAATATCTCGATCTGGCATAAGGCAAGATGCGTGTCATCCTTATATAGCCAGACCATGTTCATCGGACCAGATTTGATACTGACAATGCAAACGACTTGGGCAAGTCCGTTTGGGAGTGGCCACTCTCTTACCAGCTATCAAGTCTCCAATTGGCCTAGAGATATTACCTCCGTTAAACGGCAGGGACAAATCCCATCTTGTTCTATCACTATGAACTACACGCTTCATAATACACCCAACCAAGGTCCTTATAGCTCCCAGTTACGAAACAGCGTTAGACAATGATCAAAGTGCATCAATCCATGTGCAGCCACATGCATGCGAACTCAGGTCTAAGGACTATACTCTATAGTCGTATATGAGAACCTCTTATGACACATATATTAATATCTTGTAGAGTTCTCATCAGCGGGCCATGTCCGGTCATATGCTCCCCTACATATACCTATGTGTCGACTTTGATGCCGCGCATCTATGACCCCTCGAAACTTGGTCATAAGTCTCAACACAATCTAGTCTCAAGTGGTTGTTGGTGTTCCAATTTCAACAACCTTCGACTATGGACACTATGATTTATGTCATTTCGTTAAATATGGGGTTTCAGGATCAAGTCTTACTCATGTACTTCGATGGCCCATATATAATGACATGAATCATTTTGGAACGATTATTTATATCACAGTTAAAATAATCCAGAAATCATAGATTTCATAAACATAAAATATTATGTTTACATGAACCTTTCAAAACAACTAAGTAAAGCCCTTTACAAACTCCCACTGAAATTAAGACTACATCTTAATTTCACTCATCCTACAGCTACAGTCCGCGACTCGTGCTTAGGCATAAGGAGTGGCTTCGTTAATAGATTAGCAACGTTCTCATTCGATGAAACTTGCTTATCTACTTAACACCTCTGTCATTTATCTCACGGAATAGGTTATACCTACCCTCAAGGTGTTTGGACCTCTGATGTGCAGCTAGTCTCATCTATGCTGGGAATCACATCAAGTTCAGTGATGAACTCTTCTTTCCAAACAACCTCTTTCGCCGCTTCTCAAGCTGCGAAATGTTCAGCTTAAGTCATGGAGTCAGCAACAGTGCCTTGCACCGCCAGTCAGACACAAGATATAGCCGGACTGTGACCGGGAATTATCTTTGTCTATTGGAAACTTGCCTTTCAGACTCTATCGACTTGTAGCACCTCACTTTCTCCGTAAATCAAGAATTTATCCTTAGTATTCCTCAAATACTTTAGGATATTCTTTACGGCAATCCAGTGATTCTTTGCTGGATTTGACTGGTCTTTACTTGTCTTGCTTAACATTAAAACAACATCAAACAAGTACGTTTCATGGCATACATGATAGATCCAATTGCCGACGCATATGGAATCTCATCCATGCATTTAAGCTCAGCAGTTATCGTAGGACAATGTATCTTGCTTAACGTAATGCCATGTGACATTGGCATAAAACCCTTCTTGGAATGCTGAAAACGTGTAGGACTTTGTCAATTTAAGAATCCTGACTTTGTCCTACCAGCTCTTTTGGATCTCTATCTTTTGATCCAAAATCCAAGAACTACGTGGCTTTACCCATGTCAATCATAAAACCAACTCCCAAGCCAGTCCTTTACCGACTGCAGCATTGGGACGTTATTTCCGAGAATCAGTATGTCATCGACATACAATATGAGAAATGCAACATCGCTCCCACTTATCTATTAGTAAACGCACAGTTCCATTTCGTTCCTGTTCAAGTCAAAACCTTGACTACTTCAACAGAACGAAGATTCCAACTCCGATATGTTTGCTTCCATCCATGAATGGATCGATGAAGCTAACTTACACAAAATGTAATTTTTCGGAGTCCGGGCTCACTTTCGCTTCTTTGAATTTCGCAGATTCGTCGCTTTCAATGATCATCAGATCATGTGAACTTTCAATGATCATCAGGTTCAACTAATGACGAGAAATCACTCTCGGATTAGTGACTGATTCATTCATATCTGCGAACTTCAGGCTCTACAGGTGTAGATTCTACAGAAATCTGTAAATCCATCCGTTGCTCTCCCTCAACAGGTTGAGCAGCCTCCTGTATTTCTCGAATTTCTTCGAGTTATACTTTTACTCCCACTGTTCTTCTTGGAAAGTAACTTCCCTTCTTAGAAAACAGAATGGACGTAAAAGTAACAAGCCTTGGTTTCCCTAGGACAACCAGTGAAGTAGCACAACTACAAATACTCAGTAAAGACGAATTTGGATCGATTCCAATCCACATTTACGTGGTGTCTTTCAACTGATATTGGTGGAACTATTTCAGCGTAAACTTAGATATTTCTAGAGCGTTATTCTTAAAGAATATCATGGAAGATTCGTGTGACTCATCTTTAATCATTTCTAATAAGATCTGATTCTTTCTCACAGAGATACCTCAAGGTTTTCAGGAGAATTGAGCTGTGAAACGACTTCACACTCATTCAGATGATCACACCATTAATGACTCAAGTATTCTCACTCGTGATCTAATCCAGAGTCTTAATACTTCTGTCACTCAGATTCTATACCTCATTCTGGAACTCTTTCGACCATGTCAAAGAATTCCGACTTGTGTCTCATCAAATGAACACAGTCTTACTCACTGAAGTAATCAGTAGAGACAATGAAGTACAGGAAATTTTCTCTGGCATTACTGCTCATCGGACCACATACATGAGTATGTTCAATCTCCAATAAGCCTTTGGGCCTTTCTCTAGCTCGGCTAAGATGGGCCCTTTGTCTTTTGGTCTAGTAAGCAGAATTCAAGTCTCATAAGATATCCATTCAAATGAGCCCAAAAGTCCATAACTATGGGGTTTCTGAATCTGACTTACTCTATGTGACCAAAACATTTATGCCAAGAAAAATCAGGTTTAATTCATCAGATTTAAACCAATTGCGGTATTTATGTTACATTTTAGGCACTCTATGGTTTAAGATATAAAACCCATTCCTTGAATAGGGTGCTACAATTAATATTTCATTAAGATCAAAAGAACAAAACTTGTCTTTTATCAAAATGAAAAACATTCAAATTCTTACAAGAAAATGAAAGACAACTCTGCTTAAAGCAGGTACATTGTAGCAATTACTTAATACAAAACCAAGCCTCAAAGGCATCTACAAGTGAAAACCCTACGGCTGAGGCAGCATCCATAGCTCCTTCCAGACACGCAGTTCCACTTGTCCTTCCTTCAACGTTCTACTGTTGCTCAGGCTCTGCATATTATAACAAATATCAGTGCCACAACCAGTATCCAATACCTATAAGGTATAACTTGAAGTAATAACATGAATACCTGAGGAAGTAGTCTCATACATCGACTTTAACTCCTCATAATCTTCCATGAATTTAATGCAATTTCTCTTCCAATGCCCAGTCTCTTTACAGTAGCAGCACTTACCAACGTAAGAGGTATCTGACTCGGGCTCAGAAGACACACGCTTGCCATGATTCAAAATCTGGACAACTTTGTCTTCACCCTTGTCAGCACTAGGTTTTGTAAACCTACCCTTCTCCTTCATGAGATTGTACAGGGTACTCTTCACGTTTGGCTCAACTGTTTTGAGCATATCATGCAGTTCAGTCAACGTCTTCGTTAAGCCTTTGTTGATATAGTTCCTTCTGAACTTATCATAGCTTGACGGCAGTGACTGCAGAATGATCTCAGTTGCCAATTCTTGGCTAACTTGATAATCCAGTTTCCTCAGGTTATCAATGTAACCCATCATTTTACTGACATGAGGACTTACTGGATGATCATTTGGTAGCTTGCAGCTAGTGAGAGATTTAACCAACTGGTATCTCTCCACTCTTACCTGCTCCTGAAATCTCAATTTCAGGCTGCTGATCATCTCTATTGGCGACTCCATGTTCTCATATTGCTTCTGCAAGTCTGAGTCCATGGTAGCCAATATCAGACCACGCACATCTACCGCATCATCATAATGCTTATTCCAAGCATTACGTACTGCATGAGAGGCCTTGGACCCGATCCTCTCGGGGAGAGCTTTCTCAAGGACATAGTCCTTTCTCTTTGCCTGAGGACTAGCCTCAGGTTCCGCGACCAAGTCAAGAAATTTGATCCGTTCAGTTTGTCCATCTCAAGGACAGACCGGATCGAGAAAGTGTTTTGATTGTTTGTGCTCGTCATAGCTGAAATTTAGAGATAAATAGAGTTTTAGCTATTTAGTTCATGAAAGAGTAATCTTAATAACTTATAAGAAAACTCGCATTGCATTCAAAATTTCTTTGTTTAACCTCATAAGAATGCAATGATTCCGAGACCCATGTTCAGCTCAATCCAAAGTGGGCCACTGGCCGTCACCCAGAAGTAGCTTTACTTGGTAAGCATACACACAGCTAGTTATATCTCATATAACTCTCGGTTGTGAATTGGGCCCAAGGCCCAAAACACCAGATGTCTCAAGGCCCGGGACTCCCGATGGCCCAGTCAAGGAAACCAATCTCTTACAGCCAAATAATCACTAAAGTCTGGGACTCCCAATGAAATTAGTGACTATATACTACTTTACTTACGCGAAAACAGACACCTCACACTGTAAGCCATATCTGTAATCGAATAAGCGTTAAGTAGCTGACAAGATTGGAAAGACATCCAAGCTTGATATTGGTTTTGAGGATTTTAAGTTTTATTTCCAAAAATAGAAGATTACTATTTTGGGAAACTTACTTGTTTTAGAAACTTTCTAAATTTAGAAACATTCTAAAAGTAGAAATTTCTAATTTAATATTTTATTAATATTTTGGGTTGGGTCACAAATTATAGGCCCAATTCTTGGCCCAAGACCATAGAATTCCAATTGGCCCAATAATTTGACATAACCGAGTCGGTTTATTAATTCTGGTCCAAGACCAAATTAACTATCAAAACCATCGGTTATTTACTAAACCAGACCAGCTCTAAATTATTTGGTCCAACCAAATCAAACTTAGACCAGCCTTCGGTTTAGGTTAAAATTCAATTTTATGAATTTCAATCCGGTTTAACCAGAAATTAAATAATACCAATTGTATTAAATAATTTCCAGCAAACCGCGATTTGGGTTAACCGCTTGAACCACCAATTAAATTGGATCGGTTCAGTTAAGTCCAAAACCGGGAAGAAACACCTAGTGTTTTAGCCAATTTTGACCTAACTTGCGGTTTAAGGCTTTAAACACTCGATTAACCGCCAATTAAATGGACCGGATTAATCGGTGCGGTTTGGGCAACGAACCGCGAAGCTCGGTTTAACCGATTGACTATTCGCTGGACGTAAAATTTAACGGGCCAAACGATCGGATCCATGATCCAACTCGGCCCATCACGCATGATCCGTCCCACGGCCTCACGATCAATTGATCGTTCTCGGCCCAAACGATCACACGGTCATCGGTCGCTCATGCTTGGCCAACGCACGATCGATGATCGACTCACGCTCGACCATGATCGATCACTCACGATCACGCATCACACGGCACATCGTGCGATCGATCGCTTGGCACAATGACATGATCGATCATTAACCGATCGATACATACGGTCATCAAGCGATCCATCCAAGCCAAGGCCGATCGATCATCAGCACTAACGCTATCGATCCGAGACCAAGACAAGAAAGCCGATTAGGGTATTGATTCTTGCGATGCAAGAAAACCGATGGCAACCCATCATCTTAATGATCCGATCACATTAAGATACATGCGATCATCGGCCACATCCCATACTTTTGATCCGAGACCAAAAAACATGTAGCCAATTAGGGTTTTAAGATTTTAATCAATTTTAATTCATTCAATTGATTCAAAAACCTTTAAACATTCATATGATCCAAATTACAAGAATCTAATGACCTAAGCTCTGATACCACTGTTGGATTATACGTTTTTCCATGGTTCAATTCTCAGATTGCAACCTAGCACATAATCTTAAACAGATCTAGGTTCTTGTAATCGAATCATAAAACAAACCTGATCTTTACCTTTGCAGCGGAATGATTGGTGGTAATGACAAGATCAGATTAGAACATATGAATACCTGTTCCTCCTTGGTATCCACACTCTTACAAGCAGGGGATGGCTGCTAGACCGGATGGAATCAAGACAGAGAGAGAGACGATTGGGAGGAGAGAGAGCCGCGGCCACAAGCTCCAAAAATCGCCAACTCAAAAGAATGCTAGGGTTTCTCAACCCTTGTTCAATCTTATTTCACTAATGGGCCCAAGTTTAATTAATTAATTAAACTAATGGCTCATTAGTCTTTTGGGCCCAAGACACAAATCAGACAAAAGCCCATTTGTTGTCTGCCCAACTCTCTGTACAAATACAGTAAATGCCTTAGCATCTTACCGTATTAATTCCATCTTAACTTTCCCGTTAGCTATGGTGCGTGACCCTTTGGGATCATACAATACTGGTAATAAGTCCTAAACTTATAGATCAAGAGCGGACTCTAGCAAGCCATCATGATCACCCAGTATTTATGACTTATGTCTGATCTCGACATTTATCATACTTTCTAGAGATAGTACAGTAGATTTCAGGACATTCCCAACAAGTCATACGACTGCTGTAGGCATTAGAGATCTTAAGATGTAATCTTGATTCTAGTGGGAGTTTTGGATTTTGTTTTAAGTTATAATAAGACGCCCTTGTAAACATTCTTTTAGAAGTGTTTAATGAAATTTGATTTCAGCATTATTTATTGTGATCTAAATAATGGTCCCGAAATAAGTTTATGACATATTATAGGTCATCAAGTTGAGAACTTGATCATGAAACCCTATAAGTTAATAAATTATTTTGTCCCTAGTCGAGGTTGCAGAATCGGGACACTGACAACCGTTAGAGACTAGATTGTGAGGTGACTGTTGGCTAAGTTTCATGGAGCCAATGATATGATTATTGCAGTCAGTCACATAGATATATGTCAGTGGACATATGATCGGACATGACCCGCTAATGAGAAGTCTACAAGATAGTAATATCTGTGTCATAAGAGGTTCTCATTACGACTATAGAGTATAGTCCTTAGACCTGAGTTCATCATGCTTTCTTGCATATGAATTGGTACATTTTGACTTTGTCAAACGTCGATCCGTAACAGGCGGCTATAACGACACTGTTCAAGTTTATCATGAAGTATGCGTTGAAACAGGGATGGAACAAGATGGAATTTGTCCCTCCTGTACAACGGGAGATAAATATCTCAGGGCCTATCGAAGATTGAATACTGAGAGAATGTGTGGCCGCACTCAAACGAACTGTAGTTCAGTTGTTTGTAATGTTCAGTATGAGATCAGGAGTTCGATAAACACGATGTTGGCTAAATAAGGATGACACAGATCTTGCCTTATGCCAAATCGAGATATAGAGACAAAAGGATTATAGGAATTGATGATTCCGGTACAAGTGGGAGATTGTTAGGATAGTGTCCTGAAATCACACTTGTACTCACTCCTGTGATAGTTGTGTGTCGAGATCAGACATTCGTATAATACTGGGCGTTTGCAATGCTTTGCTAGAAGCCTCTTGCATTCTGTAGGTCGTGGACTTACTGCCAGTATTGTATGATCCTATAGGGTCACACACCTAAGCGAACTGGAAGCTACGACATGGGAATGATCATTGTGGAAATGATCATATTATGTGTATTGAAATACACATAAGAATCGATATAATGGTGTTGTGTCGATCGACACAGCTTGTGTGTCGGTCGACACAGTTCGGATTTTACGAACAGGCTTTTCGGGTTATGGCTTAATTAAGTCTGGCCCGTTAAGCACGTTTAGGTCGAATAAAAGATGATTAGTTTCGACCTAAACAAAAGTGCCGTCCAGTTTTCTTGAGAGAAACACTTGACACACCAGACACCATCGATCCCCATTGATCCGGCACTAGCATCCCGTTTCCAGCGAGCGTGCGTGTGTATCTGGTAGAGGTGAAGCGTTGCGTTGCTCCACTGATCTCGTTCACCATCTTCTTCCGCTGCCAAAGGTAAGAACGAGGTTGGTTCTAAATTTCAATATAACAAACCCTAGATCCATCGGGATCCAACAATAGGATCTTGTGGCGACCTCAATCTACTCCATCCATTGATTGCTTCTGAGAGAGCTCTTAAGCCAGCAGGAACAATCCCATCTCTACTCACCATCCATCCAAGTCGATCAAACCAAGAGAGCTCTTAAGCCAGTGGTTCGATCTCCATCAATCCGTCACTCAAGTTTCTGCTCAGGGGCTACATCATTTTTACTGGGCCATCTTTTTCTCCAGGTTATCCTTGACCTTCTTGATGGTCTCGGCTTTGCGTTCTTCATCTTGGTTGGTGAACTCTAGTGGCGGTAATAGCTTGAGATCAATGTGCGTCTCTGGCTTAATTCCATACACAATCTCAAAAGGTGAAAGCTTAGTAGCATAGTGATTAGCACTATTATAAGAAAATTCAACGTACATAATACAATCTAACCATTTACTTATGTTTTTCCCGACTGTGGCCCGTAAGAGGGCTGATAGTGTGCGGTGGACGACCTCGGTCTGGCCGTCCATTTGTGGATGACAAGTCGTAGAGAACAACTGCTTAGTTCCGAGTTACCTGCAGAGCGTCCTCCATAAGTGGCTCAGAAACTTCGTATCTCGATTGGAGACAATGGTCTGGGTTATGTCGTGCAGTCGCACTACTTTTCGGAAGAACAAGTCGGCCGTCTGAGTCGCATCATTCATTTTTAGACGTTTTGAAGTCTTAGTAGCGGAATTTCCTGAGATGCATCGCATTCCAGCTTTTCAGAATCTTAGTGTTGTTCATTGTTTCGAGCTCGTATACCTCTGGGCGAATCTCTTTTGTGATTATGTATGGTCCTTCCCAGTCTTATCCTGTGCTTTGAAGTGTCGGATTGCGCCGTACCCTTCTTAGGACTAAATCTCCTTTGACGAAAGGCTGATCGTGATTATTCATCTGACGGGGTTGGTAACCTCTTTTGGCCTGTTTGTATGTCTACCAGGCTCGTCGCTTCGGGTGTGATTCAGAGCTGGTTGTCCTCGGCTTCCCCCAAATTTTAATGATCCCGGAAGGGGATGGGAAATTCAGACAGAGATGATAAGTTGATGGGACAGCTTTCATATAATTTATCCATGGATTTCCTACGATCGCTCTGTAGATCGCCGGACGATCTATCACCGAAAATTCAACGATCTTAGTGATTCTTCTGGCTACTGGAAATTTGATCTTCTCGAAAATGATTATGGCGTCTCCAGAAATCCTGCTAATGATGACTGGGAAGGCGTTACTTTGTTCAAGCTTATGTTCATTCTTCTCTCAGTCTCACAAAAGATCACGTCCACGGAACTTCTGGTGTCGACTAGGATTCCTGGTACGTGACGGTCTATGATGACTAGCTAAACGACGAAAGGTTTTTTGCGCGGCTGATCAATCCCCGGGATCCAAATGTCCTCAAATGTTATCATGCGGCTCAGGATCTGACACGGCGTGTGACAAAAAAAACGATTTTCCTTGATCTTTTTTTTACAGTCGTTAGCCGTCCTTGGATGTCTGGGATAAGGGTCAATGGAAGATCTTGCGTCCTGTCGGCACTATGGTCTTTCCACGATCATATTTATCCTTTGTCGGCTTCTTGCCTTAGGATCTTCGTTGTTCCTTCTCCTTCGCTTGTGATAGGTCAGGTTGTATCCCTATTCTAACTGCAAGTGCACAGTGATGTGAATGTAGTACTTTAGGGTATCGAATCCACAAGGACTCTGGACAACGATAGATTAAGAACAGTCAAGTTAAAACTAGGAGAAAGCAATGTAATGAGAAACTAAAAACAATTCAAGAAAGTAAATCAATAGCAAGATTGGTTGTAGGCAATTAACTAAAAGCGCTAAGTTTCTCAGGAAATCAGACAAGCAGATAAATCATTCAGTCATGATCAAATTAAGTACGGTTCTAGAACTCAAACACGGATATAGAATTAACCAACTTTCGTTGTGAGAATTCTCTAAGCCTAATTGCAGAAATCCAAATTTCTTTGTAATTCCTAACAGATTAAACTAGCTTTAAGATTAAGTTCGAAATGTTCACAATTCAATTAAACCAAATTTCTTTGCGAGTAATTCAATTACTCAACCTAAATAGTTCAGATTCTAAATCACACTTTCGTGTCAATTTAACAACCTAAGATCTAGATTCTAAGTGATCAGGTTAGAAACTAGTGTTAAGCACAATTTAGATCGAAGAATAATTATTGATATGAATCCTTAACTGAAATAAATAAATCTAGCAAGTCATAAAATCCTTAATGAGAATCCCTAAACCTAACTATGAATCTACTCAGACATAGAATATGAAAACATAATCAATGAAATAATAGATTGCATAAAATAGAATAAAGAAGTAAAGGGGTTCGAAATCTTCTCCAAAAAGCAGAAAGCAGTACATGATTAGATCAGCCCCAAGCTCTAAAAACACTCAGCTCTAAGTATGAAAGCGTATCTAAAAACTGGTGTAAAAACCTAATTATATAAGATAATCACGTCTTGGGGCTTCTTTGTAATTATCAGGAACTTTTGGGCAAAACTGTGAATTCTTCATTCTTCATTAAAAACGCCGAGGAAGGCCCATCTCGCTAATGTGTCGATCGATGCACGATGTGTGTCGATCGATGCATTATTCTGTTTTGGACAGTGAACTCTATCTCTCGGGTCAAAACACCAAAATGCTTGAAAAAGCTCCATAAACTCCAATTCCGCTCCAAACGTGCATATATCTAATAACACCTGTAAAAGACTCTAAAGAAACACTAAAAGGCTCTAAAACATACTTATATCATGGTCTAAAACCGGTAAAAACCATGATATATCATGTGACAAAAAAACGATTTTCCTTGATCTTTTTTTACAGTCGTTAGCCGTCCTTGGATGTCTGGGATAAGGGTCAATGGAAGATCTTGCGTCATGTCGGCACTGTGGTCTTTCCACGATCATATTTATCCTTTGTCGGCTTCTTGCCTTAGGATCTTCGTTGTTCCTTCTCCTTCGCTTGTTATTGTCAGCTTCAATATGCCCTTCTCGAGGGTTTTGCTCTTGATCCGCTACATTTGACTCATTACCCTTGTTTGTCTTATTCTGTCGGCCTCTGGATTCGTTGTCGATGAAATCTTTCATGCTTATTATATCACCAAGTTCCCCGGGTATAATTTTTCCCGCAAGTTTAATGCCCAGTTTATGACAGTCGCAGTGTGGTGCCCATATATTGGCGATGTTCGCATAACGCTTTTTCGTCGTACGAGTTAGAATTCCTTGTCCATGTGTTCCATGAGACTTTCCCTCGTTCGGTCGATCTACTTCCACGCTCATTTGAGCCGATCTAATAGTTATGTGATCCACCCATCTTGTCATGTCACGAGCTGCTACTCGTTCTGGAACTTCATTTGTCGTTACTTGCATTAGTGGGTAGAGGGACATTTTTGTTTGAATGTTTTGCAGATTTATTCTTTTGGGATATAACTCTCATCTCTTCCTCAACGACTATAAAATCTATCACCTTGTTCAAAGCGTCCGCCATTGTCTGAGGTCTGTTTAGCGAGATTTCCTTCCTGAAATCCGATTCGTACCACAGTGCCTTTTTCAGCGCGTATATGCCCACGTTGTCGCTCAAGACTTCGATTCTTGTAGCCACCTTTTTGAACCGCTCGATAAACTTCCTTATGATCTCTGTTGGGATTTGACGCATCGACCACAGATCGACATCGAAAGTATCCCGATCCATGAAAATCGAGTATTGTTTCATGAACTCCTCGGACAGTTGTTGGAAGCTTCCAATGGAATTCGTTCTAGCTTGGAGAACCAATCGAGTGCCGCCCTTTTCATATGTTCAATAAACAAGAGTCAAAAACCGGTGTGCTTCTCCTTCTGCCTGAGATTGGCTCTTCCCATCGTTGTACGGATGCCATCATGTGGGCCTTCAGATTAGTTGTGCCATCATAGCTTGTGATCTTGAGCTTGCCTGGATTGGGGATTCGTGTCTCAGTGATTTGAGTTGTGAACGGCGTTTTCCGCGTTTCTCCCAAGACGCGATCGATCTCTGGTGCAGCGCTCATTGTCAGATGAACTTGCGATTCTACGCTTTTAATTTATGCGGTCGTTTGTGCGAGTGCAACTCTAAGCTCATTGAGTTATTTTCGCTTTTTGACCTGTCGTCGTTCATCTGACTCGTTCTGTTGAGTCTGTTGATTATCTCGTACTTCCTCTAAGATATCATCGTCGCTCCGTTCAGGGACATATCGATCCGCTTCTATCCCTGCTTGTCATCATCAGATTTCGGCCCAGCTTGGTCTCTGGGCGGGATCATATCTTTGTCTCTGCAGTCCTCCACGTCGATTGGCGCTGTGAGCCTTCGTGGTCGGATTAACGGGGAGGATTCTTCGTGTTGGGTCTAGTTGCTTGAGTAGTGCGTTCGTCTTCGGTTTGCAAGCGGGGTTGCGATGGATTTCTCATGGAGTCGCCGAGTGTTGAGAAATTATGTCGCATGCGTTCAGTTGGGGCAAAGTTCAACGTTCGGGTGTTTTGTGCTCGGTTATCGGTTCTAAGTATTTGACTTGCTCTGTGAACGTGCTATTAGCTTTCTCATGTTCCTGAGTCTTCTTCTTCAGCGCAGCCATTATCTCTTTCAACTCGGTCAGGGTTGCGTTGACTGTCGCATCTGTCATAGTCATGCATACAACGATTTTATCTGTCGCGGCGTTGCGCAAAGTGACGTTGGTCGTCGTAGTGTTGCTTACTACGATGTTGTCATCCGTTCCATCGATCGCCAGTGGGTGATGTGTCATATCTTTGTTTATATCTCCGTCGGTGGCCATATCTTCGGATCTGCTAGTCAATGTTTTTTAAGTGTAAGAAACTTCTAATCCCCACATACGGCGACAAAATGTGAGAGACGAAACTCGCACTATCGATATTTGCAGAGCTAACGTTTTATGGAACATAAATTTCAAGAATAAACACACAAAATAGAGATTCGGAGGATATTTTTATTGAAAGATTGAATCGGAAACGAAGTACAAAGAGCAAAAAAGGCTTAAGAAAGTTATAAGTTCTAAGTCTATATGCTAAGGTTTTTCGAGATGCCTCAATCGTATGAAGTCCATCTTCTTATATAGTCGCGGCGAGTTGGCTTCGAGGATCTTCGCCTGCTAGATTTCCGGAATTCTTCATGTTATAGTTTATTCCATTTCTGTTGGGATTTACTTTTTCAGCTCGGATTTTCCTCTTCTGCTTGGAGATATCTTCTCTTTTTCTTCTTTGAGTTTATCTTTCCATTACGATTATCCATCTACGGCTTAACCTATTTTGCCGACTGAGCCAATAAGAGAGAATCCGAGTCCGTTTGAGAGTAGAATTTCATGATTCGGTCCAAAGTCTCAAAAATACGAGTCTTGTGGGTTAGACCCAAGATCGCATTTCGTATAATTTTATCCAACAATCCTGTTAACGGATATGAACGTATAAGTTGTTGTTTCGAAGATGGGTTGTGGCTAATTGCGCATCCAGAGAGAGAGAGAGAGAGAGTTCGGCAAATGTTCGAGCATTTGATCTAGGTAGAGTATCTGTTTGGAAGGTTCGAGGAGTATGTTAAGGGTTCAGCTCAGAACTTGCAAAGGAATAGGTTGTGATCGGAAAGCAAGAAGGGATGAGCTCAGTATTTATGAGCTGATTTGCCTATTTTGGAGTTTCTGAGCAGCTCATCTGATTGTTTGCGCCCATCTGCAGATTCTTTCGATTTATGTGTTCGTCCGACTGATCTGTCTAGATGTTCGGCTAAATAGTTTTGTTCATTTTCATATAGAAAGTTATCCATACGAAACGTTTCGTATAAAATGTCATTCATATGAAACGTCATCGATACGAAGTGTTTCACATAAAACGTTAATCATACAAAGTTTTGTTTATACGAAGCGTGGTAAACATCCATATCTGATTACTTGATCACGCTTTCGGCTATTGTTTTTGCCGAGTGGGATTTTGACCCCAACAAGATTTGTAGCTAGTCGTAGTTATTATAGTTGTGGATGGGGTTCTTTCTATTCTTAGTTATTAGCTCTGAAATGCGTCGTAGTTATTCCATAGCGATGAAGCTGTGGATAACTACAAAATGACAATAGCCGCAAGCTCATAGACGCGAGGTTTAGATGTACATATCCGTAGCTATCGTCGAAACAGCTATGAACATCAATTTTTTTTATAGTGCACGCTAAAGAAGTGCATATATATTTTTTCTTAAAAAATATAATTTTGAAGTTTTTATTGTAAATTTGTTTATTATTTAACACAATTTTTAGTAATTTGATATTATAATGATTAGATTCTCAATGCGAAAATGTATTTAATAGGTTATTTTATTTGAATTCATTTTATAATATTTTATTTTCAGTAGAACAATCATTATAAAAGTTATGTGATATAATTTAATATGTATTTTCTGGGTTTTATTTTTACTACTATGTATTGTTTTGGTTTAAAATAATTATTTTTATAGAACTTAATATGCTCAGATATGGAATTTGTTTGTGTTTTTAATAGTTTAATAATGAAATTTATAATTTTATATAAATGTAACTACATATTTATGAAAGCCGAGACATAACAATCCGTTCTTTTAACATTTTTCCATTGGTTTAAGTTTATTTTAATATTTCTATAATTAAAGTTAGCTAATTCATCTTTTAACCTTTCAATAAATAAAATATATAAAATATCTTTATAGATGGAATAAATTAATTTATTTTTCTACACTTCTTATATTAGTCTAAATATTTTGAAAAATTGATAAAACAACCCGTCAAAAATTACGGTAGTAAAACATCAACTGCAGTCTAGCCTATCATATATTCGAATAATATAAACACTGAATAATTTTAATATTTAAAATTATTGGTTAATCTATTTTCTTAACCCGTCTTCGAGTAGGCAAAGTTTATTTTATAATTAAAATTGGTAATTTTATTTTTTACTCATTTTGTAATGGATGAAATGTATAAAGATTTTTTATAAGTTTTATATATCAAAATGTAACTAAAATTATTTTCTAATGATTTTTGGTAAAAACTACAAATTTAATAATTATTTTCTTAATTGAAAAACATAAACATTTTTTATAAAATTTTGTTATAATATAAAACATATATTAATATTTAAAATAAAAGGAAGATATTAAAATATATTATGAATATTTTGAGTAAAATTATAAATTAGAGAATATTTAGCATGATTCACACAATAGTATAATTTAAGGGCGTCGGAAAAAGGGTATAATTTAAGGGATATTTGCAGAATTGCACCATAAATTAAAGTCAAATCCAAAACTATCATTTCTTTCCTCATATTTTCACAATACCATTAATGCTCTTCACGCACCTGAATATTACGACAATACCATTACGAAGACTTCTTTTTGAAGTCTTTGTTGTATTTTCTCAAAGGCAAAAAAACCATCAGTTCTAAAAGACTAAAACTATTTACGATACTGCCATTCTTTTTAATGTTTTCCACCCACCGTAAATGATACATTGTACTGATTCATGAGTCTTAAAAGCTCCATAACTGAGCTGAGAACGATATATTTTCTTATATTTCCAACGTTTTCGTGAATCATGTGTAGATTTACGAAATCGTTGATCTCCATTAAAGAAGGTTAAAAACGACTAGAATTCATGCGATCTGGTGTTATTAGGCATTTTCAGAAACTTAACGAAAATAAAAATAAGATAAAATCGGAGTTAGATAATTAAAGTTTCTTATCGCCGATTTTTAAGATCTATCTCG
The DNA here is from genome assembly GCA_030180135.1 of Orychophragmus violaceus. Classification (NCBI taxonomy): domain Eukaryota; kingdom Viridiplantae; phylum Streptophyta; class Magnoliopsida; order Brassicales; family Brassicaceae; genus Orychophragmus; species Orychophragmus violaceus. The sequence goes on along the minus strand of CM058234.1, from coordinate 61,701,529 downwards.
CCTTTTGAGACTTCTTTTGAAGTCTCATTTTTTCGTGTTCAAAGAAGAGGTGGTTTTGCAATCGCCTTTTTGTTGGCATGCCGTTATATGACTTCCTTTTACGTCTCGAAAGTTTTATTTGTAAACAAAAAAAAATTATTCAGACTTCTGTCAGAAGTCTCTGTAAAAGCGAGATAGTTTTGATATTAACCATAATGTGACTTTTTCATGAAGATTTCTTGCAAAGTTTGCCCAAAAAGCATGGTTATTTTGCAATTGACCAAATTGTTGACTTACTTGAAACTTCTTGAGAAGTCTGAATTTTGAAAAACAAGGTATTTTTGGAGTTGACCAGAATCTACTAAACATTTGACCATTGAAAACAATAATGTTAAGACTAGTGAAATTCGAATACTTCACGAGGGAGAGAGAGAGAGAGAGTTGTCTATATTTAATTTAAATGTTTCATACAAACCTTATATTTGTGGTTTACACCTCATCTTGAATCATATGGTTTAATTTGTTTCAATTTTGTGAAATATAATTATCAGTGTTATTTTAGGCGGTCAACGAACGCCTAACGCCTAGCCGTATACGCGGACGTCTAAGCGGAGCCTATGCGGATAATATCTATATATATATATATATATACTTTTCATAGTGATAAATCTTTTATATATTATAGTTTTAGAAAAAGAATAAAAACATAGACTCAAATAACAAAATTAATAAACTTTGATAAAATAAAGTAAACAATAATTTTAAAATATATAAATGATCTCCAACGATAATAAAGAATCATAATCTTTATAAAAAAAATTTAATATGGATATGTAGTTTTGAAGCTTACTCCCAAAATGATTTAAAAAATTTTGGTCTAAAAACTCAAAATAAATATTATTCAAACTAAATAATCTTAACATACACAATAAGATATAATTATACAATTTTTTTAAAAAAAAAATCAAAATGACCACATAGAATCCGCATAGGCACCCGCCTAGGCCGCATAATTGTCCACCTAGACGATATTAGGTGCCCAATTGTTTTTAAACCGCTTAACCCACCGTATAATGTAAAATTGAGACGTCCGAACAACGCCTAGCGTCCAGGCGCCGCCTAGGCCGCGTTTTAGAACACTGGATTTTATAAACTTCACAATTATCTATATTTAATTTATGTATTAATAATATTTAAGAAAATATTTTCTCTAATTTTCTAATTCAAATTTAAGATTTTATTATGTAATTCCTTTTTTTTTGGGGGGGGGGGGTGTATATAACTTAATTAACTTACATGGTTTAATTTGATTAACTTTTTATGAATTGTAAATTTTGTCACATCAAAATGTTTTAAATATAATTTATGTATCAAACAAATTTGCCAAAATAATTTTCTACATTTTTAAAATTTATATTTAAGGTTTAATTACTTTCAGACTTATCGAAAAGTCTCTTGGAAGACTTCCCAAGAAGTATATGGTAGCACGTAGGTTATAATGGTAATTGCAGTTTTAGTTTTTCTTTTCGGAAGTGAGGGGTTACTGTAATTTGACCTACCATTTAGTGTACACTTTGCATTTGTTTGAATTAGCGGTGTTTATTTGCCTTTAAACTCAATTTTTGGTGTATTTTGAGCAAATTCCCCATAATTTAATGAGATAAATATACCCTAAATAAATAACTAAAAATATCAAATAAATGCAATGACACAAAACAGAATAGAACACATGACTAAAATTTAATTTCAGAAAAGTATATTGTTTTAGTAGTATACATGTTAAAAACGAGAGAGACTTCTACATACATAAATTACATGGCTTCAAAGTATACTATACATATACATAACTCGTTTATAATAACTCGACGAATACATCATAAGTTGTTATTATCATCATCAAAGATAATTCGGTGAATTTGTAATTGAGATGAATTCAAGATTATTATTTTTATCCGATAAACAGATTTATAATATGTTATTCTGCCAAATTCTGTGGTGCAAGAGTTATGAAGGACTTTTGTCCCATTTCTTGTTTCTTGTTGCAACATATTATATAAGGTAATATCAAAATTACTTGTTGCAAGGCTGAAACCACTTCTCTCTAAGCTAATCCTACCAAATCATTATGATTTTATGAAAGGAAGATGGCCTCCTCTTAGAAATTGTCTATTAGCAACGGAGTGTCAGTGGTTATCACTTGGATAAAGGACCTAAAAGAATCACAATCAAAATAGATATTGCCAAGCTTTTGATTATGTACGCTGCAACTTCTTATTCGGATTGCTTATTTGCATTGAATCTGCCTAAAATCTGCATAAACAGGATATTCAACAACAATTCAATTTGAGTTAATGGTTGAATCCACAGTTTTTCAAAGGTATTAGGGGACTAAGGCAAGGCGACCCCTTTTCTTCCATAACTATTTGGTCTAGCAATGAACATTATTTCCCAGAAGTTAAATCATGCGGCAAGAGCATGGATATTAAACTATCATCATAAGTGAAAAGATTCAGTGTTTACTCATCTCTACTTGGCAGACAATCTCCTAGTCTTTTCTGATGGACCTCCTCACTCTTTTGAAGGAATCATGCCTATTTCAAAATTTCATCATCAATTTAGTCTTGCAATAAGCTTGGAAAGGTAATGTTTCTTCTCTTCTGTAATCAAGGAAGATAGGATTGTGGAGCTAGAAAGACTCTTAGGCATTCCTCATGGCTACCTCCCCATCCATTACCTGGGGCTTCCTCTTTCCTTAAAGAAGTTATCAATGATGGATAACCTACCCCCAATGCAAAGCATTAAAAGCAAAATCAACTCTTGGACTTCTAAGTACCTCTCATTTGCAGGGAGGCATGTACTACTTAACATGCTAATCTCTGGCATTAAAAATTATGGAGTAGTACCTTTCTTTTGCCACAAGAATGCATACAAAAATAGACTCTACATGCAATGCTTACTTGTCGAGAGGGTCTTTAGATAGGAGTTATGTGCCTAACATTGCTTGGGAAACTGTTACCTTACCGGAGGATGTAGGAGGGCTAGGGTTTAAAAACTTGTGCAATGTGATTGCTAAATGATGCCCTTTCACAAAGATTCCATTTGGGTTGAACGGATGTACACAAATGTTATAAAAGAAGTTTAGCATCTGGGAAACCCGAGAAAAGAAAAGTCACAAATGGACGTTCAAACAAACTCTCAGACTGAGAGACGCTTTGGTTCATTGGATTAAAATATTACGTGTAATGGTGAAGGATGCAAGTTTTGGACCGACCCTTGGAGTCCAATTGGCCCTCTAATTGCATATATTGGAAGCTCTAGCCCGCAGTTAATTGGAATTCCCCTCCAAAATTATTTGGCATCATTGTGGAGTCAAGGGGGTTGGATCATTTCATCGTTAGTCACCTAGAATGGTGCTATGCTACATGACATGACTACGGTTTCACTAACAGACCAGGACGACATGCTGCAGTGGCAACTAAATGGGAAGATAAGAAACTCTTTCTATGCTAGAGAGTTTATAATCAGATAAGAATCCATAATGATAGAGTGAATTGGTCTCGAATTGTATGGACTAAGAAGGGAATCTTAAAACATTCTAAATTGCTTGGTTGGTCGTGCTTGTGCTAAATAGGTTCCCAACTCGCAATCGTTTGTTATCATGGGGTCTTGGAATTAATCATCTATGTCTGCTCTAAAATAGTGAGGCAGAGACTCATAACAATTTGTTCTTCAATTGCCGATTTTGGAAGGGGTTTTGATTGATCAAAAAGTATGGTCGGTGTTATATGTGAAGCTGGGTGTGAGTACGACAACAAACTCATGGAATGAAGTTGTGAATGGATTAATCCTTCTACAGAGTAACTAAAGTTGGCATTACCTGATTCTTCTGGTCTGACATGCAGGTATCTATACTATCTGGCAGGAGCAAAATGCTAGACTCTACCGGAACATCCACATGACTCCGAATTTTATCTTGTCTCATGTAATCTCCATTGTCAAGAATAGAATCTCGGCTGCGCGCCATCAAAAACCAGCTCAATCAAGCGAGAGAATGCATATATGGCTATCATTATTTTGAAATTAAAAATTTAAGAGCATACATCAACCACATGGTGACTCGATTTCTCCTCCTTCTGCCGATCTAGTTAGAAATCGATTCTTCTTTGAGGGTTTTTAAGGGGTGAAAACCTAATCCTAATCCTTATTATTTTGTTATGTCTCTTTTAGATTGGTATTAGGCTTCTACAACTGGCCCATTATCTTCATTGGATTTCCTTCTCCATATACCACTTGGGCTTTGGGTCAATTCTTTTAGGTCGTGTTTGGCTTGGACAATCTTTATGTATAACTACTTCCCACCTTGTTAGGCTTAGTTATATTGGGTATATACTTTTTGGGAATGTCCTGAAATCACACTTGTAATCACTCTAGAGATAGATGTGTTGTCGAGATTAGACATTCATACAATACTAGATGGTCATAATGTTTTGCTAGAAACCACTTGTGATATGTGAGTTGTGAACTCATTACTAGTATTATATGATCCTACAGGGTCACACACCTAATCAGACTGGATATACTTCATGTGGGAATGATGGGAATGATCATTAATGTAATGATCAAATTAATGTGTATTTGATAGACATTAATATACGTGTTTTGAGGGTGTGTCGATCGATGCAAGGCGCAGATCGAAACAATGTTTTGATTTAATGACTTAATTAATCTCGGTTCGGTCCGGTGATTAATTAGGTTTTCCCAGGTCTATATATATGTGATATAGCATGACCTGGAGCATAAGTTTCGAGCCGAAAACAGCCACCTCTAAGAAACACACACATCCCGAAGAGATCCGATCTCCCGGCACTAGAATCCCGGCGGATTCCAGTTTGTGTACGTGTGGATACCAGTAGAGGCGCAACACTTGAGGCGCTAGAGAATCTCGAATACCTGATCATATTCCGCTGCATAACTTTCCAGGTATCTTCGAGATCTGATGTAGATTCAATGATATAAACATGAACCCTAGATCCTAGGCTTGGAATTCATACCTAGGGTTGCCTAATTGGATTAGGAACTGCTAGAAATTCCTTTAGTGGTATCAGAGCCTTAGGGTTCCATTGAATCTGTAGCATGTTGATTAGATTGGTTGAATCTAGATCATTGTATATTGGATATATACATGCTAAATTGAATTTTGATCAAAGTAATCTAGTTTAGGTTTTTGTTCAAAATTGTAAACGTTGCTAGGGTTTTTCGCATGGTGTCGATCGTGTTTGATCATGTGTTTTTCCATGGTTCAATTCCCAAATTGCAACCTAGCACATAATCTTAAACAGATCTAGGTTCTTGTAAATGAATCATAAACACAAACCTGGACATTACCTTTTGCAGCGGAATTGGTGATGTCGAGATCAACAGAACAGATGAGATACCTGTTCCTCCTTGAGTATCCACACTCTTACAAGCCGGGGTGGCTGCTAGACCGGATGGATCAACAGAGAGTGAGAGAGATTAGAGAGAGAGGGAGGCCACGGCTGCCACTCTCAAAATCGCCAACCAGCCTTAGGGTTTCATAACCCATGTTGCAATTTATTAACTCACTAATGGGCCCAAGTTTAATTAATTAAACTAATGGTCCATTATACTTTTGGGCCCAAGACACAAATCAGACAAAAGCCCATTTGTTGTCTGCCCAACTCTCTGTACAAATACAGTAAATGCCACTGCATCTTACCGTATTAATTCCATCTTAACTTTCCCGTTAGCTATGGTGTGTGACCCTTTGGGATCATACAATACTGGTAATAAGTCCTAAACTTATAGATCAAGAGCGGACTCTAGCAAGCCATCATGATCACCCAGTATTTATGACTTATGTCTTATCTCGACATTTATCATACTTTCTAGAGATAGTACAGTAGATTTCAGGACATTCCCAACAATCTCCCACTTGTACTGGAATCCTACATTCCCTAGTCCTTTTGTCTCAATATCTCGATCTGGCATAAGGCAAGATGCGTGTCATCCTTATATAGCCAGACCATGTTAATCGGACCAGATTTGATACTGACAATGCAAACGACTTGGGCAAGTCCGTTTGGGAGTGGCCACTCTCTTACCAGCTATCAAGTCTCCGATTGGCCTAGAGATATTACCTCCGTTAAACGGCAGGGACAAATCCCATCTTGTTCCATCACTATGAACTACACACTTCATAATACACCCAACCAAGGTCCGTATAGCTCCCAGTTACGAAACAGCGTTAGACAATGATCAAAGTGCATCAATCCATGTGCAGCCACATGCATGCGAACTCAGGTCTAAGGACTATACTCTATAGTCGTATATGAGAAACTCTTATGACACATATATTAATCTTGTAGAGTTCTCATCAGCGGGCCATGTCCGGTCATATGCTCCCCTACATATACCTATGTGTCGACTTTGATGCCGCGCATCTATGACCCCTCGAAACTTGGTCATAAGTCTCAACACAATCTAGTCTCAAGCGGTTGTTGGTGTTCCAATTTCAATAACCTTCGACTATGGACACTATGATTTATGTCATTTCGTTAAATATGGGGTTTCAGGATCAAGTCTACTCATGTACTTCGATGGCCCATATATAATGACATGAATCATTTTGGAACGATTATTTATATCACAGTTAAAATAATCCAGAAATCATAGATTTCATAAACATAAAATATTATGTTTACATGAACTTTTCAAAACAACTAAATAAAGCCCTTTACAAACTCCCACTGAAATTAAGATTACATCTTAATTTCACTCATCCTACAGCTACAGTCCGCGACTCGTGCTTAGGCCTAAGGAGTGGCTTCGTTAATAGATTAGCAACGTTCTCATTCGATGAAACTTGCTTATCTACTTAACACCTCTGTCATTTATCTCACGGAATAGGTTATACCTACCCTCAAGGTGTTTGGATCTTTGATGTGCAGCTAGTCTCATCTATGCTGGGAATCACATCAAGTTCAGTGATGAACTCTTCTATCCAAACAACCTCTTTCGCCGCTTCTCAAGCTGCGAAATGTTCAGCTTAAGTCATGGAGTCAGCAACACCGCCATATAGACACAAGATATAGCCGGACTGTGACCGGGAATTATCTTTGTCTATTGGAAACTTGCCTTTCAGACTCTACTGACTTGTAGCACCTCACTTTCTCCGTAAATCAAGAACTTACCCTTAGTATTCCTCAAATACTTTAGGATATTCTTTACGGCAATCCAGTGATTCTTTGCTGGATTTGACTGGTCTTTACTTGTCTTGCTTAACATTAAAGCAACATCAAAACAAGTACGTGTCATGGCATACATGATAGATCCAATTGCCGACGCATATGGAATCCTATCCATGCTTTCAAGCTCAGCAGTTATCGTAGGACACTGCTTCTTGCTTAACGTATTGCCATGTGACATTGGCATAAAACCCTTCTTGGATTGCTGATTACATGTAGGACTTTGTCAATTTAAGAATCCTGACTTTGTCCTACCAGCTCTTTTGGGTTTCTATCTTTAGATCCAAAATCCAAGAACATACGTGGCTTTACCCATGTCAATCATAAAACCAACTCCCAAGCCAGTCCTTTACCGACTGCAGCATTGGGACGTTATTTTCGAGAATCAGTATGTCATCGACATACATTATGAGAAATGCAACATCGCTCCCACTTATCTATTAGTATACGCACAGTTCCACTTCGTTCCTGTTCAAGTCAAAACTTTGACTACTTCAACAGAACGACGATTCCAACTCCGATATGTTTGCTTCCATCCATGAATGGATCAATGAAGCTAACTTACACATAGTGTAATTTTTCGGAGTCCGGGCTCACTTTCGCTTCTTTGAATTTCGCAGGTTAGTCACTTTCAATGATCATCAGATCATGTGAACTTTCAATGATCATCAGGTTCAACTAATGATGAGAAATCACTCTCGGATTAGTGACTGATTCATTCAGATCTGCGAACTTCAGGCTGTACAGGTGTAGATTCTACAGAAATCTGTAAATCCTCCTGTATTTCTCGAATTTCTTCGAGTTACACTTTTACTCCCACTGTTCTTCTTGGAAAGTAACTTCCCTTCTTAGAAAACAGAATGGACGTAAAAGGTAACAAGCCTTGGTTTCCCTAGGACAACCATCGAAGTAGCACAACTACAAATACTCAGTAAAAACGAATTTGGATCGATTCCATTCCACATTTATGTGGTGTCTTTCAACTGATATTGGTGGAACTATTTCAGCGTAAACTTAGATATTTCTAGAGCGTTATTCTTAAAGAATATCATAGAAGATTCGTGTGACTCATCTTTAATCATTTCTAATAAGATCTGATTCTTTCTCACAGAAAAACCTCAAGGTTTTCAGGAGAATTGAGCTGTGAAACGACTTCACACTCATTCAGATGATCACACCATTAATGACTCAAGTATTCTCACTCGTGATCTAATCCAGAGTCTTAATACTTCTGTCACTCAGATTCTATACCTCATTCTGGAACTCTTTCGACCATGTCAAAGAATTCCGACTTGTGTCTCATCAAATGAACACAGTCTTACTCACTGAAGTAATCAGTAGAGACAATGAAGTACAAGAAATTTTCTCTGGCATTACTGCTCATCGGACCACATACATGAGTATGTTCAATCTCCAATAAGCCTTTGGGCCTTTCTCTAGCTCGGCTAAGATGGGCCCTTTGTCTTTTGGTCTAGTAAGCAGAATTCAAGTCTCATAAGATATCCATTCAAATGAGCCCAAAAGTCCATAACTATGGGGTTTCTGAATCTGACTTATTCTATGTGACCAAAACATTTATGCCAAGAAACATTCGATTTAATTCATCAGATTTAAACCAATTCGGTATTTATGTTACATTTAGGCACTCTTTGGTTTAATATATAAAACCCATTTCTTGAATAGGGTGCTACAATTAATATTTCATTAAGATCAAAAGAACAAAACTTGTCTTTATCAAAATGAAAAACATTCAAATTCTTTACAAGAAAATGAAAGACAACTCTGCGTAAAGCAGGTACATTGTAGCAATTACTTAATACAAAACCAAGCCTCAAGGGCATCTACAAGTGAAAACCCTACGGCTGAGGCAGCATCCATAGCTCCTTCCAGACACGCAGTTCCACTTGCCCTTCCTTCAACGTTCTACTGTTGCTTAGGCTCTGCATATTATAACAAATATCAGTGCCACAACCAGTATCCAATACCTATAAGGTATAACTTGAAGTAATAACATGAATACCTGAGGAAGTAGTCTCATACATCAACTTTAACTCCTCATAATCTTCCATGAATTTAATGCAATTTCTCTTCCAATGCCCAGTCTCATTACAGTAGCAGCACTTACCAACGTAAGAGGTATCTGACTCGGGCTCAGAAGACACACGCTTGCCATGATTCAAAATCTGGACAACTTTGTCTTCACCCTTGTCAGCATTAGGTTTAGTAAACCTACCCTTCTCATTCATGAGATTGTACAGGGTACTCTTCACGTTTGGCTCAACTGTCTTGAGCATATCATGCAGTTCAGTCAACGTCTTCGTTAAGCCTTTCTTGATATAGTTCCTTACGAACTTATCATAGCTTGACGGCAGTGACTGCAGAATGATCTCAGTTGCCAATTCCTGGCTAACTGGATAATCCAGTTTCCTCAGGTTATCAATGTAACCCATCATCTTACTGACATGAGGACTCACTGGATGATCATTTGGTAGCTTGCAGCTAGTGAGAGACTTAACCAACTGGTATCTCTCCACTCTTACCTGCTCCTGAAATTTCAATTTCAGGCTGCTGATCATCTCTATTGGCGACTCCATGTTCTCATATTGCTTCAGCAAATCTGAGTCCATGGTAGCCAATATCAGACCACGCACATCTACCGCATCATTATAATGCTTATTCCAAGCATTATATACTGCATGAGAGGCATTGGACCCGATCCTCACGGGGAGAGTTCTCTCAAGGACATAGTCCTTTCTCTCCTGCCTGAGGACTAGCCTCAGGTTCCGCGACCAAGTCAAGAAATTTGATCCGTTCAGTTTGTCCATTTCAAGGACAGACCGGATCGAGAAAGTGTTTTGATTGTTTGTGCTCGTCATAGCTGAAATTTAGAGATAAATAGAGTTTTAGTTATTTAGTTCATAAAAGAGTAATCTTAATAACTTATAAGAAAACTCGCATTGCATTCAAAATTTCTTTGTTTAACCTCATAAGAATGCAATGATTCCGAGACCCATGTTCAGCTAAATCCAAAGTGGGCCACTGGCCGTCACCCGGAATTAGCTTTACTTGGTAAGCATACACACAGCTAGTTATATCTCATATAACTCTCGGTTGTGAATTGGGCCCAAGGCCCAAAACACCAGATGTCTCAAGGCCCGGGACTCCCGATGGCCCAGTCAAGGAAACCAATCTCTTACAGCCAAATAATCACTAAAGTCTGGGACTCCCAATGAAATTAGTGACTATATACTACTTTACTTACGCGAAAACAGACACCTCACACTGTAAGCCATATCTGTAATCGAATAAGCGTTAAGTAGCTGACAAGATTGGAAAGACATCCAAGCTTGATATTGGTTTTGAGGATTTTAAGTTTTATTTCCAAAAATAGAAGATTACTATTTTGGGAAACTTACTTGATTTAGAAACTTTCTAAATTTAGAAATATACTAAAAATAGAAATTTCTAATTTAATATTTTATAAATATTTTCGGGTTGGGTCACAAATTATAGGCCCAATTCTTGGCCCAAGACCATAGAATTCCAGTTGGCCCAATAATTTGACATAACCGAGTCGGTTTATTAATTATGGTCCAAGACCAAATTAACTATCAAAACCATCGGTTATTTACTAAACCAGACCAGCTCTAAATTATTTGGTCCAACCAAATCAAACTTAGACCAGCCTTCGGTTTAGGTTAAAATTCAATTTTATGAATTTCAATCCGGTTTAACCATAAATTAAATAATACCAATTGTATTAGATAATTTCCAGCAAACCGCGATTTGGGTTAACCGCTTGAACCACCAATTAAATTGGATCGATTCAGTTAAGTCCAAAACCGGGAAGAAACACCTAGTGTTTTAGCCAATTTTGACCTAACTTGCGGTTTAAGGCTTTAAACACTCGATTAACCGCCAATTAAATGGACCGGATTAATCGGTGCGGTTTGGGCAACGAACCGCGAAGCTCGGTTTAACCGAATGACTATTCGCGGGACGTAAAATTTTAACGGGGCAAATGATCGTCATGATCGATCCAAGATCATCCTCGGCCCATGATCACGTTGATCATTCATGGCCCATGATCACACGATCGTCATGCTATCGATCGTTTTGGTTGGTCGAGGCCCGTGATCCACGATCGTCGCTCAGCCCATGGCCGATCGACCCTCGATCGATCACACAATCATCGGCCCACGGCCATTGATTTCTCAAGCGATCGATACCAAGACCATCGTAATATGGCCGAGACATTAATCGCATTATGTGATCGATCATTGGCCTTGCACTCACGGCAGTAAGCGATCGATCACAGCCCATCAACTCATTGAACATCACGGCCGATCGATCCACTTATGCCCTAAGCCGATTCAAGACCATCACACGGCCTTATGCAATCGACGATCATCCCACGGCATCGATCCACATACCGCATCATGATCGATCGACATTCCAGCACACGATCCATGCCCTAACATCGGCCCTAAACACTATGAACCTTGCGTCTCACGCATCAAAGGCTATCAAGCAAGAGCCGATTAGGGTTTTAAGATTTTAATCAATTTTAATTCATTCAATTGATTCAAAAACCTTTAAACATTCATATTAGATCCAAATTACAAGAATCTAATGAACCTGGCTCTGATACCACTGTTTGATCATGTGTTTTTCCATGGTTCAATTCCCAAATTGCAACCTAGCACATAATCTTAAACAGATCTAGGTTCTTGTAAATGAATCATAAACACAAACCTGGACATTACCTTTTGCAGCGGAATTGGTGATGTCGAGATCAACAGAACAGATGAGATACCTGTTCCTCCTTGAGTATCCACACTCTTACAAGCCGGGGTGGCTGCTAGACCGGATGGATCAACAGAGAGTGAGAGAGATTAGAGAGAGAGGGAGGCCACGGCTGCCACTCTCAAAATCGCCAACCAGCCTTAGGGTTTCATAACCCATGTTGCAATTTATTAACTCACTAATGGGCCCAAGACACAAATCAGACAAAAGCCCATTTGTTGTCTGCCCAACTCTCTGTACAAATACAGTAAATGCCACTGCATCTTACCGTATTAATTCCATCTTAACTTTCCCGTTAGCTATGGTGTGTGACCCTTTGGGATCATACAATACTGGTAATAAGTCCTAAACTTATAGATCAAGAGCGGACTCTAGCAAGCCATCATGATCACCCAGTATTTATGACTTATGTCTTATCTCGACATTTATCATACTTTCTAGAGATAGTACAGTAGATTTCAGGACATTCCCAACAGATCGATGCCAATCCGGCGTCGATCGACACAAGGCGAAAACCCGAACATAATTTTGCCCTGTGACGATCGACACAAGAGTTGTGTCGGTCGACACAGACCTTGCAATTAGGATAATCAGTTCAATTGGATTAGACCGGTTATCGCGCTTGGTTAATATTGGCTAAATCGGTTCAATTGGATGAATCGGTTCAATTGGATTGGACCGGTTATCGCAATTGGTTTAAACCGGTTTGATCGGTCAATTTTGGTCTGATTGAATCGGGTTAATGTCGACCGACACAAGTGTTGTATCGGTCGACACTGACCGGTTATCAAAACCGGGTCAATTGGATTGATCGGTTATCACAAACTGGTTTCGGTAGAATTGCATCGATCGACACTAAAGTAGTATCGGTCGACACAGTCTCTGGTGGTTTCGGTTATTGAACCTGAGATCACAGAACCGAACCAAATTTAGACCCGAATTCTTAGAATAATTAAAACATAATAAGAGTAATTATTTTAAACAGTTCCGTTCCTCAACTAAAAATCAAGTATGTTTAGATGTCTTTCCAATCTTGTCAACTGTCAAGACTTGTTTCATTGTGCGATAGACTTGCAGTGCAAGGTGTCCACAATTACATAAGTAAGACAGGAGGTAATCGTGTTGATGGACTTGCAGTGCAAGACGTCAACAATTACATGACTTAAAAGATTGGTTTACTTGACTGAGCCATCAAAATCGTTTTGGGCCCAGAGACATCAGGTGGATTGGACATGAGATGTCAATCCACAACCAAGAGTTATATTGGATATAACTAGCAAAGTTGTTGCTTACCTAGATAGCTAAAATTTGGGCGATAGCCAGTGGCTCACTCAAGTTTCAGTGAAGTATGGGTCTAGGATCATTATATTCGTTTGAGGAAATTTTGTTTTGAATATAATGCGAGTCTTCTTAATAGTTAAGATTTCTCATTTCTTGAACATCATAACTAAATCTCTCTTATTTTCAGCTATGACTAGCACAAACCATCATAACAATTTCTCCCTGCGATCCGTCCTTGAGAAGGATAAGTTAAATGGATCCAAATTTCTTGAATGGTATCAGAACTTGAGAATTGTTCTCAAACAGGAGAAAAAGGACTATGTCCTTGAGAAAGTTCTCCCCAAGAAGTACCGAGCCAATGCCTGGCAGTCAGAGAATGATGCTTGGGATAAGCATTCTAATGATGTGGTCGATGTGTGTTGTCTAATGTTGGCTACCATGAACTCGGACTTGCAGAAGCAATATGAGTACGTGGAGTCGCCAATAGAGATGATCACTGGCCTGAAAAGTATGTTTCAAGAGCAGACACGAACTCAGAGATACCAGACGGTTAAGTCTCTAATTGAGTGCAAGCTACCAAAGGACGGAGCAGTTAGTCCTCATGGCATTAAGATGATGGGTTATATTGATAACCTGGGGAAACTGGATTGTCCCATTAGCCAAGAGATGGCTACTGACATTATTCTGCAGTCACTGCCGTCAAGCTATGATCAGTTTGTTATGAACTATAACATGAACAACTTGACAAAGACTTTGACTGAGTTGCATGGGATGCTCAAAACTGTTGAACTAACATCAAGAAGGACACCCCAAATGTCCTTATGGTACAAAAGGGTAAAAGGTTTAAGAAACTTGGTAAGAACAAAGGTGATGGCAAGACAAGCTCGATTGTGAATCCAAGCGAGTCTAACCATGTTCCTAAGGTTAAAACCGGTCCTTCTAAAGATGATAAGTGCCATTATTGTAATGGTTATGGACATTTGAAAAGAAACTGCAATAAATTCCTGGAAGATTATGAGAAGCTGAAGAAGACGTACGAGACTTCTTCTTCAGGTATTTATGTTATAGAAAGTAAATGTTACTACTTCTGGTCTTATTTATTAGGTATTGGATACCGGCTGTGGTGCTCATATTTTGTGAAAATATGCAGGGCCTAAGCAATAGTAGGACTTTGGAGAAAGGACAAGTGGACCTGTGCGGTGGAAATGGAGCAAGAGTTGTTACAGTAGCCGTAGGAATTCATTTGTCTTTTACCTTCTGGCATGGTTTTAGAACTTAATAATTGCTACTATGTACCTGCTATAAGCAGAAATGTTTTTTCTATTCCTTGTTTGGATTTAGAAGGAAAGCAGTCTTCAATTATGAATAAATGTTGTTCATTTGATTACAATGATATATCTTATGGTAGCGGTCCATTATAGAATAGACTTTATGTTCTAAACCAAAGTGCACCAGCCTATAACATTAGTATTAAGAGATTCAAGTCAAATGACACGAATCAAAAAATTTCTTGGCATTGTCATTTGGGTCACATAAATGAGAAACAGATTCAGAAGCTCCATAGTGATGGGCTTTTGGGCTCATTTGATCATGAATCATGTGAGAAATGCGAATCTTGTTTATTGGATAAAATGACGAAGGCCCCTTTCAACAAAAGGTAGTGTCGATCGACACAAAAGGTGTATCGATCGACACAGGTCGCGAACGAACAAAATGAAAGGGCCAGTGACTTATTGGGCTTTGTACATACAGATGTGTATGGCCCGATGAGCATAAGTGCTAGAGGAATCTTTCGGTACTTCATTACCTTTACTGATGGCTTCAGTAGGTATAGTTATATCTATTCAATGAGACATAAATCGAAATCTTTTGAAAAAGGTTCAAAGAGTTCCAGAATGAAGTACAAAATCAACCAGACAAAAGTATTAAAGCTATGCGATAAGATCGTGAAGGTGGATACTTAAGCTAAGAATTCAGTGATCATCCGAGAGATTGTGGAATTGTTTCACAACTCACTCCTCTTAAATCAGAATTTATTAGATATGGTTCGATCAATGATGAGTCACTTAGATCTTCTATTATCTTTATGGGAATACGCTCTAGAAACGTCTGCGTTTACACTAAATAAGGTTCCATCAAAATCAGTTACAAAGACACCACATGAGATGTGGACTGGAAATGTTCCTAATTTGTCTTTCATGAAGATTTGGGGTTGTGAGGCTTATGTAAAACGTTTAATCTCTGATAAGCTCGCACCCAAATCCGATGAATGCTACTTCATTGGTTATCCTAAGGAGACCAAGGCATGTTACTTTTACAACCGGTCCGAAAACAAAATGTTTGTTACTCGGAACTGTGTTTTTCTTGAGAGAGACTTTCTTTCCAGGAAGAAAAGTGGGAGTAAAGTACAACTCGAAGAAATTCGAGAATCACAGGAGACTGCTCAACCTGATTAGGAAGAGTAACAGTTGGATCTACAAAGAGTTGTAGAAGCTACACCTGTGATGCCTGAAGTTCGCAAAACCAAAAGGATTCGTCACGAACCCGAGAAATTTGGATTTCTCGTAACCAATTGCTGGAATTGTGTCCAGTAATCTCGGTACTGTCTCTAGAAAGTAAGAGTATGTCAATGATCAGACATAAGTCATATAATACTGGGGGTCATGATGGCTTGCTAGAGTCCGCTCATGATCTATAAGTCTTGGACTTATTGCCTTTATTATATGATCCCATATGGGTCACACGCCTAAGCTAACAGGAAAATGTGTTGGAACGGCTTAGCAGAAGTACGACAAAAGTGCCAGGCATTTGTCGTACTAAGAGAGAAAGATTAATGGGTCTGATTAAATGGGATTTAATCAGATTGGTGTTTTGGGCCCATAAGCCCAAAAGGGAAAGAGAAGGCTTTTAATAAACAAAAGGCCAAATCTCTTTCTCCTAACCCTAGCCCCCAGCGCCGAAAATCCTCTCTCCCTGCGCCTCCCATCAGCTCGGTCTAGCAGCCGTTTTCTGTGATCGTGTGTGTGAACCTTTGGAGGATTCATCCCTCGGTGTATCTCTCTGATCTCTGACCTGTTCTATTCCTTCCGCTGCAACAAACAGGTAAAAGGTGAGATCATCTAATGTTTCTATTCAAGAGAACCTAGATCTGTATGTTTAGGTTGATATGAATCTGTGAATTACATCAGGATCAACTAAACAGTTCCTACAGTGGTATCAGAGCCATTGGTTCTTAGGATTTCTTGTTTTAGATTCATGTTTAGGTTGTTTAATCTGTTTAGAAGTGTTTTGAATCATTACTGATAAGATAAATCACTTAAGAAACAAATTTTGAATCCTAAACACACTAAAGAAATCGCAAACCGAGCTATATGACTCGGGTTTGTGATCGGCTGACGAGTTTGATGCATGGATCGATCCATGATCGATCGCATGATCGACCGAGAGCCAGCGTGAGAGCGGCAGCCGGACGGAATGATCGAGCGGATCGGATCATGCGATCGCGATCGCTTCCCGTTCGTCCCGGCGTCCCGATCGTTTCCTGCTTGGCGTGGAACGATCGCGGCTCTCCCGCATGACCCGAGCAAACCGAATGATCGTCCCGATCACGCAGCCAAACCGTCCCGATCACGTCTCGGCCAAGCATGATGGCTTGCGGCTTGGACAAGTCTCGACCGGTTAGGGTTTTGGGTGTGATGGGCCGGTTCGATTTCGGTTAGGTGGTTCGGTTCAAAACTTAATTAAAATTGATTCGTTCTGGTTTAATAAACAGATTTAATAAATTTTATTAAGTCTGGTTAAACCGGGATAAGAAATCCAATGTCGAAAGAAATATTGGATTTAGTGCCTAAACCAGGAATTTCTAATTTGATTTGGTTGGACCAAATAAATTGAGAAATTCCGGTTTAGTAAATAACCGGTTGACAATTGTGGTCATCGTAGTAATTAAAATTTGGTTAGACCAATTTTAATGAACCAGACCGGTTATGTCAAATAATTGGACAATTGGGTCATGTCTTGGACATGGACCAATTCTTGGGCCTCGGGCCAAGAAGTTAAAACAATTGGGCCAATTATTTGAGTCTTTCTTCAGATCAATTTAAAATTTATTTTATAAAATATAAAGTCGATTTTAAATTAAAGTTTCCGAAATTTTGAAATTAGAAAGTTTCTTATAATAGAAGTTTCTGGATTTGCGGGTTTTGGATTTTAAGAAATTTCTAAAGTTAGAAAGTTTCCAATTTTAGAAAGTTTCCAAAAATAGTAGGTTTCCAAAAATAGAAAGTTTCCCGAAATAGTAATCTTCTATTTTGGGAATGAAATTTTAATAAACCTACGAACCTCAAATAATATCAAGCGTTGGATGTCTTGTCCAGGCTATGTCAGCTGTCGAAGCCCATTCAATTGTATTCATGGCCTTACAGTGTGAGGGTGTCTACTTTTGCGTGGATAAGATGGTTTGTGATTCATAAATGTCATTGGGAGTCCCAGACATTAATGATTACATGACTGTATAGTCTGGTTTTCTTGACTAGGCCATCGGGAGTCCCGGGCCTTGAGACATCAGAGTGGATTGGGCCTCGGGCCCAGATTCACAACCAAGAGTTATATCACGGATATAATTAGCCGATATAGGGCTTACCGATATAAGCTAAGGTTGGGTGACGGCCAGTGGCCCACTTTAATCTTAGTTATATGTGGATCTTGGAATCATTATATTCTATTGAGGGTAACTGATGTTATTGAATATAATGCGTGATTAATCATATTAAATTTTTAATACGAGATTAGTCATTTTGAACATAATAACTAATAACCTTTTTATTTATATATTTCAGATATGACTACTACAAGCACACAAAACACATTCTCGATCCGGTCTGTTCTCGAGAAGGAGAAGCTGACTGGAACGAACTTCCTGACATGGTCAAGGAACTTGAGGCTGGTCCTCAAGCAGGAGAAGAAGGATTATGTCCTTCGTGATCCCCTTCCCGAGAGGCCTCTTGCCAATGCTGCCAGGACTCTGCACAGTGCTTGGGAAAAGCATTCGTCAGATGAAAATGATGTCTATTGCCTGATGTTGGTGACAATGACTCCTGAGCTGCAAAAACAGTTCGAAAGTGTATTGTCTCCCATCGAGATAATGGCAAGCCTGAAATCGCTTTTTCAGGAGCAGGCTAGGACTGAGAGGTTCCAGACAGTTAAGAACCTCTTGGACTGTAAGTTGGCTGCGAATGCGGCAGTGAGTCCTCATGTCTTGAAGATGATGGGTTATCTCGATCATCTTCAGAAACTCGACTGCCCAATCAGCCAGGAACTTGCCTGCGACATCATTCTGCAGTCCTTACCTGCAAGCTATGATCAGTTCATTCTGAACTTTAACATGCATGGCTTGAGTAAGACACTACCTGAGCTTCACGGAATGCTCAAGACTGCAGAGCCCAACTTGAGGAAAACCGCCAAGGACCCCAATGTGCTTATGGTGCAAAAGGGCAAGGGGTTTAAGAAATCCTCTGCTAAGGATAAGGGAGCGGCCAAGGCTGTCCAAGTCGCGGACAAGGACACGCCAAATCCCAAGCCCAAGTCCAAGGCTGGGCCTACTGACATGTGCAGGTTCTGCAAAGAACTGGGGCATTGGAGAAGAGATTGTAAGAAATTCCAGGAAGGTCTAAAGGAATTGAAGAAGAAGACTTTCGAGACTTCTTCATCAGGTATTTTTGTTATAGAAGTTAATACAACTACTTCTGATAATACCTCAAGGGTCATGGATACTGGTTGTGGGGCTCATATTTGTACTAATATGCAGGCACTCAGCAACAGTAGAAGGCTGAAGCAAGGACAAGTGGAGCTACGAGTTGGGAATGGAGCGAAAGTTTCAGCACTAGCTGTAGGCACATACTTGTTGTCTTTACCTTCGGGATTGATTTTAGAACTGAATAATTGTTATTTTGTACCTGCTATAAGCAGAAATATTATTTCAATTTCTTTGTTGGATTTGGAAGGTTATGATTTTTCAGTTAAGAATAAATTATGTTCCTTCAATCGCAACAATTTGTTCTATGGTTCTGCCCCTCTTTCGAATGGGCTTTACATACTCGATCAATCCGCGCCAATATATAACATTAATACAAAACGGTTTAAACCTAATGAGGAAAACCGAACGTTTCTATGGCATTGTCGTTTAGGGCACATCAGCGAGAAACGCATCAAGAGGCTCCATTCGAATGGACTTCTTGGCTCATTTGACTTTGAGTCATGTGAGAAATGCGAATCCTGCATGATGGGCAAAATGACACGGGCCCCCTTTAATAAACCTAACGAGAGGGCCAGTGACTTATTGGGCCTGATACACACTGATGTGTGTGGCCCAATGTCCACAAATGCAAGAGGAAACTATCAGTACTTCATTACCTTCACTGATGATTTCAGTAGGTATGGATATGTTTATTTAATGAAACATAAGTCTGAATCTTTTGAGAAGTTCAGAGAATTCCAAAATGAAGTACAGAACCAACTTGGCAAAAGCATTAAGGCTCTTCGGTCCGACCGAGGAGGAGAATACTTAAGCCAAGAATTCAGTGATCATCTGAGAGAGTGTGGGATTGTATCCCAACTCACTCCTCCTGGAACACCTCAATGGAATGGTGTGTCTGAGAGGAGAAATCGGACCTTATTGGATATGGTTCGATCTATGATGAGTCACACAGACCTTCCAATATCCCTTTGGGGATATGCTCTGCTAACAGCAGTGTTCACTCTAAATAGAGCGCCATCAAAAGCAGTAGCAAAGACACCATATGAATTATGGACTGGAGAAGCTCCAGTGCTGTCTTATCTCAGAATTTGGGGTTGTGAGGCCTACGTCAAGAGATTGATCTCAGACAAGCTTACACCAAAATCTGACAAATGCTACTTCATTGGTTATCCACGGGAAACCAAGGCTTATTACTTCTATCTACGTTCCGAGAACAAGATTTTTGTTGCCCGGGATTGTAACTTTCTTGAGAGGGAGTTTCTCTCTAAGAAAGACAGTGGGAGTAAGGTACTGCTTGAAGAAATTCAAGATGAACAGGATACTGCTCAACCTAATGAGGAAGAGCAGGAGGAGGCCCTACAAGAAATTGTAGAGCCTGAATCTGTGGTACCTGAAGTTCGAAGATCCGGGAGGATCCGTCACGAACCCGAGAGATATCAAGGGTTCCTCGTGACTGACTGCCATGATCTTCTGATCATTGATGGTGATGAACCATCGAACTTCAATCAAGCTATGATGGGCCCAGATTCCTCTAAGTGGCGTAAGGCCACTGATTCCGAAATGGATTCCATGTCGGTCAACCAAGTATTTTCGTTGGTTGACTTACCCGTTGGTGTAAAAGCCATCGAGTGCAAATGGATCTTCAAGAAGAAGATTGACGTGGATGGAAATGTCCAGATTTACAAAGCCAGGTTGGTGGCAAAAGGTTTCAGACAAGTTCACGGTGTGGATTACGATGAAACCTATTCACCAGTGGCTATGATGAAATCTATTCGGATTCTACTAGCAACTGCAGCTTTTCATGATTATGAAATTTGGCAGATGGACGTGAAAACCGCCTTCCTGAATGGTATTCTGGAAGAGGATGTGTATATGACGCAACCTGACGGTTACATAGATCCAAAGAATGCTGGGAAAGTATGCAAGCTTCATAAATCCATTTATGGATTGAAGCAAGCATCGAGGAGCTGGAATCTTCGTTTTGATGAAGCGATCAAGCAATTTGACTTCATTAGAAACGAAGAAGAACAATGCGTGTATAAGAAATCTAGTGGGAGCAAGATTGTATTTCTTATTCTGTATGTCGATGACATACTGCTTCTCGGAAACGACGTTCCAATGCTAAAGTCCGTAAAAGACTGGCTTGGAAGTTGTTTTTCCATGAAACACATGGGTGAAGCCGCATACGTTCTTGGAATTAGGATCTATCGGGATAGACCTAAGAGGCTGATAGGCTTGTGTCAAGACTCATACATTGACAAAGTCCTACAAAGATTCAGCATGAAAGATTCCAAGAAGGGCTTCACACCAATGGTGCATGGCACAACGCTAAGCAAGAAGCAGAGCCCTACGTCGGCTACTGAGCTTGAGCGCATGAAGAATATTCCTTATGCATCTGCAATAGGATCTGTCATGTATGCCATGATCTGTACTCGTCCTGATGTTGCTTATGCATTAAGCATGACGAGTAGATACCAGTCAAATCCAGGTGAAAACCATTGGATTGCCGTAAAGAATATCTTGAAGTATCTAAGACATACTAAGGATAAGTTCTTAGTGTACGGTGGAAGTGATGTGCTTAAAGTCAGTGGATTCACGGACGCAAGTTTCCAGACAGACCAAGATGATTTCCGGTCACAGTCCGGTTATATCTTTTGTCTGAATGGCGGTGCAATCAGTTGGAGAAGCTCCAAGCAAGACACCGTTGCAGATTCCACTACAGAAGCTGAATATATCGCCGCCTCAGAAGCTGCGAAGGAAGCTGTTTGGATACGAAAGTTCATTATTGAACTAGGTGTGATACCAGATGCGGCTGAGCCTCTGGCACTGTTTTGTGATAACAATGGTGCTATAGCTCAGGCAAAGGAACCAAGATCACACCAGATATCCAAGCATGTTCTAAGAAGATTTCACTTGATACGTGACATCATTAATAGAAAGGAAGTCAAGATCAGCCGAGTCCCGACAGATGATAATGTCGCTGATCCGTTGACAAAGCCACTCCCAAGGCCTAAGCTCGAGTTCCTGACTGAAGCTGTAGGCATTAGAAACATTGAAATGTAATCTAAATTTGAGTGGGAGTTTTGTGAGCTTTATTTTAGTTATTTGATATGTTCTTGTAAAACATTATTTTATGTTTAATGAAATTATTATTTCAAGATTATTTTAACTGTGATGAAATAATCGTTCCAAAGTGATATAAACCATTTTATAGGTCATCGAAGTAAATGACTTGATCTTGAGTTATCAAAGTCATTTAGCTTGATCATGAGACCCTATATTTGATAGATGTTTTATATCATCCTGTCCCTAGTCGAAGGTTGTTGAAATTGGAACACCAACAACCGTGTGAGATTGGATTGGTACGTGACTTATGACAAAGTCTCAATGTGTCATAGATGCGCGGCATCAAAGTCAGTACATAGGTGTATGTTGGGAACATACGACCGGACAAGACCCGCTTATAAGAACTCTTCAGGATATTTATATCTGTGTCATAAGAGATTCTTACTACGACTATAGAGTATAGTCCTTAGACCTGAGTTCACATGCATGTGACTGCACATGGACTGGTGTACTTTGATCATTGTCTAACGCTATCGTTCTGCGATAGCTATAAGGACCTTGTTTGGGTACATCATGAAATGAGTAGTTTACAGTGATGGAACAAGATGGGATTTGTCCCTCCAATATAAATGGAGTGAATATCTCTAGGCCAATCGGAGATTTGAATACTGGAAAAACGCATGGCCATGCTCAAACGGACTTTCCCGAGTCGTTTGGATTGTCAGTATCAAATCAGAGTCCGATGAACAAGATTAGGCTTTATAAGGATGACACTAATCTTGCCTTATGACTAATCGAGATATTGAGACAAAAGGATTATGAATACAGAGAGATTCCAGTACAAGTGGGAGATTGTTGGAATTGTGTCCAGTAATCTCGGTACTGTCTCTAGAAAGTAAGAGTATGTCAATGATCAGACATAAGTCATATAATACTGGGGGTCATGATGGCTTGCTAGAGTCCGCTCATGATCTATAAGTCTTGGACTTATTGCCTTTATTATATGATCCCATATGGGTCACACGCCTAAGCTAACAGGAAAATGTGTTGGAACGGCTTAGCAGAAGTACGACAAAAGTGCCAGGCATTTGTCGTACTAAGAGAGAAAGATTAATGGGTCTGATTAAATGGGATTTAATCAGATTGGTGTTTTGGGCCCATAAGCCCAAAAGGGAAAGAGAAGGCTTTTAATAAACAAAAGGCCAAATCTCTTTCTCCTAACCCTAGCCCCCAGCGCCGAAAATCCTCTCTCCCTGCGCCTCCCATCAGCTCGGTCTAGCAGCCGTTTTCTGTGATCGCGTGTGTGAACCTTTGGAGGATTCATCCCTCGGTGTATCTCTCTGATCTCTGACCTGTTCTATTCCTTCCGCTGCAACAAACAGGTAAAAGGTGAGATCATCTAATGTTTCTATTCAAGAGAACCTAGATCTGTATGTTTAGGTTGATATGAATCTGTGAATTACATCAGGATCAACTAAACAGTTCCTACACCAATTGCCATGATCTGTTGATCGTTGAAAGTGACGAGCCTGCGAATTTTGAAGAAGCAATGATGGGCTCTGACTCCGAAGTGTCGATCGATGCACCTTTGTGTCGATCGATGCACCTTTATATCCGAAATGGGATCCATGTCACAGAACCAAGTATGGACTTTAGTTGATTTACCCGATGGTATAAAAGCCATTGAGAGTAAATGGATTTTCAAGAAGAAAAGTTGACATGGATGGTAATATTCAGATATACAAAGCTAGGTTGGTGGCAAAAGGTTTCAAGCAAATTCATGGTGTTGACTATGAAGAAACCTATTCCCAGTCACTATGCTTAAGTCTATTCGGATTCTCCTAGCAACAGCCGCTCATTATGAGATCGGGCAAATGGATGAAAAAAACAGTTTTTCTTAATGGAATTCTGGAAGAGGATGTGTACATGACACAACCTGAATTTTTCATTGATCCTAAAGCTGATAGGAAGGTATGCAAGCTTCATCGATCCATTTATGGATTGAAGCAAGCATCTCGGATTGGAATTTTCGTGTTGATGAAACAGTCAAAAGGTTTGACTGCATCAGAAACGAAAAGAAACCGTGTGTTTACAAGATGACTAGTGGGAGCGCAGTCGCATTTCTAGGATTGTATGTTGATAACATACTGCTTCTATTTACAAGATGACTAGTGGGAGCGCAGTTGCATTTCTAGGATTGTATGTTGATAACATACTGCTTCTCGGAAATGAAGTTCCATTGTTTCAGTCTGTTAAGACTTAACTCGAAAGTTTTTTTTTGATAAAAGCATGGGAGAAGCCGTATACATTCTTGGAATAAGAATCTATGGAGATAGATTAGACAAGCTAATTGGATTGTGTCAAGATACTTATATTGATAATGTCTTGCACAGGTCCAATATGCATGATTCCAAGAAGGGCTTCATGCCAATGACTCTTGGCATTACTCTTAGCAAGACGCAGTGTCCTTCGACGCATGCTGAGCAAGAACGCATGAGATTCAGACAACTGCTATAGGCATTAGATGTCTTAAGATGTGATCTTAATTTTAGTGGGAGTTGTTGTTGTAAATTTTAGTTGTGATATAATGTTCATGTAAACATAATTTGATTATGTTAATGAACTCTGACATCAGTATTATTTAATTATGTAATTAAATAATAGTCCCAAAGTAATTTATGACATTTTATAGGTCATCAAATATGTGACTTGATCATGAAACCCTATAAATGATAAATGACATAAATTATGTTGGTCCCTGGTCAAGGTTGTTAAAGTGGGACATTAACAACCGCGTGAGACTAGTATGTGAGGTGACTGATGACTAAGTTTCATGGAGTCATTAATAAGAATATTAAAGTTAATCACATAGATATGTGTTAGAGAACACAGGATCGGACATGACCCACTAATGAGAACTCTACAGGATAGTTATATAAGTGTCATGAGAGTTTTCATTACGAATATAGAATATAGTCCTTAGACCTGAGTTCATCATGTTTTCTTACATGTGAATTGGTCCGCTTTAACCCTGTCAAACGTCAGCCGTAACTGGTGACTATAAAGGCATTGATTGGGCGTATCATGAAGTGTGTGAAGGAATATGGATGGAACAAGATGGGATTTGTCCCTCCTATATAACAGGAAATAAATATCTCAGGGCCCATCGAAGATTTGATACTGAGAACTGTGTGGCCGCACTCAAACGAGGTGATTGTCAGTCGTTTGTCTTGTCAGTATAAATCGGAGTTCGATGAACATGATCTTGGCTTAATGAGGATGACACAGATCTTGCCTTATGCCAGATTGAGATATAGAGACGAAGGGATTATGGGAATAGATGATTCCAGTACAAGTGGGAGATTGTTGGGAATGTCCTGAAATCACACTTGTAATCACTCTAGAGATAGTTGTGTTGTCGAGATTAGACATTCATACAATACTAGATGGTCATAATGTTTTGCTAGAAACCACTTGTGATATGTGAGTTGTGAACTCATTACTAGTATTATATGATCCTACATGGTCACAAACCTAAGCAGACTGGATATACTTCATGTGGGAATGATGGGAATGATCATTAATGTAATGGTCAAATTAATGTGTATTTGATACACATTAATATACGTGTTTTGAGGGTGTGTCGATCGACACAAGTGTTGTGTCGATCGATGCAAGGCGCAGATCGAAACAATGTTTTGATTTAATGACTTAATTAATCTCGGTTCGGTCCGGTGATTAATTAGGTTTTCCCAGGTCTATATATATGTGATATAGCACGACCTGGAGCATAAGTTTCGAGCCGAAAACAGCCACCTCTAAGAAACACACACATCCCGAAGAGATCCGATCTCCCGGCACTAGCATCCCGGCGGATTCCAGTTTGTGTGCGTGTGGATACCAGTAGAGGCGCAACACTTGAGGCGCTAGATAATCTCGAATACCTGATCATATTCCGTTGTATAACTTTCCAGGTATCTTCGAGATCTGATGTAGATTCAATGATATAAACATGAACCCTAGATCCTAGGCTTGGAATTTATACCTAGGGTTGCCTAATTGGATTAGGAACTGCTAGAAATTCCTTCAATACTATGGTTTTTACTAGCTCTCGGACTTGGGTTCGGTTTCAGTTTGGTTTCTCAGTTTTTGAAAAAAATGCCAAAAATAACTGACTTTCATATTGTTCTATTCAATTCAGTTATAAGTTAATTTCAGTTATCAAATCCAAACCGAAATAAACCATTTTTTAAAAAAAAATGGTTAAATTCGGCAATTCCGATTTTTTCGGTTGAATTTGGGATTTTCGATTAATTCGGGTAATTTAGTCTTATTCGATCATGTTCAAAATTTTATTATATTTTGATGAAAAATTAGTTTATTTTAGTTTATAAAAAGTTTTGGTTATCCGCTCGTTTTTTTCGAACATAACTGAACCGAACCGATAACCTAATTAATTTTTCAAACTTACCAAGCTAACCGAATTGAACCTAAAATTTGGTCGGTTCGGTTTAGAAAGTTCGGTTTGATTAATATTTTCAGGGCTAGTTTGTACTCCAAAAAGGATACACCTTTGCCTCATTTAGATATATGCAAGCGACTGTTAAAAAAAAACTTTGGGTAATTGATCGAATTCAAACCATCTGACACCAACAAACCACTATTATTTTAGTTTCTTGAATGGATAATCTAAACTATCAAACTAGAAAAGTTCACTCATTTAACCTTGGGACAGTTGGGTGTAAAACCTCAAATACTATAATTATTAACTTCTGGTTTTACTACTTCCAATATTAGATCAGCACAAATACTTACACTGATTTGTTCCATATTTTCCCCTATGCAGATGAGCTGGAGATGGCTGCGACGAGCATTTAATGCTCATGCTCCCTAGTCTATTAAAAATATCCTCCAAATACACTGGGTCACGAGATTACTATTTGTCAAACACTTTCCAATACTCAAGTTTAATATGGACCACACAATAAAACAAAAATATAATAAATACCATACCAGAAAACATTATTACCTAGATACGCGAGAACTCTCTTGATAACTTTGTTTTCCTACATGGTTGTTCTCAAATAAACAAAGTTTTCAAAAATATTTAACCTATACGCAAAATAATTAGAACCCAATGCATTCAAGCTAAACCCTAAACTATAAATACTAAACCCTAAACTGAAAATATGAAACCCAAACCCCTAAACCCTAAATCCTAAACCCTAAACTCTCCCACAACTACTTAAACCAAAGTAATTAAAACTAAACCCTAAACCCTAACTACTTATCCTAAACCCCCAACTACTTAACCCTAAACTTAAACCCTACAAACACCCAATCATATACCATAAACCCTGAAGCATAAACTCATGCCTCCCACAATATAATTTCCATAAGATGTCCCAGGTTTAACCCCAAAACCCCAACAACTAAGCAAAACATTTTCTACAAGTTTGAACATATTAATGAACTGCATTGCTTGTTAACGCTATTTGGCGGCAATATTCTTATATGAAAACATTGTTTGCAGAATATTTAACACTATACACAAATAATATTAAACCCTAGTAATTAAAACAAAACCCAAAACTATAAATACTAAACCGTAAACTTTAAACCCTAAACCCTCAAACCCTAAATCCTAATCCCTAAACCCAAACCCCCAGCTACAAACCCTAAACCCAAAATCGTAAACCCTAAATATAATGTCCATAAGTTTCCATGCACTGTTGTTGTCAACAAACAATGTTTTCAAAAATCATTCAACCTATAAGCAATTAGTACTCAACCCAATGCATTAAAACTAAACCCTAAACTATTAATACTAAACCCTAAACACAAATTACTAAACCCAACCCCATAACTACTAAACCCAAACTCCCAACTACTAAACCCTAAACCCTAACTACTTATCATAAACCCCAACTACTTAACCCTAAACCTAAACCCTAAAAACACCCAATCATATACCCTAAACCCTGAAGCATAAACTCATGCCTCCCACAATATAATTTCCATAAGATGTCCCAGGTTTAACCCCAAACCCCCAACAACTAAGCAAAACATTGTTACAAGTTTGAACATATTAATGAACTGCATTGCTTGTTAACGTTATTTGGCGACAATATTCTTATATGAAAACATTGTTTGCAGAATATTTAACACTATACACAAATAATATTAAACCCTAGTAATTAAAACAAAACCCTAAACTATAAATACTAAACCCTAAACTTTAAACCCTAAACCCTCAAACCCTAAATCCTAATCCCTAAACCCAAACCCCAACTACAAACCCTAAACCCAAAACCGTAAACCCTAAATATAATGTCCATAAGTTTCCATGCATTGTTGTTGTCGACAAACAATGTTTTCAAAAATCATTCAACATATACGCAAATAATACTCAACCCAACGCATTAAAACTAAACCCTAAACTATTATTACTAAACCCTAAACACAAACTACTAAACCCGACGCATTAAAACTAAACCCTAAACTATTAATACTAAACCCTAAACGCAAATTACTAAACCCAACCCCATAACTACTAAACCCAAACCCCCAACTACTAAACCCTAAACCCCAAACCCTAACTACTTATCCTAAACCCCCAACTACTTATCCCTAAACATAAACCCTACAAACACCCAATCATATACCCTAAACCCTGAAGCATAAACTCATGCCTCCCACAATATAATTTCCATAAGATGTCCCAGGTTTAACCCCAAACCCCCAACAACTAAGCAAAACATTGTTTACAAGTTTGAACATATTAATTAACTGCATTGCTTGTTAACGTTATTTGGCGGCAATATTCTTATATGAAAACATTGTTTGCAGAATATTTAACACTATACACAAATAGTATTAAACCCTAGTAATTAAAACAAAACCCTAAACTATAAATATTAAACCCTAAAATTTAAACTTTAAACCCTAAACCCTCAAACCTTAAATCCTAATCTCTAAACCCAAACCCCCAGCTACAAACCCTAAACCCAAAACCGTAAACCCTAAATATAATGTCCATAAGTTTCCATGCACTATTGTTGTCCACAAACAATGTTTTCAAAAATCATTCAACCTATACGCAAATAGTACTCAACCCGATGCATTAAAACTAAACCCTAAGCTATTAATACTAAACCCTAAACTCAAACTACTAAACCCGACACATTTAAACTAAACCCTAAACTATTAATACTAAACCATAAACGCAAATTACTAAGCCCAAACCCATAACTACTAAACCCAAACCCCCAACTACTAAACCATAAACCCCTAATCCTAAACCCTATACCCTAAACCACGCACGATAAACTCTTGCCTCCCAAATTACAATTGCCATAAGATGTCCTAGTATAATATATCTACATGAAATGCATTTATTAATAAAGTTGTTTCCCTGCAATCTTGTTATCCCAAAACAATGGTAATCGTAGAAATTTGAATTGTTTTCCCTATTAACTGAGGCTTATTGTTATGGTTGGTTTCTGATTTATAGGAAACATAGTTGTCGTTAAAACGAATTGAGATGTTAACTAACAAGCACCAAATCAGTATTATCAAAACAAAAACATCTGATTAGTTAACTAATCGTACTGATTTGTTCACCAATAACTTCATATTTTTGAAGATAACAAGACTTTGACCCAAAAAAAAAAGATAACAAGATTAACTCGGATTATACTTAGTTTGACTTTGCAAGTTGCTGTGTCAGATATCCTCCACGATATTACCACACATTAATTAAAAATTAAAACCCTATAATGCAATCTATAGATTATAGGCTATTGTAGCGCTAAAGACATCAAAAGCTTGCCTAGGGGCAAAATAGTATTCTATAGAGTGTACAGGAGGAGTGCAACGGTGTGTTTTCTGTCAAACTAATATTGAGGGTTATTCATTCGTAATTCTCTTTAACCTTTAAAGTAGTTCAAATGTTTGCACCGTCAAATAACTAAACGGAAAAGTTAACTCGGTCATGAATAGTAAACGGCTGTTAATTTAATATAAAACTTGTTTATTAATATAATAATTTTAAACAATTAATTAAAATAAAATAAAGAATTCGTTATTGAAAAAGAAAATAAAACAATCTGGGAATTATAAACAATTTCTACGGTTTCTCTTCGAGAAAAGTTATATAAATTCCATTAACTTTTGTCATTTCTTTTTCCTGCAAGTTATGGATTCTCCATCTACAAAGCACACACAAGCGATTACTTCACATTGCTATTGTACTCCCAGATTCCAATTTTTCCATTCAAACAAAACCCAAAATTCAGACTAAAATTCGACAAGAAACCTAAACTTGAAATGCTAGCTGGAGAGAGCTGGGCGACGACAGAGGAGACACGAAGAAGAGCAAGGAGAGGTCAACATAGGAGAATCTCAATTCCAGTTTAAAACTCAGATATTTTTGAGTTTAGTTCAGGAGAAACCCAAAAGCTTTAGCAGAGTAGAAAGCCCCGGCGAATGGATTTTTTTTTTTGTAGTAAAATCCTGCGAATTGATTTCAAACAAAAAATGCAAACTAAAAGAACTTAACAGATTCTTGATTTCATCAGAGAGCTTAAAACAAAAGTAATCTAAAAGTGGTGTTTAGGAGATTTGGGGGATTTCACGGCAAGAGAACGAAAACTCCGCGAGGGATATCGGCTGGATGTTGAGGTCTGATAGGAAGAAGAAGATGTAGAAGAAAAAGAAGGGGTGCGACCATAGCCTAAATCGATTTGGGGATGATTCTTAAGAACGAGTTTTTTTTCTTTCTTTTATTTTCTTTTGTTTTTCTGTCAACTTTATGTTCTTTTAATTAATTGTTTAAAAATCTTTTTATATTAATAAACAAATGTTATATAAAATTAACAGACATTTAATATTTCATCACGAAGTTAACTTTTCCGTTTAGTTATTTGACGTTGCAAACATTTGAGTTAGTTTGAAGGTTAAATGTGTGGATTTTTCTAGTTTAATAGTTTAGAGTGTGAGTGCAAATGTCTAAAGGTTTAAAATGCTAGTGAATTCTATTTTAAAGGTTTAAAATACAATTTTTCCTTCAAATAGTAATAAAAGCTCCAATTGTTGTGAAAGAAGAGAGATAGAAGAATTGGTGATGTTTATTCCAATGAATAAAGGCTCCTTTATATAGGAGTACAAGAACTTAGAGACCAAGTAAAACCTAGAGTACAAGTAATTCTATAAGCTACTACGAGATGGGCCTTATAATGGGCATCCATATTATTATTCATAACACTCCCCCTTGGATGTCCATTATAATGGAATGGTTCGTAATGCGTTTAAGATGTTGCCTCATTAAAAACCTTACCAGGAAAACCCAATGGGAAAAACCATAGTTAAGGGAAAAAGAGTACAACACGCAATTACTCCCCCTCTTGAGTACACGTGTCGAGATCTTTGAGACGGCGTAGCCCGATCTGATGAACTAACTTCTTGAAAGTAGAAGTAGGTAGCGCCTTTGTAAACAAGTCAGCCAAATTATCGCTCGAACGGATCTGTAGAACATGTATATCGCCGTTCTTCTGTAGATCGTGTGTGAAGAAGAATTTTGGTAGAATGTGCTTTGTTCTATCACCTTTAATGTATCCGTCTTTGAGTTGTGCGATGCATGCTGCATTGTCTTCATACATAATTGTTGGAGCTTCTTTCCCTCCAGAAATACCACAATCTTCTTTTATATGATGAACGACAGATCTTAACCATACACACTCGCGACTAGCTTCATGGATGGCTAAAATCTCTGCATGGTTAGAAGAAGTAGCGGTGAGAGTTTGCTTCATAGATCGCCAAGAAATGGCAGTACCTCCGCAAGTGAACACATATCCTGTTTGCGATTTAGCAGTATGGGGATCAGATAAGTATCATGCGTCTGCAAAACCAATTAGGCCTTCCTTGGATAAGTTAGAAAAGAATAAGCTCATGTCTTTTGTACCTTGGAGGTAACGAAGAATATGCTTAATCCCATTCCAATGCCTTTGAGTTGGGCATGAGCTAAACCTTGCTAACAAATTCACCGAAAATGATATATCTGGTCTTGTGTGACTAGCAAGGTACATTAATGCTCCTATTGCACTTAAGTATGGTACTTCAGGGCCAAGAACTTCTTCATTGTTTTCTCGAGGACGGAATGGATCCTTTGACACATCAAGTGATCTTACAATCATTGGACTACTCAAGGGGTATGCTTTATCCATATAGAACTTTTTGAGCACATTTTCTGTGTATGCTTCTTGATGTACTAGAATTCCATTCTTTACATGTTCAATTTGTAGTCCCAAACAAAATTTTGTTTTCCCAAGATCTTTCATCTCAAATTCTTTCTTCAAATACTCCACTGTATATGAAATCTCTGCAGGAGTTCCAATAATATTTAAATCATCAACATATACTGCAATTATCACAAATCCTTTCTCAAATCTCTTTATAAAGATGCATGGACTAACACGGTCATTCTTGTAGCCTTCTCTTAACAAGTATTCACTAAGGCGATTATACCACATACGCCCTGACTGTTTTAGTCCATAAAGAGATCGATTTAGTTTTATGCAGTATTGTTCTCGGGAATTCGAATTTACTACTTCAGGTAGTTTAAATCCTGCTGGGACTTTCATATAAATGTCATTTTCCAATGGTCCATATAAGTAGGCTGTCACTACATCCATTAAACGTAAATCAAGTCCTTCTTTTATCGCCAGACTAATAAGGAACCTGAAAGTAGTTGCATCCACCACAAGAGAGTAAGTCTCTTCATAATCAATTCCAGGTCTTTGTGAGAATCCTTGTGCGACTAAACGTGCTTTATACCTCACAATTTCTCCATTTTCATTCATCTTTCGTACAAAGACCTATTTATGTCCTACTGGTTTTACACCTTTAGGTGTACGGACTACTGGTCCAAATACTTCTCTTTTAGCGAGAGATTTTAATTCTGCATCTATTGCTTCCTTCCATTTTGGCCAATCACTTCTTTGTGTACACTCTTCAATAGATGTCTTATGATCCTCATTCTCATCAACTGCTATACTGCATGCATAATTATTAACGACGTCGATTTGATATCGGTTCCATATTATTCAAGACATGACATAGCTATTTGAGATTTTCATATTCTCAGGTACCTGAATTTCTTTCTTGTCATGTTTATCATCTCTTCTCTAGATCTTTAATATTTCATTCCTCGGTACTGCCATTCTCATTCATGCTCCTTTTCTTTTTCGAGGATTCTTATCTTTGGAACCGATAGGTCTATCACGCTTCAAGCGCTCTTTAGACTCACTAGCAGTTTGATATTGTCCTTCTGGAACATCCAATTTAACTGGAGCATTTACAGCTAGTATGTGACTTTGTCACTCTATTAGGGCCAGTTGAAGCATCTGACAACAAATTTCTTAACCAATATACTTGAATTATCTTTCGTACATTCATTTGGACTTCTATTCACGCTCTTTAGTAGGAGGATCATAGATAATTCATTTCTTTTCCAGCTGTTTATTTTCTCTCCCTAAAGTTGGATAAATTGACTCATTAAAAGAGTTTAATCATCAATGGAGAATCATATCCAACATATATTTATAACCTCCTTTGAGGTCCCATCTTTTGTATTGTTGTGGAGCAACTTATCCAACTTCTCTAGATGGGGATTTATGGTTCCTGACCCAAAACCAATTTGATGGGGAGAGCTATTTTACTCTTTGGCTATATGCGAATCAATGCTGCTCAGTTTCACCAGTATTACCAATTAGTCTCGCACACTTTAAGTTGCGGATTTATGACAAGGATACATACATACGACAATCTTATCGATGTGTTAATATATAAACATATGGTGGATGATCAGTCCACCAGTGGGTGATCAAGCCCACAAACATTTCCTTGTATACTTTCCATAAATTAAATAGATTCCAAATCTATTTTAGCTGGTGAAATCGTTTTATCGTATTGCCTTGTGAGCAAGCAGCATATAGCAGATCATTCGTAAGAATCTCTGGTTCTTCAACGAATGTCGCATCATTACAAAACCGGGATGGCATAACCGGTTTGCCAAAAATTAAACTTTCAGTAAACTTCTGGTTTACTATAACATTTATCTCCATTTTAATAATATGTGTGTAGTAGTGTAGTACAATTCAATAGATAATGCATGTATTTTCTCCAAAATACATTTATTGCCTCGGGTATTACTTCTGTTGAAGGCATTCAACATTTCCCTTATTGTCTCAACATGATTAAATTTAAAATCCCTTTGGATTTCTTTATAAATGATTCATCAAGTCTATTTTCAGTTTGAACATAATCTTCATGATGTTCCACTTAGTACTTAGAATGGATGTGGGATTCTCTAGTTCTCCCCCTCGAGATAGTAACACTCCAGGTTCATCTATCTCGAATTGAATCCCACGAAATCAACAACATACCCAACTTAGGTCATGTGTATCTTAGATTCTTTTGACCTTTGAGACTTGGGAAAATATAACGCATTAATGATTTCAAATTGCGTTCCCATAGGCAATTCGCTCTTCTAGAGCTGTCAATAATCTTTATAAAACTTGACATTGTACTCACACAAATTTCTTTCATCATCACATATTGCTACCATCATTATTTTCTCACTTCTGGTGAGGATATGATTTCTTGAAAGCAAAAAGGAAAAATAGAAACTTAAATATTTTCCTTAAAATAAAAGAGAATATATTGATATTTAAGAATAGAAACTTAAATATTTTCCTTAAATCAGAATCTAAAATTTTGGAAACACAATGAAACAAAATCTTTTACTTATAAGAAACATTAAAACAATGAAATAATCAAATCAAAAAGATATAACAACTCGAAGTTATTGAACACAAGCAAAAATATAGAATTAAATCCATTAAGATAAACCATGAATCGATAATAAACATGGTTTAAATACATGATTAAATCATGACAAATATCAATAAATTGTTATTCTAGATAAGTATTGACAATCATCTCTATTATGAATAAGATCAGAGATCATAATCGTGAAGGCATAGCCTATCATAACGATATTCAGAGAAGACATCACTTATCATCCCAGAATAAGACATAAACTAAACATAAACTAAATCTCACCTTTTCGGTGTAAGAAAATAGGAAGAGAGAGACTATCGTGCTGATAACGTGTTGTGAAAGAAGAGAGATAGAAGAATTGGTGATGTTTATTCCAATGAATAAAGGCTCCTTTATATAGGAGTACAAGAACTTGGAGACCAAGTAAAACCTAGAGTACAAGTAATTCTAGAAGCTACTACGAGATGGGCCTTATAATGGACATCCATATTATTATTCATAACACCAATATCGTTTTTTAAGAAGATTTCAACTAATTTTTTCAGAATATTTATATATATATACTCCAAAATTGATAAGATAAAAAATAAACATACTAAACGACAAACTAGATAAAATAAAAGAAAAACAAGAAAGAAACTAACCACAAGCCTAAGGTGATACAATTCGATCCAAGCGAAGAAACTTTTGATATAGTAGAATCTCAACTGTACATTAATCCATCATATATTTGAATAATATAAATATTAAATAATTATAATATTTTTATAAATATAATATATCAATTAAATTTGGTTAAACCATTTTTAACCTGTTTTCGAGTACGCAAAATTTTTTTCTAATATTTTAATAATTGAAATTGATAAATTACTTTACCTATTTTGTAATGTTTTAAATGTATAAATATTTTTTTATATTTGTTTTATATATCAAAATATAACTAAAATTATTTTCTAATAAGTTTTAGTAATAACTATGAATTTAATAATTACTTTTGTAAAGACAATGAAAAACTAAAAACATTTTTACAAGATTTTGTTATAGTATAAAAACATCTATTTATATTTAAAATAAAAATAAAATATTAAAATGTATTATAAATATATTTTGAATAAAATAATAAATTAAAGGATATTTAGCATAATTCATATATTATTATAATTTAATAAGATAAATATATCCTTAATAAATAATTAAAATATAAAATAAATATGATAGCACAAAATAATATAATATATGATATAAAAGTTAGTTCCAAAGAACTCTATTGTTTTAATATTATAAATGTTAAAACACGAGAGAAAGTTCCACATAGTTAACTCAACAATCCTCACCATCATGCCAAAATTCCCTGGTGCAATAATTATGAAGGACTTTCGTCTCATTCTTGCTGCAACATATTATATAAGGTAATATCAAAATTAATGGTTGCAAGGCTAAAACCGCTTCTCCCTAAGCTAATCCTACCAAATTAGTATGCTTTTATCAAAGGAACACTACAAGAAAACAAGCATTTTGCGACTACGAGTTGCGACTGAATTTATAGTCGCTAAATATTGCGACTATTTAGCGACTAAGTTGCGACTAAATTTGCGACTAATAGGGTATAGTCGCTATTTAGTCGCTAAATTGCGACCACAACTTATCAGTCGCTATTTAGTCGCTATTTAGCGACTATATAGCGACTAATTTCGGCGGGTCGCTAAACGGTTTCTTATTTAGTCGCAAAAAGTCGTTACAAAACACGTTTATATTGTGCCATGCGTGTTGGACTTAATTTGTAACTAATTTTTGCGATATAGTCGCTAAATAGTCGCTAAATAGTCGCAAATATTTATATATATACAAACATGGAGTCGACTTCTCCTTAGCCACACAACGAGAAGATAGATGAATCTTGATAAAATTGAGAAAAAAACAAGAGAAAAACGTTTTTTAAATAAAAAAATATCGGGAGATTATAACGACATTACCCTTCAAACCCTAAACCCTAAACAAATCCTAAAACTTTAAATTTTAAACAAAAATTTAAATAACTAAAACTCTAATTACTATATAATATATATAAAATCAAGTACAACACTTAAAACCTTAAACATTACCCTTCAAACCCTAAATCCTAAACCCTAAACAAACCCTAAAACTCTAAATTATAAACAAAAATCTAAAAAACAACAGAACTCCAATTACAATATAACATATACAATTAAGGACAACACTTCAAACCTTAAACAATACCCTTCAAAACCTATACCTTAAACCATAAACAAACTCTAAAACTCTAAATTATAAACAAAAAATTTAAATAACTAAAACTTTAATTACTATTTAATATATAAAATCAAATATAACACTTAAAACTTTAAACATTATCCTTCAAACCCTATACCCTAAACCCTAAATAAACCCTAAAACTCTAAATTATAAACAAAAATCTAATAAATAAAACCTCAATTACTATATAACATATAAAATTAAGTACAACACTTAAAACCTTAAACATTAACCTTCAAACCCTATACCCTAAACCCTAAACAAACCCTAAAACTCTAAATTATAAATAAAATTTTAAATAACTAAAAATCTATTTACTATTTAACATATAAAATCAAGTACAACACTTAAAACCTTAAACCTTACCCTTCAAACCCTATACCCTAAACCCTAAACAAACTCTAAAACTCTAAATTATAAACAAAAATATAATAAATAAAACCAAATAAAACCACAATTACTATATAACATATAAAACATACTCTAAAACATAAACATACACTCTAGTAAATAAAACCACAATTACTATTATATATCCTCATTTTATTATTTTATACCCTATATTATAAACCATTAAACCCTTAAACATAAACATACTCTATGGTTTTATTCGTAGCTATCTGTAGCTCAAGCTACGGATAGCTACAAATTTATCCGTAGCTATTCAAATCCTAAACCCTAAACAAACCCTAAAACACTAACTAATACAAATATAATTTATCCGTAGCTATTCAAACCCTATAAACTCTAAACAAACCCTGAAATCTACAAATCTTTTAATACTAATAATAAACCAAAAGCCTTAACCAATAATTTAATTATTTATACTCTTAACCTCAAACTTTATATCAAAACTTCACACCCTATACCCCAAACTCCAAACCCTAATTTATAAACTCTAATCATTAAACTTCAAGTCCTAAAATCACAAATTTTAAATCCTCATATTTTCATTTTTAATACTTAATTGAAAGATTTTATACATTTTTAATTTTATCTCATAAATTTTATAATTAAACATAAAATTAAATCAAATCTATAAAACCAAAATATAATCACTTTGTAATAGATGTTAATTATAAATGAAACATATCATTGATTTTTTAAATAGTATTTAAGATATATAATTTATTTATCTTTAATTTATCAAAAATTATTCTACCAAATATATTAAGTAATAAAGTGTTAAACTTAATTTTTGTATAAGAATAAGAACTTAATTCTCATTGGTTGATGAAGTATGGCAAGGATTGCCCTTCTCTTTAATATCCACCGTTCATTACATAACATCTAACGATCATAAATGTTTTTTTGGTTTTCTCTTTTTCTTTTTTGTCTTATCATCTTCTCTCCTTCTCTCCTTCTCTTCCTCACCTTCAGCAGATTTTTGGTCTGATTTCCTCCATTAAATCTCTCTCATCTCTCAACAATTCACATGATTTGCTTCATCTTGTTTCTTTTTCTCCTTTAACTCTCCCTTCTTTGCTTCATCTTCTTTCTCTTTCACAGATTTTTCGGATCTGTACATGACGATGACGGAGGAAGCATACGAAGATGATGGATGAAGATGAAGAGGCCCGCTCGTACTACTGCTCTCGATATCCGGATGAAGATGAAGAGGAATCACGAGGCTCGATCTCCCACCTCAACCACCGGACGAAGATGAATCCATGGCGAGGTTATGCTCCATGGCGAGGTTCGCGGCGAGGTTCTGCTCCGTTACGGCGAGACCGGCGAGGCCGATTCATTGGAGGAAGATCCGGTGGTGGAACTCACCGTGGCAGCGATAGAGGTTGCGGGTTTAACACTGTTGGTGTGGTGACGGCTCGTAAAAGGAGGATGGTGACGGCTACAACGTTTCTGTAAATTAGATTAGGGTTTTTTTATTTGTTTTGGTTTGTATTGAACCGAATTTAAGATAGATTGGATTTTGGTTTTGTTTTGGTTTAGTTTCAGAAATTGTAATGGTAACACTATTCTTTTTAAATTAATTAATACATATATTTCAATGTTTTAATCTAATTTTAATCGTTTATCTAATTTAATATTTTATCAAGCCTTGATTTTTTATTTTATTTTAAATTTGTTTAATTAACATAAAATAAAAAAATTAGTATATATCAAAATTATTATTATTTTTATTATTATTAGTCGCTAATTAGTCGCTAAAATAACCACATATCAGTCGCAAATTAGTCGTTCATTAGTCGCTAAATTTAGCGACTCAGTAGCGACTAATTATAACAAAATATATATAGTCGCTAAATAGTCGCAATTTAGCGACTAATATAGCGACTAATAAAATTAGCGACCACAGATTAGCGACTATTTACGCAGTCGCTAAAAGCCTGTTTTCTTGTAGTGGAATATTTCTTTTTGAAATTTCACTACAAGAAAATAGTCTGTTTGCGAAAAAAAATTTACGTCGAATATATTTCTTCGCTAATTACTGTCGAGGTTATGACGTTTTTACAACAAATAGAAATTTCGTTGTACAATCGATGGTAATTAGCGAAAAATAATTTGATGAAATAATTCATCGTAAATTTTTTGCTATTTACGATGATTTTACGTCGGATCATGGACCCATATATATTCGTCGTAATTTCGTTGCTAAGTTACGATGAAATAACTTTGAAAACATTTCGTTGGCAAGAACAACGAATTAACAATGAAATATGACGATGGTAGATAGACATCTTTTTAATATGGGAGAACTGCTTTTAGGATGAAATAAAATGTTGTCAATTTGTCATTTAAGTGATGTAAATTCGTTGGTAAAATTTTGTTGTAAATTATTTGTTAAAATTTTTCGCTAATTCGATGCTAAGTTATGAAGGTCCTATAAATACCCCTTCATATAAACGAGAGAAACAAAAATCAAAACAAACAAAAAACTTTCAAAGAGAAAAAAAAACACAAATTTTCATTTTTAAATGTCTATATATGAATTACGAAGCTTGATGTCTCAACATAGGTGTGCGGAAGGAGTGGGGACGAAAGAGTTTCATAGCGAGGTAGAAATCTTCATCTATCAAGCATGCCAAACATCGTTAACTGTGGAAGACGGTAAGATGTTATGTCTTCTTGGAAATGGATAAATATAAAATTTATCTCAAGTGAAACGACTTGACGTCACTTATTGAATAGAATTTTTACACCGAATTATTTTATTTAATATCAACACGAAGAAGGCTATAGTAATGAGCATGATGCAAGAAGTAATAATAGCAATGTTCAACATGAAAATGAATTGCATGTTAATCATGATCAATTTGGTTATCACGAGGAGCATAATTAACATGAGCATAACATGATGTATGAAATGGCTACATATGCATTTCATGATACATGTACTTATCAAAATAATGTTGTTGAGAAACCTAATTTAGATATCAAACAATTTTATGATATGCTAGACGCATAAAATCAGCCTCTTTATGATGGATGTAGAGAAGGGTTACCAAAACTATATCGTTGGCAGCTAGGATGATGAATATTAAAATTGATCATAACTTAGTTCATGTTTGCAGGGATGAATGGAAAAAACTTTTTAAAGAATATTTACCGGAAGATAATTTGGATGCCGAAAGTTATTATGAGATTCATAAAATGTTTTCTGGCCTTGGTTTGCCTTCTGAGACAAATGATGTATGTGTTGATAACTGCATATTTTTTTGGAAAGAAGATGATAGCTACAAGAGTGTCGTTATTGTTTGAAAGCCAAAATATAAGCCACAAAGAAGTGGACGGTTCAAGTTACCGTACCAAAGGATATGGTATCATCCTATAACGGAAAGGTTGCAACATATGTTACAATTTGAAGGAAGAACTTCTTCTATGCGATGGCATGTTGAGCATTCACAGAAGGATGGGACGGTCACTCATCCTTCAGATGCAAAGACGTGGAACACTTTAAGACAGTACATCCCCAATCTGCAAGACAAGTTGGATATGTATACCTTGGTCTTTTCACAAATGGATTTAGTCCATTTGGTATGTATGGTAGACAATATTTTTTTGGCTAGTAATATTGACGCCTTACAACCTGCCCCCAAATATGTGCATGCAAAGAGAATTTCTATTGCTCATTATTTTAGTCCCTGGTCCTAAGTAGGCCTGAGAAGTTCGAGTCAGGTATCCCGACCCAACCTTAACCCGACCCGAATTACTTGACACTTACCCATACCAGATATTGAAATTACCTGTTTGGGTAGTGAATTTTTTTTTCTTAGGGGGTAAGGGTATGAGTCGGGTATTACTTGAAATACCCAAAATACCCGTTTGAATAGTTAAAATTTTAACTTTTTTTAATAAAATTGTATAAATAGAAATGAAACTATATAATAAATAAAAGTTTATTTAATGAAAATATGTAATAATTATATTGTTAGGTTATTATTGTTATTTCATCAGTTTATTTGATTATGAATTTATATAAAAGGTTTTAAAGGAATTCGGGTACCTGAATAACCCGAACATTACACGTACTATTTAGAGTTCAGAATAAATAGGTAATAATTTTGACTACCCGACCTTACATGACCCTTACCCGACCTTACATGACCCTTACCCATTTATTATCTGAACGGGTAATGATTTTTGATACCCGAAATACCCTTACCCAACCTGTACCTGTCACTACCCGACTCGGACCTGCAAACGAACATGCATACTAGCCTCACAAGCAGAACAAGTCACTTTTCTACTTTATCCGCGAATACGGACATTTGGGATCCGTTGGCTGTTAGTTATTAAAGTTTCACTTAGGGGACGCATTGTTGGAGTGGAAGAAATGCCAATGAACCAAGATAACTATGAGTGTATTACTATACCAAACGAGAGTACAAACGAAACTTTACTTACAAATCCTCGTAATCGGCAATTTTAGTATCTCCCAGATGATACTTAAGAAGAAGGTCAATCTGAAGAAATCGAATAAATTCAATTCGTTTTCTAATTTCAGGGGTTATTTCAAATAAAGTGGCTGACGTAGAGTCTGAGATTGAATGGTTGTCTCAAATAAAATTCGTTTTTAGTTTCAAATTTCAATTTATGATAAAATCAAGATTGCAATTTTTCAGAAAATATGTTGAACAAAGACACGTAACTACGAAGATTCGACGTAAAATCGTTGCAACTAACACCGATTTTACGTCAAATCCGAGATATACAACGTTTTAAGTCTAATAAGGACCATAAATATGGAATGACAGCGATGTAAATTCTTTGGTATGTTGTAAAAAATTTCTATAAATACTTCTTCATACAAACAAGATAAACATAAATCAAAACCATTTTCTGTTAATTTCCTTCTTAAAATTTCTATATACAAGTTATGAAGTTGGATGTATCAACTTAAGGATGAGGAAGAAGCGGTGACAAAAGAGTTTCTTACTAGAGTGGAAATTTTCATATATCAAGAAGGTCAAACGAGAGGTAAAATGTTATGTCCTTGTCGAAAAAGCATGAATACAATTATCAAAAGTGATACGGTTTGACGTCAGTTAATGAATATAAAATTTATACCGATTTATTTTGTATGGACTCAACACGGAGAACAATAAATAAGTTTTAAACGCTTGTAGTATTGAAGTGTTGTTTCGAATAAAATTTGTTTTTATATTTAAATTTATTACTTATCAAATAATGGAAAATGTAATATTAAAAAAATGTATGAACTAAGTGACGTAATTACGACGATTCGACGTAAAACCGTCGCAAATTGACAACGAATTTACGTTGAATCGAACATATACAACATTTTTACGTCGCAAAGTGGTGATAATATCTAATAACCCAAATTGACATGGGTTAGAAGATCTGTTAGTGTTTGTTGATGTCTAATAAGATGAATAAGATAAGTATGTATGTTTATGGTTCTTTGACTAACTACTGATCGAAATGGCTATTTCACAAATTCCGTATTACAAAACCTTAGAAAGATTGAGATGAGATGTATAACTTACATTCCTCCTTATATATTCTTAACTAATGTGTTAGTTTATGAAAAAAATCAATGATGAATATGTTCCAATGCTTAATCACGAGTAGAATGATCATTCAAATCACCCATTGCAACATTATCTAGATCAAAATGGTGATTTTTGTAATGTTAGTATTACTACGTAATTGTAGTTGCAACGAGACTTTGTTAATTCGATGTAAAATCTAAACCCTAAGACCTAAATCCCCAAATATATTGTATGAAACCATATACCCTAAACTATTTGGCGTCGATTTTACGAGGTTTAGTTGTAAATTCATCGCTATAGAGAGATGAAGTTACGATGAAATTAATGAACACTGGTCGTAATTTCTTAAGTTACAACGGATTATCATTAAATCGACGCGCTAAAATAATTTAGTTTTCCTACGAGTGGGAAAACCAAAAACTTAAAATCAATTTACGTCGAAATTACGATGGTTTTGTCGCTAATTCAATGCTAAATAGCAACAAATTAGTGAAAAAAACCTAATTATATATATCTTATTCGATTTATCCTTCTCATTCTCACAATCCGCTAATCTATCAAAATTCTCGTCTCACATTCTTTTTGACTGGACGAACACAACTTAGGTAATGTTTTTGTTTCTCTCAAAATTGTAATGTAGTTAGTTAGATAATTAGGTGATATAGTTAGGATTATGGAATTTACATGGTAATATATATATATATATATATATATATATATATATGCCAAATAACATTTAGAAAATAAGGTTAATTAGGATTATGAAATTTATAAAATTGTTTGTATTGTTAGTTTTAAATTAGAAATGGGACTAGAATTGTTAGTAATTGTTAATTTATAGAATTTATAAATTAAATGGTTAGTTTGAAATATAAATTAGAATTGTTGGTAGTTAAAATTATTTAGTTTAAAGTTTCATTTATATAAATATGAAAACGAATTTATTTTATAAAATTTTTGATTTTTTTTTAAATTGATTATATATGGTTTTTTTTTTTGAAATGCAGATATGAGTGGATCCCGATGTCGTAATCACTACGTGTATAACTTCATGGGAGTCGGATCGTCCGGGGACGAGTGGTCCTAGTCGGACTAATCCATCATCTTCCGCGATGGAATCGGTCGGTAGGACCGACGTGACACCATCACCACCGCTACCACATCTGTTGCATCAATATATTCTGCCTCTGGCATCTTACGAGCCCGCACAGCCTACTCCGCCAAACATGACACATCCTTTTGGTAATTATATGGTGGAAAAGTTTCTTGCGCAACCGGGTCGGGAATCGTTACTTCGACTACGGAGAAGCCACCAAACACTTAATTCATTTTAAACCTTAATCTTCAATTTTTTATTTTATTTTAATATTTATATATACTTTAATTAAATAAATTAATTTTTTTAATATTTACAGGTTTGAGCCCGGTAATTATGTCAGACGTAG
Organism: Orychophragmus violaceus; assembly: GCA_030180135.1. Lineage (NCBI taxonomy): Eukaryota > Viridiplantae > Streptophyta > Magnoliopsida > Brassicales > Brassicaceae > Orychophragmus > Orychophragmus violaceus. The sequence goes on along the minus strand of CM058234.1, from coordinate 61,656,843 downwards.
CGTGTCTGACATAACTAAAGACTTTTTCACTGAGCCACATGAAAATTGGAGTCAAACGAGGCAGCCGATCCACGAGACTAGGCTCAAGTGTTTTGCAGTAAGTAATATTTTTATAAATTTTTAGTTATTAATAATTTTTAGTTTTATATTTTTCACTTTGATTAAGTAAATTTTCATGTAGCAAAAATGTCAATGGGATTTGGCGCATCATGGACAAGTTGAAGCAAAGTTTGTAAGAAAATGTGCTGCTTCGGCTCAACAATATCGTTTGTGACTAGAAGAAGTGGAGGTTGCAAGGTGACAAGGACCGGCCTACCTACTTATCGAGAGAGGTTTGGGACGGTCTTAAGCGGTATTGGAACGACCACATTCCCAAATTGTGGCGGCCAAGTGTTCCAAATCCCGTAACAGGAAGGGTCCGAACAAGCGACCACCAATGTCGTATACCTCCGGCCAAATTTCCTTTGATGGTAGACTGATTATGAGGGTATGTCTAATTTTTTTCTAAATTTTAAATTAGTATTTCTAAGTTATGGCTCTAACTTAATATTTTAAAAAACAAAATTCTAGGCTGATGGCGAAGAGCTCCCTTCCTTGAACAATCTCTTCAAGGCAACTCATTCAGAGAAGAAAGGGGATTTTGTGAGTCTGGAAGCGTAGCGGATCTACAATGAATCGATGACGAAGGTCATGGAGCAGAAGACTCATCTTTCTCCGGGTGGTACTCCTGTCCAACTGACCACCTGCGAGAAGGATATTATTTTCACTGAGGTAAAATTTCAATTAATTAAAATTTTCAAAATTGTATATACATATATTTTTTATATATAATAACAAATTCTCTTGTTATATATGAAGGTTGCTCCGAAGAAGAAAGGTCGGACTATCGAGCTTGGTTCTATCGAGGATGCTCCGATGGCCTATACATTAACTCCACGGACCACTGATACATTTGGTGGCTCAGCTTTGAGAGAAAAGTTACAGACTACACAAGGCATTGTTTCTTAGGCGCATGAGATCAGATGCCTAGACAACACGTTTGACATACCAGCGTAGGAGAAGCAGCGCCAAACTCAGTGACAATCATTGTCCCAAACTTGCCAGAATCCTACTTTCTTTCCGGAGACCAATCCAGCAAACATGATGGCGGCGGAGTCCCACTCATGGTTGATGGTGACCTAGTTGAATTGGGAGAAGATGACTTTTTTTGGGATATTAGTTTAGATTAGATTAGTGTTTAGTTAATTGTAATATATCAATTATAAATGTTTTGTTTTCTGTAAAATATTTTACTTTATTAAATTCAAATCATTTTAAAAAATAAAATTTTAATTAAATAATTATTAATATTTAAATATAATTAATATATATTCAATAATATATAATTTTAATATATTAGTTAATATTCATCATAAATTTGTTGTAATGATATCCGCATTATACCGTTATATATACATATTAATTAAAATCTTTTATTTTATATTAAATGTTCTTTTGCTGCTAATTCGATGTAACCATAGCGAAAAAATAATGACGAATAATGCAACCACACGATTTCGTTGTTATTTCGTTGTAAAGTTTACCTCGAAATCACGACAAAAGTTTTGCGTCGAATTTACGAAGATTTAGTTTTATCGTAAATTTACGTCGAATTAACGACAAAAATTCAGTTGCGTCGAACGATTAACGACGATTTGCATTTCATCGCTAAAACATTGTAATATCCTTTTGCGATGTTTTACCAACAATTTTTTTTCTGTCGTAACATAATGGTTTTCTTGTAGTGATTATCTATTATCATCGGATATTGTCATTAGTTATCACTTGAATAAGGGATCTAAAAGAATCACAATACATCCAAAGCTTTTAATTATATAAGCTGGGACTTCTTATTTGGATTGCTTATTTGGAGACCTACAGTTTACATAGACTGGATTAAAAATATTCAATAACATCGTACTCAGTTGGAATTAATGGTTGAATAGTGTTTTTCAAAGGTACTCAGTTGGTAAACAGTGGAAGTTTGGGGTCTTAGACTCATAATCTCTCCGAAGTCCGAAGACAGTTTTTGGAAACTTTTATTTAAAGAATAACTCTTCGTACCAAGGGTGGTTTAAACCCGGAACACAAGTACAAGGAAACCAACCCCCTTATATTACCACTAGGCTAGCAACACTTTGGGGATAAACTCCACGTCGTAGTTAGTAAAAAAAAATAAGAAATGCTCGTTTAGAACCTGAGTAGAATAAACTATCTTCACGTTTTCTTAAAAAGATTTCGTCTGTAAAATTTTTCAACAAGAAAAATATCTATATAAGAAAAGCTCCAAAATTCGTAAGAAAAAAAAAATAAACATAGTAAACGACAGATTAGATAAAAAAAGATAAACAAGGAAGAAACTAACAACAAGCCTAAAAAGATACAACATGATCCAAACGAAGAAGCTTTTGATATAGTAGAATCCCAACCGTACACTAACGCGGACTAAAGATAGATCCATCTTCTCTAGCTTCCCATCGGTTTCCACTGCGAACATCAAACACTTGGTGATGTTTGAAATCATGTTCTTGCCATAGATGACACCAGATATTATTATTTTCGTAGTAATAAAAATAATATTCTTCATAACGAAGTTTGTAAAGCAAATTGTAGGATCCTGTGGGATGCACCCTATGGTATCCCATGTCTTCATCCGTGGATTTGCAATGGACTATGAGGTCCTTTTGGTTATGCAGGGAGTTTCTGATCCACACGTTTCCTGTGTCCGACAAAGCTGTGTTACTCATCACCATGATCATGACACTGAGTACCACACTACAAAAAGAGGGTGTGTTGCATCATTATTTTTCCTATGATTACATCAATTATTGAATGACACTAATGTGTTACCATCACTTATATAACTGAGTCGGAAGGTGGTGATGCAAATTGATGAGTCAGTTATAACAAATGATGGTAACATTAACATCAATTATAATTAGTGATTCTTTTTTTTTTTTTTTGACAACAATTAGTGATTCGAAATTATGTTAGTTATTATAAGTGTCGTAACTATTCCATCGAATATCATAAACGATGTAAATTATTTGTGTCGCTTAGAATATGTGATATTAATATTTACATTAATTACTACAAACGATGAAAATATTTATATAAATATATTAACTACGATCTGTGTTCATAGCTAGAATCCGTAGCAATTTTTTTTTAAAAATGAAAAAACAAAAAAAAAATTATTTAATTTAATATTCTTTATTAAAAGTTACATTGATTAATTAAATATAAAATACCATAATTACAATAATTAACTAAATAACAAAAAACAATAGCTAAAAAAATACAGAAACATAAAAAAATACAGAAACGTAAAAAAAAAATGGCAAAAAAATACAAAATCACAAATAAAAAAAAGAAAGAAAAAATCGCATGTATAAGCCGGACAACTCCGATGGTCTGCTTTGTCTTCTTCCACTTTCCATTCCGATGGTCGCCGAAAAACATGGGTGTTTACAGTGGAGGTGAAGCAAGATCTGCAGATCTATTGAAGAGAGGCGCGAGTTCTGAGAAGAGGTGCGCGGTGGAGGCAGCGGCGCAACACCTTCGACGACAACAGTGGCGGAGCAAGAGTGGAGAAACGGCGGAGAGTGGTGACGGCTGGTGGTGCGCGGTGAAGATCTTCTCCTCACGGCTGGTCTTCGCGTTCGTCTTTGTCGAGAGTATTGGAGAAGGGAGAGAAATCGAAGCTGGTGACTGGGAAACAACGAAAATCAAAGGTAGACGACGGTGCTGCATACGGCGGAGGTGTAAAATCAAGATGAAGACAAATTTTCAGAGTTACAAAAAAATGATTAGAAAAAAGAAGACAAAAAGGTTTTAGAAAATTTGCAGGTTAGAAAAAAAAAAGACAAAGAGGTTTTGGAAAATTTACAGGTTACAAAAAAAAGAAGAAGATTGAGCGGCGTAGGTGGGGAAAGTGTCTCATTTTTTTTCACTTAATGAATAGATTAGGTTAAAGAGAGAGAGTATATCCAATGGTCACAATATGTGCTGAGATAGAGATCTAATGGTTCTCATTTGTGATCTAAGTAGTGGTAGTATTAACCAATAGAATGTTTATTGAGTATAATTAATATATAATAATCAAAAGAATGATTTAAAATAATAAAAAGTTAAAATAGTTTTTAAAAATGTTAAGTTTAAAAATATAAAAGATGAAACTTTTAAAAATGTTGAATTTTATAAATAACTTAAAATAATAAAATGAGTATATATAGTGATTAAAATGATTATATTTGATTTTAAATTTTCTTTACTTTATTTTTATTTTAAAAGTGTTAAAATTTACATAAAAGTATATATATAATAATTAAATTGTTGTTTAAGAATTTTTAATTTAGTATTAGTATTAAAAGATTAGTAGATTAGTGTTTAAAGTATGATTATGGTTTAGGGTATAGGGTTTGAAAGGTTGTGTTTAAGGTTATAAGTTAATGTTTTAAAATAATACATTTGAATTTTTTTGAATATATAAGTGTTGAATCTTAGGTTTGTATACGTTATAGTAATTGGAATTTTGTTAGTTAGAGTTTTATTTATACTTTAAAATTTTATGGATTGTTTAGGGTTTAGGGTTTAGAGTTTTAATTTGTTTTATGTAAACTATATGTAAATGTTTGAATATTAGTTTTATATATATATAATTAGTCTTATATTTGATTTTATAGTTTATGATTGAGATTAATGTTTAGAGTATGATTATGGTTTAGGGTATAGGGTTTTAAGTGTTGTGTTTAGGGTTTTAATTTAATGTTTAAAATAATAGATTTAAAATATATTTTTAATTTATAAGTGTTAAAACTTAGTTTTAGATATGTAATTATAATTCTATCAATTAGAGGTTTAGGGGTTGTTTAGGATTTAGAGTTTAAATAGCTACGGATATATTTATATCTATTTGTAGCTATGTCATAAAGTTATGAATAGCACGAACAAATAACCTCAGAGATGCTGCATCTTCATCAAAGCTTCCACTAGCAAATAAAAATTGTGGTTAATCTTATATAATTAGAACCGGACTCCCGATTCAGACTAAAAATTCAATACACTTCCGCTTAAGATTGATTTGTATATAGATAGTCACGATTTTTGGTCTGAATCAAAGCTTTTCTCTCGATCAGATTTCACTGTCTCTTTAAAAAAGTTATTCGATAATTACAACAAGATGAAGGAAGATACATATGGCCATGAATTCGTACAGAATTAGGCTGTAACAAATAGATCTTAATAGTTTTTGTGTCACATAGTCCATTAAAATAATTGAGGTTATATTAATGTCATTTAATTTTTAATTAATTTAATAAATTAGCGATAAATAATTTAATATGTAAATGTATCACTTAACTATTGTTACAAATACTTTTATTTAGGTTGATTGTTATAAATAATACAAATCCGAGCATTTATACATCATTTGTAATTATTCGACATATAATAATTCATAATGGCATCACTTACTATAAATGACGTCTAACACTATAATTACTATCACTTATGATTAACTAACATAAACTAACATCATTTAGTTTTTTGACACAATTAAACTGACGTTAACCTCCTTACTTCTTGTAGTGCCAAAACAAAACGGAGAAACCATAGACGATTCATCTATATCTTTTTGTTTTTGAAACTAGTGCTTGACTTTTTGCTGTGAGTTTTCTGATTTTGAAACGAAGATCTGCCGAAGAAGTACAATTTATTGATATAATAATGTTCGAAGTTGTTCTTCTAGTTTGTTATATCTTCATAATATATAAAGGGTACAACTTCCTATATAAACACCAACAATAGCAAATATTATCTTAAATTTAGGATAGTTCTCTTTTAAAAAAAGTTTAGGATAATTCTAAAAACTATTATACGACTAGTTTATAATAATAATAATAATAATAATAATAATAATAATAATAATAATAATAATAATAATAATAATAATAATAATAATTCTAGTTCATAGTCCTACGAGTTTAGGAAACACCAAAGTGATAACAATATCGAATCCAAATAAATTGTACAAAACTATTTCATGTATCATAATGTTCCTTTTTCCTTCTAAATTCTTTAGATATATAAAATATTTGGTAATGGATGGATTGCGTAATGTTATTTATATATTAGTCTAGATCGTGCTATATTTTCAATGTAGAAATCCTAACATAATTAGTAAAAATATATGCATACGAATTTGAGTTTACACTAATAATTTTACTAAATAAAAAAGAACTAGATAAAAGAAAAGAAAAAAAGGAAGAAACTAATATTATCCACGTTCAGCATATGCCTACTTTGATCCAGATCTTTGGAGATGATTATGTACCGAGTAACTCTAGAAGTATGTGTACAAGTTCGTAATAAGGAACGTGATCTTGCAGTCGAGGGTAATGAAATTAGCCGTAAAGCCTGAAAATGCAGTCATGAAAAAGCTTCTGCTTGTGAAGTATGGAAGGAGATCAGATTTAACTTCCTAACTATCGATAAATTAGATGGCCAAACGTAGAAATATTCACCTTTGTTTTTTTTTGTTTAATTGCACCTGACTTGATCTGTTTTTTATTTTATTAAAAGGATTGAGCCAAGTTTATCTATTGTATATACTGTTTTGACTAGGTGATTGATCCGCACGCATGTGCGGATATTTTTCTGTTTGTTAGTTAATGTATGTGTATTTCTGATTAGTGGTAAGAGAATATCTGATTTTAGTTTTTTTTTATGGTCGAGATGGCAGCAGATTTAATTCATCATTTTAGTAGATACATCGGAATTGTTACATTTGGATGTATACAATAATATTTATATATACACATACGAAAACACATTATATCATTGTATGTATGGAAAAATTAACAGTTGTAGATAAACAATTTTTATTTTTTGGACATGTTTTTTGTTACATTTTTGTATATTAAGAATTTTCCTTGGTCATTTAAGGCGGCACCTCTTCTTCCACCAATGAATGTGATCCACGTGCCAGAAATGTCGTGTCGCTTTAAATCAAGATTGATAACTGTATCGTCGCTTCGATAACCTTCTTTTCTTCTGGTTTAAATATAGTCCCTCCTTTCATAATTCTTCAACATAATCACTTCTTCCCTCTCCATTGGTTCTACCAAAACTTCTATTCGTTTTCTGTCTTTATCTTCATTCCTTCCTTAAACATGCAGACATGTTCTTTTTGCTAAGGGGTAACTCGTCCGTAAATAGATTTGTGCCAATGGTTGCTTTTGTTTGTCGCTATTCACAACTTAAGGGCGACGATCATATCCTTCATCTGGATCGATCTGATGTTTCGTTAATTTCAGTAACATGCTTTGGTCTGTAATTTCCAAAATCACTTGATTTCCGTGTAAGTTAATTCTTTTATTTTGTATGTTCGAAGATCGGATTATTTATAAAACAAATTTTGTTTTAGAACAACCGATTGTACATCAGAGTGGACCAGTCACATAAGACGTGGAGTAGTTTGCTCTTTAAGCAAGTTGTTTTGGGGATTTCGGTTGGTGGCGAGATGGCCGTATGGAATCGTTATGCCGGCGCTTCATAATTCATTTTACCCCAAGAAGATCCTCCGACTGGTCTTGATTTCATCATGGTTACAATCTCTGCAGCTGAATATAAAGGAAGAGTCTTGCGAGGTCACACGACGAAATTATCTTTCAAGAAAGGCAACTCGGCGGCGAGATGATTGTTTGAGATCGATTCCTTTGGGTTTATTTATCTTGAGGAGAACATTGGTTTCGATTTGATTTAATAACAGTTCATATCTCATCACCTTGCTGAGAAAAGACTTCAAATGTGACTCTTCGAGTAAGTTGTTCGGTTTCTAGAGAAAAGAAACCGATATCACAAACCAACTCAAGCTTCGGCTTGGACGAACTTGTCTTTCAAAAAATTAGTTTAGCTCTATTTATTATTTTAGTTCGACTTGTAATATCAATTTTTGAGAATATAAAAAACGAATTGTTTTTCTTTATGAATCAGTTTAGCTCTATTTTTATCACTTCTTTTGATTTTATGCATAGCGCAATAGATAAGAATATTCTAATAAAACTATCTAACTTGCTTAACAAATAATTCGAACAATAGATAAGAATATTCTAAACAAAATATAAAATTTAGAATAGTAAACATTCTTGCTAATAATTCCTCTCTTCATTCCTTGAACATCGACATCTTGAGGATCTATAAATATTCCGGACCAATGAGCTTGTTCACATGTGTACTCGCCTATGCACAAATGTCGGAATATATCAAAAGAGTTGTGGAGATTACTATAACTTTTATTTAATAATAATTGTTATACTAATGAATTGAGTAATTACATTGATGCAAATCAAGAAACCCAAATTGTATGACACACATTACTGGAAAATCAGGGTTGCACTTAGCCCAATTGATTGAAAAATCGATAGCAAAATATATGCATAAGTATCTGTCATTTTGCAAGGTAAAATATCATCTCTGCAATTAAGGTCATGATATTAACATTAGAATATAATAGAGCAATGAACTATTAAAATGTTATATACTCAGAAACATATAAAATAAACACTTATGTATCTAACCTTCTATCCATCAAATCAAAATGAATATTTTTTCAAGAACAACATGTGTCAAGGTACCCTTTTTGCAGGACACCAACATCAATAACTCTTCCAAAGACATCTAACCCAAAAAATATTAAAATTATTTTAAAAGAATGAATTTGTAAAAATAAACATTGAAAATAACCTTACCAAGACATGTATTTATTTTGTGTCCGCCCATGAAAATTTTAGTGAATGAGACAAAATGGAAGAAAAACTATCAACCCCACTATCAACCTCTTTAGCGACGTTTCCTCAGTAAAACAAAATTCTCGAGGATGAGCAGTTTCACGAAGATAATTCGTACATAAACGAACCTTAAACGTCTCAATGATTACTGTAGTATCTTCAATAATAATACTCGTCCAAGATGGTTGCCTTGCATGAATTTTAGAACCCTGCGAGAAAATTTAATAAGAATAAAGAGATGTAAAACAAATATAGTTTGCCTTGACTTTTAACAACTGGATATAGATTACTATCCCAATTTTGAACACTAACCCGTTCGTCTACCAGTATGAAATCGATCGTTGGAACGAATGGGGGAAATAAACTTGTTCTACTTTCTAAGAATTCGAGCTTTGATTCGTCGTTTATCAAAAACTCACTGTAAATCAGAGATATTTGTTAATTATTTGTTGTTAGGAACATCCAAACTTTTTGATTCCATGATATCATAGTTGAGATTTTCAACTTACAACTTATATATATATATATATATATATATATATATATGTATATATATATATATATATATATATATATATATATTGTTGAGTTAGATCTAGGTTAGTAATGTAGAATATTAATATATTATTGAATATTTCCTCATCTATAAGAAAATATATTTTTATTTATCAATGGATATATAAGAGAATACCTGATATAGGAAAGTTTGTTAAGAAATTCCCAAAAATTAAATTTTTTTAGTAAATATTAGTGTATCCGAATATAAATTTAGATCCATATCTATACATATATTTAGGAGATGTGTAATGGGTATCATAGTTTAAATTATGTTCTTATATTTAAAATAATTGATTTTATCTTAAAATTTATATGTTACATTATTCGTTTACATATATTTATATGCATTATAAAAACAAAATATGTGAAGGATATTGTAATATATAAAAGAAAACAATGATCGTTATGTATTGTTTTCAAAAAAATATTAATAACAAAAAATATTTACAGTTCATTTCTTCAATATCTTCGCGTTTGAATTTACAAGCATAACGATATTTTGTTGTATAGTTTTGTTGGAGAGCGTTTATAATGAAAGAAAATTGTAAATAACTTAATGATAAAAATCAAACAAAATAGTCATTAGAACCAAATAAAATATAAAACAACGAAATGATCATCACAAGTTATTCTCTTCTCCAATAATGCTCTTAGTATTATTCCTTTTAATTCTAAAGAGATGCCACTTATACCTTCACTTGATCGAAAAAATAATTAGTCAGAAATTTATACCCTGATGATTAATATTTGTATGAATGATTTAATTAAAACTTACATATAATAGTCTCACTTCTTATTGTCCAGAATTTCAATGTCAATTAGCACTTCAGTTCTCTCGTCAAAGACGTGACAAACTTTTTTCCTATTATTAATCTGTATAATTTAATATAATTAGTGGTGAGTTGCCAGTAACTAAAACATACAATACATAATAATCACAAAGTTTACGATAAAAGAACATGGGATGCCATCAATCTTACATAAATGCATAACGCAACATTGGATAGAATCATGTCCAGGTTTGATTGCCCTATACAATCGCATTGCATTGTTACCAAACAGAACGCATAGAATGATATTGCCACTACAAAAAACAATGAAAATATTGTGTAATAATTAGATAAATAAGAAAAAGCGTAGCTTGTATGATTAGAGATTAATAATACATTTCATCAATAAGTTGAAATTTAACTTAAATGGATTTGGACCAGTTTTATGAATGACTTCCAAATCTTCAACTCCTCGGATTAAACATTAAAGATGAGTTTTAATAGCAAATCATATTGTATCAAATATATATTCGAAAATGCTACGAATGGCTCACTAATCAAGTATGTGTTATCCTTTGATTGAATGTCTTAAAATTTTGTGAATTCACAAAATATTCTTTTGATCAAACCATCAGTCAGGGTTATCAGAGTTTCATGTTTGAAAACAACCTTAAGTGGATGTTTAGTTGTACAATTAATACTCATTTGAGGATGAAGCAAAAACTTAGAAAGGCAGAATGATTTGATGCCTTTGGTGAACAACATTTCATACAGTAGTTTAGTTGGGTGTTCAATTTTATCTTCCATCTTACAACCCTGAGAAAGACAAATTGAATCGAAAGTTAATACAATGATAACAATAACATATTATATTTTTGATTTAATCCTTATAATATATTATGTGCCAAAACTTTATTTATTACTGTTATAAAATACTCTTATCACCTTGAAAATAATTACGGATTCATCTGCCAAAATCAAGAAATAGGTTTGCTTCGCAGCAACGTATGTAATCCATTTATGCACAATAGTGACACAAAAAAGTAGGATTAACCTTTTGAAATGATAATTCTTTTAATTGAACGAAATCGACATTAAGAAGATATCTCACAAATTGAGAAGAAATAGTTTTAAGTTTTTTTTTATTCTTTTGAGGGCTAATGATATGCACATTAAGGTATTCTACAATTGTATATATAAATGATTATAGAGGACTATAAGGTTTTCAGCAAAAGACACCGTATTGAATTTACCTAATTAAATTGGTAAGTGACAACATATTAATGTATATTTTACTTATTTAAAGTTTTTAAATGTGATCTTAACAAAAGATGTGTAAGAGTTTTGTTATTTATTGATACCGTATCTAATAGTTGTGATTCAGGATATACATGGTTCAGTTTAAATAATTGATTTTATATGTAACTGATTAATACATTTTCGTTTAATTTAGATGATATACGATACTTTTATATTTAGGTACACAACTATGAAAAATTATCGAAAAGTTACTCTAACAATGTTACAAATAAACTATGTACATGAGTTAACTTTGTTTTTTTGTTTGACATCGTACATGAGTTAAGATAATTTATAAAATCATATTTCATTTTTATGTTTCTGCAATAAGCCTGTTAAACATCATCGGAAGTTGCGGCTCACCTATGAATTGGGAATCTAAAAAAATCTACTAAAAAATCATAGAAACATGTTCAAAATCAAGATAAACAATTTGTTCAAAAAAATATAAACAATGTTCCTAACGTACTTAAAGAACATGTTATTCCGAAACAAAAGAACATACATAAATAAGTTGGTCCAGAATAACTAACATAGAGGAGGCTTAGGGTACCTGTAGGAAAAAAAATCATATCAACAATTAAAACATAAGATCCTCGAAAAAACATAAACATCTATAAATCAAATTAGGAGGTGTTTTATAAATACCTTTGGACTAAATCAAGGAATTATTCAACTTTATACGCTTCAAATCGTATCTTGGAAACTCGTTAAATAGCCTCTAATCTTACCAACCCTAATCGGAAAGTACTTTCAATTATTTGTCATTTTACAGTAACTGGAACAAATTTAGAACGGTTTGAAATTCCATCATACCACTACTGTCTTTGAAAATATTAAAGCATTTGAATAAGCAGAACAATATCTCATTCAGACTTTTGGCCCATGCCGTCACCAACCTAACAACAAGATTGCCATTGACCACACAATCCAATGAATTGTTTCTGCGAATATTAACCACAAATAAGCTTTCAGATATTCTAAGAATATTCTACATCAAAATAAATGAAAATTATACTTACTCCAAATCGTTAATTGAGAATTTTACTTGAAGACTCCTCCACAAATAAGTTTCCGGATCATTTGTATGAACAACTGGATTTCGTTCGAAGCCATCAATCCCAAGAACAACACCAATCAAATCTTTGTCTAAAAAAAATACCAAACAAATCCATAACAACTCTAATAAATAATAAATTCTCATAACAATGTTATAACATATTCCATAAAAATTATACCGATTGGATAAGTGCTAGTTATAGTGCCGTTTGAAACGCGATGTATAAGCTTCAAGTCAAAGTAGTGATCGCCATTAAGGAATGAAATTCACCAGATTATACTCGAACTGATTCGACATAAAGCGAATGAACTATCTGTCAAGCGGCCTACCATTGGCCTACCATGGATAAGAATGTTATCCCATTGAACCCAGTGGCATTCAGATTCCAACAACCACTCAAAAATTTCAACAAAATCACTTCATGGTTGTCCTTCTATCCTTTGACCCTATTGTTATAAAGTGAATTATACACAAAACTTCATAGGAACAAATATAATCTAACTATTATTAAAATACAAATATGTACACGTATAGTTATAATATTAAAGGGACATGTTACTCCACTGAAAAAGTTTGATGGTTTTGCCGGTTAAGACTTCTTCAAACATCCAAGACCGAAGAACCTTCAATCTCAAACTCCATTTGGTCGTTGACTTGTTAATCTCTGAAAGGAACTGATATTGCTTTTGGAAAATAGTTTTTTTCCAAGAAATTTTTCAAGAGAGAACAAACGGAAGACAAAAAGGAAAGTTAAAGTCGGAAACGTTTCATATCTGCATAGGATTTGAAATAAATACTCATCATGATTTTAAGAAGTCATGATAGGAGTTTTTATTTTATTTTACGGTAAATCGTGAAAATTTAAAATTTATGTCTATTAAATTAACATATCATCTGTTAACATATCATTATGTTACTTTTGCCAATTTATTCTACATATTAACAATTGATTTTGTTTAACATAAATTTATGTACTACAATTTATTTTTTCTAACATATATTTTAATAGAGAATACGGGTATGTGTAATGCATAATATTTAATATATGTCAGTCATTATTTAAATATGTAAACCCTAGCACAAAAATGGACTGCTATGTATTAAAAAAAATTAAATCTCTATTGCTCAATTAAGAAAACAATTTTATATCAATTAATTTGGTGGTGCATGTCAATCTAATGTATTAACTATCATATATATAATGGTTGAAGGGGAGGGAGGGGGGCTCTCTTCAGCTGCGACATCAGCCCCCTTTGATTGGTCAATTTAAAAAAAAAAACATTTCATGTTATCATTTAAACTAAAATAAATATATTATTTAATGTAAGATCATTAAATTTAAATGAAGTAGTTAAAATTATTGAAACATAAATTCTAACTTTGAACTTAATCTAAAATTTCATAAATATATGAAATTATAAATTATCAATTTAAATACATCTTCCATATTTTTCTACAATAAATAAACAAAAACAATAAATCTCAAAACAACAAGTGAAATATCAAATTATAAGACTAAAAATACAGATAACATTATTAAAAAGTTTACAGTAATTTAAAACTAAAATAAAATAACCATAGAACAAAAATTATAAATAATATATTTAATAATTATTAAAAATAGAAAGAAAATATTATAAAAATGAGATACAATGACAATAAAAAAAAAATACAAAATACAAGAACATAAGAAATAAAATAAAATCAGTGAAAATATATAAAAATTAAAAAATTTAAAATGACAACTAAACATAATATAAATATAGAAATAATAATTATTAAGAACATAAAGAAAATGTTATAAAATGAGATAAAATGATAATAAAAACAAAGAAATTATATAAAATATAAGAACATAAGAAAGAAAATAAAATCAAAGAAATATATATAAAATTAACTAAATTTAAAATGATAACAAAGAATATTAAAATATTATTATAATATTAAAAGTTTGATCAATGAAATGTATAAATAACAAATTTATATTTTTAATAGTTTATTAAAAAATTAAAAGGATGATAAAAAGGTTGAAGAAAATAAAAGTTTATTGAAAAAACTAAAAATTTCACTAAAAATTGATAATAAAAACATTTATTTATAAAAAAAATTAAATTAATAATCGTATGTTAGCGCATACTATCTCTTACAAATCATTATAATCATAAAAAGAAGAAAATAAAAAATTGTAAATTAAAAACATATGAAAATACTGATACTCAAAATAAATATCAAAAATATATTAAATATGTACAAATTTTAGCAAAATCCGCGCATTATATATATACATTAATTTATATATATATATACATTAAATCTATCTTAAAATTAAAATATTAAACTATAACCGTATTTATATTAATGTGAAAATTTTTTAAGACAATTTTTAATATACCACATGATAAATAATAGTTTTGTTTTAAAATTTAGTATAGATCATTCTTGAAAATTAATATTATTTAAAACAAATATGCCATAAAAACCTAAAATTAAAGCATTTTCGATTATGTCCATAAATATGTCTAATAAATATATGTAAAGTCGTACCGATAAATGTAATAAGTAACACATTATCCCATAACTACATGCAATGTAACTGGCTACACTAAAAATATAAATTCAGATTAAAACCGTCAATTAAATGTCTTCTACCAAACACTCCGATCAAAACCATTATAAAAGGCAATTGTTGAATATCATTCGTAAGTTCTTACATATATTCAATCTATTTAGTTTTATCTTTGCAAGAAAAACTCTCTAAAATCATATTTTCAAAAAAACCAACAATTGCCTCTTTCACAAATGTAAGCGCCCTCAACACATCGGGTGATGATTGGAGAATACGTATTAAGATTCTTCAGAAATGGACCGAACGGTCAGCGAATCCACCTCATACTTTGTGACGACTATGTATTCAATCTGCAAATACCATATTTTAGTTACAACTCTCTCTAAATTTGATATTGGAAGCTCTTTAAAAAATATGTACAAATTGTCCTGTTTTAGACTTCATAATATGCAGAGTAACAAAATTCAAGCAACAATTTGTGGTCGGGAACTGACCAATAAGTTTTGAGGTCAAGTTCACAAAGACCACTGGATTGTTATAAAGTCATTTAACGTAGTTGCTCAAACACAAAGATACATGACAACCAAACAAACTTATTCTTTGGAGTTTAATAACTCAACAGAGATTAGAGTCACAAATTATAAAAATGATTCATATTTTTTTGATTTATCGGAGATCGATCCTATCTTGAAAAGGGAGACCCCTGATCAATATTACGTTGGTAAGTTTCTTTATATTTATTATAAAAAATAACATAAGATATTATATTTTTTGCCAACATATTTTTCTATCTAGACTTTTTAGGAACAATATCAAACATCGGCCATCTTCACATGCCAGACTCAACCCGAGTTACATACGATCACTCCTATTTCATATTTGATCTTACAAATGATAAGTAAGATATGCTATTTTTCACCGTAATATGTAATTATTGTTTATAGATGATATTTATAATATAAGAAAATTTTCATGGGAGACATGATAGAATTCTTGGTTTTGGGAGACATTGCAACAAAAATCTATAGTGACTAAGATATTTTCAGTGGAGACCTAGTCGAATGTGTACTAAAGTTTTGGAAAATCGAATACACAGACAGTATGAATATATATATAATTTAATATATGGAAAAATATATAATCTAATTTTATAATACTTATAGTTTATGGTTTCCAGATGTTTCCACAGTTATCAACTCAGAAGGATGAGGTGATATATTGACCAATGGGAGAGGCAATGGATTTGAGTGATCAGGCTTCTAACAATTAGTTTATATATTGTCTCTCTTCTCTTCGTAAATTTAAATCTCATACTCTTTTAATATAATTGCAATTTATTTTATCGAAACATAAGATGGATACACTAATAAAACAATCAAGCTAAACGAATGAACAAAAGACAAGAATTCAGTAAGAGTTATAACTAAATATGTAATCAAAATCAGATTAAAAATAATACTAATAAGAGAACATTGTCTAGATTATGGGAAAACAACAAATAATACTAATTAAAAATTCAACAAATAATAAACTTAAGAAACCAACGTATCATCTTATAAATTATGGGAAAAGAATAACCAAAAAACCAAATAAATTACAAAAGAACGATTGCATGTAAACACAAAGCTAAGGTAATCATTCATTGTCCACATCATCAGACAATTTGAATTTTTTTGAACTGGAATTCTTGTCATCTTATTTTTTATATTACAATGTCCCTTTTCTTAGACACTGGGGTAATCGAGTTAGAAAGTGAGGCTCTGAACTTTAAGATGAATTTGTAAGCATAAGGGGATGAGATCCAAAATTCTCTGTTGAGTTGGCAAGCATGAACTGAGACAGATCAAATCACATAACATAAATAATAATTATCAATTAGATCATAGAAATAAACAATTAGTCAAGTTAATACATGATCAGTTTCAGACAAAAAACTGATTAACCCTCTTTTGATTAGCCCAAACATGTGTCACAACAAATGGTTGATTCTTATTCTTTCCATTCAAATCGGTAAGGCACTATGATAGAGCTGTTGTTTCTTCAAACTATAATCATCAGTTTAACAATAAAATGATTATATAAATAAAAACCAAACCGATACATAATATACAAAAATATTTATAAACATATACCTCATTAAATTCTTTAACCACAACATTTGCAGTGAGACGCGTAAGTTTTTCAACGGGTCGATCAAACATCAGAAACTTAGTTTTTGTTTCAGAATTGTCTTTAACTTGAAGAAGAATAAAGTACTTACACAATTTGATTCGAGAAAATTTGATATTAATAGTCAATATTATGTTCATACATATACAAATTAAGAAAACTTAATGTTTGCATTATACCTTGCATTAACATTTGTAACAATTTTGTTACATGTTGTATAATCAAACTCAATTGGTTTTCGATCATCAACATCAATACTTGCATCGCACACTTTCTTGTTGCATACCGCACATGCAGGGTATTACCAATTTTGACTCAAATCAATTGACTCAATGGTAGAACATGTGATGCATTTTCCATGCTTCATCAATTAGAACGCATTGACAAATCCATAAATCATAAGGTTTCAGATTTTTCAAATATGCAGTTTTAGAAAATTTATGTCATAATTAATTATTATCTAAGATATTGTAAGTCTCTTATTCCTTTTTCCAAAAAGCTCATCATACAGTGTCATATTCGATCCAAACGAAATTTGACTGGATTCACCATTCATAATCATAAGATTATTCGATGGTAATCTTAAAAAAAAAGAAGAATACAAACATTTTTAGTTAGATATGTAAAATCTATTCATATTAACATATTTAAAAAATGAAACTCTTACCTCTTACGAAACTTGTTGACGTAAAAAGTGTTTGAATTTAGCAGAACTTTGGTTGAATTAAATCCGCTGGATATGGAACATTCATCTTCGTTTTAAAATAAGATATGGTTAGTATATCAAATGATTTAGATTTAAATTAAATATAAATGTAAACCACAATAATTGACCTTGATAAGATTTACAGCTTGCAAACCTAATAATAAAGATGATTTCACCTTCTTTATTATTTGCATTAAAATTGAACATTTGTTAAGCATATTCACCCCACAGTATATACTTTAGACGCAAATCTCTGCAAATCAAGGTATAACATAATATGAATAAAAATTAAACTACAAATAATATACAACATAATATATGTACACTTACAAATCATTTCTCAGCTCAAGGTTTAATCTTTTCGTATTCATTCCATTTTGTTTCTTAACATTATCTAGTGATGACAAAGCAACGATTTGACCAATCACGTCAGCAAACAATTGTTAAAAAATCATGTATTAATAGAGAGATATAACTTTTATTTTAAATCAGAAGGTTACAGATAACAAACCGATCAAGATATTTTTCTCAAAATTTCCAACAAGAATGTCATCAAAACCAACTAAATACTTCTCTTCCACCTTTTCAGGAAAGTCCTCACATAATGTGATTTTGGTCTGATTTGTAAACGATATTTTAAAAGGCAGAGGATTAGTCTTATATTCATTTGGATATGTGACACATCCATATCTTTCAATACAAATTGCCTCATCTTCAAACAATGTTTGGCCAAAATTTTTTGCCATGTCCTGATCGAGAGTTGCATATATTCTTGTACCCTGATTATTGAGGTATAAAAAACTAATGCGAGTATGTCATATATATGAATATAAATGTGTTACCATTTCTAAATGTTTGATCGTTACAACAAATATATTGATGTTTACAATCATGTTTTAGTAATTAAAATAATACCCAGAGTCAACTAAAATCATCTCATTCGCTTTCAAAACATTGGAAAAAACCACCCTCCAATGAAGCGGGGATAACTTCTCTATTGGTATTCTGTTTTGTTTTTTTTTTGGGTGAAAATCGATATTTTTGTTGTAGAAATCATAAAAAATGTTTCAATAGTACTCTTGTTCCCGATAAATCTCATAGTATATATAAAAGGTTAGATGTAGGTTTAAGAGAATCACATGTTGAATTAACCATTTTTGTTTAAAAAGGTGAAGGTTATAAATAATATTTGGTAAATGTCATATATTTTAGATTTTTGGGATATATTCTTGGTTAAGTTTGTACACTACAATCATTACATTTAATTAGGATATGTACAACCAAAAAGATTTTTCTGAATGTAGAATATTCTCTTTCTCTGTGAACAATAATCCTATTTTATACATGCAAATCTAAATTATTGTTCAGATTTATTATGTACGTATAGATTTTTTTGTTTAGATATTAAAGTTATACAAAATATGGTAATTGTCCGATATTTAATATTTTCCGAATATATTTTTTGCTAAATTTGTAAACTACAATTGTTACCTCATTAATAAGCTAACATACAATATTTTGTTACATTGCACCATGATATTGTATTTAACAATAGACTTACTCCAAATTTAAAATATTCTTTTACTCTTTTCCAATTTATTCATTTTTATATTCATCCGTAAAATAAAAATGAGAATTTAAAGTTGGAATTGCCAAGGCTTGGGAAGTAACTGGACAATCGGTTTTTTAGAGAAATTTGGTTTAATAATAAACCAACATTTCTTTCTTGTCAGAAACAAAACAACATTTTGATTTCGTTCATAAATTTGAAAATCACTTCGGGTATGATAAGATTTACACGGTGGAACCATGTAGAGTTAGTGTTTGTTTAGCTCTTTACTATGACAATTCATATAAGGTCAATATCATTTTCTCTACTAACAGAATGACTGATGTTGAAGCGGAGTTTCATCGAAAAAAGATTTTCCTCACATTTGTATATGGAGAACATGTTCAAAAGATGCGGAACCAAGTATGGGAACGATTGACAAGAATAAGTATTATTCGGTCGGAACCATGGTTTATTATCGGGGATCTAAATGAGATTACAGGAAACCTTGAAAAGGAAGGAGGAAGTCTCCGCCACGCTGGAACTTTCCTAGACTTCAATAATATGATCCGGAACTCTGGACTTATAGACTTTCCTTTTTTGGGAAACTCCTTATCATGGAGGGATTGGAGAGGAATAAAAATAATCAGATGTCGTCTAGACAGAGCATTAGCAAACGCGGAGTGGCATACTTTTTTCCCAAATCCTATGTAGAATACTTAGGAATGGTGGGGTCGGACCATATACCTTTAATAGCAACCATAAAGGACAAAACACCCCAGAAGGGAGGATAATTTCGTTTTGATAAACGATGGATTGGTCAGGATGAAATCATGGAATCCATTACTAGAGGTTGGAAACAACCTACGAGGAGAAATGATCATAACTTTGTGGAGCGAATCAAAAACTTTTGGCATGAAATTTCAATTTGGAGGAAAAATACCCTTTATTTGGAAAAGAGAAGACAACGAACTTCAAAAGGCATTAGAAGAAGTTTGGAATGATGACAATATGACATATGAAGAGGTTTGGATATCATAAGGAAACTAAAAGCTGCATATAAAGATGAGGAACAATATTGGCAACAGAAAACCAGAAATTTGTGGAATACATCAGGTGACCATAATACAAAATATTATCAAGCATTAGCAAAACAACGACGGACGAGAAATCGGATTATTGGCTTAAATAATTCAGATGGATATTGCGTTACCACGGACACGGAATCGAAAAAGTGGCATCAAGTTATTTCGAGGAACGATTTACATCATAAAATCCTACTGGCTTTGAAAGTTTCCTAGAAGAAGTTTCGATTACTAATACAGATCAGATAAACGATGATATTGTAGAAAAGGCTATAGAGGAGCAAATCCGAATTGCTCTTTTCATGATGCCTCCTGAAAAAGCACCAGGACCGGATGGAATGACTACTTTATTTTTTCAAAGGGCTTGGCCAATCATTAAACATGATGTTGTTAATCTAGTTAATGGATTTATTCAGACGGGGGAACTAGATTCTAGGATAAACCTCACAAACATTTGTTTGATTCCAGATACGGAAAGACCAAGTAGAATGACGAATTTACGGCCAATTAGTCTTTGTAATGTAGGTTACAAAATTATATCAAAGGTGCTATGTCAAAGGTTAAAACCACTTTTACCATCACAATCTCGGAGACACAATCAACCTTAATGGCTGGACGGCTAATTTCTTGTAACATTCTAATTTCCCATGAGATGTTCCATGGACTAAGGAAAAACCCGGCATGCAAAAGAAAGTATATGGTAATAAAAACAGATATGAGCAAATCTTATGATCGGGTAGAATGGTCTTTCAATGAGAATTTTCTACAGAAGATGGGATTTTCTTCACAGTGGATACATCTAATGATGCAATGTATAACATTGGTCCAATATAAGGTCCTTTTAAATGGTCAACCAAAAGGTCTAATCAAGCCAAATAGAGGTCTGAGACCAGGGGATCCCTTATCACCTTACCATTCTATGTACGGAAGCTTTGATCGCTAATATTAAGAAATCGGAGCGGGGAAAACAAATTACGGGTTTGAAGGTTGCTAGGGTGTGCCCACCAATATCTCATTTGTTATTTTCAGATGATAGTCTGTTCTTTTGCAAAGCTAAAAAAGAAGAATGTCAGGTTATCCTAAGGATTCTAAAGGACTATGAAATGGTATCAAGACAACATATAAATTTTAACAAATCATCATTGAAATTTGGGCATACGGTGGATGTTTCCATTCAAGAAGAAGTGAAACTGATACTGGGAATATCTACTATAGGTGGCATGGGCCCTTACCTTGGTATTCCGGAAAGTGTAGGCGGACCAAAAACCCAAATTTTTAGTTTCCTCAAGATAGACTTCAAAATCGGGTCAATGGATGGACAATAAAATACCTCACAAAAGGTGGAAAAGAGGTTCTGATTAAATTAGTGGCGACAGCATTACCAAAAACAGTAATAAATTAGCTAAAAAGTGTTACAACTCAGTTCTGGTGGAGTATGAATGGTTTCCAAAAAGGTATGCATTGGTTGTCATAGGATAAGCTTTGCACCGGAAAAGAGGATGGTGGACTCGGGTTCAGAGCCTTAATGGATATAAACACAGCTATGTTAGCCAAAAATGTACGGCATCTGGTTGATCACCCATATTGCCTTTTTGAAAAAGTATTTAAAGGTAGATATAATCGAATGGCGGTCCTTTGGACCCAATCAGATCGTGCTCTCCATCATATGGGTGGAAAAGTATTGTATCAGCTCGATCTCTGGTTAGTAAATGACTAATCAAAAGGGTTGGAACAGGGACATCCATCTCAGTATTGCACGACCCTTGGATTCCAGGCCTATGCTCGAGGTCAGCAACTTGTAAACTCACTCACTTTGATGCTACGTTAATGGTTGATCAGCTTATAGATTGGGATTCACATATGTGGAATGAACGGTTAATCTGCGACAATATAGTACAGGAGGATGCATACATCATCACGAGTTTACCAATTAGTAGTCGTACCGTCCGGATCTAGTTGGGTGACACATTACAAAATCAGGCAGATACACGGTCAATTCTGGCTATCATTTATAGCATGATTCCTCCAACATAAACAAGGGGGAACCTGTTTATGGTCCGAATTTTAAAACTCTTCAAGCATATACATGGAAGATTAGGTGCCCGTCCAAAATAAGACAATTTTTGTGGCAAGCTATCACATGATGTCTTTCGGTTGCCAAGAATCTTAATTCAAGAAGAATAAAGTGCGATACTCGGTGTGCAAGATGTGGGATGGACGAGGAAACGGTAAATCATGTCCTTTTTGAATGCCCACCGGCGTTACAAATTTGGAGTCTATCATATGTTCCATCTAACCCGAGAAACTTTCCACTATCTTCGGTATTTGCTAATATGAACTATCTTTTCTGGAGACTTCCACCAGATAATCGGAATATATACTATCCATGGATAATATGGTATATATGAAAAATCAGGAATGACAAAATATATAACAATATTGATAGAGATCCAAGTGGAGTTCTCAAAATAGTGGAAACAGAGGTACGATCATGGGAGGAAGCACATACAACTGATTTTGAGTCTCTTGTCAAATAGGCTGACCAATGGTCTGAATTTAACACGGGAAATAACCTTGGAAATAAAGGTACGTTGGTGTTTTCTAGATGGCTCGTGGAAGGAAAATGATAAGTTCTCGGGTCAAGGATGGTACAACGTTAACGAAGGAGACATGTATGTGATGATGGGGGCGAGGAACATTAGATGAAGCCTATCACCGTTACATGCATAATTTGAAGCTCTTAACTGGGCCAGTGAGTGCATGAAGAGATGGAATCAACATGAAGTAACCTTTGCAACAGACTGTTAAGAGTTGGTGAAGATAGTGTCTACACCGAAGGAATGGCCGGCATTTTCTATCCACTTGGAGGAATACGCACAAAGGAAGGACTTCTTCACAAGGTTTGCTATTACACATATCCCACGGGAGAGCAACAAAAAGGCGGACAATCTTGCACGAAGTGTTCGAGTCCAACCGTCTTATTTTATTTTTGTAGACCCATCCCCACCTTCTTGGCTCATTTGAACCTTTCTAGTTTTCAAATGTTGACAAAAAAGCAAGAAAAAAATTCATTTTTATATATTGACATATCAATCATTAGTTAAGATATGCATCAATTTTTCAAACTTTTTTATGGATTAAACTCGAACTTATAATAAAGTTTGTTTAACTTGCAATATTGTACTACTAATTTTAAAATCGAAGTTAACAATTATTTTGACAAAAATTAAAATAATAACCAAATGGTTAGAAATAATTATAATGGTATTTGAAAAAATTGGCTTAAAACTTAGTAAGCTCTTAAGAGTTTAGAATAAAGGTCTGATTGGAAAGGCTCGTAGCAGAGCATTAGCAGTAAGTAGCATAAGCAGTATGCTGCTGAAGCTGTATGCTCTAATTAATATACATTTTTTTAGTGATTGGTAGAGCTATTAGTGATTAAATATAAAATTATAAAATATTTAATTATATTTAACTATAATTATTCTAGAGTGTTATATATGTATTTATTATATTTAGAACATAATTTTTTGTTTTTGTTTTTTCATGTATTTAAATTATTTATCAAATTATTATATGTATATATTATATTTAAAACATAAGTTTTTTTTATTTTTTATACATTTAAATTATATTATTAAATTATTATATGTATATATTATATTTATAAAATAAGTGTTTTATTTTCCATATATTTAAATTATATTTATTAAATTATTATATGTATATATTATATTTTCATATATATTTTTAAAACAATAGATGAAATAAAATATTAATAATAATTATTTTAAATATATGCATATATTTTATGTTAATTAATAAAATTAAATTAATTATATGATTTTTTTTAAAAAAATATTTAATATTTTAGAGGTTAATGCGGTGGAAATGCTCCACATGAGAGCATAGAGAGCATAAGCATTTGAAAGCATTTGCATCTTCTAAATGCTCTTCTACATACTTTTTAAATAAAACATGATTGGTTAATAAAAAACATAATGCTCTTCTTAATGCTCTTCCAATCAAACCCTAAGAGTAAGGAGAGTTTAATAAATACCGAAAGTCTGGTGCTCGTTTGGGTACTATGTCAGAAGAGGTTGAAGGTAACTACACAAAATCAGAAAGGAAAACATGTTAGATGTTGTTAATATTTTATTTATTAATACTAATCTTAATATAACAATTTTAAAAAAAATCATACATATTCATCAATCTGTTCAACTCATCCACAGTCGAACGATGATAATCAATAGAAGAAATCCCTTCTTTACCTCTAAGCCAATGTATTCCCTACACGAATTTTAAAAATTCTTATTACTGTGTTTTATATTAATGCATTGCTATAATATTATATTGAAAACATTTCAACATACTATAGAATCTTCCGATATAGAAAAATCGAAGCACAACAAACAAATGCTTGTCAGATACTTGTTCAAAACGCCTGGACAATTCCTCAACAATTGGACGTTTTGCAACGCATTCTATAAAACTTTTCCTTCAATTTCAACAACATTATTTAGCAAGATTTATGTGATTATAAAACTATGAAATTTAAACCATGTGAATAACTTACTCGGAATCTCTTAGCGTGAATTGGATTTTAGGAAGGATACGTAAATATGAACATGCCTCTGAAGAGTCATGTTTCCATGCAAGCTTTCCAACCAATGTTATAGCCCCAACAACATCTACATGAAAAATTTCATTTAAATCTAAGTTAATGTAAAAGCAAAAACCACATTTTTACAATATTCGATTTCTTCTTTTCGTAATATTCTAATAATAAAAATTGTAAACAACACTTACCAATTGAATATTTATCTGAAATCGTCCCATCAACAATTCCTTGGATTGGTTGGATTCTCAAGAGATGATCAAAAGTTGGAGAATCGAAGTTCTGAGTGATTTTTGTTTTCGGCATTGATAACAATGTCCTTAAAATTTGGGCATACTCTGTTATTATTTGGTCCTAACAAAACCCTAAAATCAGAAAAATTAAACCAGTAATCTTCTTTCTCTAAAAGAAAAAAAAAACTTTCGGACGTCGTCTCCATACGACACAACTTGAATCCGACTTCCCTGTTGATAATAACAAAAATATCAATATGAGTTTTGAATAACCAAAGGTTACAAAAAAGAATACCAAATAAAAACTTCCTCGGACTTGGGGACGTTTTGGTTCAAAAAATTAAAGGGCTATAAAAAATACAACTATGTGTATAGAATAGAAGAAGAATATCTCTTCATCGGATAAATTTAATTCCAAGGGAGCATCATAGTGAGTAAAACACCATGCCCTCAAAACATTCGCTCTAAGATTCCAGTGAGTATCCTTATAACTAATATCAGAAATGTTATGAAATTGTGTATTTTTAGAAACAATATCATGAATTGGATTCATTTTGTATGTATGCTCTTTGCAATATCAAAACATAAAAACGAGAACGAAGAAGAAAGTGAAAAGTTTATAGGTTATTTGGAATATTTTACCTTTCCATTACACTTTTACATTCAATCGATAAGAATCAATTGCACATTCCATTAAAGTCCATTTACTTCTTTTGGGCTTTTAGAAAATATTTAAATAATCCATCGTTTATAAATCGAGCTTGATAGTAATAATAAAAACATCATTCGGAGTATCGGACTTTATCGGACTGGCGGATTAATACATCTATCAATTGGTTACTATTATCGAATATTATTTGGACTATCAGGACTGAATCTTATATGGTACTCAAAAGATTATTTATCAAATCCATCGTTTACCACCAAATCCATATTTATAGTAATAGACAACACTTATTCGGACTATAGGCTCGTTAGGACAATCGTGACATGTGAGGTGAACATACTACGTCTTGGCAACAACCTTCCATCGAACTTTTAGATCTCGAGTATAAATTCACACCCCTTTTTATTCGGTGGCAGCGTTTGTTAGTTCACCTCACATCATTCACCACAACTCGAGATAATAGAGCTTCTTCTTTTATGAGACTTTGAATAAAATAAAATGAAAAACTAAAAACCATAAATACATTTTACATGGAAGAAAATAAGAAAGTAATTGGAATGATTCCGGATCATTTGATTAAACTTTTAATGATCCGGAAGAATACTAACATACCCTGAAAAAAAGATAGAGATAAAACTTTTTGAAAAAATGGAAGATGCAAATGATTATGATTCTAGGCCACCAAACTTACCTTATATAAGATTTTATTGGAGACTAACAAACTTTTCTCGAAAAATTGGTATATGCCATATAATATTTTTTTCAAAATCGAACTATTAAGATATTCATATAGATATCGTGATTTTTTTTAGGAAAGTGAATTAATAAAATGAATACAAATTGAGGTAATGACATTTCCGCAAATAAGGTCAAATTCAAACCTTTTTAGTTATTTTTTGGCTTGCCATATCACAATTCCACGTCAACATTATCTTTCTCTAAAGCCCTCTTGTGTTGACATCTAGGATTCAGCTCCAAAATTACTTCTCATTTATATGTAGACTAGGTGATCGACCCGCACGTATGTGCGAGCATTTTTCTGTTGTTAGTTAGTTTAGGAGTATCTCTCGATTACGGTCAAGATAAAACATGATTTTAATTTTCTTCTGGTCGGGATTGGTTAGAGATTCAAGTAATCGTTTTATATAAACATGGTTACATTCGAATTTAAGTAATCGAATTTTTATATGTGATCGATCCGCACGCATGTGCGGACATTTTTCTGTTGTTAGTTAATTTAGGAGTATTTCTCGATTAGGGTGAAGATAAAACGTGATTTTAATTTTTTTTGTTCGGGATTGGTTAGAGATTTAAGTAATCGTTTTATATGCACATGGTTACATTCGAATTTAATTAATCGTTTTCAAATGTGCGGGCATTATTCTGTTGTTAATGCACTTAGGTGTATTTCTCAATCACGAAGATAAGAAGTGATATAAGTTTTTGTTTATATCATGATGGTGTAAGATTTAATTCATAGTTTAATATGCATATCCGAATTATTACGTTTGGATCGGATGCATAAAATAATAAGTATATACTCATACGAATATTTATAACGGGTTTATATAAAGTTACTAAATATTCTTATAAACATAGAAATCTGAGCAAGACATTAAACATACATTTTAGTTTAGTTTAAAACAGGATTCCGACATTGGAAGAGTTAGAGAGTTTAAGAATTGGAGGAGGAGAGCATCAGGACTGGAGTTGTAGCATTTTGCCAGAAAAGCTGAAGCGTGATTCTCTGCTTCGCCTTGATATTATTTGCTGTCAGAAATTCTCTTAATCCGCCAGCCAAACGAATACGTCCCCTATTAGTATCCGAATGGAATGCAAGCTCAACAGACCATTTCTGTCCATCATCATTGATCATCAAAATGGTTTTGCCAGCAACCGTCCACAACTCGTTTGCATCCAGAAAGAACTTAGGAAGATACTGCAAAATGAACACATATGAATCATGTAAAAAATTTAAAACATTGATAGAAAAGAATAACTTACGATTCTGCTTTGCTTTATGCCGTCACTCGTGACGTTTAAGGTAACAAACTTCTCATTAGCTCCTTCAAAAATCATCTCGATTATTAGTCAAAACATTAAAAATCATCATTTATTGTCTGGAAAATAAGTGGAAAAACACTTACTCGTGCTACCTTCTCCAGTCTCCATTTTGTGTGATGTATTTCCTTCAAAACAACAACTCGATAATTATTCAAAACATTAGAAATCATCAGGAATTTCATGGAAAATAAATGGAAAAATACTTACTCGTGATACCTTCTCCAGTCTCCTTTGGATGTGCTGTATTTATTTCAAAAATCAACTCTATTATTAGTCATAACATTAGAAATCGTCATTAATTTTATGCAAAATAAGTGGCAAAAATACTTACTCAGGATACCTTCTCCAGTCTCCATAATTCTGCTGTTTTTTGATATGTGATTTCACAAGCGTTTGATCTAAACTGGTGTACCATATGGAAATCAGCACCTCCGCAATACTCGAAAATCAGAAGATCTAACTTATCTAATGCATGAGATCGGAAGAACCGTTTCCAACCATTTTTAATCCTATTACCCATTCGTTTGATTGGGAACTCTTCTCGCCTTAAATCAGATGTGAGTACACCGATTGTAACATCTATTTTTTCCAAGTATAAAGCTATTAAAGAACTTTTCTGGTATAATCTGCAACACAAGTTTAAACAATTATTGCAAGAAATAAAAACAACTTAAAATTAAACCTTGATGAGATTGTCATAGTAAGATTACATATCAAACTCCTTCTACACTTGCGTGGAAGCATATGCACGAAAAAGAGTGGGTGTTTCATCCTACGATTTCTTGTTTACAAGTTTTAATAAGTAAGTCTAAACCCACAATAATTACATGCATGTATCAAAATAGATGAGTTGAAGGAACCATATTCAAGTTGCAGAATAGATGACTAATTGAAAGACGGCACCATCGGTTTATCTCAATATAAATCTGAAATTCTAAGAAAACAAACCCTAATGCTAAACATCGTTCTAATGCAAAATTATGGGTTACATTTTTGGATCAAGTCTTGAGTAACCACAAATCTCTTACAATAAGTCGTTAGATTGCAGCGCAAAGATTGAATTACCAAATTGTCAATCGCCACTGCACTTTACTGTTTTTTGCTAATTTTAGAATGACAAATAAACATAGATCGTTTCCAACTTCATTCTTAATACTCTGGGCCATAATTAATTTGGGCTTTAATTAGTTTTTTAGTATTTTAATAAATTAGCCCAAATGGAAGTTTAGATTGTAAAGAACAAATACTTCTCCACAAATAAGTCTTCTCTGTTTAGGCTAAGTTCTAATAATTATGATTAGATGGAAATTACAAAAATTATATGTAATAATGATGAGTTTTCTATTATTCATAAGAATTTATTTTTGCAACGAAAGACAACAATTATTTAAAGTAAATAACTAAATAGATGATTAAGAATGGAACATAAATTAGGGAATTTCAATATTTTGCAAAGCAAACCATGCATCTCGGAATGTGTCATAAACAACATTATTAATATTCCTTAGGTCCGAATAGCCACATGGTCCCCTTATTACATCCAATAGACGACCTAAATAATATAATTCTACAGCTTCTTCTGCAATTATTGGTAAAACACATAAACCCGGTCTACCTTGTTTGCGGTGTTTCCACTGTAGTGTTTTTTTATTCCAAACAAATTTAGTTGTTATTTGTGAATATAGAAGGCGTCTTGCTTGAGGATGAACTCGATTTCATTCCATCCAAGCCAGAAATTTATTTTCTTTTTTCTTATATGCCAAACTATCATCTTCGTCGAAAAGAATGTGTGGTGAAGGAAGAATAATAGGTAAAATATCCATTGGTTTAATAGAACATTCAGAATAAGCTGTTAAAATTGAATTTGTTAACTATAATAGTAAGACTTGTTCAACAGAAATAAAAAAATGTAATGTTAAAAAATAAAGATACTAAAGAGTTCTCAAATTTACATATAGCTTCCATTAGCAACTCGAGATAGAAATGATACTAATAGAAAAGGATATCAAAATATATAGTACTATGATGTTAGGGTTTCTTAGGGATAATATCTCTTGTTAGGATTTTGTTTACTAATATCGGTTCATAAATTATACCAAGAATACCACACTTTACAAATTAGAATATCATAGTTATTATAATATCTTCTATTTTAACAGCAAGAATATCTCATTTGCTACCAGGATATAGTAAAAATTGTTAATTTATAAATGTATTCGATAAGTAGTTCCATATTTGACTTGTAAGAGATATTCAAATTTTGTTTAGAGAAATTTTAAACAAATATATTCCATAAAATCAATTTTATATTCTATAAACACACGAAATTACATTTGGTATGGTAGTAGTTAAAATTTTAAATAAAAATATAAATATTAACTTCTAATATTGTACAAAAATCTAGTAGCAGTTCAACAAACAAACAAAACGAAGTACTAAACATAAGTTTTTGAAAGAAAAAAAAGAAAATTAAAACATAGGAGCAATAGTGAGTTAAACCCTGAAATAGTGAGATAGACCAAGTCAGACATTCTTAGAGGAGAGTCTGAGGACAGCAGCAGTTGGATTTTCCCAGAAAAGTTGAAGCATGATTGTTTGGTTGGCCTTCACCTTGTTTCCTTTCAGGAATTCTCTTAATCCGCCTGCCAAACGAATACGTCGCCTATCAGTATCAGAATGGAATGCGAGCTCAACAGACCATTTCTGTCCTGCATCATTGACCAACGATATGATGTTGCCAGCAGCCTTCTCTAAATCGTTTGCATCGACAAAGGACTTGGGATGATACTGCAAAATGAACAAATATGGATCATGTAACAATATTTAAAACCAAACTACAAATGAATAACTTACGATTCTGCTTCGTTTAATGCTATCACTCGTGACTTTTAAGGTAACAAACTTCTCCTCTGTTCCTTCAAAAATCAATTCCTTATTAGTCAAAATTGTAGAAAGCGTGAAGAAAATATCTCGAGAATAGGTGAAAAACACTTACTCGTGCTAGATTCTCCAGTCTCCATCTGAAACGGTTTTTCATATGTGATCTCACAACCTCTTGGTCCGTACTGTTCTACCATATGGAAATCGGAAGTTCCACGATACTCAAAAATTAAAAAATCTAAGTCGTCTAATGCATGAGCTTTAAAGAACCGTCTCCAGCCATCTGTAAGCCTATCACCAACTCGTTTGATAGGGAACTCTTCTGGCCTCGCATTAGACGTGAGTTTACCGACTGTAACATTGGTTTTTCCAAGTATATAAATCTTAAAGAACCTTTCTGGGATAGTCTGCACCACAAAATTTAAACAATGATTGCAAGAGGTAAAATCACCTTAAAAAAAAGCTCAGTGAGACAAAGAACTAAGATTACATACCATACTCTTTCTACATTTGCCTGGAAGCATATGCTTGCAAAATCGTGGGTTTTTCATCTTCCGATTTGTTTTGAGAAACTACTATGTTTTCATAAAAATCAAAGATCATTATATGAATGTATCAAAACAATATGATCTAAACCCGATCTAAAAATAGAGAACTGTTTCTAAAGGATAGTTTCCATATATACAAACTCTAATTTAAAATATTGTTCTGAAGAAAAATTCAGGGTTACCTTGATTGACCGCAATTCTCGAACAATATACTCAATATAATTCGCAGCCCCAAGATTGAACTGGTTTTTTTGCGTCGATATTCTGAACACTTGAACGATTTTTGGAATGATTAGAATGACTAAAATATACTGAAACGTTTCATCTTCAGTCATATTACAATGGGCTTTTTATTTTTTGGCTTTAATAGTACTGATTATAACATCATGTTATGTTAACATTATATTAGCCCAAATGGAATCTTAGACTGAAAATAACCAAGACTTGTTGGTTTAACTACGGTTTCTCTTTTATTTATTTTTTACAATTTGTCATATTTAACTTCAGTGTGATTCCTCTACTATCATGGAGATTACATTATTTTGATATTAAAATTAACATTGACCAAATTAATTTATATGAGCTTCTATATGATATTTAAATGATGTAATAAAAGACCTTTTGTTTATGAATATCAGGGTTGTAAACATTAATGTTAAATATGTTTTTAAAAGAAACACAAAGACGATCATATGATCATCTAACCCAAAAAAATAATAACGTTTATTAAGGTCTTCTAAAAAGATACATCATTTAGAAGATCTTAAACCAGGGAATTGTTTTTTCTTCAGGATATTGGTCAGGCACGGGATTTGGAAAGCTACAAAATAGAAAACAATGTATTAATTCAGGAAAACATATAAAAACTATTACACAATGAGTTGTATTAGGGTTATGCCAAAAACCTGTTTAGAAATCCATTAAAATCCGAAATGTTGGTCTGATCGTACATAATTGTTGACATACCCTTCTTCTCCATTAAGCCAAGTTATACCTATTTATATAATTCCAACAAAAAAAGACCATTAACATTGTAAACAATATAGAAATAAAAAGTATCCTCAATACTAAATTCAAACAATGTAATATAAAATTTGTTCATTCTTTTAAACAACAAAATTAAATTTGTAAATCATACCAATTTTGTGCTTTATATAGAAGCAACGAAGAATAACAAAGACATGTCTATCAGCTTCCTTCCAAAACCTCTTAGTTAGTTCCTTAGCATCTTCCCCGAATATTAAACACTGAACACTCCGGAGGCTAGAAAAATGAATGCATTTCAAAAAAATTATCAGAGAAAAACCTAAATAACATAAGTGAGAAAGGTTATAGGCATTTGTTTAACTAACCTTAGGTCGCGAATTGTAAACTCCAACTTTGGTCCTGTCCAATGAGGTTCAAGGAATCCAACACGAGTAACAACACCAAGGAGATCTATAATTCATGAAATAAATTCATTAAGAGTCTACTAATTTAATCTATTTAGTTAAAAGTATACATGTATATCATACATCCAAAAACAGAATTAGTATAATATGATAAACAAAACAAATGTATATATTAAACGTTACCTATAGGATATTCATCACAGACTCTCCCGTCTAATATATCTGGAATCAATTCAAATTGAATAAAATGACCTTCCGGAATATTATCATACGTGAGGCAGAAAGTTGTGTTTAACCCGAATATGAGCTGGAAATCGTGAGGCGTTATATATAAATATAACGGTGCTTGTACAACTCGAACATCCGCAAGTTGAAACCAACGACCCTCACACCATGTACAGTAACGAAATTTCTCAATAAAAGGTTTAGGAACAGTAGCATCTATTTGGGTACGCTAAAGAAATAAACGAATACCGTAATCAAACATGCAATAGCATAATAAGCTTCACAATTTAAAGAGGAAATGGTTGATTACCTCCTCATCAACCAAAAGCACTCGGATTTTTGGTTGAGTAGACCTTACACACATCCAAACACGCAAAAGAGAACTTTTAGGTCCCAAAAGCAAGGAATAAAGTTGTTGATGCGTGAAATTTTCTTGAAAGTTTGTGGAGCCATAGTTTAAAATCAGAGAAATTAGCGGAGAAATTAAATTGAAAGGAAGTATATTTTCTCTCAGTAAGAGATAAGAAAATGAAGCGTTTTAGGGTTTTACATTTAATAGTTTCCAAATTTGTTGAGTAAAAGATGTGAACAACTAAATGATAACCATTGAATTAATAATAGTAAAATATGTAAAAATGTGAAGTTAAACCCATTAGTTTATGAATAACTATTGGGCCACAACCACTAATGATATTTTTTTTTTCTCTTAGACCAATTTTTTTGTTTTCGAATCAAACTAAGAAATGCCAATAAGAATGACTAAAGACTTCCTATTCTCGATAAACCCAATACAATTTTTTTATATTTAGATTTAAAATTTGTATTTCATAATTTTCTAAACTTATATGATCTCCTTTATATTAATAGGTAAAACTTTTCATATTTATTCCTATCAAAGTTTACAAAAAATATTATATTTAACACAAACGAACCAAGTGAAGAATTACAATAACCCTTATCCATATAAAAAAATGTAAACATCAGCATCATGTAAATTGATCCCCGCACATATTCATCTATATATATTAATCCCCGCACATTACTATACTATGTATTACATGAGTTCAATTTGTTTATTTTTAGACATACTAAATGAGTTAACTTAATTTACAAAATCCTAATTTATTTTTAGGTAAGCTGCAATAACGTCTTTTCACTTCATTGGAAGTTGTGGCTATTATTGCAGGTCATGATCACTTATGCAATTGGGAATGTAAAAGAACTACTAAATAAATCATAGAAACATGTTCAAATCAAGACAAACAATCTGTTCACAAAAACATAACAAAGTTCCTAATGCAGTGGAAGAAAATGAAAAAGAAAAAAATAGATCTTCTTAACATAGAGGAGACTTAGGGTACATGTAGGAAAAAATCATACCAACAATAAAAACATAAGGTTACTGGGAAAAAACTTCCATTTAGTCAAATCTGTAGATGTTTTACAAATACCTCTGCACTAAGTCACGGAATTCTTCAACTTCATACTCGTCAAACCGTAACTTAGAAACCCATTGAATAGCCTCCAATCTTACCAACCCTAACCCAGAAATACTTATAATCAAATGTCATTTTACAATAACTGAACAAATTAATAAAATGTTCGGAAATCTTTCATACCACCACTATCTTTGACAATGTTAAAGCATTGGAATAAGCAGAAAATATCCCGTTAGGACTTTTGGCCCATGCCGTCACCAAACTAATAGCTAGATCCCCATTGACGACACAATCCAATGCATTGTTTCTACCAAATAATAAGTACTAATAAGCTTCTCTATATTCAATGAATATTCTTCATCTAAATAAATGGTATTTCTACTTACTCCAAATCATTAATTGCAAATTTTATTTGAAGACGCCTCCAGAAATAAGTTTCCCAGTCATTGGTATGAAAAAGTGGATTTCTTTCAAAGCCATCAATTCCAAGAACAACACCAATCAAATCTATACCTCAAACAACACAAATAAATGAATAACCTACTCTAATAAATAATAGTATTCTAGACCAATATAATAACATGTTCAAAAAAAACATACCGATTGGATATATGCTAGTTATACTGCCATTTGAAACGACATTTATTGGCTTTAAGTCTAAGTAGTGTTCACCATTAAGGAATGAAATTCTCCATATTATACTCGAACGGATTCGACATAAAGAGAATAAACTATGTATTTGATGTACACAAACAATTATAATATTAAAAGAGACCTGTTTATCCACCAATAATAGTTTTATGGTTTTCGCGGTTATAACATCTTCAAACATCCAAAACCGAAGGACCTTCAGTCTCAAACTCCATTTGGTGGTAGACTTGTTGATCTCCCTAAGTAATTGACTTTGACTTTGGGCCATATTTTTTTAGAATAAAGATCGAGGACAAAAAATTGGAGGACTGAAATAAAGTTAAATAGATGCAGTTTCGTGCCTAGGGTTTTAAAATAAACTCTCACCACGATTCCATGAAGTCATGATTGTGTATATATTTTCTTTTAAGTAAAATAATGAAAATTTAAAATTAAGTTTTTAAATTAAACATTATATGTTAACAATCTATTCTGTTAATTTTTTACCATGCTATTTTCGATAAAATTTAGGGATCTTTCGTGTTAGGGTTGAACTTATTTGGCCGCAATCTTCTGCTGGAAGATTAGTATATGCCAATAGTTTTATTAGCTTAAGAGATAAAAACTATATTTCGAAAACAAATATATATATATATATATATATATATATATATATATATATATATATATATCAAACTATAAAGATTTTCAATACGATATTGCTATATGTTTGAGGAAACTTAGAATAATACTATCAATTTTAAAATAATAGAATTGTTATAATATTAAGCATTCATATATTGTTAAGATATTGAGTTGATTTGATCCGGAATAATAAATGGAAATTTCCAGTTGTTTAGATTCATTTGAAATGTTTACGATTCGCTAAACCGTTTTATTATTATACAACTCCGTCTGTAACCAAATGTTAAATGTATATTTAGACTAACAAATTATAAATTAATGTTTTGCATATTCTCTCATTTCGATTTCTCATAGACATGTATTTTTTTGTTAAAATATATTTTAAACTTTGAAAAATAAGTTTTTTCAAATAGCTAAATTCTCTAATCTATTTAAGTGATTATGTTATTGATAAAGAAACTCATACACATTATTGATATATAAGTTTATTATGATAACATTAAAAATCAACTAATACCAAGTAATAAAAAAATGCTCAAGGTCTACACATTTAGATTAATAATTTAGAAGATGAAATGCTCCATACGATCTTCTTCATGGTATTGCTCAGGAACCGGATTTGGAAATCTACAAAAAGATAAATACATGTATTACTCCTCCATATATAAATTCAAGATCCATACATGAATTCCATGGTGTATGAACAAAACCTGTTGAGGAACTGAACAAAGTCAGGATTGTTAGTTTGATCATAGACAATCGTCGAAAGCTCTTCTTCTCCTTTAAGCCAGGTAAAACCTAAATAAATACAACAAAGAACAAAACTTCTTAAAATTTTATAGAATACAAAAAAATCTATATGAATCAATCATACGCAATAAAAATTAATACATACTAAAATCATTTTTATTCGATCACACACAAAATTACAATTTTTACCCGCTTCATGTCTAATGAAGAAACATCTAAGAATAACGAAGACATGTTTTTTGGTATCATCTGAAAACCTTTTTATCAACTCCTCACCATCACTACCAATGAATAAACACTGAACGCTTCGGAGGCTAATTAAAAAAATTGATAACTATTATTAGAGACAAAAGCCAAAAAATACACAACATACACTACAACAAATAGGGCATGTTGCATCAAATATAATGTGTCAAAAAATCTACTAATATTAATTAAAATCACTTAATAACAAGTGATGTTAAATATGTGGTTTAACATCATTTAAAATAATTGATGTCATTACTGGTTTATTTGACATCAATTAAGTAAAAATGATACTAAATTAAACTACTTTACATCATTTAATTTTATTGATACAAAATAGCATAAGAAACTACTTGTCCCACATCGGGAACAAAATAGGAAGTGGAAAAATTACTCCACTATATAAAGAACTCATTAGTTGAGAGCATTAAGTTAAAAAAGACTTAATCAAAATATTAAGACCATCAGAATTCAGAACTAATAAGTATTTTTTTTAAGTTCAATTATTAATAAAGACCATATTGTCCATATAAAATATTTAAATTTATACTTTTAAATATCTGAAAACGAAAATATGTTATTCATGAAAATAAATTATTAAATAATTAATATAAATTTACATCAGTTTTGTAAATGATACAAATATCTAAAATCAGTTGGTATAACCGAAACAAAATATTACCATCATTTATCTTGATTGATGCGAATCTTAACATCATTTATTCTAAGTGATGAAATTAGTTGCATCAATCAATTAATATTGATATAAAGTATTAGAGTCACCACTTCCGAAGTCAGTTATGCAAGTGATGCAAATTCGTTTGTATCAATCAAAAAATGACACTAACAAATAAAATAAATGATAGAATACACTTTATTTCTTGTAGTGATATAAGATTAAGATCGCCTCACTTTATATCTCGAATGGTAAACTCCAACTTTGGCCCTGCCAAATAGTTTTGAAGCTTTCCAACATGGGTTACAACACCAACAACATCTATAAAGTGAATAAATAAATTATAAAAACATGTAAATAACATGTTTATCATCATTAAAAGCACAATATTGACGTTTTAACATACCTTTAGGATACGTAATTACGTATCATAAGCCCTCCGATCTAAGATATCCGAAATCGATGTGTAAACAATAACACGAACATCCGGAATACCACGATAAGTCACACAAAAATATGTATTTGATGTCAAAACCAGCTTGAAGTTGTGAGGAGTCAAGGACATATATTTACGTGAAATAACTACTTGAGGATTTGTAAGGTTAAACCAACGACTCTCGAACCAAGTTGAATCAATAAATTTGTCAACGTCAGAAGCATGAACGACGGCCTTGATCTTAATACCCTAAATTCCAGAATTACCCATTCAATAAAACATGCAAGAACAAAAGTTAAGAATAGAAAATGGAAAAAGATATTACCTCTTGATCGACTAAAATCATTGACAAATTTTTTTCTCCAACGGTAGAAGCACACACCCAAATACGAAGCAGAAAAACTTTAATATCCAAAACAAAGGGGACATCGTTGTTGATCTCAGAAAGTTTTCGGATAACCAGAAGAGACATGGTTGATATTTGCTGGTTATTATGAATAAATATAGAAAGAAAATTGTAAACAGTAAAATATGAATCGTTTAGGGAAAGAACCTTTATAGATTCTAAAAGTTATGAGCAAGAGGTGTAAAGATAGAAAGACAACTCTTGCTTTAGTATAGATGCATGGGACTTATTCGTCTTTTTACTATTAGTAACAGACGTATTTTTATTATTATTAACAATTAATAATCACAGATAAGTACATATTCGTTTCAAGTTGGTATGTAACATATCTGCAAAACTTTATTCGAAATATAGGGACTAATGAATGTTCACCTATCATTAAACCTTAGCCTCTCCTTTGATGGGACAGAATAAAAAAACAAAACTAAAAAACATATTGATCAATATGTAATACTGAAGAAGAAGAAAATAATAGAAATTTTAAAACCAAAAACATAGAAATCCTTACTTTCTATAGAAATTCTCAAACGTTTGAGAGTTCAACTCACATCATTAAACTTTGGCTTTTTCTTGTATGGGACCAAACGAACAAAAGAGAATTAAAAACCAAAAATATAGAAATCCTTTTAAAGAGTATTTGATCGGGCTTTATTCGGACTGAACATTATATAATACTAAAAAAGTATTTACCGAATCAATAGTTTACCACCAAATCCATCTATATAATAATAGGCAACCCTTATTCAGACCATAAGCTCATTGGGGCAAAAGGGTCATGTGATGTGAACTAAAAACGTCTTGCCAACAACATCCAATGGGACTTTTAGATC
The DNA here is from genome assembly GCA_030180135.1 of Orychophragmus violaceus. NCBI lineage: Eukaryota > Viridiplantae > Streptophyta > Magnoliopsida > Brassicales > Brassicaceae > Orychophragmus > Orychophragmus violaceus. The sequence goes on along the minus strand of CM058234.1, from coordinate 61,617,566 downwards.
TCACACTCCTTTCTATATACAATCTCAAACGTTTGTTAGTTCGCATCAAATCATTAGATCTTAGCCTTGTGATAACTGAAGCTCTTCTTTCATGGGACCAAACGAACAAAACAAAACCAAATCACCAAAAACATAGAAATCCTTTGAAAACCGGCAAGAAGAAGAAAGTAATAGAAATGACAACGGATCATTTGACCAAAGTTTTGATGATCCGGAAGAAAACTTCCATGGCCAATGAAAAATAAAACAAAAAAGAGAGAAAGCTTCTTAAAATTTTGGACGATGCAAACGGTGTTAGAGAAGCCACCCAAACTCCCCTTATATAGGATTTCAAAACTTCTCTCGAAAGCTTGGAATATGCCCTATAATATCTTATTTCAAACTCGGAATAGTGGGATATTCACAAAGATATTATGGTTTTTTAAAGTAAATGAATTAATTAATTAGCTTTAAATCGACTTCGATGGCATTCTTGTGAATAAATCAAACCCCGAGGCCAATTGTTTATTTTTGGCCTTGCCATGTCACACTTCCACGTCATCATTATCGGCCTATAGAGCCCTCTCGTGACAACACATCAGCAATTGCCCAAAATTACTTCTCATTTAAAGGTATAGATAGATATATAATTTAGATATGAAAAATTTTCAAAAAAAAAAAAATTAATCACAACTACAAGAAAACAAGTATTCGTAAGCTAGGAACAATTATTTATTACTTAAATAAGACCTTAAATAATGTTTTTAATGAAAATAAAAAAGGGATGGGACTAAATCAATATATTTTACAGCTTACTCGAGAGTAGAATCTAGTATATAGACACAAACAGTGCTAACACAAATGGACTTGGTCTCGAGAACAAATCTCAACTTCTAAAACACCATTGCTTTTCTAATGATTGAACAATCCAATGTGAAATTAACTGAATCCAAAAGAAAAGACATTAGGATATCTGTTTTTTTTTTTTTTTTTTTGTTGCAAAGCACTAATCTTCAGTTTCTTTCAACTCTACTACTTCTACTTCTTTCTGGAGCCATTCTCATATCAAGTGTTGACAGAACTTGTGGCATTGACATTCCTCCTGACACTACGATCTCTGTAGATACATATAATTCACACCCCCAAAAATCAGAACATCAATCTTTTTCAACATTTTTAGTAATGAAATCAATTCATCTTTCCCTCACCTATGCCTTCCCTTACTGAGAGATTTGGTCTGATCACATCCTTTGTACTTACAAGGAATACATCCCCAATGTAAAGATGATTTGTCGGAACATACACACAGCAAAGCTCCTCTTCATCCGAGTAAGTCTGCAAGGATTTTGAACACATTTAGGTTTTGCATAAACCAGCCTTTTCAGAAAGAAGTTTTTTTTTTTTTTTTTTTTTTTCGTGTAACAGACCTGGAGAACAACAGTCGATGTAATGAATCCAATCGCGTATTCACCAATACGTGGATGCCTTATAATGGCGACTTCTTTGAAAGCCTGAGTGTTTTGATCTGGAATATAATGGTGAGAAGAAGTCATATAACCAAAAACAGACCAAACCAGAGATTAAGCGAAAGAAACCCCAACGATACCTGGTGATATGGCAGTACTGATTTGCTTGGAGGCATTGTAGATGTGGCGAACAAATGGCATCCGCTTGATAAACCACTCTCCCAAATTAAGAACCGAAGTCCCCAACCATGATGACATGAACACTCCAACCAAGAAGATAAATGTAATGGACGTGATAAAGCCAAGTCCTGACACAAAAGGCTGACATCAAACATTTGTCTCCAACTTTTAGAACTATATGATTTGGTTTTTGATATTCATTCATGATTGCCAATGACCAGACAAGTAGTTACTAAACGGAGACATAGAAGGAGTAGAAAGCTCACCAAATATATTAATTCCGAGTTGAGCATAAATTGGGGAGAAGAATCCATCAACGAAATGAATAAACCACCACGTCACATAGAAAGTGATCGCCATTGGAAGTAAGATAACACTGCAGGACGATTTAGATAAGACATATTAAGAACTAGCAATAAAAAGACACTTGCTTAGGGGACAAATGGAAAACTAAATCCTCAATTACCATCCAGTCATGAACTTCTTTGATGCCCAGCTCCTGATCAACTTGTAAAAGGTCTAAAAACCAAAGGGTTGTTAGTTAGAGACAGACATCAGAGCAGATAGACAAAAGACAAGAGTTTCACTTTTGGGAACCACTACATCATCCAGGAGAAACCTCAAAACTTCATAAGTTTTTGAGCATATCTGATATTTGTTTGTTTAAATCTTCATCTGATCAAGCTTAAGCGAACTTTCGAAATCTCCGCAACCGTGAAACTACGATCTCAACACCACAATTTGACCCACCAATCCCAACAAAAACCGATAGAAATTTAAGCAATCTCGCCATCGAAACCCTAAATCGCAGAACAGCACAAACTTATAAAACCCTAAGGGCGTATTTCTCGAGAGATAAAAGGGGGAAAAGTGTTACCTCCTGACCAGCGTGATGAGAAGAAGAAGAAGAAGAGGAAGACGAAGGTTTGGGTGTAGCATCGTCATCATCTTCGCCGGAATGAGCAACTGGAATAAGAAGCTCCCGATCTCTGTTAGCCATCACGATTCCGGGTTTGGCGTCGCCCATAAACAGTGACGAAGAAAAGGAATCAAAACCCAGAAGGAAGAAGATGGAGGGGGAAGGTAGATCAACAATGGAAGAAAGGTCCAAGATTCAACCAGGAAGAAAAATCCCAAAGCTGACTCTAATCCGACGCTCAGAGAGAGAGAGAGAGAGACTATCTGTCTCCAGTCTGTTTCGGGAATTTGTTTTTAATAGTTAATTAATTAATAATTTTAATATATTTCATAAGAAATGTCTCTAATCATTTTAATTATTATCGGAACGCAATTATTTAGATATCAATCATCCTGTTTCATTATTGATTTTCGGCTCTCCGTTTCAATGTAACGCCAGATTCACCCGCACGCATATACAGACATTATTCTATCGTTAATATATTTAGGTGTATTTTTTGATTGCATGTTAAAATAAAACGTGATATAAGTTTTTTTTTTAAATCGTGATGGTGTAAGATTTAATTCATAGTTTCATATGCATATCCGAATTATTACGTTCGGATCGGATGCATAAAATAATAAGTATATACTCATACGAAAACATTATAGCATTGTATGTATGAAAAACTCAGCCATATATAAACATTCGGTTTTTGTTGCACATATTTTTTGTTTAACATTTCTACATTACGAATTTTATAAAGCTTATTTAAACCACCTTTTTTTGAACCAATGAATGTGATTCGCGTGCTAAGAATGTCATGTCGCTTTAAATCAAGATTGACATGCATGAGGGTCTCTTCCATAACCATCATTTCTTATGCTTTAAATATAGCATCTATCATCACTTTTCACTATACTCACTTCTTCCCTTTTCCTCGGTTATACCAAAACTTCCATTTTTCTGGTATTTATCTCTATTCCTAAATTAAACATGCAAACATGTTCATCGTTTTTCTTGTGTTCGAATCTGTGTCGACCTTCGGAGTCATGCATGATAGAGTTCGCCGATGAACTTTTGGTCTTTTTGCTAGGAGGTAACTCGTCATTAAATAGATTTGTCCCGATGGTTCCTTCCGTTTATCGCCCTTCCCAACTTAAGAGCGGCACTCATATCATTCATTTGGATCGATATGATGCGTCGTTAATTCCAGTAATATGTTATGGCCCGCTATTCCGAGATCGGTTGCTTTCCGCGTAAGTTACTTCCTTCTTTCTATATTTTCGTTTTGGATCTTCGATAAAACGAACCCTGATTTATATTTCTCTTTTTAATTTAGAGAAACCAATTGTAAATCGGAGTGGATCCGTCCTGGAAGACGTGGAACAAATTTCTCTTTAGAAAGCTGTTCAGCGGAGCTAGGTTGGTCACGAGATGGCTGTTTTGGAATCGTTGTCATGCCGGTTCAGAATTTTTTTTACCCATGAAGATCCTCTGACCGGTGTTAATTTCATCACGGTTCCCATCTGTGCAGCTGACTATCAGGGAAAAGTCTTGCAAGGACGACATACGAAATTGTCTTTCAAGAAAGGCCAGTCGGCGGCGAGATGATTGTTTGAGATCGATTCCTCTGAGTTCCTTTATTATAAGGAGAACGTTGGTTTCGATGTTGATCTCATAACAATTTCTATCTCATTGAAGTCTGACTGGGAAAAGACTACACATCGCCTGTCGAGATAACGGTTCGGTTTCCGGCGGAAAGAAAACGATATCACAAGGTAAGCTTCGGTTTGGTCGAACTTGTTTGAAGAATTTTTTTAATGTTTAGAATATTGATTAGTCCGATTTGTAATATCATTTTTTAGGATAAATAAAACGCAGGAAAATAGCTAAGCAATTTCTAAACGAAGGATAATAGCTAGGAAAGTTTATTTAGTCTGACTTGTAATATCATTTTTGCGGATGAATAAAATAAATTACAATAGCTAAGAATATTCTTAACAAACCGCTTAACTTACTTAGCCAATAATTCGAACTATAAAAAAGAATATTGTATTTGTAAATATAAAATTTAGTATATTGAATATTTTTGTTAATAATTGCTCTCTTCATTCCTTGAACATGGACATCTTGAGGATCTATAAATATTCTGGATCAATGAGCTTGTTCACAAATGTACTCGCCTATGCACAAATGTCAACATATATTAACCAGAGTTATGGAGGCTTATATTCTTTTGGTATCCTTTTAAAAATTTGTTATGATAATTTATAGAGTAATTACCTTCATGCAAGCTAAGAATCCCAAATTGTATGACACATATTACTGGATAATCATGGTTTCACTTAGACCAATTGATCGAAAAATCGGTAGCAAAATCACATGCATACGTATGAGTCAATTTGCACGGTAAAATATCACCTCTGCAACCAAGGTCATGACATAGACATTATAATATAATACATGAATCACACCATTAAATTATTGTCTACTTTATAACAAATAAAATAAGCACTTATGTATCTAACCTGCTATCCATCAAATCAACATGAATATTTTTCCAAGAGAAACCTGATGGAAGGTACCATCGCTACAGAGCACTAACATTAATAACTCTTCCGGAGACATCTAATCCAAAAAATGAAATAAAAATAAAAATTCGGAACAAATTATTCAAAGAATGATATATTTAAAAAATAAAATTGTAAACACACTTACCAAGACTTGTATTAATTTTATGTTCGGCCATGAAATTTTTAGTGAATGTGACAAAATGAAGGAAAAAACTATCAACCCCACGGCAGCCCTCTCTAGGGATGTTTGCTCAGTAAACAAAATTTCCCGAGGATGAGATGTTTCGCGAAGATAATTCGTACGAAAATGAACATTAAACGTTTGAATGATAACTGTAGGATCCTCAATAATAATTCTCGTCCAAGATGGTTGCCATAATTTCTTAGGAATTATTGCATGAATTTTAGAACCATGCGAGGAAATTTTATAAGAATAAAGAGACCTTACACAAATATAGCATGCATTGACTACTAAGAGCTGAATATAGATTAGTAATCGAAATCTTAACACTAACCCGTTCGTCTACCAATATGAGATCGATCGTTGGAACGGATGGAGAAATAAACTTGCTCCACTTTATAAGAATTCAAGCTTTGATTCGTCATTTAGCTAAAACACACAATAATTCCGAAATATTTGTTAATTCTTTGTTATCAAGAAAATCCGTACCTTTTGTATCCATGATATCATAGTTGCGATTTACAAATTACAAATTATATATATATATAGATTTTCCATTGATTTAGCTCTAAGTTAGTAAAGTAGAATATTAATATACTATGAAATATTTCCTCATCTATAATAAACGATTTTTTTGGTTTTTAAATGAATATATAACAGAATATCTTATATAAGAAAGTGTGTTGAGAAATTTTAGAAATAAAAATTTTAGGTAAATATTAAGGTATCTAAATTAATATCTAGATCCGTAACTATAAATATATTCTAGGCGATACTAGTATAGAAGTTTTATATATATTATCACAGTCCTAGTAATTGATTAATATGTACTATTACAAATGCATACGTGAATGATATTTATACATATATCGTTAGACAGTTATTATCATGTATTATTCTAAAAACAACATTAAGAACATGTAATATTTACAGTTGATTTCTTCAATGGCCCCGGTTATGAATGAGTTGGTATTACGATATTTTGTTGTATAGTTTTGTATGAGAATTTGTATAATCAAATAAAATGATAAAAACATTTAATGATAAAAATTAAATTAAATAGTCGTCACATCAAAATAAAATATAAATCAACGAATTAACTATCGAAAATCATTCAATTCTCCAATAATGATCTTAATCATGGTTCTAAATTCTTCAGAGATGCCACTTGTACTTGCAATTGATCGAAAAAAAATTAGTCAGAGATTTATATCCAAATAATTAATATTATGTAGGATTGATTTAATTTAAAACTTACATAAAATAGTCCCACTTCTTAATGGCCGGAATATCATTGTCAATAAGCACTTCAGTTATTTCGTCAACATATGTGACAAACTTTTTACCTATGTTTAAAGTGTATAACTAAATACAATTAGAGGTGAGTTGCTAGTAATTAAAACACACAATACATAATAATAACAGAGATTAGGTAAAAAAACCTGGGTAGCCGTCAATCTTACAGAAACGCATAACACAACACTGAATAAAATCAGGTCCATGTTTGATTGCCTTGTACAATTGCTTTGAATGGTTATCAAACATGACGCATGGAATGACATTGCCATTGCACATAAAACAACCAAGACATTTGTCTAATCTATACACTCATAAAAAGGGTATCTTATATGTTTAGCGACTATTAAATACCTTAAATGGATTTGGACCGGTTTTATGAATGACTTCCAAATCTTCAACTCGTCGGACTAAGCCAACTAAATCTATGCGATATGAAATATTATTTTAATAGAAAATCATATTGTATCAAATACGTATTCATAAAATGCTATGAATGGCTCACCGATCAAGTATGTGTTATCCTTTGATTGAATGTCATCAAGTTTTGTGAATTCACAAAATAATATTTTGTTTAAACTATCAACCGGGGTCATCAAAGTTTCATGTTTGATCACAACTCTAAGTGGATGTTTAGTTATACGATTAACACCCGTTTGCGGCTGAAGCAAAAACTTTGTAATACAAAATGCTTCGATGCTTTTGGTGAACAATATTTCATACTGTAGTTTGGTTGCGTATTCAATCTTAGCTTCCATCTTACAGCCCTGAGAAAGACAAATTTAATAAAAAAACGCAATGATAACAATAACATATTATAGTTGTTTGACTTAATCACTGTAATATAGTATGTGCCAAAAGAGTATTATAGCTCTTATCAGGTTGAAATAACTTACGGATTCATCGGCCAAAATCAAGAAGTAGGTTTGCTTCTCAGCAACGTATGAAATCCATTTATGAACAATAGTGATACAAATAGTAGGATTAACCTTTTGAAAGGATAATTCTTTTAATGGAACGAAATTCACCATTAAAAAGATATCCATCTCACAAATCGAGAAGCAATATGTTTGTTTTTTTTAATTATTTTGGGGCTGATGAAATGTTCATTAGGATATCCTAAAATTGTATATATAAAGGATTATAGAGGACAATAGGGTTTTCGGCAAAATTACCGTATATAAATTACCTAATAAAATTGGAAAGTGACAAAATACTAATGTATATATTACTTATTTTAATTTCTTAAATGTGATCTTTACAAAAGATCTGTAACAATTTTGTTATGTATAAATACCGTATCTAATAGTTGTGATCCATGATATTTAATTTTCACCTAGTTTAAATATTTGATTTAATATCTAACTGATGAAAACAGTTTCGTTTAATTCAGAAGATACAAAATACTTTTATATTTAGGTACATAACTATGAATACTTTTATATTTATGTATATAATTTAATATATATTGATAATAATTATAAATTATAATGGTATTATACTCCATATATTTTATGGTTTCCAGATTTTGCAACTGTTGTCAACTCAGAAGGATGCAGTGAGATATTGACCAGTGGGCGAGGCAATGGATTTGAGTGATTATGACCCTTCTTAATGACTTCATATCTTGTCTCGCTTCTCTTTGTTAGTTTAAATATCGTACTCTATGAATATATTTGGAAATATTATATCGAATCATAAAATGGATACACAAATAAAACAATCAAACAAAACGAATAAAAAATACACGAATTCAGTAAGAGATATAACAAAATATGTAATCAAAATCATATTAAAATAATACCAATAATAAAATATGGTCTATATTAAAAACCCAACAAATAATAAACTCAAGAAATCCAAGAGATCATCATATAAATTATGTAAGAAGAACAACCAAAAAACCAAACAAAAAAAAAAACAAATGAGAAGAAAGATTGCATGTAAACACAAAGGCAAGGTAATCATTCACTATCCTCCTCGTCAAAAAATACTCTCGATCTTTTTGTTGTGGAAGACTTGTCATCTTCTTTTTTGATTACAACATTTCTTTTCTTAGACACCGGGCTAATCGAGTTACAAAGTGAAGGATCTGAACTCTCAGATGAATTAGTCAGCATAAGGGGATGAGATCCAGAATTGTCAGTTGAGTTCGCGAGCAACTGAGTAAGATAAAATCACAAAAGATAACATAAAAACAATTATCGATTAGATCAAATAAATAAACAATTAATCAAATTAATACATGATCAGTTTCACACAAATACTGATTAACCCTCTTTTGATCAGCCCAAGCATGTGTCACAACAAATGGTTGGTTCTTATTCTTTCTGTTGTCTTCAGAAATTGTGATTTTGAATAAAACCTTTCTACCGATCAAATCGGTAAGGCATTGAGGTAAAGTTGCTGAATCTCCAGACTACAATCATTATTTAAAAATAACAAATGATTATCTACACATATATAATCAAACTGAAACATAAGATCTAAAACAAAATATGTAAATATATATATCTCATTAGTTTCTTTAACCACAACATTCACAGTGAGACGGAGAAGTTTTTCAACGGGTCGATCAAACATCAGAAACTATGTTTTTGATTCAGAATTGTCCTTAACTCGAAGAAGAACAAAGTACCTACACAATTCGATTCGAGAAAAAAATGATGTTAATAGTCAATATAAGTCTATACATGTATACCAATTACAAAAATGTGATGTTTGTATTATACCTTGCATTCACGTTTGTAACAATTTCTTTACATGTCGTACAATCAAACTCAACCGGTTTTCCATCATCATCATCATTACTTGCATCTTACACCTTGTTGTTGCATACATCACATGCAGCATAGTATCAACTTTGACTCAAATCAATTGAATCAATGGCGGCACATGTAATGCATTTTCCATGCTTAAATAATTACAACACATGAACATATCAATAAATCAATTGATTTAAGATTTTTCAAAAAAACACTCTTAGGAAAAGTATGCTTACCTCGTAATCAACTACAATCTCTGATATTGTAAGTTTCTTGTTCTTTTTGCCAAAAAACTCATCATACAAGGTCGTATTCGATCCAAGTAAAAGTTGACTTGATTCACCATTGGTAATCATAAGAGTATCCGATGGTAATCTTTTTTTTTAACAAAAAAACACATGTCCCATTTAGTTAGAAAAATAAATATTTATAAAAACAAAATATTTTTAAGATAAAAATCTCACCTCTTACGAAACTTGTTGACGTAAGAACTGTTTGGATTGAGAAGAACTTTGGTTGAATTAAATCCACTGGATATGGACCATTCATCTTCGTTTTAAAAGAAGACATGATTAATATACCAATTTATTTAGATCTAAATTAAATAACTATAAGCAAAAATATAAATGTTAAACCGCGGATAATTGACCTTGATAAGATTTGCAAATCTCATGACAAAAATGATTTCACCTCCTTCATTATTTGCATTGTAATCGAACAATTGTTGAGCATATTCACCCCACAGTGTATACTTTAAACGCAAATCTCTGCAAATCAATGAGATACAGTATATGAATAAAAAAAAATTAAAATAATATAAAACATAATATATATACATTTACGAATCATTTCTCAGCTCAAGTTTTAATCTTTTTGTGCTCATTCCATTTTGTTTCTTGACATTATCTAGCGACCCTAGAGCAACGATTTGACCAATAACGCCTGCAAACAATTGTAAAAAATAATGTATAAATACATATTCAATTTTTTTTTTAAATAAGCAGGTTAAAGATAACGAACCGATCAAGACATTTTTCTCAAAATCACCAGCAAGAATCTCATCAAAAGCAACAAAATACTTCTCTTCCACCTCTTCAGGAAAGTCCTCACATAATATGATTTTGGCCTGATTTGTAAACGTCATTTTAAAAGACAGAGGATTGGTCTTATATTCATTTGAATATGTGACACATCCAAATCTTTCAATACAAATTGCCTCATCTTCAAACAACGTTTGGCCAAATTTCCTTGTCATGTCCTGATCGAGAGTTGCATGTATTCTTGTACACTGATTATCGAAGTTTAAAAAACTAAAGTTAGTATATCATATATACGAATATAAATGTGTAACAATTTCAAAATGTTCAATCGTTACAAAAAAAATCTTGATGTTTAAAATAAGATTATAGTAACTAAGAATAATACCTCGGAGTCAACTAAAACCATCTCAATAGCTTTCAAAACATTGTAAAAAATAATTCTCCATGAATAAAGTATCTTCACATTAATCTTGTATTTCTCCAAAGAAGGGGAGATAATTTCTTTGATAGTAACCTGCTGTATTTTCTTTTTGATAAAAATCGACATTTTTGATGTAGAAATAGTATCAAAATGTTTCCAAAGTATTCTTCTCTACTGAATAAATCTCCTTGTATATATAGAAGGTTAGAAGTAGGTTTAAGAGAATATCGGGTGGAAGTGGCCATTTGTGTTTGCGTGCGGTGAAAGCTATAAATAATATATGAAAAGTGTCATATATTTTATACTTTTAGGATATATTATTGTTTAAGTTTTTAAACTACAATCTAGTTAGGATATATTATTGTTACATTTAGTTAGGGTATCTATAACCAAAAGATTTATATGAATGTAGAATATTCTCTTACTTTGTGAACAATAATCATATCTTAAACATGGGAACAAAATAATTCTTGTTCAGATTTTATTATGTACATTTATAGGTATTTATGTTTTTTTGTTAAAATGTTCAAGTTATACAACTATATGGTAATAATCCGATATTTAAGATTGTCAATCTAAATTATTGCTAAATCTGAAAACTACAATTATTATCTCATTATTAATCTAACGAACAAAATTTTGTTAGATTGAATTAGGATATTTTGTTTAACAATAGACTTAATCAGAATGTAAACTATTGTCGCACTTTTTCAAATTTATTCATTTTATAGACATCTATCGAAATACACAAAATCTTTTACTTGTTTGAATTTATTCCTTTTTATACATTGACATATCAATAATTTGTTTACATAATAACAAATTTGTTAAGATATTCGGTTTAGCCATATATTTTCTAGTTTATTCTCAAACCGATATACAAAGATGTTTAACTTGCAATATTGTCAAAACCTGGAGCGTCTACATCAAGGGTTGTGTACAAATTATTGTAAACCATATTTCGAAGATACACAACTAAATCATATGATAAGATTGTGCTATCTACGAATAGAACATAATAATATATTATGTTATTTGTTTGCATACAGGTTTAGTTGTTTTAGATACACAACTAAAACAAACATTTACCAAATTCATCGTTTACCACTAAATCTATGTCTATTGCAATTCACAACACTTATTCGGACTATAGGCTTTGTTAGAGCAATAGGGGAATGTGAGACGAACTCACTATTACCGAGCATATCCCTCATGAGCATTTGAATAAAACAAAATGAAAAACCAAAAACATAAATACGTTTTCATAGTCCAAATAAGATAATAATAGTATTTATACCATATCAGTTGATTAAACTTATACTGATTCAGAAGAATACTACCATGAACTGAAAAAAATAAGAGAGTGTTTACCAAAAGAGGATTTGATCGGGCCTTATACGAACTATCGGGACTGAACCTCATATAATACTCAAAAGAGTATTTACCAAATCAATTGTTTACCACCAAATCAATGTCTATGGTAATAGAAAAAGCTTATTCGAACTATAGGCTCATTAGGTCAACCGGGCATGTGATGTGAACTTACAACGTCTTGACAAAAACCATAAATCGGACTTTTAGATCTCACGCTCCTTTTTATACAAAATCTCAAACGTTTGTTAGTTCACATCACATCATTTGACCTTAGCTTTGTGATTACCGAGCTTATTCTTTCATGGGACCAAACGAACAAAACATAATTAAAAACAAAAAAATAGAAATCCTTTTAAAGAGTTTTTGATCGGGCTTTATTCGGACTGAACCTCATATAATACTCAAAAAGTATTCACCAAATCTATTCTTTACCACCAAACCCTTGTCTATAGTAGTAGAAACACTAATTCGGACTATAGGCTCATTGGGACAAAATGGTCATGTGATGTGAACTAACAACATCTTGCCAACAACATTCAATCGGAATTTTAGATCTCATACTCCTTTCTATATAAAATCTCAAACGTTTGTTAGTTCACATCACATCATTAGATCTTAGCTTTGTGATAACCGAACTTCTTCTTTCATGGGACCAAACGAACAAAATAGAACCAAAAAACCAAAAACATAGAAATTCTTTCAAAACCGATAAGAATAAGAAAGCAATAGAAATGATAACGGATCATTTGACCAAAGTTTTGATGATCCGGAAGAAAACTTCCACGACCAATGAGAAAAACAAATGAGACAGAAAGCTTCTTGAAATTTTGGAAGATGCAGACGATTGTGTTTCTAAGCCACCCCAAGCTCACCTTATATAGGATTTCGAAGACTTCTCTCGAAAGCTTGGTATATGCCTTAGAATATCTTTTTCAAACTCGAATTAATAGGATATTCAAAAAGATATTCTGCATTTTTTTGGAAATGAATTAATTGCATGAATGATAATCGGGACATGTGATGTGAACTTACAACGTCTTGACAAAAACCATAAATCGGACTTTTAGATCCCACACTACTTTTTATACAAAATCTCAAACGTTTGTTAGTTCACATCACATCATTTGACCTTAACTTTGTGATTACCGAGCTTCTTCTTTCATGGGACCAAACGAACAAAACATAATTAAAAAAAAAAAAAAATAGAAATCCTTTTAAAGAGTATTTGATCGGACTTTATTCGGACTGAACCTCATATAATACTCAAAAAAGTATTCACCAAATCCATTCTTTACCACCAAATCCTTGTCTATAGTAGTAGAAACACTGATTCAGACTATAGGCTCATTGGGACAAAATGGTCATGTGATGTGAACTAACAACGTCTTGCAACCAACATTCAATCGGACTTTTAGATCTCATACTCCTTTCTATATAAAATCTCAAACGTTTGTTAGTTCACATCACATCATTAGATCTTAGCTTTGTGATAACCGAACTTCTTCTTTCATGGTATCAAACAAACAAAACAGAACCAAAAAACCTAAAACATAGAAATCCTTTCAAAACCGATAAGAAGAAAGCAATAGAAATGACAACGGATTATTTGACCAAAGTTTTGATGATCCGGAAGAAAACTTCCACGACCAATGAGAAAAACAAATGAGACAGAAAGCTTCTTGAGATTTTGGAAGATGCAGACGATTGTGTTTCTAAGCCACCCCAAGCTCACCTTATATAGGATTTCAAATACTTCTCTCGAAAGCTTGGTATATGCCCTAGAATAAAAAATTTCAAACTCGAACTAATAGGATATTCAGAAAGATATTTTTTTAGGAAATGAATTAATTGCATGAATAATAATCGGGACATGTGATGTGAACTTACAACGTCTTGACAAAAACCATAAATCGGACTTTTAGATCTCACGCTCCTTTTTATACAAAATCTCAAACGTTTGTTAGTTCATATTACATCATTTGACATTAGATTTATGATTACCGAGCTTCTTCTTTCATGGGACCAAACGAACAAAACATAATTAAAAACAAAAAAAATAGAAATCATTTTAAAGAGTATTTGATCGGGCTTTATTCGGACTGAACCTCATATAATACTCAAAAATTATTCACCAAATCCATTCTTTACCACCAAATCCTTGTCTATACTAGTAGAAACACTAATTCGGACTATAGGCTCATTGGGACAAAATGGTCATGTGATGTGAACTAACAACGTCTTGCAACCAACATTCAATCGGACTTTTAGATCTCATACTCCTTTCTATATAAAATCTCAAACGTTTGTTAGTTCACATCACATCATTAGATCTTAGTTTTGTGATAACCGAACTTCTTCTTTCATGGGATCAAACGAACAAAACATAACCAAAAAACCTAAAACATAGAAATCCTTTCAAAACCGATAAGAAGAAAGCAATAGAAATGACAACGGATTATTTGACCAAAGTTTTGATGATTCGGAAGAAAACTTCCACGGCCAATGAGAAAAACAAATGAGACAGAAAGCTTCTTGAAATTTTGGAAGATGCAGACGATTGTGTTTCTGAGCCACCCCAAGCTCACCTTATATAGGATTTCAAATACTTCTCTCGAAAGTTTGGTATATGCCCTAGAATAATTTTTTCCAAACTCGAACTAATAGGATATTCAGAAAGATATTTTTTTAGGAAATGAATTAATTGCATGAATAATAATCGGGACATGTGATGTGAACTTACAACGTCTTGACAAAAACCATAAATCAGACTTCTTTTTATACAAAATCTCAAACGTTTGTTAGTTCATATTACATCATTTGACCTTAGATTTGTGATTACCGAGCTTCTTCTTTCATGGGACCAAACGAACAAAACATAATTAAAAACAAAAAAATAGAAATCCTTTTAAAGAGTATTTGATCGGGCTTTATTCGGACTGAACCTCATATAATACTCAAAAAATTATTCACCAAATCCATTCTTTACCACCAAATCCTTGTCTATAGTAGTAGAAACACTAATCCGGACTATAGGCTCATTGGGACAAAATGGTCATGTGATGTGAACTAACAACGTCTTGCAACCAACATTCAATCGGACTTTTAGATCTCATACTCCTTTCTATATAAAATCTCAAACGTTTGTTAGTTCACATCACATCATTAGATCTTAGCTTTGTGATAACCGAACTTCTTCTTTCATGGGATCAAACGAACAAAACAGAACCAAAAACCTAAAACATAGAAATCCTTTCAAAACCGATAAGAAGAAAGCAATAGAAATGACAACGGATTATTTGACCAAAGTTTCGATGATCCGGAAGAAAACTTCCACGGCCAATGAGAAAAACAAATGAGACAGAAAGCTTCTTGAAATTTTGGAAGATGCAGACGATTGTGTTTCTAAGCCACCCCAAGCTCACCTTATATAAGATTTCAAATACTTCTCTCGAAAGCTTGGTATATGCCCTAGAATATCTTTTTCAAACTCGAACTAATAGGATATTCAGAAAGATATTCTGCATTTTTTTAGGAGATGAATTAATTGCTTGAATAATAATCGGATGATGGCATTCCTATAAATAAATCGAACCCCAAACCCATTTGTTTATTTTTGGCATTGTCACGTCACACTTCCACGTCATCATTATCCGCCTCTACAACCCTCTCGTGACGACACGTCAGCAATCGCCCAAATTACTTCTCATTTAAAGGTATAAATGCCAGAGTTCTCTTTCCACACAAGGTATTCATGTATAATTTGTTCTCTAATTCAATAAAAATTTGGACATTTCAAACATTTTTCCCCACCAAATCATAACTTATTAATCAAAAAATATATTATTTAGTTATAATATCAATAATATACAAAATTACAACAAACACAATTATTATATACACATATATGTATACATTAAAAAATACAATAGAAAAGGTTTAACGATGCTTTATGAAAAAGATAGATAAACATATTGACATTCAAACTAACACGGTGTTAAACACCAGCGCCAAGAACCATAAAAAGGTTATGGAGATCCTCTCCAGTCCATATAGGATAGATGAACATATTGACACCCAAACTAACACCAGCGCCAAGAGCTATAAAAGAAACCGGGAGACAACAACTTCTATGAATTATCCAGTTCTAAACCCATAAATCATAATATAGCAATACGTAAGCAAGAAAACCCGGAAACCATATTCATAAGCTTTCATCGCCGTGTATAGTTTCATGAAAGTTGCAATGAACCCTGAAACAAGGGATGCCTAATATAAGCAGAGAGAAAACAAAAACCCAAATGAGGTTTTAAAGGATTGAAGCAGAAACCTACCAATGCAGAAAATAGTAATGGTGCAAAAGAGCTCTTCCCAGTATCTAGTTAGTGTGGAAAGTTCAGCCATTCCAAGGGCAAGACCTCCAGCTGATAATGTCCCAAGCGCTCGATTAAAACCTTTGCTTAGAGTTGCTCCTAATAGAAACCAACAAGAGTCATCAAAATGCAAAGCCTCGTGCACAATATCTCTTAAGCAAAAGGATCTTAACATGATTATGTTCAATGTATGATACAGTAATCATTAATTCTAGTCAACGATGCAAAGCTATTTGTTAAACAAGCCAAATCCATATCATTAGTTTCCATATGAGTGAGTAAACTAAACATCGGGAAAGAAGAGACATAAGATAATTACTTATCGATCATGAATTTGAAGACGATGACAACAATAAGAATAGCCCAAACGGAGTAACAACTGAGATCGGGACTAGGTTACTGGAAGAAAATCAAAATGGCTACAATCGTCAAAGCTATCCCAATCTTCGCGAAGAAAAGGATCTTTCTCGGATCAGAAACCCCTATTTCGCGCCACAACTTTGGCGTTCTAATACAGTCCAAAGATTTTACCCAATAGGTTTCCACACGAACATCAGCAGAATACCCTCGTCCTTCGATTATTCTTGCCTTCGAGAAGATCATTCGACTCTATGTCCGTGAATCTAAAATCAGAGAAATCAAGGAAGAAAATAAATAAAGGAAGAAGAGAAATGATCCATACGACCCACTGTTGAGGTCAAAAACCTCCTCGACGAAAACAATAGCCGAAAGACAGGATTGAAATTCCGGATACGAACGAAAGTTCATCAAACGTCTAATCTTGCGTGTAAATGGAAAAATCGTATGAAACATCGACAACGTTACCAAAGCGATTTATCGGAAGACTGATGTCGGAAAACAGACGAAGCCACGGTCGGACAAACGCACTTTCCGACAAGAACTACGGATCGACGAAACATCCGAACAGAGCAAAGTACGAGCTGAACCAGATCGGAAAACCGAGCTAAACCAGCTCGGAATTTCCGAGCTAAACCAGCTCGGAAAACCGAGCTGAACCATCTCGGATTTTCCGAGCTGAACCACTCGGATTTTCCGAGATAAACCTTCTTGGATTTCCGAGATGAACCTTCCCGGAATTCCGAGATGAACCATCTCGGATTTCCGAGATGAACCTGCTCAGAATTCCGAGATGAACCATCTCGGATTTCCGAGATGAACCTGCTCAGAATTCCGAGATGAACCGTCTCGTATTTTCCGAGATGGACCAGCTCGAGTTCTCCAAACTAATAACTAAACATTTGCTGATGCGCGTAATTTGTCGCAACACTTTCCTTCGGAAAGCCCATACTCTCTCGGACCAACGAATTGGGCTAATGGACCGAAATCAAGGAAAACGGGAACTTAGGCCTAAGATAAGTTAGGTCTCGGAAGATAGAGATAAAAGGAAGAGATATCGATGAGCCGGGAAGGAGATCTAAAGGAAAAATGTAAATCTTAACGGAAAAGGAAAGAGATGACAACAGGAAGATTTCCTGAAATCTGACGGAAATATTCTCGAGGACCGACTTCCCGCAGCTATAAAAGAAAGCAGCGGCCATACGATCAAGCGGAGCAAAAAACCCTAAGACTGAGACTTAAGAGCTTTTGAAGTTTTCTTTTAGACTTTCGGAGAGTTCTTTTGTTCGCTTTCGATTCCTTTACCTTCTTTCCGATCTTTGTACTCTTTTCGACCTTAATCAATAAAAATCCTCCGGGTTTGCTAGTTTCGTGGTTATCCTTGAAAGTTTATGTTCCCTAAAAAGTTTTGCTCTACAAGTTTTGACCGTGTGAATTTCGACTCTCACAGTTTGGCGCCGTCTGTGGGGACTAAGAAATTTTCGACACTTAGAGTCACTAATTAGCGGATCCGAAGAAACGGGTACATACAAAGATATGACCGATCAACCCGACGTTGCGGTTAACAATATGATCATTGGAGGATCACGATACTGCCAAGACATGGTATCATCGATCAAGGCCTATCAGAGACGAGATGAAACAAACGCTCATCGATCCACATCTGATAGATCCCCAAACGACGTGATAACCTTCGAAGAATGCGAAACCACGGACATCGATAGACCGCACAACGATCCGCTCGTCATCGAGTTGATCATCGGGGATCTTGACGTCGCCAGGATTCTTATCGACACCGGAAGCTCCGTGGACGTAATTTTCCGAGATACGCTAAAAAGGATGAACATCGGTTTGTCCGAGATCTCTCCAGTCCCGAAACCCTTGACGGGATTCACTGGAGACACGACAATGACCCTCGGAACGATTATGTTACCGGTACGGGCCGGGGAAATAACCAAAATCGTCGAGTTTTCAGTAGCAGACGCTCCAGCTATCTACAACGTGATCATTGGTACTCCATGGATAAATTCCATGAGGGCTGTCTCATCGACCGATCACCTTTGCCTGAAGTTTCCAACACCCAACGGGATTACTACAATATGGGGAAGTCAAGCGCAATCACAATCTTGTTTCATGGCCGAACATAAACACATGAAACCAACAATCGAAGTAGCTCGGAAGTCTAAGCGACCGCGGACCGATCCAGATCCAGAAGCTACGATAAAACCCAAAAAGACATTAGAAAAACAGGAAGAAGAAGATGACGAGCCGTGTGAACCTGTGACATCAGTCTGCATAGACGACGAGCATCCGGAACGGTGTGTGGACATCGGAGCGAATCTGGACGACTCAATCAAAAAAGGAATTGTGTTATGTCTCCGAGAAAATGTCAACAGTTTCGCCTGGTCCGCGGAAGATATGCCGGGAATCAATATGGATATCGCATGTCATGAACTGAACGTGGACCCGACAATCAAACCCGTCCGCCAGAAGAGAAGGAAGTTGAGATCTGAACGAACTAAAGCAGTCAACGACGAAGTAGAAAGGTTACTTAAAGTAGGCTCGATCATCGAATTTAAATACCCGGACTGGCTCGCGAATCCAATAGTCGTGAAGAAGAAAAACAGAAAATGGAGGGTTTGCATGGACTTTACGGATCTGAACAAGGCGTGTCCCAAAGACAGCTTTCCGCTTCCGCACATAGATCGGCTAGTAGAGGCGACAACCAGAAATAAACTACTCACGTTCATGGACGCTTTCTCGGGATAAAACCAGATCATGATGAACCCAGACGATAGAGATAAAACGGCCTTCATCACCGACAGAGGAATCTATTGCTACAAGGTCATGCCCTTCGGCCTCAAAAACGCCGGAGCAACATACCAGCGTTTGGTAAACAAAATGTTCGACGAACAACTCGGAAAGACTATGGAAGTATACATAGACGACATGCTGGTCAAGTCACTCGAAGAAAAAGACCATGTCAAACACCTGCGCGAATGCTTCGGACAATTGAACCTTCACAACATGAAGCTCAATCCGACCAAATGTAGATTCGGAGTGGCCTCCGGAGAATTTCTCGGATATCTGGTGACCCACCGAGGTATCAAAGCAAATCTAAAGCAGATCAACGCACTGATCCAGATGTCCTCGCCAACGACGAAACGCGAAGTCCAGCGGTTAACTGGGCGCGTAGCAGCATTAAATAGATTCATCTCACGATCAACCGACAATTGTCTGCCTTTCTACGACACATTGAGGGGCAACAAGACTTTCGAGTGGTCGGAAAAATACGAAGAGGCCTTCCAGCAATTGAAGAAATACTTGGCAAATCCACCAGTATTGGCAAAACCGATCGAAGGAGAACCCCTTTTCTTATACACGGCTATATCCGCCACTGCGGTGAGCGGAGTTCTAATCAGAGAAGACCAGGGCGAAAAAAAAAAAATCTTCTATGTCAGCCAGACCCTGACGGATGCTGATATATCATGGTTTTTACCGGTTTTATGCCATGATATAGTTGTGTTTTTAGTGTCTTTTGTGTTCTTTTAGAGTCTTTTACAGGTTTAATCAGGTTTGAAGCGGAATTGGAGATATTGGAGAATTTTGGGACTTTTGGAGTGTTTTGGCCGAGAGTTTAAACTCACTGTCCGATTTGATAATCATGCATCGATCGACACACCTTTGGTGTCGATCGACACACTAGCGAGATGGGCCGAACGCGGCGGTTTAATGAAGTTATCAAGACTTTGCACTTTGGCCCAGAAGTTTCCAGTATTTACGAAGAAGCCCCAGCCGAGATTATGCCTATATATTTAGGATTTTGGTGTTTATTTTAGATACGCTTTCATACTTAGAGCTAAGAGATTTTTAGAGCTTTTGGGGCTGATCTATTCCTGTACTTCATCTATTTTGGAGAAGATTTCGAACCCCCTTTATCTATTTAATTTCTTATATGCAATCTATTAATTCTATGATTTATGTTTCATTAATCATGTCTGAGTAGATTCGTAGTTAGGTTTAGGGTTTCTCATTAAGGATTTGATGACTTGCTAGACTTGTTTAATTCAGTTAATGATTCACATGATTAGAATGTTCTTCGATCTAAATTGTGCTTAATGCTAGTTCTAACCTGATCAATTAGAATCTAGATCTTAGGTTGCTAAATACGACACGAGAGTGTGGTTTAGAATCTGAACTATTTAGGTTGAGCAATTAAATTATTCGCAAAGAGATTTGGCTTAGTTTAATTGTGAACATATCGAACTTGAAATTAATGCTGGTTTAAACTGTTAGTAATAGCAAAGAGATTTGGATTACTGCACTTAGACTTAGAGGATTTTCGCAAAGAGATTTGGTTAATTCTAAATCCGTGATTTGAGTTCTAGAACTGTGTTTAATTAGATCATGACTGATTAACTTGTCTGCTTGTCTGATTTCCTGAGAATTCCCTAGACTTAGCGCTTTTAGTTAACTGCTTTCACAACAATCTTGCTACTGATTTATTTTCTTTCCTTGCTTTTAATTTACTTCACATCTGCTTTCTTCTTAGTATTAATCTCTACGGTTCTTATTCTATTGAGACCATAGTCTCTGTGGATTCGATACCCTATATACTACAATCACTTAACTGTGCACTTGCAGTAGAATAGGATTAAAACTTAGACCCTATCCAGTTTTTGGCGCTGTTGCCGGGGACTCTTAGAGTCTTCGATAGGATCGAACTTAGGGTTTTTACTAGGATTTTTATTTTTGTTTTGTTTTGTTTTTATTTTTATTTAAGTTACTGATTTCTCTCTGTTTTCTCTCTGTCGCAGGTACCGATTTCGCTTTGCGTCGATCGTTGCACTTGTGTGTCGATCGTCACTAGGCGATTCTGAGATTGAATCGATCGTTGCACTGATAGCATCGATCGTTGCTTGACGATTACAGACAGTTTATGCAGACGCGTGAAACTCGAAGTAATCAGAACCTGAACTTAGTTAATCTCGGACTTGAAGAACTTGGACGTCTAGAGAGGACTAACATAAGAGAAAGAAGAGCAAGGATGGTGGTACAGAAGCTAATCATTATGCCTGATGCTCAAGGTACCCTGAGGGATCAGCAAAACAATCCTTACAATGCTGCTGGGCATAGGATTGATGCTGAGGGACGTGTGATCCCTGAGGTTGAGGAACCTGAACCACAACCACAGCCGCATGCGCAAGGACATAACCAAGGTAGACAGATGGTTGTCCATGAAAGGACTTTAGCTGACCACAACAGACCGGATGAGTTTCATGCAAACCGGTCAGCTCTAGTGCTTCCTGGTTTTGAGAGAGATGATTTTGAGATCAAGACCATCTACTACTCGCTGATGAGACAGAATGTCTTCCATGGCCATCCTACGGAGCAGCCTATGGATCACATTGATACATTTGAGGACTAATCAATGGCATGAAGTATGGTGGGGTCTGCCAGGATTATCTGTTCCTCAAGCTCTTTCCATACAGTCTCGCTGGAGACGCTGCTGCATGGCTGAAGCAACTGGCACCTGGTCAGTATACTACTTGGGCAGCCCTGAAGAGTGAGTTTCTGCGTCACTTCTATGATGATGCGCGTTCCGATCAGTCCAGACAGGACATTCTGACATTTACCCAAGGTCCTACTGAGCCACTTAAGACTGCTTGGATGAGATTTAGGAAGTACCAGCGTGACTTCCCACACCATGGATTCACTGAAGTCACATTGCTAGGTATCTTCTTCAGAGGCATAGATCTGACATATCAGGCTGCGCTGGATAACTCCAGTAATGCAAACTTCAACACCAGGACTCCTGCACAAGCTAAGCAGTTGATTGAGAACTTAGTGAGCAGCAACAGTTGCAAGACTATGGATGATAGGAGGAAGAAATCTGGTGGAAGTGTAGAGAATTCAGAGATGGCTGAATTTAGATCTAAGCTGGACACAATTTGCAATCTCCTGGCTGGTAAGAAGGCTGTCCACTTTGCCCAAGATGTTGAGGTAATTCAGACTGAGGAGGACACTCAGGAAAAAGATGTGAATTACATTGGAGGGTCTGGTTTCCAAGGTAACAGATTTGGTAATCAGCAGGGAAACAGATTCTTCAATGGAGGGGAGAAGAGTGCCTTCACGGGCAATCAGAACTCTTTTGGACAGACAAGCGGTTTTCAGAAGCCTTTTGGACAAGGTACTCAGAGAACCTATGGATCTTCATCTTATCAGACTCCTCCTGCAGCCACTGCTCATGAGAGTAAGATGGAGACAATGATGGAACAGCTGCTGGAGAGTCAGACCAAGATTTCTGTGGACAATAATAAGAAGTTGGATGCTGTCTATGAGGATCTCAACGGAAAGATTGAGTCTATGAACACTCATATGAAGCAGTTGGATACTCAGGTGAATCAGATTTCCAGTTCTATGAAGGGAAAAGGAGTAGCAGACACTCATATTAAGGCCTGGTCTGTGTACATCGATGATGGATCTCACATAGGTGAAGGATTTGAGCTAAGCACAGCTGAGTTAGTGGAAGAGGTTGAATTTTTGGATTTTGAAGAAAATCTCTCGGGTGAAAACTGTGAAAACAGTGCTGCATCGATCGACACACCCCTAGTGTCGATCGTTGCAGGTCGTGAACAGACAGACTCGCCGGATGTTGACAGTATTGATGCAGATTTGGAGCTTAATCGCTTGTTCCCTGGAGTATCTGAGATTACTCAAGAGGAGATTTATGGACAATTAATTAGACAATATCCCTCAGTATCTGAAGTGATTAAGCAGGAGATTGAAGAGCTTAAGAAGCTAGAGGAGATTGGTGAAGAGTTGGAAGAAATTCCATCATCTGATGATCCACCTTATCACCCATGTGTGCAGAGGTATTTGAACAAGATGTTGCCTTTGGATGAAGAGCTGGAAGATTGGGTGATTATAGTCCCTCAACAGATAAGTGATGTTCTGTTAACAAAGGTTCCCAAAAAGCTGCCTGATCCTGGGATTTTTGTGCTAAGTTGTTCTATCTTTGAGGATAGTTTTAGGCGCTCTCTTTGTGATCTGGGAGCTGCTGGAAGTCTTATGCCATACTATATGGCAGAGAAGCTGGGTATGCTGGATTTTACTCCTACTAGGACCTCTCTTGTCCTAGCTGATCAGTCTATACGAGTTCCGGAAGGACTCCTTGAGGACGTCCCGGTGAGAGTTGGAAACTATTTAGTTCCAACCGACTTCTTGGTGCTGAAATATGACTGTGATCCGGATGAAGCATTGCTAAGACCATTCTTGGCTACAGCGGGAGCAGTGATAGATGTTAGACACAGTCTAATAGACCTCCACCTGGGAGATGAGCCGCTGCATTTTGAGATGGACAAGCTGCGCAAGCCACTGATAGATGGGCAGACCTTCACCATTATGGATGAAGCTGATGAGCAGTCAAGTCACACTACAGTTTTGGATCCTGGAGAGCAGTTTACTCCTTTTTTTCTTGGACATGAGCATTCTGCAACAGCCTACTCGCCACCTTGGATAAGAAGACTTGAACAGAGACAGAAAAAGTCTCTGTCAAGATCTCGTGGTGCCTGAAAGATCTTGTTCGTCCGGTCAAGCTAATGACCTTAAACAAGCGCTGAGTGGGAGGCAACCCACTGTTAGGTTTAGTTGTTTTTCTTTCTTATTTTTGGTGTTTTTCTTAGGATTTCACGTTTTTTGTTTGTTTTTGCTAAGTGTCAGATACAGAACTCGAGTCTGGAGATGTGTGACGATCGATGCACTTGTGCACCGGTCATTGCAAGGAGATTACGACGAGGAGAGGTGATCGCATTGTGACGATCGTTGCTCATACGCAACGGTCGTTGCAATTGGTTCAATTGCAAAATTAAGGTATGCGCTAAACCGGAAATCGATTTCGATTTGACCAGCATCGGTCGTTGCCCCTAAGCAACGATCGTTGCACCCACGACCGAGGTAAGTTGCCTTAAACCCTTCTCTTCTCTTTTCTTCCTCATTTCCGCCGTCCGTACACCGAGAACTCCACACCCAAAAATCACAATTCTTCATCATTTTCTTCGATTCAATCGCTAATACTTTCGATTTTACACTCTAAATCCGTTTCTATAGCTCATATCTCAAGAATCCAAGGTAATGTACCTCTATTTTTCGATTTTCGGATTCAACTTTAGGGTTTTAGGGCTTGAGATTTTTGGATTGAAATTGATGCATGCATGCGTAATTAGACCGAATTTAGGGTGATGGGTTATGATTCTAGGCTGATTTGCAATAATGTGGCACGAATTTGGAAGAATTTCGTTGATTGTTTGTGGCCAAAATCGCCTTGCAACGGTCGTTGCACTTGTGCAACGGTCGTTGCTTTGCGATTTTAGGGAAATGTTCGATAAAATGAAATCGCCTTGCAACGATCGATGCCTTAGATGCAACGGTCGTTGCTTCGCGATTTCACAGAGTTTTGCCGAGACTTATATTATTTGAATTTTGTTTCTTATGCAGATGGCATCTCGCAGGCAACCCCGCAAGAAACAAGCAACTGTTGGAATTATGTCCAGTAATCTCTGTACTGTCTCTAGAAAGTAAGAGTATGTCAATGATCAGACATAAGTCATATAATACTGGGGGTCATGATGGCTTGCTAGAGTCCGCTCATGATCTATAAGTCTTGGATTTATTGCTTTTATTATATGATCCCATATGGGTCACACGCCTAAGCTAACAGGAAACTATGAGGGAACGGTTCAGCAGAAGTACGGTAAAAGTGCTAGGCATTTACTATACTTAGAGAGATTAAAGGGCCTGATTAAATCTAAGGGATTTAATCAGACTGGGAATTGGGCCCAATAGCCCAACAGAACTAGACAAGGGTTTTATGATTAAAACTTGACCTAGCTCTCTTTTCTCCCAGACTCTCTCCCTGCGCCTCTCTCTCTCTCTCTGCGCCTCCCTCTCTCTGGTCTAGCAGCCTTCTTCCTGTTAGTGTGCGTGTGTGAGCCTTTGGAGGAACAACCTCTTGGTGGTTCTGCTGATCTCTGATTCATACCTCTCTAATCCGCTGCATAAACAAGGTATTACTGAGATCCCTAATGATTCTGCAAGAGAACCTAGATCCAATATGTTTAGTAGGGTTTAATCTGAATGAATTGAACCAGGATAAACACTAAACAATCCTTCAGTGGTATCAGAGCCATTGGTTCTTTTAGGATTTCTTGTTAGAATCATGTTTAGGTTGTTTAGAAGTGTTTGAATCAATCTTTGCTTGAAATTGATAAGAAAACACTTAAGAAACAAAAGAATTAAAACCTATAAAACCCTTAATCGAAATCGCATGATCGCATGTGGATCGGAGTGTGGATCGGCCTCGGATCACACGTCCGGATCGGTACACGACGAACGGACCGATCGCTTGACTGGATCGTGTCGCGTTGTCGTCCCGATCGGCGTTGAGGCGCGAGAGATGGACCGGTCCGCTGTGCGATCGCGTCCCGCCTCTCTCGGCCCGAGCCGTCCCGATCGTGTCCCGTCCCGTCCCGACTATCGTCCCGATCGCGGAAGCGTGATGCTTGCGAGCTGTCCCGATCGTGTCCCGTCTCTCGATCGCGTGAAGATTGCGACTCGGTCGTGATCGGTTCACGTGACCAATCGGTCGGTTCGGTTTGGTTAACGGTTCGGTTTAAAATTATTAAAAATTTAATCGTTACGGTTTACAGACTTAATAATATTTATTAAATCTGGTTAAACCGTGATAAGAAATCCAATGTCGTTTAAAATTGGATTTAGTGCCTAAACCAGTGGTTTTCTAATTTGATTTGGTTGGACCAAATAAATTGAGAAAATCCGGTTTAGTAAATAACCGGTTAACAATTGTGGTTATCGTAGTAATTAATCTTGGTTAGACCAATTTTAATGAACCAGACCGGTTATGTCATTTAATTGGGCAATTGGGTTATGTCTATGGACATAGACCAATTCTTGGGCCTTGGGCCAAGAAGTTAAAACAATTGGGCCACTTATTTGAGTCTCTTGTTCAGATTTAATTTAAAATTTTATTTAATAATTAAAATTTGATTTTAAATTAATCAGTTTCCAAAATTTTAAATTAGAAAGTTTTTTAGAATAGAAATTTCTTTATTTGCATGTTTTGGATATTTAGGAAATTTCTATAGTTAGAAAGTTTCCAAATTTAGGAAGTTTCCAATTATAAAAGTTTCCAAAACAGTAGGTTTCCAAAAATGGAAAGTTTCCAAAAATAGTAATGTTCTATTTTGGAATGAAATTTTAAGAAAACCTATAAACCTCAAATAATATCAAGCGTTGGATGTCTTGTCCAGTCTATGTCAGCTGTTGAAACCCATTCAATCGTACACATGGCCTTACAGTGTGAGGGTGTCTATCTTTTGCGTGGGTAAGACAGTTTGTGATTCATTAATGTTATTGGGAGTCCCAGACATTAGTGATTACATGACTGTACAGTCTGGTTTTCTTGACTGGGTCATCGGGAGTCCCGGACCTTGAGACATCAGAGTGGATTGGGCCTCGGGCCCAGATTCACAACCAAGAGTTATATCACGGATATAATTAGCCGAGATAGGGCTTACCGATATAAGCTAAGGTTGGGTGACGGCCAGTGGCCCACTTTGATCTTAGTTATATGTGGATCTTGGAATCATTATATTCTATTGAGGGTAACTAATGTTATTGAATATAATGCGAGATTACAAATATTGAACATATAAACTAAAATCCTTTTTATCTTAAATTTCAGCAATGACTACAACAAGCACACAAAACACATTCTCAATCCGGTCTGTTCTCGACAAGGAGAAGCTGACTGGAACGAACTTCCTGACGTGGTCAAGGAACTTGAGGCTGGTCCTCAAGCAGGAGAAGAAGGAATATGTCCTTCGTGATCCCCTCCCTGAGAGGCCTCCAAACAATGCCGCCAGGAATCTGCACAATGCTTGGGAAAAGCATTCGTCAGATGAAAATGATGTCTATTGCCTGATGTTGGCTACCATGACTCCTGAACTGCAAATGCAATTCGAGAGTGTGCTGTCGCCCATCGAGATAATGGCAAGCCTGAAATCGCTTTTTTCAGGAGCAGGCAAGAACTGAGAGGTTTCAGACAGTTAAGAACCTCTTAGACTGCAAAATGGCTGCAAATGCGGCAATGAGTCCTCATGTCTTGAAGATGATGGGTTATCTCGATCATCTTCAGAAACTCGACTGCCCTATCAGCCATGAACTTGCCTGCGACATCATTCTGCAGTCTTTGCCTGCAAGCTATGATCAGTTCATTCTGAACTTCAATATGCATGGCTTGACTAAGACATTGCCTGAGCTTCATGGAATGCTCAAGACTGCAGAGCCCAACTTGAGGAAAGCCAAGGACCCCAACGTGCTTTTGGTGAAAAAGGGCAAGGGCTTTAAGAAATCCTCTGCCAAGGACAAGGGAAAGGCTAAGACTGTTCAAGTCTCGGACAAGGACACGTCAAAGCCCAAGCCCAAGTCCAAGGCTGGGCCTACTGACATCTGCAGGTTCTGTAAAGAACCGGGGCATTGGAGGAGAGAATGTAAGAAATTCCTGGAAGGTCTAAAGGAATTGAAGAAGAAGACTCTGGAGACTTCTTCATCAGGTATTTTTGTTATAGAAGTTAATACAACTACTTCTGATAATACCTCATGGGTTATGGATACTGGTTGTGGGGCTCATATTTGTACTAATATGCAGGCACTCAGCAACAGTAGGAAGCTGAAGCAAGGACAAGTGGAGCTACGAGTTGGGAATGGAGCGAAAGTTCCCGCACTAGCTGTAGGCACATACTTGTTGTCTTTACCTTCGGGATTGGTTTTAGAACTTAATAACTGTTATTTTGTACCTGCGATAAGCAGAAATATTATTTCAGTTTCTTTGTTGGATTTGGAAGGTTATGATTTTTCAGTTAAGAATAAATTATGTTCCTTCAATCGCAATAATTTGTTCTACGGTTGTGCCCCTCTTACGAATGGGCTTTACATACTTGATCAATCCGCGCCAATTTATAACATTAATACCAAAAGGTTCAAACCTAATGAGGAGAACCGAACGTTTCTATGGCATTGTCGTTTAGGGCACATCAGTGAGAAACGCATTAAGAGGCTCCATTCGAATGGACTTCTTGGCTCATTTGACTTTGAGTCATGTGAGAAATGCGAATCCTGTCTGATGGGCAAAATGACGCGGGCCCCCTTTAATAAACCCAACGAGAGGACCAGTGACTTATTGGGCCTGATACACACTGATGTGTGTGGCCCAATGTCCACAAATGCAAGAGGAAACTATCAGTACTTCATTACCTTCACTGATGATTTCAGCCGGTATGGATATGTTTATTTAATGAAACATAAGTCTGAATCGTTTGAGAAATTCAGAGAATTCCAAAATGAAGTACATAACCAACTTGGAAAAAGCATTAAAGCTCTTCGGTCCGACCGAGGAGGAGAATACTTGAGCCAAGAGTTCGGTGATCATCTGAGAGAGTGTGGGATAGTTTCCCAACTCACTCCTCCTGGAACACCTCAATGGAATGGTGTATCTGAGAGGAGGAATCGGACCTTATTGGATATGGTTCGGTCTATGATGAGTCACACAGACCTTCCAATATCCCTTTGGGGATATGCTCTGCTAACAGCAGTGTTCACTTTAAATAGAGCGCCATCAAAAGCAGTAGCTAAGACACCATATGAACTATGGACTGGAGAAACTCCAGTGTTGTCTTATCCTAGAATTTGGGGTTGTGAAGCCTATGTCAAGAGATTAATCTCTGAAAAGCTTACACCAAAGTCTGATAAATGCTACTTCATTGGTTATCCGAAGGAGACCAAGGCTTATTACTTCTACCTACGATCCGAGAACAAGATTTTTTGTTGCCCGGGATTGTAATTTTCTTGAGAGGGAGTTTCTCTCTAAGAAAAACAGTGGGAGTAAGGTACTGCTTGAAGAAATTCAAGATGAACAGGATACTGCTCAACCTAATGAGGAAGAGCAGCAGGAGGACCTACAAGAAATTGTAGAGCCTGAACCTGTGGTACCTGAAGTTCGAAGATCCGGGAGGATCCGTCACGAACCCGAGAGATATCAAGGATTCCTCGTGACTAACTGTCATGATCTTCTGATCATTGATGGTGATGAACCATCGAACTTCAATCAAGCCATGATGGGCCCAGATTCCTCTAAGTGGCGTAAGGCCACTGATTCCGAAATGGACTCCATGTCGGTCAACCAAGTGTTTTCGTTGGTTGACTTACCCGCTGGTGTAAAAGCCATCGAGTGCAAATAGGATCTTCAAGAAGAAGATTGACGTGGATGGAAATGTCCAGATTTATAAAGCCAGGTTGGTGGCAAAAGGTTTCAGGCAAGTTCACGGTGTGGATTATGATGAAACCTATTCCCCAGTGGCTATGATGAAATCTATTCGGATTCTACTAGCAACTGCAGCTTTTCATGATTATAAAATTTGGCAGATGGACGTGAAAACCGCCTTCCTGAATGGAATTCTGGAAGAGGATGTGTATATGACACAACCTGACGGTTACATAGATCCAAAGAATGCTGGGAAAGTATGCAAGCTTCATAAATCCATTTATGGATTGAAGCAAGCATCGAGGAGCTGGAATCTTCGTTTTGATGAAGCGATCAAGCAATTTGACTTCATCAGAAACGAAGAAGAACAATGCGTGTATAAGAAGACTAGTGGGAGCAAAATAGTATTTCTTATTCTGTATGTCGATGACATACTGCTTCTCGGAAACGACGTACCAATGCTGCGGTCGGTAAAGGACTGGCTTGGAAGTTGTTTTTCCATGAAAGACATGGGTGAAGCCGCATACGTTCTTGGAATCCGGATCTACCGGGATAGATCTAAAAGGCTGATAGGCTTGTGTCAAGATTCATACATTGACAAAGTCCTGCATAGATTCAGCATGGCAGATTCCAAGAAGGGCTTCACACCAATGGTACATGGCACAACGCTAAGCAAGAAGCAGAGCCCAATGACGGTTGCTGAGCTTGAGCGCATGAAGAATATTCCTTATGCATCTGCAATAGGATCTGTCATGTATGCCATGATCTGTACTCGTCCTGATGTTGCTTATGCATTGAGCATGACGAGTAGATACCAGTCAAATCCAGGTGAAAACCACTGGATTGCCGTCAAGAATATCCTGAAGTATCTAAGACATACTAAGAATAAGTTCTTGGTGTACGGCGGAAGTAATGTGCTTGAAGTCAGTGGATTCACGGACGCAAGTTTCCAGACAGACCAAGATGATTTCCGGTCACAGTCCGGTTATATCTTTTGTCTGAATGGCGGTGCAATCATTTGGAGAAGCTCCAAGCAAGACACCGTTGCTGATTCCACTACAGAAGCTGAATATGTCGCCGCCTCAGAAGCAGCGAAGGAAGCTGTTTGGATACGAAAGTTCATTATTGAACTAGGTGTGATACCGAATGCAGCTGAGCCTCTGGCACTGTTTTGTGACAACAATGGTGCTATAGCTCAGGCAAAGGAACCAAGATCACACAAGAAATCCAAGCATATACTAAGAAGATTTCACTTGATACGTGATATCATTAATAGAAAGGAAGTCAAGATCAGCCGAGTTCCGACAGATGATAATGTCGTTGATCCATTGACAAAGCCACTCCCAAGGCCTAAGCTCTGTAACATCCCGGAACCGGGAGTCTGACCACACCCTAAACGTTTGGGCTGTCCATGGAACCAGAGGGTGAAAACTCACGATCCAAAGGATCTAAAAGAGTGTTCCATGGGCAGAATGAAGTCAAACTCAGCTAGGCGGGAGTTTGACCTAAAGGGAAGAAGCTGAACACAAAGGGTTTAGCTCAAAAGAGCTGAATGGCCGAGTTGGGCAGCTAGGATAACTGGCAGCTAGCTGAACTTAGCTAGTTGGAGTGTGCGTGTGTGATATTAGCTGATCAGCTAGTGTCACTAGCTGATCAAAGAGGCCATAAGCGAATGGACATCAATGGCAAGTTGTGTCCATTCGCCCAAACAAGAGGCAGCCCTTCCTTGGGCGGTTATGGGCGACAACCAAGCCTATAAATAAGCCTCTTGGGACATTTTTTGCGCACACAACCAGACTGGGGAAAAGCCCCAAAATTCTCTAAGGGACAGGCCATGAAACCGAGAGTTTAAGAGAGGGAAAGAGAGACCGGCCGCTTTAAGAAGTCGCCGGTGAGAAGAGGATCAAGAGGCGGATTAGTCGGTGGTTCATGGCGTGAACAAAGAGGAGCAAAGGCTTGAAAACACGGCTAAGAACCATGGCCAAACCGCTACTCATCCAAGGTTAGTCCGAGCCTTATCTTCTCTCGGCCTTGGCCAAACCGTTGGCCTATGGCCGGTTAGGATAATGGCCGGATTGCTTCTCTCCTTCCTCTACTTCCGGAATTAGAACCGGGCTTAGGCCTTAACGGTTTTAATAGCGGCTATTTTGGGTATGGACGCGATTGGCCAAAGGCCATGATCGCGATGGTTCAGACCGACGAGCAGATTGATGGCGCAAGGGTCGTGACTTGCGGTGTGGGTTGATCGGACGGCATGTCGGGAAGACATGGCCGGATCATGGATGATCGGACGGCGCAACGAAGAATTGTTGGCCGGATCATAGTCGCACACGGTAAGGGCCGAGCGTGAACGGTTGGGAGTTTGACCGGTCAGTCGCGGCTTCGTCGGACGAACATTGTCGGATCATCGGGTAAGTCGCGGACCGTGCACCGCGGTCACGGATCGATGGCAACCGTCCGCGGACCATCGCATCCGTTCGCGGTGAACAGTCGCGACCGTTCGTAACGGACAGGCGCCAGGACCGCGGGACGATAGCCGGACATACGCGATGTCCGTAGGGATGATCGCTCGTCATGCGCTGGTCGGCTCACGGTGATGCGCGCAGGACGGTATGGATGGGCGGATTGGCGCGCGATCGCAGTACGCGATATCGTCAACACGGACGACCGCCTGGTCCTTACGGACGTAAGTGCGGTACGTACCGGACGATCCATCGGTACGCGGTAGCGGGCGCACGGTTGGACGCGACAGACGCGCATCACGGTATGTACTGATCCGTCCATGCGGACGTACTGCCGAGAAGCGGATCGCGGCACATGGACTGACGCGTACGATCATGGATCGCGGTTATGGCCGTGTATTCGGAATGAACGTGACGCGGTTCGGTTTATGAACTTAGCCGAGTAAGAGGAATTGAGAATGGGTTGGGTTCGCGGTACACGGGTTGGACGGTACAGTCGCGCGGACAGTCGCGGGTCATCTCAGGATGGTCGTGTCTGTTGGCTGATCGTCGCACCCACCCGCGAACAGTCGCGTCTCTTCGCGGACTGACGCAACGGTTCCAAGATCGCCAACGATCAGAACGTGCGGACAGCCCGGTTGGACAGCGAACGCGGCAGGACGCGGATGGCCGGACGAACAGGAAACGCGAGTGTTGCCGAGTACGCTTGGCTATGCTGCCGCATCCTCGTTGCGTCAAGCCATTGCGCTGATGGACTGACGATCATGGTACGACCGAGAGACACTCGGTACGACCCGAATGATCGCGTAAGGTCAAGGCAGTGACGGGATCATAGACTTGGCGGGTTCTTGTCCAATATAACCGTTGGGATTGATCAGAAGATCAATCACGGTTAAGTTCGGGCTGACGAGAAGACATGAGTTGGACCGTGGATTGGATCGGGGAGATCGCGTGGTCGAAACGCGTGCGGACCGGTCGACCAGTCAGGGGAACTAGGTCGACGGCCGACGGTACGAACCAAAGATCAGACCGTTCACGGAATTGATCGAGAGGATCATTCCAACCATTGTACCGATCGTAGAGCTGACAATACGAAAGGAAACCGGTTCACGAGCTGGTTATACTTAAAGGACTTGAATCGGTCTGAAGGTCAAGATGCAGGAAGCGAAATGTGGATAAGTCAAGACGGTGAATGTTAATGGGAACAAAGCAAATGGACGAGCAAGATCAAATGGTGGTCAAGGGAAGGAACTAGAAGACCTCTCTTGCGCCTTGTCATGTGGGGATGGTTGGTTGAATGACTTGGTTCAAGGGAGGTATGTTCTATGAGTTCGAGGATCAAACGGGTTAAGCTGGACGCCAAGCTAGCTTCACACCGGAATCACCAAAGGTTAAGGTACACGTTTCGAGAACTCTTCTATCGTTCTAAAGAATGGTTAGAGCTGATTAGGAGAATGAAAGGATCTAAGTTAAAGACTTAGGTTGATTGAATGGATAGTTGGAATTGGAACCTCGAAAGAGTTTTTGAGAAAGCTAAGTAAGGTTATAAGAGGTTCTTGGATGGATCGTTCTTTAGAAGAACGAGATAATGGTTAAGTAAAGATTTCCGCTGCGTAATTGATTAAGTATGAAGGATCTAGGACTAGGAGTCAATAAAAGATCCGAGGAATACTTAATCCTAAAGAAAATTTTAAATAGGACGGGTTTTCGGGAGGTTCAAGCCGGGGTTTGGCTTGACCAATGGGACGCATCGACCGCGGCCTAGGAAGGCCGGGTCGGGGTGTTTCAAGTTGGTATCAGAGCGGAGTTATTTCCTAGGACGATGCTCGAATAATTGGTGACTTGCTAAGGCAAGTGCACTAAGGACGCACTTAGTCTCGACCTTGATTGTGACTAGACTGTAAATGGTTGGGCGGATCAGCCACGCTAAGGGAGCGATGAGCCTGAAGTATGCGGATGATCGGACGGCACGTCTTGGAGACGTTGGCCGGGTCATGGAACCGCATACGGCCAGTGCCGTGGAAGCGGATGGTTGGACGGCGCATCTTGGAGATGTTGGCCGGATCATGAACCGCACATGGCAAGAGCCCAAGCGTGAAGCGGTTAAGTGAAAACCGAGTTGATCGCGGCCAGACCGTTAGTCAGCACCATCGGGTCAGAATAATGCGTCGTAGGCCGTTCACCGCAAGCGCGGGATGATGGTAGCTATGCGCGGACCATCGTACCTGTTCGCGGGAACAGTCGTGTCCGTTCGCATAAACCGCACGGATGAATGCGTACGACCGCGGGTCGCGACTGGGTCGCAGACCCAAGAACGGTTGGGACGCGGTTGGCACTTAGTCTTGGACCAAGGTCGTAAGACGGTGTCGAGGTGAACCGGGTGGTAGCTAGGTCACAAGTGAGAGTGTCCAGCTGGCCCGGGAGGGACCTGAGGAGGAAATGGGGCCAAAGTGTCGATAACCATTCCTCGGACCGCGCAGAATGCACCTCCTATGGATGGCAACACTCCGTAAGATGTTGGGGAAAGGGAGGGCCTGCGTGAAGGTGGAAGCAAGGACCCGGGGTCGCGAGCTGTCCACAGGCTGGGGTCGAAAAAGGTGACTGTAAAACCAAGGTCATGTTTCCGTCGTGGGCAGCCTAGACATTTTGTTTGGGACTGTCGGAATGGCCGGGACGGACGGTCGGGGGTTCCGAAAGTGGATTGGGGTCAGGATGACCGCGCGGCTACGGCCAAGGGCCAACTGGGAAAAACCTCAAGTCCATGAGCTCGTGGGGGATTCAGGCATGGCCGTCTCCTCCGAGGTGATCATTGGTCTGTCACTCGAACCCTGATTCCTCAAATTACTGCATGGCATATTGAGGGATAAAGCGGGGCTTATATGCATTGTGGGAATGTGTAGGGACCGTTGTGGTAGGAGGTGTAGAAACACTGACTACGTTCAACTCCGGGGCCACACATAGTTTTGTGAAGTCCTCGGATGATCGGGAAAGGCTTGTTCTAGAAGGAACAGGTCGTGGGCCAAGGCATTGTAAATGCGGCCGGTGGGCAAGTAATGCCCGTGCTAGGATTAGCTAAGGGCATACCAGTCTTCAGAGGAGGCGTAAGTATGCCAGCTGGCCTAGTGGTGGACCATCTCAAGCATCACAAGGTGATCTTGAGTATGGATTGGTTAGGTTGCTTAGCAATTGAAATGCGTAGGAACCATAACCGAGATCAAGTCCTTGGAGGGCGGAGATCAAGTTTCAGGGAAACTAAGATCAAGTCCTTAGAGGGCGGAGATCAAGTTTCGGGTCAAAACCGTAAGGGTTGTGATCGGGATTGACTAAGTCTAAGGCAAGACAAAATCCGGGGAGTGATTAAGTCTTGACGGACCGAGGTCATGGTAAGTATATGGATCTCTCGACGGCTTAGTCCAAGGTTCGATTGTTGATCGGCCAAGGTCAAGACCGTGAGCCATAAATCGAATTAAGCGCGGAATGAACCGTGAGTCATGGACAAGGGAAGTTCGGGCAGCTAAGCGCGATCGAACGGTAGCCGTTGGGGCGGTTTACCGAAGATCGGCAAGCTGGGCACGGATGGTCCATGCACGGGAACGGAATGGAAAAATCCGGTCATACGCGACTTGATCCGAGATGAAGGGCTCCGGCAGAAACGGCCGTAAATGGACTTAGGCCGAATGGAGAGAACATAGAAGGGTTGTGCTCTGTTAACACCTCGAGATGTTAGTAGGTCTCCAATGGTTCATAAAGTTTGAACGGGGTAAAACACCTTAAGTCGGATTCGGGGACGAATCCATTTTAAGGGGGGGAGAACTTGTAACATCCCGGAACCGGGAGTCTGACCACACCCTAAACGTTTGGGCTGTCCATGGAACCAGAGGGTGAAAACTCACGATCCAAAGGATCTAAAAGAGTGTTCCATGGGCAGAATGAAGTCAAACTCAGCTAGGCGGGAGTTTGACCTAAAGGGAAGAAGCTGAACACAAAGGGTTTAGCTCAAAAGAGCTGAATGGCCGAGTTGGGCAGCTAGGATAACTGGCAGCTAGCTGAACTTAGCTAGTTGGAGTGTGCGTGTGTGATATTAGCTGATCAGCTAGTGTCACTAGCTGATCAAAGAGGCCATAAGCGAATGGACATCAATGGCAAGTTGTGTCCATTCGCCCAAACAAGAGGCAGCCCTTCCTTGGGCGGTTATGGGCGACAACCAAGCCTATAAATAAGCCTCTTGGGACATTTTTTGCGCACACAACCAGACTGGGGAAAAGCCCCAAAATTCTCTAAGGCACAGGCCATGAAACCGAGAGTTTAAGAGAGGGAAAGAGAGACCGGCCGCTTTAAGAAGTCGCCGGTGAGAAGAGGATCAAGAGGCGGATTAGTCGGTGGTTCATGGCGTGAACAAAGAGGAGCAAAGGCTTGAAAACACGGCTAAGAACCATGGCCAAACCGCTACTCATCCAAGGTTAGTCCGAGCCTTATCTTCTCTCGGCCTTGGCCAAACCGTTGGCCTATGGCCGGTTAGGATAATGGCCGGATTGCTTCTCTCCTTCCTCTACTTCCGGAATTAGAACCGGGCTTAGGCCTTAACGGTTTTAATAGCGGCTATTTTGGGTATGGACGCGATTGGCCAAAGGCCATGATCGCGATGGTTCAGACCGACGAGCAGATTGATGGCGCAAGGGTCGTGACTTGCGGTGTGGGTTGATCGGACGGCATGTCGGGAAGACATGGCCGGATCATGGATGATCGGACGGCGCAACGAAGAATTGTTGGCCGGATCATAGTCGCACACGGTAAGGGCCGAGCGTGAACGGTTGGGAGTTTGACCGGTCAGTCGCGGCTTCGTCGGACGAACATTGTCGGATCATCGGGTAAGTCGCGGACCGTGCACCGCGGTCACGGATCGATGGCAACCGTCCGCGGACCATCGCATCCGTTCGCGGTGAACAGTCGCGACCGTTCGTAACGGACAGGCGCCAGGACCGCGGGACGATAGCCGGACATACGCGATGTCCGTAGGGATGATCGCTCGTCATGCGCTGGTCGGCTCACGGTGATGCGCGCAGGACGGTATGGATGGGCGGATTGGCGCGCGATCGCAGTACGCGATATCGTCAACACGGACGACCGCCTGGTCCTTACGGACGTAAGTGCGGTACGTACCGGACGATCCATCGGTACGCGGTAGCGGGCGCACGGTTGGACGCGACAGACGCGCATCACGGTATGTACTGATCCGTCCATGCGGACGTACTGCCGAGAAGCGGATCGCGGCACATGGACTGACGCGTACGATCATGGATCGCGGTTATGGCCGTGTATTCGGAATGAACGTGACGCGGTTCGGTTTATGAACTTAGCCGAGTAAGAGGAATTGAGAATGGGTTGGGTTCGCGGTACACGGGTTGGACGGTACAGTCGCGCGGACAGTCGCGGGTCATCTCAGGATGGTCGTGTCTGTTGGCTGATCGTCGCACCCACCCGCGAACAGTCGCGTCTCTTCGCGGACTGACGCAACGGTTCCAAGATCGCCAACGATCAGAACGTGCGGACAGCCCGGTTGGACAGCGAACGCGGCAGGACGCGGATGGCCGGACGAACAGGAAACGCGAGTGTTGCCGAGTACGCTTGGCTATGCTGCCGCATCCTCGTTGCGTCAAGCCATTGCGCTGATGGACTGACGATCATGGTACGACCGAGAGACACTCGGTACGACCCGAATGATCGCGTAAGGTCAAGGCAGTGACGGGATCATAGACTTGGCGGGTTCTTGTCCAATATAACCGTTGGGATTGATCAGAAGATCAATCACGGTTAAGTTCGGGCTGACGAGAAGACATGAGTTGGACCGTGGATTGGATCGGGGAGATCGCGTGGTCGAAACGCGTGCGGACCGGTCGACCAGTCAGGGGAACTAGGTCGACGGCCGACGGTACGAACCAAAGATCAGACCGTTCACGGAATTGATCGAGAGGATCATTCCAACCATTGTACCGATCGTAGAGCTGACAATACGAAAGGAAACCGGTTCACGAGCTGGTTATACTTAAAGGACTTGAATCGGTCTGAAGGTCAAGATGCAGGAAGCGAAATGTGGATAAGTCAAGACGGTGAATGTTAATGGGAACAAAGCAAATGGACGAGCAAGATCAAATGGTGGTCAAGGGAAGGAACTAGAAGACCTCTCTTGCGCCTTGTCATGTGGGGATGGTTGGTTGAATGACTTGGTTCAAGGGAGGTATGTTCTAAGAGTTCGAGGATCAAACGGGTTAAGCTGGACGCCAAGCTAGCTTCACACCGGAATCACCAAAGGTTAAGGTACACGTTTCGAGAACTCTTCTATCGTTCTAAAGAATGGTTAGAGCTGATTAGGAGAATGAAAGGATCTAAGTTAAAGACTTAGGTTGATTGAATGGATAGTTGGAATTGGAACCTCGAAAGAGTTTTTGAGAAAGCTAAGTAAGGTTATAAGAGGTTCTTGGATGGATCGTTCTTTAGAAGAACGAGATAATGGTTAAGTAAAGATTTCCGCTGCGTAATTGATTAAGTATGAAGGATCTAGGACTAGGAGTCAATAAAAGATCCGAGGAATACTTAATCCTAAAGAAAATTTTAAATAGGACGGGTTTTCGGGAGGTTCAAGCCGGGGTTTGGCTTGACCAATGGGACGCATCGACCGCGGCCTAGGAAGGCCGGGTCGGGGTGTTTCAAGCTCGAGTACCTGACTGAAGCTGTAGGCATTAGAGACATTGAAATGTAATCTAAATTTGAGTGGGAGTTTTGAGGGCTTTATTTAGTTGTTGATATGTTCTTGCAAAACATTTGAGATGTTTAATAATAAAATTATTTTTCAAGATTATTTTAACTGTGATGAAATAATCGTTCCAAAATGATATGAACCATTTTATAGGTCATCGAAGTAAGTGACTTGATCTTGAGTCATCAAAGTCATTTAGCTTGATCATGAGACCCTATATTTAATAGATGGCTTATATCATCCTGTCCCTAGTCGAAGGTTGTTGAAATTGGAACACCAACAACCGCGTGAGACTAGATTGGTATGTGACTTATGACAAAGTCTCAGGATGTCATAGATGCACGGCATCAAAGTCAGTACATAGGTGTATGTTGGGGTACATACGACCGGACAAGACCCGCTTATAAGAACTCTTCAGGATATTTATATATGTGTCATAAGAGATTCTTACTACGACTATAGAGTATAGTCCTTAGACCTGAGTTCGCATGCATGTGACTGCACATCAACTGATGCGCTTTGATCATTGTCTAACGCTGTCGTTAAGCGATAGTTATAAGGACCTTGTTTGGGTGTATTATGAAATGAGTAGTTTACAGTGATGGAACAAGACGGGATTTGTCCCTCCAATATAAATGGAGTGAATATCTCTAGGCCAATCGGAGATTTGAATACTGGAAAATGCATGGCCATGCTCAAACGGACTGTCCCGAGTCGTTTGGATTGTCAGTGTCAAATCAGAGTCCGATGAACATGATTAGGCTTTATAAGGATGACACTCATCTTGCCTTATGACTAATCGAGATATTGAGACAAAAGGATTATGAATACAGAGATTCCAGTACAAGTGGGAGATTGTTGGAATTATGTCCAGTAATCTCTGTACTGTCTCTAGAAAGTAAGAGTATGTCAATGATCAGACATAAGTCATATAATACTGGGGGTCATGATGGCTTGCTAGAGTCCGCTCATGATCTATAAGTCTTGGATTTATTGCTTTTATTATATGATCCCATATGGGTCACACGCCTAAGCTAACATGAAACTATGAGGGAACGGTTCAGCAGAAGTACGGTAAAAGTGCTAGGCATTTACTATACTTAGAGAGATTAAAGGGCCTGATTAAATCTAAGGGATTTAATCAGACTGGGAATTGGGCCCAATAGCCCAACAGAACTAGACAAGGGTTTTATGATTAAAACTTGACCTAGCTCTCTTTTCTCCCAGACTCTCTCCCTGCGCCTCTCTCTCTCTCTCTGCGCCTCCCTCTCTCTGGTCTAGCAGCCTTCTTCCTGTTAGTGTGCGTGTGTGAGCCTTTGGAGGAACAACCTCTTGGTGGTTCTGCTGATCTCTGATTCATACCTCTCTAATCCGCTGCATAAACAAGGTATTACTGAGATCCCTAATGATTCTGCAAGAGAACCTAGATCCAATATGTTTAGTAGGGTTTAATCTGAATGAATTGAACCAGGATAAACACTAAACAATCCTTCAGCAACATCATCCACAGCCACACGACAGTACATTCCACCACCAAAGTGGTTTCACATAGACTCTCAGCCACCTGAGCCATATATGAGAGTTGGTCCGGCAATAGCATTGCCTTGGCCCCGAGCAGACGCGAGAGAGATTCCGACAGCCAGGCAGTGGCCACAGAACCTTCCTGAGTTCCTCAAGTCTGGCAATTTTACAGAGAGACCACTGCTTAACCAGTGGGATGAGTATGACTCGCTGCTATACAGTGGTTGGTGCGGGATGACGATCAAGCCAACCAAGTTTGCAGACTACTCTACCTGCAAGAGTCTGGGGATTGATGAGCAGGTACTTGCAGTGTGCAGAGGCATTGGTCTAGGGACAATGCCTATGCGTCCTTATGATCTATATCCAGAGCTGGTCAGACAGTTGCTAGCCACTTGCAGAGTGGTTTACCCGTCTCCAGACAACAGGAGCGCTACAGGAGGTATCTTTACCTTCATGAGTTGGGGAGTCAGGTATCGGATTCCTTTACTAGATATCTGCAGGATCTACGGATTCAGCACCGAGCCGAGACGCATTGGCATGCCACTTGAGTGGGATCCAGAGGAGGCGCGATCATTTTGGGAGTGTATCGGCAATGGTCGATACAACTCACAGACTACACCGGTAGTGCAGTTGAGACATCCTGTGCTGAGATATGTCTTGCGTATCTTGTGTTGGAGCTTGCTATGCAAGTTTGAGGCCAACAAGATGCGCAAGTATGAGATGCAGATGTTGTTCATCGGGCTGCGGGATCAGTTTGAGGATTCTGGCGTGAGAGATCCTACTAAGGGTCTCAACTTGGGAGCTGTTTTCACTCAGCATTTATGTGATCTGCAGCTGAAGCCATTTGATGGAGTCCGTACTGAGACAGTGGGGAGCCTGCTTACTCCCATCTTCATACACTGCGGGATTCCTCTACAGGGCACAGAGTGTGATACAGCCAAGGAGTTCCTAGATTTCAGCCATTTGCAGAGCGCCCTCTGGCTTAAGGAGGGGCGCATTTGGGTTTACCACGACCCGACTTCTGGGAGGTGTGGTATAGAGCTTCCTGCTCCTGCGTTGACACAGATTGATACACTGGAGGACTTGAGATTCCAGCCTCATGAGACTGAGCAGCGTGGAGTCCCTTCTATGGCTCATCCGCTGGGAGAGCCTTCCACACGAGCTTCCACACGAGCTTCATCTTCTGCTGCCCCTACGCTTGCGCCTGCTGCTGCACCTGCTGCTGCCCCGGTTGATATTGGCCCTTATCCTGAGATCACAGTACCCTACAGTGATATGTCTGAGGCTGAGTGGAGAGAGCGTAGTGATGGGATTTGGAGGACCATTTGGGAGTGGATGCGTGGCTGCACTTGCAGGAGACAGCCACCAGTTCATCAGCCCGTCCCGGCTTCACGACGCAGATAGCGTTCTCCTACGGACGTTAGTGACACTGAGCGCTATGGTGGGATTGATGATAGCGAGTGAGAGTAGCCTCCATCTCTAGACATTCGGTTCTGTACTCTGGTTTTTCTTTCTCTTTTTCTTGCACTATTTTCTTTTGATTTTAGTACTCTACTATGTTTGGATGGTTGTACTTGATTAGATACATTTGTTGCCTTGATTTTACTCTGTTTCTAGTGTTTTCAGCTTGCAGGATTCGAAATTGATGAAAACCAACGGACTAACCTGCTAACTTGCTGACTGATCCGACAAACGCAGTGCGTCGATCGACACACTATTGCGTCGATAGTCACAACACGATCGAAATCGCATTGCAGCGATCGTTGCGGTCCTGAGCAACGATCGATCATACACGAAAAGTCGCCTAGCAACGGTCGATGCACCTAGTGCAACGATCAATGCCTGAGCGACAAAGGTAAAACCCGACATAACTTAACCATTCCTTAAACAATTTTTTATTTCTTTTTACCAATCCTTCGCTTGACACTACTGGGGACAGTGTGTCTTAAGTGTGGGGGAGGTTCTACTAACTTCTTTCTTTTGTTTTCTTAGAGTCAGTTAAAATTTTCAAAAAAAATTTGTTTTATTGAGTCAAAACTTTTAAGTAGGAAACGATGATTTTTTGAGAAGATTAGCAGCACTTGCAGGAACTTAAGTAACCATTGGGATGAAGCTGCAGATTATCTATGACTATTAAAAAACCCAGACATGGATCAACCTACCGAGAACACCCACATCACTTCAGGTATCAGAGGATCCTTTACTGACTTCACCTTAATACTGACTTAGATTTCTCACCTAAGGGCTTGGTATACTTTGTGTCGGATTCCCTTGTTAGTTCTGACACAGCCTGTAAACCTGTCCTATTTGGTTCCCTTCTCCCCTTCCATAAAAAAAAAAAAAGATAATAAACTGAGGTTGAGTTAGTAACTCCGAAGTGGTCATGGGAATGGTAGCTAAAACTCTCATATCCTGTGCATCCATGGAATGTGTCCAAAGTACACCCCTTAACG
The DNA here is from genome assembly GCA_030180135.1 of Orychophragmus violaceus. Taxonomy (NCBI): domain Eukaryota; kingdom Viridiplantae; phylum Streptophyta; class Magnoliopsida; order Brassicales; family Brassicaceae; genus Orychophragmus; species Orychophragmus violaceus. The sequence continues at coordinate 61,574,134 of CM058234.1, read as the reverse complement.
GGAAGAGCACTGATAAAAAAATAAAATGATACCTAATGGGAAAAAATCAGAATGCTAAGGAAGGGAAAAGAGAAGAAAGGGACTAGAGAAAGATAGTATAGTGGTCTAGAGCTGATAAGGTAAGAGTCCATGTGCCTTTGATCGATACTCCTTAGGTGAGACCGCACTTAAATACTTGCAGAAGTCAGTAGGGAGAATTTGAATGCTTGAATGTGATTGTGGAGTTTACTTAGGACAGTTGCTAAGTGTGGGGAAAGTATATGTTGGTCTTGATGTCTGCAGGTTGATTCTTTCATGGGGATTACTAAGGGGAATCTGAGTGTTGCTGCTTCTAGGATGAAAAAAGTTTCTGAAGAATTTTCAAACCTCTTCACTACATTCTAGTTCTCTGTTTTGCTTGAGGGCAAGCAAAGGCTAAGTGTGGGGGAGTTGATATATCATGGTTTTTACCGGTTTTATGCCATGATATAGTTGTGTTTTTAGTGTCTTTTGTGTTCTTTTAGAGTCTTTTACAGGTTTAATCAGGTTTGGAGCGGAATTGGAGATATTGGAGCATTTTGGGACTTTTGGAGTGTTTTGGCCGAGAGTTTAAACTCACTGTCCGATTTGATAATCATGCATCGATCGACACACCTTTTGTGTCGATCGACACACCTTTGGTGTCGATCGACACACTAGCGAGATGGGCCGAACGCGGCGGTTTAATGAAGTTATCAAGACTTTGCACTTTGGCCCAGAAGTTTCCAGTATTTACGAAGAAGCCCCAGCCGAGATTATGCCTATATATTTAGGATTTTGGTGTTTATTTTAGATACGCTTTCATACTTAGAGCTAAGAGATTTTAGAGCTTTTGGGGCTGATCTATTCCTGTACTTCATCTATTTTGGAGAAGATTTCGAACCCCTTTATCTATTTAATTTCTTATATGCAATCTATTAATTCTATGATTTCTGTTTCATTAATCATGTCTGAGTAGATTCGTAGTTAGGTTTAGGGTTTCTCATTAAGGATTTGATGACTTGCTAGACTTGTTTAATTCAGTTAAGGATTCACATGATTAGAATGTTCTTCGATCTAAATTGTGCTTAATGCTAGTTCTAACCTGATCAATTAGAATCTAGATCTTAGGTTGCTAAATACGACACGAGAGTGTGGTTTAGAATCTGAACTATTTAGGTTGAGCAATTAAATTATTCGCAAAGAGATTTGGCTTAGTTTAATTGTGAACATATCGAACTTGAAATTAATGCTGGTTTAATCTGTTAGTAATAGCAAAGAGATTTGGATTACTGCACTTAGACTTAGAGGATTTTCGCAAAGAGATTTGGTTAATTCTAATTCCGTGATTTGAGTTCTAGAACTGTGTTTAATTAGATCCTGACTGATTAACTTGTCTGCTTGTCTGATTTTCTGAGAATTCCCTAGACTTAGCGCTTTTAGTTAACTGCTTTCACAACAATCTTGCTACTGATTTATTTTCTTGCCTTGCTTTTAATTTACTTCACATCTGCTTTCTTCTTAGTATTAATCTATACGGTTCTTATTCTATCGAGACCAGAGTCTCTGTGGATTCGATACCCTATATACTACAATCACTTAACTGTGCACTTGCAGTAGAATAGGATTAAAACTTAGACCCTATCAGATGCGGAAATTCGTTATCCGCAAATTGAAAAACTAGCACTCGCACTAGTAATGTCCGCGCGGAAATTAAGGCCATATTTCCAGTCCCATTCAATCGTAGTCTTAACAACATTTCCGCTGCGGACGATTCTTCACAATCCAAGCCAATCCGGGAGGCTAGCCAAGTGGGCGATAGAACTTAGCGAGTTCGACATCGAGTATCGATCCAGGACCTGCGCGAAATCCCAAGTGCTGGCAGACTTTCTCGTCGAGCTACCGCAAGAAGGAACGGAGGGGCTAGCGGAGGACGCGGACTGGTTGCTCCACGTTGACGGCTCCTCATCAAAACAAGGTTCCGGAGTAGGCATCCGACTGACCTCGCCAACCGGAGAAATTCTAGAACAGTCTTTCCGCTTAACTTTCCACGCTTCAAACAATGAAGCAGAGTACAAAGCCCTGATGGCTGGGCTTAGATTAGTCCACGCATTAAAAATCCCGAACATACAAGCCTTCTGCGATTCGCAGCTAGTCGCAAGCCAGTACAGCGGAGAATACGAAACAAGGGACGAAAGAATGGAAGCATATCTGAAGATCGTCCAGGATCTAGTAAAGCCACTCAAGAATTTCAAACTGGAACGGATCCCTCGAGGAGAAAATACACCTGCTGATGCATTGGCAGAACCGGCTTCGACATCCGAGCCGGGATTGAAACGGATCATTCCGGTGGAATTTATCGAGAACCCGAGCATCGAAAATTCTGCGACAATCAATCTGGCTTATCCACCAGAAGAAGAAGACGAAAACTTGATGCCGATGGAAGATGACGCCGAAGCAGGAATACGAGCCGACGGAGAATATGGATGCGTTAAGAAGTGGATAGAAACGATCCGTTCGTACATCACGAACGGCGAGCTCCCTGAAGATAAGTGGGCAGCACGAAAAATTGAAGTGCAGGCTGCCCGCTATGTCCTGATGGATGGGAAAATATATAAGTGGAGATTGTCTGGCCCCCTGATGTCATGCATCGAAGGCGATGAAGCAAGACGAGTTATGGAAGAAGTCCACAGCGGTTCGTGTGGAAATCACTCTGGAGGAAGAGCGCTAGCAATAAAGATCAAGCGCCATGGCTATTTCTGGCCAACGATGGTGAAAGACTGTGAAAGATTTTCTCGAAAGTGTGAAAAATGCCAGAGACACGCTCCAACCATCCGCCAGCCGGCCGAGCTGTTGTCGTCTATTTCAGCACCATACCCATTCATGCGATGGTCGATGGACATCGTAGGACCTCTTCATCAATCTAAACAGAATCGATTTCTCCTCGTCCTGACAGACTATTTCTCAAAGTGGATCGAAGCCGAGTCGTACGCCAGTATCAAAGACGCCCAAGTTGAGAACTTCGTCTGGAAGAATATCATATGCCGGCATGGGGTACCGTAAGAAATCATCACAGATAACGGTTCACAGTTTATCTCAACACGTTTTGAAGCTTTTTGCGAGAAGTGGAAGATACGATTACAGAAATCAACGCCACGGTACCCCCAAGGAAATGGGCAAGCCGAGGCCGCCAACAAGACAGTTCTCGACGGCTTGAAAAAGTGACTCAACGAAAAGAAGGGACGATGGGCGGATGAATTAGAAGGAGTCTTATGGTCACACCGAACAACTCCTAGACGAGCAACGGGCGAAACACCATTCGCACTGGTTTACGGATCGGAATGTGTAATCCCAGGCGAAGTTCAAATCCCAGGGATACGTCGCGAGCTACTTCCTCGACGGGAAGATTTAAACCATTCGATGCTCCTGGACTAGCTAGACTTAATCGACGAGAGACGCGACCGAGCATTAATCCGTATCCAAAATTATCAACAGGCAGCCGCAGGATACTACAACTCAAACGTACGTAGTAGAAGATTCCGCGAAGATGATCTGGTCCTGCGAAACGTTTTCCAAAACACCGCCGAACGAAATGCGGGCAAACTAGGAGCAAACTGGGAAGGACCTTACAAAATCACAAAAGTTGTCCGACCAGGAGCTTACGAACTAACAAACATGGACAACGTCAAGGTTCCCAGGAGCTGGAATGTGATGCATCTAAAGAAATACTATCATTAAGTCAGTACTTCAAACGTGTTGAACTACGGGGCGGCTTGATCCCCGGAAGGGGTACGTAGGCAGCCGATTTTTGTGATCGGTTCAGCTGTCCCCCCTCTCAAAAAGGGGGGGGGGGGAGTGGGTCCGTATATATCTATACTCCCATATCGGGTTTTCAAAATTTTTAAGCTCGTTTTGGATCTCGCAGACACCTGAAACGATTCTTAAAACTCATCCGCGAGAACTAAGCTCTGAACTGATAAACACAAAACCAGTCCGAGCTAAAACAAATCGGATCGGAGACTCAGCCATCTCTGAAATCCGAGCTGAAACGAATCGGATCCGAGACTCAGCCATCTCAGAAATCCGAGCTGAAACGAATCGGATCCGAGACTCAGCCATCTCGGAAATCCGAGCTGAAACGAATCGGATCCGAGACTCAGCCATCTCGGAAATCCGAGCGAAACATTCCCTGGAAGTTGTCGCAGATCACAGAAACTCGACTGTCCCGCCAGACCAGGTATTAAGATAAACTCCCCTCTTTACTTTTGTACCATTTAAGTTAAGATGAAAATTAGGATACGAGCTTAGGACCAGCCTACTAGTTTATTGCATGCATACAAGTTAGGAACAATTTACCTCGTCCGCTGATGGCCGCAACGAACGAACTCTTACATCCTTCACTGATATAAGCCAACACATCCAGCACGGATTAAGGCTCTATTACATCCAACAACGGATAAAAGCGCGCTACGTATGTTTATTATCGTCAAAGGGAACATAAGTCGAAAGGTTGGCATAAGATCCCGAATACGGGTTGTCGACAGGTCTTCAAATCCGCCGCACCAGTACTGGAGACGATAATAAACCCCCAGAAAAATCAAACCCAGCATAACGCTATCCAGAACGCTGGTAAAATGACGTTCTGGCCAAGTATATCTTGGCTCGGTATCTTTGAAAGGTGGTCCTGCGGATACCGACTTATTTTCGAAAAACGAGGAACGCAAGACAAAAGTCTCGCAGAGAATCGGAATCGGAAACTCGAAACCCAGTAGAATACGATACACTGGTCTCGACAACGTCATTACTAAATATACGACTGGCTTGGGAATGTAAGACGGTAAACCCCGCACTAGTACCAAAAGTCAGACCGTAAAAACCTCTCTGAACCCAGTAAAACGCTTCCAAGCATGCTGGTCAAAATTCATTCCTTACAAACCCAAAAAAGGGGAAAAACATTTCAGGTTTAAAAGCCTAGCCAAACAGTTCCAAACACGCCAATCTATCATCGCAAATTTACGAGAAAAGGATGCTTTTCTCAGGTTGCAAACCAAAAAAAAAAATGAATGACGATTGATCGACTTTTTCAGACTCAATCCCAAGAACTGACGCATCCAGACATACCAGAACATATCAAACTGAAAATCAAAGCAGTTTATTACAAAGGGTCCGAGGGATCACAAAGACGGAATGTCCAACCATTCCGGAGAAAAACAACAAAAGCGACAAGCACAAACAAACAAGATTTCCAGAGATAGGAGCCATAGGCATTAAAAGCACCGACGGATTCAGCATCATCAGCAAAAGTCGAGTCCCACTGGAGCAACCCACCGGAGTCCCCGGAAAAAGGAGAAAGGTTAAGACAAGTTCCCGCCTCGATCATCAACCGATCGTACTCAGGAACATCATTCGCAAGAAGAGCGGCCTTGGTAATATCAAGCTGCTCCGCCTCAGCCTCAAATGAAGGAGGATCCTGCGCCTTCAACGCAGCGATCATTTCAAGATTGCTATTCGTCTCTACAAAGTCTCAATGCTTCTTCTTGGCCGTAGGGAGCTTGGCAAAAATGTCGCGAAGCTTCTTGAAACGAGACGAAAACTTGTCAAAAACTCCTTTCCTCCCCTTCTTGGCCACCTCCTTCAGAGCAGCATCGCGAGAAGAATTTTCTTCCGCAAGCTTTGACCTTAAAGTTTCGGCCTCAGCGAGGGCCTTGGCCTTCTCCTCATCAATAGATCGCCACGCTGCTTCAAACTCGGCCGCCTGCGAGTCACGGGCGGTCCTCAGTTCCGATAGGGAAGACTCCAGCTTCTGACTGTCGGCCAAATGTTTGCGAAACAACTCTTGAGCTCCACGGATCTATCTCTCAGACTCAGCAGCGTGCTTATTCACCGACGCCCAGGCCTAAAGAAATGAAAGAAACATCTCAGAAAGAAAATCACCCCGGTTGACCAAAATTTCAAAGAACAAAGACTTTTACCTTCAAGAAATCTTGTCCGGCATGGACGAGCGAGGACCCGCAGGAAATATCCTCATACCGGATCGGAACATCCCCCGCATGCCAAACTCCTGAACAGAACTCTGTGACGTTGGCCACGTCATCATAAACAGGACCCTTGAACGTCGAACCGCTGGTAGTGGACTTCGGGGTGGGTCGAGGAACTTCGGTCTCAACTGCTTTCCTAGCCCTTTTCTTCTTTTTCTTCTCGGAAGAAGGTTTCTGGGACGCCAAACCCATGACTAGGCTCCTAGGCTGACAGCGAGCATCGAGACTTTGGTCGTTTTCCGGTCCCTCGGAAACCGCGGGAACCTCCTGGTGAAGAGACGAGCCGAGCACAGACTCCTGTCCCTCTCCAACCATCTCCGATGCTTGTCCTTCGCTCCCCCATCTTTTCTCTTCTGCCGCCGCTCTACGCCTGGCTTTCGCAAGTTCACGTTGGGATAACGGAAGGGGTGCACTCTGGAAAGACATCGTCCGAAACTGTCCCAAAGATCTAGAGAGAGATTGGAGAGATGAAACTTGCAGGTTCTAGAGGGAATGAGCGAATGAGGAAATGAATGGGAGAAGTGGGATATTTATAGATGCGTCAAAAGAAATAAGGATAAGGAGGTAACTTCACGAGTTTCCCGAAAACGACTTCGGAATTCTCAATTGCAAATGGCAAAACAAGTCGCAACCGGACGAGTCAAATCCTCCAAGTACCCGAGAAGTAAAGAAGGGAGAGATGAATATTATATAGGTTTCACTAAGGCATGAAACGTTAGAAATGACTGTTTTTCACTCAAGTTGTCGCAGGCATGCCTTCACTCAAGTTGTCGCAAGCATGCCTTCACTCAAGTTGTCGTGAGCATGCCCTCGCTCATGTTGTCATAAGCATTCCCGACGAATCATGACAAAAACACTCTGTGAGTAGACATAGTAACAAGGAACCTTGACATGAAGAAAATGGATGCAACCGAAAGACAATATCAACGGACGAAATCTTCTCGGACAATTGTTTTCGCCTCGAAATAAACGAAATAACCTCGTCATCACCACATTTTGGATATAACGAGCTGGGGGGGCTAACTGTTGAGGTCAAAAACTTCCTCCACGAAAACAATAGCCGAAAGACAGGATTGAACTTCCGGATACGAACGAAAGTTCATCAAACGTCTAATCTTGCGTGTAAATGGCAAAATCGTATGAAACATCGACAATGTTACCAAAGCGATTTATCGGAAGAATGATGTCGGAAAACAGACGAAGCCACGGTCGGACAAACGCACTTTCCGACAAGAACTACGGATCGACGAAACATCCGAACAGAGCAAAGTATGATCTGAACCAGCTCGGAAAACCGAGCTGAACCAGCTCGGAATTTCGAGATAAACCTTCTTGGATTTCCGAGATGAACCTGCCCGGAATTTTGAGATGATCCATCTCGGATTTCCGAGATGAACCTGCTCAGAATTCCGAGATGAACCATCTCGGATTTGCGAGATGAACCTGCTCAGAATTCCGAGATGAACCGTCTCGGATTTTTCGAGATGGACCAGCTCGAGTTCTCCAAACTAATAACTAAACATTTGCTGATGCGCGTAATTTGTCGCAACACTTTCCTTCGGAAAGCCCATACTCTCTCGGACCAACGAATTGGGCTAATGGACCGAAATCAAGGAAAACGGGAACTTAGGCCTAAGATAAGTTAGGTCTCGGAAGATAGAGATAAAAGGAAGAGATATCGATGAGCCGGGAAGGAGATCTAAAGGAAAAATATAAATCTTAACGGAAAAGGAAAGAGATGACAACAGGAAGATTTCCTGAAATCTGACGGAAATATTCTCGAGGACCGACTTCCCGCAGCTATAAAAGAAAGCAGCGGCCATACGATCAAGCGGAGCGAAAAACCCTAAGACTGAGACTTAAGAGCTTTTGAAGTTTTCTTATAGACTTTCGGAGAGTTCTTTTGTTCGTTTTCGATTCCTTTACCTTCTTTCCGATCTTTGTACTCTTTTCGACCTTAATCAATAAAAATCTTCCGGGTTTGCTAGTTTCGTTGTTATCCTTGAAAGTTTTTGTTCCCTAAAAATTTTTGCTTTACAAGTTTTGACCGTGTGAGTTTCGACTCTCACACCCACCTGAAATTGGTGACTGGCTTTGCAACTCCTCGTTGTATAGCCTTCTTCACAACACCAGATATGGAGACATATTTCTAGACGAAACCTAATTGGAAATTGAGAGTGATAGAAGAGGCTTTAGATTTTTTTTTTTTATAAAGAGATTGAGAACCGTGAAAAACGAGAAAGAGGTGGAGAATGAAAATCGAGCAAAAAGAAGGCAGAGGGAAGAAATATTAGGTCAAAAGTAATAAATGATTTTCGTTGGAGCCAATGTAAAGTTTTTCAAATTTTGAATTTTGATGACTAGAGTTTAAAATTTAAGGATTAAATTTAAGAATTTTGGGTTGATGCATTTTAATTTAATTAATTATTAAGATTTAAAAGTTTAAGCTTGAAAGTTTAGAATTTAGGGTTTGTAGTTTAGCGCATAAAGTTAGAATTTAATTTTAAGTATAAGATTAAGATTTGATTTCTTTGATAAATGTTGAATCTTGGGTTTTGAATATATTATAGTACTTATATCCTATAATTTAAAGTTTTAGGATTTGAGTTTAAGGTATATGATTAGGTTTTAAGTTTAAGTATAAGATTAATGTTCACTACAAGAAACTGCTTTATAGCCACAACTTAATTCGTGGCTATGAGGCTTAATTCGTGTCCATTTTGGTCATAGCCACAGATAGCAACGAAAAAAATCTGTGGCTATATGGCTATCGGCCATTCGTGGCAATTCGTGGCTACACTTCCACGGATAGTCACGAACAGCAAGGAAAGCATTCGTGGCTTATAAAGCCACAAGTTTACACGAATAGAGTTGTGACCATAGCTACGAAATTTCCACAATTTGTTTTGTGGCCTTAGCTACGAATTTTCACGGTATAGGTTTGAAAATAGTAGATTTGAAAATAAAAATTATTTTTATAAATTTTGAATCCTAATTTTAAATATATTATAATATTATAATATTTAGAGTTTTAGTTATTAAAGTTTTGGTTATAGTTTAAAGTTATATATATACATATATGGTTTATTTAACTTCAAAAATGAATATTGTGGTGCTGGATTTGAAAATAATAGTTTATGTATATATAATTAATGGTTTGAATTTTTATTTTATAATTTATGATTAAGACTTTAAGGTTACGAGTAGGGTTTTAGGGTATATTTAGGGTTTAGGATTTTGAATAGTCACAAATAAAATTGTGGCTATATGTGGCTATTTCGCAATTTGTGGCTATATTCTCTACAAATTAGCCACAAAAATTTTCGTGGCTAATTTACGACAAAAAATTTTGTGATGGTCGTGGCTAACTCTTTCCACGGACATTTTGTGGCTATTTGTGGCTAATTTTTCCATAAATAGCTACGACTCTAGGTTGTGGCTACTTAGCCACTAAAATTATCGTGTCTAGTCGTGGTTATGTTCTTCCACGACTGTTTTGTGGCTATTCGTGGCTAATTTTCCACGGATAGCCACGAATGTTATTTTACGGCTAAATAGCTACGAATGACACGACCAATCCGTGCCTGGATCGTGGCTATTTACAGTTTTTCTTGTAGTGGTTTAATTTGTTTGATAAATGTTGAATCTTGGTTATTATAGTAGTTATATTTTTATATAATTTAAAGTTTTAGGGTTTTTGTTTAGACTCTAGTGTTAGAGTTTAAATATAAGTATAAGGTTAATGTTTGATTTCTTTGATAAATGTTGAATCTCTGTTTTTGGATATATTATAGTAGTTATATTTTTATATAATTTTAAAAGTGTTAAAATATTATAAGTGATTTAGAAATAATAAAGTACATATATATAATAAGTAAAATAATTTATCTCGCTTCTTGTTTTTCGCGGGTGTCAAAATGCGCAAGTTTAATATGTTATTGCTAGAATTTAGAATTTATCGATTTATGTATGTTATAGTTATTGGTTTAGCAACTCTTTATGGGGTTTTTCCAAAGATATTCCGTTAATCCGCCAGCTTAGTTTTTTTTTTTTTTTTGGGTTTAGTTTCGAGAGAAAGTTCTATTTTATGCCGGCTTTTGTATTTCAAAAACCTATCGTACATTGTTTAATAAAAGTATAATTTCAAATGAAAAAAAGAACCAAATAAATAAATTGGCTTGTGTCCTGATGAGAAGCCGAAGCGAATGTCTCTCCACAGAAGTGTAGAAGCTATAGTGAAAATGGTAAAATGTTGCTAATAAAAGAGTGAGAAACTCAAACTTGTATGTTTGTAGGTGCACCTTTAGACCCATACGCATATGTCCATGATTAATACAGTGATTAAACGTATTAAATATCCAACAAAGACAACATTTCAGAGATTATGGAACAACATGTACAAATTGAAATATAGCTATCTTTTTTTAAGAGTTTAAACCCCTTAATCTAAAGACTTCTCTATCCGAGGAAGGAAGGGGTTGTGAAACAATTCATTTGCCACTATGCTTTCATTCCTTTTCCCTAGCTACACTCTGTAAATGTATCACAGATGGATTAATGTCTATCCTTGGGGCTTCTAAAACCGTTCAAATTCTCTAACTTGTCCAAGTAGGAGAACTTTTTGGGCGTAAGACTTGGGGATTTTGTAGGTTTATCCCCGCCTTTGGAACTATTTTCGGTCCAACCCATGAAATCCAACAAGGTTTTGGAGTAGTGTGGGTCAAGCTTCTCGGTTTCTTCTCCAGAGTTAGAAGATCCGGCTGACTCTGAATCCGTCCCGGCATCTGATGTTTCGTCTGCCAATGAAGTCCGCTTTTGTGCCAAAGAATCTGTGTAAAGAACATCCTCTATCCTCGACATCACCGTGTAAGCCAAGCTCTCAAGTATCCTTGAGTAACTCTCCAACACCGCTTGTCCAACGTCCTGTATCCATTTAACCAATCAATAGTTTTATAATTAAGGAGTGGACTGACTAACTATTTACCTTGTTAAACTGAATCTTGGATATGTCAAGGGAAGATTGAGGAAGACCCGGAAATTTCTGTTTGAGTAAGACCAAGATCGTCTCTGCTCTCTCTTCGAACAATTCTCTTTTCTCCAAGCTAACTGCTGATCCCCAAGAAGATTTGTTGTCCTTTAAGTGAAGCTTCCTCTTCCAAATCACAACAGATGCCTCAATCTTGTTCTTTAAATCCAACACTTTGTGCTCTGTCGACAAGTCCAACATCGACAAGAACTGCGCTGGATCAAACCACTCCTCTGTTATGCTCTTGTAGATCGAATCCCCAAGACTGGCTCTTCCATTCTGTCAACAGAAATCAAACCTTATATATATATAAAATTGAAATATAATGCCAATGATTGATTTACCTTTGGGAGAGAGTCGATGTAGCTCTCGGGTATTGACATTTCGGAGAGGACTTGAGCATTAATGGCCATTGCAGCTTTTTGGACCTGTGTGACTGAATCTTTTTGGAAGTAAAGCATTCTCCGAGCAGGTTCAGATAAACCGCCGGGAGGAACTTTCACCGGAGGGAGCCACCATTTGTCGTTTGACCGAGCATTCCTTGCTTGTTTCCCTTCTTCTGAATCTCTCGACACATAAAAAAACTCGTTGTGTCCTCGGAAATTGTCAAGTGTATCCTGAACAAGTTTTCATCACCACTAATACGTCGAGATATTATACACGACCATTTTTGTAACACTTACGATGAGCATGGCGTCGAGTTTTCGAAGGGCTGGGATGTTCATGAGAAGATCACCTCTTTGTCTTGTCACCATAATCTACATAAAATAAAATCATTAACATTATTAACGAGGTACGTAGAAAGGGATATATTTCCATTGAGAAAATTCGAACCTCGGTGCAAACTCCATCTTTGCTCGTTTGCCGAGAAGGAACAAACTCGACGATGTGATCGGTAACAGACAACAACCAATCGATCTCTTTCTTCCACCTTGCTTGTCTATCTTGCGGCATCGGCTGCAGCTTTGTTTGTTCCCCAAATATCGACGCTATCATCAGAAATCAATCAAGAATTACTTGCGAAGAAAGAAACGAGGAACGTTGAAAGAAAAAAAAAAAAAAAAAAAAGATTTACCAGCAAGATTTGTGATGGCGTTCGAAAGAGCCAGAGCAGAAGACACGCCTTTTCCACCACCGGACATATCTTCTCCAAGAAGTAATTTCGCGAACCTGTCCTTCATCATCTCCGTATCTGTAATAGTTTGTCATTATAAGGGAAAAAAGTTAGAGAAAACATTTGTCCTCAGCCCAAAACAAAAGATTCACCTGCTTGTTGTCTCTCGGGTCGTTTTCCCGGCCGAGTAAGAGGGGAAATCATAGGTGGAATGCTCTCAACGGGGCTGTCTGCTAAGCAATCGGAATTTTGGCTTTCAGGCGTGTTGGATTCGACAAGATGTGAATCTCCGTTCTCCACGACAAGTGTTTCAGGTTGCTGTTGTTTTGTCGAGGATGAATCAAACATTCTTTTGAAACTGAATGATTTGGAAGCGCTTAGTCCTCGTTCCAACGCTGCAACCATGGTACGACAACGTTCGCTTGTTTTCTTGCCCCGCAAGTTAAAACCCTTTTTGCCTTTAAAATCCAGCTGATCTAAAGATGCTAAAACTTCTACAAAATGTATCGCAAGTTTTTTTTTTCAAAAAACATAATAATTTCTTACGAAACAAACGTTTGTCTTGGATTTAAGGATTAAGAACATTTCAAATAGGAAAATAGTAAATCAAATATTTTAGGACATTAGCTTTTTTTAGGATTTGTTTTCTTTCTCTTTTGTGTTACAAATAGATTTGATGGTTTATGGTAAAATTTGCGTTCCAAGAAGCACGGAATAGACAACAAAACACCACAACTGATTTAACTTTCTCATGTGAGACCTATCACTCATCAAATGGATTACAATAGAAACTTTATAAACTAATAAACATGATAATTTAAATAATATTTTATTTCGATCCAATTAAACATGGTATAAAATAGAACACAATTCAAAACATGATAATAATAATTTTTAGATATCTATTTGTCACTCTATCTTGATGACGTTGACAGCCTTTGCTCTGCAGCTTCAATCAACGGTTTCTCCACAGAAGTAGAGGCCGCGCGAATTATTGTAATATGACATTGTTGTAAGTTAAAATACAGAAAGTTACGTTTAAATACTCAACGCCCCTTTTTTTTTTTTGATCAAACTCAACGCCCTTTTAATAAAGTAAACTGCAAATGAGTCGTTCACTTACAGACCCACTAAAGTATAGAGATTGGGTATAGAAATGGAAGAACTAAAGTACAGGAATGAAAACATCGTATAAATGAAAACTTAGGGATGATGTATTTATTTCTAAACTTGATAAACATGAAACAAATCACATAGTGGATGTTATAGCAACAAAATAACTTCAAAATATTAAAAACAAGTTAAGCTAAATAAAACAAAAAATCATAATCATAAATTGGTTCTAAGGAGTCAAACTCCCCCCATACAAAAATTTATTCCATAAGAATACTTATCGTCAAGATGATAAACTTTCCCATCAACATTTTGAACTTTTTTTAATAGTATGAAACTGCAAAGAAATCGAGGAAAACAAAATAAAGCCAAAGAGTCATCAAGATTGAATTTCTAACTGTCAAGATATCGACATGTAAGAGATGGAGCGAAAAAAAACCTGCATGTATCCGGGGAGAAAGGCTTCAAAGAGTCATACACTCTAAAGTAGAGACCACAGTAGACAATGATACCAACACATAAGATGTTGAATCCACGATAGAGTCCATCAACACCATCAGACTTAAGGGTCTTCTTGTAGAGATCAACCAGATTATTGAACTGCCCGCCACCTCCCTTCTTGGCAGCCTTATAGTCAATGGCAAGACGTGTTCATGCATACTCAAGAGAGTACACAAAGAGAAGGAAAGATGCATCAGTATCACCTCCAGATGCCAAGTTACCAGAAACCCACTTCCAGTAGCCATCCCTGTCTTTCGTGAAGTTGAAAAGCCTTTTGAAGTAATATTTGAATGAAAAGTTCAAGGCCTAGAAGAGTGAGAGATAGATCAGTATTCAATGCATCAACCAGTAGTAGACATTTATTCAAAGTAAAGAAGCAAAACTTAACCAACATGAGTAGGGAAGTAACGGATAACGTGAGCAGTGTTTCCTCTCCACAAAGAACCAAAACCCTCATCTATAATGGTCCTGCCGAATCTGTCACCAATACCCTTGTAGGGCTCAGAAAGCCTGCCAGCCTTGAGCATCTCATCCTAGTTTTGGATCAAAAGTTTGAAACGCTCAATGGGAGCAGCATCAGTCTTAGACACTGCAGTGGAAACCAACCATCAAGAAGTCAATAGCAAAGTTAGTGAATCCTTTCTCTCATGGAGCTTGAACAAACACGGGATAATTAGTTGTTGCAATCTGGGATGTGGTATATATATTCTATTGCTGCTTGTGTTTAGTGTTCTTCTTCTTCATAATCTTAAGAAACACATCTCATAAAAAGCCAATCTTCAAACTGCACAAAATCAGAGCCTTCTCGCTCCCTCCACATAGAAAAAACCATGTTAAAAATCCTGATAAAATAATTTTTCAGAGAGAAGTAATTGTTAATGCAGTCACGTTCATGAATAGACACGGTAATACAAACTGTATACAACACTGACTGGCTTTTTTGCTGCACATGTTAGATAAACTCTCTCGATTTTTCCATTGGGTTGAGGACATGAGATGACGGTTTTTTGACAGCTTTGTTGCAGTATATTAAGGGCTAACAACAACCCTCAGCATTTGTGGAGTTTCCAGTATTGTTATAAACATTACATAAAACCAAAACATATTTGCATAGATAGATAAAGAAAATTCAACTAACATCAACCACTTGACAGATTTGATCATCCATGCAGACAGATACAAATAACCACAACTTCACTACATAGCCAATGGACACAAAATTGTTTGTATTCCCAAATCCAAGTGAGAAATATGTTTTTTTTTCCAGATTAAAGGCATTTCAGAAACTCTTCTAAATTAGTGATTAGCATGTCCTGTTTAACCTTAGTAGATCGAGACTTCTAGCCAGATTCACATCCCTAAGATTTCACAGACATACAAAAACAAAAAAACAGAAAACCATATTTCCATCAAATTAACTGACATCATGTACATACCTACGGCATCCTGTGACGGTACTTGAGCTTCATTAAGTGTGTTCACAATCATCTTCACCTCCTCAGCAGTTCCGTTCTACAATGATTTAAAATTCAGAACATTACATAAGCATCTTTCTCCCAAGAACAAAAGCGTAATCAAAATCTTAGAGTCGACAAAAAAATCAATTCAATCAAAGCTTAAACACTAGATCAACTGATGAAGAACTCTTATTCAAAATTGAGAAAAGGAAATATAGACATCCAATCGACAAATCTCCAAATTAGGTAGTAGATAAAAAAAATCATTGATCTGAAATTTCAAGTTTCTGTTGGGAATGCCCTGAAATCTACCGTACTATCTCTAGAAAGTATGATAAGTGTCGAGATCAGACATAAGTCATAAATACTGGGTGATCATGATGGCTTGCTAGAGTCCGCTCATGATCTATAAGTTTAGGACTTATTACCAGTATTGTATGATCCCGAAGGGTCACACACCATAGCTAACTGGAAAGTTAAATGGAATTAATACGGTAAGATGCAATGGCATTTACTGTATTAGATCAGAGAATTGGGCCAGACAAAATACAGGCTTTTTGTCTGATTTGTGTCTTGGGCCCAAAAGATTAATGAGCCATTAGTCTAATGACTTGGGCCCATTAATGAGATATAAGAGAATCAAAAAGCCCCAAAGGAAACAACGCTCCCTGCGATTTTTCCTTCTTGGCGTGACCTCTCTCTCTCTCTTCATCTCTCTCTCTGATCTTCCACATCTTTGGTCTAGCAGCCGTCCCGTGCTTGTAAGAGTGTGGATACTCGAGGAGGAATAGGTGTTGCCATCTGTTCTAGCTGATCTCATCATTACCATCCATCATCCGCTGCAATCTGAAAGGTAGTGATCAGGTTTGGTTTATGATTCATTTGCCAAGAACCTAGATCTGTTTAAGGATTTGTGTTAGGTTGTAATACGAGAATTAAACCTTGAATAACACAATAATCCTACAGTGGTATCAGAGCCTAGGCATTAGGTTTCTTGTGAAATTGGATCATATGAAAATTGGTTAATTGATTAATTGATTTTGAATATGGATTATCGATAGCTTATAAGGTTTTGTTATTAATTGAATGCGCCGCTTGATATCTAAACCCTAAGTCGCGTGTTATTAATTGAATGGCTCGTTTGATAATAACCCTAAGCCGATGTTGATTCGTTGCGTTTTCGTTGCAATTATAATGCTATATCGCTTGTGAAGGACGTAGCAAATTCGTTGCTAAAATGATGCTTTCGTTTGTCCCATTCTATTATTGAATGAGTTGATGTCTCGATTGTTCATATGTGCTGGTGTTCAATTAATTATCAGAATTGTGCTTGTGGCGCATGTGTTCGTATGAATGTTAGGGTTTGCAATATTTTTTTTTGCGCTTTTACATATATAATATGTATATTATATATTAGAAAATATAATATATAATAGTATATTATATAAATCATTAATTATTTAATTAATGTATGGTAAAGGCGTTAACCAAAATCGCGGTTTGCTGGAAATAATTTTATTTCTGGTTAAACCGGATTTAAATTCATAAAATTGAATTTTAACCTAAACCGAAGGCTGGTCTAAGTTTGATTTGGTTGGACCAAATAATTTAAAGCTGGTCTGGTTTAGTAAATAACCGATGGTTTTGAGAGTTAATTTGGTCTTGGACCAGAATTAATAAACCGGATCGGTTATGTCAAATTATTGGGCCAGTTGGAATTCTATGGTCTTGGGCCAAGAATTGGGCCTATAATTTGTGACCCAACCCAAAATATTTATAAAATATTTAAATTAGAAATTTCTATTTTAGTAAGTTACTAAATTTAGAAAGTTTCTAAAATAAGAAAGTTTCCAAAAATAGTAATCTTCTATTTTTGGAAATAAAACTTAAAAATCCTCAAAAACAATATCAAGCTTGGATGTCTTTCCAATCTTGTCAGCTACTTAACGCTTATTTGATTACAGACATGGCTTACAGTGTGAGGTGTCTGTTTTCGCGTAAGTAAAGTAGTATATAGTCACTAATTTCATTGGGAGTCCAAGATTTTAGTGATTATTTGGCTGTAAGAGATTGGTTTCCTTGACTGGGCCATCGGGAGTCCCGGGCCTTGAGACATCTGGTGAATTTGGGCCTCGGGTCCAATTCACAACCGAGAGTTATTGGTTATAACTAGCTGTGTGTATGCTTACCAAGTATAGCTAATTCTGGGTGACGGCCAGTGGCCCACTTTGGATTTAGCTAAACATGGGTCTCGGAATCATTGTATTCTTATGAGGTTAAAACAAAGAAATTTTGAATACAATGCGAGTTTTCTTATAAGCTGTTAAGATTGCTCTTTTATGAACTTAATAACTAAATCTTTATTGTCTCATATTTTCAGCTATGTCAAGCACAACAACACAAAACACTTTCTCGATCCGGTCTGCCCTTGAGAAGGACAAACTGAACGGATCAAACTTCCTGAACTGGTCCAGGAACCTGAGACTTGTGCTCAGGCAGGAGAAGAAGGCTTATGTCCTTGAAAGAGCTCTCTCTCCTAGACCTGCGAATAATGCCGCACAAGCTGTGAAGAATGCTTGGGATACGCATTCTTCAGATGCTAATGACGTGATTTGCCTGATGTTGGCGACAATGGCTCCCGAACTGCAGATGCAGTGGGAAGGCCTGACTTGTCCCATGGAGCTGATGGCAAATCTGAAAGCGTTATTTCAGGAGCAGGCTCGTACAGAGAGATTCCAAACTGTTAAGAATCTCTTGGACTGTAAAATGGCTAAGGATGCAGCAGTGAGTCCTCATGTTCTGAAAATGATGGGTTATCTCGATCATTTGACGAGGCTCGACTGTTCTATAAGCCAAGAGCTTGCTTGTGATATCGTTCTGCAGTCTCTTACTCCTGCATATGACCAGTTCATTTTGAACTATAATATGCATGGGTTGATAAAGACGTTGCCTGAGCTACATGGTATGCTCAAGACTGCAGAACCGAATCTGAAGAAAACCAAGGAGTCGTCTGTACTCATGGTGCAGAAGGGCAAGGGTTTCAAGAAATCCGCTGCAGACAAGGGAAAGGGCAAAGTAGTTGGCAATGAAAACGCCAAGCCCAAGCCCGTGTCCAAAGCTGGGCCTTCTGACATCTGCCACTTTTGCAAAGAGGCAGGGCATTACCGCAGGGACTGTAAGAAATACCAGGAAAGTCTGAAGAAGAAGAAGTCCTTCGAGACTAAATCTTCAGGTATTTTTGTTATTGAAGTAAATACTACTACTTCTGATAATACCACTTGGGTATTAGATACTGGATGTGGGGCTCATATTTGTACTAATATGCAGGCGCTCATCAACAGTAGAAGGCTGAAGCAAGGGCAAGTAGAGTTGCGGGTTGGCAATGGAGCGAAGGTTCCAGCATTGGCCGTTGGCACTTATTTGTTGTCTTTACCTTCTGGATTGATTTTAGAACTTGAGAATTGTTATTTTGTACCTGCTATAAGCAGAAATATCATTTCAGTTTCATTGTTGGATTTGCAAGGATTTGATTTTTCTATTAAGAATAAATTGTGTTCCTTTAATCTCAATGATATGTTCTATGGCTGTGCCCCTCTTATAAATGGGTTGTACATGCTGGATCAATCTGCTCCAGTATATAACATAAATACAAAACGGTTCAAATCTAACGAAGAAAATGAAACGTTTCTCTGGCATTGTCGTTTGGGGCACATTAGTGAGAAACGCGTCAAGAGGCTCCATTTAAATGGACTCTTGGGCTCATTTGACTTTGAGTCTTGTGAGCAATGCGAATCTTGCCTAATGGGCAAAATGACAAGGGCGCCTTTAAATAAACCCACAGAAAGGGCCAGTGAACTATTGGGCCTGATACATACTGACGTGTGTGGCCCAATGTCCACAAGTGCTAGAGGAAACTTTCAGTACTTCATTACATTCACTGATGATTTCAGTAGATATGGATATGTCTACTTGATGAAACATAAGTCGGAAACCTTTGAAAAGTTCAAAGAATTCCAGAATGAAGTACAGAACCAGCTTGGTAAAAGTATTAAAGCTCTTCGGTCGGACCGAGGAGGAGAATACTTGAGCCAGGAGTTTCGTGATCATCTGAGTGAGTGTGGGATTATCTCCCAACTCACACCTCCTGGAACACCTCAGTGGAATGGTGTGTCTGAGAGAAGGAATCGGACATTGTTAGATATGGTCCGATCCATGATGAGTCACACAGACCTTCCTATATCCCTTTGGGGATATGCTTTGCTCACCGCAACGTTCACACTGAACAGAGTGCCATCAAAGGCAGTAGCAAAGACACCATATGAGATATGGACTGGAAAAGCTCCAGCAATGTCTTTTCTCAGAATTTGGGGTTGTGAAGCCTATGTCAAAAGATTAATCTCAGACAAGCTTACACCAAAATCTGACAAATGCTACTTCATTGGTTATCCTAGGGATACCAAGGCTTATTACTTCTATCTGCGATCCGAGAACAAAATCTTTGTTGCTCGGGATTGTACTTTTCTTGAAAGGGAGTTTCTCTCTAGAAAAGATAGTGGGAGTAAGGTACAACTTGATGAAATTCAAGAAGGACAGGAACCTGTTCAACCTAATGAGGAAGAACAGCAGGATGAATTACATGAAGTTGTAATAGAACCTGAACCTGCAGTACCTGAAGTTCGAAGATCCGGAAGGATCCGTCAGGAACCTGATAGATATCAGGGATTCCTTGTGACTAATTGCCATGATCTTTTGATCATTGACGGTGATGAACCCTCGAACTTTGCAGAAGCCATGATGGGCCCTGACTCCTTAAAGTGGCGTGAAGCCACAGAATCCGAGATGGACTCCATGTCTGCTAACCGAGTGTTTTCACTGGTTGATTTACCTGCTGGTGCAAAAGCCATCGAGTGTAAATAGATCTTCAAGAAGAAGATAGACGTGGATGGAAATGTCCAGATTTACAAAGCCAGGTTGGTGGCAAAAGGTTTCAAGCAAATTCATGGTATAGACTATGATGAAACCTATTCACCAGTGGCAATGATGAAATCAATTCGGATTCTCCTAGCAACTGCCGCTTATTATGATTATGAGATTTGGCAGATGGATGTGAAAACCGCCTTCCTGAATGGAATCTTGGAGGAGGATGTGTATATGACACAACCTGACGGTTACATTGATCCTAAGAATGCTGGGAAAGTATGCAAGCTTCACAAATCCATTTATGGATTGAAGCAAGCATCGAGGAGTTGGAATCTTCGTTTTGATGAAGCAATAAAGAACTTTGACTTCATCAGAAACCAAGAGGAACAATGTGTGTATAAGAAAACTAGTGGGAGCAAAGTGGCGTTTCTTATCCTATATGTCGATGACATATTGCTTCTTGGAAATGATATTCCAATGCTGAAGTCTGTTAAAGACTGGCTGGGAAGTTGTTTTTCCATGAAGGACATGGGTGAAGCCGCGTATGTTCTTGGAATCCGAATCTTTAGAGACAGATCTAAAAAGCTGATTGGACTTTGTCAAGATGCTTATATAGATAAAGTCCTGCATCGATTCGGAATGGATAAATCCAAGAAGGGGTTCACGCCAATGATACATGGTGCTTCACTAAGCAAGGATCAGTGTCCGAAGACACCTGATGAGCTTAAGCGCATGAGTAGGATTCCTTATGCTTCGGCTATAGGATCTATCATGTATGCCATGATCTGTACTCGTCCTGATGTTGCTTATGCACTAAGCATGACGAGTAGGTACCAGTCTAATCCAGGTGAGAGTCACTGGATTGCCGTAAAGAATATCCTGAAGTATTTGAGGAATACTAAGGATAAGTTCTTGGTTTACGGAGGAAGTGAAGTGCTTGAAATCAGTGGATTCACGGATGCAAGTTTTCAGACAGATAAGGATGATTTCCGGTCACAGTCTGGATACATCTTCTGTCTGAATGGCGGTGCAGTAAGTTGGAAGAGTTCCAAGCAGAGCACCGTAGCAGATTCCACAACTGAAGCTGAATACATCGCTGCTTCAGAAGCTGCGAAGGAAGGAGTTTGGATTAGGAACTTCTTGATTGAACTCGGTGTATTCCCTAATGCCACTGAGCCTTTGGCACTGTATTGTGACAACAATGGTGCAATTGCTCAAGCCAAGGAACCGAGACATCATCAGAAATCCAAACACATTATGAGAAGGTATCACCTGATTCGTGATATAGTGAATAGAGGCGAAGTGATGGTCAGCAGAGTTCCCACTGATGAGAACGTGGCTGACCCGTTGACAAAGCCACTCCCGAGACCTAAGCACGAGTTGCATACTGCTGCTGTAGGAATTAGAGATATTCAAATGTAATCTCTTTTTGAGTGGGAGTTGTGAGGGCGTTTGTTTTAGTTATTTTGATTGGTTCTTGTAAACATTTTTTTAAATGTTAATGAAATTTTTATTTCTGGATTATTTTTTAACTGTGATATAAAATAATCGTTCCAAAATAATTCATGTCATTATATATGGACCATCGAAGTACATGAGTAGACTTGATCCTGAAACCCCATATTTAACGAAGTGACATAAATTATAGTGTCCATAGTCGAAGGTTGTTGAAATTGGAACAACAACAACCTGTTGAGACTAGATTGTGTTGAGACTTATGACCATGTTTCGAGGGGTCATAGATGCGCGGCATCAAAGTCGACACATAGGTATATGTAGGGGAGCATATGACCGGACATGGCCCGCTGATGAGAACTCTGCAAGATATTAATATCTGTGTCATAAGAAGTTCTCATATACGACTATAGAGTATAGTCCTTAGACCTGAGTTCGCATGCATGTGGCTGCACATGGAGTAATGCGCTTTGATCATTGTCTAACGCTGTTTCGTAACTGGGAGCTATACGGACCTTGGTTGGGTGTATTATGAATTGTGTAGTTCATAGTGATGGAACAAGATGGGATTTGTCCCTGCCGTTTAACGGAGGTAATATCTCTAGGCCAATCGGAGATTTGATAGCTGGTAAGAGAATGGCCATTCCCAAACGGACTTGCCCAAGTCGTTTGAATTGTCAGTATCAAATCTGGTCCGATAAACATGGTCTGGCTATATAAGGATGACACGCATCTTGCCTTATGCCAGATCGAGATATTAAGACAAAAGGACTAGGGAATGTAGGATTCCAGTACAATCGGAAGATTGTTGGGAATGTCCTGTGTAGAATTCCAGTACAAGTGGGAGATTGTTGGGAATGTCCTGAAATCTACCGTACTATCTCTAGAAAGTATGATAAGTGTCGAGATCAGACATAAGTCATAAATACTGGGTGATCATGATGGCTTGCTAGAGTCCGCTCATGATCTATAAGTTTAGGACTTATTACCAGTATTGTATGATCCCGAAGGGTCACACACCATAGCTAACGGGAAAGTTAAATGGAATTAATACGGTAAGATGCAATGGCATTTACTGTATTAGATCAGAGAATTGGGCCAGACAAAATACAGGCTTTTTGTCTGATTTGTGTCTTGGGCCCAAAAGATTAATGAGCCATTAGTCTAATGACTTGGGCCCATTAATGAGATATAAGAGAATCAAAAAGCCCCAAAGGAAACAACGCTCCCTGCGATTTTTCCTTCTTGGCGTGACCTCTCTCTCTCTCTTCATCTCTCTCTCTGATCTTCCACATCTTTGGTCTAGCAGCCGTCCCGTGCTTGTAAGAGTGTGGATACTCGAGGAGGAATAGGTGTTGCCATCTGTTCTAGCTGATCTCATCATTACCATCCATCATCCGCTGCAATCTGAAAGGTAGTGATCAGGTTTGGTTTATGATTCATTTGCCAAGAACCTAGATCTGTTTAAGGATTTGTGTTAGGTTGTAATACGAGAATTAAACCTTGAATAACACAATAATCCTACAGTTTCAACGTCAATCGAGCCAAACAATGAGCAGAACCTTAAAAACTACCTCTAAATTGGAATTTTCAGATCTATTTCACTTGATCAGCGAGGAAACAAAAAGACCAAGAGGAAACACATATGGAGGGCTAACAACAACCTCTAATCTCAGAAACTTGAGATTCAAAACCGTATGCAAATGATTAGATCTCTCCAGTTAGGAGAAGCTACGTTTCTCGTCACGAAACGTGAAACGCATAACGCCGGTGAGCGTACTCTTCCTTCACCACCACCGTATTCGGAGTTGTCAGCGTAGTAGCCGCCATTAGCGTCACAGATTCAGTTGCCGTCATCGCTTCTTCCACAGCTCCAAATTCGCCATTGAATAACTCTCTGCTTCTTCTTCTTCTTCTAAGGCCAATGGTTCTTTTACGAAACTACAGAATCAGATCACTGATACGGTCATGGACTGTTGGTGGACGCTTGAAAAGGTGGTGCTGACCTGGAACATGTAGAAGAACATGAAGTGAAGGATGGGCTGGCACCTACAAAAGAATACAAAGAAGAGCTAGCTCTTGTTAAGAGAGAGTCAGAGAGTATAAATAGGGAGAGATTGTATTGAAATCATTATGCATCTAGTGAGAGGTGTATGAGAGGATAATTTTTGGACTATAGGAGAGAGAGGGACTCTGTCAAACCCTAATCTTGAGTGTATCCATTGTTCTTGATCAAGATATTGCTGGAATCATAACAATCACTCTCCTCAGTGGTTTTTTTTCCCCTGGAATTTAACTTCGGAGAGAATTGGAAGTGGAGGAATTCGAAACCGATCGATGGGGAATCGGAGTCGATAGGTCATGAGCCTTTGTTGCAGTGATGGGCGTAAAACTCCGATATTAATTTAACAAAAAATGAAAACTACAAATATTAGAAAATTGCCACATCAGAAAATATGAGATACCGATGTGGATGGCTTAATAATTGAGAGAATTAATCTCTCATTATATATACTAAGAGAGAATCCGCTCAAATGCGCGGATATTGGTTAAATTTATAGATATTTAGTATATTTGATATTTATTTTGAGTATTAATATTTTATATATTTTAATTAACAAATTTGCATTTTTTATGATTATAGTGATTTTTAGGAGAGAATATGTGCTAACATACATTTATTTATTTAATTTGCTTTATAAATAAATGTTTTTAATTATCAAATTTTAAATGAGTTTTTTAATAAAATTTTATTTTCTCCAAACTTTTTATCATCCTTTTATTTTTATAAACTATTTAAAATATATATACTTGTTATTTATGCATTTTTCATTCATCAAATTCTTAAATGTTTAGTTTTCATTCATAATATTTTAATAGTTTTAGTTATCATTTTGAAATTTGTTGTTTAATATATATTTCATTGATTTTGTTTTCTTTTATATGTTATTAAATATTTTATATAATTTTTTTTTTTATCATCATTTTATCTCATTTTTTAACATTTTTTATCTATTGTTAATAATAATTATTTCTATATTTTAATATTTTCTAGTTGTCATTTTAGATTTATTTAAATATATATATATATATATATATATATATATATATAATTTTTATTATATTTTATTTCTTATGCTTTCATTTTTTATTGTCATTGTATCTCATTTTTATAATATTTTTTTCTAGTCTTAATAATTATTATTTATATTTTTTTCTACGGTTCTTTGCTTCTAAATTTCAATTATTGTAATTTTTAATAATATTATCATTAATTTTATTTTATTTCTTATGTTCTTATAATTTTTTATATTTTGTTTCTATTGTCATTGTATCTTATTTTATAAGATTTTTTGTCTTAATAATTATTATTTTATTATTTTATTATTTATGTTATTTTATTCTTCTAAATTTCAACTATTATAGGATTTTTAATAATGTTATCTTTACTTTTAGTTTTATAATATTATATTTCACTTATATTAAAATTTAATTATTTTTGTTTATTTATTGCATAAAAATTTAGAAGTTGTATTTAAAATTTATAATATATAATATTTATATATTTATGAGATTCTAAATTAAATATAAATTTAAATTTAAATTTAGATTTATTTTTCAATTTTAACTAATTATATTTAAATTAAATGATTTTACATTAAATAGTATATCTATTTTTAGTTTAGATGATGATGTCGAAATTTTTAATTTAAATTGACCAATCAAGAAGGGCTGACGTGTCAGCTTAAGAGAACCTCCTTTTCTCATTATTTTATATATAAGATAGGATGATATTTATAGTCACTATTTTTTGGCAACTACTTTCATCACTATTTTTTTTTTTTGTCAACAGAGTCCATTTCACGGGCCAAGACCGTATTACAACAAGTGGGCCGAAGCCCTACAGAGAATGAAAACGCAAACGCTAACTAACGAGCCCATCCAAAGCCCATAGCAAGAGATAGGATTGCCACGTGGCAAGCACATGGACGAACACGCAGCAACACGCGTCAGAAGGTGGAAGTATCGCCGGAGAACAGCCGGAAGACGGAGAGGAAGCCGCTGCCAAGCTACACCGAACCTAAACTCTGCAAGAACTAGGGACCAATTGCCGGTCGAAAGCCTCCGGAACCGCCGAGCACATCACCTGCATACAACTAAAAACGGAAACAAACAACATCAACGGGAAAATCAAGCCCGAGGAGACGCCGACGCCGACGTGGTTAAAAACCACAACTTAATCCACCATGCGCTTTCCTCAAAGCGGTGGCACATCAACGATATTAATCCCGGAGAATTGACAGCCGGAGATGGAGCAGAACCAGAACAGAGAGAACTCGGTGAGAAAGTGATAAGGAAGCGAGACCGGTAACGCCAAACGGCGAGAAGAACCGGATCAACCGATAGGGTCCGATGAATCGGAAAGGTCAGCCAGCCATAGAAAGGACGCCGTATTTATTGGAAGAGGGATCTGATGGATCACCCAAGACCAAAAACAAGGCCGAGCGAGACCGGAAAGAGAATCCGATCAAGAAATCGGCACGCGAAAACGAAACCGATGGGGAAAAAGATTTCTTGCAAACAGATAAAGAAGTAAAATTAGAGAAGAAATCAGAAAAAACCCCAGTTATAGACAATCAAAACAAAACCGCATGAACAAATCTCATCTCCTTGTGAAAGATTTATTCAGAGAACAAAGGAGAGAAAGTTTCTCTCGTCGAAGAGAGAGAAAGCGGTTTTTTAACTACACTTTCATCACTATTTAAACTAGTCCAAGAGCCCCAAGAGATTTTTCTTTAAATAGACAGTATATCACGTTTCACAATTATAGTTTGCTTGGTTACAAACAATCTAAGGTAAGTACAAAATAGAAAATATCGTTAGTTTTCAGTTTAATTACAAATTATGCCACTAGCTTCTTTATTTGTTATTGTTAATTCATTAAGGGTGTACAAGTTTATAAAAGAAATACAAGCGACATATTTTTTTAAAAAAAATATTTCTAATTTTATTTTACAAAAAAGAAAAACTACTTTCCTCTAATTATTCTCCTGAAAATTAAGTTTACCAATAAATCATCAATAAACCTGCATAACAACCAAACAAATGATGCCAAAAAAAGCCAACCAAACAAATATATTTCAGAATATACTCTTAAGAAGATATAAAGAAACAAACCGAAAAATTAACAAACCTGACTCTACAATCGGATATCACATATAGGACACAATCATTAAATTTTAATTATATTCCTAATATTCCATTTTACAAAAGCTACCTTCCTATAATATCTGTTGTGAGAATCAACATGATTTCCTTAGCAA
The DNA here is from genome assembly GCA_030180135.1 of Orychophragmus violaceus. NCBI lineage: Eukaryota > Viridiplantae > Streptophyta > Magnoliopsida > Brassicales > Brassicaceae > Orychophragmus > Orychophragmus violaceus. The sequence goes on along the minus strand of CM058234.1, from coordinate 61,547,189 downwards.
ACTTTCGAAAATAAGAAAAAATTATATTCTTAAAAGTCTCCAAAGTGATAATCAAGTTTACCAATAAATAAAATACTAAATATATATTTAATGCAGCATAATATCAAAAATACCAAATTCATATAACAACAGACGAATATACTTTAGTATATATTTTTAAGAAGATATGAATACACAAACAAATATACTTTAGTATATCTTTCAATGAATAAAGACACAATTATTAGTTACATTAGAAAATCAGAACTATAAGATCTATAGCTACTCTTTAATATTACCATATCACAAACAATCTCTTTTTATAATTTTAAATTTTTGAAAAAAATCTGTTAGTATCTTATACGTCTTAATCTTAATATCTGCACTTACAAGAATTGATATTTAGAAAATCACTTATGTTAGAAAATCTAACAATATTATTTCACTCTCTTTAATATTTACTAGGGGATTACTACCCCGCGCACGCGCGGAGGTCATTTTAGCAGAATGTTGCAACAATGTTTCGTTTTATGCTTCTTAGTTGACTATTCACTTCATTAGTGACGGGATTGTGTTCAAAAGACACTAAGCACGACGGACAAGTTCAAAAGATATTAAGCACTGATAAGATGAGCTCAGAAAAAGGCCTAGAATGTGTTCGTGTTTTCTTTAGAAATGGTAAGAGGAGAACAAAACTTAGAACTTAAAAACATGTTCCTTAGTCTTGCTTCTTCTTCTTCTTCATTAACTTGGCTATTATATTGGATACTGCAGTGGACTGAGTGGTGATCATGTGATTTAACACCAAGAGCTGTAGGCAGAGCACTTGCATCACAAACATATAAGTCTTTTGCTTCCCAGCTCTTTCCACATCCGTCAATGGCTCCTTCCTTTTCTGTGGCACTCATACGACAGCATCCCATCTGATGCACCGTTAAAAGAATCTGATATTTGTTCATTTAGACAACTCCAGGTGGTGCCCACGGTATGTAAAAATGGTTGTAAATCTTCCTCCTTGATTCCATTACACTTTATACTATGCATGTCGCTCCTATACGTACCCACAATCTGCTCCTGCTGCAACTAAGATCCTCCTCGCTGGTTCTCTCTGCAAGTAACATGAAATGAAGTGGCCAAACTCATGAGACACCGTCGGAGGAGCTTATGACGGCTGCAACATACAAATGGCACACATGAGGCTTGCCCAATCTCCTTGCCTGCTCACAGGGAAAGAAAACCATCCCAAGAAGAACTCAAGAAACTAAAGAGTCAACAATCCAATATTTAGTAAACCATAGAAATTACTCTATTCACATTCGTAGAAACTTGTACAATGGTACTGAGTGAAATAGCAAAAAAAAAAAAAAAAAAAAAAACAGACCTGTTTATTTCTGGAGGAGCAGGAATTTTAGGCGCCAGTAGATCTTTACGCTCGTTGGATCTTTACCAACGGCCTCATCATCATCCGTGAAAATTTCTTCATGCTCCCAGTCATCCCCTAAATAAACATAAACCAAACACGTTAGAGTTAGCAGACCATTCTCCAGTTTTGTTATATAGATAGCAGCAAAAATTACAACTCACCTTTCCCAATGTCATCATCATCCATGTCAAGATCACTACCCCTTGGACTTTCTTCATCATCGTCATTACTCTCTTAATTAAGACCAAGTCTACTTGTCTATGATGCCTCTTCCTCTTAATCTTCTCCTCCTCTTCACTTTAAGTTGATGAAATCAGCCGCAGGACGAACATATATGATAAGAAAATATCTAATTTAGAGATAAAACACTCAATCGTACACACTGGAATGTTGCTTGTCAAATTAAACAGTGTTAAGGCCTGAGAAACATTAATAAATATCTTCCAGTTTGGTTTCTTCTAAACCAAACCAATATCAGTCAAATGTCAACAATCTATCACTGTAATGATCGAGATTATACCTTATCCCTTGGCAAAATATAACTTTTCATTACCGTTTTTATTTGATAACTTGAAATTAGATTTTTTTAATCTCACCTAATATGTTCCTCAGGCTCCAAACTTGCAAAGCATTTGCGTCCATCAGAGCTTGTCCATAGCTCTAAGCTTGCTCTGATTCTCCTGCACCCGAGATTGTAAGCATGACCCAATCGCTAAATAATAATCAAAATCCAAACATTAATGAAAAATTCGATAAAACTGCATCAAATCAGGATATTTTTTGAATCACCCGACTGTAACAAAAGGTGTTTGTTCTGTGGTAGTGTACATTGCAGAAGTCCATTCGTGGTGATTCTCCATGTACCGTCATTGTAAGTTTGAGCTACCTGAAAAAGCTAGAAACTTTAATAGAGTTAAGCGCTTAGATAGCATTTAGTAAGACTTTGCTTTACATTTTGTGTGGTTTCTGGTTTTCGTGGCTAGGTCTCTGCTTTACTCGTCACCAATCTCAGTGCATGCTTAACTGTTTGCAATTTTGTTCTGCCTATGCTGAAATCGAGAACCGTCACCAGATCAGTCGATGGCTTGCGCGCTCTAATCGCGTCTGTAGGCGAAGACGTCTTCAATTTCATCACGACGACTTGCATCTAGATCCTCAGCTTTCAGTTTCCACTACGTAGGATTCGGACATCAATATAACCTAAGGATTTCAAGGGGGCTGGAGGAATCGGAGTAGGCAAAGCTATGGGTAATCGAAGAATCATCGAAAATTTTGGGGGAACTCATCGTCTTCTTCTACATCATCGGTTTTGTTTGATTCTGTATTGGGCTGAAATTTGTATCGTAGGTTTGCTTAGATAGTGGTTTGTTTTCTAAGGCCCATCGGCAAAAGAAGGAAGGGTGGACACGTGGCATAATAAGGAGAATTTAGTTTCTTATTATATATAAGATTTATCTTTAAGTTTTTTAATTAACCGTATCTAACAAGATATTATTAGAGAATATCTTCTAAATCTTACCAAACTAAATCATTTATACCCTATAAATTAACATTTCGTGTAAGCAAAATTGCATCCTTTAATTATACACCTAACGTCTATTTAATTATTTGTGTTTAGGTGAATAATCAAAGGTTGCCTCTCTCTTTTCTAGAAGCCAGACAATAGTGATGATATTTGACTTTGTACTTGAGATATATCTTTTTTTTTTAGGTTCACATGAACTAAGTTCAAGCACATCAGTGCACTTAGCTATGTTTAAAGTGTTACCGGGCATGCAGAGCCGAAGCCGAGATATCTTGACCCTATTCAAAAAACAAATTTACAATTTTATTTTTAACTAATAAATTCTTCATCTAAAATGTTATATAAACAATTAAGCAAAATAAAAATAGAAAGATAAAAAACAATTTTTTCTTCAAAAAAATGTAACTTCAAACACTTGCAACTTATATAATTTTCATTTTTATATATTTTCTATAAAATTTTATGTTTTCTATAACAAATATATGAAATATACTATATATTTTCATAAGCTAATATACATATAAGCAAGATTTTTATAAAATTTGGGGATTTTTTATAGGTAGGTCCCCATTCAAAAGTTTCAAAAGAATATGTTCAACTCCGGCTTTGCGGACATATTAAAGATAATTTTAGCAAACACTTTCACTAGTAAAAATATACCGTATAGCCACGTTTTAGTCACGATAAATCGTGGCTATTTTATAATTAGGCACGAATTAGTCACGGTTTATTACGTGACAAAAAAACGTGGCTAAATCGTGTCCAAAACGTGGTTGTTAGTCACGTTTTGGTCACGATATATAGCGTGACTTATTATAGACACGTTTTGTCACGAACTAATCGTGGCAAATCTATACACGTAAAATATCGTGGCTAAATCGTGTCTAATTAGTCACGATTTAGCCACGTTTATTTCGTGGCCAAGGTCTGTCCAATCAAAATTTTACAAACCTTACCCTCTAAACCCTAAACCCTAAAACATTATCATATTATAAATTATACTCTTAATCATAAACTATTAAATCAAAATATAAACATTAATTAGAAAAAAATATTATTTCTAAATCTAAAATTTCCAAACTATACCCTACAAACCCTAAACACTAAATATACCCTAAAATCCCAAACTCTAAACTTTAAACTCTTAATCATAAACTATAAAATCAAAATACAAACCTTTAATTATATGTACATAAAACTATTATTTTCAAATCCAATACCACAATTGTATAACATGTATATAAAACATAAACCCTAATCCTAAATAAACCCTAAGCTCTAAAATATAATCAAAACTCTTATTAATAACATTTTAAATATTATAACATTTTCAAAACTAATATTTAACATTTATAAACCTTCAAACCCTTATACTCTAAACCATAATCAAACTATAAACTTTAAATTCTTAATCATAAACTATAAAATTCAACTCTTACCCTTCAAACCCCAATTAAACATAAAACTCTTAATCATAACTATAAATTAAAACACAACCATTACTTATACATACAAAATCAAACTCTAAACCTTAAACTATTAATTATATATATAACTACTTTAATTATATAAACCTTCAAACCCTATACCATAAACTTAAAATTAAATTCTACACTTAAACTCTTAATCATAAATTATAAAATTAACAAAACTCTAAACTTTAATTCTTATTGTATATTCTTATAAGTCCAAATAAATCTAAGACTTTAAATTAAAAATTAAAAGTATAATTCTTATAACATGTTCATACTAAGATTCAATATTTATAAAAAAAAATATTTTTCAAATATATTATTCAAACCCTAAACCCTAATTTAAACTTTATATTATAAACTTTAATCTTTAATTTTACATTAAAACATAATATTTATTCTATTGGTTGTAAAATAATTTGTAAAATGATTTTATAAATAGCTTAAATTCTATTGGTTGTTAGAGAGAGACAAGGATTGAGATCTCTTTTAATTTCAACCATTGATTAATTTCAGATCTAATGGACATAAATTGATCCTCCATAAACCTAATCTCTTCATCTCTTCGTTAAGTGACAAAAAAACGATCTTCACCCGTGAGGCAGCCGGCTCTTCTTCTTCTTCATTTTTTTTTTGGTCTGACTCTTCTTCACCTTTGATAATCAAAAATTGTATCCCTTAATCTTAACTTCACCCTCTTCTTCACTTTGCCCGATTCTTCTTCTTAAGACGTTTTTCTTGTCGATTCACGTCTCAGCCACCGCCGTGTTTCCAGAACGAAGACGGAGATGAAGAACACAAGAAGACCAAGAAGCAGGGAAATCGGTGGAGGAGGTTGCAAACCAACGTCTTCTCCGGCGAATCTGAGAGAAAGGAGACGCGGAGGCGGCCATTCGGCGATGATGCTTGAAGACGACCATTCGGCGAAGTTGGATTCGTCGTGTTGCGGTGGATTCACGATGCTACGGAGGCGCGGTCCATGGTGCCGTGGCGGTGGTGCAGAGCCCGTGCCGTGGCGGTGGTGCAGAGGCGGTGCGTCGGAAGCGGCGGAGAGGTGCATCAGAAGGATTCTTATATATATACATATATACTGTATTTCTTTTGTATTTTTTGTATTTTTATATTTTGTTTATAAATAAAAACATTAATGGTTTTTTTTTCTGTGTTTAATTTTTTTTGTTTTTTTTTTGAAAAGCCACGAAGACAAAACGTGGCTAATTTTGTCACGAAATATTCGTGACAAAACGTGACTAATTTAGTCACGAATATTTCGTGACAAAAACGTGGTTTTTTGTCACGATTTGGACACGAAAAAAACTAGTCACGATCGTATAGCCACGTTTTTTTTCCGTAACTTTTCGTGGCTAAAACTGCTTATAGCCACGAAATATTAGCCATAGCCACGAAAAAAACGTGGCTATACGATATATTTTTACTAGTGTTTGGTGCAGATTCCCTTCTTCTGTAAAAGTATTAAAGCCAAGTGAACCCATGGCAACCCCTGCAAAATCCCCACTAACATCAACAAATGCTCCTCCAGAAGATTCACTTTGTTATTTAATCTCCTTTATCCTGTTGAGATTAAGCTACCACTTTGAATTGTTGAGAAGTTGGTTCATTGGTCTTTTTTTTTTTTTTTTAAGAATCTCTCTGCCATCATGTACATAACTTTGAGGAAGCTTCGTATGCTTCTTCTCAAAGAAGCCACCGACGGTGTTATGGCATATCATATATTTTGGTAATCCTGAAAAACCATTCCGCTTCTCATTTTCCATGGTCAATGTGATTTGTACCTCTAAAAAAATCCTTTTGTTTGTGGTGGCAGCAATGTAACGCTTCAGCATATAAGCCATAAAACTCTGAGAACCAAAGAGGAACTCCTAGAGATAAATGTCCTTAGGAAGTAAGTTGTTTTATCTTTCAAAACCTGTAGTTGTTATCATCACAAGGCAATGAAGAAAATCACTCAAAAGAGTTTGATTATGGTGTACATCTTCTAAACTTTATTTCAGGGCCAAAGTAACCAAGTACGGTGATTGATTGTTGGAAAAAATAGAATCAACGGTCAACGAGTATTATGGAACCAGTAACAAAGACTCCATAATTAGTCCAGATTCAGGGAAGATGATAAGAGACGAGAATCGTAGTCCGAATGTAGTCGGGGATGATGATTTCGTAAAGAGCTCAATCCATTCCTGCAAAACAACAATGAGGAACAAAAGCAATGAGTTTCATCAAGGCGGAAGTGTAGATATAGATGTAGTAGGTATGGTCATTGAGATGCTATATTTTGATTTTGAAGATGAAGATGGATCGGAGATATGTCGGGATGGATTATTACTTTGGTTAAGTTGTAACCATTATGAAATGTTAAAGTGTATAATTTCTTGCTGTATTTTTTTTTTTGTTAACTTCTGTGGCCTACTCGGTGGTGTGGATTGTTGAATTCTTCGATGATCAGTAAAAAATGTTATTCCATCAGATTATTCGATTCACTATTTAATTTATTCTCCAAACAAACAATCCCGTGGGTAATGCTAAAGTAGTTTTTCACTTCAGTTTTGCCACTTTCATTCTGAGGTTCTTTTGTTTGTGCTTACAGAAAAACATAAAAATAGTCCATTTGGATAACTCTTAGAGCAAGAACAATGGTGTTATCATGGTTGGGTTTCTTAGGAATTTTTTATTAATTTTTTGGGTAGTTAGGAATAGTTAAGATACCTTCCATTTTATCACCTCCAATGGTGTTATCCAAATTGAGTTTTTTAAAATAAAAAATTAATATTAACATTCAAGTGTTTACAAGAACTGCCAATGCAAATCTATCACCAAGAAAATAGGGATGCAAGAACTGAGAGACTATCTCAATACATCCAAGCTCAAACTTGCTCTTGAGTTCACCAGCTTCCTTCTTCAACGCCTTCTCGTCTGTGTATTGAGCCGCAAAGCCAAGCCACATTACCATGGAGTGCAATAACAACAACAAAACCTTAATCAGGTATTCCTGCGGCTCATGTAAGAGTGGGAAGAGCGAGTAGCAAGATACTGCAGGAAATATAGAGACAAGTTTTTTTATCTTACCACAATCAACTTCATCAATAAAGCAGAAAAATCAGGAAAGAAGAAACAAGTTTTCTTACCTTCTTCAATGAAGACAGACAAGCCGAAATCAGTAGCCTTGATCAAAGCCTTGTCATCTTTGCTAGAAAGCAAGAAATTCTCAGGCTTCAAGTCTCTATGCAACACACCCATGAAATGACACCAAGCAAACAAACAAACTCATGAGGCATTTGAGTATCAGAAGATGCTAAAGAAATCAAGGGGTACCTGAGACAGAACATAAAGATTAGACAAACAACATATAGCTCAGGATAAACAACTACAACTAAAGCTAAAGCCATTCTCAGAGAGTAACATACAAAGTGTACCACAAAGTAATGTCAGTTTACAATCGAAATTCATCAAATTAATCTAACAAAACAGAAATCGCTCAAGTACCACGAAGATAAGCACACAGGAAATTAGCATAAACTAACCGAAAATCTAAAAGTATGGATGATAAGTAGAAGGTTCGTTGGACTGAACAAGTAAACTCACAGATTCATTGCTGGCAATTTTTTCTTCAGCCACACGTAGCTCTTGCTCTTTCTTAAGTAGTGAAGATTCCCTTGCAGAGACAGCCTGTTTTTGCAAGGAAATAACACATGAAACAATAGCATTACGTCTCCTATACTTCGACAACAGTTGGTCTTTCTCCAAAATCATAAGACCCATGTTGTGTTGGTAATCATAGAGCTACATCCACATTACGATCAGTATTAGCAATGTTAACAGGATATTTGATAAAAGAGACACGCAACCGGAACCAACAAAAAGAAAAGAAACTGACCATTATAACGATCAAGCTCAGAAGAGAAACAAAATCGAGACTTTAAAACTTCCCAAAGCAAAGCAATAACTAAAGCAAACCAATTCCATCCAATAAATTCTCAGCATTCACACGAGTAATTAGTGCGGCTTTATCCCTCTTCTTAATCGATTGTTCATCAAACCCAGCTTCCTTGAGCCTCTTCCACATGACTTCTTCACTCAAAGGGCTTTTTAAAACCCTAGAAGCAGGTGTAATCGCCAATCTGTTAGTAGCCGGCGTTATCGGGAATCGCTCCGAGCTAGAAGTCGCCATTGCCAGTTCCAATTGAACCCCAAATTCCTCAGGTCTTCGAGATCAGAAACTCACTTTGCAGTGATGTAAGAAACCCATGAGAGAATAAACCTGTAACAAGAACATTGAATACCAACAGGAAGAGAAACTCACTTTGCAGTGAACCGATGAGTTAGGATCAAACCCAAATCAAAAACTCAGATTAATTACAGGTTCATGAGAAGTGTTTGATTCGATTTTTTACAGAGCTCAAAACGACCAAAGAGAGAGGAGACGAATGTGTGACACGTCCGTAAGATACCGTCTCTTAAAATCCCTAACTAAGGATCGCTCCTTAACATATTATTCTTTTTTATTTTTTTTTAATCCAAACCACCTAAGAATTTGTGTCTAAAAACTCATAAGAAACCTCAATGGACCTGGTCTTATATGCCAGCTATGAGGAAGTTGTTCTCGCACGTCAAATAGACTGAATTATAAATATTAAACTAATTTTAGTATAAATATCATATAATGTATATATTAATAAATTACTACTTAATTTCAAAATTTTATTTAATTTATATTGTATTTAAATTATATTATTTAAAAAGTATAATTAAAACATATAAAAATAATTTCGCCAGTGGTTAAAAAACATTTGATGATCTCGTTAGTAACCTATAAATTTAGACGGGACTTTTGATGAGATAACGTTTTTTCACGGGTTATGCATGACGGGTTATGTTGATCAAAAATATTTTATGAGTCATAGTGGGCGGGTTCCAATCATAACATTTGTAACGTCTGAACTTTAAAAAAAGATTCATATTTCTGATTTTTTTTTTAATATTTTTGTTGTTAAATGTAAATAATATTATTATTTTCGTAAATTTAATAAATAAAAATCATAAAATCGAAAGATTCCATTTCCAGCGTTTTAGTCGAATATTGTATTTATTTTTCAATAATAGATTCTCAATAGATGATTATAATAACTCCATGTTCGAAGTTTTAAGGGTATAAAACAAAATCAATATTCTGATTAAAAAATATGCAAAAAAGCGTAAATAATATTGTTATTTTATAGGATTTCTCCTTTTATATCATGTGAAGATAATTTTCAGGATTGATTTTACTTAAAATTTACTTTTTTACTAAATATTGTTTTTGGTAATTCCTAAATACATGTGTTACTGTTAGTAAAAAATAATTAACTAGATATAACCAATCCTAAAAAAAATAATTTTTTTTCAAGCAGAAAATTGTATTCAATAGTTGGAAAGTTTGACAAAAAAAATAGTTGGAAAGTATTGGATTTAATGAGAGTAAAATGTATAGAGAAATATACAATGTTAAACTTTATGTATTTTGTTTAAAATTTTAAAATAAAATAAAATTTTAACAAACTTAAATGGATTTACATAGACATATGTTATTTCTAACGGATTTAAACAAACAAATCTTATTAGGTTTTAAATATAAACAAGTCTAAACGAATCGGGTTTGCAAGTTTTGACATTTTTTATGCAAATCCAAATAAAATCCAAAAACTTAATAATTTAGTGTGTTCCAAAAAAAAAAAAAATTTCTTTATTCAGAAAACGTAAATAATCATATTATAAAACTAATATAAAATTCAAATAAATAAAAAACCAAAAAAGAAAATACAAAGTTATCAAATTAATATCTTGCGCTCAAGCTGATCAAAACCTAATTTATCTATGTATTAGTCTTCCATTTTGATTTTCTTGCATAATTAGGAAAAAGACAAATATTAAAAAAGAATTTATCTAAAACTTGAATATTCAAAAATAAAATTTGTCAAAGTTCAGAACAACGAAATAATTTAATTAAACCCAATCAAAAGGAAAACGCAGATGTTGTTTGAAATCTTTGTAGCCACGACGGTAGACGAGTCCATTGCTACTAGTGTGAACAAGAAAAGCCTTCATTTTTTTTTTGGAATGAAAGTAAAATTTATTCAAATAAAATACTGTTTTACATCAAGTACAACTTATTTGTGAGAAATGGAATGAAGGGCTATTCTAGTGTTAAAAACAATTAAATAATGAAAGAATTGGAAACAGAGAAAATAATTTCACTGTGGTAGCCTAGACCTTAGCCAAACTTGCAGACCGTCGCCAATTGATCAATCCTCTGTAGGTTTTATTGACATGGTACTATTTCTCACACTTTTGTCAATGAAATTAAGAAGCTGTTTCTTAGTCAGTGGAGATTTTCCTTGACGTCGGGAGTTTCTTTGGTGCCAGAAACCATGTACCGCAGCTTGGAATGTATAACGAGCTAGAAATAAGCTTGTTTCTGTTCATTGTCTTTCTGCTAGCAGTTGAAACAATATCATCCCAGTCCAAAGTGAAAATATGTAGAAGAGTACTGTTGATTCTCAACTCGGTCTATCCGAAGATAGTAGGAGTTTTAGGATTTATCTTAAGGAATTTCTAAAAAAAGGATTTAATGAACACGGCGAGAATTTAGGATATTAGGGTTCAGGTCTTGATTCCGAGATGGAATAAGGCGGTGATGAAGAATGTTAAAAGTTGCCGAGAAGAAATTAGGTTAGCTTGATAACTCGAATTTTTCTTAGGCAAAAGTGGTGTAAAAAGCGTGTGTTTATTTTTACGACGAGATCTCCTTTTATAGATTTTACAAAGTCGGTCGAAAATAAAAGAAAGTCGGGATAAACGGAAATATTCCCGATATCTCGGGTTCAATATATGGAATATTCCCTAAATCGGCGCCGCCACTCTTTTCGCTTCTTTGGCGGCCATTCCCTGAAACCTAGATGCAAGTCGATCTCATCCAACCCTAGTTTTACCTGCTTGGGCTTTTATCTTTTGCTATCTTGGGCCGTCCTTCAATCATGAATGAGCCTTTTATGGAAAGGTGCTAACTTTGACTCCAACAATAAGCCCCCCCAGTACGGCGACTTGCCTAAGCCGTCGGTGCGAGGGACGTTGGTCGGTCCATGAAATGATTTAGGCGGGCCTGCAGTTTCCGTGATGGGCCTGGTTATCTAACTGGGCCTGATTATCCGAATGGATTCTCTAACTGGGCCTGAACAGATGAAGAACACGACGACTAAAAACAGACCTGAATCTAAGTCCTAATAGATCTACGGCGAAATGACGGCGGAGCTTAGATTGGAAAACAAAAACCGGTAGAGAATTAAGTATTACCTTTTCAAAGCTTCGCCTCCCTCGCTCGCGTAGAAATGAGGAAATGAACAAAGGAGGAAAATATTTATAGGGTGAAGCTGTCGTATCCAGTAAGCCACGATGCCTCGATTCCAGTAACCATCATTACGGCCACGACTGTTCAGAAGATGGTTACTGGAATCGAGGCATCGTGGCTTACTGGATACGACATCTTCACCCTATAAATATTTTCCTCCTTTGTTCATTTCCTCATTTCTACGCGAGCGAGGGAGGCGAAGCTTTGAAAAGGTAATACTTTATTCTCTACCGGTTTTTGTTTTCCAATCTAAGCTCCGCCGTCATTTCGCCGTAGATCTATTAGGACTTAGATTCAGGTCTGTTTTTAGTCGTCGTGTTCTTCATCTGTTCATCGCCAGAGATGTCTTTGATCCGTTGCTCGTCAAACAAGGATAAGCAAGTTGTTTCTGTGTCGTCTGGTGATGATCCCCCAACCCGGCGTGTCATTTCGGATGGATCTTCCTCTCCAAGCACGTCTTCTGATCTAAGGCGGCATCCTTGCTATGATGCGTTAAAGAGGCTTGAGTACCGTCGAGAGATAGCTCAGATGGCGGACACGGCAACGAGTTCGGGCCGTCAAGAATTTATTGTTCCGCAGCTCCGGGATTCTGATTCTATTGAACCAGGGGGTGAGCTGAGTGCCGAGAAGGATGAATCTGAGGGAGACTCAATTCCTTCTGCCGAGTTCCCAATAACTCTGTCGGGGGGCTTTGCGAACGTGTTTCAGACTCGTTCTGACGAGAAGTCGGTCAGATCAACGTTATCTGGGTGCGGCGCTGATCCAGGAATCAATTTTATTATTCCTGGGCCGAGAGATCGTCCATGGACTCCTCCTCCCGGTTATGTCTGTTTATATGAGTCCTACTTTATTAATGCGGATACGTCAGGATGCCGACTTTGGCTCCCTCTGCCGGATTTGCTAGTTTCATACTGTTCTCGGCGTGAGATTGCCATTTCGCAGTTATCTGCGACCGCAGTTCGGCAGATGGTGTGTCTCCTTGTCTTGGGGGCCGAGTGCGGCATACCCATCAGTGTCAGGATGTTTGAGGAAATGACTTCTATAAGTCAAATGAAGAAAACCAGTCCCGGATGTTTCACCATCAGAATGAGAGCCGACCAAGGGGTTTTAGTGAATGCGCCGAGTAAAACGCGTGTATGGCAGAGATTTTATTTTTATGCCGAGATCACGCCTATGGTCATTCCTGCTGGTCACGGCTCTCCTAGATCGTCGTGGAATACTAACATCGGTAGATAACTCTTTTTAAACTTTTTGGTTCCTTTGAAATTTACTCATTGCCTTTCCTGTTTGCAGTGCATCATCCTTTCTATAAGCCGTACCCAGACGACTTCTTTGCGATTGTTGAGAAGATTCGGAGTCTTAGTCTTCGCAAGTGGAAAGAGATAACTCGGACGCAGATTAACAAATCTCGTCCGAAGATTGCTAAAGGTACCGATTCTTGGACTTCTCGTTTCTTTTTGGGTCGCTTGCTGATCGATCTCTCTTGTTCTCAGTTGAGTGGGATATTCAGGAGAGAATCAACCCGGCAGACTTGCAAAAGCCGAGGATGGGGAAGCCCAAAAAGATAACTGTCAACTACTCGGAGAAACTGGCCTTGAACCCCTCTTCTGAAGGTTCCAAGGGAGTTCATTCTGATCCTCCTTCATCTCAAGGTGTCGTCGAGCCGTCATCTACTCAAGGGGCTGGTGAACCGTTGTCGGTTGTACAACCTCCTGTCAAGAAAAAGGCAGAGAAATCCGCGTTGGTGGCTCCTCCCCTGATGGCTCCTCCTAAAGCCCCTTCTTCCGCGGTCCCCTCGAAAGCTCACTCAAGTAAGAGGCCGGCCTCTGATGCTCCGGAGTCGGAGGGCCCGTGTAAGAAGGTTAAATACCTGGATGCGTGGACCCGGCTGTCTTGGGAGAGGGGCGTCGTGACCGACGCTGCTTCGGGCAGTAAGCGGCCATTTCTTTCTCGTAGAGAAGTTGTGACGGCTCGCCCTCGTGGCTCTCAAAAGGACGTGGATGTCGCGACACGGCCATCGATGCATAACTTTGCGTATCACTACGAGAGTGAGATCCCCTTCGTTCAGAACACACAGGCTTGTTTTGACCTGCTTTCCTGTCTTAGAGGAAGCGATGCTGACTGGCCCGTGCAGGATAAGCTTCCTCATTCTGAGGCGATTCTCAGTCTGAAAAGGGCCGAAGCCGAGGTACACCTTCCTTTCTCTTCCCTTTTATATATTTCTTATTGTCGCAGATCTTGCTTTGATATAGGATTTTTCTGTAGTTGATAGCGGCCTCGAATCGAGTTATCTTGGAGAGCACCTGGGGTACCCATTCGCTGATCGAATCGTTGAAGAAGCGTGAAGTTCAACTCGGGAAGATGAAAGATGAGAATCGCCAACTCTTGGAGAGGTTACATGAAGCAGAGGACAAGGTACGTGGTGCCGCCGAGCGAGCGAAGGCCGATCTGGAGATGTATGAATCAGAGGCGTTGCGCCACAAGAAGCTTTGCGAGACTAATGTCCTCAAGGAGAGGGCGCAGGTGGAAGCCGAGATGAAAACACGAGTTCAATCTCGTTTCGTCAGTTCGTTAATGACCAAGAATCGGTGGCCAAGAAGCAAGTTGAGCTAGGCACGATTTCTGGTCTGAAAGCCTGCCTGCTTCAGCTGAAGGAAGATGGGGTACCAATTCCCCAAACTGTTTTGGATCAGGTCTTGGAGGACGAAGCTCGTGTTGATGGTGAATTTGATGCTATCGATGTTCTTACGAAGGAGGATTTAAAGTTCGAGCTTTCGCCGTCTCGGTCACCACTTCCTGTCGCCGCACGCCAAGACTCTCCATCCCTCGTTCTTCGTGACATCGATCAGTTCGGTACCAACCTCGGTGTAGTTCTTCCTGAGGGTCCTCCTGTATCGTCGGCTCAGGAAACGAGGGAACAAACAGATGTGCTTCTAGATTCTCAGAGTGCTGACGCTTCAGGTGGAGCCGAGAAGGATGCAGAGGGTGTCGAGACAACTGCTGACTAGTTCTCTCCTTTTTAGACATTTAAATCTTATGTCATGACTTTGTAAAACTTTTGGTTCTTCTCTTTTGTTAAGAGAGGTTTAATTATTTTTGTCAAACTTCGAATTGTTGTAGAAGTACGGTATGATTCGAATAGATCCTGTTTTTAAACCTGTTCTTCAGACAAGTTCAAAATGGATAACGCGATTTTCGGATCATATCCTCTCCGTAAGGCGGTTTTGCGAGACTTACGTATGCTCGGCTTTATTGTTCTAAGGACAGGCGAATGTGCAAGGCTTTAAGTGCTTGGCTCATTTCTTATCGCCTACCTCGAAGAACGTACGGGTACAAGCCCGGTTTTTAAGGTGCGAGACGGATCTCGGCTTTCCTCTACCGCGATGTGCACCACGCGTGTAGAGGAGACCATACCCCTGGCCAGGAGGTATGATGCTGATTGCTGCGAGTCTTATTGAATGCTCGGCTTACGGTCGAGGCCGCGTTGGACTCCGACTTTTGCGAGTAGGGACTCGGCTTATTGGTAGTTGTGACTTTTAACCCAGCGTAAGTTAAAAAGAGCTAAGTGGATCTCGGTGTTGTCGTGGTTCTTAGTTCGGCGAGTAAATTTAAAAATTAAGAATAGAAGTTCAGGTACTTACTTTAATTATGATGACTCGGTCTCTTTGGAAAAAGAAGTTTTATTTAGATTTGTGACTGTGCCGATGAAGGCTGCCTACGTATCTTCCGAAGAAGAATCAAGTCACTCGTAGTTCATACATATTATTATTATTATTATTATTATTTTTTTTTTGGCGCAGAGCCGATCAGAAGTATTCTTTCAGACTTGCTGAGTTCCATGAGCGCGGCACGGCTTTTCCCTTCATTGATTCAAGTTCGTAGACGCCGGGTTTAACGACCTTTGTTATCTTGTATGGTCCTTCCCATTTAGCACCGAGTTTCCCGGCTCTCCATTCCTTTGTGTTTTCGTAAACTTTCCGTAGCACGTAATCGCCGACTTGGAAGTGTCGTTCTCGTACTCTTTGATTGTAGTACCGAGTTGCGAGTTGCTGATAATTCTGAATGCGGAGGAGGGCTCGGTCGCGTTCTTCTTCGATTGTGTCCAGTGCATGGAGTAGCATCGTTTCGTTGATATCGCTATGTTGCGGCATGAGAGCTCGGCGAAAGGTATAAACATTTGCTTCTACCGGGACCATTGCTTCCACGCCAAAAGCTAAGGAAAACGGAGTGGACCCAGTTGCTCGGCGAGGTGTAGTTCGGTGCGACCAGAGGACTCCGTCTAACTCGTCGGCCCACACTCCCTTCTTCTTCTCGAGTCGTTTCTTGATACCGTCAATGATGGTCTTGTTAGTGGCTTCCGCCTGACCATTACCCTGAGGGTATCTCGGTGTTGACTTGCTGAGTCGTATATCCCATTTTTGCAAAATCCTTCGAATAGATTGGATGTGAACTGTGAACTGTTATCCGTGACGATTTCGTACGGCAGCCAAAATCGGCATATGATGTATTTCCAGACGAAGTTTTGAACTTGGACGTCGTGTATCGACACGTAGGCTTTGGCTTCGACCCATTTGGTGAAATAATTCGTCATGATCAAGAGGAAGCGTCTTTGGTTGGAAAGTGGAAGAGGTCCGACTACGTCCATAGCCCATCTCATGAAGGGATAGGCAGCTGTGGATGTTGTAAGCAACTCGGTGGGGCGGTGTATAAATGGTGCGTGTCGTTGACACTTCTCGCACTTGTTTGAATAAGCTTCGCAATCCGCAAGCATAGTCAGCCAATAGTGCCCGTTGAGCTTTATTTTGAGAGCGAGGGATCTTCCTCCTGAATGATTTCCGCAAGCTCCCGAATGGGTTTCTTCTAGGACTCGATTGACCTCGTCTCCCTGTATACATCTGAGAAGGACTTTGTTGGCGGAGTATTTGTACAAAGTGCCGTTGTGTATCGTGTATCTCGCGCATTTGACCTTTAACCGACGTGCCGTCCATTTGTCTTCGGGAAGTGTTCCCTATGTTAAATACTTCCGTATCTCGTCTCTCCAATCCGTCTCGGCGTTTGTTAAGAATGCGATCAGCTCGTCGTGCTTAGCTTGAAGGATAGACGGGCCGATTTGCTTGATAATCATTACGTCGTTGTCAGTGTTTTTTTCTTGATTGGTTCCAGGAGGTGGGATACTTGGCTCATGAATCGTTTCTACCGGGATACGTCGACATAGATCTGGAGCAGGGGTTGACGCCAGCGATGCAAGTGCGTCTGCCGGGGCGTTGTCCTTTCTTGGGATTTGAACTATGTCGAAGAATTCAAACGTGCTGGTGAGTTCCAGGGCTGCCTTCTTGTAAGCTTCCATCCTTTCATTTTTAGCCTCGTATTCTCCGTTTATTTGGTTTGCCACTAGCATCGAGTCGTAATGAGCCAGTAGGTTTCGGACCCCGATTTCTTTCGCTAATCTGAGGCCGGCTAGTAATGCTCCGTATTCGGCTGTGTTGTTTGACGCTGTGAACCCGAGACGGAAGGATTGCTCTATTATCTCTCCTGTTGGTGATATGAGACGTACTCCTATCCCGACTCCCCGTTTTGAGGATGCGCCGTCGACGAACAATTTCCAATTTGTCTCCTCCTGAGTTTTTGGGTCTCCATCGGGAGATAATTCAACTAGAAAGTCGGCGATTACCTGCGACTTGGCTGTCGTTCTGTTCCGGTACTCAATGTCGTACTCGCTGAGCTCTACCGCCCACTTCGCCAGTCGTCCTGACTGCCCGGGGCTGTGCAAGATTGTTCTGAGGGGTTGATTACTTAGCACGGCTATTGTGTGAGATTGGAAGTATGGGCGTAGCTTCCTTGCCGAGGTCACTACTGCGAGGGTTATTTTTTCTATGGCGGGGTATCTCACTTCGGCTCCGTTCATAGTCTTGCTGATGTAGAAGATCGGCTTCTGTTCGCCTCTGTCCTCCCGAACTAGGACCCCGCTGACTGCAGTTGTTGAGACTGCGATGTATAAGAATAATATCTCACCATTTTCCGGTTTCGATAACACCGGCGGGTTTGAAAGGTAGTCTTTCAACTGGATAAAGGCGTCTTGGCATTTGTCGTCCCAAATGAATCTTTTGTTTCCTCGGAGGAGTTCTTAAAAGGGCAGGCATTTGTCCGTCGAACGAGATATGAATCTGTTCAGGGCGGCAATGCGACCGGTGAGCCGTTGTACTTCCCGAGTATTTCTGGGCGAAGGCAGGTCGATGATAGCCGAGATTTGCTTTGGATTAGCCTCTATACCCCTTCGAGTCACAACGTAGCCGATGAATTCACCTGAAGTTACTCCGAACGTGCATTTGGCCGGGTTCAATTTCATTCCGTACTGGTTCAGAATGTTGAAGCATTCCCTCAAGTGTCTGACGTGCTGAGATGCGACCAGGGATTTCACTAGCATATCATCGATATATACGTCCATGGTGGAACCGAGTTGTCCTGCGAACATCCTGTTGACTAGCCGTTGATATGTGGCACCTGCGTTTTTAAGGCCGAAGGGCATGACTTTGTAGCAGTAAGTGCCGCGCTCTGTTATGAAGGCCATTTTCTCGCGGTCATCTGGGTTCATCATGATCTGGTTGTAACCTGAAAACGCGTCCATGAATGACAACAATTCATTCCCGGCTGTTGCTTCTACGAGCCGGTCGATATGAGGGAGAGGAAAACTGTCTTTTGGGCAAGCTTTATTGAGATCCGTGAAATCGACGCAGACTCTCCACTTACCGTTTTTCTTTTTGACTACCACCGGGTTGGCTAGCCAATCGGGATATTTTACCTCTAGGATGGAACCGGCGTCGAGAAGTTTGTCAACCTCGTCATTAACCGCCCTAGCTCTTTCTGAGCCGAGTTTTCTCCTTTTTTGCTTTATCGGCTTATAAGTCGGATCTACATTAAGCTCATGAGTCGTAATGGAGGGACTGATTCCTTTCATGTCCTTTACCGTCCAAGCAAAGGTCGATACGTTTTGTTGTAGGAATTTTATCAACTCGTCCTTCAGGCCTTGCGGCAACTCTGCCCCGATTCCCACACACTTGCTTGCGTCTGACTCGTCGATGATAACTTGTTGGATGAGATCTTTGACCGGCCCCTTTTGGCTTTGATTCGTGTTGATCAAGCAGGACGGCACCCTAAGCCTATGTTCCTTCGCGAAGCAGGACCGACTTGTTCGTTGGCAGCCCTTCACGGTCTGAATTCCCTTCGGTGTTGGGAATTTTAGGCACTGATGATAGGTTGAAGATACCGCCTTCATGCTGTATAACCAAGGTGTGCCAAGGATAACATTGTAAATGTTCGGTTTGTCGATGACATGGAATTTGACCAACTTGTTGATTCCTCCGGCGTAGACTGGTATTTTGATTGTGCCGATGGTGTAAGTCGTTTCGCTTGCGAAACCGGTTAGTGGCTTGGATTTCTGCATAATGTCGTCCTCCTTAATGTCCATTTTCTTCAAGGTGTCCAAGAATATCAAGTCGATGGAACTGCCCGTATCGACTAAGATTCGAGATACTTGGCAACTTCCGATGGGAAGCTCGACGACTAATGGGTCGTTGTGGGGGTAGTGCGTCCCGTATAAGTCTTGATCGGTGAATGTAACATGCGGATCATCCGATAATATCGGTTGTGGCGCATTTTTCGCGGCTAGCGCTTTGCGCTCATACTGTCTTATTGACCTTACAGAGTCGTTAACCGAGATTAGCCCGCCCATTATCATATTGATCCGTCAGATCGTTTTGGGGGCCTCGTCCTCCTCGTCTTCTTCTTCCTCGTTGCGGTCTCGCTTTACCGCTACACTTTTCACTCGGTGTTGCTGTTTCTTTACCCCCTGCTTGGGCTGTTTGTCGTCAGCTTGCTCTTCGCGACTTTGCTTTACTTCCTCTCTTATTTCGTCTATGGATGCTTGTATCTGACCGCTTCTAAGCCGTGCATAGAGTGCGTCCTTGAGAGTCCGGCACTCCGAAGTGTTGTGCGAGGTTGTTTTGTGGAATTCACAGAACTTTTCTTCCTCTTGAGGCGCTCCCTCTTTGTCCTGTCTGTTCCACTTGTTCCACGGTTTATTTGGTTGTTGACTGCCAGAGTTGCCGACTACCATTGTAGTTTTCCCTCCCTTGTCGTAGTGTTGCCTTGGTTCTCGTTCCTCTTTCTTTTCTGTAAGTCGGGCCGCTCCATGTTTCTTGGCTAATGCCACTTTTTGTTCATCCAGTTCGATGAATTTGTACGCGCGATGCAGGGCGTCTTCGATAGTCATTGGCGGGTTGAGAACTAGGTCCTGGTAGAACGGCGTCTCGTGCCACACGGCGTGTGTCAGGGCTGCTATGGTGAACTTGTCTGGCGCCTCGGCACGTGTGACGGCCATTTTGAAACGGTCAATGAAGGATTTTAACGTTTCCTTCCTATCCTGAGATATCGACATCAAGGTGTTCAAAGAGGTGTCTTTACTTACGTAGGCGAAGTGGTGTCGTAGGAACGCTCGCGAGAGGTCCGAGAAGCTACTAATCGATTCGGCCGGAAGTCTAGAGAACCAATTTAACGCGTCCCCGACAAGTGTTTCTGCAAAGAGTTGACAGAAGCCGATATCACGCTCTCTATCCGTGGAGAATCGAGCCTTTGCCGCTACGATCTTGAAGGTGATTAGATGCGTTTTAGGGTCTCGTGTCCCGTCGTATGTCGGTAGCTTTAGCTTGTCCTTGTGTCGTATATAGGTGTCTGTGATTCGTGACGTAAACGGTGTTCTTGTGGTCTCCTCGATGATCCGATCGATTTCGGGGGCAGATCCCTTTGTGACCTCGATCTGTAACTCTTTGAGGGAGTCCTTTAGTTTAGCCAGGTGCTTTTCGACCTGGTTGTGACTGGCTCCACGAATCTGAGTTTTATGAGTTTCCTCGTGGGACGCACCTTGCTCGCGGCGATGGTCATCCCGGCGCGAGTCATTCTCATGTCGTGAATTCCTCTTGTGTCGCGAGTCCTGGGTGTACCGCGTTTCATTGTCAGCATGCCCATCTTTGTCGGGAGTGTACCTTTCTTCATACCAGTCGTCTTGTTCTTGACGCGATCCTCGTCTGTGATCGTCCGGGCCCCGCTTTCGATGCGAGCTTCGTTCATGGTCATCCTTTCTGTCACGTCCTCGGCGCGGATGTTCCTGATGGTCCAATTCCAGCTCCCGGCGATTTCCCTCTGGTGTGTCATGGAACAATTGTTTGGCGACCTTATTTTTTACCTTTGGGGGAATATCTCTTGTGGATTTCCTCGATTGTTGGTCTGAACGAATTCGGTCTTGTTCAGACTGCAACAGATCGATTCTTTCCGAGAATTCTTTTATCACCTCGTTCTGGGAGTCAATCTTTGCCATTAAGGTAGCCAGGAGCTCGTCTTTCTCGATTTGATCAATGGTTTTGTCGAGTGACGGGATACGTTTACCGTCGTCTTGGCTTTTATTTGTTTTGTCGGCTCGTGGCTGTTGGTCGTCGAGCCCCGTGTTGTCCTCCTCATGATCACTTCGGTCACAATCGCTCTCTCCGTGATCGCTTAGTTTGACTCTCGGGTTGTTTGGGTCGATCTCGTTATCGTTTCTTGTCATCTCGTTCAGAAAATTCTTTTAGAATTCCCCACAGTCGGCGCCAATTGTTGATTCTCAACTCGGTCTATCCGAAGATAGTAGGAGTTTTAGGGTTTATCTTAAGGGATTTCTAAAAGAAGGATTTAATGAACATGGCGAGAATTTAGGATATTAGGGTTCAGGTCTTGATTCCGAGATGGAATAAGGCGGTGATGAAGGATGTTAAAAGTTGCCGAGAAGAAATTAGGTTAGCTTGATAACTCGAATTTTTCTTAGGCAAAAGTGGTGTAAAAAGCGTGTGTTTATTTTTACGACGAGATCTCCTTTTATAGGTTTTACAAAGTCGGTCGAAAATAAAAGAAAGTCGGGATAAACGAAAATATTCCCGATATCTCGGGTTCAATATATGGAATATTCCCTAAATCGGCGCCGCCACTCTTTTCGCTTCTTTGGCGGCCATTCCCTGAAACCTAGATGCAAGTCGATCTCATCCAACCCTAGTTTTACCTGCTTGGGCTTTTATCTTTTGCTATCTTGGGCCGTCCTTCAATCATGAATGGGCCTTTTATGGAAAGGTGCTAACTTTGACTCCAACAAGTACCTTTCATCAAAGCATGCCATATCTAAGCTGTGTAGCTGCAAGTGAAGAACAAGTGTTGTCGACTTTCTTAGTGCTCGCTGCAGAGAACACATGTCGCATCTATGATGGAATTTCAACTGAGTATTCTGCCACACGCAGAGAGCCGATTTTGCATTGTCACCCATATCATGAATGACTGTCTAGATGTATTATTCCTTAACCATGTTGCCTTATGCCAAATATTCTGCTCATGAGCTTCACACAAGTTTAACCAAGTTTCATTTGCTGAGAATCTGATTTTGAATCGATTATCCCTATGTTTCCTCAAGGCTATATCATCATCCGCAGTTACATATCCCCGAACACGATCTATTTCATATTCTATATCATTTAGCAACTCCACCTTGTGTCTTCTTCTTCTACGGTTAGTGATTGCATCCTCAACAGTAGCAAACTCACCTATAACCATATCGATCGATCCTCTGCCGCCTAGGAGATCTTTCAGACGACCAAATATCGACCAAGAATCGTGCCAGAAGGTAGTATGCCTTCCACTCTTGACTTCCATCTTATGATAATCTTTAGCCATGTCTCGCAGTTTCAGAATCTTACTCCAAACCCTGGAACCTGAAGTAGTTTTATCTCTCAATGCTCAAAAAGATCCCTTTTTGATGAGGTAAACCTTAATCCACTTCACCCACAAAGATTGTTGAGAAGATGTCAGACGCCAAGCCAACTTGAGACCAGTGACTGTGTTGACTTCTTTCAATGATCTTAGTCCTTGACCCCCTTCTTGTTTAGTTCTGCAAATATTCTTCCTACTAATTATCTTCGCTTTTTAGTGCACAGTTCAGGCCCTGCCCATAACAAGGATGATTATAACTTTTCAATTTCCTTTAGAAACTTTCGAGAAGCCTTAATGCTGTTAGCCAGAAATTAGTTAGGCTCATTATGACAGAGCTGATAACATGCAGTCTACAAGCATGTGAGAGGAATCAACCAGTACACGAACTCATTTGCTTCCTTATCCTCTCAATTAACGGCATATAATCATGTTTCGTCATCCTCTTTGATAAGAGGGAAGCCCCAAATATCTTACATGTATCGAATGGAAAGCAAGATAGTATAGTGGTGTGTTAAGCTTTTGTGATCCCATCCATGAACAATTTTTTATTTCTTTAGACTGATCTTCAATCCAAAGTATCTTGCATGCTCTTAAAAACACTGATTACTCCTTCTATTGACCGTTTTTTTTCCCATTTGTGAAGAACATAAAGTCATATGAGAAGAAAATGTGTGTCAGAGTTATGTCCCTGCATCTTGGATGGTAGCCGATGTTCATTTGGGAAGCAGCTTTGTCAAGCATTTTTGATAGAACATTCAAACAAATGACGAATAAGTATGTGGTGACAGCGCATATCCTTGTCTCAGACCTCTTCCACTTTAGAAAGATCCTGCCAATTCACCATTGATCTGAACTGCGAAGGAAGTAGTAGGGATGCAAAGCCTAATCCACTTAATAAACGGTTTTGGAAAATCCATGGCAGATAGCATGTGAAGGAGGAAATTCCAATAAACATAATCAAAAACTTTTGATATGTCTATCTGCATTGCACTTCAAGATCATATTGATTCCTTGTGGTAATCCTTAACTAACTCAGTAGCCAGGAGGACATTCTGTACCAACAACCTACCTTTCAAGCTGATTGGTTCCACAGTATGAATTTAGGAAGCATACCTTTGATTATGTTGGCAAAAATCTTGGAGATAGCTTTATATATGACAATGCAGCAAGAAATTGGTCCGAGTCCTTCATTTCCTGAGCATTGACCTTCTTCAGGATGAGAGATAAGATGGTGGTATTTATACCTTTTGGCAAGAAGCCTTTAAAAAAGAATGAATGTATTGCCATGTTAAATCCTTCCCAATTGCAGGCCAAGATGCTTTGAAGAATTCACTACTATATCCAACTGGACTTAGAACTTTGTTATTAGACATACAGAACATAACATCCTTCAACTCTGTTTCTGTAATATGTTTTTACAACATCTTCTTGTCTTCCATACTACATCTGAAGTCCAATAGATTCTGAAGCTCAGATACCGAGATATTATCAAGCTCTCTTGGTACGTGAGTGAAAAACTCATGAAAAAATCGTTCCACTGTAAGAAATCTGAGCATTGATAGCAATTTAGGATAAAACGAATTTCAAAAACTTCTATCAAATATGAAATAGGCAATTTGATATTTTATAATAGTATTTATAAACCGTTAAGATTAAATATTAGTAACCGCGAAACCAAAATCACTATGTATGCCAAAACTTACAAAAAAAAATAAGTGAGCGCGAACACTTAATATTTTCCCCCTTCTCCACCTACACTATCGAAAGACCTAAACCCTAATTGCACAAAAAATATTTTACACTCACACTCTCAAAATCAACACTATCGCTGACGAACCTCACTGTCGGGACCGTCGAAGGTAGCCGCAACCTCTAACCCATTCACGGCCACAATTTTGTCTTCCGTCACCCGTTTGATTTTCCATATCTGCTTGCATCGTTGTTCTAATTGAAGTTATATCTCTTTTTTTTTACTGTCAATTTTGTGTCTTTGTTTTCTTAATTTCTTTCATAAAGCTACTTAATCAGTCTATTGATGTCGGTTATTGTGAGTTTTAGGATTTGTTTGCATGTATCTGTTATGACCAATTCCTGTTTAAATTTCATGTGTTAATCACTTTGCATGATTTTTTCTTCACCATTGTTGGATTTCAGATTTCTGCAGCTTGATATAGAGAAGAAATAAAGTTTGGATTTTGGTTTCATATGTTTTCTAACATCTTTTTCGATCATATGATTTCGTTTTCATATGTCCTTTTATACTCTTTAAACCACCAAATTCAACAAATCTGAGTTTGAGTCCATCAATATACACATCTGACTTGATAAAAGTTGATGTTTTCTGGTTTTCCAATATATACACTCATTCATTTTTTGTGTGTGTGCAAGTTCTGGTGCATTATTGTCGAATTCCAACTTCCAATTCATCTCATACACATGACATGTTAATCTTATATATCCAATTTTGTGTTTAACTTTTACATTGTTGTGGTCTTGATTAATATGTTTTTGATGGTAATTACTAGGATTGATTAGTTATGTTTTCACTGTGTTTTTTTTTTCTTTCGTTTTTATGTGGTTTAATTGTCAATAGCATGATTTGTTTATGTGAAAATGACTGTCAAAAAGCTTAGTTATAATGTGAGTTGTTTATGTGAACATGATTTGATGTGCTGGTTAAGTGGTCTGAGAATTAGTTTTGATCTATTGTGGCGATAGTTTAAAACTGTAATACTATGCTTATGCAATTGGATTCTTGTACTGTATGATTTTTAAACTGTGATATTTTTCTTGTGAGATTGAATTCTTTTCCTGAAAGATTTTTAAACTTTAATATTATGCTTATGTATTTGAATTCTTCTCCAGAAGAATTCAACTAACATTATAACATATAATGTTGGATAAGGCTTGGGTGCATCTATGCATATATTAAATCTACTAATTTAGGGTAGGTTTCAGTTGGGGTTTGGAGACTTTAAGTTTTTTTCCCCTTCAGCTGAAAAGTTGATCCTGCTTACGAGAGATGTGCTTGGAACTTTGGACGGACCGTATCTTCAGAGTTAGAAAATTTTGAACTGATAGTTTGCCCTTGCGTAGACTGTCGTAATGTGGATCGCCACTCAAGCACTAATGTAGTTGATCATCTAGTAAAAAGAGAAATGAATGAGGCTACATGCTGTGTAAGGAATAGTAACATCACGAAGATGTGAATATAAGATCTAATGTTGAAAGCAAATCTCATCAATGGAATGCTGAGATCCATGAGTTATACAGAGCGGCTCGGTATTTAGATGAGGAGTTGGCTACCAAAGATGACTTATGTGAGATTGCAGCAGGAGATGACAAGAAAGAAGATGAGTTCCTTGCAAAGCTAACTGATGCTGAAACATCTTTGTATCCGAGTTGACCATAGGAAGCTATCAGCTATTGTGTCATTATTCAGAATTAAGACATATAATGAGTTGTCTGATAAGAGCTTTAATGATCTGCTGGAAACATTGCCAAAGATGTTACTGGGGGAAAACATGCTTCATACCTCATTGTACGATGTCAAGAAATTCTTGAAGTCTTTTGATATGGGTTATCAAAAGATTCATGAATGTGTGAATGATTGCTGCCTATTCAGAAAGAACTAAAAAAAGCTTGAAAGTTGTCCAAAATGCAAGGCTTCAAGATGCAAGACTAACGTGCACATTGGTAAGTTAAGGAAATGTGTTCCACAAAAAGTATTAAGATACTTTACAATAAACCCAAGGTTGAAGAGAATGTTTAGGCCTGAGGAAATGGTTTTTGAGGTGAGATTTTAGTAACAAAAGCAGTGATGGGAAACTCTGTCACCCTGTAGATTCTGTGACATGGGATCAAATGAATGCGAAATATCTTAAATTAGCGGTAGAAGAAAGGAATATAAGGCTTTGACTTTCCACTGATGGGTTTAATCTTCTCAATATGAAGAATACTAGGAATTATTGTTGGCTTGTCTTGCTGGTAAACTACAATTTTCCTCCTGATCTATGCATGAAGAAGGAGAATATCATGCTGACACTGTTGATTCCTGGACCTCATCAACCAGGTAACACCATTGATGTTTACTTATAACCCCTAATAGAGGATCTAACCAATATGTGTAACAGAGGAGAGTTAACATATGATGCGTTTAGTAAAACAACTTTTACTCTTAAGGCAATGCTTCTTTGGACTATTAGTGAATTTCCTGCGTATGAAAATCTTGTTGCTGCAAAATGAAGGAAAAATGGGTTGTCCTTTATGCGCGAAAACATATAGTATATGGCAGAAGTTTAGTAGAAAACATGTTTATATGTTGCATAGAAAGGGGCTTGCACCAACGCATACATATCGAGTAAAGAAAGTATGTTATGATGCACAAGCTGACCATGGGTGAAAGGGTAGGATACTAACTGGTCATAACATTTCCCAACACTTGAAAAATTTCAAATTTTTTTTGGGAACGTTAAACAATCTAGAAGAAAGAGGAAAATCAGTGAGTCTGCTTGGTCATGCTCTGACATTGAGGATGTATCAAGTGAAACAGAGGATGGAGAAGAAGTAGATGAAGATGAGTTATTAAGATGGAAGAAAATATATCTCTTCTTCAAGTTGCCTTATTGGGAAGAGCTTCATGTGAAGCATAATTTGGACGTAATACACAGAGAGAGAAATGTGGGTGCAAGCATTGTGTCAACAAATATTGCATTGTGGAAAATCAAAGGATATGCTTAATACTCGTAAAGATCTGCAGTTTCTTGGTATTAGGAAGGATTTTCATCCTACCACCCAAGGTAAAAGAACTTATCTTCCTGCAGCGCCTTGGTCTTTGTCCAAGACAGAGAAGAAAACCTTTTTGTAAGAGACTTTTTGACTTTAAAGATCATGATAGTTACTGCTCAAATATATCAAGGGGTATATCAATGGACGAGTGTAAGGTAACATGTCTCAAATCACATGATTATCATGTGATGATGCAACAACTACTCCATGGTGCTCTTAGTGGTTTTATTACCTAAAGGAACGAGGAATGCATTCACACGCTTATGCAAGTTTTTTAACCACTTGTGCCAGAAAGTAATTGACACGGAATAGATTTGAGTAATGGAAGCTGAACTAGTGGAAACTCTATGCATGTTTGAGATATTTTTCCTCCAAGCTTATCATGTTCTATCTGATTGTTCATCTAGGCTGGAAAGCTAGACTCGGTCGACCATTTCATTTTTCTTGGATGTACCATTGGAAAGGTATAACCAGTTACTATAATACATTTTACACTCTACTATCTTCGTATAATATTTTTTCTAATCTAAATTATTCTCTTTGTCATGGTACATGAAAGTTCTCAAAGACTTTGTTAAAAACCTTGCAAGACCAGAGGGTTGTATTGCTGAATCCTATTTAGCAGAAAAATGCATGCAATTTTGTAGTTATTTTCTTAAAAAGACAACTACTGTTGAAGAAAAACTAGATAAGAATAGTGAGTATGAGAGCAACTATATCTTAGAGGGTCGACCAATATCTGCAGAAACTTCAATAACTCTGAAAGGGAGAAAAAGATAACCCATCTTGCTATCATTCAGAACATGGCTGCTGTGGAACCTTATGTGGAGTAAGTTTTTGCATTTTTCATTTCAAATTGTCTTTCATACCATGAACAACATACTGATTCCTTTGTTTTCTTTCACAAGCATGCTTTACAGTATCTTCAGGACTCAAATGCAAGATGTAACCGCGATGAGACTGTTTCATGGAGTATGCACGCACAAAATTTTTCATCTTGGTTAAAAAAGCAGGCAAGTATCAAATACTCTTTCTAGATTACAATTGTCTTTCAAATTCATATGATTCTGACTTCTATTTTTATTTGTTAGATACCTACTGATTCCGAAGGACATGAAAACACATTGAAATGGTTGGCATATGGTCCACCCATTAGTGCGAGGTCATACACATGTTATATAGTTAATGGGCAACAGTTTCAGTCGAGATCAATATTAGGAAAGTCATAGTAGTGGGGTTTTTCTATGAGGCAACTGCAATGTGTAGATCAATCGCAAAAGACACTTCACAAGTGGTTGACTTGGTATCATACTATAGGAAAGTAGTGGACATTATATTGCTAGAATATAATTCATTTTATGTTCCTTTGTTCCGGTGTCAATATGCAATAAGAGGTAACATAGTTAAGATAGAGGATGGCTTCACACTAGTTAACTTGAACTAAATTCAGGTTTCCTTTATGAGAGATGCATTCATATTAGCTTCTCAGGCCAAACACGCATTTTAGTCAAAGGAATATGATTCTTCAAGTTGGTATGTTGTTCTAAGAGGTCCTTCAAGAAGATAAGGTGAGGAAAAAGTTGACAATGGAAACTCAGAAATTGGACCACTTCCAACGAATATTGACATGGAAGTGGAAATGGACGAATCTCAAAATGCCCGAACAGATTGTGAATAAAAATATGTGTCAATTGTAGATTACTGATCATTTTATTTTTCCTCGTGTTTTCCTAAGTAAGAATGTCTTTTTTTTGTGTTCTCTAACTGATCATCTATATGTCCTATATTCTTGTTGATTGGTTTTTGACTTTGAGTTGCAGATTTGAGATTTCTTATAATGTGTTACTAATACTTACTGCTGTTTGTATCATGTGAAGGAACTTGGGCCAATTCTAACAGTTTCTGAATTCCACAAGTTCTAAGCCTAGGATCTAGGGTTTAGTTAATTGAATCCTTACCGATGATCTCGTGTTTACCTGGAGATTTGCAGCGGAATATGGTCAGATAATCGAGATCTCTAGCGTCTCAATTGCTGCGCCTCTACCGTAGTCCACACGCACACAAGCTGGAATCCACCGGGATGCTAGTGCCGGGATCAAAGATCTTCTCGAGATTCCTGTGTTTTAAGAGGTGGCTGTCAAAATGAACATCCTCCTCAAATTCGTGGCTAACATCATATATATAGCCCCTTGAGAAGACCTAATTAATCCCTGGACCAAACCATGATTAATTAAGTCATGAACCGAAATAAGAATTTCGATCCGTCCATAGTGTGGATCGACACACTACTTAGTGTCGATCGACACATCCTCTAAAACACAATATTCAATGTGTATCCAATACACATTGACTAGACCATTTATCAATGATCAATCCCTTATGAAGTACATCCAACTTGCTTAGGTGTGTGACCCTGTAGGTTCACATAATACTAGCAATGAGTTACAACTCATAAAGTCATAAGCGGCTTCTAGCAAAACATTATGACCACCTAGTATCACATGAATTGTCCGATCTCGACAATACAACTATCTATCAGAGTAAGTACAATATGATTTCAGGACATAATCCCAACAATCTCCCACTTGTACTGGAATCATCTATTCCCATAATCCCTTTATCGCTATATCTCGATATGGCATAAGGCAAGAAACTGTGTCATCCTTATTATAGCCAACATCATGTTCATCGAACTCCTGATTTATACTAATAAAACAAACGACTGACAATCACCTCGTTTGAGCACGGTCATGCATTTTTCTCAGTATCAAATCTTCGATGGGCCCTGAGATATTTATCTCCTGTTATATAGGAGGGACAAATCCCTTCTTGTTCCATCCCTGTTTCTACACACACTTCATGATACGCCTAAGCAATGCCTTTATAGTCGCCAGTTACGGAACGACGTTTGACAAGGTCAAAGCGTACCAATTCACATGCTAGAAAGCATGATGAACTCAGGTCTAAGGACTATACTCTATAGTCGTAATGAGAACTTCTCATGACACTGATATAACTATCCTGTAGAGTTCTCATTAGCGGGTCATGTCCGATCATATGTTCACCAACATATATCTATGTGACTGACGTTGATACTCATATCAATGACTCCATGAAACTTAGTCATACGTCACCTCACATACTAGTCTTAACGGTTGTTAGTTTCCCACTTTAACAACCTATGACCAGGGACAAACATAATTTTATGTCGTCTTTCACTCATAGGGTTTCATGATCAAGTCCTCAACTTGATGACCTATAAAATGAACATAAAATACTTTGGGACCATTATTTAATTATCCAATAATCAAATAATGCTGATGTCAGTTTTTTATAAACATGACCATAGCATGTCTATGTGAGCATCATAACTATCATAACTCCCACTAGAATCAAGACCACGTCTTCAGATATCTAGTACCTACAGCAACAGTATGAAACTCGTGCTTAGGTTGTGAGAAAGGCTGCGGTATTCTTGCTTGGAACCATTCCAACAAACTACACCGCTATTCATTAATAAGCACCATTCTACGGTCCCCTACTTGGAGCCCTTCCAACAGATAGCACCGCTACACAGACAAAGAGACATAACCAGGTGGGAACCGGGAGTCGTCTTTGTCCGTCAAACTACTCTTAACATATTCGTCACTTCCTCAGTTGAACAAGAACCTATCCTTAGTGTTTCTCAAACACTTGGGGATATTCCTTACAACTGTCCAGTGACTTTTACCGGAACATATTGGTATCTTCTCGTCATGCTATATGCGTAAGCTGCATCTAGACGAGCTCAAAACATGGCATTTATGATGGATTCTATTGCAGAAGCATAAGGAATCACACTCATAGATACTAGCTCAGCCAATGTCCAAGACAATTCTTCTTGCTAAGATTATTGCCACAAGACCTTTGGTGTGAAGCCATTCTTGGAATCATGCATATTGGAACTTTCCAATTCCTTATCAACATAAAGATTCTGACAAGATCCAATTAGCCTACCCCAATCCATTTCAATAGATCCTTATTCCAAGAACTCACGCGGCTTCTCCCATGTCTATCGTTGAAAATGACTTCCGACCTAAGTCACATAAGACTTAAGCGACAGAACGTCGTTTATGAGAATAAGTATGTTGTATACATACAGTGTGAGAAATGCAACTACGCTCCCACTAGTATACTTGTAAACGCACGGTTCCTATTCGTTCCTGATCAAGTCAAAACTTTTGACCGTTTTAACAGAACGTAGATTCCAACTCCAAGGTGTTTGCTTCAATCCAGAAATGGATCGGTGAAGCTAACATGCGTACCTAGAAAATTTTCGGAGTTGGGGCTCATCATCGCTCCTTGAATTTCGCAAGCTCGTCACTTTTAATGATCAACATATCACGGCAATCGGTCACGAGAAATCACTCTCGGGTTAGTGACGGATCCATTCGGATCTGCGAACTTCAGGCTCCACAGGTGTAGGTCCTACAGCACTTTGTAGATCCAACTGCTGCTCTCCCTCAACAGGTTGAGCAGCCTCCTGTGTTTCTCGAATTTTTTCGAGCTGTACTTCAACTCCCACTGTTTTTCTTGGAAAGAAACTTTCTATCTAGAAAAACAGAGTTCCGAACAACAAAACTTTGTTCTCGGATTGGTTGCAAAAGTAATAAGCCTCGGTTTCCCTAGGACAACCAGCGAAGTAGCACTTATCAGATTTGGGTTCAAGGTTGTCTGTTATCAACTGCTTTACATAAACCTTACAATCCCAATTAATCAGGAAAACATACCTGGAAAACTCTCAGTCCACATCCAATGTGGTGTCTTTCAGCTGATTCTGATAGAAACCTATTTGGCGTATGTACATACATTTCTAGAGCGTATTCCTAAAAGGATAATGGAAGATTCATGTGACTCATCATTAATCGGAGCATATCCAATAGGGTCCGATTCATTCTCAGAAACACCATCAGGGTTTCCAGGAGAAATGAGCTGTGAGACGACTTCACACTCACTTAGATAATCACTCAATTCTTGACTCAAGTATTCTCCTCCGCGATCTAATCGAGGATCTTTAATACTTCTGTCATATCGGTTCTATACTTCATTCTGGAACTCTGATAGGTTCTAAGTTTTCCCTATACTAAACTGCAAGTGAACAGCAATGTCAAAGTAGTATATAGGGTTATCGAATCCACAGGGACACTCGGTCTCAAGAGAATCAAACTGTAGGAATAAATACTAGAAATAAGCAAGTAGTGAATGAAATAAATTGCGGTGCGAGAAAGTAAATCAGTAGCAGAGATTAACGGTTGTGAAGCAAGTAATTAAAAGCGTCAAGCCTAGGGTATTCTCAGGAAATCAGACAAGCAGACAGTTCATTCAGCAAGGATCTAATTAAGAACGGTTCTAGAACTCAAAACACAGATATAGAATTAACCAAATTCCTTTGCGATAATTCTCTAAGTCTAAGTGCAGCAAACCAAACTTTCGTTTGCGAGAACTAACAGATTAAACTAGCAATAAGTCCAAGTTTGATATGTTCACAATTATCCTAAACCAAACTTCCGTTTGCGCAAAGTTTAATTGCCCAATTTAATTAGTTCAGATTCCTAAACCCCACTTCCGTGACGTATTTAGCAACCTAAGATCTAGATTCTAATTGATCAGGTTAGAACTAGCTTTAAGCACAATTAAATTGAAGAACAGATATAGTTATGAATCCTTAACTGAATTTGAACAAGTCTAGCAAGTCATGAAATCCTATGTGAGAAACCCTAAACCTAACTATGGATCTACTCAGACATAGATAATGAAATCATAATCATAGAATGAATAAATTGCATAAAAGAATAAGAGTAAAAGGGGTTCGAAATCTTCTCCAAATACAGATGATGTAACAGGTTCAGATCAGCCCCAAAAAGCTCTAAAATCCTCTGCTCTTAATTATCAAAGTGTATGGTAAAAAGTATAAAAGCGTATCTAATAAAAACACTAAAAACTCTATTATATAGGCATAATCTCGGCCAAGGGCTTCTTTGTAAATATCAGGAACTTCTGGATCAAAGTGCAAATTCTTCACTCTTCTAAACCGCCGAGTTTTTGGCCCATCTCGCTGGTGCATCGATCAATGCTAGAGTGCAACGATCGACACCTTCCTCTGTTTCGGACAGTGAACTCTATCTCTCGGCCAAACACTCCAAAAATCTCCAAAATGCTCCATTATCTCCAATTCAGCTCCCAACCTGATTATACCTGTAAAAGACTCTAAACAAAGACAAAAGACACTAAAAACACACTTATATCATGGTCTAAAACTAGTAAAAACCATGATATATCAACTCCCCCACACTTAGCCTTTGCTTGCCCTCAAGCAAAACAGAGAACTAAAACATGGTGAAGAGGTTTGAAAACTCTTCAGAAACTCATTTCATCCTAGAAGCTACAATACTCAGATTCCCCTTAGTAAACCACTGAAAGAATCAATCACAGGATATCAAGACCAACATGTACTTCCCCCACACTTAGCAACTGTCCTAGGTAAACTCCACAATCACATTCAAGCATTCAAATTCTCCCTACTGACTTCTGCAAGTATTTAAGTGCGGTCTCACCTAAGGAGTATCGATCTAAAGGCACATGGATTCTTACCTTATCAGCTCTAGACCACCATACTATCTTTCTCTAGTCCCTTTCTTCTCTTTCCCTTCTTTAACAACTGATTTTTCCCCACTGGGTATCATTTTATTTTTTTTATCAGTGTTCTTCCCGTTATGGGGTATACTTTGGACACATTCCATGGATCACATGAGAGATAATAGTGTTTGCTACTATTCTCATGACCACTTCGGAGTTACTAACTCATCCTCAGTTTATTATTATTATTATTTTTTTTTTTTACTTTACAGAAGGGGAGAAGGGGACTAAATAGGACATGTTTACAGGCTGTGTCAGAACTAACAGGGAATCCGACATAAAGCATACCAAGCCCTTAGGTGAGAAATCTAAGTCAGTATTAAGGTTGAAGTCAGTAAAGGATCCTCTGATACCTGAAGTGATGTGGGTGTTCCCAGTAGGTTGATCTGTGATGGAGTTTTCTAATAGTCAAAGATAGATCCTGCAACTTCATCCCAATGGTTACTTAAGTTCCTGCAAGTCTTGTAAATCTTCTCAGAAAATCATAGTTTCTTACTTAAACAATTTTGACTCAATAAAACAAAAATTTTGAAAAACGGACTGACTCTTAAGAAAACAGAAAGATATAAGTCAGTAGCACCTCCCCCACACTTAAGACACACTGTCCCCAGTAGTGTCCAGCGAAGGATCGGTAAAAAGAAAATAAAAATTGAAAAGGTGAAATTATGTCTGTCGGGTTACCTCTGTCGCTAAGCATCGACCGTTGCACTAAGTGCATCGACCGTTACTTGGCGACTTTCGTGTATAGTCGATCGTTGCTCAGGACCGCAACGATCGCTGCAATGCGATTTCTTTCGTGTTGTGTCGATCGATGCAGAAATGCATCGATCGCTGCACTGCGATTTAACCGAGACCTGCAATCATAAACTCACCAGAAACAAAAACAAACGTAAAATCCTAACAAAAACACCAAAAATGAAAAAGAAAAACACTAGTACCTAATGGTGGGTTGCCTCCCACCCAGCGCTTGTTTAAGGTCAATAGCTTGACCGGACGGATGAGATCTTTCAAGTAGAGGGTGCAGCATCCAGAGGCAAAATCTGACCTCTTGGAATCTCGGCCTTAGCCCAATAGTGTTTTACCCTCTGCCCATTAACAGCAAACTCATTACCTTCCTTGCCAATTAAAATGACAGCTCCATATGGACGCACTTCTTTTATTGTGTAGGGACCGGACCATCTTGATTTCAGCTTCCCTGGAAACAAATGCAGACGAGAATTGTACAGAAGTACCTGGTCATTAGGCTCAAACCGTCTAGAAACAATCTTTTTATCATGATAAGCCTTAGTCCTCTCCTTGTACAGCTTTGAGTTCTCATAGGCAAGATGTCTAATCTCATCCAACTCATTGAGCTGTATCAATCTCCTCTCTGCAGCTGGTTTGAGGTCAAAGTTCATCTGTTTTACAGCCCATGCTGCTTTGTGCTCAAGTTCCACTGGCAGATGACATGCTTTCCCATACAGCAAATGGAATGGAGTAGTCCCTAATGGTGTTTTAAATGCAGTCCTGTAGGCCCATAAAGCATCATCAAGCTTAGCTGCCCAATCTTTCCTTGTCTTCCCGACTGTCTTCTCCAAGATCTCCTTGATTTGTCTGTTAGAAACCTCTACCTGTCCACTAGTCTGTGGGTGATAAGGAGTAGCAACTCGGTGATGCACTCCATGCTTCTTCAGGAGCTTCTCAAAAACCTTATTAATAAAGTGAGATCCTCCATCACTAATTACTATCCGGGGTACTCCAAATCTAGGGAATATGATAGATTTAAACAGCTTAATGACTACTGAAGAGTCATTGGTTGGACTGGCTATTGCTTCTACCCACTTAGAAACATAATCCACAGCAACTAATATGAATTTATTCCCATAAGATGAGGGAAAGGGACCCATAAAGTCTATGCCCCAGCAATCAAAAACCTCAACCTCAAGAATGAAATTCTGAGGCATCTCATGCTTCCTGCTAATTTTCCCTCTTCTCTGGCAGGCATCACAATGAGAAATAAAGGAATGAGTATCAGCGAACATTGTAGGCCACCAGAAACCTGCTTGCAAAACCTTAGACACAGTCTTAAATGTAGCAAAATGTCCTGCATAATCTGAACCGTGACAGTGGAAAAGGATATCTGGAACCTCTGACTCAGCAACACATCTTCTATAAAGGCCATCCGAACAATGCTTATAGAGGTAAGGTTCATCCCAATAGTACCTCCTAAGTTCTCTGAAGAACCTCTTCTTTTCATATCCTTTCAGATTATCTGGTTCAGTCTCTGCAGCTAGATAATTGGCTATGTCTGCATACCATGGTCGATCATTTGTTGCGACAGCGTACATCTCGAACTCATGCTTTCCAATCCGCACCATAAAAGTTTCTGGGTATGTATCCGCACTGCAACGATCGTCACAGTCAGGTGTATCGATCGTTACTGCCCCGATAGATGCATCGATCGACGCTGATGTAGCATCGATCGACGCAACGCGATTAATCCGACAGTTCTGCAGATTTCTGTCCAAATCTGTCTCACAGATTGTCCCAACCATATTGACGTTTTCTTCAGGCAAGTAGTCATTAATTGGCACGTCCTCCTCTACTAGCATCCTCGAAAGATGATCAGCAACTCCATTCTCAACCCCTTTTTTGTCTCTCACTTCAATATCAAATTCCTGAAGCAACAAGATCCATCTCAGCAGTCTTGGCTTAGCATCCTTTTTCTGCATCAGATACTTCAGTGCTGAATGATCAGTGTGTACAATCACCTTGGAGCCAACAAGATAAGAGCGAAATTTCTCAAATGCAAAGACAACTGCTAGCAACTCCTTCTCTGTAGTTGCATAGTTTCTTTGTGCATCATCCAGTGTCCTACTGGCATAATAGATAGCATGAAGCTTTCTATCTTTCTTTTGTCCAAGAACAGCTCCCACAGCATAATCACTTGCATCACACATTACCTCGAAAGGCAAATCCCAATCCGGTGGCTGAACTATGGGAGCACTCACTAATGCCTGCTTGATCTGCTCAAATGCAGTTTGACAATCTGCAGTGAACTCAAATTTGGTGTCTTTACACAGCAAAGCAGTTAGTGGCCTAGCAATCCTACTAAAATCCTTAATGAACCGTCTATAGAAACCAGCATGTCCAAGAAAGCTTCTAATAGACTTAACAGAATCAGGTGCCTGCAGGTTCGTCATTACCTCGATTTTGGCGCGGTCCACCTCTATTCCTGCTTCGGACACTTTATGTCCAAGCACAATGCCATCTCTGACCATGAAATGACACTTCTCCCAGTTAAGAACTAAATGCTTCTCTTCACATCTTTTCAGAACCTTACACAGATTATCTAAGCATTCATTATAGGATGATCCATATACTGAGAAATCATCCATGAATACTTCCATAAAATCCTCAATCATATCTGTGAATATGGACATCATGCATCTCTGGAAAGTGGCTGGTGCATTGCAGAGTCCAAAAGGCATCCTACGGTAAGCAAAAGTCCCATATGGACAAGTAAAAGTGGTCTTTCCCTGATCCTCCGGATGGATGGGAATCTGAAAGAAACCTGAGTAGCCATCTAGGAAGCAGTAGTAAGGATGATTTGCTAACCTTTCGAGCATCTGATCAATAAAAGGCAAAGGAAAATGATCCTTCCTAGTAGCAGCATTAAGCTTCCTGTAGTCTATACACATCCTGTGTCCAGTCACGGTCCTAGTAGGTATCAGCTCGTTCTTCTCATTTTTCACAACTGTAACACCGCCCTTCTTTGGCACTACATGGACTGGACTCACCCAATCACTGTCAGAGATAGGATATATAATTCCAGCGTCAAGGAGTTTCATAATCTCCTTTTTGACTACTTCCTGCAGATTAGGATTAAGTCTCCTCTGATGTTCGATTGATGTCTTGGACTCATCCTCAAGATGTATCCGGTGCATGCACAGCTCCGGTGAGATACCTGAAATATCATTAAGGGAATAGCCAAGAGCTTTGCGATGCTTGCGCAGCTTGCTTAGCAGTAAAGTGAGCTCTGCGTTGTTCAAACTAGCGTTGACAATCACTGGATAAGTTGAATTCGGTCCAAGAAATGCGTACCTTAGCCCGGATGGGAGTTGTTTCAGATCTATTTTCGGAGCTTTTTCCTCTGCCCAGTCTCTGTCGACTTGCAACGATCGTTGCTTAGTTGGTATCGATCGTTGCAGTCCCGCGTCAGACACTTCCACTTGCATTGCAACCTCGACAGAATCCATCAATCTTGTATAGCACATTGCAGGCTCGTCCTGCAGGTATTCCAACTCCAAAATAGAACTCAGTAAAGCCCTTTCTAGTGGGTCCTCAGCATGTGATTGATGGAAGTACTCTGCAGCCAAATCACCCAATGTGTCCACATAAAAGGTCTGCCCGTCGATGGTCGGTCTCTTCACCAGTTTGTTCATGTCAAAACTCATCTTCAGATCACCCACATTCAGGATTATCTTACCTCCTTGACAGTCAATCATCGCACCAGCTGTTGCTAAGAAAGACCTGCCTAGAATTAATGGGTCTTTTGGCTCCTGTCCATATTGTAGAACCACAAAATCAGTTGGGATTACGCACTTGCCAACTGTTATAGGCACATCCTCTATTACTCCTTCTGGAATCCTGACTGATCTGTCTGCCAGAACCAGTGATATCCTAGTTGGTATAAAATCTGTCATCCCCAGTCTTTTAGCAACAGAAAGGGGCATTAGATTTACACTGGAGCCAAGATCACATAGGGACCTTTCGAACCTCTCCTTATAGATAGCACAATCCAACACGAAGCTGCCCGGATCTTTCAATTTCTCTGGAATTCTACCTTGAACCACTGCACTACATACTTCATTGAGCATCATTATACTTTCTTCATCAGACCATTTACCAGAAATTGCATCCTTGAGGCATCTCTTCATCATGGGGGAAGTTTCAATGGAATCCAACAAAGGTACTTCAACCTTTACCTTTTTTATGAACTCCTTCCATTTTGCATATTGCCTATCATTCTTAGCTTTTCTGGGGTTCTTGGGATAAGGTATCTTAGGCTTGTATACTCTTTCAGCCGACTGTTTTGGGTTTTCAGCACTCGAACTTTCTGCAGTCACCTTGTGTCGATCGTTGCCTTTATTGCACCGATCGATGCTAGGCGATTTTGTTACGACCTCCGGTTCCTTGATTTCGCTTGGCAACGATCGCTGCTGAGATGCATCGATCGATGCTCGGCGAATATCGCGTATCTCATCCTCCAATTCTTCAATTTCCACGAGTTCCTCAACGCTTAACTGCTTTTTCTCGCCAGATGACAGCTCCTTACCACTTCTTAATGTCACGGCATTGCATTGGTACTTAGGATTGGCATCAGTCCTCCCCGGGAGATATCCTTCTTCCCTTTGAGCATGTCCAGCAGTTTTTGCAACCCTAGCATCAAGCTCTTTCATGTGCGTGTTCAAACTTTCAAACTTCCCATTCAGCTCCATGTAGATTGTATCCATCTTTGCATCAGCATCTGCTGCATACTTAGTCTGATTCTCCATCATTTGTCTTAGCATCATCTCTATTTTACTATCAGACTCATTGGCTTTCTTAAAACCACTTTGCTGAACTCCATTTGAGAATCTGTTTCCCTGTTGATTTCTAAATCTATTGCTTTGGAAACTAGAACTTCCCATGTAATTCACTTCTTCTTCCTGAGTGTCCTCCTCAGTCTGAATCACCTCTATATCTTGGGCAGAGTGGACAGCTTTTTTACTTGTCAGGAGATTGTAAACTGTGTCTAGCCTGGATCTAATCTCAGTCATGTTAGAATCCTCTATACTTCCACCGGATTTCTTCCTCTTTTCATCCATAGATTTGCAACTGTAGCTGTTAATAAGGTTCCCAATCAACTGCACAGCTTGTGTAGGAGTCCTGGTGTTGAAATTAGCATTACTGGAATTATCCAGCGCAGTCTGATAAGGAAGATCTATGCCTCTGAAGAAGATACCAATCAGCTGTACTTCTGTGAATCCATGGTGTGGACAGTCACGCTGATACTGCTTAAATCTCATCCAGGCAGTCTTCAAGGGCTCCACAGCTCCTTGGGAAAAGGTGAGTATGTCCTGTCTGGACTGATCCGAGCGTGCATCATCATAAAAGTGACGCAGGAACTCACTCTTTAAGGCTGCCCAAGTAGTATACTGACCAGGTGCCAGTTGTCTCAGCCATGCACTAGCGTCTCCAGCAAGACTGTGCGGAAATAGCTTAAGGAATAGATAGTCCGGGCATACTCCTTCATACTTCATGCCAGTGACTATGTCTTCAAACTTGTCAATGTGATCCATAGGCTGCTCTGCTTGAAGACCATGAAAAGCAATCTGTCTCATCAGCTGGTAGTAGATGGTTTTTACCTCAAAATCATTCCTCTCAAAAGCAGGAAGCACTAGAGCTGCTCGGTTTGCATGAAACTCATCAGGTCTGTTGTAATCAGCTAGTGTCCTCTCATGAACCACCATCTCTCTACCTTGGGCCTGTCCTTGACCCTGGTTTCGGTTCAGCTCCTGTTGCTCAGGAGGATCAGGGATAACATTCCCTTCAGCATCAACCCGATGCCCAGCAGCATTGTACGGGTTGTCATCTTGGTCCCTCAGGGTACCTTCAGCATCTGGTATCAAGATCAAACGTTCTCGTACCATTCTCTCTCTCTTTTCTCTTCTGTTAGTCCTTTCTAGACGTCCAAGTTCCTCTAGTCCGAGATTAAGCAAGCTCGAGTTCGGATTACTTCGAGTTTTCTGCGTTGGCATAAACTGTCTGTAATCGTCCAGCAACGATCGATGCTATCAGTGCAACGATCGATTCAATCTCAATATCGCCTAGTGACGATCGACGCAAGGTATGCAACGATCGACGCAGGGCGAAATTCGTACCTGCGACAGAAAGAAACCGAGAAAAAAGAAAATCAGCAAAATCAAAACAAAAAAAAAAAACGAAAAAGAACAAAAACAAAAAGAAAAATTTCTAGCAAAAACCCTAAGTTCGGTCCTATCGAAGACTCGAAGAGTCCCCGGCAACGGCGCCAAAAACTTGATAGGTTCTAAGTTTTCCCTATACTAAACTGCAAGTGAACAGCAATGTCAAAGTAGTATATAGGGTTATCGAATCCACAGGGACACTCGGTCTCAAGAGAATCAAACTGTAGGAATAAATACTAGAAATAAGCAAGTAGTGAATGAAATAAATTGCGGTGCGAGAAAGTAAATCAGTAGCAGAGATTAACGGTTGTGAAGCAAGTAATTAAAAGCGTCAAGCCTAGGGTATTCTCAGGAAATCAGACAAGCAGACAGTTCATTCAGCAAGGATCTAATTAAGAACGGTTCTAGAACTCAAAACACAGATATAGAATTAACCAAATTCCTTTGCGATAATTCTCTAAGTCTAAGTGCAGCAAACCAAACTTTCGTTTGCGAGAACTAACAGATTAAACTAGCAATAAGTCCAAGTTTGATATGTTCACAATTATCCTAAACCAAACTTCCATTTGCGCAAAGTTTAATTGCCCAATTTAATTAGTTCAGATTCCTAAACCCCACTTCCGTGACGTATTTAGCAACCTAAGATCTAGATTCTAATTGATCAAGTTAGAACTAGCTTTAAGCACAATTAAATTGAAGAACAGATATAGTTATGAATCCTTAACTGAATTTGAACAAGTCTAGCAAGTCATGAAATCCTATGTGAGAAACCCTAAACCTAACTATGGATCTACTCAGACATAGATAATGAAATCATAATCATAGAATGAATAAATTGCATAAAAGAATAAGAGTAAAAGGGGTTCGAAATCTTCTCCAAATACAGATGATGTAACAGGTTCAGATCAGCCCCAAAAAGCTCTAAAATCCTCTGCTCTTAATTATCAAAGTGTATGGTAAAAAGTATAAAAGCGTATCTAATAAAAACACTAAAAACTCTATTATATAGGCATAATCTCGGCCAAGGGCTTCTTTGTAAATATCAGGAACTTCTGGATCAAAGTGCAAATTCTTCACTCTTCTAAACCGCCGAGTTTTTGGCCCATCTCGCTGGTGCATCGATCGATGCTAGAGTGCAACGATCGACACCTTCCTCTGTTTCGGACAGTGAACTCTATCTCTCGGCCAAACACTCCAAAAATCTCCAAAATGCTCCATTATCTCCAATTCAGCTCCCAACCTGATTATACCTGTAAAAGACTCTAAACAAAGACAAAAGACACTAAAAACACACTTATATCATGGTCTAAAACTAGTAAAAACCATGATATATCAAACTCCTTTGACCATTTCAAAGGATTCCGACTCGTGTTTCATCAAATAAACACAGCCATACTTACTGAAGTCATCAATAAAGGTAATGAAGTACTGAAGTTTTCCTCTGGTACTAATGCTCACCGGGCCACATACATCAGTATGAGCAAGGCCCAATAAGCCTCTGGCCCTTTTCTTTAGCTCTGCTAAAGAAGCCTTAGTCATTTGGCCCAGTAAGAAGAATTCATATCTCATATGATTTATAATCAAATGAACCCAAAGGCCCATAACTATGGATCTTCTGAATTCGCTTCACTCCATGTGGTTTAAACGACTATGCTAAGGAAAAATCGAGTTCGAGTCTTCAGACTTAAACCGTTTGGTATTTATGTTATTTACAGGCGTACATTGGTTTAAGATATAAAACCCATTTCAAAAAGGGGTGCTACTATAGAATATTTCATCAAGATCAAAAGAGCAAAACTTGTCTTTTATCAAAATGAAAACATCCAAATTCTTACAAGAAAATGAAAGACATCTCTGCTTAAAGCAGGTACATAGCAGCAATTACTTAATTCAAAAACCAAGCTTGAAAGGCTCCTACAAGTGGAGGATCTCTACGGCTAATGCAGCAACCATTGCTCCATTCCAGACGCGCAGTTCCACTTGTCCTTTCTTCAACGTTCTACTGTTGTTTAGGCCCTGCATATTTCAAAAATATTAGTACCACAACCAGTATCCAATACCTACGTAGAACTTGAAGTAATAACACAATACCTGAAGAAGAACCGTACATCTCCTTCATCTCTTGTGAATCTTCCAAGAATTTAATGCAATTTCTCTTCCAATGCCCATACTCTTCACAGTAGCAGCACTTATCAACATCAGATGGGCCGGACTTGGGCTTATAAGAAGACAAAGGTTTACCCTGATTCCAAATCTGGACGCCCTTGCTTCTACCCTTTCCGATGTTTTGCTCAGCTGTCTTGAGCATGCCATGCAGCTCAGTCAACGTCTTTGTCAAACCATTCTTGATATAGCTCTTGATAAACTTATCATAACTTGACGGCAGTGACTGCAAGATGATTTCAGTAGCCAACTCTAGGCTAACAGGACAATCCAGTTTCCCCAGGTTATCAATGTAACCCATCATTTTAATGACATGAGGACTCACTGGAGCATCCTTTGGTAGCTTGCACCCAATGAGAGACTTGACCATCTGGTATCTCTCAACTCGTGCCTGATCCTGAAACATCAGTTTCAGGCTGGTGATCATCTCGATTGGCGACTCCATGTTCTCGTGTTGACTCTTTAAGTCCGTGTTCATGGTAGCCAACATCAGACCACACACATCTACCACATCAATATAATGCTTATTCCAAGCATCATATACTGCATGCGAGGCATTGGTCC
Source organism: Orychophragmus violaceus (assembly GCA_030180135.1). Taxonomy (NCBI): domain Eukaryota; kingdom Viridiplantae; phylum Streptophyta; class Magnoliopsida; order Brassicales; family Brassicaceae; genus Orychophragmus; species Orychophragmus violaceus. The sequence goes on along the minus strand of CM058234.1, from coordinate 61,503,472 downwards.
CAAGCCTCTCGGGGAGAGCTTTCTCAAGGACATAGTCCTTATTCTCTTGCTTGAGAATAAATCTCAAGTTCCGATACCAATCCAGGAAATTTGATCCATTTAACTTGTCATTCTCAAGGACGGATCGCAACGAGAAAGTAGTTTTAGACATAGGCTGAAAACTAAGAAAAGAAAAGTTTTAGTTATGAAGTTCAGGAAATGAGAAATCTTATCTAATAAGAAAACTCGCATTTTATTCAAACTATGTTTCCTGTATGAATATAATGATACAAGACCCATACTTCACCAAAATCTGAGTGGACGACTCGCCATCACCCAAACTTCAGTTATCTAGGTAAGCAAATCATTTCTAATTGTACCCAGTACAACTCTTGGTCGCAGATAAGACAATCCATGTCTCATCCACTCTGATGTCTCTGGGCCCAGAACTTCTGATAGCCCAGTCAAGTAAACCAATCTCTTCAGTCTTGTGATCATTGACAGTCGCACTGCAAGTCTATCAATGATCACCTGCCTTACTCATGTAATTGTAGATACCAAGGACTCCAAGACTATCCAACAACGAAATGAGTCTTGACAGTAGACAAGATTGGGCAAGACATCAAGGTCACTTGATATTTAGTTGAGAAAACGGAACTTTAAAAGGTTAGTAAATCAATCTCTTAGGTCATGTAATTGTTTATGTCAAGCACTGCAAGACCATCAACACAACTACCTGCCTTACTCATGTAATTGTGGACACCAAGCTCTTGGCAAGACTATCATAACAACGAAATGAGTCTTGACAGTTGACCATATTGAAAACAAAGCTTTGATCTAATATACATCCAATGTGTATTCAATGGGTTTAGAACATGTTTAACTTTTAATTTTAATTGAGTTTTAATTGTTCTAACAAAATTGGGTTAGGTCATTTGGTTCAGTTTCTCAATCATTTGGTTCAATAACCAAACGATTACGGTTCGCATCCAACCTTAACAAAACCCGATAACCGGTCAATCCAATTGAACTGATTCAATCAGTTTTAACTAATCGCGATAACCGGTCCAATCCAATTGAACCGACTTATCCAATCAAACTGATCTTATCCAATCAAATCGGTTTATACTAATTGAGATAACCAGTCCAATCCAATTGAACCAATTCATCCAATTTAAACCGATCTAATCTACCTTAACCAAGCATGATAACCAGTTCAATCCAATTGAACCGATCAACCAATCGCAAAGCCTGTGTTGACCGACACTTATCCTGTGTCGATCGACACAGTAGGGTATCAGGAAATTTAACCATGCGAGATAACCGGTTCAATCCAATTGAACCGATCTATCCTTTCGCACAGCCTGTGTCGATCGATGCACCCAGTGTGTCGATCGACACAATGCGATCTCTAAGATCGATACCCAAATTTTAATAAGCGTATTCGCGGTGCATCGACCGACACAAACTTAGTGTCGATCGACACTGTGCGAAAACCCTAAAGTTTTATGATCGTTTTCGCGGTGTGTCGACCGACACAAACTTGTGTCGATCGACACTGTGCGAAAACACAGGTTTTTCGTTTTCGATAAGAAACAAAATCCGAGATCATTTTCATCAAAACGAAAACTAGCAAGCATTAACCTCTTCAAATAAATCATTATTCGAATTACATGCTTCAGATTCAATGATTAAAAACCTAAGGCTCTGATACCACTGAAGGAACTTGGGCCAATTCTAACAGTTTCTGAATTCCACAAGTTCTAAGCCTAGGATCTAGGGTTTAGTTAATTGAATCCTTACCGATGATCTCGTGTTTACCTGGAGATTTGCAGCGGAATATGGTCAGATAAACGAGATCTCTAGCGCCTCAATTGCTGCGCCTATACCGTAGTCCACACGCACACAAGCTGGAATCCACCGGGATGCTAGTGCCGGGATCAAAGATCTTCTTGGGATTCCTGTGTTTTAAGAGGTGGCTGTCAAAATGAACATCCTCCTCAAATTCGTGGCTAACATCATATATATAGCCCCTTGAGAAGACCTAATTAATCCCTGGACCAAACCATGATTAATTAAGTCATGAACCGAAATAAGAATTTCGATCCGTCCATAGTGTCGATCGACACACTGCTTAGTGTCGATCGACACATCCTCTAAAACACAATATTCAATGTGTATTCAATACACATTGACTAGACCATTTACCAATGATCAATCCCTTATGAAGTACATCCAACTTGCTTAGGTGTGTGACCTTGTAGGTTCACATGATACTAGCAATGAGTTACAACTCATAAAGTCATAAACGGCTTCTAGCAAAACATTATGACCACCTAGTATCACATGAATTGTCCGATCTCGACAATACAACTATCTATCAGAGTAAGTACAATATGATTTCAGGACATAATCCCAACATCATGGTGATTAATATGGGTCATCCAAAGAAGGGTTCAGGGAAAAGGAAGAAGAGGAAATGCAAAACACCATGATGAAGAGATGGAATATGTTGGTCATGTGGAAACACAACCATATCAAGCTCATGATGAGCCATTGGAAGACCGAGATGTACACGGAAAAAGTGGAGACAAACTGGACGAGTAAGGAAAACATAATGTTGAAGAACTGCATGAGGAAGAAAGAGAGAGTGAAGAAGAACTAAATGGAGAAGGACTGGATGAAGAAGTAAGATAGAATGGAGAAACACTGAATGGAAAAGAAGGACATAATGGAGAAGAACTAGATGGTCCTAAAAGACAAAATGAGGATGGTCTTGAAGGTGACCATGAATTTTCTGAAGGAGATGACAATGCAGAAGAACCTAAGCGTAAGAAACAGCGAGGACCAACAAGGATGAAGAACATCGCATAAGATCCAAATAGTAGAGAATGTGTTGAATTTACTGATTTGGGAGAAGCTGTTGGGCCGGGATCAGTCAAATTGTCATCATACCTTGGTACACTGGTGCGTGAACAAGTACCTGTCATTATTGATGACTGGCGTAAAATCAGTGAGGAAGTTAAGGCTGTACTTTGGAAATCTGTCCAGGCGACCTTATCCACTACTAGTACTCATTTGAACCTACTTTATATCAATTTGAATTTATAGAGTAATGTTATTTACTGGTAAGTGAATGCATGCCGGTTTAAGCTTGTTGAAGAGTACCAGAAGAATGTTGTCCTTAAGCAAATGAGATTTCAATGGAGGGCATCAAAGTCAAGACTAGTAACCCATATTAGGAACACTGCTAGTACTAACCAACATAGAATGAATTTGCGATCGAAGAATGTTACACCAACATAATGGCGCAATTTTTTTTCAAAAGTAAAACAAGCTCAGCCTTTAAGGTATTAATTGGACTTTGATTGGTTTGGATATTGGTATTTTAATGATTCTTCTTTTAGGTTTGAGTGATCAATACAAGGAAAGAAGGAGAAAACAAACTTCTCATACGTGTAGCCGTAAAGGAATGGCCAGATTAGCAAAAGATATGGTACTATGCATCTATTTTGTTAAGTTTATTAAGCTTTGTATAGAATACGACCTTTTATGAAGGATGTGTTATTTTTTTTCATAGAAAAGGGAAAGTGGATAACCATTCGAAGTAACTAGACTAAAGGTCTGGGTCAAGTCACATACTAAAAAGGATGGTACACCAGCGAACACAAATACTGCTGAGAATTTTGTAAGTTTTGATTTTTGCTATAAATGAATTATTAGTTGGTTTTGTTATAGAGTGAAATCTGAATATGAATTTCATCATTTTGCAGAGAAAAGGGTAGAATCATGAGTATGAGAAAGTTAGCGTCCTTTCAAGTCAAGAAAAAGGTTGTGGATGATATGCAAGAGAAGCAAATACAAATGCAACAAAACATAAAGCAGTTGCACGATGAACTTGTCAAACTTAAGCAACAAGTAAAACTGAAAAAACACATCAATCTTTTGATTTACTACATGTATTTTGACTTTGTTTTTATGTTTCAGACTCAAGCACTTGGTATCGCTGAAAACTCGATGCTGCAAGGGTAAGTAACTCTTGTCAGTTATTCATCTCTTAAGGCAATATTCTTACATATTTTCTAAACTTAAATTGGTAAAGTGTTAACAATAGATCACAAACTAAGTGTATCTTGGTTTACTGATATGGTACTGATGACAGTGTTGCTGAGGGACACATTCTTTCTGTGGATCCAGATGACTTTGTTAATGACACACCTTTGGGACCTCTTGCTGTCAAAGTATTGGTAGAAACTCCAAGCACATTAGATGTCTTTCTTTGGAAACCTGGACCGGATATGTTTAATGTGGAGAAAGCTGTTGGAGAAATGATAGCTTGGCCTACCAATAAGTGTGTTGTTTCATTAGAGAGGCCCCAAACTAAAGACATTGCGCTTAGGGTAAAGTTTCCTTCAGAAACCATTTTCAAAAGTTTAATGGTTTATTTTTTGTTTTTCATATTTAACATAATCACATTTCTTTTGTGAGTATATATGACATAGACAAATGACATATTTTTAAAACAAGTGAAAACTACTTGCCTGGTCTGTTAAGTTTGAAGTTGTTGCTGAGGGCCGGTGGAAGTCACATGAATCGAAAGATTTAGTTAATGGTCTTCCTCTTGGCCAAATGCAGTAAATGTGTTTGTGGATGAGGTCTACGAGCCTCAAACATTTCTATAGAGGCCACGATAGAAATGACATACTTTGTGGACTCTCTGAACTCTTTTGTAGCATGACCTGCCGATAAAGTTGTCTCCAAAAAATGTCATAAATCAAATGCAAAGAAATCTCAACCACATACATTGTCTCCTCTTAGAATATCTCATATAATTCGTGAAGGATATGGTATGGAGTTTTTAAGCTAGTTGTTATTATTCTTCTAACTATAACATGACGGTTTGTTTTGTAAACTTTGCAGCATAACAATCTATATGAAGTTGTAAAGGAAAATATGAAGTGTAAGTTAATTTCTATTACAAGAAAGAGGGAGGTTATCACTAAAGGACGTTGGTCTACATTTAACCCAAACCAAACTGTTCACTTTATTCCCTTAAGACCTAATGCAATTAGAGTTTGGGTGGATATAGTGAAGGTGAATAACGCAGCGGTTTTAAAGACTCTAATGTATGAAATATTTATATAAATCAGGTTTCTGGAAAAATGTTCTAGTAGCCTAAAAAAAGAATCATGTCAAAATACACTAGTGCCATTACAACAATTTATATAGCATTTACATGACTGCTACCAAAACCGTGACAACTTAGATACTGAGCTACAATATTTCCAACAATAGAGTATAAAAGGTGTTATGTAAAAATACATTTTTGAATTTTATATAAGCTATAACACAAATAATAATAATAGTAAACAAGATAAATGCTAATATATAAATGAGGATTCTACCATAGCAAACAAATTTATCGCTATCGTATATGACAACATACCATAGAAATCATAATAAACGTTATAATATTTGACTACCCTAAGATAGTTTTCGATGTCCTAGAGTTTATGGAAACGCTATATATTACATATTATGGTGCTTATTGTGGGATACCAATGTACATATTTCTTGTAGGGTTCAACTTCAGGTTTATCTTATCTTGAATATTCACCACGTGGCTTGATGAGCATATGATTTCCCTGATTGTGTTTTTAGCTTCCCCTAACTTTAAAATGTTATGGAACACTTTATTGTTCCTGTCTCCTACTTGGAGCCAATGGAGTTTTGATTTTTGCCTAAGAAACCGTTCCTCTAAATCACTAAGATATGCTATTTTCTTAAAGCTTCTTCCTCATCCCGAATGCTGTTTGGAGTAAGATCATTTAGCGTTTCTTCTTGTCTATCACACAATGTTTGAAAATCCTCCTTCGCTTTTTTTTTTTGTTATATTAACCAATTTCTCCTTGCTTAAGGTTTTTAGTTGAGGTTTAAGAGCTTTAAGTTTCTTTGAGAAACGAAACAATGCATATGTTAAAGTGAAATAGTGTTTCAATTTCCTTCCAGAACGTGTCTACCATTGGCATGAACTCCAGCATTGTGGAGATAACATTCATAAATTTGAAAGGCCTTATCTTATTGATTGTTTCTGCATCCAAGTAGAAGTGCCATCTAAAATGATCTCAGCAACCTCCAGCTTCAAATACTCTGTAAGAGCACAAGTATTGGTGCAAACAGACATCATTCATCAGAACTTTGTCTAGTTTTTTTCATATTAGACTCTCCACCCTCTTGTTGCACCAAGTAAAGCACGGACCATTATAACCCATATTTGATAACCTGCAGTGACTAACCATATCCTCAAAATATCTCATTCCTAAAACTGAAATCTGATTGCTTCCATAACCAGAGTGTTCTTCTCCTTTCAATATTTCGTTAGACTACCCATGCCTTCCCTCTGAACATGGGAGAGTCATAATGAACTTTAAGATCTGTCCACAAACTTCTTCTCTCGTCAACTGTATTGGACGCATACACAAAAGAACAAAGAATTTCATTTGTATTTTCTTCCAATAACACATAAACAGTGATGGCCAGGTCACTTTTATAAATTTTTACTTTTGGTCTCCAAACAACCCAAATACGGCCCGTTATACTATGGCCATAGTTCTCCAGTAATGACTAACCCTTAAAACTTCTGATGCACCCAATATGCCCCCTCCTTCCTCTCTTTAATACACGTTTCTATAATGCACCCAAATTGTAAAGACTTGTTTTGTATCCAACTAAGAACAACAAATTGCTTACTTGGTTTGTTGAAGCCTTAAATGTTCCATAAAAACCCTATCATTGAAAAGGTTTTCTAATGCTTTTCCTAGTAGTGTTGACCGGTTTCTCTTTATTGACTTGCACTGAACTATCGACCAGAACCTTGTGATTTGTTTAAGAGCTTCTTGGAGGATTTTATCTTTTTCGCTAATACCTTCTACTTCAGTAATCGTTTGTGTTTTACGTCATTCAACTCCTCATGAGTAATGGAATCAGATTAAACATCACCTTCGCTATTCTTCTCCTCCTCATGTGTTACTACTCTATTTTCCTCCATGTCACTTAGAGCTGAGAACCTTGAGGGTGAGATGAATTTTACTTGACCATATTCAAGCTTTGGTTTATCATTCTGATTTTTCCCAAATTTTGTTGGCGAGACCCATTCCTCCGTAGTCTGCCCTAGAACCTCAGAGATAGGGTTGTATTATGTTAAGTTTACTCTTTTTTGTGAATATACTTCCTCTGATGGACTTGCCTCTAGAACTTCTTCTCTTTCCTCTGTGACTTCTTCAGTGTGCCTTCATTGTTCAGTTTGTTCTGAGTTACTGTCAAAGGTTGTATCAGTTAACTTCAATGGACAAAGATCATTGAATACCACATTGACTGACTCAACAATCACCCGAGATCTTGTGTTGTACACTCTGAAGGCTGTATTGGTCCTTGAGAAACCCAAAAAGATACCTTCATCACTTCGTGAATCAGACTTCCCAAGGTGGTCTTTATCATTTAGAATGTAGCACTTTCCACCAAAAACATGAAAGTAGCCCAAGTTGAGAGTCTTTCCTTTCCACAAATCGTATGGCGTTTTGGTTCTTCTTTTCCTTACATACACCCAGTTAATGATGTAGCATGTTGTATTAACTGCTTCAACCCAAAATTTTACTGGTACATCATTTCTGTGAATCATGGCTCTAGCCATTTTGTGGAGAGTCCAATTCTTTCTTTCAACCACTCCATTTTGTTGTGTGTTCTTGTTGCTGAGAACTGATGAGTAATACCATGATCTTCGCAGAACATCTTCATAGCTTCATTCTGGAATTCACCACCATGATCACTTCTGATTCGTTTGATCCCACCTTTCTCATTGATCAAATGAAGTGCCCAAATCCGAAAGCTGTCAATTATATCAGACTTATCCCGAATGAATCTTACCCATGTATACCTTGTGTAGTCATCCACCAATACAAACACATACAGTTTACCAACCACACTTTAAACTTGCATTGGTCCCATCAAGTCCATGTGTACCAGATCCAATCTCTATTTAGAATGAATATCTGGTACTTTCTTGTGCTGAACTTTGACCTGCTTGCCTTTGTTGCATGCTCCACACACCATCTTGTCACTTCCTTTGAATTTGTGGTATCCCTCGGACTATCTCATTCTTAACCAGATTGGTTAAGTTCCTTTCATTCATGTGACCTAGACATTGGTGCCATATGTGAACATCATCCTTTGCAGTGCGACATTTAACATTGTTCTCTCACATGTAGCAGTTGTTACCATACCTTTTCTCTTGCAGTATGGTGTCACTGGTCTCATATATTACCTTGCAATCATAGCTTGTAAAGCACACCATCAATCCTTCGTCACAGAATTGACTCACAATGATCAGATTTTCCTTGAAACCTTTTACGATATAGACATTCATTAGCTTAGGTAGATCTGAGTCACACATCTTACCTTTTCTTTGTATTGCTCCTTGTCCCCCCCCCCCCCCCCCCCCCATCACCAAAAGTAACCTTTCCTTATTTGATAACTTTGACATGTTCAAGGTGATCCCTTGTACCTGTCATATGCCTTGCGTAGCTGCTGTCAAAATACAATGGGCTACTGTCTTCTTGTTCATCCACTACAAATGACATACTGCATCGGCCATTTTGTGCTGTAGCACTTACTTTGTGATATGCTGCCGTACATTGATACAAATATGCTTGTCTGATCCAGATTTGATACTTATCCCTGTTCCAGTTGAATCTTCCTAATCTTTTGAGTTTTTTGACTCTCTCCTGAAATCGATAGCAGTGAGCTTTGTAATGACCATTCTTCCCACAGTAGTAACATCCCATTGATGATATGCCAGACACCTTCTGTGCCAGGCTTGATGTACTTGCGTGAACAAAAATTGTTTTTCCTGAGCTAGTTACGGTTCGTCCAGTATATCCTAGGCTTGACTTGACATTTTCAGTCATTCCGTAACTCAGAATTTTATCCAGCTGCTTAGTTCCAGCAAACATGTGAATTTTACGATGATGTTGATCTAGCTCATACTGAAGTCGCTAGTTATTCTTTCTCTGTCTTCAACATTAGTTTTAGCTCTTATGAATTCTTAACCAATGTCAATTTTTCCCTTATCAAGGTGACACTCTCTTGACAAAGTTTCTTTTCAGCTTTCAGTTCTTTTTGTAGAGACTCAACTTGTGCTTCAAGTCGTTGCTTCAACTGTATCAGTACCATATTTTCTAACCCAATTTTGATCAATGCATCTCTTACTTCTTTGTAGTTGTTTGCAAGATCTGCCTCTGGTTCTGATTCTGACTCATATGCTTCTTCTTCAACCTCTGTAATAACCAGAAATGCTACAAAGTTGTTCACCTCTTCTTCATCACTATTATCCTCGGATTCATCATTGTTTACTCCTAGCATTGATTTCTCTTGTCTCCGTTTCTGATCATTAACACACTCCATATGAGTATGTTCAATTCCTTTGCACCCAAAGCACTGCATCTCTTGTCTCTTAACTGTTAGACATTTAGTTTTGAAGTGTCTGAATCCTTTGCATTCATGACATTGCATTCTGCTTTCTTGGTTGTCTTCTCACCATCAAAGGACTTCTTTCTGTACTTGCTAGAACTTAGTCCTTGCTCTACCTTTCTTAAGGCGCAATCAAATATTCAAACAATAAGACTAACTGGATCATCTTCGTTAGTCTCGTGACTTGTCTTTGCTTGTGATACAAACGTAATGCTATTAGGTTTCTTAACTCCATCGAGTTCTAATTCATGAACTTTCAACATTCCAACCAACTCATCAAAGTTCATGCTTTCAGCGTTAGCTGACACGCTTAGGGTTGCCTTGTACATCATGTACTTTGCTGGTAGACATCTTAGGTATTTTTGACCAATTTCTTACTTTTGTATTTCTTTTCCATGAAATGATGCCTCCTGAGCTAGTGAGCTGATTTTCGCACTAAAATCAGAGATTGATTCATCATCTTCCTTCTTCAAGTCCTCAAAATTAGTTCGAGAAGATCCTTCTTTGAGTTTTAACCTTCTTTGTTCCTTCAAAGTGTGTCTGAAGAGTGTCCCATGCTTCTTTTGACAGTTCACACCCTTGGATCAGCTCAAATTGCTTCTTAGCTACACCACAATGATTTGCAGTGAGTGCTCTGGAATTGTACTTCGATATTTGAGTTCTACTTCTGTCCAGATCTCTTCCGGTTTAAGTATATCCACTCCATAATCATTCTTGGTAGTGGGAGCCTGATATACCATGGATTTTAGGGATTTTAACCATGGTATATATCTTATTTATCGAGTCTTATGTTATGTTTTGGAGTCTTTTAGTTATGTTTACAGGTCTAGACACGTTTGGAGCGGAATTGGAGTTATTGTAGCATTCTGGAGCATTTTGGTGATTTAACCCGAGAGGAAGAGCTCACTGCCCATATCAGACATGTGTGTCGATCGTTGCAAGGCGTGCATCGATCGACACAAGATCGTGAAAGACACATTCTCGCGAGTTTATGAAGAGTTTGAGAATTGCAACTTAAGCCCAGAAGTTCCTCATAATTACAAAAAAGCCCCAACCAACTTTAGACCATTATATTAGGGTTTTTAAGCCATTGTTTAGGCTACACTTTTCTAAAGTTTTATTTTATTAGAGAGAGTTGTGTTGGATTATGTGTGTGTTCATGGTTTAATTCACAGATTACAACCTAGCACACATAACTCAGATCTAGGTGATTTGCAGTTGAATCATAAACAGATCAGGATCATTACCTTGTGATTGCAGCGGATTGATCAAAGGAATATCGAGATCTGCAAGAGCTGATGATTACCGGCTCCTCCTAGGTATCCACACGCTTACAAGCTACTGGATCAGGCTGCTAGACCAAGCTGGAACAACAGAGAGAGAGAGGAAGAGTGGCTGTGAAAATCGCAGGTGGGGTATATAATCACCCTAGTCTGCGCCTCTCATCCCTTATATGGGCCCAAGGAATTATCCTAATGGCCTATTGGGATTTTGGGCCCAAGACACAAATCAGACAAAAGCCTGTATTTTGTCTGGCCCAACTCTCTGTACAAATACAGTAAATGCCTTTGCATCTTACCGTATTAATTCCATTTAACTTTCCCGTTAGCTTTGGTGTGTGACCCTTTGGGATCATACAATACTGGTAATAAGTCCTAAACTTATAGATCAAGAGCGGACTCTAGCAAGTCATCATGATCACCCAGTATTTATGACTTATGTCTGATCTCGACACTTATCATTCTTTCTAGAGATAGTACGGTAGATTTCAGGACATTCCCAACAATCTCCCACTTGTACTGGAATCCTACATTCCCTAGTCCTTTTGTCTCAATATCTCGATCTGGCATAAGGCAAGATGCGTGTCATCCTTATATAGCCAGACCATGTTCATCGGACCAGATTTGATACTGACAATGCAAACGACTTGGGCAAGTCCGTTTGGGAGTGGCCACTCTCTTACCAGCTATCAAGTCTCCGATTGGCCTAGAGATATTACCTCCGTTAAACGGCAGGGACAAATCCCATCTTGTTCCATCACTATGAACTACACACTTTATAATACACCCAACCAAGGTCCTTATAGCTCCCAGTTACGAAACAGCGTTAGACAATGATCAAAGCGCATCACTCCATGTGCAGCCACATGCATGCGAACTCAGGTCTAAGGACTATACTCTATAGTCGTATATGAGAACCTCTCATGACACATATATTAATATCTTGTAGAGTTCTCATCAGCGGGCCATGTCCGGTCATATGCTCCCCTACATATACCTATGTGTCGACTTTGATGCCGCGCATCTATGACCCCTAGAAACTTGGTCATAAGTCTCAACACACTCTAGTCTCAAGTGGTTGTTGGTGTTCCAATTTCAACAACCTTCGACTATGGACACTATGATTTATGTCATTTCGTTAAATATGGGGTTTCAGGATCAAGTCAACTCATGTACTTCGATGGCCCATATATAATGACATGAATCATCTTGGAACGATTATTTATATCACAGTTAAAATAATCCAGAAATCATAGATTTCACAAACATAAAATATTATGTTCACATGAACCTTTCAAAATGACTAAACAAAGCCCTTTACAAACTCCCACTGAAATTAAGACCACATCTTAATTTCACTTATCCTACAGCTACAGTCCGCGACTCGTGCTTAGGCCTAAGGAGTGGCTTCGTTAATAGATTAGCAACGTTCTCATTCGTTGAAACTTGCTGATCTACTTAACACCTCTGTCATTTATCTCACGGAATAGGTTATACCTACCCTCAAGGTGTTTGGACCTCTGATGTGCAGCTAGTCTCATCTATGCTGGGAATCACATCAAGTTCAGTGATGAACTCTTCTTTCCAAACAACCTCTTTCGCCGCTAACCAAGTTGCGAAATGTTCAGCTTAAGTCATGGAGTCAGCAACAGTGCCTTGCACCGCCAGACAGACACAAGATATAACCGGACTGTGACCGAAAATCATCTTTGTCTGTTGGAAACTTGCCTGACTCTACCGACTTGTAGCACCTCACTTTCTCCGTAAATCAAGAACTTATCCTAAGTATTTTCCAAATACTTGAGGACATTCATTACGTCTATCCAGTGATTCTTTGCTGGATTTGACTGGTCTTTACTTGTCTTGCTTAACATTAAAGCAACATCAAAACAAGTACGTGTCATGGCATACATGATAGATCCAATTGCCGACGCATATGGAATCTCATCCACGCATTCAAGCTCAGCAGATATCGTAGGATACTGTATCTTGCTTAATGTAATGCCATGTGACATTGGCATAAAACCCTTCTTGGAATGATGAAAACGTGTAGGACTTTGTCAATATAAGAATCCTGACTTTGTCCTACCAGCTCTTTTGGATCTCTATCTTTAGATCCAAAATCCAAGAACATACGTGGCTTTACCCATGTCAATCATACAACAACTCCCAAGCCAGTCCTTTACCGACTGCAGCATTGGAACGTTATTTCCGAGAATCAGTATGTCATCGACATACACTATGAGAAATGCAATATCGCTCCCACTTATCTATTAGTAAACGCACAGTTCCACTTCGTTCCTGTTCAAGTCAAAACCTTGACTACTTCAACAGAACGAAGATTCCAACTCCGATATGTTTGCTTCCATCCATGAATGGATCGATGAAGCTAATTTACATACAGTATAATTTTTCGGAGTCCGGGCTCACTTTCGCTTCTGTGAATTTCGCAGGTTCGTCACTTTCAATGATCATCAGATCATGGCAACTAATCACGAGAAATCACTCTCGGATTAGTGACGGATTCATTCAGATCTGCGAACTTCAGGCTCTACAGGTGTAGATTCTACAGAAATCTGTAAATCCATCCGCTGCTCTCCCTCAACAGGTTGAGCAGCCTCCTGTATTTCTCGAATTTCTTCGAGTTATACTTTTACTCCCACTGTTCTTCTTGGAAAGCAACTTCCCTTTTAGAAAACAGAATTCCGAACAACCTAACTTCGTTTTCGGAATGGACGTAAAAGTAACAAGCCTTGGTTTCCCTAGGACAACCAGCGAAGTAGCTCAACTACAAATACTCAGTAAAGACGAATTTGGATCATTTCCAGTCCACATTTATGTGGTGTCTTTCAACTGATATTGGTGGAACTATTTCAGCGTAAACTTAGATATTTCTAGAGCGTTATTCTTAAAGAATATCATGGAAGATTCGTGTGACTCATCTTTAATCATTTCTAATAAGATCTGATTCTTTCTCACAGAAACACCTCCAGGTTTTCAGGAGAAATGAGCTGTGAAACGACTTCACACTCATTCAGATGATCACACCATCAATGACTTAAGTATTCTCACTCGTGATCTAATCCAGAGTCTCAATACTTCTGTCACTCAGATTCTATACCTCATTCTGGAACTCTTTCGACCATTTCAAAGAATTCCGACTCGTGTCTCATCAAATGAACACAGTCATACTCACTGAAGTAATCAGTAAATATAATGAAGTACATGAAATTTTTCTCTGGCATTACTGCTTATCGGGCCACATACATGAGTATGTTCAAGGTCCAATAAGCCTTTGGGATTTTCTCTAGCTCGGCTAAGATGGGCCCTTTGTCTTTTGGTCCAGTAAGCAGAATTCAAGTCTCATAAGATATCCGATCAAATGAGCCCAAAAGTCCATAACTATGGGATTTCTGAATCCGGCTCACTCTATGTGACCAAAATATTTACGCCAAGAAAAATCAGGTTTAATTCATCAGATTTAAACCAATTCGGTATTTATGTTACATTTAGGCATTCTTTGGTTTAAGATATAAAACCCATTCCTTGAATAGGGTGCTACAATTAATATTTCATTAAGATCAAAAGAACAAAACTTGTCTTTTATCAAAATGAAAAACATTCAAATTCTTACAAGAAAATGAAAGACAACTCTGCTTAAAGCAGGTACATTGTAGCAATTACTTAATACAAAACCAAGCCTCAAAGGCATCTACAAGTGAAAACCCTACTGCTGAGGCAGCATCCATAGCTCCTTCCAGACATGTAGTTCCACTTGTCCTTCCTTCAACGTTCTACTGTTGCTTAGGCTCTGCATATTATAACAAATATCAGTGCCACAACCAGTATCCAATACCTATAAGGTAGAACTTGAAGTAATAACATGAATACCTGAGGAAGTAGTCTCATACATCAACTTCATCTCCTCATAATCTTCCATGAATTTAATGCAATCTCTCTTCCAATGCCCAGTCTCTTTACAGTAGCAGCACTTACCAACGTAAGAGGTATCTGACTCGGGCTCAGAAGACACACGCTTGCCATGATTCAAAATCTGGACAACTTTGTCTTCACCCTTGTCAGCATTAGGTTTAGTAAACCTACCCTTCTCCATTATGAGATTATACAGGGTACTCTTCACGTTTGGCTCAACTGTCTTGAGCATATCATGCAGTTCAGTCAGCGTCTTCGTTAAGCCTTTCTTGATATAGTTCCTTTTGAACTTATCATAGCTTGACGGCAGTGACTGCAGAATGATCTCAGTTGCCAATTCTTGGCTAACTGGATAATCCAGATTCCTCAGGTTATCAATGTAACCCATCATTTTACTGACATGAGGACTCACTGGATGATCATTTGGTAGCTTGCAGCTAGTGAGAGACTTAACCAACTGGTATCTCTCCACTCTTACCTGCTCCTGAAATTTCAATTTCAGGCTGCTGATCATCTCTATTGGCGACTCCATGTTCTCATATTGCTTCAGCAAATCTGAGTCCATGGTAGCCAATATCAGACCACGCACATCTACCGCATCATTATAATGCTTATTCCAAGCATCATATACTGCATGAAAGGCATTGGACCCGATCCTCACGGGGAGAGCTCTCTCAAGGACATAGTCCTTTCTCTCCTGCCTGAGGACTAGCCTCAGGTTCCGCGACCAAGTCAAGAAATTTGATCCGTTCAGTTTGTCCATTTCAAGGACAGACCGGATCGAGAAAGTGTTTTGATTGTTTGTGCTAGTCATAACTGAAATTTAGAGATAAATAGAGTTTTAGTTATTCAGTTCATAAAAGAGTAATCTTAATAACTTATAAGAAAACTCGCATTGCATTCAAAATTTCTTTGTTCAACCTCATAAGAATGCAATGATTCCGAGACCCATGTTCAGCTAATTCCAAAGTGGGCCACTGGCCGTCACCCAGAATTAGATTTACATGGTAAGCATACACACAGCTAGTTATAACCATATAACTCTCGGTTGTGGATTGGGCCCAAGGCCCAATACACCAGATGTCTCAAGGCCCGGGACTCCCGATGGCCCAGTCAAGGAAACCAATCTCTTACAGCCAAATAATCACTAAAGTCTGGGACTCCCAATGAAATTAGTGACTATATACTACTTTACTTACGCAAAAACAGACACCTCACACTGTAAGCCATATCTGTAATTGAATAAGCGTTAAGTAGCTGACAAGATTGGGCAAGACATCCAAGCTTGATATTGGTTTTGAGGATTTTAAGTTTTATTTCCAAAATAGAAGATTACTATTTTGGGAAACTTACTTATTTTAGAAACTTTCTAAATTTAGAAATATACTAAAAATAGAAATTTCTAATTTAATATTTTATTAAAGTTTTTCGGATGGGTCACAAATTATAGGCCCAATTCTTGGCCCAAGACCACAGAATTCCAATTGGCCCAATAATTTGACATAACCGAGTCGGTTCATTAATTCTGGTCCGAGACCAAATTAACTACTAAATCCAACTGGTTATTTACTAAACCAGACCAGCTCTAAATTATTTGGTCCAACCAAATCAAACTTAGACCAGCCTTCGGTTTAGGTTAAATTCAATTTTTGAATTTAAATCCGGTTTAACCAGAAATTAAATAATACCAATTGCATTAAATAATTTCCAGCAAACCGCGATTTTGGGTTAACTGCTTAAACCATAATTAATTAAATAATTAATTAATTCATACAAAGCAATCTCTTAAAAATCGTATCATAACAAAGATCACGATTTAAAAGTCAACATTAGATTTGTTTCATGTTATTCGTTTAACAACAAAATAATTTTGTCCTTTTTCAAATTCATGTGATAATTGATTATCACATTCACTAAAGACAAACGATCCTTAACAAACCTAACTTCAATTTCGATCGTGACATACACTTGTGAACAAAACGATTCATATGATTATCAATTAACAAGCGATTTATAACTTTCACTAAAAGACAAAATCATATTGACCTTCACCAAATCGTAATTGCTCACGTTCACATGAAGACAAATCGCTTAATGAACATTAACAAAACCCAATCATCGATTCTTATGATTATACATTCACTAAAGACAAAAGAAACGATTTGAACTTTAACAAAACAATCGATTCTTATAATAAAGCAAAGACAAAGCGATTGTATTGTTAACAATACATACAATAAACGACATCGACTATAAACATCAACCGATGTCATCATGCGATTTCATATTAGGGTTTTACAAGTTCTAATCAAATTTCTTAAGCCAAATTCGATTCTTAACATTATAACAACCTAAATATGATCCAAACAGCAAAAACCTAATAACCTGGCTCTGATACCACTGTTGGATTATGTGTGTGTTCATGGTTTAATTCACAGATTACAACCTAGCACACATAACTCAGATCTAGGTGATTTGCAGTTGAATCATAAACAGATCAGGATCATTACCTTGTGATTGCAGCGGATTGATCAAAGGAATATCGAGATCTGCAAGAGCTGATGATTACCGGCTCCTCCTAGGTATCCACACGCTTACAAGCTACTGGATCAGGCTGCTAGACCAAGCTGGAACAACAGAGAGAGAGAGGAAGAGTGACTGTGAAAATCGCAGGTGGGGTATATAATCACCCTAGTCTGCGCCTCTCATCCCTTATATGGGCCCAAGGAATTATCCTAATGGCCTATTGGGATTTTGGGCCCAAGACACAAATCAGACAAAAGCCTGTATTTTGTCTGGCCCAACTCTCTGTACAAATACAGTAAATGCCTTTGCATCTTACCGTATTAATTCCATTTAACTTTCTCGTTAGCTATGGTGTGTGACCCTTTGGGATCATACAATACTGGTAATAAGTCCTAAACTTATAGATCAAGAGCGGACTCTAGCAAGTCATCATGATCACCCAGTATTTATGACTTATGTCTGATCTCGACACTTATCATTCTTTCTAGAGATAGTACGGTAGATTTCAGGACATTCCCAACAAGTTGGGGGCTGATCCTGTTCTCGAAAGAGAGAGAGCATTTCAAACCCCAGTTCTTTGTTTTATTATATGCTATTTGGTTTTCTATTCAAGATGTTTTCTGTCTCGATGATTATGTCTAAGTAGATTACCTGTTAAGTTTCGGGATTCTCATTAGGGATTTTATGGAATTATAGGTTGATAGATCTGTAGGGATTCATACTTTCTAGTTCTTTATCTAAGTTGTTCTTAATGCTTAATCTGAAGTAGCTATCCAGATTTATGATGTTAGGGTGATTTCCGCAACGACAGTTGGTTGATTAGCTAGAAAGAACCTAGATGAGCAATTTAATTACTCGCAAAGGAATTTGGTTTAATTAGATTGTGAACATATCGAACTTGGAATTAAAGCTGGTTTAATCTGTTAGTAATTGCAGAGGAATTTGGATTGCTGCACTTAGACTTAGAGAATTCTCGCAACGACAGTTGGTTAATTCTATATCTGTGTTTGAGTTCTAGAACAGTTCTTAATTAGATCCCGATTGATTGATTACTTGTCTTGATAGATTTGAACTTAGGGTTTAGACTAGGTTTTTCGTTTTTTATTTTTTGTTGCTAATTTTTTTTTCTCTCTTTTTCTGTTCTTGCGTTTCAGGTACGCCTGTAATCGCCCTGCAACGATCGACACGGTCCTGTGTGTCGATCGTCACATCTTCGAACTTGCATCGATCGACGCCCCCCTTACATCGATCGACACAAGGTGAAATCAGAGATACCAACGCTTGAGCACTTAACAGGTTTCAGTCTAATGGAGCCTGTGATTCCGATTCGCGGTAAAGACGGCGTTTTACGAGACCAAGATGGTCATATATGCAACGCAAAGGGCCAGAAACTGGATGGGAAAGGAAACCCCATCATACCATACGCATTGGTGGAGCAGATAGCTGAGATGAGAGACAAGATTGATTCTATCCACAGCATCCTACTAGGGAAGAGACAAATCCGAGCTGATGCAGTAGCTGAAGAGTTTGCAGAGATGAATTATATAGCTGGAGCTGATTATTATGGACAGATGTATGGAAATCAGCAGAGACAATGTTCTAGTTATGCTCCGAGATCGAGAGATTATGGTTATTCATCTCACCAAACATCTCCTGCACCTACACATAAGAGCAGATTGGAAGTCATGATGGAGCAGTGTCTTGAAGGACAACAACAGACCACTGTGTCTTTCAACTCGAGGATTGAGACCTTGTACACTAATTTGAATGGTAAGTTTGAGTCCTTGAACACTCATATGAGGCTGCTGGATACACAAGTGCATCAAATCTCAAATTGTGCCAAAGGAAAAAATGCTCAGAAAGCTCATGTCAACGCCATCCCAGTTCAGGTTAACCATAGGCTGAATCAGGGATCATATCTTGAAGTTAAGGCTATGGAAATTGTGGAAAACAGAGAAGAATCCGAGATTGAAACCCCTGAGTTTGAGAGTTTTGACGGACCAGACTCAACCGAGATTGACATGGATCTCTTGGTAAAATCCATCAGTGTCAATCAACATCCGTTCAGTGTTATAGACACCCACATCAGAGCTTCAAAGGTTCTGATTGATAATGGACAAAGCCAAGGAGAGATATTTGAGTTTAAGGTTGCTGAACTTGTGGAACAAGCCGAAAAAACCGAGACTGAAGCTGGAACTCGAGATGAACTATCTGCGTCGATCGTTGCACCACATGCATCGATCGTTTCACACCGTGAAGAATCAGCCTCGCTTATTTCTCGTGGAATTGCTAAGGAACGGGTCTACAAACCTCCAATACCATTTCCAAAAATTCCTATAAGTTCTAAAAATGAGCAGAATGTGGTCGAGAAGATAGTAGTGGTGGATAAGGAAATGAATGAAGCTCCACCAGTTAAAGCTTCGCAAGTTCATCCTGATGCATTGAGATGTGAAAGGAAGATGGTGGTTCCTCAGGAATCTACTCCAACATTTTCAGAACCTAAAACTGCTAATAAGCAGAAAACTCCCGACATCTCATTTCCAAAGGTAAGGCATAAATCATCTAAGCTTAAACCTCCTGACCGCACTACCTTGAATGCAGGAAAATGCAGAACGCCACCCAAGCTTCGCTTCCGCCCTAACTCTCTTCCTACGTTCCTTGGACGATCTCATGCTGATACTGCCTACACACCACCCTGGATGAAGAGACGTTCACAGAGACATTCACAGAGACATTCCAAGTCTCTGTTGAAACCCCCATGAGTCTGATCTCTTCCAATAAGTCAAGCTAATGACTTAAAACAAGCGCTGAGTGGGAGGCAACCCACTGTTAGGTTTTATTATTTTTCTTTCTTATTTATTTTTGTTTTTATTAGGATTTTACGTTTTGGTTTTGTTTTTGGTGAATGTTTATTGCAGAATACGAAGTCTGGAAACCGACAGATCGCACTGTAGCGATCGTTGCGGACCTGAGCAAAAATCGACACACGACGAAATATCGCCTAGCAACGGTCGTTGCATTTATGTAACGATCGATGCCTGTGCGACAGATGTAAAAATCAGACAGAACTCAACACATCCATAACATTTTTGCTTTCTTTTACCAACCCTTTGCTTGACACTACTGGGGACAGTGTGTCTTAAGTGTGGGGGAGGTGCTACTGACTTTATCTTTCTATTTTCTTAGAGTCAGTCCAGTTTTTCAAAATTTTGTTTTATTGAGTCAAAACGGTTTAAGTAAGAAACGATGAATTTTTGAGAAGATTAACAGCACTTGCAGGAACTTAAGTAACCATTGGGATGAAGTTGCAGATGATCTCTGACTATTAGAAAACCCAACACGGATCAGCCTACTGAGGACACCCACATCGCTTCAGGTATCAGAGGATCCTTTTACTGACTTCACCTTAATACTGACTTAATTTTCTCACCTAAGGGCTTAGAATACCTTGTGTCGGATTCCTTTGTTAGTTCTGACACAGCCTGTAAACCTGTCCTATTTGGTTCCCTTCTCCCCTTCCATAAAGTAAATAAAAAAATAAAGATAATAAACTGAGGATGAGTTAGTAACTCCGAAGTGGTAATGGGAGTAGTAGCAAACACTATTACCTCCTGTGCGATCCATGGAATGTGTCCAAAGTACACCCCTTAACAGGAAGAGCACTGATAAAAAAAAAATGATACCCAATGGGGAAAAATTAGAACGCTAAGGAAGGGAAAAGAGGAGTAAGGGACTAGAGAAAGATAGTATGGTGGTCTAGATCTAGCAAGGTAAGAGTCCATGTGCCTTTGATCGATACTCCTTAGGTGATACCACACTTAAATACTTGCAGAATTCAGTAGGGTGAATTTGAATGCGTGATAGTGATTGTGGAGTTTACTTAGGACAGTTGCTAAGTGTGGGGGAAGTATATGTTGGTCTTGATGTCTGCAGGTGAAATATTTCAGTGGTTTACTAAGGGGAATCTGAGTGTTGTTGCTTCTAGGATGAAAAGAGTTTCTGAAAGTTTTCAAACCTCTTCACCTGTTTTGGTTCTTTACCTGCTTGAGGGCAAGCAAGAGCTAAGTGTGGGGGAGTTGATATACCATGGATTTTAGGGATTTTAACCATGGTATATATCTTATTTATCTGGTCTTATGTTATGTTTTGGAGTCTTTTAGTTATGTTTACAGGTCTAGACACGTTTGGAGCGGAATTGGAGTTATTGGAGCATTCTGGAGCATTTTGGTGATTTAACCCGAGAGGAAGAGTTCACTGCCCATATCAGACATGTGTGTCGATCGTTGCAAGGCGTGCATCGATCGACACAAGATCGTGACAGACACATTCTCGCGAGTTTATGAAGAGTTTGAGAATTGCAACTTAAGCCCAGAAGTTCCTCATAATTACAAAGAAGCCCCAGCCGACTTTAGACCATTATATTAGGGTTTTTAAGCCATTGTTTAGGCTACACTTTTCTAAAGTTTTATTTTATTAGAGAGTTAGGGGATGATCCTGTTCTCGAAAGAGAGAGGATTTCGAACCCCAGTTCTTTGTTTTATTATATGCTATTTGGTTTTCTATTCAAGATGTTTTCTGTCTCGATGATTATGTCTGAGTAGATTACCTGTTAAGTTTAGGGATTCTTATTAGGGATTTTATGGAATTATAGGTTGATAGATCTGTAGGGATTCATACTTGCTAGTTCTTTATCTAAGTTGTTCTTAATGCTTAATCTGAAGTAGCTATCCAGATTTATGATGTTAGGTTGATTTCCGCAACGACAGTTGGTTGATTAGCTAGAAAGAACCTAGATGAGAAATTTAATTACTCGCAAAGGAATTTGGTTTAATTAGATTGTGAACATATCGAACTTGGAATTAAAGCTGGTTTAATCTGTTAGTAATTGTAAAGGAATTTGGATTGCTGCACTTAGACTTAGAGAATTCTCGCAACGACAGTTGGTTAATTTTATATCCATGTTTAAGTTATAGAATAACTCTTAATTAGATCCCGATTGATTGATTAGCTTATGTTCCTGATTTCCTGAGAACTCCCTAGACTTAACGCTTTGCCTCCTTGCTCACAAACTCACCTGATTTACTTTCTTGCTTCACTTTTTAGTTCTTATTACATTTATTTGCTTTCTCCTAGTTTAATCTTTTCTGTTCTATAATCTATCGTTGACCGGAGTCCCAGTGGATTCGATACCCTAAGCACTACAACTACATCACTGTGCACTTGCAGTTAGTATAGGGATTAAAACTTAAGACCTATCAGAGCCTTCCAACCCGTTTATACTGCATTCCATGCGAGGGGGTCTATGCCTTTGATTTGCGATCTCGTCTGTGGATTCCAAAATTCATAGTTGTTCGCATCAAATATCACTCTAGAGCTGTTGATTAGCTCACTGTAGCTCTCCATTTCTTCCATAGGATCTCACCTGTATATATAAGCAAAGAAGTGTCTGCTCTGATACCAAATGAAAACGCGAGAGCTACTTGATACAAGATGTAACACATGTATTATTTTTCCAAGACTTTTTATTGAAAAGCAAACTTACAACTTCACCTTAACACCCTTGTCTCTCACCTACCTTTCGATCTAAAAATGATCTCAAAGCCCCTTAGATTCACCCTTAACACCCCAAATTGATTCCCTTACAAGAATTCTCAAACCTTAGCTAATAGCAATCTCTCTCACTAGACGGGGCACCATGTACAAATAACCTAGATGACCTATTTATACTTCATAGGTCATTTTCTACTTTCCTATCTATCCAAGGAATATTCCCATATATCTTCTTTTAGAAAAAATATATTTTTTATAAAATCTCTCAAGTGTATATCTTGCGTATATCTTCTCTGATTTACTTGTCTAGATCAGCTACTCTCTTTAAGCATTGTCCCAATCAACTACAAGCATCCTCAGTTCCCGTATCCTCCAACTCCAACTCATCTTATATACATCTTAGTCGTTGATCCATGTGATGATGTTCCACGTATTTATTGAGTCAAATAATGTCGTATCTCATGATCCAGTTCACTGTACCTTTATTAATGTGTATTTGGTATAGGATTGGTTTAGGTTAGCTGGTATTATGATTTCAGTTGGTTTACTTGGTTCAGTCAAATGTATATATACCTTGTAACCGATTCTCATTTTCGGTTCGAGAAATAAGATATCATTTTACAAAAACTCTTTGTTCATGTTCTCTATTATGGTATCAGAGCATTATCTTGTGATTTTTCTTTGATTTCACTTCGTTTTCTTCAAATTCTTACAAACTTCACCGATTAATCGTCGATATTCATCAAATATGTGTTTCCGCGAGCTCGATTTTGGCGAAAATGGTGAAGAAAGGGGGAAAAATGAAGACACGAAGCTCAACCTTTGAGGACGAAGGTTCAGCTGTTAAAATTGGCAGTGGATTTCAAAACCTCGATGATTCTCAACATCAGAAATCCTATCAACAACAATTTCGAAGATCGGAGAATTTTTAAAAACATGAGTCACAGACGAAGATGGATGACTCGTTCGACAGTACTCATAGTCCGTTTTCCTTCATTCTTGCGATAATCCAGGTTTGACAATTGTTGCTCATACTCTTGATGGATCTAACTACAACAGCTGGTCTATAGCGATGCGAATAAGTTTAGATGCTAAGAACAAACTTAGTTTCGTGGATGGATTATTGCCTAGGCCTGTGCTTAGTGAGTTATCTTCAAGATTTGGAGTAGGTGTAATAGCATGGTGAAATCATGGATTCTTAATGTCGTGAGTATACTGTATTTTCAAGATGCTGTTGAGATGTGGGATGATCTGTTTCAGAGATTCAAA
The DNA here is from genome assembly GCA_030180135.1 of Orychophragmus violaceus. Lineage (NCBI taxonomy): Eukaryota > Viridiplantae > Streptophyta > Magnoliopsida > Brassicales > Brassicaceae > Orychophragmus > Orychophragmus violaceus. The sequence goes on along the minus strand of CM058234.1, from coordinate 61,479,410 downwards.
GTGTGTAATCTACCACGCAAATATCAATTGGAGCAAGCTGTGATGACTCTTAAGCAAGGTGAACTTGATCTATCTACATACTTCACAAAGAAGAAGATTCTGTGGGAACAATTGGCTAACACAAAATATAGTATGGTGAAGAAATGTGATTGTGATCATGTCAAAGAACTGCTTGAGGATGGGAGACTAGTCGTATCATTCAGTTCCTTATGGGATTAAATGATAACTTTAACAACATTCGTGGTCAGATTCTCAACATGAAACCGAGACCAGGTCTTAATGACATCTATAACATGCTGGATCAAGATGAAAGTCAAAGATCTATAGGAGGTCCATTGAAGCAGATTTCTGATCCAACTGCTTTTCAAGCTCAAGCTATAAATCCAGAAGCGAATCCAATCTTATTAACTCACGGTGGTTCTCAGAAACCAAAGTGTTCTCACTGTTTTCGTATTGGACACACAGTGGATAAGTGTTATAAAGTACATGGATATCCTCCTGGTCATCCACGAGCTAAGAAGAATATATCATTGGGAAGTACCAATTTGGCTACTACATGATCAACACAGAATATCAAAGAAGAAGGTGTTGATGAGCTGAGTAACAATTTGACTAAAGAGCAGCTTCAACAAATGATCTCCTACTTTAGTTCCAAACTTCATTCCTCTAGTGTCACTTCCAGTTCTGATAAATCTTTGGCTTCGGCTTCAAATTCCGCACCATGTATTTCACAGATATCTGGTACATTCCTTTCCCTCTACAGTTATACCTACTATGACATGTTGACCTCTTCTGTATCTCCTGAAACTGAGTTGTCTCTTAGAGCTTGGGTTATAGATTCAGGGGCTAGTCATCATGTCACACACGATAGGTCTTTGTATAAGGAATACACCACCTTAGCCAACACGTTTGTTACTTTACCAAATGGGTACACTGTTAAGATCTTAGGCACTGGTTTTATTCAACTTACTGATGCTCTCTCTACACAATGTTCTTTATATCCCTGAGTTCAAGTTTAATCTACACAATGTACTTCTGACACTTGTTTTATTCAGGCTCTTACTCGGGAATTGATGATTGGTCGAGGTAGTCAAGTTGCAAACTTATATGTCTTGAATATGAATAGTTCGCATGTTAATTTCACAACTTCAGGTACTACTCCTTTCTGTTCTAGTTTGGTTACTGATTCAATGACATGGCATAAGAGACTTGGCCATCCTTCTATGCATAGAATTGATTTTCTTTCTGATGTATTGCTTTTACCAAAAACAAAACATAATAAATATTATGATCTTTGCCATGTATGTCATCTTTCTAAACAAAAACGATTACCTTTCATGTCTAGAAATCATATCTGTACTAAACCGTTTGAATTAGTGCATATTGATACTTGGGGTCCATTTTCAGTTCCTACTGTTGATGGTTTCAAATATTTCTTGACAATAGTAGATGATTTTAGTCGTGCAACATGGGTATATATGCTTAAGAAAAAATCAGGTGTTCTACATGTTTTCCCTGGATTTATACAAATGATTGAAACTCAGGCTAACACACGGGTTTGTTATGTTAGATCAGATAATGCTAATGAATTGAATTTTACAAATCTTTATCATAACAAAGGCATTAAAGCATGTCATTCTTGCCCTGAGACTCCAAAATAGAACTCGGTTGTAGAGAGAAAGCATTAGCATTTGTTAAATGTTGCTAGAGCCCTTATGTTTCAATCCGGTTTGCCTTTAGCTTATTGGGGTGATTGTATGTGTTGACTGCAGTGTTCTTGATCAATAGATTACCTTCTCCTGTGTTAGATAATAAGACTCCATATGAGAAGTTAACCTTGGAAGTTCTTGATTATCATGCTCTTAAAGCTTTTGGGTGTTTATGTTATTGTTCTACTTCTTCTAAGTCTAGAACTAAATTTGATCCTAGAGCTAGAGCCTGTATATTCCTAGGTTATTGATATATCATGGTTTTTAGGTGTTTTGAGCCATGATATATGTACATGATCGAGTCTTCTATAGAGTCTTTCGAGTCTTTTCAGGTACTTTACAGGTTTTATCGCGTTTGGAGCTCACTAGGACATTATGGCGCATTCTGAAGCTATTTGGAGCATTATCCGAGAAGGAAAAGTCACTGCCGATATCAGACGTTGATCGCGAATTGGATGATTTGGCCGATTAATAAAGATTTTGAAGATCTGCAATTAAGCCCAGAAGTTTCTCATAATTACAAAGGGGCCCAATTCATGTTTTAGTTTTTAATAGGGTTTTACAGCCACTTGTTAGGCTAAGTTTTATCTAAGCTTTTCTTAAGTTTGATTCGAAGTTTCGTTCTACGGAGATTAGGAGATTTGGGGCTGGTTTGGTTCTCGAGAGAGACCTGATTTCGAACCCCTGTTCTTACTCTTTCTGATTCATCTATGATATCTATTTTGACTATGTTTTCTGTATTGATTGCTATGTTTGAGTAGACCTCTTGTTAGGTTAGGGAATTCTCATTAGGGATTTGAAGGAATGCTAGAATAACTGATTGATTTGGATTCATCATCTAGTTCTTCATCTAAATCGTTCTTAACGCTTAATCTGAACTGGCCACTTAGATTATTGATATTAGGTTGATTTACACAACGAGAGTTGGTTAATTAGCTAGAAAGGATTTAGGTGAGCAACTTATCTATTCGCAAAGAGATTTGGCCTAGAGAAGTTGTGAACGAATGAACTTGGAATTAATGCATGTTTAGAACTCTAGGATTCGCAAAGAGATTTTGTTTTCTAGGTTGTTAGACATAGATAATTATTGCAGCGAGAGCTGGATAGTTTTACTTCCGTGATTTCAGTTCAAGAACACTAATAGATTGAATCTGATTGTTTGTTATCTGATTTCCTGATTTCCTGAGAACTTCCTGAAACCTGACGCCTTCGTTAATTTCTTACATTCACCTCCCTTTATTTGTTTACTTGCTGTCTTGTTTACTGCTTTATAATCTGTTTCGCTTAGCTTAATTCGATTACTCATAATCTATCGTGTGACCGTGAGTCCTTGTGGACTCGATACCCTAAATACTACATTGCATAACTGTGCACTTGCAGTAGAATATGATTAAAACTTTACACCTATCAAGTTTTTGGCGCCGCTGCCGGGGATTCAGTATTAGAATTTAGACTAAGCATTTCTTCTTTTATTTTCTGTTTACTCACGTTCTTGTTTATTTGGTATCGCAGGAATCGCATAGTGTCGATCGACACTCATAGTGAATCGATCGACACGACCCACGACAAAAGACAGCAAGAGCTTGAGCACTTAGCAGGTGTCCCTCTATGGAACATGTGATTCTGATTCGCGGTGAGGACGACATTTTACGAGACCAAGAGGGTCATATATGCAACGCGAAGGGTCAGAAACTAGATGGGGAAGGAAACCCCATCATACCAGATGTTGCCGTGGGCGCGGAACATCCACGACAGGAGATTGGTCGCGAGATGACACTTGCTGATTACAGCAGACCGGATCAGTTCTATGCTAATTGGTCTGCGATTCGACCACCTCCATTTGCCAGAGCTGAATTCAGTATTCTTCTGCACCACGAGATGTTCATCTCACAGCCCTTCACAAGATTCTAAGGTACTTGAAAGGCACCATTGGACAGGGTCTCTTCTATGGTCCTACCATTGATTTTGATCTTCGTGGATACTCTGATTCTGATTGGGGAGCTTGTCCAGATAGTCGAAGATCAGTTACTGGTTATGCAATGTTTCTTGGTGGTTCCTTGATCTCTTGGAAATCTTAGAAACATAAAATGGTTTCCCTTAGCTCAGCCGAAGCAGAATACATGGCGATGTGTATGGCGACTAAAGAGATTATTTGGATCAGTGGTATATTGAAGAGTTTGAAAGTTCCATTTTCCCCATTGGCTTACTTATATTGTGACAATACTGCTACTATCCATATTGCTAGTAATTCAGTCTATCATGAACGGACGAAACATGTTGAATTCGATTGTCACAAAGTTAGGGAAGCCATTGAAAATGGAGTGTTGAAGACGATGTTTGTACGTACAGATAATCAGCTAGCTGATGTTTTAACCAAAGCCTTATACCCTGCACCATTCTGAGATAATATCGACAAGATGGGTGTTCTGAATATTTCTGCACCTTCATCTTGAGGGGGAATATTAATGTGTATTTAGTATAGGATTGGTTTAGGTTAGTTGGTATTATGATTTCAGTTGGTTTACTTGGTTCAGTCAAATGTTTATATACCTTGTAACCGATTTCCATTTTCGATTCGAAAAATAAGAGATCATTTTACCAAAACTCTTTGTTCATGTTCTCTATTAACCTTCACTGTCTTCATCTAGTTTTCGACAAAAGAGCAATACTATATGTTAAAATCTCTACTAAGCACAAAATATTCATTAAATTTTGGAGATTCATAATAGCTTTTCCCAACACATACGCATGTAATCTTAAGTACAAGACTAAGAATCAAGACAAAACACTATTAAATCAAACGACTTTTAATACAAAAATTAACAACAACCTTGCTGGATATTTGAGAATAACTTGGATCATGGTCGAAAAAGAAATGGCCACCATGATCTAGATGGATCTCAAAAAGGGATTTCTCTGTATTTGTCCTCTCCAATAATATGCATACAATGTTTCTAATGGTCTAATCTTCATAAATTTTATCAAAACACAAGGCCCCTTCCTTCTCTTCATCGATGAGGAAACTTATGCGACTGGAAAACGGATAATGGCGATGAGTGATTAAATCCACGGCTAAGAATTTCTCCTAGACAAGACTTTGTTCTGATCAATCTTATCTATAATGGCCCTGGTCCAGCCCGATAAAAAAATTTCCTAAAAAGGAAGAGGAAGGCCCATGTTCCAGCCCAAGCTCACCTTCCTTTTTCTGTAAACCCTAGAGCTTTCCCTTCTCCTCCTATAAATATTCCCTCTTCTCCTCATAAACTCACCTTTCTCTTTTTCGGCGAAGCTCTGTTGAGATCTCGAGTCGTTCGAAGCACCATGAAGCCCTAACCACGTCCTCCCTCATTCCACTTTCACCAGGTAACTTCCGAGAAACCAGATCTGTGCTTTCAAAACCCAAAACATTTTCTTCTTTTCGTAACTCCCAAAATACCCCGAATCCCGAGAAACCGAGCCCACCATCGTGACCGTCTTGACGAGACGAAGCCGGAGCCGCCGACCCGAGCCCCACGCGCCGCCGACCTGAGCCCCACGCGCCCGCACGCGCCAGAGGAGTCACGAGCGCATGAGATCCACGCGCGCCGGAGGAGCCACGCGCCGGAGTCCCACGCGCCGTCGCCGGAGAGCCACGTGCCACCACTGCCACCGCCGGAGAGTCGGCGGAGCACCACCGCTGCCGGAGAGTCGACGGACCCGCCGTCCCCCGCCGCCGGAGAGTCGACGGACCCGCCGTCCCCCGCCGCCGGACAGCCGCCGAGTTGACCCGCCGGTGACCGAGTCAACTCGGATTGACCGTCTGGGTTGACCGGGTAGCGTTGACCGGTTTAGGTTAACCGGCTGGTTCAATTTCAATTCTAATTCCCGGTTTTGTTGGTTCAATTCGATTTCCGATTTAATTTCAATTTCAATTCTATTTTCCGGTTTAGTTAGTTAGGATCTGGGTTAGGCAATTGGGCCAGTTATGGATTGGGCCTGGTTCAGTCTGGGTTTGGGTCTGGGTCTGGGTTTACCGGATCAACCGATTGACTTTGACCAGACCATTGACTTTCAGTTAACCAAACTTTGTTGGACCATAACTTGACCATCCTAAACCCGATTCGAACGAAACGAAAGCCTATCTCACTCGATTTCTCGTACTTTTTCCAGATCTGATGTCTGTTCGGGCTAATGGAGCTTCTAAATTATCGTTTTGCAATCTTCTTTGGCTAAGGTGAGGACCAAATGTGATCTCCCTTGTTTCATTCAATTCCGGACGATAGTCCTTTGTTAATGTTGTCTTTCCTAGGTAGTATAGAGTAGTAAGGCGTCTGATGTGATTGATTGTGGAACATAGAACCGCTAGGTTATCGCTTAAACCGAGAACGTTGCTTGTGCGTGGTGGATATGGTTGATTAGAATTGTGGTAGCCCCCCCTCCCCCCCGAAAGGGTGTTTCGTGGCAGGGGGCGTATAACGAGTTTTGGTACGAGCCCTTTAAATCGTCGGATGGGAGGTTTTGGCGAGCCTCCCCGGGAATAATGGCCGCGCAGGAGCCGAAGAGTTATGCCGGGTGAGCCGGTTGTGTGAGCCTTTGGGCTGGGGAGGTGTTCATGAGTGTGAAAGCACGAGTGGGCTTAAGTATTGTGTGGTGAAGCCTTCAGGCCTGTTTGCAAGGTGATATTAGCCTAGGACTTGTGAGTCGTAGTTGTGTGGCGTAAGCCGGGATCGTGGGTTCCTTAAATCCGCCATCACTGGGTAATTGTGTTTGAAACAATTACTCAAGCCTCTTTCCTTTCCATGTCCCCGTTTTCTTGCAGGTCCGGATGCGGGATTGATCGATCACGTGACATAGTTAGTGTATTTGAATACGAAGGCGGCACCTGGGACCTGGAACAAGTTGAGATGGCGTCTCGGTTGGACCGAATCCGATTCAACGGGCGTTCTAATGCCGCATCTCTGGTTATGCCAGGAGACGGGTGTTACAATTTAGTATCAGAGCCTAGGTTAAGATCTACTAGTCCTATCCTGGGAGATCAGCTTTCGTTGTTTACCCCAAAACCCTGTTTTCAAACCTTTTTAAAACGTTTGCGAAATTTTGTTAAAATGGTTACTTTGCGAAAGACTTTTCAAACACCAATATATCACTGATTATCTCCTGTTGTGACCTCACTTAGATTCGTTTTATTCAGGATGTCCACCGATTCGAGATCTGATTCTAGGTCCGAGTATGCCCCTAGCCCCACCAGTGTTCTACGCACTCGTGCTGTGGACGTAGGAGTGTTCCGCGACGACAGAGGAGACGTCTCACGATTGGGACGCCAGTTGTGATCCCCGGCCGCCTAGCCGCCCACCCGACACCCAGTTGGTAGATCCGTGCCTGCATCAGTTCAAGTTGAGAAGTTTCGAGGCCAGCGAGGGGTAGAGGTCGACCCCAGAAGACGCCCGTGGTGGTCCCATTGCCATCTGCGGGTGCACCCAGTGTTAGGAGACCAGGGAATGAGCCTGCACTGGAGGAGAGTCATCCCAACCCACCAGCCCATGTGTGCTTCATGACAGTGAGACCCTCAGCCCAGCGAGACCTGACTTATCCGGAGTTTGGACCCGAGGCGATACCACAGGCGGACGACACGCCGGGAGTGTCGACATTGAGACCCTAGGCGCATGAGCTTCCTCGGGATGTGCCCCGACCATTCCAGATGGTTGGGATGAGCGTGGAGGAGTATATGGGCTTGTTCATTTAGAGAGCAGGATGCACTTATCCTAGGTCGCCGATCCACATGATGACCATGTTCATGGACGGACTATTACCGGAGATTCGTCAGGGGATGACAGATGGTGGGGAATATGGAGAGTACGGTTTGGTTGCGATGAGTGCTCGTTATGCAGAAGCTGTGGAAAGGAATCAGAGGGATATGGCCTACAGACAGCAAGAGAGGGAAAGGAACCAGAGGAATGAGGCGATCAGGCGACAAGTGATGGCGGAGCAACAAAAGGCTTGGGATGATGAGCAGAGGATACGACGGGAGCAAGAGGCCATAGACTATGCTTGGTTGGATGAGCAGCGGGCTACCCGAGAGCGAGTGCAGGAGAGATTGGACCGGAAGCAGGCCGTCTGGGAGGAGAAGCAGAGACAGCAGCAGCAGGCTGCATAGATGCAGGACCAGGAGGTGGCACCACCGGTGATCACCATCTCAGATTCAGAGCCAGAGTCTGACCGAGAGGAGTACGGGAGCGAGTACAACCAGCTGTACCGAGGAGACCAGGATCTCGAGTACCGCCAAGATCATCACGTGGCTAGATTCAGGGGCTTTGGGGATTTGCTAGGAGTAAGGCGTAGTCATTCTTTCTAGGTGTTGGGGTTTTCTTTCGTTTGAGTATTATTTCCGCGGTTTTCGCGTAGTCGGTTTTACTTCTATTATTTCAAAACTATGTAACCCTATTCCTTATTCATATTCATTCTTTCATTGCATCGTGCCTTTCCGAACAGACTTTCCATAGTGCCAGTCTCTACTCCCGAGCAGAACAGTACCCTTGATCGGGAAACCTCGCACCTCAGAATTCAGGATGAATTCTTTTCAAGGGAGGGGGGGGGAATTTGTAATGGCCCTCGCCCAGCCCGATAAAAATATTTCCTAAAAAGGAAGAGGAAGGCCCAAATTCCAGCCCAAGCCCACCTTCCTTTTCTGTACACCCTAGGGCTTTCCCTTCTCCTCCTATAAATATTCCCTCTTCTCCTCATAAACTCGCCTTTCTCTTTTTCGGCGAAGCTCTGTCGGGATCTCGAGTCGTTCGAAGCACCAGGAAGCCCTAACCACGTCCTCCCTCTTTCCACTTAAACCAGGTAACTCCCGAGAAACCGGATCTGTGCTTTCGAAACCCAAAACATTTTCTTCTTTTCATAACTCCCAAAATACCACGAATCCCGAGAAACCGAGCCCACCATCGTGACCGTCTTGAGGAGACGTAGCCGGAGCAACCGACCCGAGCCCCACGCGCCACCGCATGCGCCCGCACACGCCGGAGGAGTCACGAGCGTGTGAGATCCACGCACGCCGGAGGAGCCACGCGCCGTCGCCGGAGCCACGCGCCTTCACCGGAGAGCCACGCGCCGCCACCACCATCGCCAGAGAGTCGCCAGAGCACCGCCGCCGCCGTCTCCCGCCGCCGGACCACCACCGAGTTGACCCGCCGGTGACCGAGTCAACTTAGGTTGACCGGCTGGGTTGACCGGGTAGCATTGACCGGTTTAGGTTAACCGGCTGGTTCAATTTCAATTCTAATTCCCGGTTTAGTTGGTTCAATTCGATTTCCGGTTTAATTCCAATTTCAATTCTATTTTCCGGTTTAGTTGGTTAGGATCTGGGTTAGGCAATTGGGCCGGTTATGGATTGGGCCTGGTTCAGTCTGGGTTTGGGTCTGGGTCTGGGTTAACCAGATCAACCGGTTGACTTTGACCTGACTGTTGACTTTCAGTCAACCAAACTTCGTTTGACCATAAATTGACCATCCTAAACCCGATTCGAACGAAACGAAAGCCTATCTCACTCAATTTCTCATCCTTTTTCCAGATCTGATGTCCGTTCGGGCTAATGGAGCTTCTAAATTACTGTTTTCCCTTTTCTTTGGCTAAGGTGAGGACCAAATGTGATCTCCCTTGCTTCATTCAATTCTGGACGATAGTCCTCTGTTAATGTTGTCTTTCCTAGGTAGTATAGAGTAGTAAGGAGTCTGATGTGATTGATTGTGGAACATAGAACCGCTAGGTTATTGATTAAACCGAAAACGTTGCTTGTGCGAGGTGGATATGGTTGGTTAGAATTGTGGAAGGGCCCCCGAAAGGGTGTTTCGTGGCACGGTGCGTATAATGAGTTTTGGTACGCGCCCTTTAAATCGTCGGATGGGAGGTTTTGGTGAGCCTCCCCGGGAATAATGGCCGCGCAGGAGCCGAAGAGTTATGCCGGGTGAGCTGGTTGTGTGAGCCTTCGGGCTGGGGAGGTGTTCATGAGTGTGAAAGCATGAGTGGGCATTATTATTGTGTGGTGAAGCCTTCGGGACTGTTTGCAAGGTGATATTAGCCTAGGACTTGTGAGTCGTAGTTGTGTGGCGTAAGCCGGGATCGCGGGTTCCTTAAATCCTCCCTTACTGGGTCATTGTGTTTGAAACAATTACTCTGCCCCTGTTTTCTTGCAGGTCTGGATGCGGGATTGATCGATCACGTGACATAGTTGGTGTATTTGAATACAAAGAAGGCGTCTGGGACCTGGAACAAGTTGAGATGGCGTCCCGGTTGGACCGAATCCGGTTCAACTGGCGTCCTAATGCCCCGTCTCCGGTTATACCAGGAGACGGGTGTTACAATTTGGTATCAGAGCCTAGGTTAAGATCTCCCTGTCCTATCCTAGAAGATCAACTTTCGTTGTTTACCCCAAAACCCTGTTTTCAAACCTTTTCAAAACGTTTGCGAAATTTTATTAAAATGGTTACTTTGCGAAAGACTTTGCAAACACCAATATATCACTGATTATCTCCTGTTGTAACCTCACTAAGATTCGTTTTATGTAGGATGTCCACCGATTCGAACTCTGATTCTGGGTCCGAGTACGCCCCTAGCCCCACCAGTGTTCTACGCACCCGTGCTGTGACCAGTAGGAGTGTTCCGCGATGACAGAGGAGACGTCTCACGATCGGGAAGTCAAGTGTGATCCCCGGCGCCACCGAGTCGCCCACCCGACACCCAGTTGGTAGATCCGTGCATGCATCAGTTCAAGTTGAGACATTTTCGAGGCCAGAGAGAGGTAGAGGTCGACCCCAGAAGACGCCCGTGGTGGCCCCATTGACATCTGCGGGTGCACCCAGTGTTAGGAGGCCAAGGAAGGAGCCTACAGTGGACGAGAGTCATCCCAACCCACCTGCCCAGGTGTGTTTCATGACAGTGAGACCCTCAGCCCAGCGAGACCCTCAGCCCAGCGAGACCCGACTTATCCAGAGTTTGGACCCGAGGCGATACCACAGGCGGACGACACGCCGGGAGCGTCGACATCGAGAACCTTGGCCCAAGAGCTTCCTTGGGATGTGCCCCGACCATTCAGATGGTTGGGATGAGCATGGATGAGTATATGGGCTTGTTCAGTTGGAGAGGAGGATGCACTTATCCTAGATCGCCGATCCACATGATGACCATGTTTATGGACGGACTATTACCGGAGATTCGTCAGGGGATGGCAGATGGTGGAGAATATGGAGAGTACAGTTTGTTTGCGATGGCTGCTCGTTATGCAGAAGCTGTGGAAAGGAATCAGAGGGATACGGCCAACAGACATCAAGAGAGGGAAAGGAACCAGATGAATGAGGCGATCAGGCGACAAGTGATGGCGGAGCAACATAAGGCTTGGGATGATGAGCAGAGGATACGACGGGAGCAAGAGGCCAGAGACTATGCTTGGTTGGATGAGCAGTGGGCTACCCGAGAGCGAGTGCAGGAGAGATTGGACCGGCAGCAGGCCGTATGGGAGGAGGAACAGAGACAGCAGCAGCAGGCTTCACAGATGCAGGAGCAGGAGGTGGCACCACCAGTGATCACCATCTCAGATTCAGAGCCAGAGTCTGACCCAGAGGAGTACGGGAGCGAGTACGACCAGCTGTACCGAGGAGACCAGGATCTCGAGTACCGGACCCCAGGATCATAACATGGCTAGAGTCGGGGGGCTTTGGGGATTTGCTAGGAGTAAGGTGTAGTCATTCTTTCTAGGTGTTGGGGTTTTCTTTCGTTTGAGTATTATTTCCGCGGTTTTTGCGTAGGCGGTTTTACTTCTAATATTTCAAAACTATGTAACCCTATTCCTTATTCATATTCATTCTTTCATTGCATCGTGCCTTTCCGAACGGACTTTCCATAGTGCCAGTCTCCACTCCCGAGCGGAACAGTACCCTTGAGTTCAGAAGCGATCGGGAAACAACGCACCTCAGAATTCGTCCCGAATTCTTTTCAGGGGGAGAGAATTTGTAATGGCCCTGGCCCAGCCCGATAAATATTTTTCCTAAAAAGGAAGAGGAAGGCCCAAATTCAAGCCCAAGCCCACCTTCCTTTTCTGTAAACCCTAGGGCTTTCCCTTCTCCTCCTATAAATATTCCCTATTCTCCTCATAAACTCAGCTTTCTCTTTTTCGGCGAAGCTCTGTCGGGATCTCTAGTCGTTCGAAGCACCAAGAAGCCCTAACCACGTCCTCCCTCTTTTCCACTTTCACTAGGTAACTCTCGAGAAACCGTATCTGTGCTTTCAAAACCCAAAACATTTTCTTCTTTTCGTAACTCCCAAAATACCACGAATTCCGAGAAACCGAGCCCACCATCGTGACCATCTTGACGAGACAAAGCCGGAGCCGCCGACCCGAGCCCCATGAGCCGCCGCACGCACCCGCACGCGCTAGAGGAGTCACGGGCGCGTGAGATCCACGTGCCGGTGGAGCCACACGCCGGAGTCCCACGCACCGTCGCCGGAACCACGCACCGTCGCCGGAGCCACGCACCGTCGCCGGAGAGCCACGCGCCGCCACCGCCGCCACTGGAGAGTCGCTGGAGCACCGCCACCGCCGGAGAGTCCCCGGAGCGGCCGTCCCCCACCGCCTGACCGCTGCCGAGTTGACCCGCCGGTGACCGAGTCATCTCAGGTTGACCGGCTGGGTTGACCGGGTAGCATTGACCGGTTTAGGTTAACCGGCTGGTTCAATTTCAATTCTAATTCCCGGTTTCGTTGGTTCAATTTGATTTCCGGTTTAATTCCAATTTCAAATCTATTTTCCGGTTTAGTTGGTTAGGATCTGGGTTAGGCAATTGGGCCGGTTATGGATTGGGCCTGGTTCAGTCTGGGTTTGGGTCTGGGTCTGGGTTGACCGGGTCAACCGGTTGACTTTGACCTGGCCGTTGACTTACAGTCAACCAAACTTCGTTGGACAATAACTTGACCATCCTAAACCGATTCGAACGAAAAGAAAGCCTATCTCTCTCGATTTCTCGTCCTTTTTCCAGATCTGATGCCCGTTCGGGCTAATGGAGCTTTTAAATTACTGTTCTGCCCTCTTCTTTGGCTAAGGTGAGGACCGAATGTGATCTCCCATGCTTCATTCAATTCTGGACGATAGTCCTCTGTTAATGTTGTCTTTCCTAGGTAGTATAGAGTAGTAAGGCGTCTGATGTGATTGATTGTGGAACATAGAACCGCTAGGTTATCGCTTATACCGAAAACGTTGCTTGTGCGGGGTGGATATGGTTGATTAGAATTGTGGTAGGGCCCCCGAAAGGGTGTTTCTTGGCAGGGCGCGTATAACGAGTTTTGGTACGCGCCCTTTAAATCGTCGGATGGGAGGTTTTGGCGAGCCTCCCCGGGAATAATGGCCACGCAGGAGCTGAAGAGTTATGCCTGGTGAGCCGGTTGTGTGAGCCTTCGGGCTGGGGAGGTGTTCATGAGTGTGAAAGCACGAGTGGGCTTTAGTATTGTGTGGTGAAGCCTTCGTGCCTGTTTCCAAGGTGAAATTAGCCTAGGACTTGTGAGTCGTAGTTGTGTGGCGTAAGCCGGGATCGCGGGTTCCTTAAATCTGCCCTTAATGGGTAATTGTGTTTGAAACAATTACTCAGGCCTCTTTCCTTTCCCTGTCCCCATTTTCTTGCAGGTCCGGATGCGGGATTGATCGATCACGTGACATAATTGGTGTATTTAAATACGAAGGAGGAGCCTGGGACCTGGAACAAGTTGAGATGGCGTCCCGGTTGGACCGAATCCGGTTCAACGGGCGTCCTAATGCCGCGTCTCCGGTTATGCCAGGAGACGGGTGTTACAATTTGGTATCAGAGCCTAGGTTAAGATCTCCCAGTCCTATCCTGGGAGATCAGCTTTCGTTGTTTACCCCAAAACCCTGTTTTCAAATCTTTTCAAAACGTTTGCGAAATTTTGTTAAAATGGTTACTTTGCGAAAGACTTTTCAAACACCAATATATCACTGATTATCTCCTGTTGTGACCTCACTTAGATTCGTTTTATGCAATATGTCCACCGATTCGAGCTCTGATTCTGGGTCCGAGTACGCCCCTAGCCCCACCAGTGTTCTGCACCCGTGCTGTGACCAGTAGGAGTGTTCCGCGACAACAGAGGAGACGTCTCAGGATCAGGACGCCAGTTGTGATCCCCGGCGCTGCCCAACCGCCCACCCGACAATCAGTTGGTAGATCCGTGCCTGCATCAGTTCCAGTTGAGAAAGTTTCGAGGCCAGCGAGGGGTAGAGGTCGACCCCGGAAGACGCCCGTGGTGGCCCCATTGACATCTGCGGGTGCACCCAATGTTAGGAGGCCAGGGAAGGAGCCAGCAGTGGAGGAGAGTCATCCCAACCCACCAGCCCATGTGTGTTTCATGATAGTGAGACCCTCAGCCCAGCGAGACCCGACTTATCCGGAGTTTGGACCCAAGGCGATACCACATGCAGACGACACGCCGGGAGCATAGACATCGAGACACTAGGCGCATGAGCTTCCTCGGGATGTGCCCCGACCATTCCGGATGGTTGGGATGAGCGTGGAGGAGTATATGGGCTTGTTCATTTGGAGAGCATGATGCACTTATCCTAGGTCGCCGATCCACATGATGACCATGTTCATGGACGGACTATTACCGGAGATTCGTCAGGGTATGACAGATGGTGGAGAATATGGAGAGTACAATTTGGTTGCGATGGCTGCTCGTTATGCAGAAGCTGTGGAAAGGAATCAGAGGGATACGGCCTACAGACAGCAAGAGAGGGAAAGGAACCAGAGGAATGAGGCGATCAGGCGACAAGTGATGGCGGAGTAACAAAAGGCTTGGGATGATGAGCAGAGGATACGACGGGAGCATGAGGCCAGAGACTATGCTTGGTTGGATGAGCAGCGGGCTACCCGAGAGCGAGTGCATGAGAGATTGGATCGGCAGCAAGCCGTCTGGGAGCAGAAGCAGAGACAGCAGCAGCAGGCTGCACAGATGCAGGAGCAGAAGGTGGCGCCACCAGTGATCACCATCTCAGATTCAGAGCCAGATTATGACCCAGAGCAGTACGGGAGCGAGTACGACCAGCTGTACCGAGGAGACCAGGATCTCGAGTACCGGACCCCAGGATCATCACGTGGCTAGAGTCGGGGGGCTTTGGGGATTTGCTAGGAGTAGGGCGTAGTCATTCTTTCTAGGTGTCGGGGTTTTCTTTCGTTTGAGTATTATTTCCGCGGTTTTCGCGTAGTCGGTTTTACTTATATTATTTCAAAACTATGTAGCCCTATTCCTTATTCACATTCATTCTTTCATTGCATCGTGCCTTTCCGAACGGACTTTCCATAGTGCCAGTCTCTACTCCCGAGCAGAACAGTACCCTTGAGTTCAGAAGTGATCAAGAAACCGCGCACCTCATAATTCAGGACAAATTCTTTTCAAGGGAGGGAGAATTTGTAATGGCCCTGGCCCAGCCTGATAAAAATTTTTCCTAAAAAGGAAGAGGAAAGCCCAAATTCCAGCCCAAGCCCACCTTCCTTTTCTGTAAACCCTAGGACTTTCCCTTCGCCTCCTATAAATATACCCTCTTCTCCTCATAAATTCGTCTTTCTCTTTTTTGGCGAAGCTCTGTCGGGATCTCGAGTCGTTCAAAGTTCCAGGAAGCCCTAACCACGTCCTCCCTCTTTCCACTTTTACCAGGTAACTCCCGAGAAACCGGATATGTGCTTTCGAAACCCAAAATGTTTTCTTCTTTTCGTAACTCCCAAAATTTCCCGATTCCCGAGAAACCGAGCCTACCATCGTGACCGTCTTGACGAGACAAAGCCAGAGCCGCCGACCTAAGCCCCACGCGCCGCCGCACGCGCCCGCACGCACCGGAGGAGTCACGGGCGTGTAATATCCACACGCGCCATATGAGCCACACGCCGGAGTCCCACGCGCTGCCGCCGGAGCCACGCGCCGTCTCCGGAGCCACGCGCCGTCATCGGAGAGCCACGCGCCGCCACTGCCGTGAAGGAATTTCTAGCAGATCCTAATCCAATTAGGCAATCCTGGTCTGAATTCCGAGCCTAGGATCTAAGGTTCATATAATTGAATCTATGGGATCTCAGAATTACCTGGTGATTAGCAGCGGAACATTTGCAGATAATCGAGATCTAGAGCGCCTCAAATGTTGCGCCTCTACTGGTATCCACACGCACACAAACAGGACAGCAGGGATGCTAGTGCCTATAGAGATCCAATCTCTTCGGAGGTTTGTATCTGAGTTCTGGTGGCTGTGAATTAGGTTAGAAACGAGTTTAGGTCGACCATATATCTTATATATGTCGGCTTAAACCACAACGGAATTAACCAACGATTAAACCGAATTAATTTGATTAATCCGCGAGTTGCATCGATCGACACTGCTCCAGAATATTGATATCGAATGCATATCAAATATGCATTCACTGGATCATTACATTAATGATCAACCTCGTCTTTAACGCCCAGTTTGCTTAGGTGTGTGACCCTGTAGGATCATATAACACTAGCAATGAGTTCTAAACTCATTGATCATAAGTGGCTTCTAGCAAAGCATTATGACTACCTAGTATTATATGATTGTCTCATCTCGATAATACAACTATCACTTAGAGCAAGTACAATAGATTTCAGGACATTCCCAACAATCTCCCACTTGTACTGGAATTATCTATTCCCATAATCCCTTCGTCACTATATCTCGATCTGCATTAAGGCAAGATCTGTGTCACCCTTATTTAGCCAAAATCATGTTCATCGAACTCCGATTTATACTGACAAGACAAACGACTGACAATCACCTCGTTTGAGTGTGGCCACACATTTCTCAGTATCAAATCTTCGATGGGCCCTGAGATATTTATCTCCTGTTATATAGGAGGGACAAATCCCATCTTGTTCCATCCCTGTCTCTTCACACGCTTCATGATACGCCCAATCAATGCCTTTATAGTCACCAGTTACGGCTGACGTTTGACAAGGTTAAAGCGGACCAATTCACATGTAAGAAAACATGATGAACTCAGGTCTAAGGACTATACTCTATAGTCGTAATGAATACTCTCATGACACTTATATAACTATCCCGTAGAGTTCTCAACAGTGGGTCATGTTCGATCCTGTGTTCTCCAACACATATCTATGTGATTGACTTTAATACTCTTATTAATGACTCCATGAAACTTAGTCATCAGTCACCTCACATACTAGTCTCACGCGGTTGTTAATGTCCCACTTTAACAACCTCGACCAGGGACTAACATAATTTATGTCATTTATTATCTATAGGGTTTCAAGATCAAGTCACATACTTGATGACCTATAAAATGTCATAAATTACTTTCGAACTATTATTTAATAACCATTATTAAATAATACAGATGTCAGATTTCAATAACATAATCAAATTATGTTTATACGAACATCATATCATAACTAAAATTAATAACAATGACTCCCACTAAAATTAAGATCACATCTTAAGACATCTAATGCCTTTAGCAGTAGCCTGACCCTCATTCGCCCTTGCTCAGCGTGTGTCAAAAGACACTGCGTCTTGCTAAGAGTAATACCAAGAATCATTTGCACGAAGCCCTTCTTGGAATCTTGCATATTGGACATGTGCAAGGCCTTATCACTATAAGTATCTTGACACAATCCAATTAGCTTATCCAATATATCTCTATAGATGCTTATTCCAAGAATGTATACGGTTTCTCCCATAATTTTATCGAAAAACAACTTTCGAATCAAGTCTTAACAGACTGAAACAATGGAACTTCATTTCCGAGAAGTAGTATGTTATCAACATACAATACTAGAAATGCAACTGCGCTCCCACTAGTCCTCTTGTAAACACACGGTTCCTCTTCATTCATGACGAAATCAAACCTTTTGACTTCTTCATCAAAACGAAGATTCCAACTCCGAGATGCTTGCTTCAATCCATAAATAGATCGATGAAGCTTGCATACATTCCTAGTTTCATTAGGATCAATGAAAATTTCAGGTTGTGTCACGTACACATCCCTATCCAGAGTTCCCTTAAGGAAAACTGTTTTCACATCCATCTGCCTCTTATCATAACCATTATGAGTGGTGGCAGTGGCTTTTAGCCATTTTCGGAGTCGAGGCCCATCATTGCTTCTTCAAAATTCGTAGGCCCGTCACTTTCAATGATCAGTAGATCACGGCAATTGGTTACGAGAAATCCACATTTCTCGGGTTCGTGACGGATCCTTTTGGATCTGCGAGCTTCAGTCTTGTGTTAAAAGCCACACACATATCTCATATGTAGACTTTTACCACGACCTAATTAACCAAGATTTAAACCGTAGTTGATTAAATCATGAACCAAAATCAATATTTTGGTTCGCGATCTGTGTCGATCGATGCAACTTTTGCGTCGATCGACACTTCTTCAGAAACTCGTCATTTGAATGCATATCGAATATACATTCAACAGATCCTTTGCAAACTTCAGGCACCACAGGTGCAGGTTCTACAACTCTTTGTAGATCCAACTGCTACTCTTCCTCATCAGGTTGAGCAGTCTCCTGTGACTTTCGAATTTCTTCGAGTTGTACTTTTACTCCCACTGTTCTTCTTGGAAAGAAAGTCTTTCTTAAGAAAACACAGTTCCGAGCAACAAACGATTTGTTCTCGAACTGGTTGTAAAAGTCACATGCCTTGGTTTTGTTAGGACAACCAATGAAGCAGCACTTATCAGATTTGGGTGTGAGCTTATCAGAGATTAAACGTTTTATATAAGTCTCACAACTCCAAATCTCCATGATGGATAAATCATAAACATTTCCATTCCACATCTCATGTGGTATCTCTGTAACTGATTTTTTTTTTTTTTGATGGAAACCTATTTAGTGTAAACGCAGACGTTTCTAGAGCGTATTCTTAGAAGGATAATGGAAGATCTAAGTGACTCATCATTGATCGAACCATATCTAATAAAGTCTGATTCAGGAGGAGTGAATTGCGAAACACTTTCACAATCTCTCAGATGATCACTTAATTCTTGACCTAAGTATTCACCTCCATGATCTCATCGTAGAGGTTTAATACCTTTTGCCAAATTGATTCTGTACTTCATTTTGGAACTCCTTGAACTTTTCAAAGATTCTGACTTATGCCTTATAAATAATGCATAACCGTACCTTCTGAAAATATCAGTAAAGGTAATGAAGTACTGAAAATTTCCTCTAGCATTTGTGCTCATCGGGCCATGTACATCCGTATGTATAAAGCCCAATAAGACTCTGGCCCTTTCATTTTATCCGTTCGTTCGCAACCTGTATCGATCGTTGCATACATGCATCGATCGATACTACCTTTGTTGAAAGGAGCCTTTGTCGTTTTACTTAATATACAAGATCCACTTTACTCATTATGATTCTCAATCAGATGAGCCCAAAACGACAATGCCAGAGAGAAGTTTGACTCGTATCATTTGACTTGAATCTCTTGGTATTAATGTTATAGTTAGGCACATTCTAGTTTAGAACATAAAGTCCATTCTCTAATGGATTGCTACTATAAAATATATCACTGTAATCAAATGAATAACACTTATTCTTAACTTGAAAACTGATATCCTTCCATATCCAAACAAGGAATAGAAATAATCTTTCTGCTCATAGCAGGTACATAGTAGCAGTTTTAAGTTCAAAACATGCCATAAAAGGAAAAATAAATGAAATACTCCTACGGTTAATGCAGCAACTCTTGCTCCATTCCCACTCATAGGTCCACTTGTCCTTTCTCCATGGTCCTACTTTTGCTCAGGCCCTCCACATTTTCACAAAATATGAGTACCACAGCTGGTATCCAATACCCAATAAGTAGGACTATAAGAAGTAACATTTACTTCTATAACATAATACCTGAAGAAGAAGTCTCGTACGTCTTCTTCAGCTTCTCATAATCTTCCAAGAATTTATTGCAGTTTCTTTTCAAATGCCCATAACCATTACAATAACGGCACTTAACATCTTCAGAAGGACTGGTTTTAACCTTAGGAACATGGCCAGACTCGCTTGGATTCACAATCGAGCTCGTCTTGCCATCACCTTTGTTCTTACCAAGTTTCTTAAACTTTTTACCCTTTTGTACCATAAGGACATTTGGGGTGTCCTCCTTGATGTTAGGTTCAGCAGTCTTAAGCATCCCATGCAATTCAGTCAACGTCTTCGTCAAGTTGTTCATGTTATAGTTCATAACAAATTGATCATAGCTTGACGGCAATGACTGTAGAATGATGTCAGTAGCCAACTCTTGGCTAATGGGACAATCCAGTTTCCCCAGGTTATCAATATAACCCATCATCTTAATGACATGAGGACTAACTGGTTCGCCCTTTGGTAGCTTGCACTCAATCAGAGATCTAACCGTCTGGTATCTCTGATTTCGTGCCTGCTCATGAAACATACTTTTCAGGCCAGTGATCATCTGTATTGGCGACTCCACGTACTCATATTGCTTCTGCAATCCCGAGTTCATGGTAGCCAACATGAGACAACTCACATCCACCGCATCATTAGAATGCTTATCCCAAGCATCCTTATCTGACTGCCAGGCATTGGCTCGATACTTCTT
Source organism: Orychophragmus violaceus (assembly GCA_030180135.1). Taxonomy (NCBI): domain Eukaryota; kingdom Viridiplantae; phylum Streptophyta; class Magnoliopsida; order Brassicales; family Brassicaceae; genus Orychophragmus; species Orychophragmus violaceus. Next base: position 61,459,080 of record CM058234.1, on the reverse strand, counting down.
GGGGAGAACCTTCCCAAGGACATAGTCCTTTTTCTCCTGCTTGAGAACAATTCTCAAGTTCTGATACCATTCAAGAAAGTTGGATCCATTTAACTTGTCCTTCTCAAGGACGGATCGCAGGGAGAAATTGTTACGATGGTTTGTGCTAGACATAGCTGGGAAAAACAAGGGAGGTTTAGTTATGATGTTCAAGAAACGAGAAGTCTTAACTTTTAAGAAAACTCCCATTATATTCAAACAATGTTTCCTCAGATGAATATAATGATCCAAGACCCATACTTCACTAAATTCAAGTGAGCCACTGGCTATCACTCAACTTTAGCTATCTAGGTAAGCAACAACTTTGCTAGTTATATCCAATATAACTCTTGGTTGTGGATCCACATCTTATGTCCAATCCACCTGATGTCTCTGAGCCCTAAACGATTTTGATGGCCCAGTCAAGTAAACCAATCTCTTCAGTCATGTAATTGTCGATGTCTTGCACTGCAAGTCCATCAACACGATTACCTCTGTCTTACTCATGAAATTGTGGACATCTTGCACTACAAGTCTATCGCACAATTAAATGGGTCTTGACAGTTGACAAGATTGGAAAGACATCAAGTATCACTTGATATTTGGTTGAGGAACGGAACCTTTTAAAACGTTCAGTTTTATTATGTTTTAATTCTTCTAATTAAATGATTTGTCTTGGTTTGGTTCTGTGGCTTCAGGTTCCATAACCTGAACCATCGAATCTGGTGTCGACCGACACTACTTTAGTGTCGATCGATGCAGATTAACCAAAACCAATCTGCGATAACAGATCAATCCAATTGATCCGGTTTTGAGTACCGGTCAGTGTCGATCGATGCTACATTGGCATCGGTTGATACCAACCCAATCGCAATAAACCATTCTTAGCGTTTAACCATCATTAACCAAGCTCGATAACCGGTCCAATCCAATTGAACCGATTCATCAATCTCGCGAGGTTTGTGTCGACCGACACAACATTTGTGTCAATCGACACTAGGCGAAAAACTAAATTTTTATTCGGGTTTTCGCCCTGTGTCGATCGATGCCGGATTGGCAACGATAGACACCATGCGAAAAACCCTAAATTTTATTCGGGCTTTCGCCCTGTGTCGATCGATGCCGGATTGGCATCGATCGACACCATGCGAATAAGCCCAAAAACGTTTTCGAACAGAACCCTAAACTAGGTTTTCATGAAAACGAATTTTAGCAAGTTTGTATCAATTATACAGAGATCTAGATTCAACTAATCTAATCATCATGCTACTGATTCAATAGAACCCTAAGGCTCTGATACCACTGAAGGAATTTCTAGCAGATCCTAATCCAATTAGGCAATCCTGGTCTGAATTCCGAGCCTAGGATCTAAGGTTCATATAATTGAATCTATGGGATCTCAGAATTACCTGGTAATTAGCAGCGGAAGATTTGCAGATAATCGAGATCTAGAGCGCCTCAAATGTTGCGCCTCTACTGGTATCCACACGCACACAAACAGGACAGTAGGGATGCTAGTGCCTATAGAGATCCAATCTCTTCAGAGGTTTGTATCTGAGTTCTGGTGGCTGTGAATTAGGTTAGAAACGAGTTTAGGTCGACCATATATCTTATATATGTCGGCTTAAACCACAACGGAATTAACCAACGATTAAACCGAATTAATTTGATTAATCCGCGAGTTGCATCGATCGATGCACTATCTGCATCGATCGACACTGCTCCAGAATATTGATATCGAATGCATATCAAATATGCATTCACTGGATCATTACATTAATGATCAACCTCGTCTTTAACGCCCAGTTTGCTTAGGTGTGTGACCCTGTAGGATCATATAACACTAGCAATGAGTTCTAAACTCATTGATCATAAGTGGCTTCTAGCAAAGCATTATGACTACCTAGTATTATATGATTGTCTCATCTCGACAATACAAATATCACTTAGAGCAAGTACAATAGATTTCAGGACATTCCCAACATGCCGATGCCGGAGAGTCGCCGGAGCACCACCGCCGCCGCCGCCAGAGAGTCGCCAGAGCTGCAGTCCCCCGCCCCCGGACCACCGCCGGCCGCCGCCGAGTTGACCCGCCGGTGACCGAGTCAACTCGGGTTAACCGGCTGGGTTGACCGGGTAGCGTTGACCGGTTTAGGTTAACCGGCTGGTTCAATTTCAATTCAATTCCCGGTTTAGTTGGTTCAATTCGATTTCTGGTTTAATTCTAATTTCAATTCTATTTTCCGGTTTAGTTGGTTAGGATCTGGGTTAGGCAATTGGGCCGGTTATGGATTGGGCCTAGTTCAGTCTGGTTTTGGATCTGGGTTGACCGGGTCAACCGGTTGACTTTGACCTGACCGTTGACTTTCAGTCGACCAAACTTAGTTGGACCATAACTTGACCATCCTAAACCCGATTCGAACGAAACGAAATCCTATCTCATTCGATTTCCCGTCCTTTTTACAGATCTGATGTACGTTCGGGCTAATGGAGCTTTTAAATTACCGTTTTGCACTCTTGTTTTGCTAAGGTGAGGACCGAATGTGATCTCCCTTGCTTCATTCAATTCCGGACGATAGTCCTCTGTTAATGTTGTCTTTCCTAGATAGTATACAGTAGTAAGGCGTCTGATGTGATTGATTGTGGAACATAGAACCGCTAGGTTGCTTAAACCGAAAACGTAGCTTGTGCGTTGTGAATATGGTTGATTAGAATTGTGGTAGGGCCCCCGAAAGGGTGTTTCGTGGCAGGGCGCGTATAACGAGTTTTGGTACGCGCCGGGATCGCGGGTTCCTTAAATTCGCCCTCACTGGGTAATTGTGTTTGAAACAATTACTCAAACCTCTTTCCGTTCCCTGTCCCCGTTTTCTTACAGGTCTAGATGCGGGATTGATCGATCACGTGACATAGTTGGTGTATTTGAATACGAAGGAGGCTCCTGGGACCTGGAACAAGTTGAGATGGCATCCCGGTTTGACCGAATCCGGTTCAACGGGTGTTCTAATGCCACGTCTCCGGTTATGCTAGGAGACATGTGTTACAATTTGGTATCAGAGCCTAGGTTAAGATCTCCTAGTCCTATCATGGGAGATCAGCTTTCGTTGTTTACCCCAAAACCTTGTTTTCAAACCTTTTCAAATCGTTTGCGAAATTTTGTTAAAATGGTTACTTTGCGAAAGACTTTTCAATCACCAATATATCACTGATTATCTCCGGTTGTGACCTCACTTAGATTCGTTTTATGCAGGATGTCCACCGATTCGAGCTCTGATTCTGGGTCCGGGTACGCCCCTAGCACCACCAGTGTTCTACGCACCCCTGCTGTGGACGTAGGAGTGTTCCGCGATGACATATGAGACGTCTCACGATCGGGACGCCAGTTGTGATCCCTGGCGCCGCCCAGCCGCCCACCCGACACCCAGTTGGTAGATCCGTGCCTGCATTAGTTCAAGTTGAGACAGTTTCGAGGCCAGCGAGGGGTAGAGGTCGACCCCGGAAGACGCCCGTGGTGGCCCCATTGACATCTGCGAGTGCACCCAGTGTTAGGAGTCCAGGAAAGGAGCCTAAAGTGGAGGAGAGTCATCCCAATCCACCAGCCCATGTATGTTTCATGACAGTGAGACCCTCAACCCAGCGAGACCCTACTTATCCGGAGGTTGGACTTGAGTCGATACCACAGGTGGACGACACGCCGGGAGCATCGACATCGAGACCCCAGGCGCAGGAGTTTCCTTGGGATGATGAGCAGAGGATACAATGGGAGCAAGAGGCCAGAGACTATGCTTGGTTGGATGAGAAGCGAGCTACCCGAGAGCGAGTGCAGGAGAGATTGGACCAGCAGCAGGCCGTTTGGGAGCAGGAGCAAAGACAACAACAGCAAGCTGCACAGATGCAGGAGCAGGAGGTGGCACCACCAGTGATCACCATCTCAGATTCAGAGTCAGAGTCTGACCCAGAGGAGTACGGGAGCGAGTACGACCAGCTGTACCGAGGAGACCGGGATCTCGAGTACCGGACCTCATGATCATCACGTGGCTAGAGTCGGGGGGCTTTGAGGATTTGCTAGGAGTAGGGCGTTGTCATTCTTTCTAGGTGTTGGGGTTTTCTTTCGTTTGAGTATTATTTCCGCGGTTTTCGCATAGTCGGTTTTACTTCTATTATTTCAAAACTATGTATCCCTATTCCTTATTCATATTCATTCTTTCATTGCATCATGCCTTTCCGAACGGATTTTCCATAGTGCCAGTCTCTACTCCCGAGCAGAACAGTACCCTTGAGTTCAGAAGTGATCGGGAAACAACGCACATCAGAATTCGGGACGAATTCTTTTCAAGGGGGAGAGAATTTGTAATGGCCCTGGCGCAGCCCCATAAAAAATTTTCCTAAAAAGGAAGAGGAAGGCCCAAATTTCAGCCCAAGCCCACCTTCCTTTTCTGCAAACCTTAGAGCTTTCCCTTCTCCTCCTATAAATATTCCCTCTTCTCCTCATAAACTCACCTTTCTCTTTTTTGGCGAAGCTCTGTTGGGATCTCGAGTCGTTTGAAGCACCAGGAAGCCCTAACCACGTCCTCCTTCTTTCCACTTTCACCAGGTAATTCCCGAGAAACCGGATCTTCGCTTTCGAAACCTAAAACGTTTTCTTCTTTTCGTAACTCCCAAAATACCCTGAATCTCGAGAAACCGAGCCCACCATCGTGACCGTCTTGACGAGACGAAGCTGGAGCCGCCGACCCGAGCCCCATGCGCCGCCGCACTTGCCCGCACGCGCCGGAGGAGCCACGCGCCGAAATTCCACGCATCGTCGCCGGAGCCACGCGCCACCGCCGCCGGAGAGTCGCCGGAGCACCGCCGCCGCCGGAGAGTCGTCGGAGCCGCCGCTGGACTGCCGCCGGACTGCCGCCGAGTTGACCCACCGGTGACCGAGTCAACTCGGGTTGACCGGCTAGGTTGACCGGGTAGCGTTGACCGATTTAGCTTAACCGGCTGGTTCAATTTCAATTCTAATTCCCGGTTTAGTTGGTTCAATTCAATTTCCACTTTAATTCTAATTTCAATTCTAGTTTCCGGTTTAGTTGGTTAGGATCTGGGTTAGGTAATTGGGCCGGTTATGGATTGGGCCTGGTTCAGTCTGGGTTTGGGTTTGGGTCTGGGTTGACCGGTTCAACCGGTTGACTTTGACATGACCGTTGACTTTCAGTCAACCAAACTTCGTTGGACCATAACTTGACCATCCTAAACCCGATTCGAACGAAACGAAAGCCTATCTCACTCGATTTCTCGTCCTATTTCCATATATGATGTCCGTTCGGGCTAATGGAGCTTCTAAATTAATGTTTTGCCCTCTTCTTTGGCAAAGGTGATGACCGAATGTGATCTCCCTTGCTTCATTCAATTTTGGACGATAGTCCTATGTTAATGTTGTCTTTCCTAGGTAGTATAGAGTAGTAAGGCGTCTGATGTGATTTATTGTAGAACATAGAACCGCTAGGTTATCGCTTAAACCGAAATTGTTGCTTGTGCATGGAGGATATGGTTGATTAGAATTGTGGTAGGGCCCCCGAAAGAGTGTTTCGTGGCAGGGAGCTCATAACGAGTTTTGGTATGCGCCCTTTAAATTTTCGGATGGGAGGTTTTGGTGAGCCTCCCCGGGAATAATGCCGCGCAGGAGCCGAAGAATTATGCTGGGTGAGCCGGTTGTGTGAGCCTTCGGGCTGGGGAGGTGTTCATGAGTGTGAAAGCACGAGTGGGCGTTAGTATTGTGGGGTGAAGCCTTCCGGCCTGTTTGCAAGGTGATATTAGCCTAGAACTTGTTAGTCGTAGTTGTGTGGCGTAAGACGGGATCGCGGGTTCCTTAAATCCGCCCTCACTAGGTAATTGTGTTTGAAACAATTACTCAGGCCTCTTTCCTTTCCCTGTCCCCGTTTTCTTGCAGTTCCGGATGCGGGATTGATCGATCACGTGACATAGTTGGTGTATTTGAATACGAAGGAGGCGCCTGGGACCTGGAACAAGTTGAGAAGGCGTCCCGGTTGGACCGAATACGGTTCAACGGGCGTCTTAATGCCGCATCTCCGGTTTGTTGGGATTATGTCCTGAAATCATATTGTACTGACTTTGATTGATAGTTGTATTGTCGAGAGCGGACAATTCATATGATACTAGGTAGTCATAATGTTTTGCTAGAAGCTGCTTATGACAAATGAGTTGTAACTCATTGCTAGTATTATGTGAACCTACAGGGTCACACACCTAAGCAAGCTGGATACACTTAGTATGGGATTGATCATTGACATATGGTCTGGTCAATGTGTATTGGATACACATTGAAATCGAGTTTTAAGAGGTGTGTCGATCGACACAAGGCTGGTTACGAAGCTGATGTTTCGGTTTGATGACTTAAACGAATTGGATTAATTCAATGATCGGTTTTAGTCATTCCAGGTCTATATAAAGGCTTATATGGACGACCTGGAACCCTAGCCGTGGTTGAGACTTCTTCTTGACAGAAAACGCAGCCACCTCGAGAAACGCAGGAATTTTCAGGAGATCCGATTCTCAGCACTAGTGATAGGTCAAGAATTATCCCTATACTAACTGCAAGTGCACAGTGATGTAGTTGTAGTACTTAGGGTATTGAATCCACAGGGACTCCGGTCAACGATAGATTAAGAACAGAAAAGATTAAACTAGGTGAAAGTAATGAGAAAGCAGTAAATCAAGCAAGCAGAAAGTAAATAAGTAGCGAGTTTGTGAGCAAGGAAGCGAAGCGTTAAGTCTAGGGAGTTCTCAGGAAATCAGGAACATAAACTAATCAATCAATCGGGATCTAATTAAGCACAATTCTAGAACTCAAATCACGGATATAGAATTAACCAAATATCTTTGCGAGAATTCTCTAAGTCTAAGTGCAACAATCCAAATCTCTTTGCAATTACTAACAGATTAAACCAGCTTTAATTCCAAGTTTGATATGTTCACAATTAAACTAAACCAAATCTCTTTGCGAGTAATTTAATTGCTCATCTAGGTTCTTTCTAGCTAATTAACCAACTGTCGTTGCATCAATCAACCTAACATCATAAATTTGGATAGCTACTTTAGATTAAGCATTAAGAGCAATCCTAGGCGAAGAACTAGCAGATATGAATCCCTACAGATTGATTAAACTATAATTCCATGAAATCCCTAATGAGAATCCCTAAACTTAACAGGTAATCTACATCAGACATGTTCATCGAAACAGAAAACATCTTGAATAAAAAACCAAATATTATAAAATCAAATAAAGAACTGGGGTTCGAAATCAAGTCTCTTTCGAGAACCCGATCAGCCCCTAAAACTCTCTCTGAATAAAAATAAAGCGTAGCCTAAACAAGTGGCTAAAAACCCTAATATATAGTCTAAAACACGTTTTGGGCTTCTGTGTAAATATATGGGCTTTTCTGCAATATCAGCATTCTTCATTAAACCGCCGAGTCTGGCCCATTCGCGCTATGCATCGATCGATGCAGGTGTGCAACGATCGACGCAATCCTCAAATCTGGACAGTGAACTCTGTCTCTCGGACCAAATCTCCAAAATGCAGCAAACAGCTCCAAAATCTCCACTTCTACTCCAAATGTGCTTGTACCTAATAAAGCCTGAAAAAGACTCTAAAGAAACACAAATAGACTCTAAAACACACTTATATCAAGGTCTAAAACTAGTAAAAACCATGATATATTAACTCCCCCACACTTAGCCTTTGCTTGTCCTCAAGCAAAACAAAGAACTAGAATGGTGAAGAGGTTTGAAAACTCTTCAGAAACTCTTTTCATCCTAGAAGCAACACTCAGATTCCCCTTAGTAAACCACATGAAAGAATCAACCTACAGACATCAAGACCAACATATACTTCCCCCACACTTAGCAACTGTCCTAAGTAAACTCCACAATCACATTCACGCATTCAAATTCTCCCTACTGACTTCTGCAAGTATTTAAGTGCGGCCTCACCTAAGGAATATCGATCAAAGGCACATGGACTCTTACCTTATCAGCTCTAGACCACCATACTATTTTTCTCTAGTCCCTTTCTTCTCTTTTCCCTTCCTTAGCATTCTGATTTTTCCCCATTGGGTATCATTTTTTTTTTTTTTATCAGTGCTCTTCCCGTTAAGGGGTGTACCTTGGACACATTCCATGGATGCACAGGATATGAGAGTTGTAGCTACCATTCCCATGACCACTTCGGAGTTACTAACTCATCCTCAGTTTATTATTATTTTTTTTTTATGGAAGGGGAGAAGGGAACTAAATAGGACAGGTTTACAGGCTGTGTCAGAACTAACAAGGGAATCCGACACAAAGTATACCAAGCCCTTAGGTGAGAAATCTAAGTCAGTATTAAGGTGAAGTCAGTAAAAGGATCCTCTGATACCTGAAGCGATGTGGGTGTCCTCAGTAGGTTGATCCATGTCTGGGTTTTCTAATAGTCAGAGATAATCTGCAGTTTCATCCCAATGGTTACTTAAGTTCCTGCAAGTGCTGCTAATCTTCTCAAAAAGTCATTGTTTCCTACTTAAAAGTTTTGACTCGATAAAACAAATTTTAAAAAATTTAACTGACTCTAAGAAAACAAAAGAAAGAAGTTAGTAGAACCTCCCCCACACTTAAGACACACTGTCCCCAGTAGTGTCAAGCTTAGGGTCGGCGAGAAAATAAATCAAATTGAAACAGTCTGAAAAGTTGCAGAACACGTACCTGTCGTCGCCCTGTGTCGATCGATGCCACAAGGGTGTCGATCGATGCAAAGCGATTCTGCCTGTTTCTCACGCCTCTGAACACACTTAAAAGAAAAATCAAAACACCAAAATCAAAACGAAAAATGAAAATAAAAACGAACCTAACAGTGGGTTGCCTCCCACTCAGCGCTTGTTTAAAGTCAGTAGCTTGACTATTGGAAGAGATCAGATTCATGGGGGTTTCAACAGAGACTTTGAGTGTCTCTGTGAATATCTCTTCATCCAAGGAGGTGTATAGGCTTTCAGATCATGAGGCTTTCCAAGGAATGAATAAACAGCATCAGGGCGGGAGCGAATCATGGGTGGTACACTGCGTTTTCCTGCATTCAAAACAATATGGTCAGGAGGTTTAAGCTTAGGTGATTTATATCTTACCTTTGGTGCAGATCTGATGTTTGGGGCTTTCTGCTTATGAGCAGTTGCAGGCTCTGAATATGTTAGAGCAGGTTCAAGAGGAACCACCATCTTCTTCTCTCCACTATCAGATACTGAAGTTCCATCAATCTGAAATTCATCTTTTAAATGACCATCAGTGGAGACCATCTTCTTTGCATATCCCAACACAGGAGGATGAACTCGCGAAGCTTCAGCTGGTGGAGTTTCATTCATCTCCTTATCCACCACTACCATGCACTTGACTACACTCTGCTCATGTTTAGATCTTATAGGAACTTTTGGGAATGGTATTGGAGGTTTGTAGACCCTTTCCTTAGCAAAAAAATCAGATTTAGGCGAAATTGGGTCTGCCCGACTGTCGTGTCGACCAACGCAGAGTGGGTGTCGGTCGTCATTGAATTGATGTCGACCTTCAGTGTCGACAATGATCAATTTCTGTTCGTCGCAAGAGCTCGAAATTGCCGTCAGAACTGCGTGTCGACCGACACTAAGGGGATGCATGTCTCAGACAGACAATATTCATCCAGAAAATCCGAGATTATGCTCTCTTCTTCACCTAGCAACTCAATCTCATCTCTTAAGGTCACAGCTTTGATGGATTTGTACTGTTCAGCTTTCCCTGCTTCATTATGCCTTTGTATTGCTTGAGATGTCTGTTGGATTTTAACATCCAGCTTCTTCACATGTGTGCTCAAGTATTCAAACTTCTCATTCAGATTTTCATGTATAGCTTCCAGCTTCCTGTCGAAGTTTGCAGCAGTCTTAACCTGATCCTCTAGAAACTGCTCCATCATGGATTCCATCTTGCTCTTATAAGCATTAGCAGCATGAGGTGTCTGATAAGATTCATAGGTTCTCTGATGAGAATTACCTTGCTGCAAAGGCTCCTGATAACCAGCATTATGTCCATATACAAGAGGGTTCTGATTGCTTGTAAAAACACTCCTCTGTCCACCATTAAAGAACTTGTTACCTTGCTGATTACCAAACCTGTTTCCTTGGATTCCAGAGCCATTGATGTAGTTCAAATCTTCTTCCTGCTTTTCCAAGAACTGCTCCATCATGCTCATCAGCTTATTAGAATGTGTATTGTGAGGAGGAACATGCTGATATGATGGAGATTCGTAATCTCTGGTGAATGAATAGGAACCATAGCCTCTGCAGAATGAGTTATTCTGCTGATTTTCCAACATCTGTTCCATCATTCCCATCATCTTACGCGCTGTGTCGATCGATGCAGAGAAGTGTCGATCGATGCAAGCTCGAAGATGTGTCGATCGACACAAAGGACTGTGTCGATCGATGCAAGGCGATTACATGCGTACCTGAAACGCAAGAACAGAAAGAGAAAAAAAAATTAGTAACAAAAAAAGAAAAACGAAAAACCTAGTCTAAACCCTAAGTTCAAATCTATCGAGAACTCAAAAGAGTCCCCGGAAACGGCGCCAAAAACTTGATAGGTCAAGAATTATCCCTATACTAACTGCAAGTGCACAGTGATGTAGTTGTAGTACTTAGGGTATCGAATCCAGAGGGACTCCGGTCAACGATAGATTAAGAACATAAAAGATTAAACTAGGTGAAAGTAATGAGAAAGCAGTAAATCAAGAGATTCATTTACTAACCTTTTAAAGTTCCGTTTCCTCAACTAAATATCAAGTGACCTTGATGTCTTGACCAATCTTGTCTACTGTCAAGACTCGTTTCGTTGTTGGATAGTCTTGGAGTCCTTGGTATCCACAATTACATGAGTAAGACATGTGATCATTGATAGACTTGCAGTGCGACTGTCAATGATCACGAGACTGAAGAGATTGGTTAACTTGACTGGGCTATCAGAAGTTCTGGGCCCAGAGACGTCAGAGTGGATGAAACATGGATTGTTTTATCCGCGACCAAGAGTTGTACTGGTTACAATTAGCAATGATTTGCTTACCTAGATAACTGAAATTTGGGTGATGGCGAGTCGTCCACTCAGATTTTGGTGAAGTATGGGTCTTGTATCATTATATTCATAGAGGAAACATAGTTTGAATATAATGCGAGTTTTCTTATTAGATAAGATTTCTCATTTCCTGAACTTCATAACTAAAACTTTTCTTTTCTTAGTTTTCAGCCTATGTCTAAAACTACTTTATCGTTGCGATCCGTCCTTGAGAAGGACAAGTTAAATGGATCAAATTTCCTGGATTGGTATCGTAATTTGAGATTTATTCTCAAGCAAGAGAGTAAGGACTATGTCCTTGAGAGAGCTCTCCCCGAAAGGCTTGGGACCAATGCCTCGCATGCAGTATATGATGTTTGGAATAAGCATTATATTGATGTGGTAGATGTGTGTGGTCTGATGTTGGCTGCCATGAACTCAGACTTAAAGAGTCAATACGAGAACATGGAGTCGCCAATAGAGATGATCACCAGCCTGAAACTGAAGTTTCAGGATCAAGCACGAGTTGAGAGATATCAGATGGTTAAGTCTCTCTTGGGTGCAAGCTACCAAAGGATGCTCCAGTGAGTCCTCATGTCATTAAAATGTGTTGGAATTATGTCCAGTAATCTCTGTACTGTCTCTAGAAAGTAAGAGTATGTCAATGATCAGACATAAGTCATATAATACTGGGGGTCATGATGGCTTGCTAGAGTCCGCTCAGGATCTATAAATCATGGATTTATTGCCTTTATTATATGATCCCATATGGGTCACACGCCTAAGCTAACAGGAAAATGTGTAGGAACGGTTTAGCAGAAGTACGGTAAAAGTGCTAGGCATTTACTGTACTAAGAGAGACTAAAGGGCCTGATTAAATCCAAGGGATTTAATCAGACTGAGAATTGGGCCCAAAAGCCCATAAGAACTGGACAAGGGTTTTAATAATTAAAACTTGCCCTATCTCTAATTTTCTCAAGCCATCTGCGCCTCCCTCTCTCTTTCTCTGCGCCTCCCAACAGCTTGGTCTAGCAGCCAATTTCCTGCAGTGTGCGTGTGTGAGCCTTTGGAGGAACTATCTCTTGGTGGTTCTGCTGATCTCTGACCCGTACCTCCCCTTTCCGCTGCATAATAAGGTAACAGGTGAGATCCTTTATGTTTCTAGCAAGAGAACCTAGATCTGGCATGTTTAGGTGAGTTTAATCTGAAGAATTGAATCAGGATTAACACTAAACGATCCTTCAAAATGATGGGTTACATTGATAACCTGGGGAAACTGGATTGTCCTGTTAGCCTAGAGTTGGCTACTGAAATCATCCTGCAGTCACTGCCGTCAAGTTATGATAAGTTTATCAAGAGCTATATCAAGAATGGCTTGACGAAGACGTTGACTCAGCTGCATGGCATGCTCAAGACAGTTGAGCAAAACATCATAAAGGGTAAAAGGTTTGAGAAATCTTGTAAAGACAAGGGTAGAGGCAAGGTTGTCCAGATTTGGAATCAGGATAAGCCTGTGTCATCTTATAAGCCCAAGTCTGGCCCATCTGATGTTGATAAGTGCTGCTATTGTGAAGAGTTTGGGCATTGGAAGAGAAATTGCATTAAATTCTTGGAAGATTCACAAGAGATGAAGGAGATGTACGGAACTTCTTCTTCAGGTATTGTGTTATTACTTCAAGTTCTACGTAGGTATTGGATACCAGTTGTGGTACTGATATTTTGAAATATGCAGGGCCTAATCAACAGTAGAACGTTGAAAAAAAGGACAAGTGGAACTGCGCGTCTGGAATGGAGCAATGGTTGCTGCATTAGCCGTAGAGATCCTCCACTTGTAGGAGCCTTTCAAGCTTGGTTTTTGAATTAAGTAATTGCTGCTATGTACCTGCTTTAAGCAGAGATGTCTTTCATTTTCTTGTAAGAATTTGAATGTTTTTCATTTTGATAAAAGACAAGTTTTGCTCTTTTGATCTTGATGAAATATTCTACGGTAGCACCCCTTTTGATAATTGGGATTTTATATCTTAAACCAATGTTCGACTGTATATAACATAAATACCAAACGGTTTAAGTCTGATGACTAGAACTCGACTTTTCCTTGGGATAGTCGTTTAAACCACATGGAGTGAAGCGAATTCAGAAGATCCATGGTTATGGGCTTTTGGGCTCATTTGATTATAAATCATATGAGATATGAATTCTGGTTACTGGGCCAAATGACTAAGGCTTCTTTAGCAGAGCTAAAGAAAAGGGCCAGAGGCTTATTGGGCCTTGCTCATACTGATGTATGTGGCCCGGTGAGCATTAGTGCCAGAGGAAAACTTCAGTACTTCATTACCTTTATTGATGACTACAATAAGTATGGTTGTGTTCATTTGATGAGACACGAGTCGGAATCCTTTGAAATGGTCAAAGGAGTTCCAGAATGAAGTATAGAACCGATATGACAGAAGTATTAAAAATCCTCGATTAGATCGCGGAGGAGAATACTTGAGTCAAGAATTGAGTGATCATCTCAGTGAGTGTGAAGTCGTCTCACAGCTCATTTCTCCTGGAAAACCTAAATGGTGTTTCTGAAAGAAAGAATCGGACCTTATTGGATATGCTCCGATTAATGATGAGTCACATGAATCTTCCATTATCCTTTTAGAAATACACTCTTAAATGTCTGTATTTACGCCAAATAGGTTTCTATCAGAATCAGATGAAAGACACCACATTGGATGTGGACTGGGAGTTTTCCAAGTATGTTTTCACTGATTAATTGGGATTGCAAGGTTTATGTAAAGCAGTTAATAACAGACAACCTTGAACCCAAATCTGATAAGTGCTACTTCGCTGGTTATCCTAGGGGAAACCGAAGCTTATTACTTTTGCAACCAAACCGAGAACAAAGTTTTGTTGTTCGGAACTCTGTTTTTATAGATAGAAAGTTTCTTTCCAAGAAAAAAAGTGGGAGTAGAAGTACAGCTCAAAAAAATTCGAGAAACACAGGAGGCTGCTCAACCTGTTGAAGGAGAGCAGCGGTTGGATCTACAAAGTGATGTAGGACCTACACCTGTAGAGCCTGAATTTTGCAGATCCCAATGGATCCGTCACTAACCCGAGAGTGATTTCTCGTAACCAATTGCCGTGATCTGTTGATCATTGAAAAGTGACGAGCCTGCGAAATTCAAAGGAGCGATGGTGAGCCCCAACTCCGAAAAATTTACTAGGTATGCATGTTAGCTTCACCGATCCATTTCTGGATTGAAGCAAACATCTTGGAGTTGGAATCTACGTTCTGTTAAAACGGTCAAAAGTTTTGACTTGATCAGGAACGAACAGGAACCGTGCGTTTGCAAGTAGACTAGAGGGAGCGTAGTTGCATTTCTCACATTGTATGTATATGACATACTTATTCTCATAAACGACGTTCCGTCGCTTAAGTCTTATGTGACTTGGGTCGGAAGTCATTTTCAACGATGGACATGGGAGAAGCCGCGTGAGTTCTTGGAATAAGGATCTATTGAAATAGATTGGGTAGGCTTATTGGATCTTGTCAGAATCCTTATGTAGATAAGGTATTGGACAATTCCAATATACATGATTCCAAGAATGGCTTCACACCAAAGGTCTTATGGCAATAACATTAGCAAGATGAAGTGTCTTGGACACTGGCTGAGCTAGTATGTATGAGTGTGATTCCTTATGCTTCTGCAATAGAATCCATCATGAATGCCATATTTTGCGCTCGTCTAGATGCAGCTTACGCATAAAGCATGACGAGAAGATACCAATACATTCCGGTAAAAGTCACTGGACAGTTGTAAGAAATATCCCAAGTGTTTGAGGAACACTAAGGATAGGTTCTTGTTCAACTGAGGAAGTGACGAATCTGTTAAAAGTAGTTAGACGGACAAAGATGACTCCCGGTTCCCACCTGGTTATGTCTCTTTGTCTGTGTAACGGTGCTATCTGTTGGAAGGGCTCCAAGCAGAGGAACGTCAATCACATAGATATATGTTGGTGAACATATGATCCGACATGACCCGCTAATGAGAACTCTACAGGATAGTTATATCAGTGTCATGAGAGGTTCTCATTACAACTATAGAGTATAGTCCTTAGACCTGAGTTCATCATGCTTTCTAGCATGTGAATTGGTACGCTTTGACCTTGTCAAACGTCGTTCCGTAACTGGCGGCTATAACGGCATTTCTTAGGCGTATCATGAAGTGTGTGTAGAAACAGGGATGGAACAAGAAGGGATTTGTCCCTCCTATATAACAGGAGAAAAATATCTCAGGGCCCATCGAAGATTTGATACTGAGAAAATGCATGGCCGTGCTCAAACGAGGTGATTGTCAGTCGTTTGTTTTTATCAGTATAAATCAGGAGTTCGATGAACATGTTGTTGGCTATAATAAGGATGACACAGTTTCTTGCCTTATGCCATATCGAGATATAGCGACGAAGGGATTATGGGAATAGATGATTCCAGTACAAGTGGGAGATTGTTGGGATTATGTCCTGAAATCATATTGTACTGACTTTGATTGATAGTTTTATTGTCGAGATCGGACAATTCATGTGATACTAGGTAGTCATAATGTTTTGCTAGAAGCCGCTTATGACAAATGAGTTGTAACTCATTGCTAGTATTATGTGACCTACAGGGTCACACACCTAAGCAAGCTGGATACACTTAGTATGGGATTGATCATTGGCATATGGTCTGGTCAATGTGTATTGGATACACATTGAAATCGAGTTTTAAGAGGTGTGTCGATCGACACCATTGGGTGTGTCGATCGACACAAGGCTGGTTACGAAACTGATGTTTCGGTTTGATGACTTAAACGAATTGGATTAATCCAATGATCGGTTTTAGTCATTTCAGGTCTATATAAAGGCTTATACGGACGACCTGGAACCCTAGCCGTGGTTGAGACTTCTTCTTGACAGAAAACGCAGCCACCTCGAGAAACACAGGAATTCCCAGGAGATCCGATTCCCGGCACTAGCATCCCGGCAGATTCCAGCTTGTGTGCGTGTGGACTGCAGTAGAGGCGCAGCATCTGAGGCGCTGAAGATCTTGTTTATCTGACCCAATTCCGCTGCAAAGTTCCAGGTAAACACGAGATCATCGGTAAGGATTCAATTAACTAAACCCTAGATCCTAGGCTTCAGGAACTTGATGGAATTCTGAAACTGTTAGAATTGGCCGATGTTCCTTCACGGTTATGCCGGGAGACGGTTGTTACATTATCACTGGTCATCACCCAAGTGTCCAACTCTACTGTACCATGCTTCTGATATAACATTGTGAGTTGTTCTTCTCTAACAATTGATACTAGTAAAGTTAGTTTTATAGTAACGAACATTTATTCTATAACAACTGACACTAATGGTGGCTTGCCGCCACAAAACAGCCATCAAAAGCTCATATAACAACAAAAAATTAGCTACGATACTATAACAACTCTTCCGTGACTATTTAAAAAAGCCACAGAAAATTTATGGCTAATCCGAGACGATAGAAATAATATTTACTAGACATGATTACAATATCATTATGATGACTCGCGGCATATACTTTGTCGTTACTGCATCAGTTGGTATCAAATTACATGATTTGTTAGAGGTGATCAAAATCCCTAAACAACAATCACTTTCTTCCTTGAGAGATATATCACAATGATGATCTTGGAACTTCCAAGAGATTTGTTAGAAGAGATACTATGTCGCTTTCCGACCAGAGCTGAAATAGAGGATCCACTTGCAAAAGAAAACGTTTTATTAAAGATGGGGGATTCACAAGAAAGCACTTGGAAAAAGCCTCAAAGCAATTTCTCGTTCTTATGTTGAAGTAGTTTGAGGATTATTCGATGAGCCTCAATCTCCATCGGCGTGAACTTTGTCTAATAAATCCACATTCTAAGTCAAATCAAGTGGACCAGATGGGTACCCTAAAGAGTTCTTCACCGGATGTTGGAGTGTGATCGATCTTGAGGTCACAACAGCCGTGACTGAATTCTTCAAGCTCATCTTTGGTCTTAATTCCAAAAGAAGCCAGATGCATAGATAAGCAGTGACTTCCACCCAATTTATTGTCTCAACATTGTCTAAGGTTGTTGCAAAGCTGCTTACGAGAAGATTAAAAGAGATCCTAGCTGAAGTTATCTCTCATGTCCAGTCCGCGTTCTTTTCAGGCAGAATACTCGCTGAAAACATGTTATTGGCAACTGAGCTAGTGAAAGGTTTTAACCGCATGAATGGGTCTCCTAGAGCGACGTTGAAAGTTGATATCTAGAAAGCGTTTGATTACGTTCGATGGGACTTCGTTGAGGTTGCTTTAAAGGCTATCAGATTTCCTAACAATTTTGTAACTGGATTTTCGAGTGCTTATCTTTGCCATCTGTCTTTATATGTCTTCACAGTTCTTATTCGGGGTTCTTCAAGAGTACGAAAGGCCTCAGATAGGGATACAATGTTTCCATAACTCTTTGTTCTCGCCAAGGAGGTTTTCTCTCAGATGGTCACGAGGAGATACCAATCCGGTTTGAGTAATTACCATCCAAAAGGAAAATAAGTTGGAGATCTCTCACCTAATGTTCGCGGATGACGTGATGATTTTCTTCGATAGTAACATAAATTCGCTTCATGGTGTCACATAAACGCTTGATGATATTTCATCATGGTTAGGGCTTCATATGAATATAGTAAAAAGTGAATTATTCCACTCGGGATTGAGCCAACTTGAATCCATTTCTATTTCAAGATTTGGGTTCACGATTGGCTCCCTTCCCATAAGGTACTTGGGCCTACCCCTAATGCACCATAATTGAAGACCAATGACTACCCTCCGTTGATTGATAAGATTCGTGGAAATTTTCAGGGCTGGTCGGTCAGTATGTTGTCATACGCAAGTAGGTTTTAGGTTATTGTGTCTGTAATCTATGGCGCTGTTATCTTTTGGATGTCAAAACTTTCCTCATCCTTAAAGGATGTATAAAGCAAATCGAATCTCTCTGCTCGAGTTTCCTTTGGTTGGGAAGAATAGATAGGCCAAAAGTGGGAAAGATTATGTGGTATGGAGTTTTCCTCCCTAAAAGCGAAGGTGGATTGGGTTTGAGAAGTTTCTTTGTATGGAACATATCCCTATGTTTGTGATTAATCTGGCTGTTGTTCTCGACAAGTGGTTTCCTGTGGGATGCGTGGCAACACCAACAACACCTTTCTAACACCTGTTTTAGGTCATTGGAGTATAGACAGACAAATTCTTGGACTTGGAAAGATCTTTTGAAGATCATGGATCTGGATAAGTGATTCATGAATTGCACTGTTGGCAATGGTAAGCAAGAAGGTTTATGGTTTGATTGCTGGACTCCCATTGGTCAGTTCATCCGATTCAATGGGGAAGATGTTACCACAAGAAAACACGCCATAACCGTTAAAAGAATCCGTCAGATGTCCATCGGTAATGGTCATTACCGACGGATTTCCAACCAAATGGATCTGTTGGTTCTATCTCATCAAAAATAGAAATCCATCAGTTTTCCGTCGGTAATTACCGACAGATTATGGACGGAGAAATATCAAGGACTAACCGACGAGTTATCGACAAGAGGAAAACTAACGGATATACGACGGTTTACCAAGGAGAATAAACTCACGGATTATCAACGCCGATAAACGACAACCATTTTTTCAGTAAATGGCGTAAGTAATCCGTTGGAAAAAAAAAACAGTCGGTATACTTAGGAATAACTATCGGATAATTACCAGTGGTTACCGATGATTTATCGATGAAAACATACTGACGGTTTACCGAAGAGATAAAACCGATGAACAACCGACGGTTTACTGATGGATAAAACCGACGGTTTGCCGATGGAATAACACCGACAGATTACCGACGTTTTTCCGATGAATTAGCGACTCTTCTAACCGGACGGATTACCTACGATTTTTTCCAAAGAATTACTGACAATTCTTAATATTTATTTTTAAAATAATAAATAATTTTGTAATTTATATAATAAATTTATTTATATTAAAAATATATTTTAATAAAATAGAAAATACTTTACAAATTTTAAATTATAAATATATTTAAAAACAATAAAAAGTATTAAAATTACATAAAATCGGGATCCGTAGCTGCGGATGTCGATTCCCCCCTTCCTTCTCCATGTCCCATCCCCGAAGCTCTCGTTCCCGCTCCCGGTGCCGCTCCCGACGTTGTTCCCATTCTTGCTCCCAGAGATACCAACCTCACTCCTGGCGGAAGAGTACTGAACGTCATGAATCGCATCATCTGAGCTTGCATCTCCTGCATCTTCCGGTTGGTTTCTTGTTGTTCTGCTAGCCTATGAGCTTCCATTCGCGCCTGACTCGCCTTCAACACTGCGATTTCTTCGTTTTTCTCCCTCAATGCTTCGACGAAGAAGTCAGTGTCAGGATGGAAGCGGGAAACAGTGTCGAGACCCACTCTGCCATCGTAGAAACGGCCCTTACTCTTCGACGTTTCCTGCAGAAAAAATAAAATAGAGTTTAGAGTTTGTTTAGGGTATATTTTTACGGATTCTAAGACTTCGGTACTTACGATAGACCTAAATGACAAGGTTTATTGGCAAATATAGGTTCCTTACATACAAAATTAGCAATAATTTATGTTTTCGGTAAAGCGAGCGATTGTCATATATAAGTTCTTCTTAGACACCATTGTGTACTAAGAAGTTTTTTTCGTCCGACGTACTTGATTTTCTTAAAATCATAGAATACATGTTCTAAGAGAATGTCAGGGATGGTATGTAGTCTAAAAGATCCTTGCATTATGTCCTCAGTTGTTTTCAATTGTTTGTTTCCGACTATGAAACCCTATACCCCAAACCCTCGGTTTCCATCAATAATTTCCGACGGATTGTTAAATTCCGTCAAAAATCTGAAGGAATATGCGCTGTCTTTTCTTGCCCTTGGTTTTCCATAGGAAATTTTAAGAATAAAAGAAAAATTCCCTTTCGTCCGTGGATCGAACCCCGACACGGAGAGGTAATTGCAGGGGATGGAAACCGATGATCTGAGTGTTACGTCACCGTTTAACATACATAAATATATTGATATAGTAGTCTTTTTCAAGTTTTGTTAAAAAAATAAAAATGAAAAACTTTGGAAATCTTAGAAGAATTTAGAATTCAAAAAAAATTGAAAATCATAAAAAAACTTATTCCATAATAAAACAAAGATATTAAAATATAAAGTAATATTTTATGTTTTTTTGAAAATATTTTATGTTTTTTTTTGAAAATATTTTATATTTTAAATATAATCTTCTTCACTTTATGAATCGTAGTCAAGTCAGATGAAATTGTATCGGTGTCTTCATCAAATTCACCTCTCTTCTTCTTAATCTGAAAGAAGAATGGCGTCCCCAAATTGAGTAAAATCAAAGACTAGAATAACTTCAAGGGATTATTCTATTGTAGTTATATAACCACTTCCGCTTGCTTGTAATGTAATGTGTTCTTCAACTCTATAGACTCTTCTTCTCGGGTTGATTTTAGTAAATGTGATACATGAGTCGTTCTTGTATGTTTTTCGAGGGTAAAGAATGTAACACACCTGCATCAAATAAAATATCATTTATATTTAAATAGAAGAAAGTAAAAAATTTATATTAATAAGAAGGTAAACTCCATCACTAACATGATCTGCTTGGGAAACAATAATGAAAGGATCAAATTTCCAAAGCTTCTTATTCGAATGGATAGACGTCAATCCAAACTCTTCGATGGTGACACCATGGACAATAATTGGGTTATACAAAAAAAAAGACCACACATCTCATTCCAAGCTTCCCCACATACTTCAATTCCATTATTTCTTTGAGAACCCCGTAGTACACAACTTCACTGGAAGCAGATAAAACACCGTGATCTGCGGTTGTCCTAGCATAGCCATCTTTATGCACCTTAAACGCATATCCCCTTGTGCAATATCTTGTATAAGACTTTGTATTATAGTGGAGGCCGTTGACTATGTCTTTCAACCAATCATCGGACGTGCCTCCATTTCTTACTTCATTTTCCACCTAAAGATATAACACGCAAGAGTTAATAAAAATACCCAGTTTATCATTGTTGAGTAATATTTAAAAATAAAATTTACATAAAATTGTAACCAAGCGGAGAAGTTTTTTGTTTACGCTTGTCCTCGGTCAATTATGGATGACAATGTCATAGAACGTCCATGTATAACCTACAAAAAGTATATATCTCATTACTACACTTATTACAAAACTTACTTGCCAATGTAATAACAAACATAATGTAAACTATATATCTCTCATATTCGATGACTTCGTCGCAAGTGGTGAGAATATACGTGTGTAGGTGTGCATGCTCATGGGATGTTAGTTGCCGCACATGTACTTTTTCTCTTAACTGTCTAACTTGTTGAAAATGATGGGAACCATTGACGGAGAAATTGGCTTTTCGCCTCTATCATCATTTTGAGCTGTGCTCTGACTCTTTATATGTACTTGCAATGGAAAGTAATAGCTGGCAAAGGTCTCAGTCTCTTCGTTGTTATTTTGAACCACAACTGAACCCTCTAATTCTACCGATATTGTATCGGACCACCAAGTCTAATTTCTCCAAGAGATGAATGGGCAGATGCTCCGGACATGATATAGATGTGTTTTAGTGTCTTTTGTCTTTGTTTAGAGTCTTTTACAGGTATAATCAGGTTGGGAGCTAAATTGGAGATTATGGAGCATTTTGGAGATTTTTAGAGTGATTGGCCGAGAGATAGAGTTCACTGTCCGAGACAGAGAAAGGTGTCGATCGTTGCACTCTAGCAACGATCGTTGCACCAGCGAGATGGGCCAAACGACGGTTTAATAAAGAATGAAGAAATTGCAGTTTTGCCCAGAAGTTTCTGATATTTACAAAGAAGCCCCAATTCGTGTTTTAGGTTATAAATAGAGTTTTTAAGCCATTGTTTAGAAAAGGCAGAAATAACCTAGTTTTATTCTCTTAGGAGATTTTAGGGGCTGGTTTTGTTCTCGAAAGAGACTCGATTTCGAACCCCTGTTGATTATTCTGTTTTATGATATTTGGTTTTCTACTTATGATATCTTCTGTTTCGATGATTATGTCTGAGTAGATTACCTGTTAGGTTGAAGGATTCTCATTAGGGATTTCAGAGAATTATAGTTTAAATCAATCTGTAGAGATTTATATCTGCTAGTTCTTTATCTAAGTCGTTCTTAATGCTTAATCTGAAGTAGCTAATCAGAATTATGATATTAGGTTGATTAATTCAGCGGAAGTTGGTTAATTTAACTAGAAAGAACTTAGATAAGCAATTAAACTTCTCGCAAACGGAAGTTTGGTTTAGGTTAATTGTGAACATATCAAACTTGGAATTAATGCTAGTTTAATCTGTTAGTTCTCGCAAACGAAAGTTTGGTTTGCTGCACTTAGACTTAGAGAATTATCGCAAAGGAATTTGGTTAATTCTATATCAGTGTTTGAGTTCTAGAATAGTTATTGATTGGATCTAGATAGATTGATTGCTTGCGTTCCTGATTTCCTGAGAACTCCTGATACCTAACGCTTTGCCCTCTTGCTTACAAACTCACTTGATTCGCTTTGATAATTCGTTTACTACTTTCACATCTGTTTTGTTTGATTTAATCCGAATTACTAATAATCTATTGTGTGACTGAGAGTCCTCGTGGGATTCGATACCTTATATACTACGATTGCATTAACTGTGCACTTGCAGTAGAATAGGAAAAACTATACACCTATCAAGTTTTTGGCGCCGTTGCCGGGGACTCTTTGAGTTCACTGATAGATTTAGTACTAGGATTTAGACTAAGCATTCTTTTTAATTTTCTTGTTTACTCACGTTTTTGATTTTTGGGATTTCAGGAAATCGCACTGCATCGATCGTTGCTCTCCTTGCAACGATCGACACTAGGCGATAATAGCGATGCTAAGATCTGAGACATTCGGTAGGTTCCGCACCATGGAACCTTTGATTTTAATTCGCGGGGAAAACGGCGTTCTACGAGACCAAGAGGGTCACATATGCAACGCAAAAGGTCAGAAGATAGATGGGGAAGGAAACCCCATCTTACCAGATTACCATGTATTGGTTGGGCAAGTAACTGAAATGCAACATAAGATAGATGACATCCACAACATCTTACTTAGGGAAAGACAGTTCCGAGCAGAGGCAAACACTGATAAGTTTGCAGAGGTACGCTACATGGCTGGAGCCGACTCTTATAGACATACCTTGGAACATCAGCAAAGGCAGAGTTCTAAGCACGTTCTAGGATCAGGAGGCCACAATTATACTTCTAATCTGGCATCTCCTACACAAAGGAGTAAACTGGAGATGATGTTAGAGCAAACAATTGAAAGGCAACAGCAGTACTCAACTTCTTTCAGCTCGAAGCTAGAGAACCTGTACACTAATTTGAATGAGAAATTTGAATCCTTGAGCACTCGTATAAAGCAGCTGGACACACAGATGGATCAAATTCCAAGTTCTACCCCAACAAAGGATTCTCATGAAGCTCCTGACATCAACATCCTCACTCAGGATCATGCACAAATGGATCATGGATCATGTCTAGCAGTTAAAGCTGTGGAATTTGTGGAAGACAGAGGGGGATTCGATGTTGAATTACCAGAGCTCGAAAGCTTCGATGCACCTGACTCAGCAGAGATTGACATGGATCTTTTGACTTGGATAGTCCAGATTGAAGCAGGACCAAGCCAAGAAGAGAAATTTGAGTCTGAGACGGCTGGAATGGACCAAGAAACAGATAAACCCGAGACTGTAGTTGAAACACGAGTTGAGATGACAGCATCGATCGTTGCATCACATGCACCGATCGTTGCACCCCGAAAGGAACCAGTTTCACCCAAATCCCGAGAACCTGCTAAAGAAGGAACCTACAAACCTCCGTTGCCATTTCCAAAAGCTCCCGTTAAAACTAAGGATGTAGCTCAGTGCACAAAGATGGTTGACAAGAAGATGGTGGTTCCACGAGAGCCTATTCTAGCATCATCAAGACCTAAAGCTACTCATAAACAAAAGGCCCCGAACATCAAATCTTTGCCAAAGGTAAAGCATAAAACCTCTAAGTTTAAGCCTCCTGACTCCACTGTTTTGAATAAAGGAAAGAGCGTTAAAACACCCGAGTGCAAACCTCACCCTACATTCCTCCCGACGTTCCTTGGACGACATCATGCTGCTACTGCTTACACACCACCATGGATGATAAGGCATTCACAGAGACACTCAAAGTCTCTGTTGAAACCTCCATGAGTCTGACCCCTTTCCAAAAGTCAAGCTAATGACTTAAAACAAGCGCTGAGTGGGAGGCAACCCACTGTTAGGTTTAACTATTTTTCCTTTTCATTTTTAGCGTTTCCTTAGGATTTCACGTTATTATTTGTTTTTACTAAGTTTTGCAGGTACAGAACCAAGTCTGGAGAATTGTAACGATCGTTGCCTTTGATGCAACGGTCGTTACAATTGGTCTTAATCGAAAATTAAGGTACATGTCGCTAAACCGGAATCAATTAGATTTAACCAGCATCGATCGTTGCTGCCCTGCAACGATCGTTGCAGCCACGACCAGGTAAGTTACCTTAAAACCCTATTTTCTCTTTTTCTTCTCAAAACTCCTTTGGTCGACACTCCGAGCCTCTACCCGAAAAACACCATTTCTCCATCAAATTTCCTGTTTTCAAGTTCTATTTCACTTGTTTTTAACCGACCAATCCATTTCCCTTAGCCATATCTCGAGAAACCAAGGTAATGTTCTTCAATTTTCAAGCTTTCAGATTGGGGTTTTAGGGGTTCTAGATTGTTAGATTTTTGAGCCAAAATTGATCAATGCATGCCCAAATAGGTATGATTTAGGTTGCTAGATGATATATTGTTGCCGACTGTGTGACTGATTGCATAATTTGGAACGAAATTTGTTGACTGTTGATTGCGGCCAGAATCGCCCTGCAACGATCGCTGCCTTTGATGCAACGGTCGTTACTCGACGATTCTGGGGAAATGTTCGATTACACTGAATCGCCCTGCAACGATCGCTACCTTAGTGCAACGGTCGTTGCACGACGATTCAACAGAGAGTTGCCGAGACTAATTTGTTCAAATTTTCTGTTTTGCAGATGGCAGCCCGGAATCAACCCCGCAAGAAACGAGCACAAGCTGCAAGCGCCTCACGACAATACATTCCGCCACCGGAATGGTTACACAGGGAATCAGATCCTCCACAGCCGTATCATTTGGTTCATGCAACCATAGGACAGCCATGGCCAAGGCCAGAGAAAGTTTTGATTGAGTCTGATCGCATCTGGAACGGTTCAATTAAGGGGATACTGAAATCAGATGACTTCACAGAAAGGCCGCTACACGAGTACTGGGATGAATACGATACCTTGCTGTATAATGGTTGGTGTGGTATGGAGATAGCACCTACCAAGTTCGCTGATTACTCAACCTGCAAGAGTCTCGGAATGGACAAGAAGGTGATGGAGCTGTGCAGAGGTATTGGTCTGGGGACAATGCCAATGCAGCCTTACGATTTGTACCCAGAGCTTGTGAGGCAGCTGCTTGCCACGTGCAGGGTTGTATACCCAAACCCAGAGAGCAGGAATGCCCAAGGAGGCACCTTCACTTTCATGTGTCTCGGAGCAAGGTATCGAGTACCCCTTCTCGATATCTGTAGGATCTACGGGTTCAGCACCACGCAGCCACGCACCGATTTATCCCTTCCATGGGAATCATCAGAGGCTCGTGATTTCTGGGAGTACATTGGAGGTGGACGATATCACTCACGGCTTACACCAGTGATTCAGGTTAGGCATCCGGTTCTCAGGTATGTCTTGCGTATCTTGGGACGCACTTTATTGTGCAAGCATGAGGCGAACAAGATGCGCAAGACCGAGATGGAGATTTTATTCAGAGGGCTGAGGGAGCAGTTCAGGGGTACTGATGTGAGGAACCCGGCTGAGAAGGTGAACCTAGGTGCTATATTTGCCCATCACCTTTGCGAGCTGCAGAAGAAGCCTTATGAAGGCGCGCGCAAGGAGACAGTAGGGAGTCTTCTCACTCCTATTTTCAGACACTGCGGGATCCCTATGAGGGATATGGAGTGCGTTACTGAGCGCGAGTTCCTGGATCTCAGTCACTTGCAGAGTGCTACGTGGCTGAAGGAGGGGCGAGTGTGGGTGTACTATGACCCTGAGGATACACAGTATGGCATCGATCTTCCTGCTGCCAGGTACACTCGGATCGATACCATTGATGATTTGAGCTTCCACCCTTCCGCTAGAGATCGATGTGCAGTACCTACTATGGCTCATCCGCTGGGAGAGCCTTCTGCGAGAGCTTCGTCCTCCTCTGCGCCAGCACCTGCCCCAGTCGACGATATAGGTCCTTTTCCAGAGCCTACGATGCCTTACGGTGCATATTCTGATGCCGAGTGGAGAGAGAGATCCGATAGCATGTTTCGAGTTGTTTGGAACTTCATGCGCAGCTGCAGGAGGCCACCACAGGTCCATCAGCCCGTACACGTTTCTCGACGCAGACATCGATCCCCGACTCCTCCTTCCCCGACTGATACTGATCCCGCAGCTGAGGCAGCCGATGACGATGCACGGTATGGTGGGATAGATGATGAGAGCGAGTGAGAGTGATCCCCATGTTCAGACTTTCGGTTCTGTATTCTGACTTTTTTTATCTTTTCTTGCACTTTTGTTTTTCGTTTATTTTTAGGATTTGCTATGTTTGGATGGTTATGCTTGATCAGACATATTTGTTATTTCGATTTTACTCCGTTTCTAGTGTTTTCAGCTTGCAGGATTGAAAAATTGACATAAACCGACGAACTAACCTGCTAACTTGCTGACTGATCCGATATGCGCATTGCAACGATCGTTGCTGCTTTGAGCAACGATCGACACTCAACGAAAAATCGCCAAACAACGATCGATGCACTTAGTGCAACGATCGATGCTGTGCGACAGAGGTAACCCGACAGACATAAACTCACCTTTTCAATTTATTTTATTTTCTTTTTACCAATCCTTCGCTGGACACTACTGGGGACAGTGTGTCTTAAGTGTGGGGGAGGTGCTACTGACGTTTATCTTTCTGTTTTCTTAAGAGTCAGTCCGTTTTTCAAAATTTTTTGTTTTATTGAGTCAAAATTGTTTAAGTAAGAAACTATGATTTTCTGAGGAGATTTACAAAACTTGCAGGAACTTAAGTAACCATTGGGATGAAGTTGCAGGATCTATCTCTGACTATTAGAAAACCCCATCACAGATCAACCTACTGGGAACACCCACATCACTTCAGGTATCAGAGGATCTTTTACTGACTTCACCCCTAATACTGACTTAGATTTCTCACCTAAGGGCTTGGTATACTTTATGTCGGATTCCCTGTTAGTTCTGACACAGCCTGTAAACCTGTCCTATTTAGTTCCCTTCTCCCCTTCTATAAAGTAAAAAAAAAAAAAAAAAAAATTAATAAACTGAGGATGAGTTAGTAACTCCGAAGTGGTCATGAGAGTGGTAGCAAACACTATTATCTCTCATGTGATCCATGGAATGTGTCCAAAGTACACCCCATAACGGGAAGAACACTGATAAAAAAAATAAAATGATACCCAGTGGGGAAAAATCAGTTGTTAAAGAAGGGAAAGAGAAGAAAGGGACTAGAGAAAGATAGTATGGTGGTCTAGAGCTGATAAGGTAAGAATCCATGTGCCTTTAGATCGATACTCCTTAGGTGAGACCGCACTTAAATACTTGCAGAAGTCAGTAGGGAGAATTTCAATGCTTGAATGTGATTGTGGAGTTTACCTAGGACAGTTGCTAAGTGTGGGGGAAGTACATGTTGGTCTTGATATCCTGTGATTGATTCTTTCAGTGGTTTACTAAGGGGAATCTGAGTATTGTAGCTTCTAAGATGAAATGAGTTTCTGAAGAGTTTTCAAACCTCTTCACCATGTTTTAGTTCTATGTTTTGCTTGAGGGCAAGCAAAGGCTAAGTGTGGGGGAGTTGATATATCATGGTTTTTACTAGTTTTAGGCCATGATATAGATGTGTTTTAGTGTCTTTTGTCTTTGTTTAGAGTCTTTTACAGGTATAATCAGGTTGGGAGCTAAATTGGAGATTATGGAGCATTTTGGAGATTTTTAGAGTGATTGGCCGAGAGATAGAGTTCACTGTCCGAGACAGAG
Source organism: Orychophragmus violaceus (assembly GCA_030180135.1). Lineage (NCBI taxonomy): Eukaryota > Viridiplantae > Streptophyta > Magnoliopsida > Brassicales > Brassicaceae > Orychophragmus > Orychophragmus violaceus. The sequence goes on along the minus strand of CM058234.1, from coordinate 61,430,683 downwards.
AAAGGTGTCGATCGTTGCACTCTAGCAACGATCGTTGCACCAGCGAGATGGGCCAAACGACGGTTTAATAAAGAATGAAGAAATTGCAGTTTTGCCCAGAAGTTTCTGATATTTACAAAGAAGCCCCAATTCGTGTTTTAGGTTATAAATAGAGTTTTTAAGCCATTGTTTAGAAAAGGCAGAAATAACCTAGTTTTATTCTCTTAGGAGATTTTAGGGGCTGGTTTTGTTCTCGAAAGAGACTCGATTTCGAACCCCTGTTGATTATTCTGTTTTATGATATTTGGTTTTCTACTTATGATATCTTCTGTTTCGATGATTATGTCTGAGTAGATTACCTGTTAGGTTGAAGGATTCTCATTAGGGATTTCAGAGAATTATAGTTTAAATCAATCTGTAGAGATTTATATCTGCTAGTTCTTTATCTAAGTCGTTCTTAATGCTTAATCTGAAGTAGCTAATCAGAATTATGATATTAGGTTGATTAATTCAGCGGAAGTTGGTTAATTTAACTAGAAAGAACTTAGATAAGCAATTAAACTTCTCGCAAACGGAAGTTTGGTTTAGGTTAATTGTGAACATATCAAACTTGGAATTAATGCTAGTTTAATCTGTTAGTTCTCGCAAACGAAAGTTTGGTTTGCTGCACTTAGACTTAGAGAATTATCGCAAAGGAATTTGGTTAATTCTATATCAGTGTTTGAGTTCTAGAATAGTTATTGATTGGATCTAGATAGATTGATTGCTTGCGTTCCTGATTTCCTGAGAACTCCTGATACCTAACGCTTTGCCCTCTTGCTTACAAACTCACTTGATTCGCTTTGATAATTCGTTTACTACTTTCACATCTGTTTTGTTTGATTTAATCCGAATTACTAATAATCTATTGTGTGACTGAGAGTCCTCGTGGGATTCGATACCTTATATACTACGATTGCATTAACTGTGCACTTGCAGTAGAATAGGAAAAACTATACACCTATCAATAACTTCAAACAAAAATGGTGGAAATATCTTCTCTAGATTACATAAGATCTTAGCAACGGTCCTCTAAATTTTTGATGCCGTCAACTGTAAGTGACCTAGTGCATATATCCTTGAAAAAGCTTCAACCGCTACAATTGATTTGTGAACATATTTTGGGAGAATATAAGCAAATGCAAATGGTAGAAGTCGTTGCATCACAACATGACAATCATCTGTTCGTTCCGATAAACTTTCCTCCATCAGTGTCAACACAGTTACATGATATATCATGGTTTTTCTATGTTTTCAACCATGATATAAGTGTATATATTGAGTCTTTAACCTTCACTACAAGAAATTAGGGTATTTATAGCACCCGATAAACGCTATATATCGTTTTTATAGCGGTTTAGAAAATGATCTATCTACGGCCGTTATAATAGGTCAGACACTTTAAATAGCACTTTTTATTTATGCTATTGTTTTTCTACATATAATAACGCTTTGTTATCTGCAATAGTTTTAAATACAATAACAATTCTATAGTGTTATTTTTTTGAATTTATAAATATATATATATATATATATTAGCTAATATTTTCTGAATATATAAATAAAAAACATTGAAAGTTAACAAAATGAAGACAAATTTCTTATTAAACAATTTACAAATTTCAAATCATAAACCACAAACAACATCCATTCAGATTAAACAATGAAGATCATACAAAATCAATTGCAAAAAGGAGGTTTACTAGCTTTTTCCTCTTCTCGCGTCTTAGCTGCTTCCAAATCCTTTCATTCTTATTCGATTTTGTCTTACGCTTGGAGCTAAAAACATGCTTTGCCCCTTTCGTTTAACTGCCAAAAAAAACATCAGACTTTAGAACATAAAGCAAACTCTACTTGTAAAACAAAAGAACAGACCGAAACAAGGAAAATACACAATAAATCCTCTACTAAACAGAACAAAATGTTATAAGAGAAGGTAGGAGGGATTGTGTTTGCAGTTTACCCCAGATGCAGGGAAGTGTCAGAATGATGATCCTCGTTATCATTCTCGTCATCGTCTGATGAACCTTTCCCCAATATCTCTACCTGATGGTAAAACAAGATTTGAACTCTGTATATATGGTGAAATACCATAACTGAGCTAATGTAAGGGTTTGATCCAATCTTTACCTGTTTGCGCAAGATTTGGTTCTCTTCCAGTGCTCTTTTCTCCTGGTGGTTTATAAGCAAATGACACACATATAGTGAGATTTAGCATTGTGTAAAGAAATGATGATATAATTTGAGAAGCCTTGTTCTTACTTGTAACCGGGATCAAAACTACCTGGCCGAGCAGGATTTGTGTCTGAATCAAAACAAATAATTTGCAAGTCAGAAATGATTCACAAACCGATTTAATGTTTTCAATCTTTTAAATAAAAATTTTCTCTGTATTCACCTTTTGATCCTTGACACTATGCAAGCTATCATTCAACTGGTTTTCAAGAGAAATAAGATCCGAGAAACTCATACCGTCAAGCTCTTTACCCTTGAGTCTCCTGCCCACGAACAAATACAAGAACGATGAACCAAAATGAAAGACCAAAATGGATGGTCGAGGATTGCTCAAAATGTACACTAACTATATTCGCACCTGCTTTGATGAAGTCTGGCACTCTCTGTTCAGGTTCCACTATCATTTGAAATAAGAGGCATCTAAAATTAATAGGTGAACTTAGGAAACAAAAACATCAGTAAATCAAAGGGAAGCATAAATTACGAGATGAACATCTAATGGAAGATCAGTCACAGGGCGCAGAGCGTCAACCACGAGTGGTCCAATTATAATGTTGGGAACAAAACGACCATCCATCACATCAACATAAATCCAATCACAACCTGCTAACTCGACCGCTTTTACCTGATAACCCGAAATACAGAAATATAGAGCAACAAACTGTTAAGCCGAGCCCACTAAAGAGAAGCATTGGAAGCCGAGAAACCAAACCTGCTCGCCAAATTTGGAGAAACTGACAAATATATTTGATGGAGAAACAATGATATCGCTTTTGGAGAACTTATCAACCCGAGCTGAGGAGAAAACAAGCATTCATACACCATTGGTCCTGTTTTCAACAAAACTGAATCGGATTTCCTTCTGACTCATCAAAGAAACAGGAGATTTATTCCTCTATGGTTTTCATCAATGGTAAGTGTTACAGAAGCAAAATCAATTTAAGGTAAACAAATGTTTACGAACTTGATCAAACGAAGATATTAAGGGGAAAATGAATACTAATAATGTTCAGAATACAACCGATTTCAATATTACTTTGTAAATGAGAGAATCAAATCTATCTGATTATTAATCAAAATCCACTTACAGTGATGACAAGCAGTGCACGAAGCGGACTGCCTTGACGAGTCCATTGGAGAATCTCGCGTGAAGTTTTCCGTGAAGCTTCTTGAAGTTTCGGGCCATTCTCGGAGACGTAGTTTCGTATTCGTTGAAGCAAAGTCTCTGTTCGGATCTTTGTAGTAGATTTCTTCTTCCTCCATGCACATTTCCCTAACGGCCATCCAAGGAGCTGGGATTTCTTCGGAGGAGATGACTGCGAATAAACAAATCTCTTCGCTACAGACGACCTCCCAAAGCTCGTTAAGCACCGCAACTTGAGCTGCTAAGGCATGCGAATGATGAATCTCAAAATCGACAGCATAGTCGGAAATTAGGGTTCGTCTCAGATTTCTTCAAAAGGGGAAAATATTTGTGAATCTTAAGAGAAAAAACGGAAGAGAGAAAGGAGATGAAATGTTGTTTTTCTCTGTTGTAAAAGAAAAAAAAAATCTATGAAATTTTGTTGGATTAGAACAAAGAAAATAAAAAAGAGAGAGAGAAAGTTGGAGATCTGAAACCATCGAGGGAAACTGAAAGAAGAGAGAGGGATACTGAAAATTTTTGGGCGCTTGTTTTTTTAGTACTTAGCCACAAAATTATTAGTTTTTCCGCCTTAACAATACATAGCATTTTATAATTGATCCGTGCTATGTATATTATGATTTTAAAAAGCGTCGCTAAAATTAAAATTTGACCAATCAAAGATAGAGTTTACAAAATTAGAAACACTATTAAAAATTAAACCATAGCAAAACAGCACTAAACGCTATCTTATACTGCTATAAATACCTTAATTTCTTGTAGTGCTTGTATTTCGAGTCTATCGAGTCTTTTACAGGTTAGCATACGTTTGGAACAAAGCTAGGAGTTTTGAGACATTTCTGGAGCATTCTGCAAGAAGTTGAAGTTGGAGCCGTAACCAGGTGTTGATGTCGACCGACATTGACCTTAGTGTCGGTCGACACTGAAGCCCAAAGTCCAAAGCTTCATTGTTTCTAATTAGCCCCAAAACGTGTTTAGTCTATTAATTAGTTTTTGAGAGTTGTCTCTCTTATCTTTTGTTCTTGCTTTTGGCTTTTGAGACTAGAGATGATTATTTCTATTTGGGGCTGATCTGCTACTCTGTAACGTTTGAGAGAAGGATTTCGAACCATTTATTTTATCTATTTAGTCTTTTAGTTTTTTATTCAATATGTATTGTCTGATTGATAGAATGTCTGAGTAGTAACCTTTGTTAGATTTAGGATTCTCATAGGGTTTTCATGCTTGGTTAGATAACTGAATAATTAGGATTATAAAACTATTTGTTCATCACCTAAGTTGAGATTAAAACTGAATTATGGATTGATCACCTATGATTTAGATCTTAGATTAATAATTTGGCACGACAGTGTGAATTATAATCCGACAGTACTTAGTGTGAGAAATTTGACTAGATACAAAGAGATTTGGTTTAGGAGAATTTTGAACTAAAGAACTTACTATTAGTGCTTGTCTAGCATTCTAAGATTGCAAAGAGATTTGAATCGTTAGGTTGCTAGACATAGAGAATAATTGCAGCGAGAGTTGAATTATTTGACCTTCGTGATTCTATTTCTTGAACATGTGAATTATAATCCGACAGTACTTAGTGTGAGAAATTTGACTAGATACAAAGAGATTTGGTTTAGGAGAATTTTGAACTAAAGAACTTACTATTAGTGCTTGTCTAGCATTCTAAGATTGCAAAGAGATTTGAATCGTTAGGTTGCTAGACATAGAGAATAATTGCAGCGAGAGTTGAATTATTTGACCTTCGTGATTCTATTTCTTGAACATGTGCTTCATCTGAATCATGATTAGTTAAGTGTTTGACATTGCATGATTTCCTCAGAACATCCTAAGTCTAGCGCTTTTCTCTCATTGAAATACTCTTTTAATTACTTGTTATTTATTGCTTTCATATGTCTTGCTTAGCCTAATTTGACTGCATACAATCTATCGCGTGAAACTTGAGTCTATGTGGATTCGATACCCTTGATATTACATCGTTCGAAACTGTACACTTGCAGTTAGAAATATGGATTAAAATTTCCTCTATCAAGTTTTTGGCGCCGTTGCCGGGGACTCTTTGAGTTCGCCAATAGATTTTGTACTAGAATTTAGGCTAAGAGTTTTCTTTTCTTTGTTACTGACATCTCTCTGTCTTGCTTGTCTTTGTTTCTGCGGGAAACTACGAACATGTACTCTTAGTGTCGACCGATATCAACTAGTGTCGATCGACATCAATCGCGGGAATCAGCTTAATTTCAGTGTATGCCTAATCGTCACACCAGGAGCAACCCGGACGAGAAGCTTTTGAATCTTAGAAATCAGGAGCTTGCTAGACTTGAGAGGAAAAACAGAAAAGCTCAGAAATCTGTGAAGACCATGAATCCGAATGATGTGATTTTGGTTCGAGATGGAGAAGGTGTTCTGTGGGATTTGCAGAATAATCCATATCATTATCAGGGCCATATGATTGATGCTGATGGGAATGTCATTGAGCAGCCTCAGGCTGAGTGACAGATTATCAATCCTAAAGGTAATGGACAAGGTGGAGGAGCACAAGGAGCTAATGGACAGCCTAATCCACCACCTCCACCACCTAATCCACCAGTTGGGAGGACACTAGCTGACTACAATAGACCTCACGAGTTCTATGCTAACAACTCTGCGATTGTACCCCCTCCTTTTGCACGGAATGACTTCGAGCTAAAGACTTCTTACTACACGCTTGTGGGGCATCACCTCTTTCATGAACACCCACATGAGCAACCTATGGATCACATTGAGAACTTCGAGTCTTTAGTTTTTGGAATAAAGCACAATGGAGTGAGCTATGACTTCCTGCACTGCAAGCTTTTCCCACACTCCTTTGGAGGATAAGCTACAAATTGGCTGAAGCATATTCCAGTTGGGACTCTGACTACTTGGGATGCAGTCAAAAGGAAGTTCCTGAGACACTTCTATGATGATGCTCGTGAAGGAATTTCTAGCAGATCGTAATCCAATTAGGCAATCCTGGTCTGAATTCCAAGCCTAGGATCTAGGGTTCATGTAATTGAATCTATCAGATCTCAGAATTACCTGGTGATTAGCAGCGGAAGATTTGCAGATAATCGAGATCTAGAGCGCCTCAAATGCTGCGCCTCTACTGGTATCCACACGCACACAAACTGAACAGAAGGGATGCTAGTGCCTTTAGAGATCTGATCTCTCAAGAGGTTTCTGTTTCTTTTCTGGTGGCTGTGAATTAGGTTAGGATCGAGTTAAGGTCGACCATATATCTTATATATGTCGACTTAAACCACAACGGAATTAACCAACGATTAAACCGAATTAATCTGGTAATCCGCGAGTTGTGTCGACCGACACACTCTTTGTGTCGATCGACACAGTCGATCTGTGTCGACCGACACACTTATTGTGTCGATCGACACTGCCCAGAAACTTGGTATTGAATGCATATCAAATATGCATTCACCCGATCATTACATTAATGATCAACCTCATATACAACGTCCAGTTTGTTTTGGTGTGTGACCCTGTAGGATCATATAACACTAGCAATGAGTTCTCAACTCACTGATCATAAGTGGCTTCTAGCAAAGCATTACGACTTCCCAGTGTCATATGATTGTCTCATCTCGACAGTACGACTTTCACTCAAGAGCAAGTACAATAGATTTCAGGACATTCCCAACAATCTCCCACTTGTACTGGAATCATCTATTCTATAATCCCTTCGTCACTATATCTCGATTTGGCATAAGGCAAGATCTGTGTCACCCTTATTTAGCCAAGATCATGTTCATCGAACTCCGATTTATACTGACAAGACAAACGACTGACAATCACCTCGTTTGAGTGTGGCCACACATTTCTCAGTATCAAATCTTCGATGGGCCCTGAGATATTTATCTCCTGTTATATAGGAGGGACAAATCCCATCTTGTTCCATCCCTGTTTCTTCACACGCTTCATGACACACCCAATCAATGCCTTTATAGTCACCAGTTACGGCTGACGTTTGACAAGGTTAAAGCGGACCAATTCACATGTAAGAAAACATGATGAACTCAAGTTTAAGGACTATACTCTATAGCCGTAATAAAAAATCTCATGACACTTGTATAACTATCTTGTAGAGTTCTCATCAGTGGGTCATGTCCGATCCTGTGTTCTCCAACACATATCTATGTGATTGACTTTAATACTCTTATTAATGACTCCATGAAACTTAGTCATCAGTCACCTCACATACTAGTCTCACGCGGTTGTTAATGTCCCGCTTTAACAACCTCGACCAGGGACCAACATAATTTATGTCATTTATTATCTATAGGGTTTCATGATCAAGTCACATACTTGATGACCTATAAAATGTCATAAATTACTTTGGGACTATTATTTAATAACCATTATTAAATAATACAGATGTCAGATTTCAATAACATAATCAAATTATGTTTTCACGAACATCATATCATAACTAAAATTATCATCAACAACTCCCACTAAAATTAAGATCACATCTTAAGACATCTAATGCCTTTAGAAGTAGTCTGACTCTCATTCGCTCTTGCTCAGCGTGTGTTAAAAGACACTGCGTCTTGCTAAGAGTAATACCAAGAGTCATTTGCACAAAGCCTTCCTGGAATCCTGCATACGGGACCTGTGCAAGGCCTTATCACCATAAGTATCTTGACACAATCCAATTAGCTTGTCCAATCTATCTCCATAGATTCTTATTCCAAGAATGTATACGGTTTCTCCCATATTTTCATCGAAAAACAACTTTCGAATCAAGTCTTAACAGACTGAAACAATGGAACTTCATTTCCGAGAAGTAGTATCTTATCAACATACAATACCAGAAATGCAATTGCGCTCCCACTAGTCTTCTTGTAAACACATGGTTCCTCTTCGTTCCTGAAGAAGTCAAACCTTTTGACTACTTCGTCAAAACGAAGATTCCAACTCCGAGATGCTTGCTTTAATCCATAAATGGATCGATGAAGCTTGCATATCTTCCTAGCTTCATTAGGATCAATGAAAACTTCAGGTTGTGTCAGGTACACATCCTCTTCAGAATTCCATTAAGGAAAACTGTTTTCACATCCTTCTGCCAGTCATCATAATGAGCGGCGGTTGCTAGGAGAATCCGAATGGACATAAGCACGGTGTCTGGGATTAGGTTTCTTCACAGTTAATACCATGAATTTACTTGAAACCTTTTGCCACCAACCTAGCTTTGTACATTTGAATACTACTATCCATGTCAACCTTTTCTTCTTGAAAATCCATTTACTCACAATGGTTTCTACACCATCGGGTAAATCAACCCAAGTCATACTTGGTTCTGTGACATGGATCCCATTTCGGATTCAGCGGCTTTCAGCCACTTTCGGAGTCAAGGCCCATCATTGCTTCTTCAAAATTCGCAGGCCCGTCACTTTCAATGATCAATGGATCACGGCAATTGGTTACGAGAAATCCACATTTCTCGGGTTCGTGACGGATCCTTTCGGATCTGCGAGCTTCAGTTTTGTGTAAAAGTCGCGCACATATCTCATATGTATACTTTTACCACGACCTAATTAACCAAGATTTAAACCGTAGTTAATTAAGTCATAAACCAAAATCAATATTTGGTTCTCGATCTGTGTCGATCGATACAACTTTTGTGTCGATCGACACTTCTACAGAAACTCGCATTTGAATGTACATCGAATATACATTCACCAGATCCTTTATAAACTTTAGGCACCACAGGTGCAGGTTCTACAATTCTTTGTAGATCCAACTGCTGCTCTTCCTCATCAGGTTGAGCAGTCTCCTGTGACTTTCGAATTTCTTCGAGTTGTACTTTTACTCCCACTGTTCTTCTTGGAAAGAAAATATTTCTTAAGGAAACATAGTTCCGAGCAACAAACAATTTGTTCTCGAACTGGTTGTAAAAGTAACATGCCTTGGTTTTGTTAGGACAATGATAGGTGTCAGGTTTTAATCCTATATCTAACTGCAAGTGCACAGTTCAATAGTTGTAGTATATAGGTATCGAATCCACAGGGACTCCGGTATTCAATAGCTCAAGAACAGGAAATTAAACTAGGAAGAAAGCAATGTGATTGAATTAAATGCAATGCGAGAAAGTAAACAGAAAGCAGAGATTGTTGGTTGTGAAAACAAGTTATTAAGAGCGCTAAGTCTAGGGCATTCTCAGGCAATCAGACAAGCAGACAGTTCATTCAGCAAGGATCTAATTAAGCACAGTTCTAGAACTCAAAACACAGATATAGAATTAACCAAATTCCTTTGCGATAATTCTCTAAGTCTAAGTGCAGCAAACCAAACTTTCGTTTGCGAGAACTAACAGATTAAACTAGCATTAATCCCAAGTTTGATATGTTCACAATTATCCTAAACCAAACTTTCGTTTGCGAGAAGTTTAATTGCTCAACCTAATCAGTTCAGATTCCTAAACCCCACTTCCGTGACGTATTTAGCAACCTAAGATCTAGATTCTAATTGATCAGGTTAGAACTAGCTTTAAGCACAATTAGATTGAAGAACAGATATAGTTATGAATCCTTAGCTGAATTAAACAAGTCTAGCAAGTCATGAAATCCTATGTGAGAAACTCTAAACCTAACAAGGGATCTACTCAGACATAGATAATGAAAACATAATCATATGATGAATAAATTGCATAGAAGATAAAGAATAAAAGGGGTTCGAAATCTTCTCCAAATACAGATGAAGTAAAGGTTCAGATCAGCCCCAAAAGCTCTAAAAATCCTCTGCTCTTAATTATGAAAGCGTAAGTAAATAAAACACCAAAAACTTAATTATATAGGTCTAATCTCGGCCATGGGCTTCTTTGTAAATATCAAGAACTTCTGGATCAGAGTGCAATATCTTGACTCTTCATAAACCGCCGAGTTTCGGCCCATCTCGCTGGTGCAACGATCGATGCTAGAGTGCAACGATCGACGCATTTCTCTGTTTCGGACAGTGAACTCTATCTCTCGGCCAATCACTCCAAAAATCTCCAAAAAGTGCCATAATCACCAAATATGCTCCAAACCTGATTATACCTGTAAAAGACTCTAAAAGAACACAAAAGACACTAAAACACACTTATATCATGGTCTAAAACTAGTAAAAACCATGATATATCAACTCCCCCACACTTAGCCTTTGCTTGCCCTCAAGCAAAACAGAGAACTAAAGCTTGGTGAAGAGGTTTGAAAACTCTTCAGAAACTCATTTCATCCTAGAAGCTACAATACTCAGATTCCCCTTAGTAAACCACTGAAAGAATCAATCACAGGATATCAAGACCAACATGTACTTCCCCCACACTTAGCAATTGTCCTAGGTAAACTCCACAATCACATTCAAGCATTCAAATTCTCCCTACTGACTTCTGCAAAGATTTAAGTGCGGTCTCACCTAAGAAGTATCGATCAAAGGGCACATGGATTCTTACCTTATCAGCTCTAGACCACCATACTATCTTTCTCTAGTCCCTTTCTTCTCTTTTCCCTTCTTTAACAACTGATTTTTCCCACATTGGGTATCATTTTTTTTTTATCAGTGTTCTTCCCGTTATGGGGTGTACTTTGGACACATTCCATGGATAGCACAGGAGATAATAGGGGTCTCTACCACTCCTGTGACCACTTCGGAGTTACTAACTCATCCTCAGTTTATTATCTCTTTTTTTTTTTTTTTTACTTTATAGAAGGGGAGAAGGGAACTAAATAGGATAGGTTGACAGGCTGTGTCAGAACTAACAGGTAATCCGACACAGAGTATACCAAGCCCTTAGGTGAGAAATCTAAGTCAGTATTAAATTGAAGTCAGTAAAAGGATCCTCTGATACCTGAAGTGATGTGGGTGTTCCCAGTAGGTTGATCCGTGATGGGGTTTTCTAATAGTCAGAGATAGATCCTGCAACTTCATCCCAATGGTTACTTAAGTTCCTGCAAGTCTTGTAAATCTTCTCAGAAAATCATAGTTTCTTACTTAAAGAATTTTGACTCAATAAAAATTTTTTTTTTGAAAAATGGACTGACTCTTAAGAAAACAGAAAGATAAACGTCAGTAGCACCTCCCCCACACTTAAGACACACTGTCCCCAGTAGTGTCAAGCGAAGGATCGGTAAAAAGAAAATAAAAATTGTTAAAGTTCTGTTGAGTTCTGTCGGATTTACCTCTGTCGCTCAAGCATCGATCGTTGCACTAAGTGCATCGACCGCTACTTGGCGATTTTCGTGTATGGTCGATCGTTGCTCAGTAATGCAACGATCGCTGCAATGCGATTCCGATCGTGTTGTGACGATCGACACAGAAGTGCGTCGATCGACGCACTGCGAATCTGGCCGAGACCTGCAAACATAAACTCACCAGAAACAAAAACAAACGTAAAATCCTAACAAACACCAAAAATTAAATAGAAAAACACCAGTACCTAATGGTGGGTTGCCTCCCACCCAGCGCTTGTTTAAGGTCAATAGCTTGACCGGACGGACAAGATTTTTCAGGCAGAGGGTGCATTATCCAAAGGCAGAATATGACCTCTTGGAATCTCGGCCTTAGCCCAATAATGTTTTACCCTCTGTCCATTTACAGCGAACTCATTACCTTCCTTGCCGACTAGAATGACAGCTCCATATGGACGTACTTCTTTGATTGTGTAGGGACCGGACCATCTTGATTTCAGCTTGCCTGGAAACAAATGCAAACGAGAATTGTATAAAAGTACCTGATCATTAGGCTCAAACCGTCTAGAAACAATCTTCTTGTCATGATAAGCCTTAGTCCTCTCCTTGTACAGCTGTTCTCATAGGCAAGATGTCTAATCTCATCCAACTCATTAAGTTGTATCAACCTTCTTTCTGCAGCTGATTTAAGGTCAAAGTTCATCTGCTTTACAGCCCACGCTGCTTTGTGCTCAAGTTCCACTGGCAGATGACATGCTTTTCCATACAGCAAATGAAACGGAGTAGTCCCTAATGACGTCTTAAATGCAGTCCTGTAGGCCCATAAAGCATCATCAAGCTTAGCTGCCCAATCTTTTCTTGTCTTCCCAACTGTCTTCTCTAAGATCTCCTTAATCTGTCTGTTAGAAACCTCGACTTGTCCACTAGTCTGAGGGTGATAAGGAGTAGCTACTCGGTGATGAACTCCATGTTTTCTTAGGAGCTTCTCGAAGACCTTATTAATAAAGTGAGATCCTCCATCACTAATCACTATCCGGGGTACTCCAAATCTAGGGAATATGATGGACTTAAACAGCTTAATGACTACTGAAGAATCATTGGTTGGACTAGCTATTGCTTCTACCCACTTAGACACATAATCTACAGCAACCAGGATGAATTTATTTCCATAAGATGAGGGAAAAGGACCCATAAAGTCTATGCCCCAGCAATCAAAAACCTCAACCTCAAGAATGAAATTCTGAGGCACCTCATGCTTCCTACTGATTTTCCCTCTCCTCTGACAGACATCACAATGAGAAATGAAGGAGTGAGTATCTGCAAACATTGTAGGCCACCAGAAACCTGCTTGCAAAACCTTAGACACAGTCTTAAAAGTAGCAAAATGTCCTGCATAATCTGATCCAGGCAGTGGAATAGGATATCTGGAACCTCTGATTCAGCAACACATCTTCTGTAAAGGCCATCTGAACAGTGCTTATAGAGGTAAGGTTCATCCCAATAGTATCGCCTAAGCTCTCTGAAGAACCTCTTCTTCTCATACCCCTTCAGATCATCTGGTTCAGTCTCTGCAGCTAGGTAGTTGGCTATATCTGCATACCATGGTCGATCAGTTGTTGTGACAACATTAATCTCAAACTCGTAGCCTCCAATCTGAATTGTAAACGTCTCTGGATCTGCATCCGCATTGCAACGATCGTCGCAGAGGAGCGCATCGATCATCGCTGTCTCGATAGGTGCATCGATCGACGCCGAGATGGCATCGATCGACGCAATGCGATTAATCCGACAGTTTTGCAGGTTTCTGTCCAAATCTGTGTGAAACATTGTCCCAACCATATTGACGTTCTCTTCAGGCAAATAGTCATTAATTGGCACGTCTTCCTCAACCAGCATCCTTGAAAGATGGTCAGCAACTCCATTTTCAACCCCTTTTTATCCCTCACTTCAATGTCAAACTCCTGAAGCAACAGAATCCATCTCAACAGTCTTGGCTTAGCATCTTTCTTCTGCATCAGATACTTCAGGGCTGAATGATCACTGTGTACAATCACTTTTGAGCCAACAAGATAAGGGTGAAACTTCTCAAATGCAAAGACAACTGCCAACAACTCCTTCTCTATAGTGGCATAGTTCCTTTGTGCATCATCCAGTGTCCTACTGGCATAATAGATAGCATGAAGCTTTCTATCCTTCTTCTGCCCAAGAACAGCTCCTACAGCATAATCACTTGCATCACACATAACCTCAAAAGGCAGATCCCAATTCGGTGGCTGAACTATGGGAGCGCTCACTAATGCCTGCTTGATCTGTTCAAATGCAGTTTGACAATCTGCAGTGAACTCAAATTTGGTATCCTTACACAGCAAAGCAGTTAGTGGCCTAGCGATCTTGCTGAAATCTTTGATGAACCGTCTATAGAAGCCAACATGTCCAAGAAAGCTTCTAATAGACTTAACAGAATCAGGTGCCTGAAGGTTTGTCATTACCTCAATCTTAGCGCGGTCCACCTCTATTCCTGCTTCAGACACTTTATGTCCAAGTACAATGCCATCTCTGACCATGAAATGACACTTCTCCCAATTAAGAACTAAGTGCTTCTCTTCACATCTTGTCAAAACCTTACACAGATTATCTAAGCATTCATTATAGGATGATCCATATACTGAGAAATCATCCATGAATACCTCCATAAAGTCCTCAATCATGTCTGTGAATATGGACATCATGCATCTCTGGAAAGTGGCTGGTGCAATGCAGAGTCCAAAAGGCATCCTACGGTAAGCAAATGTCCCATATGGACAAGTGAAAGTGGTCTTTCCCTGATCCTCTGGATGGATGGGAATCTGAAAGAAACCTGAGTAGCCATCGAGAAAGCAATAGTAAGGATGATTGGCTAACCTCTCAAGCATCTGATCAATAAAAGGCAAGGGAAAATGATCCTTCCTGGTAGCAGCATTCAGCTTCCTATAATCTATACACATCCTGTGTCCTGTCACAGTCCTAGTAGGTATCAGCTCGTTCTTCTCATTCTTCACAACTGTAACTCCACCCTTCTTAGGTACTACATGGACTGGACTCACCCAATCACTGTCAGAGATAGGATAGATAATCCCAGCATCAAGGAGTTTCATAATCTCCTTTTTAACCACTTCCTGCAGATTAGGATTAAGTCTTCTCTGATGCTCGATAGATGTCTTGGATTCATCCTCAAGATGTATCCGATGCATGCACAGCTCCGGTGAGATACCTGAAATATCAGCAAGAGAATAGCCAAGAGCCTTGCGATGCTTGCGCAGCTTGCTTAGCAGTAAAGTAAGCTCTGCGTTGTTCAGACTAGCATTAACAATCACTGGATAAGTTGAATTGGGTCCAAGAAATGCGTACCTTAGCCCGGATGGGAGTTGTTTCAGTTTTATTTTCGGAGCTTTTTCCTCTGCCCAATCTCTGTCGACTTGCAACGATCGATGCAAGGGTGGTGTCGATCGTTGCAAGGTCGCGTCAGACACTTCTACCTACATTGCAACCTCAACAGAATCCATCATCCTCGTATAGCACATTGCTGGCTCGTCCTGCAGGTACTCCAACTCCAATATAGAGCTCAGCAAAGCCCTTTCTAGTGGGTCTTCAGCCTGTGATTGGTAAAAATACTCGGCAGCCAAATCACCCAATGTGTCCACATAGAAGGTCTGCCCGTCGATGGCTGGTCTCTTTACCAGCTTGTTCATATCAAAACTCATCTTCAGATCACCCACATTCAGAACTATTTTACCTCCCTGACAGTCAATCATTGCACCAGCTGTAGCTAAGAAAGACCTGCCCAGAATCAATGGATCTTTTGGCTCCTGTCCATATTGTAGAACCACAAAATCAGTAGGAATCACACATTTGCTAACTATTATAGGCACATCCTCTATTACTCCTTCGGGAATCCTGATTGATCTATCTGCCAGAACCAGTGATATCCTGGTGGGTATAAAGTCTGTCATTCCGAGTCTTTTAGCAACTGAGAGTGGCATAAGATTTACACTGGAACCAAGATCACATAGAGACCTTTCGAATCTCTCTTTGTAGATAGCACAATCTAACACGAAGCTTCCTGGATCCTTTAACTTCTCGGGAATTCTGCCCTGAACCACTGCACTGCACACCTCATTGAGCATCATTATACTTTCCTCATCAGACCATTTCCCAGAAATCATATCCTTAAGGCATCTCTTCATCATAGGAGAAGTTTCCATGGAGTCCAACAAAGGTACTTCAACTTTCACCTTTTTTATGAACTCCTTCCACTTTCCATACTGCCTATCATTCTTAGCCTTTCTGGGATTCTTGGGATAAGGTACCTTAGGCTTGTATACCCTTTCGGTCGGCTGTTTCGGTTTCTCTGGTTTCGAACTCTCTGCAGTCACCTTGTATCGATCGTTTCTCCTATCGCATCGATCGATGCTAGGCGACTGTGTTACGACTTCCGGTTCCCTGATTTCGCTTTGCATCGGTCGTTGCTCAGATGCATCGATCGACGCTTTGCGGATATCGCGGATCTCATCTTCCAGCTCTTCAATTTCCTCGAGTTCTTCAACACTTAACTGCTTTTTCTGGCCAGACGACAGCTCCTTACCACTTCTCAACGTCACTGCATTGCATTGGTACTTGGGATTAGCATCAATCCGTCCTGGGAGATATCCATCTTCCCTTTTAGCATATCCATCAGTTTTTGCAACTCTGGCATCAAACTCCTTCATGTGTGTGTTCAGATATTCAAATTTTCCATTCAGCTCCCTGTAGATTGTTTCCATCTTCTCGTTGACATCTGCTGCATTCTTAGTCTGACTTTCCATCATCTGTTTCAGCATCGTCTCCACTCTACTTTCAGATTCATTGGTTCTCTGAGTACCTTGTCCAAAGGTCTTCTGAAAACCACTTTTCTGCCCTCCATTGAAGAATCTGTTTCCTTGTTGATTACCAAATCTATTACCTTGGAACCCAGAACCTCCTATGTAATTCACATCTTCCTCCTGAGTGTCCACCTCAGTTTGAATTACCTCTACATCTTGGGCAAAGTGGACAGCTTTCTTACCTGCTAGGAGATTGCAAACTGTGTCCAGCCTAGATCTAATATCAGCTATATCAGAATTCTCTACACTTCCACCAGATTTCTTCCTCCTCTCATCCATAGTCTTGCAGCTGTTGCTGCTTATTAGGTTCTCAATCAACTGCTTAGCCTGTGTAGGAGTCCTGGTGTTGAAGTTAGCATTACTGGAATTATCCAGTGCAGACTGATATGGAAGATCTATGCCTCTGAAGAAAATGCCAATCAACTGAACCTCAGTGAATCCATGGTGTGGGCAGTCACGCTGATACTGCTTAAATCTCATCCAGGCAGTCTTTAAAGGCTCCACAGCTCCTTGTGAAAAGGTGAGTATGTCCTGTCTGGACTGGTCTGAGCGCGCATCATCATAGAAGTGACGCAGGAACTCACTCTTTAAAGCTTCCCAAGTAGTATACTGAGCAGGTGCCAGCTGCTTCAGCCATGCACTAGCGTCTCCAGCAAGACTGTGCGGAAAGAGCTTAAGGAACAGATAGTCCGGGCAGACTCCATCATATTTCATGCCAGTGACTACGTCCTCAAACGAATCAATGTGATCCATAGGCTGCTCCGTTGGGTAACCGTGAAATGCATTCTGTCTCATCAGCGAGTAGTAGATGGTTTTGATCTCAAAATCATTCCTCTCAAAGGCAGGAAGAACTAAAGCTGACCGGTTTCTATGAAACTCATCCGGTCTGTTGTAGTCAGCTAAAGTCCTCTCACGTACAACCATCTCTCTACCTTGGGCCTGTCCTTGATCCTGGTTCTGCTCCTGTTGCTGTTGCTCAGGAGAATCACGGATGACATTCCCTTCAGGATCAACCCTTTGCCAAGCAGCATTGTATGGGTTGTTATCTCGGTCCCTCAGGGTACCTTCAGCATCACGTACCAGAATCAAACGCTCTCGTACCATCCTTTCTCTTCTTTCTCTTCTGTTAGCTCTCTCTAAACGTCCAAGTTCTTCAAGATCGAGATTAACTAAGTCCAAGTTCGGATTACTTCTAGTTTTCTGCGTCTGCATAAACTGTCTGTAATCGTCCGGCAACGATCGATGCTATCAATGCAACGATCGCTTCAATCTCTGAATCGCCTAGTGACGATCGATGCTAAGGGTGCAACGATCGACGCAGTGCGATATTGGTACCTGCGACAGAGAGAAAACAGACAAAAATCAGCAACTAAAAAAAACAAAAATAAAAACGAAAAGAAAACGAAAAATCCTAGAAAACCCTAGGTTCTAAGCTATCGAAGACTCAAAGAGTCCCCGGCAACGGCGCCAAAAACTTGATAGGTGTCAGGTTTTAATCCTATATCTAACTGCAAGTGCACAGTTCAGTAGTTGTAGTATATAGGTATCGAATCCACATGGACTCCGGTATTCAATAGCTCAAGAACAGGAAATTAAACTAGGAAGAAAGCAATGTGATTGAATTAAAAGCAATGCGAGAAAGTAAACAGAAAGCAGAGATTGTTGGTTGTGAAAACAAGTTATTAAGAGCGCTAAGTCTAGGGCGTTCTCAGGAAATCAGACAAGCAGACAGTTCATTCAGCAAGGATCTAATTAAGCACAGTTCTAGAACTCAAAACACAGATACAGAATTAACCAAATTCCTTTGCGATAATTCTCTAAGTCTAAGTGCAGCAAACCAAACTTTCGTTTGCGAGAACTAACAGATTAAACTAGCATTAATCCCAAGTTTGACATGTTCACAATTATCCTAAACCAAACTTTCGTTTGCGAGAAGTTTAATTGCTCAACCTAATCAGTTCAGATTCCTAAACCCCACTTCCGTGACGTATTTAGCAACCTAAGATCTAGATTCTAATTGATCAGGTTAGAACTAGCTTTAAGCACAATTAGATTGAAGAACAGATATAGTTATGAATCCTTAGCTGAATTAAACAAGTCTAGCAAGTCATGAAATCCTATGTGAGAAACCCTAAACCTAACAAGGGATCTACTCAGACATAGATAATGAAAACATAATCATATGATGAATAAATTGCATAGAAGATAAAGAATAAAAGGGGTTCGAAATCTTCTCCAAATACAGATGAAGTAAAGGTTCAGATCAGCCCCAAAAGCTCTAAAAATCCTCTGCTCTTAATTATGAAAGCGTAAGTAAATAAAACACCAAAAACTTAATTATATAGGTCTAATCGCGGCCAGGGGCTTCTTTGTAAATATCAAGAACTTCTGGATCAGAGTGCAATATCTTGACTCTTCATAAACCGCCGAGTTTCGGCCCATCTCGCTGGTGTAACGATCGATGCTAGAGTGCAACGATCGACGTATTTCTCTGTTTCGGACAGTGAACTATATCTCTCGGCCAATCACTCCAAAAATCTCCAAAAAGTGTCATAATCACCAAATATGCTCCAAACCTGATTATACCTGTAAAAGACTCTAAAAGAACACAAAAAGACACTAAAACACACTTATATCATGGTCTAAAACTAGTAAAAACCATGATATATCAGACAACCAATGAAGTAGCACTTATCAGATTTGGGTGTGAGCTTATCAGAGATTAAACGTTTTATATAAGTCTCACAACTCCAAATCTCCATGATGGATAAATCAGAAACATTTCCATTCCACATCTCATGTGGTATCTCTGTAACTGATTTTGATTGAACCCTATTTAGTGTAAACGCAGACATTTCTAGAGCGTATTCTTAGAAGGATAATGGAAGATCTAAGTGACTCATCATTGATCGAACCATATCTAATAAAGTCCGATTTAGGAGGAGTGAATTGTGAAACACTTTCACAATCTCTCAGATGATCACTAAATTCTTGACTTAAGTATTCACCTCCATGATCTCATCGTAGAGTTTTAATACCTTTGCCAAATTGATTCTGTACTTCAATTTTTGGAACTCTTTGAACCTTTCAAAGATTCTGACTTATGTCTTATGACAAAGACATAACCGTACCTACTGAAAATATCAGTAAAGGTAATGAAGTACTGAAAGTTTCCTCTAGCACTAGTGCTCATTGGCCCATATACATCCGTATGTATAAAGCCCCATAAGCCTCTGGCCCTTTCATTTTTGTTCGTTCGCAACCTGTATCGACCGACGCACCGTTTGTGTCGATCGACACTACCTTTTGTCGAAAGGGGTCTTTGTCATTTTACCCAATAAACTAGATTCATTTTACTCATTATGATTCATAATCAGATGAGCCCAAAAAGCCCATCACTATGGAGCTTCTGAATCTATTTCTCATTTATGTGGCCCAAAATGACAATGCCAAAGAGAAGTTTGATTCGTATCATTTGACTTGAATCTCTTGGTATTAATGTTATAGTTAGGCACATTCTTGTTTAGAACATAAAGTCCATTCTCTCATGGATTGCTACTATAAAATATATCACTGTAATCAAATGAATAACACTTATTCTTAATTGGAAAACTGATATCCTTCCATATCCAAACAAGGAATAGAAATAATCTTTCTGCTCACAGCAGATACATAGTAGCAATTCTTAAGTTCTAAAATATGCCATAAAGAAAACAAATGAAATACTCCTACGGCTAGCAACTATTGCTCCATTTCCCACGCATAGATCCACTTGTCCTTTCTCCACAGTCCTACTTTTGCTCAGGCCCTGCACATTTTCACAAAATGTGAGTACCACAGCTGGTATCAAATACCCAATAAGTAGGACTATAAGAAGTAACATTTACTTCTATAACATAATACCTTAAGAAGAAGTCTCGTACGTCTTCTTCAGCTTCTCATAATCTTCCAAGAATTTATTGCAGTTTCTTTTCAAATGCCCATAACCATTACAATAACGGCACTTAACCTCTTCAGAAGGACTGGTTTTAACCTTAGGAGCATGGCCAGACTCGCTTGGATTCACAATCGAGCTCGTCTTGCCATCACCTTTGTTCTTACCAAGTTTTTTTAAACTTTTTACCCTTTTGTACCATAAGGACATTTGGGGTATCCTTCTTGATGTTAGGTTCAGAAGTCTTAAGCATCCCATGCAATTCAGTAAACGTCTTTGTCAAGTTGTTCATGTTATAGTTTATAACAAATTGATCATAGCTTGACGGCAGTGACTGTAGAATGATGTCAGTAGCCAACTCTTGGCTAATGGGACAATCCAATTTACCCAGGTTATCAATATAACCCATCATCTTAATGACATGAGGACTAACTGGTTTGCCCTTTGGTAGCTTGCACTCAATCAGAGATCTAACCGACTGGTATCTCTGAGTTCGTGCCTGCTCCTGAAACATACTTTTCAGGCCAGTGATCATCTCTTTTGGCGACTCCACGTACTCATATTGCTTCTACAATTCCGAGTTCATGGTAGCCAACATGAGACAACTCACATCCACCGCATCATTAGAATGCTTATCCCAAGCATCCTTATCTGACTGCCAGGCATTGGCTCGGTACTTCCTAGGGAGAACTTTCTCAAGGACATAGTCCTTTTTCTCCTGTTTGAGAACAATTCTCAAGTTCCGATACCATTCAAGAAAGTTGGATCCATTTAACTTGTCCTTCTCAAGGACGGATCGCAGGGAGAAATTGTTATGATGGTTTGTGCTAGACATAGCTGGAAAAACAAGGGAGGTTTAGTTATGATGTTCAAGAAATGAGAAGTTTTAACAATTAAGAAAACTCGCATTATATTCAACCAATGTTTCCTCAAATGAATATAATGATCCAAGACCCATACTTCACTGAAACTTGAGTGAGCCACTGGCTATCGCCCAAATTTTAGCTATCTAGGTAAGCAACTCTTTGCTAGTTATATCCAATATAACTCTTGGTTGTGGATTTACATCTCATGTCAAGTCCACTTGATGTCTCTAGGCCCAAAACGATTTTGATAGCCCAGTCAAGTAAATCAATCTCTTAAGTCATGTAATTGTTGACGCCTTGCACTGCAAGCCCATCAACACGATTACCTCCTGCCTTACTCATGTAATTGTGGACACCTTGCACTGCAAGCCTATCGCACAATGAAACAAGTCTTGACAGTTGACAAGATTGGAAAGACATCTAAATATACTTGATATTTAGTTGAGGAACGGAACTTTTTAAACGTTCAGTTTTATTATGTTTTAATTCTTCTAATTAAAATGGTTCATTTTGGTTTGGTTCTGTGATTTCAGATTCAATAACCTAAACCATCGGACCTTGTGTCGATCGATGTAGGTTAACCAAAACCAATTTGCGATAACCGATCAATCTAATTGCAATAAACCGTTCTTAGCGTTTAACAATTATTAACCAAGCTCGATAACCGGTCCAATCCAATTGAACCGATTCATAAAATTCTCGCGAGGTTTGTGTCGACCGACACAACTCTTGTGTCGATCGACACTAGGCGGAACAAATTTTATTCGGGTTATCCTTCTGTGTCGACCGACACCGGATTGGTGTCGATCGACACAGGGCGATAAACCCTAATCGATTTTCAATCAAAAAACCTAAAAACTAGATTTTCATGAAAACGAATTTTAGCATGCTTGTATCAACTATACAGAGATCCAGATTCAACTAATCTAATCATCATGCTACAGATTCAATGGAACCCTAAGGCTCTGATACCACTGAAGGAATTTCTAGCAGATCCTAATCCAATTAGGCAATCCTGGTCTGAATTCCAAGCCTAGGATCTAGGGTTCATGTAATTGAATCTATCAGATCTCAGAATTACCTGGTGATTAGCAGAGGAAGATTTGCAGATAATCGAGATCTAGAGCGCCTCAAATGCTGCGCCTCTACTGGTATCCACACGCACACAAACTGAACAGAAGGGATGCTAGTGCCTTTAGAGATCACATCTCTCAAGAGGTTTCTGTTTCTTTTCTGGTGGCTGTGAATTAGGTTAGGATCGAGTTTAGGTCGACCATATATCTTATATATGTCGACTTAAACCACAACGGAATTAACCAACGATTAAACCGAATTAATCTGGTAATCCGCGAGTTGTGTCGACCGACACACTCTTTGTGTCGATCGACACAGTCGATCTGTGTCGACCGACACACTTATTGTGTCGATCGACACTGCCCAGAAACTTGGTATTGAATGCATATCAAATATGCATTTAACCGATCATTACATTAATGATCAACCTCATATACAACGTCCAGTTTGTTTAGGTGTGTGACCCTGTAGGATCATATAACACTAGCAATGAGTTCTCAACTCACTGATCATAAGTGGCTTCTAGCAAAGCATTACGACTTCCCAGTGTCATATGATTGTCTTATCTCGACAGTACGACTTTCACTCAAGAGCAAGTACAATAGATTTCAGGACATTCCCAACAGCTCGATATGATCAGCTTAGACATGAGCTTTTGACATTCAAGCAGGGACCTACAGAGCCTCTTAAGACTGCTAGGGTGAGGTTTAAGATGTACCAGAGAGACTGCCCTCATCATGGATTCTCTGAAGTTTAGCTGCTAGGCATCTTCTTCAGAGGTGTTGATCTGTGGTACCAGATGGCTTTGGATGCCGCTAGCAATGGGAACTTCAACACTAAGTCTCTAGAGCAAGCTAAGGAGTTGAATGAGAACTTGGTGTGGAGCAACAACACCAAGAATGCTGATCTGGAGAGGTAGAAATATGGTGGGAAACTGATAGCTCGCAGATAAATGATATGAAGAACAAGATTGACTCTGTTCACAGCCTGTTGATTGGAAAGAAGAATGTCCACTTTGCTCAAGATGTTGAAGTATTTGAGGCTGAGGAGTGTTGTGAGGAAGAGGATGTAAACTACATCGCTGGGTCTGGATTTCAGGGAAACAGGTTTGGAAATCAGCAAGGTAACAAATTCTACACTGGTAGTGGTCAGAATAGTGCTTTCACAAGAAATCAAAACTCTTTTGGGTTTGGTCAGAAACCTGCTTTTCAGAAGCCTTTTCAGCAGAAACTCCTATCAGAGGACATATGGAGCTTCTTCTTATCAGACACATCCTGCACTTCACATGAGAGTAGATTGGAAGCTATGATGGAGCAACTACTTGAGGGACATACAAAGACTACAATAGATTTCAACAAGAAGATAGATACCCTTTACACTGATTTGAATGGGAAATTTGAGTCTTTGAGCACACATATGAAACAGTTGGATACTCAAGTTGCGCAGACTGCTGGAGCTGTTAAGAGGCAAGATGGATTCCTTCCTGGAAGGACAACCACCAATCCTAAGCATCAATGCAGTGCTATAACATTAAGGAGCTTGACAGAGCTGCAAACTATCCCCAAAAGGCAGTTGAGTGCTAAGGAACTCGTGGAGTTAGAGGAATTGGAGGAAGAAGAGATTGAAGGTGAGAGGTTAGTGTCGACCGACACCCCCCCCCCTAGTGTCGATCGACACTCGATTCTTTGAATTCTCGTGATGAACCGAAATCGACCAGAGTCGATTACCAGCATGACATAAAGGGTAAATCGATCGATGTCGATCGACATCAAACCATCTTCTATTGACATCAATCGCGTACGGAGTCAGATGTTGAGAAGAAGACTCATGTTGCTGATGGGAAGGGCTATAGACCCAAGGTACCTTCCCAAGGAACCCGAAACATTCCAAATTCGATCGATACAAGGCTAGATACACGACTCTGCTGAGCAAGCTCACTCTTCCAGTGCCTTTGATGGATGCTATCAAGACTACTCCAGTGGTGAAGAGATTCTTCAAGCAGATGCTGACATCTGACATGGGAGATGAGGAGTGTGTGATGATGATCAGTGAGGTCTGCATTGCTGTCATACAGAACAGATTCCCGCAGAAGCAGAAGGACCCAGGAAGCTTTGTCTTGGACTGTACTATCTTCAGAGATAGGTTTGAGAGATCGTTGTATGATATGGGATCGAGCATCAATCTGATGCCATATTCAGTTGCTTAGCAGATGGGGATGACAGATTTTACACTTACTCAGATCTCCTTGATTATAGCTGATCGTTCTATCAGGATCCCTGAAGGTTTGTTGGAGGATGTACCGGTGAAAATTAGTGAATGTGTGATTCCTACATGTTTTGTAGTCTTGCAGTACAATGATGAGCCTAAAGATCCTCTTATCTTGGGCAGACCATTTTTGGCTACAGTTGGTGCTATCATTGATGTGAAGCGAGGGAAGATTGGGCTGAATGTGGGTGATCTTGTGATGAATTTCGACATGAATAAGCTGCTCGAACACCCCCACGATCGATGGACATACTTTCTATGTGGACACATTGGACAATTTAGTTGTTGAGTTCTTCTATTTGATGCATTCATTTGACCCTTTGGAGCGTGCTTTGATGGGAACTGAGAAGTTTATGAGGTTCATGATGACACTACTGCTGGGTATTTCAGAATGATGGACGGTTGTGAGCACGTGATGCAGTTGGTAGCTCATGAGGAACTGGTTGGCACTTCACAGAAAGCTGCAATACTTAGAGATTGGAGCGAGGAAAAAGCTCCAAAGATTGAGCTGAAACAACTACCTGCAGGCTTCAAATGTGCATTTCTTGGTCAGAATTCTAATTATCCTGTTATTGTTAATGCTTATTTGAATAACGCATAACTCACTTTATTGCTAAGCAATTTGCGAAAGCATCGCAATGCTCTTAGCTATTCTCTTGATGATATTTTAGGTATCTCTCCAGACTTGTGCATGCATATGACACACCTTGAGGATGAGAGCATGGCGTCAATTGAGAATCAGTGGCGTTTGAATCCTAACCTGAAAGAGGTTGTGAAGAAGGAGATCACGAAGCTGCTGCATGCTGGGATCATCTTTCCTATCTCAGACAATGATTGAGTCAATCCAGCTCATGTGGTTCCTAAGAAAGGAGGAGTCACAGTGGTGAAGAATGACAAGGATGAGTTGATTCCTACACAGACGGTCACTGGTCACAGGATGTGTATTAACTACAGGAAGTTGAATGCCACTGGAAAATACCACTTTCCACTACCTTTCATTGATTAGATGCTGGAAAGGTTGGCAAATCATCCATAATACTGCGTTTTGGATGGTTATTCTGGTTTCTTTTAGATCCCTATTCACCAAGAAGATCAAGAGAAGACCACATTTACCTGTACCTATGGCACATTTGCATACCACATGATGTCATTTGGACTGTGTAATGCTCCTGCGACGTTTCAGAGATGCATGATGTCTATCTTCACAGACATGATTGAGGACTTTATGGAGGTCTTTATGGATGATTTTCCGTCTACGGATCGTCCTACCACGCTTGTCTGGATAATTTGTGTAAGGTGCTAGCTAGATGTGAGGAGAAGCACATGGTCCTTAATATGTAGAAGTGTCATTTTATGGTCAGAAGTGGCATTATACTTGGGCACAGAGGATCTGAGGCATGGATTGAGGTTGATCGAGCTAAGATCAAGGTGACGACAGGACTGCAGGCGCCGGATTCAGTTAAAGGAGTGAGGAGTTTTCTTGGACATGCTGGATTTTATAGGAGGTTTATTAAGGACTTCAGCAAGATAGTTAGACCACTAACTGCACTTCTCTGCAAAAATGTGAAGTTTGAGTTCACAGATGAGGGCGATTCTGCATTCCAAGAGCTGAAACAGTCTTTGATTTCTGCTCAATTGTGCAGCCTCCGGACTGGGATTTGCCTTTCGAGGTTATGTATGATGCTAATGACTACGCAGTAGGAGCTGTACTTGGTCAGAAGAAGGAAATGGAGCTTCATCCTATCTACTATGCTAGCATGAATCTTGATCATGCGCAGAATAACTATGCAACAACTGAGAAGGAGTTGCTAGCAGTTGTTTTTGCCTTTGAGAAGTTTCATCCATATCTGATTGGATCCAAAGTAGTTGTGCACACAAACCATTCTACACTTAAGTATTTGATGCAGAAGAAGGATGCTAAGACAAGGTTGCTTCGATGGATTCTACTACTTCAAGAATTCAATATAAAAGTGAGAGATAAGAAAGGAGTGGAAAACGGTGTGGCAGATCATCTTTCACGGATTAGGATTGATGAGAACATTCCTATAGATGATTTTCTTCCAGAAGAGAACATCTACATGGTTGAGACTGGTTTTCAGATGGAATATGCAGGATTTCTGCAATCTTCACGAGCTTCAGGATATGTGTCGGTCGACACTCACTCAACGTCGATCGACATCGGACTCGAAAACGCGGACAGAAATCGATTAAGACCGACATCTTGTGGTCGATTGGAACCAATGTCGACCGACATCAATAACAGTGTCGGTCGACATCGATCGCAGATGAGCGAAGCTGTTTCGGATGGTCAGGCTGACATGATTGTAGCTGCTCTTACTCAAGGTTCTCTCTACTAGACCTTGGTATGATAAGAAGAAATTCCTTCGGGAAATCATGCGCTATTATTGGGATGAGCCCTATTTGTACAAGCACTTCTCTGATGGTATCTACAAACGTTGCATCGCAGAGTCTAAAGTTGAGAATGTGTTGTATCACTGCCATGGTTCTGAGTATGCCAGACACTTTGCTAATTTCAAGACAGTGTCCAAGGTTCTTCAAGCAGGCTTTTGGGGGGCCTACGATGTTTAAGGATGCTCACTTATTTGTCTCACAGTGTGATGTATGTCAGAGAAGAGGGAAGATTAGCAAGAGGCATGAGATGCCACAAAACTTTATCTTGGAGGTTGAAGTATTTGACTGCTGGGGCATCAATTTCATGGGACCATTCCCATCTTCCAATGGGAATAAGTATATCTTGGCTGTTGTGGACTATGTATCTAAGTGGGTTGAGGCGATTGCTAGTACGACCAATGACTCTTCGGTAGTTCTTAAACTGTTTTAGACTATCATCTTCCCCATATTTGGAGTGCCTAGGATTGTGATAAGTGATGATGGTTCTCACTTTATCCCCATGGTATTTGAGAAGTTGCTGAAGAAGCATGGTGTTAATCATCGTGTGGCTACTCCATATCACCCTCAGACTAGTGAACAGGTTGAGGTTTCGAACAGACAGATCAAGGAAATTTTTGAGAAGACAGTGGGAAGGACTAGGAAGAATTGGTCTGCTAAGCTTGAAGATGCGTTATGGGCCTACAGGACTGCGTTCAAGACGCCACTTGGGACTACACCGTTTCATCTCCTCTATGGGAAAGCTTGTCACCTTCCAGTAAAGCTCGAGCACAAGGATCGATGGGCTGTCCAACAGATGAACTTCGATCTCAAACCTGCAGCAGAGAGGCGTTTGATACAGCTGAATGAGTTGAATGAAATTCGCCATCATACTTATGAGAACTCAAAGTTGTACATGGAGCATACAAAGGACATATCATGATAAGAGGATCATCTCACACTGCTTCGAACCAAACGACCATGTACTTCTGTATAACTCACATTTACAATTGTTTCCTGGAAAATTGTGTTCTTGTTGTTCAGGTCCCTTTACCATCAAAGAGGTTACACCACACGGAGCTGTTATATTGGTGAATTCGAAAGGCGAGGATCTCATTGGGAACGAGCAAAGGGTGAAACACTATTGGGCAAAAGCTAAGATCCCAGAAGGCAACATTGGGAGGCAATCCACTGGTAAGTTGTAAATATTAGGATTTTTTATTTTACTTTTTGATCTTTTTGGTTTTTGGTGTTTTTGTGTTAAGTCTCGCAGAACCCGTATCACTCTAGATTCAGTGTCGACCAACGTTAACGTTAGTGTTGGTCGACATTGACGTACGAGAATTTCGAGCACGGACAGAAATCGACCAAGGTCGATTATAAAAGTTGATTTTGGACCTGGAGATGTAATGTCGACGGACATTGACCTCAGTGTCGGTCGACATCGATGCACACGAGGTAAGCTTTCTATAAACCTCGGGACAGACTGCGTCTTCCCAAAATTCCCTCTCGTTATTTCTCTCTCCAAAAATCTCCATCTCTCTCGTTTCTTAACCGTTTTGAGTGATTCCAAGTTCTATTCCACATGATTTTCTACCCTTTAACCATTTCTAGTGTCTGTTCTTTCGATATGAAAAGGTATGTCTCCCAATCTCACTATTTCCATTTTGGCCCTAAGGTGAAAAGTTGCGATTTTTGCTTCAATTAGCTTGTTTCTATGATTGATTCCTGCCTATTTAGGTTGTGCTAGAGGAATTATAGGATCCCCATATAGATTTCATGATTAATTAGAGAGTTCCGAAAAAAAAATTATTTGATGATGAACTCTCTCGTTCGTTAATTTTGTTGATAGTACGAAAATGGGATGGAATATGGTTAATTTCAGTGTTGTGGATAATTGTTTAGACTCAATTTGATGATGTCTTGACTTTGAAATTTTTATATCTTTGGGTCTCATGCTAGAGTTGTCTGTTTTGTCTTGTAAGTGGAAAGACGATAGCAATCTAAGCGAGCAAGGAAGGCTGCTGAAGCTTCTGCTTCTGGTTCCTCACAACAGCGGGATGACACCGCAGCTGATACCAATGCCCCAAACCCGCAGACATGCCCACCTTGGCCAAGGCATGAGAATCTGAGGATCCCATACAACCGGGTTTGGGAGCATGATCCTTATGTGGAAGTCAAGAAGATTACATGCACCAACATGCCAATCTCAGAGCAGTGGGATGATTATGACTCTTTGTTCTACAACGCCTGGTGTGGCATCACGATCAAACTCACCAGATTTGTTGATCATGCCACTATTACGAAGATGAAGATCCGATCAGATGTTTTGTGCAACCTGAGGACTATTCATTTGGGCACCATTTGTACCAAACAGTATGATTTGCATGAGGAGCTTGTGAGGCAGTTTATGGCTACTGTCAGGGTGTATTACACCAACGAGATACTCCATAAGGCTTCTGAGGGGACACTGGATTTCATGGCTAAGGGTGTGAGGTATCGGATTACTATCCCTGAGCTATGTGACATCCGCGGGTTTACCATGACTAGAGAGCGAGTGAATCTACCAGAGCAGTGGCGAGATGTGCAGATGTTTTGGTCTCACTTTGGTAATGGGATCTATGACTCTCAGACGACCTGACAGTCCGCAGTGAGACATCATGTGCTGAGGTACGTTGTTCGTCTATTTGCCAACACCATTCTGTGCAAGATGGAGCCTGGTATGATGAGGATCGCAGAGCTGTTACTGTTGTACTTTGGGATTGGAGGTATGATTGGCGAAGAGAAATATGAGGATGCTCATTTGAAGGCAGATGTAAAAATGGGAGCAGTGTTTGCACATCATCTGGAGGAGCTTAAGACCAAGCCTTTCACAGGAAAGGGAAGGAAGACAGAGACTGTTGAGAGCCTCTTGACTCCTATTTTTGACAACTTTGGCATTGACAGGAGTCAGATAAAGATCCGCACAGCGAGGTCCACTATGGACATTGAACATTAGAGGAGCACTCATTGGCTCAAGGGCGACAAGGATAGAGGCCAGCTGATGTGGAACTTCACTGATTCCTCTGGTCTGGAGGGTTTGTTTCCCCTTCCCGATACTAGACTCACAGGGATTACAAGTGAGCCACTGATGCTGAGTTTTTAGCCTTCTGAAGACCTTTGTCGAGTGCCTCCGCGTCGCTCCACTGTGCTTAGAGGCACATCCTCTAGAGTTATTGCTTCTGCTGCTGAGCACGACGCAGTTCCTGCTACTGATGATGAGACTTATGGCTTCCCGGACCCCCCGATGCCACCAGAGGACATGCCATCTAGAGACTGGAAAAAATGGATGAGCGCTACAATGAAAGAGATGTGGAAGGGTATTTTTGGCTGCTCCTGTCGTCGCGCACAACGTGTCTCTCACCCACAACGACGTCGTCGCCAGCCCACACCACCTGCACCTGTGATTCCTGATGATACTGATATGGAGGCTTCTGATTCTAAGGATATGGACGATGAGGACTCTCAGGATTTCTAGATCCTCTGTTGCTACTGGTTCTTTGTTTCTTTTCTTTTCTTTTCTTTTTCTCTTGTATCTTGAGTCATTTTTATGTCTTTCTTTGAGTCAGTCCGCTAGTCCAATTAGTTTGGAACTTGGATATTTATGAGTCTATGCATTATATTGTTGCTTCTGACATGATTTTTGAGTGATAACGCAACTAACAGGTGAGAATTTGAGTACTAACTAATTAACCTGACCATGAGGCTTATCATAGATCCTGCGTACGATCCTGAGGATTCAGTGTCGACCGACATTGATCATAGTGTCGGTCGACACTAATCGTGTTCATGTACAAAATTTTGACTCGATTTTCCTATCGTTCCAGACTGATTTTAGTTGAACCCAAGCTGCGATTGCACTGAGGCCAGTGCAGTTTAAGTGTGGGGGAGGTGGTTACTGACGACATATTTTGTTTTCTTAGAGTCAGTCCTTTGTTTTACTTTGTTTTCATATTTGTTTTATTGAGTCAAAATCAGGTTGAAACAAAGATTTTTCGAGGAAATTTTCGCAGGAACATGATCCTAAGTGACCATTGGACAAACTTGAAGTAGTTATATGACTGGTAGAAAACCACACAAGGATCAATCTGCCAAGGACACCCATATCTTCTCAGGTATTCAGAGGATCCACTACTAACTTCATCTATAATCTTGAGTTGTTTTTTCTCACCTAGGGGCTAGGTATCTCTGGATCGGATTCCTCTGTCATGCCCTAAACAGCTTGTAAACCTGTCTGAGTACGGTTCCCTTCCCCCTCCCTTGAAAGTAAAAACAAAAAAGAGATAAACTGCGGATAAGATAGTAGCTTCAAAGTGGTCACGGGAGTGGTAGAGGCCCCTATTACCTCATGTGCATCCATGGAATGTGTCCAAAGTAACACCCCAAATAAAAAGGGAAGAGCACTGATAAAAAAAAATGATACACAGTGGGAAAAATCAGTTGCTAAAGGGAGATAAGGGAGAAGAAAGGAACCAGAAACTGACAGTTTGGTGGTCATGTACTGACTAGGTAAGATTCTATGTGTCCTCTGATCGATACTCCCTTCGTGAAACCGCACTTAATTATATACAGAGGTTAGTGTGGTAAATTTGGATGTCTTGACATGATTGTGGAGTTTACATGGGATTGTTGCTAAGTGTGGGGGAAGTACATTGTGGTATTTATCTCTGCAACAATGTTTTCATGTGGATTACTAAGTGAATGTGAATGTGATGTTCCTAAGAAGAAATGAGTTTCTGTGTTTTCAAACCTCTTTTCATGCTTTGGTTTTCTGTTGGCTTGAGGGCAAGCAAAAGCTAAGTGTGAGGGAGTTGATATATCATGGATTTTCTAGGTTTTCAACCATGATATAAGTGTATATATTTAGTCTTTAACCTTGTATTTCGAGTCTATCGAGTCTTTTACAGGTTAGCATATGTTTGGATCAAAGCTAGGAGTTTTATGACGTTTCTGGAGCATTCTGTAAGAAGTTGAAGTTTGAGCCGTAACCAGGTGTTGATGTCGACCGACATTAACCTTAGTGTTGGTCGACACTCAAGCCCAACGAGACCATTTACGCGAGTTCATTACATCTTTTAAAGAATTGCAAGAAAGTCCAGAAGTTTCATTGTTTCTAATTTAGCCCCAAAACGTGTTTAGTCTATTAATTAGGTTTTTGAGAGTTGTCTCTCTTATCTTTTGTTCTTGCTTTTGGCTTTTGAGACTAGAGGAGATTATTGCTATTTGGGGCTGATCTACTACTATGTAACATTTGAGAGAAGGATTTCGAACCCCATTTATTTTATCTATTCAGTCTTTTGGGTTTCTATTCAATATGTATTGTCTGATTGATAGCATGTCTGAATAGTAACCTTTGTTAGATTTAGGATTTCTCATAGGGTTTTCATGCTTAGTTAGATAACTGAATAATTAGGATTCTATAACTTTTTTTTTCATCACCTAAGTTGATATTAAAACTGAATTCTCGATTGATCACGTATGATTTAGATCTTAGATTATAATCCGACAGAACTTAGTGTGAGAAATTGACTAGATACAAAGAGATTTGGTTTAGGAGAATTGTGAACTAAAGAACTTACTATTAATGCTTATCTAGAACTCTAAGATTGCAAAGAGATTTGAATCGTTAGGTTGCTAGACATAGAGAATAATTGTAGCGAGAGTTGAATAATTTCACCTTTGTGATTCTACTTCTTGAACCTTTGTTTAATCTGAATCCTGATTAGTTAAGTGTCTGGCATTGCATGATTTCCTGAGAACATCCTAAGTCTATCGCTTTTCTTCCATTGAAAACACTCTTTTAATTACTTGCTATTTATTGTTTTCATCTCTCTTGCTTAGCTAATTCGACTGCATGCAATTTATCGCGTGAAACTTGAGAATCTGTGGATTTGATACTCTTAATATTACATCGTTCGAAACTGTACACT
Organism: Orychophragmus violaceus; assembly: GCA_030180135.1. Taxonomy (NCBI): domain Eukaryota; kingdom Viridiplantae; phylum Streptophyta; class Magnoliopsida; order Brassicales; family Brassicaceae; genus Orychophragmus; species Orychophragmus violaceus. The sequence goes on along the minus strand of CM058234.1, from coordinate 61,397,682 downwards.
TGCAATTAGAAATAGAAATTAAAATTTGTGCTATCATTACACAAGTTTGAAGCATAACCGTCAGAGAATTTAACTCGTCCCATAATCCAATCAAAGAAATATTCCTTCGAATAATGTTCTAACCAATACGCTGGAATTTGACATTTCTCGTTTTTCTAAAGATGACATTTCCTAAAAAATTAAGCCTAGACATTAAACTATCTTTCATCTTGCACATTTAGAATAATGTTTATGATGTTATCAAAAAGTGTTTCTCAATGTGCATGATACCGAAATTACACCTTAGTAGTTGGTCCTTCCAATATGGCAAATCTCTGAAAAAGCTTTGCTTGTGCCAGTTGTGAGATAAACCAGCTGTATATATATTTTCGTGATCACTTCCACTATAATCAAAAAAACTTAGAGCACCAAAGGTTCCTAAGAAACGCAGAGTAGCCAAACCAATGTCTTGGGGAGGAGTATATTAACGTATTTATCAATAGTTATAGTGAATCGACAATTAACTGATGGATAACCGATAGATAAGAGATTTCGTCGATGTTCTGTTGGAAATTTTCGACGGAAAACTAATCTGTCGGGAATTACCGATGAATACCTGGCAGATATATACCGTCAAAGATCGGTCGATGATATTAAGAAGGAAAAAAAAACAGGTGAGGACAAATTTGTCACGTACGTAATCCTATGCTTCATGACATCTGGATCTTCATTGATATCTTCCTTACCTTCTCCTCCAAGGATCAACGTCTCCATGATCTCACAATCACAACTTTTACCACGAAAGCATTAACTTTTATCGACAAGAGTGGCAATACTGGAGAGATGGTGAAAGAAACGGCAATAACAAGATTTTTAAAAAAGAAAACGGCAATAACATGGTATATTTTGTTGGAGAGGACAATATATTCAGACAAGAGGATTTGGAGTCGAATCATCTCGGCAATTTTATTTTATTAAGTTCCAAGCTTGTCTCAAACCCAGCAAAATATGGACAGCGAATAATTAAGCTCCACGCATACTACTGTAAGGGCCCTGGCCCGATAGGATTAAAAATCCTTAGGAAGCAAGGAGAAAACCTAAAAGCCTAGCCTAAATCCACCTTCCTTTTCCATTATTCCCTCATTAATATGTTTCCTTTTCTGATTTAAGCCCAAAGTCCAAGGTCCAACTCATTAGGGAAGGAAGCCCTAGCTCTTTTCCCTATAAAAGGAGGAGAGGGGCTCCTCATTTCTCACATCATTCCAAAAATTCGAGCAGAGCTCGTGACCGGAGAACCGACATTCGTCGGAGCTCCACCGCCGGAGGGCCACCGGAGAGCCGCCGGACCATCACCGAGTTGACTCGGTTGACCGGTCTAGTTTGACCGGGTCAGGCGTTGACCGGTTCGGTTTGGGTTAACCAGTCCGGTTCAATTCCTCTTTCAGCTTCTAATTCCTGGTAAGTCCGGTTTCCTTTAATTTTCTAGTTCAATTTGATTTCGCCCGGTTTAGTTTCGGTTAGGATTGGTTAGGGTAATTGGGCCGGTTATGTATTGGGCCTGGTTGAATCTGGGTTTAGGTCTGAGTCTGGGTTGACCGAGTTGACCGGTTGACTTTGACCGACCGTTGACTTTAAGTTAACCAAACTTCGAGTGGCCATAACTTGCTCATCCCGAATCCAATTCGAGCGAAACGAAAGCCTAAATCCTTTGTTTTTCCGTCCTCTTTCCAGATCTGATGTTCTTTTGGGCTGATGAGCTTCCTAATTTACGAAAATGCCCTTCTTTGGCTAAGGTGAGGATCGGTCTTGACCCTTGCTTATTCTATTCAGTTCCGGACGATAGTCCTTCGTTAATACCGTCTTTCCTAGGTAGTCTAGGGCAGTAGAGCGCTCGATGTGATTGATTGAATAACATAGAATCGCTAGGTTATCGCTTAAACCGAAAACGTTGTTTGTGCTTGATGGATATGCGTGGTAGAACTGTGCTAGGGTATTGGGTGTAGGGCGTTGGACATCCTTGATCGTCGGAGGAGGGTGTTGGCGAGCCCTCCCGTGTGGTGGTGCGTTGGACGTACCGTGCGTTGGACGCATTGTGTGGGGCTTGGAGCCGTTAGGTGTTCATTAGTGTGAGCTTGGAGCTCGTATGCACGATTGGACGTTAGAATTGTGTGGTGAAGCCTTCGGGCGATGTTTGCAAGGTGTTATTCGCTTAGGACTTGTGTTTCTTAATTGTGTGGCGTAAGCCGGGATCGCGGGTTGATATATCATGGTTTTTACCCATTTTAGACCATGATATAGATGTGTTTTTAGTGTCTTTTGTCTTTGTTTAGAGTCTTTTACAGGTTTAATCAGGTTTGGAGCTAATTGGAGATATTTGGAGCATTTTGGGACTTTTGGGACTTTTGGCCGAGAGCTTAACTCACTGTCCGATTTATTGATCATGCATCGACCGACACACCTTGTGCATCGGTCGACACACTAGCGAGATGGGCCGTACGCGTCGGTTTAATGAAATTATGACGATTTGCAAAGAAGCCCAAGATAGTTCCAGTATTTACACAGAAGCCCCAGCCGAGATTAGGCATATATATAGAGGATTTTGGTGTTTATTTTACTTACGCTTTCATAATTAAGAGCAGAGGATTTTTAGAGCTTTTGGGGCTGATCTGAACCTATTACTTCATCTGTATTTGGAGAAGATTTCGAACCCCTTTTACTCTTATTCTTTTATGCAATTTATTCATCATATGATTATGTTTTCATTATCTATGTCTGAGTAGATTCCTTGTTAGGTTTAGGGTTTCTCGCATAGGATTTCATGACTTGCTAGACTTGTTCAAATTCAGTTAAGGATTCATAACTATATATGTTCTTCAATTTAATTGTGCTTAAAGCTAGTTCTAACCTGATCAATTAGAATCTAGAACTTAGGTTGCTAAATACGTCACGGAAGTGGGGTTTAGGAATCTGAACTAATTAAATTGGGCAATTAACTTTGCGCAAACGGAAGTTTGGTTTAGGATAATTGTGAACATATCAAACTTGGGATTAATGCTAGTTTAATCTGTTAGTTCTCGCAAACGAAAGTTTGGTTTGCTGCACTTAGACTTAGAGAATTATCACAAAGGAATTTGGTTAATTCTATATCTGTGTTTTGAGTTCTAGAACTGTGCTTAATTAGATCCTTGCTGAATGAACTGTCTGCTTGTCTGATTTCCTGAGAATACCCTAGGCTTGACGCTTTTAGTTTATTGCTTCCACAACCGTTAATCTCTGCTACTGATTTACTTTCTCGCACCGCTTTTAATTCAATTACATTGCTTTCTTTCTAGTATTAGTCTCTACTGTTCTGATCTAATGAGACCAAGTGTCCCTGTGGATTCGATAACCCTATATACTACTTTGACATTGCTGTTCACTTGCAGTTTAGAATAGGGAAAAACTCTGAGCCTATCAAGTTTTTGGCGCCGTTGCCGGGGACTCTTAGAGTCTTCGATAGGACCGAATTTAGGGTTTTTACTAGAAATTTTTCTTTTTGTTTTTGCTTTTTCGTTTTATTTTTATATTTTGCTAACTTTTTCTCTGTTTCTTTCTGTCGCAGGTACGACTTTCGCCTTGCGTCGATCGTTGCATCCCTTGCGTCGATCGTCACTAGGCGATTCTGAGATTGAATCGATCGTTGCACTGATAGCATCGATCGTTGCTGGACGATTACAGACAGTTTATGCCAACGCAGAAAACTCGAAGTAATCCGAACTCGAGCTTGCTTAATCTCGGACTAGAGGAACTTGGACGTCTAGAATGGACTATCAGAAGAGAAAAGAGAGATAGAATGGTACGAGAACGTCTGATCTTGATACCAGATGCTAAAGGTACCCTGAGGGACCGAGATAACAACCCGTACAATGCTGCTGGGCCTCGGGTTGATGCTGAAGGGAATGTCATCCCTGATCCTCCTGAGCAACAGCAACATGAGCTGAACCAAAACCACGGTCAAGGACAGGCCCAAGGTAGAGAGATGGTGGTTCATTAGAGGACACTAGCTGACTACAACAGACCTGATAAGTTTCATGCAAACCGAGCAGCTCTAGTGCTTCCTGCTTTTGAGAGGAATGATTTTGAGGTAAAGACCATCTACTACCAGCTGATGAGACAGATTGCTTTTCATGGTCTTCAAGCAGAGCAGCCTATGGATCACATTGACAAGTTTGAGGACATAGTCACTGGCATGAAGTATGAAGGAGTATGCCCGGACTATCTGTTCCTTAAGCTATTTCCGCACAATCTTGCTGGAGACGCTAGTGCATGGCTGAGACAACTGGCACCTGGTCAGTATACTACCTGGGCAGCCTTAAAGAGTGAGTTCCTGCGTCACTTTTATGATGATGCGCGCTCGGATCAGTCCAGACAGGACATACTCACTTTTTCCCAAGGAGCTGTGGAGCCCTTGAAGACTGCCTGGATGAGATTTAAGCAGTATCAGCGTGACTGTCCACACCATGGATTCACAGAAGTACAGCTGATTGGTATCTTCTTCAGAGGCATAGATCTCCCTTATCAGACTGCGCTGGATAATTCCAGTAATGCTAATTTTAACACCAGGACTCCTACATAAGCTAAGCAGTTGATTGAGAACCTGATTGGCAGCAACAGTTGCAAGACAATGGATGAAAGGAGGAAGAAATCTGGTGGACCTGTAGAGAATTCTGATATAGCTAATATAAGATCCAGATTGGACACAGTCTACAATCTCCTGACAAGTAAGAAAGCTGTCCACTTTGCCCAAGATGTAGAGGTGATTCAGACTGAGAAGGAAACTCAGGAAGAAGATGTGAATTTCATAGGAGGTTCTGGTTTCCAAGGTAATAGATTTAATAATCAACAGGGGAACAGATTCTCCAATGGAGGACAGACTGGTGGTTTTCAGAAGACCTATGGACAAGGTACTCAGAGAACCTATGGATCTACATCCTATCAGACTCCTCCTGCACCTACAGCCCATGAGAGCAAAATGGAGGCTATGATGGAACAACTGATTGAGAGTCAGACCAAGATTTCTGTGGACTGCAACAAGAAGTTGGACGCTGTCTATGAATACCTCAATGGGAAATTTGAGTCTCTGAGCACTCACATGAAGCAGTTGGACACTCAGGTGAACCAGATGTCCAGCTCACTGAAGGGAAAAGGAGTGGCAAACACTCATGTTAAGGCCTGGTCTGTGTACATTAATGATGGATCTCACCTAGGTGAAAGATTTGAGCTAAGTACAGCTGAGTTGGTGACAGAACAAGAATTTTCGGATATTTGTGAAAAACTCTCGGGTGAAATCTGCTGCAGTGCGTCGATCGATGCAACATCTGTGCCGATCGATACACCACTCGGGATGGCAACGATCGACACACCCTTAGTGTCGGTCGTTGCAGGGCGTGAACAGACAGAACTGTCGGATGATAATGGCATAGATGCTGACTTGGAGCTTGATCGCCTATTCAATGGAGCCTCTGAGATTACTCAACAGGAGATCTACGAACAGATTTTTAGACAACACTCCTCAGTGTCTGAAGTGATTAGGCAAGAGATTGAAGAGCTGAAGAAATTAGAAGGGATTGGTGAAGAATTGGAAGAAATTCCAACTTCTGATGATCCACCTTATCATCCATGTGTGCAGAGGTACCTGAACAAGATGTTGCCCCTGGATGATGATCTGAAAGACTGGGTGATAATAGTTCCTCAGCATATTAGTGATGTTCTGCTAACTAAGATCCCGAAGAAGCTGCCTGATCCTGGAGTCTTTGTGCTGGATTGTTCTATCTTTGAGGATAGCTTTAGGCGTTCTCTGTGTGACTTAGGAGCTGCTGGAAGTTTAATGCCATACTCTGTGGCAGAGAAGCTGGGGATGCTGGATTTTACTCCTACTAGGACTTCTCTTGTCCTAGCTGATCAGTTCATACGAGTTCCTGAAGGGCTCCTTATGGACATTCCGGTGAGAGTTGGAAACTACTTAGTTCCAACGGACTTCCTTGTGCTGAGATATGACTGTGATCCGGATGAAGCATTATTGCTTGGGAGACACTTTTTGGCTACAACAGGAGCGTTGATTGATGTTAGGAACAGCTTGATAGACCTCCATCTGGGAGATGAACCACTGCACTATGAGATGGATAAGCTGCGAAAGCCACTGATAGATGGGCAGACATTCACCATAAGGGACGCAGATTTTGAGCAGGCGGACAATACTATGGTTATAGATCCTGGAGCACATTTCACTCCATCCTTTCTTGGACATGAGCATTCCGCAACAGCCTACTCACCACCTTGGATGAGGAGACTTGAACAGAGACAGAAAAAGTCTCTGTCAGGACCTCCTGGTACCTGAAAATTCCCATCCGTCCGGTCAAGCTATTGACCTTAAACAAGCGCTGGGTGGGAGGCAACCCACCATTAGGTACTGGTGTTTTTCTACTTAATTTTTGGTGTTTTTGTTAGGATTTTACGTTTGTTTTTGTTTCTGGTGAGTTTATGTTTGCAGGTCTCGGATGAATTCGCAGTGCAACGATCGACGCACTTCTGTGTCGATCGTCACAACACGAAAGTAATCGCACTGCAGCGATCGTTGCGCTCTTGAGCAACGATCGACCATACACGAAAATCGCCAAGTAACGGTCGATGCACTTAGTGCAACGATCGATGCCTGAGCGACAGAGGTAAACCCGACAGAACTCAACAGAACTTTAACAATTTTTCTTTCTTTTTACCGATCCTTCGCTGGACACTACTGGGGACAGTGTGTCTTAAGTGTGGGGGAGGTGCTACTGACTTTTGTTTTCTGTTTTCTTAAGAGTCAGTCCGTTTTACAAAAAATATTTTTGTTTTATTGAGTCAAAATTGTTTAAGTAAGAAACTATAATTTTCTGAGAAGATTTACAAGACTTGCAGGAACTTAAGTAACCATTGGGATGAAGTTGCAGGATCTATCTATGACTATTAGAAAACCCCATCACAGATCAACCTACTGGGAACACCCACCTCACTTCAGGTATCAGAGGATCCTTTTACTGACTTCAACCTTAATACTGACTTAGATTTCTCACCTAAGGGCTTGGTATACTTTGTGTCGGATTCCCTTGTTAGTTCTGACACAGCCTGTCAACCTATCCTATTTAGTTCCCTTCTCCCCTTCTATAAAGTAAAAAAAAAAGATAATAAACTGAGGATGAGTTAGTAACTCCGAAGTGGTCATGAGAATGGTAGCAAACACTATTTTCTCTCATGTGATCCATGGAATGTGTCCAAAGTACACCCCATAACGGGAAGAACACTGATAAAAAAATAAAATGATACCCAATGGGGAAAAATCAGTTGTTAAAGAAGGGAAAGAGAAGAAAGGGACTAGAGAAAGATAGTATGGTGGTCTAGAGCTGATAAGGTAAGAATCCATGTGCCCTTTGATCGATACTCCTTAGGTGAGACCGCACTTAAATACTTGCAGAAGTCAGTAGGGAGAATTTGAATGCTTGAATGTGATTGTGGAGTTTACCTAGGACAGTTGCTAAGTGTGGAGGAAGTACATGTTGGTCTTGATATCCTGTGATTGATTCTTTCAGTGGTTTACTAAGGGGAATCTAAGTATTGTAGCTTCTAGGATGAAATGAGTTTCTGAAGAGTTTTCAAACCTCTTCACCAAGCTTTAGTTCTATGTTTTGCTTGAGGGCAAGCAAAGGCTAAGTGTGGGGGAGTTGATATATCATGGTTTTTACCCATTTTAGACCATGATATAGATGTGTTTTTAGTGTCTTTTGTCTTTGTTTAGAGTCTTTTACAGGTTTAATCAGGTTTGGAGCTAATTGGAGATATTTGGAGCATTTTGGGACTTTTGGGACTTTTGGGACGTTTTGGCCGAGAGCTTAACTCACTGTCCGATTTATTGATCATGCATCGACCGACACACCTTGTGCATCGGTCGACACACTAGCGAGATGGGCCGTACGCGTCGGTTTAATGAAATTATGACGATTTGCAAAGAAGCCCAAGATAGTTCCAGTATTTACACAGAAGCCCCAGCCGAGATTAGGCATATATATAGAGGATTTTGGTGTTTATTTTACTTACGCTTTCATAATTAAGAGCAGAGGATTTTTAGAGCTTTTGGGGCTGATCTGAACCTATTACTTCATCTGTATTTGGAGAAGATTTCGAACCCCTTTTACTCTTATTCTTTTATGCAATTTATTCATCATATGATTATGTTTTCATTATCTATGTCTGAGTAGATTCCTTGTTAGGTTTAGGGTTTCTCGCATAGGATTTCATGACTTGCTAGACTTGTTCAAATTCAGTTAAGGATTCATAACTATATCTGTTCTTCAATTTAATTGTGCTTAAAGCTAGTTCTAACCTGATCAATTAGAATCTAGAACTTAGGTTGCTAAATACGTCACGGAAGTGGGGTTTAGGAATCTGAACTAATTAAATTGGGCAATTAAACTTTGCGCAAACGGAAGTTTGGTTTAGGATAATTGTGAACATATCAAACTTGGGATTAATGCTAGTTTAATCTGTTAGTTCTCGCAAACGAAAGTTTGGTTTGCTGCACTTAGACTTAGAGAATTATCACAAAGGAATTTGGTTAATTCTATATCTGTGTTTTGAGTTCTAGAACTGTGCTTAATTAGATCCTTGCTGAATAAACTGTCTGCTTGTCTGATTTCCTGAGAATACCCTAGGCTTGACGCTTTTAGTTTATTGCTTCCACAACCGTTAATCTCTGCTACTGATTTACTTTCTCGCACCGCTTTTAATTCAATTACATTGCTTTCTTTCTAGTATTAGTCTCTACTGTTCTGATCTATTGAGACCAAGTGTCCCTGTGGATTCGATAACCCTATATACTACTTTGACATTGCTGTTCACTTGCAGTTTAGAATAGGGAAAAACTTTGAGCCTATCACGGGTTTCTTAAATCCGCCCTCGCTGGGTAATTGTGTTTGAAACAATTACTCAGTCCTCTTTCCTTTTCCGGTCCCCATTTTCTTACAGGTCCGGATGCAGGATTGATCGATCGCGTGATGTCATTGGTGGATTTGAATAAGAAGGAAGCGCCGGGTCCTGGGACAAGTTGAGTCGGCGTCCCGGTTGGACCGAATCTGGTTCAACGGGCGTCTTAATGCCGTGTCTCCGGTTCGCCGGGAGACGGGTGTTACAATTTGGTGTCAGAGCCTAGGTTAAGGTCCCCCGGTTCTGTCCTGGGGAATCAGCTTTCGTTGTTTTCCAAAACCCTTGCTTTCAAATCTTTTCAAAGGTGTTTGCGAAATTTTTATGAAAATGGTTACATTGCGAAAGGCTTTTTCAAGCACCAACTATATCATAGATTGTTCTCCACGCCGGTCCTAGTCTAGTTAGAATTTTTCCGTGCAGGATGGGTCAGTGTCTTCGAACCTCGGTTGTGCTACTGCCCACTAGATGTGTGCCGAGATATATGTCGTGATGTGTGCCGTTGAGGTGTATGTTGGGATGTGTGTTGTGGTGTGCACTTACATGGCAGTCGGTACTAATGAGGTGTGTGTTGGGGTCATCACTTGTTCAGAGTGTTGTTACACCAAGAGTGTGAGGGCGATCAGGATGTGGAAACATTCACCGGAGAGACCTATTGCGGGAGTGTAGCAGAGAGTCGCAAGAATTTCAGGAAGGGCTAGAAGAGTTGCGAGAGACGTTGGAGTAGCTGCATGGAGTACTGCAATGAGTGCTACAGGAGCTGCAAGAGGTCGATGGAAAGACCGGATTGCAATGAGTGCTACAGGAGCTGCAAGAGGTCGATGGAAAGACCGAATTGCAAGGAGTGCTACAGGAGCTGCAAGAGGTCTATGGAAAGACCGGATTGCAAAGAGGCCATTTGGAAGTGGCGGTGTTCCGACTGGATTAAACGTCAAGCGTTGTCTGAGTTGCTTGGATCACAGGGAGCAACAGGAAACTGTCCAAACCTATTCTAAGTATGGAATCTTGGAATCGGTTTGTGACATCAACTTCAATGAGTTATGGACGGCTCGTTGAAGATTGATCAAGCTGGAAGCTGGAGAAGATCTTCGTGGTACGGCAGGTTCGAGATTCAACGGTAAGACCGGAAAGGAAACGGTCTGCCTTGGAGTTCTTTGTGGATTACTGGAGCAGCTAATGGAGTTCCGCAAGACGGAAAGAAGATCGCAGAAGCGTTTTGGGAATAGGTGTGTGGCATTTGGAATTGCCTGGCAAGCCGGACTTCTGAAATTGCAAGCTCAAGTGGACAAAGCTGGATATTGGAAATGGAAATCCAACGGAAGAGTGTTAGGAAAACACTATGGAGGATTGGCAAGAAGCTGCAAGGAATAGCAAAGGAGCGCAAGTCTAATGGGGAAGGAAACCCAAAGGATGGAGTTTGGAAAGCACTACACCTGGATCACAAGGTAGGACACCTTGACCTGGAAGTCAGATTGGAAGCTGGTTTGGATATCAGAGTGCGCAGCGGAAGCGTGGCATTGGAGCATATCAGGAGTTAAGTGGGTCGTTCTCCACCAGCCAGATAGCCATAATGGACATGGTTAGCTGCATCGGTCACAGAGGTTAGCAAGGATGTCTGCTTGGGCGACAGTCAACGTCATAGTGCACGGTAATGGAAAACCGTCATAGAGAATCCATTTGGAAGTGGATGATGCACTGTGGCACGGTAATGGAAACCGTTGAGGAGAATGGGATCGGAAGCGGAGCATCGAATTCAAAACTTAGAACCACTCGAGGGATGAGTGTGTTTCCAAACGTTGGAGACCGACCCTAATGGACATGGGCGGTAGCAAGTGGCGTTTGTATTGCATTCTGGGAGCTACTGTTGGATCGGCACCAAGAAGAAGGAAACTTCAGAACGTGGTTGGATATAAGGGGGGGGGGGAGAAGCAGTCTTCAGGATTCAAGGCCGAGTTCTTTTCTAGCAAGTAAGCCATCAAGTCAGTTTTGGTCAACGAAGTCTGCGGAGTGTGGATGGTAAAACGTTGCAATGGAGAACTCCCGCCTCCGAATTCGGGACGAATTCTTTTCAGGGGGGGGAGAATTTTAAGGGCCCTGGCCCGATAGGATTAAAAATCCTTAGGAAGCAAGGAGAAAGACCAAAAGCCTAGCCCAAATCCACCTTCCTTTTCCATTATTCCCTCATTAATATGTTTCCTTTTCTGATTTAAGCCCAAAGCCCAAGACCCAACTCATTAGGGAAGGAAGCCCTAGCTCTTTTCCATATAAAAGGAGGAGAGGGGCTCCTCATTTCTCACATCATTCCAAAAATTCGAGCAGAGCTCGTGACCGGAGAACCGACATTCGTCGGAGCTCCACCGCCGGAGGGCCACCGGAGAGCCGCCGGACCATCACCGAGTTGACTCGGTTGACCGGTCTAGTTTGACCGGGTCAGGCGTTGACTGGTTCGGTTTGGGTTAACCAGTCCGGTTCAATTCCTCTTTCAGCTTCTAATTCCTGGTAAGTCCGGTTTCCTTTAATTTTCTAGTTCAATTTGATTTCGCCCGGTTTAGTTTCGGTTAGGATTGGTTAGGGTAATTGAGCCGGTTATGTATTGGGCCTGGTTGAATCTGGGTTTAGGTCTGAGTCTGGGTTGACCGGGTTGACCGGTTGACTTTGACCGACCGTTGACTTTAAGTTAACCGAACTTCGAGTGGCCATAACTTGCTCATCCCGAATCCAATTCGAGCGAAACGAAAGCCTAAATCGTTTTTTTTTCCGTCCTCTTTCCAGATCTGATGTTCTTTTGGGCTAATGAGCTTCCTAATTTACTAAAATGCCCTTCTTTGGCTAAGGTGAGGATCGGTCTTGACCCTTGCTTATTCTATTCAGTTCCGGACGATAGTCCTTCGTTAATACCGTCTTTCCTAGGTAGTCTAGGGCAGTAGAGCGCTCGATGTGATTGATTGAATAACATAGAATCGCTAGGTTATCGCTTAAACCGAAAACGTTGTTTGTGCTTGATGGATATGCGTGGTAGAACTGTGCTAGGGTATTGGGTGTAGGGCGTTGGACGTCCTTGATCGTCGGAGGAGGGTGTTGGCGAGCCCTCCCGTGTGGTGGTGCGTTGGACGTACCGTGCGTTGGACGCATTGTGTGGGGCTTGGAGCCGTTAGGTGTTCATTAGTGTGAGCTTGGAGCTCGTATGCACGATTGGACGTTAGAATTGTGTGGTGAAGCCTTCGGGCGATGTTTGCAAGGTGTTATTAGCTTAGGACTTGTGTTTCTTAATTGTGTGGCGTAAGCCGGGATCGCGGGTTTCTTAAATCCGCCCTCGCTGGGTCATTGTGTTTGAAACAATTACCCAGTCCTCTTTTCTTTTCATGTCCCCATTTTCTTGCAGGTCCGGATGCAGGATTGATCGATCGCGTGATGTCATTGGTGGATTTGAATAAGAAGGAAGCGCCGGGTCCTGGGACAAGTTGAGTCGGCGTAATGCCGCGTCTCCGGTTCGCCGGAAGACGGGTGTTACACATACCATTTTTGTTTCTTTCACTTTGCTGTGTTAACTTTTACACTGTTTTTAGTTTGGTGATAACTTTATGTTTCCTTACGGATGTTACACGAAGAGTTTTGTTTCAGTTTCAAGCTTCCCTAATTCAATGACAAGTAAATCAGAAACACATGTACACTTTACAAAGATTTCTATATTTGTCTAAAATCTTTCTCAAACTCTTTTTTTTTGTCAACATATCTTCTCAAACTAATTTATATATATATATTATTACATATAGAAAAATGCTATTTGTTCTTCTAAAGCAAAGTCAAAAAAATTTATTTGCAAAATAGTTTTTAAAATTTTAAATTTTTATAGTTATAGCTGAAACAATTAAAAATATTATTTATTTATTTTAAAATTAAAACATTTTTGGCTCCAATTGGTGACCACTAAAATGAACAAAAGGAATTGGACAAAATGTCATTTGAGGAATTGAATTAACAAAAAAAATAGGAATGTAGAGGAATTTTTATTCATATTTTGTTCCTCATCAAATTTGCAGGGGAATTTTTTTGTTCATTCATTCCTTAAACATGAGGAAAAATATGAAATATTGTGGGACCCATATGTCTGAATTTTGAAAAAAAATTCCTTTTAATTGGTAAAAATTTTGAGGAATTAAAAATTCATCATCATTCTTTTCCTAAACTATGGTCACCAATTGGAGCCTTTATGTACCTAATGATCCTTTAAATTTTTAATTTTATTACTATAACTAAAAAGTTATTATTATAATTTATCTTCTATAATCTTTATATGGTTTTACTATTAAAAATAATTGATTTTTGAGACTAAATATGCAACCAATTGTAATTTTTGGGTTGATTTTATAGATTTTAGTATAAATATCTATTCTGAAATTACACACTCTTACTTGCAATGATATATTATATAAAGTTTTAACACATATGTGAAATATGGAAATTATGTTTTCATTCATTCCATAATCACTATAAAAAAATTGTCGTATAGCTACGGCTTGAAAAGCTACAACCTAATGGTGGAGAGAATTAGCTGCATTTAGCGGTGCCAATGACAACGTTTTGGAGCTACTCTTAGAAATTTCAGCTAAGATTAACACACGAAAACATCATTTTGAACTGCACTTTTGGTCATAAAATAGTCATTAAACGCGGTTTTACGACTAAATTACGAATAAATATGGTAGTTGTAAATCCATAGTCGCTAATTTGCATAGTCGTAAAAGTAGGCGGCAAGTTACGACTAGGGCAGTCGTAATCTAGATATAGCATGGTCGCAATATACATGGACAAATTTGCGACTATATTGGCGACAATTGTACGACTAAAGAGGGAATCCAGATGCAGTCGGAGATATGTGGTTCTCACATAGTCGTTAAACTAGGTTACCAATGGGCGACTAATATGTGACTGTATAACATAGTCACAAAGTAGTCGTAACAATTGGCAACTATTTAGCGACTGGGTAACGACCATTTTACTACTCTCCAGCGACTAATCGCAACATCTATATACGATTATGGTAATGATGTCGCCACTATGTGGCGACTATTTTGTGACTGACTAGTATAGTTACAAACTAGTCGTTAGTTATGATGATTATTTGGCAACTGTTTAGTGACAAATTTTATGACTATACATCGACTACCGAAACATGTTTAATCAGTTAGTTAACGACTATATGGCGATTGTATAATGACTAATCTAATGACTATGTAGAAACTACACGGGCGTCCAGATACGATTATGGTATTGAATGTGCCACTACTTTGTGACCTCTGTGCAATGAATTGACGACTGTTACATATGCGTAAAAATAATAATTTTGTATTAATCCATTTGTCAAATTTATGATTTGGTAATTGGCGATACTGCAGTTTGAATGATACAAGAAATGTAAAATACATTTTTTCAAGATAACTTAGAAAACTTATATAGTTTTTTCAGTACATATACATAAACGATTATGTACATATGCAAACTCCAATATTAAGGAGTTTCGAAATCATACAAAAATATTAGTTTGGTAGGGACAGTGACAAGTAACCTACAAAGCAGATGGAGTTAAGTTGTACATGTTGGGGACGACGGTCTTTGTTTTCTGCAGCCTTATGAGTTTGTAAGAAGTCCATATACTATGGATCATTTAACCGCATATACTCTTCCACCAAGGAAAGGTGCTTGATATTTTCCTTATGCTCATTCGCAACTCGGGTGTGCTATGCTTCACTGGCAGCCTGCTCTTCTATTTTACGTTGAGCTTCTTTCAGTTGTTCTTGCAGGGTCACAAACCATGAAGAGTCTCCCGTCTTCTTGCGCTTGCCTCTCAAAAGTGACTCTTTGAGACTTCCAACTCCATAAGGATTTCGTCGTCCATCCGTCTCAGTAGCCTGTTATAATTAAAGTCAATCAGAGAAAAATAATTAAATAAAGAACATGACATGACTTTGTGAATGTGAATTGTGAAAAATATTACTTTATCTTAAGAAAGATGTTATATTAATCTATTGAGAGGTCCCAAGGTCGCGATGTAGCACCGTTCGAAACTTCTGAGGTCTCTACATCGAACTCTTCCAACCTGTCTTGCACGTTCTCTTAAAAGTTGTTGCGATTTTCTCTGCCTTCCGATCAATATACATACCATTTGGCTTTGTATGTGTCTTGATGAATACCTCACCAATATTCACCGGTCTTCCTATTTCCTCTTCCTGCAGTGATATAAAACATACAAGGATTATTACAGAAATGTCAAGTTGCAATGTTATGACACAAATAAATAACAAATATATAGTAAAGGTTACTTGTCATTTCTTCTTGGATTTGTAGGTACGGCTTGGGCCCTGTAAAGTGGATGTGATGACCGAGACCTTCACGATCAGGCAGACAACAACTGGAATAGGTTGCACTCCTATCATTTTCTTCTTGAGTTTCCTAGTAGTTGGTCATCGTTTTCTAGAGAGTCTCGCCGATACACTTAGGTCACTCTCTACTAGTCCTCGCATTGCTAACCATGTCTTTCAACCGTCGTTGACAGACCTCTTCGAAATAATGTTGAACTGTCCATGTTATCAAGGGATCCCAATGGTTGGTTTTCTAGAATACAAATAGAATAAGCATAAAATTAGTGAAAACAACACACACAAAGTATATGTGAAGGGTATCGGAGAGAAAACTGTACCGGGAACACGAGAAAGTATCTTTCCGCTTTATCAAAAGGTGATGGGTCTAAAGTTTTACCCTATACTAACTGCAAGTGCACAGTATATCAATGTAGTACTTAGGGATCGAATCCACGAGGACTCTAGGCAAAGATAGGATTAAGAACTAAGGAGATTAAAACTAGGAGAAAGCAAAAAGCAAATTGTATTGAATAACTAAAAAGAGCAAGCAAAAAAGTAAACAAGTAGCAGGTTATGGTTGTAAGCAATAAACTAAAGGCGCTAAGTCTAGGGCGTTCTCAGGAAATCAGACAAGCAGATAAATCATTCAGTCATGATCAAATTAAACACAGTTTTAGAACTCAAACACAGATATAGAATTAACCAATTGTCATTGCGAGAATTCTCTAAGTCTAAGTGCAGCAATCCAAATTCCTTTGCAATTACTAATAGATTAAACCAGCTTTAATTCCAAGTTCGATATGTTTACAATCTAATTAAACCAAATTCCTTTGCGAGTAATTAAATTGCTCAACCTAAATAGTTCAGATTCTAAACCACATTGTCGTGTCGTATTTAGCAACCTAAGATCTAGATTCTAAGTGATCAGATTAAAACTAGCATTAAACACAATTTAGTTTGAAGAACATCTATTGATATGAATCCTTAACTGAATTAATTATATCTAGCAAGTCATGAAATCCCTATGAGAAACCCTAAACCTAACTATGAAACTACTCAGACATAGATGATGTAATCATAGTCAATGAATTAATAGAAATCATAAAAGAGATTAGAATATTAAAGGGGTTCGAAAACTTCTCCAAAACAAATGTAGTACAGGATCAGATCAGCCCCAAAAGCTCTAAAAACTCTCTGCTCTAAGTTATGATAGCGTATCTAAAACTGAAGTTAAAAACCTAATTAAATAGCTAAAACACGACTTGGGGCTTCTGTGTAAATGTTTGGAACTTCTGGGCATCTTTGCATTATTAGCATTCTTCATTAAACCGCCAAGAATCTGGACTAACTCGCTGTGCGTCGATCGATGCAGGTGTGCGTCGATCGACACAGTACTCTGTTTCGGACAGTGAGCACAACCTCTCGGGTCAAATCTCCAAAGTGCACCAAATAGCTCCAAAATCTCCACTTCTGCTCCAAACGTACGTGTACCTAATAAAACCTGCAAAAGACTCTAAAGGAACACCAAAAGACACTAAAACAGACTTATATCATGGCATAAAACCGGTAAAAACCATGATATATCAACTCCCCCACACAGCCTTTGCTTGTCCTCAATCAAAACAAAGAACTTGACATGGTGAAGAGGTTTGAAAACTTTCAGAAACTCTTTTTGTCCTAAAAGCAACAACACTCAGATTCCCCTTAGTAAACCACTAAAAGAATCACCTGCAAGATATCAAGACCAACATATACTTCCCCCACACTTAGCAACTGTCCTAATTAAACTCCACAATCAATCCAAGCAATTCAAATTCACCCTACTGACTTCTGTAAGCTATTAAGTGCGGTCTTACCTAAGGATTATCGATCAAAGGGCACATGGATTCTTACTCTGTCAGCTCTAGACCACCATACTATATTTTTCTGGTTCCTTTCTTCTCTTTTCCCTTCCTTAGTATTCTGATTTTTCCCCATTGGGTATCGTTTTATTTTTTTTATCAGTGCTCTTCCCGTTAAGGGGTGTACTTTGGACACATTCCATGAATACACAGGAGGTGATAGTGGTAGCTACCACTCCCGTGACCACTTCGGAGCTACTAGCTCATCCTCAGTTTATTGTCCTTTTTTACTTTATGGAAGTGGAGAAGGGAACCTTACTTGGACAGGTTTACAAGCTGTGTCAGAACTAACAGAGGAGTCCGACTCAAGGTATACCAAGCCCTTAGGTGAGAAAATTAAGTCAGGTTTACAAGGGTGAAGTCAGTAAAGGATCCTCTGAATACCTTAATTGATATGGGTGTCCTCAGTAGGCTGGTCCGCATTGGGTTTTCTAATAGTCATAGATTGATCCTGCAACTTCATCCCAATGGTTACTTAAATTCCTGCAAGTGCTATCAACTTCTCAAAAATTCATTGTTTCCTACTTAAATCGTTTTGACTCAATAAAACAATTTTTTTTTTTGAAAAACGGACTGACTCTAAGAAAACAGAAAGAAGAAAGTCAGTAGCTACCTCCCCCCACACTTGAAACACACTGTCCCTAGTGGTGTCAAGCCCAGGATTGGTGAGAATAATCAACTTGAAGAACAATCCGAAAAGTTGCAAGATACTTACTGTCGTCGACCTGTGTCGATCGATGCCACAAGGGTGTCGATCGATGCAAGGCGAATATGCTCGCGGTTATTTAGATAACCGATGTCTGAACCGCAATAAAATCGGCTAACAAGGAATCACAGCTGTGTCGACCGATGCACTAGATGTGTCGATCGACGCAGTGTGATTCTGCATGTTTCTCACGCCTCTAAACACACTTAAACAGAAAAATCAAAACACCAAAATGAAAACGAAAACGAACCTAACAGTGGGTTGCCTCCCACTCAGCACTTGTTTAAAGTCGATAGCTTGACTATGGGATAAGAGATCGAACTTATGGGGGATTCAACAGAGACTTTGAGTGTCTCTGCGAATATCTCTTCATCCAAAGTGGCGTATAAGCATTCAGATCATGAGATCTCCCAAGGAACGAAGGAGTAGAACCAGGGCGGGAGCGAAGCTTGGGTGGGATTCTGCGTTTTCCTGCATTCAAAGCTGAGGGATTAGGAGGTTTAAGCTTAGATGATTTGTTCCTTACCTTTGGTGGAAATGAGATGTCTGGAGCTTTCTCCTTATGAGCAGTTGCAGGCACTGAAGATGTTAGAGCAGGTTCAAGAGGAACCGCCATCTTCTTCTCTCCTATCGGACTCTCTAGTTCCACTACAACACTGAAACTATGTCCATCAATGGTGGATTTCTGCAGCTTATCCATCTTGAACTACAAAGGCTTGTCTCCCAGCTGGAGATCAATCAGTCCATGTCTCACATCAATAACTGCTCCAGCAGTGGCTAAGAATGATCTACCAAGTAACAGAGGATCATAAGGCTCAATATCATACTTCAGCACCACAAAGTCTGTTGGAATCAAGTAGTTCCCAACTCTCACATGAACGTCCTCAAGAACTCCTTCTGGATATCTCTTTGATTCATCAGCTAGGATAAGAGAGATCCAAGTAGGCTGGAAATCCATCAGTCCTAATCTCACAACCACAGAGTATGGCATGAGATTCACACTAGATCCTAAATCACACAGAGAACGCTTGAATCTGTCCTTAGAGATGGAACAGTCTAGCACAAAAGCTCCTGGATCTGGAAGCTTCTCTGAAATCTGAATCAGTCGCTTCTCCATCACTCTTATGCATTTAGCTTTGTCTAGCTCCTGTTTAGACAGTTTAGAAGCCTTAGGATATGGCACAGAGGGCTTATAGACTCGTTCTGGGACTGTTACAGGTCTCTGGTCACGTCTGCGTTATGTGTCGACCGATGCACGATGTGTGTCGATCGACACAAGGCGATTTCGAGCAATTTCATCAGATGTATCGGGACTGTGTTGATCGATGCAAGAGTTGTGTCGATCGATGCTTGTCTCATACAAATAATATTTACCCAGAAAATCCGAGATTGTGCTCTCTTCTTCTTCCAGCAAGTTAATCTCATCCCTTATGACCACATCATTAACGGATTTGTTCTGTTCAGCTCTTCCTGATCCATTCTGCCTCTGTATTGCTTGAGATGTCTGTTGGATTTGAACATCTAGCTTCTTCGCATGTGTGCTCAAAGATTCAAACTTCCCACTCAGATCTTCATACAATGCATCTATCTTTGAGTTGAAAGACACATTGATCTGTTGTTGTCCCTCAAGAAATTGCTCCATCATAGCTTCCAATCTGCTCTTATGTGTAGGTGCAGGCGGTGCTTTGTAAGAAGAAACACCATAGTTCCTTGAGAAGGAGTTACTTTGTTGATGGAAGGGCTTCTGAAAAGCAGATCCATTAATGTAGAATCCAGTTCCTCCAACGCAGTTGATAGCTTCTTGCGCATACTTTCCAAGTAGAAGACTATGCAGAGAGTCAACTTGGTTCTTCAACCCAGCTATCTGTGAACTATCAATCCCTGAGCTGAAAATATCATTCCAACACATCGTCCTTACGGATCTCTTCTTTGTGCTTCCGCGAAACTGTGTCGATCGATGCAGTGCGAAAAGGTGTGACAATCGACACACAGGACAGTGTCGATCGATGCAGAGCGATTACAGGCGTACCTGAAACGCAAGCAAAAGTAAAGAAAAAAAAATTAGTAACCAAAAACCAAAACGAAAAACGTAGTCTAAACCCTAAGTTCAAATCTATTGAAGACTCAAAAGAGTCCCCGGAAACGGCGCCAAAAACTTGATAGGTCTAAAGTTTTACCCTATACTAACTGCAAGTGCACAGTATATCAATGTAGTACTTAGGGATCGAATCCACGAGGACTCTAGGCAACGATAGGATTAAGAACTAAAGAGATTAAAACAAGGAGAAAGCAAAAAGCAAATTGTATTGAATAACTAAAAAGAGCAAGCAAAAAAGTAAACAAGTAGCAGGTTGTGGTTGTAAGCAATAAACTAAAGGCGCTAAGTCTAGGGCGTTCTCAGGAAATCAGACAAGCAGATAAATCATTCAGTCAGGATCAAATTAAACACAGTTCTAGAACTCAAACACAGATATATAATTAACCAACTGTCGTTGCGAGAATTCTCTAAGTCTAAGTGCAGCAATCCAAATTCCTTTGCAATTACTAACAGATTAAACCAGCTTTAATTCCAAGTTCGATATGTTCACAATCTAATTAAACCAAACTCCTTTGCGAGTAATTAAATTGCTCAACCTAAATAGTTCAGATTCTAAACCACACTGTCGTGTCGTATTTAGCAACCTAAGATCTAGATTCTAAGTGATCAGGTTAGAACTAGCATTAAACACAATTTAGTTTGAAGAACATCTATTGATGTGAATCCTTAACTGAATTAATTATATCTAGCAAGTCATGAAATCCCTATGAGAAACCCTAAACCTAACTATGAAATTACTCAGACATAGATGATGTAAACATAATCAATGAATTAATAGAAATCATAAAAAAGATTAGAATATTAAAGGGGTTCGAAAACTTCTCCAAAACAAATGCAGTACAGGATCAGATCAGCCCCAAAAGCTCTAAAAACTCTCTACTCTAAGTTATGATAGCGTATTTAAAACTGAAGTTAAAAACCTAATTAAATAGCTAAAACACGACTTGGGGCTTCTGTGTAAATGTTTGGAACTTCTGGGCATATTTGCATTATTAGCATTCTTCATTAAACCGCCGAGAATCTGGCCCAACTCGATGTGCATCGATCGATGCAGGTGTGCGTCGATCGACACAGTACTCTGTTTCGGACAGTGAGCACAACCTCTCGGGTCAAATCTCCAAAGTGCACCAAATAGCTCCAAAATCTCCACTTCTGCTCCAAACGTACATGTACCTAATAAAACCTGCAAAACACTTTAAAGGAACAACAAAAGACACTAAAACAGACTTATATCATGGCATAAAACCGGTAAAAACCATGATATATCAAAAGGCACATGTGACCAGCTATAGTAGGGTTTATCGAATTCGTTTGTACATATTTTTGTAATCTTCCGAACCAATTTCGATCCTCTGTCACGAGTAAACCTGAAAAATAGCTTCAACAGAAGAATGAGACTATGTCTCAAACGATACAAATGCTATCTTCAAAATTCTCAGCGACCCAAACTTTTCAAAACACAGAGAGTAGTTAGACTGAGACATATAAATTCAATTGCTTGATAACTATAAGATTAACATCATAACCATAAGAGACTCGAACTCATCAGGCCATCATAACTCATAAGGAAACCAACAATCAGATTCAAAAGCAAACTAGATGATTTTTAAACACACCATTACAATACACATAAGACTAGAAAAAAAATCCCATACAGAGAATAACAAGTCCAAACAAAATTTATATCAACAGCTGAAAAATAGTACATGGTAATAGGCATACCAAGTAGAGTTTGGCGTCGTTGTGGGAGAGAGGATGGTGGTAAACATTTCACTGTCTGGAACCCGAAGCAGAGCATTCAGAGCCCATAGGGTGTCCTCCTGGAGATCCGGAAAATCTGGAAGAGATTCGTCGAGGAAGTTGTGACCCTTAGAAGATGGATGACTCTGAGCCTAAGATTGGTTAACTGGCAAAGGTGGGGCATCATGAACACGATTATGGTTGTTCTGGACTTCTTCTGACACCGGCGACGCATCGACTTCAGGTTGATTAGTAGTCGAGTTCTGGAAAAGTTGTATTGGCGGTGGATAGTTTCGTACATGGGGTGTTTCCCTTGACGTTAGGGGATAACTGGGTCTTTTTCTTGACATTGAGTCGACTGAGTCAGAGGAACTATGGCTGTTGGCGTTAAGGTTTATTGTCTCGGTAGATGGCGCAGTGTGTTTTTTAAACTAATGGTTCTGATGGTCCCAACGGCTCTCTGAGTGACATTTTAAGTGGTTGTTTGTCTCTTTTATCCTCCTCCTTTATTAGATTGAGGCATCATATCATGGAGAGTTTCAAAGATAAAATTGAGAGGGTCGATAGGGTTTCTGCAAAAATTAGCGATGAATTTGAGAGACTCGAATAAGAGATTCAAATAAGAGATGTCAGTTAGATATGGATCTGCAGAGAGGATGATTTGAAGAAAAATATCTGAGATGATTCGAAGGAGATTTTGGAAAAGGGGAAGAACAAAATAAAACCAGGGTTTATGTTTGTGGTAAATGAGGATTTCTTGACACTTAGTCAAAATTTCTTGGGTTAAGCCGCGTAATTGAAATGTTTGGGCTAAAAAAATAGGTTTGGTTTCCCGGATTAGTTACGCAGTTGTTTTTTGAAAAATTTCTCATGAGTAGTCGTAACTTAGTCATGAAATTTCAAATAACCATTATTTTAAATTAAAATGACGTTAGTAAGAAACGGGGTACACCTACATAATTACTTAGGTTATTATTCACACGCCAAAACCTCAAAATCCAAATAGATGGCCTAAATTCATAAAACTCTATAAGATTCATATAACAATTAAACAAAATTACTAATCACAACGAAGTTTTAGATATACTTCCATATTTTACATAGATCTTGTGTGTGTGTGTGTGTGTGTGTGTGTGTGTGTGTGTGTGTTTTGCTTATGAATGAATCGAGCGATACACATTGAACATAAATGAGATAAAGTGGTTGGTGTGAAATATTATTACTAGTTTTATGATAGTATAAAATAAACAAATACTTAGCCATAACCTAATTTATTTATTGTGTTTATATGTACTTACAATGTTTAGGAAATTGATTAATACCGGTCGAGAATTGTAAGCGTTGTTCCTTCTGAAAACTGTCATTTCTCCATTGTTTCTAAAATAGATATATGAGTAAATATAATTATTGTATATATAGATGACTAAGTTAAGTTACTAAATAACATAGTTTAAGCCATTAACAACAAAGATAAATCTCAAATACCAAAATTAAAAAAATTACATAGTTTTATCTATTAACACCATGAGCATGATGAATGATGTTAGTTGCAAATTAGTGATAGAATTCGGGTGGTTGCATTTTCTCTGTAAATAAACTCTGGTGGTTGCATCAAACTATCTAAAATTTAACAATATATATTATTTATTAAAACTCTTCTTGCCTAATTTCCATCTCTTCATTACCAAATTTATAATGGATTACCTTCTCAGTGATGTTCTTTCAAAAAGATTTCTTGACGTCATTGATGGTGAACAAGATTTAATCTATTTTATAAGGACGGAGACAACATGCAAGGCACTAAAAACCGTCGGACAAAGTCAAGATTTCTACAAGTCGATTGATTTATATTAGAGGTTTATTAACTTAAATCTCTTTGTTTGCCCACATCATTATAAAAAACATTTCGTCGACATATGTCTACAATACGAAAATCCTCCAGCTCTTCTCCTCTGAGGTATGTGCTGTTTTATTACTACAAGAAAACACGCAATTACCGACGGAAGAAATCGACGGTTAACCGTCGGAAACGGTCCTTTCCGACGGATTTCCAACCAAAAAAATCTGTCGATCCTATTTCTTCGGAAAAGATATCCGTCGGTTTTTCGTCGGTAATTTTTGGCGAATTACCGACGGAATATCGATGAATCATCGAAGGGTCAATAACCGACGGACTTCTGATGATTTACTGACGAAAATTACCTACTGTCCCCCGAGGAAATATCACCGACCGTTTACCGACGGGCCTAAACCGACGGTTTATAGAGCGTAATAAGCCGACAGTTTCCCGGGGGAATTATACCGACGGTTTTCCGATGGATGATTAACGATGGTTTCCTGAGGGAATATTATCGAAGGATTTCCGAGGAAATTATACCAACGGTTTTCTGACGGAATTAAACCGACGGATTATCGACAGCGAAAACAAAGGGTTTTTCTACAATTCCACAAGGAGTTTATACCGAGGGTTTTCCGATGGATTATCGAGGGATGAGAAAAAAAATTATCTAAGTAACAAAATTTTATTCCAAAACTTATATTATTATTTTATTAAAATTAAAATTTAAAAATATAATAAAATGTAAATTGATTATAAAATTTAAAATTATTAAAAAATGTTTTAAATTACATTTGACGGGGCTGGACTGCGAATCCTGATCCCGTCCCCGTCCCCGTCCCCGTCCCTGTCCCTGACCCCGTCCCCGAAGCTCCTGTTCCCCTCTTCTGCTCCCACTTCTTCCGGAAGATGAACGTGTTGGATAAAGTACATAAGCCGGTCGTTCATCACCTTCATCTGCCGCGCGGTTTCTGCCTTTTCTTCTGCAATCCGGGATTCAAATCCGCGCCTGATTGGCCTTCAACGCTTCGATTTCCTCGTCTTTCTCCCTCAAGGCTTTGGCGAAGTTCTCGTTTTTTTGACGGAAGCAGGCATGCGGTGTCGAGACCCTCTCCGCCAAGTTTCCCAATCCAAAAATATGGACTCTTCTCCTCTCCATTTGCTGCAAAGTTTTTTAGTCGTACTAGTTAGAAATCAAGTAACCACCTCATCAACCCGCCTCTTCGCTGACTCCACAATTCTTCGAGCGATTGGATCCTGGATCTCGCCGGCAGTCTTGTTTTTCTGTCCGCCCTCGACGAGATATATATGTGTCGGATCTCGTCCTTCTCGCCGTTTCTGCCCAAAAAAAATCTTGATTATAAGAAAGTCTAAAATTATCGAAAAATATAAGTGAGGATACTTACAAAGTCAATTTTCCTCGATGCGGTGCTCTCTGCTCCCGCGTTATGAGTCGCCATCCCGACACCATTTCTATGACTTTTACTGTTTTGGGAGTTCGTCGAAGAGGTTGCTGCTACTGCAGCCTTCGATCAATGATGGACCAGCCCCTTCCACACGTCCTCGTTCATCCCTTTTGGATCTCATCCACCACCCACTTTTGTTTCCATTCGTTGAAGACATTCGAGTAATGCGACGCCACCTTGATGTGGAACTCCTTTTCCACAAGATTAGTATACTTCTTATCCCAAGTATACTTTTGCCTCAAAAAAAAACATTTGTTATTAACAACAAATAAAATAATAATATGAAATATATACCAAAGTTAACGAAATAAAATAGAGAAATTTGGAGCTATAACCCAAACACAGGCTCTTATTAGCTCGCTGACCATACCCCACATCGCTCTATTTTATTGACGCATATACCCCTATAACTCTATGAGCTGCTATTGATTCTGTAAGATTTGCATGTCGATATAGCTTGTTACTATTCAATGTTTTCTTCTTCTTTAACTTCTTTTTTCTGGGGAAATCGCTTTGATGATGATTGTGTGAGAGATTCACTAAATTGCTCCATCCGATTAGCTAAGATCTTAGCTTAAGCTCGTTTTCCATTTCTCTCTCTTCTCGCCTTCACTGGTTTCCTTCTTTGTTCTTGTTCTAATTAGCTTTCTCTCCGTCTAATTGAGTATAGAAGATGACGAGCATTTAGATCTCCCCAGCCGGATTTTCGCCGTCGGCGAAGAACCTAACGGCCAGCGAGTTAGCTCGTACTTGAAACCAGGCCGGATTCGGTCTATTCTCAACGCCCTGGATGACGAAGAAGTAAAAGAGATTCGCGAATCTTCATTTGGGAAGCTCCTCTCCACAGCTTAAAAACCACCCTTCTTTGGAGCCTTTGCTCAGTTTATCATTACGCGGATGCTATTTGTGAAGAAGAAGCACGAGATCTGGTTTTTATTTGCTGGCTGGCCTATTAGGGTTTCTCTTCGCGAATTCACCATTGTTACTGGGCTTCTGTGTGGCAAGTTTCCTAAGTAGAGCAAGAAGAAAAGGAGGGAACTTGTTGAAGATAAAAAGTATTGGGGTGAGTTGTTTGGTTGTTATGAATCGTTGACTGTTGATAAGGTCGTGAGGCTGCTGAAGAAAAGGATTGTTACTGACAAGAAGAGGAGGATCAAATACACTTATTTAGCTCTTACATCATATGTTCTCTGTCCGTCTAGCCACTTCCCCAAAATTAATGATGAGCATATGGAGTTGATAAGAGATCTTGATTATTTCCTGGCTTACCCATGGGGCCGAGTGTCATTTGACATGGTAGTGTCGAGCATAAAATCGAAGGATGTAGTTGCTCTTTCTCAGAAATCCGTGGCTGTTCAAGGATTTTTTCATGCATTCCAGCTCGTTATGGTGGAGGCTGTGCCAGAGTTACTAGAGGTTGTTGAAGTTGGTCAGTCATCGTCTTCATCTGAGTCTGAGAGTGCTTCAAAAGATGAGACTCGTGAACGGTTCGTGGAGTCTCTTGGTGCGGTTAACCATCAATTGGGGCCAGAGCACAACCTGGACGAAGAGGTAGCACACAATGTTGACCAAATCCCTTCAAAAACAACCAAGTCAACAACTCAGAAAGTGTCATCGAGTCCCGGTCATGCTAGGGACATCGAAGAAAAGTGCGAAGTAAGTCTTGCATGCTATTGCGGAGGTCTCATCTATTGTTATTTTTCATCTTGTTTGATTGCTATTTAAATCGTTAGCGCCTATTAAACCTCAGATCATGTTACAGTGAATCGGTTCCAATTACTATTGTTCAGCAATCTATTCAGTTAGTTTGATAATCGGATAGTTAGTTGCCACATTAGTCAATGTCATTGTCCCATCTCACCTGCATTCCACACTTATTCTTTGATGTCTGACAAAATTCCTGTTAATCCTTTCCTTTTGCTTCAGGCATTTGTCAAGTGTATTATTCCTACTGATAATGGAGTTGTTTTGGACGAATTTGTGTTTGTATGGACCGATGAAGTGGAGGATGAGCAGGTGAATACCATGCTGGAACTTAATGGTCAAGGCTTTCATTTTGAGAAAAAACATTTCAGAGGTGGAGCCACTGCTGTTGATATTGAGCGGGTCAGAATACAGAAAAAGGAAGCTAAGGATAAGAAGGAAAAAGATAAAGATAAGGTTAGCCAAGGGCTTGTAGCTGGCGCCACTTTTGACCATCACCAACTTGCTGAAATTGTCGCTAAAAAGGTCAAGTCTGAACTCCGTGTTGTTCAAGGCAATGTGTCTGCCTGTTTGTCCCACATCAAGAAAGAGGTTGCTGGAGTTTGTAAAGCCTCAGATGATCGTGTTGACCGGGCAATCAAACGTATCAATGATTCCCTCATGGCGGCTGTATCAAAGCTTCTGGAAAAACCTCAAGCTCCATGTCCGGACATTAGTGTCTCTCCTGTACGAGATAATGTCCCTTCTGGCAATGTTCGAGGCGGTGATTTGAATGTTCCAAAGAGTAACGGGCGTGTAGATGGACCTGCTTCTCGGTCACCTGATGATGTCATAGATAATGTTTTACACGAGGTTCAGACGTCTCTTCAAGAAGCAAGCTCCAGATCGTCTTTTTCATGTTAATATTTGTGTATATTGTACATGATAGCAGCTAATGATATGTCTCTATGTGACTACTCAGTAGGTTTAGTGGCTAACGTTTTACATAACTGGGTAAATACTTTTGTACAGGATGTCATCAATGGTGATACTCTAGCATTGACCCGTGGTGTGTCAAAAATTGGAGACAATCTTTGATGGTGGGCCAAGTTTTCTTAGTGGTGGTCTTCGCCAGGTAGTTGCAAGTGTATTTCCAGTAGCTGTCTACTTTTTTCTTGTAGTCTGTGTTGTTTACTTCTCTTATTGATAATTAGGCAGACGGCATTGAACCTGTTACTGCTTCAAACTCTCCAATGAAGAAGGCTCAGGTATCTGAAGTTGGAATGGATGCTGAGCAAAATGTGCGTAAGAGCAAGCTCCTACGTACACAATCATGTTCGCTACAAGGATTTCACTGTACCAGTGCTGTTAACCAGCGAGTGTCAAATCAGCCCGTGGTTCATGGTGTGTTCCCTGATGTAGACTACGATGAGAAGTACGCATGTTTGTTGCAAAAGCTTAAGACAGTCAGGTTTGTATTGCCTAACCTAATATTTAGTTGGTAATTAGTTTGTTAGCAGCTAATAACACAACTGTTTTTGTATATTTCCTTGGCAGGTTAGTCAATGTTACAAATGGCACACAAATTAGTAGCAAAGACGTCCTTGAGATTGCGGAGAAGACTAAGGTTTTGGCCCCAAAGGTTGTGTACTTGACATGTTTTCTTGTGTACATTTTTTCTGCTTACTTATCTCATCTTGTAAATGTGTTCAATTTTGTAAAGGTTGTTGATGCCCTTGTTCACTTCTCAAGGATTATATTCATGCGTGATGTACCTAGCCATCAGTCTCTAAGAATCCGTTTCTTTGATACCAAGTTTGTTGCTGGATTTATGAAGCACTATCCCAGATTCTCTAAGTTAGCAGCTAAGGATCGTGGCAGATATTTTTTTCAAGAAGCTTTCCTGGAGATGGTCAGGCCTGTTTTTGGTTCTCTCCCACATACATAGAGGTTTTATTTCCCTTTCCTTGTTGATATGTCTCACTGGGTTGGTGTTTGTGTTGATCTATCTGCGAAGTCCATTCAAGTCTTGGACTGCAATACACCTCTCCGCAGTGATTTCCTTATGAAGAAGGACCTTACACCTGTTGTTGCGATGCTACCGTATCTAATCAAATCCGTTACTGCAGACCCGATGTTTCATATTGAAGGTTCTTTTTCCTTGGACCGTGCAAGAGATGTTCCCCACAACCCAATTTCATCAGACCCGGCCGTCACCACCATGCTTCTTATTGGGGCTCATTCAATGGTTGGTTTTGAAGGCAGCAAATGCATCAGTCCTGAGGTTCTCCTGTTAGAGTCTAAACGATTCGCTGTTGTTTTCTTCCAAGAGTTTGGTGGTTCTGTTGAACGTTTTCTCTCTTTACTTCCTTAGTCTACTTGTCTTGGTTTATGATTCCGGACTTTTTTTTAGATGCCAGTGTTTAGAACATGTCGTTTGTCAGTGTGTGTTTGTTTTAACGTTGGTTGCTAAATTGTCTGTGTTGCACTCTGTTGCATAATAATCTAGTGTATTTCCCTTTTTATGATATCAATTGGCTTCAATTAGGAGCTACACATCAATATCGTTGCTATTAGTGATGGAGTTCTGCTACACATTTGTTAGTGTTTGCTATCTGTTTTTGGACTCGGTGAGGTTTAGTCTTTGGTGGTCAATTAAACCTTTACCTTTTCACAATGTACTTAAACCAGCGTTTGTTTTGTCTAACTATTTTATTATAGATGATAAATATTTAGTTAGAATCTAAGTAGACTATTGTGCAATTTATTTCCTTTTCAGAAAGTACAATTGTAGCCTGATGACCTGAAGGATAGTTGAAGTTTCCTTTTCACATCAGGCTACTAGATGTAGTTGCTAGTAGTGATGGAGTTCTGCTACATCACTACGTTTCGTGTTTACTATATGTGTCTCGAACTGGTGTGGTTTAGTCTTTGTTTGTCAACTAAACCAGCGTATGTTTGGCTAAGCGTTTTGTTATTGATAATATATATATACATAGTTAGCATCTAAGTAGAGTTATGTGTAATTAATTTCCTTTTCACAAAGCACAACTACATATGTTTTATTATAGTTGTAGTTTGATTAATGGTAGCCTAATAACAGAGTTTTAATTTGATTAAAAACCAACACATCAATACAAATAACTGCAGAACATAAAGAAGTAGGAGAGATTATCTAATCATTCATTTCATTAGGCCATCTTCCATAGCATCTTCTCAGAATCATGCAGAACAAATGTATTTCAAGGTTCCAGAAGCACAACTCGCACATGCTCTCTTGCTTCCAGTCTTCATCCCAATAATGTTTCCAATGCTTGATAAGTGCACATTTGCAACTTATCACAGCATCCAAATTAAAACTCTGTTCCTTTTCCAAGAAAAAAGCCGAAGGATTTTGTGGCCAAGGATGTGCATCTCGGTTGATTATTTTGCGGCACGCTATTTTGGCTAAATTTCTTGTTAGCTGAAGTCCCCTCCTCTTTTGTTCCTTGCTTCCGTACACCACACGGACATACATACTATACATGTATTTACCAACATCCCAATCTTCATCCGCAGGCCTTTTTAGCATTTCTTCTCCTACTGCCCTTTGTTCACTGTATATGCAGTTTGAAATTCCTTTTTGCAGTAGCGTTGTAGGATTGTCGTTAGCGATGCAATTTTCCACTAATATGCTCGCCGGATCTGTTGGAATCAACTGTGTTTGATTGCTGAAGAAGTCAACCGCCTTATAGAATTCTTGACTCTCACCCACATCCCTTAACGTCGTGCAGGTAGCTTTTTCCCGAACAAAGACCTTCAAGCCGCATTGAAGGGCACTCGCTAGAATTTCTTGCAATATTTCATTTGGCAATGTCAACATTTTTGGATTAACAGTTTCATTACCCATAATTAGCTTTTATAGTCTTTTTCGAACATATTACCGTTGCAACTTTTAAAGGCGACCCTTAATTGTTCAACGGTTATAAAGTTAGTTTGCAGTTAACAAATAAGTTAGGTGGTATTTAATAATATAGCCGTTGTTAATATTTTTGGCTTGTCCATGAATATACTTTCCCACCTTTATTCAAAACACATTTCAGCCAGGCAAACTACTTTACTATCTAACGATAACGTTCACCAATTTTTTTTGGATCCGTAATTGTAATTGTGCTAGAACAGATTGATAGTGTACTTATACTACAAACTTATATTTCACATTAGTGGAGGCCAGCATTACATTATTCCAACCAAAGCCATACATTGTTTTCTAAGTATGACTTGGACCGTTGGGGGTTTTCCGTTTAAATATATCACAAAGTAATTTAAAATTGGTCGATCCCAACTCTGACCTATATTCCAAAACACACTGCTTGCCTGCCCTTCCATTTTACATCATAGCTTCAATTATGTTGGCGCCTTGCACGTTGCACGGTTATGGCCAGCTTCCCTGCAACGGCTACGCACCTTTAGCTTACGATTTCCACTACCCTGCATGATAACATATAACAGATTCGTTATATAGCTAACATTAAACTTAACATTACTATCTACCGGAATGTCAAATATATTACAAAATATTACCATTATTTCTCCACGTGAAAGAAACCTTTTCTTACGGGGCCTCCCTGGTGGTCGCCTAGTCAGTGGGGGAGTAGTTCAGCATATTCCACCTCTTGATCAATCCCCATTGCTTCAGTGTTAGTTGGCACTACCTAAATACTCTCTGCCTATGCACTTCTCCAAAACGTTGTACTAAATTCCTCAGACACTAGTGATTCGATCTCCACCTTAGCTTTCATTGCTGCTGCAATAGCATGTGTACAAGGAATGGACAGCATCTGTAATTCATAACAGCTGCATGTCTTCAGTTGCAAGTCAACGTGATACGACACCCCTTCTTTGTTTTTCACCTCGGATCCTGTTTTGTTGATATTCCGCACATCGAACCCTGTGCGTACCTGGAATTTCTTGTTGATCGATTTGTAGACTCGTGGAGTAAGTTTACTTTCTGACTTTTGGGACGCATCTCGGCGAACATGGAATCATCCCATAATAGTTGCTCTGATAAACTCGACAAGCGGTATAATTGGATAGTCTCTTATCTCAGTCAGCGCTGCATTCAACGATTCAGAAATATTGCTTGTCATAATGTTGTATCTTTTCCCAACCGAATGGGACCGCGTCCATGCCTGTAGGCCTATGTTTGCTAGATACTCAGCACAATCCCCATCAATGTTGGCAATCTCATTGAAGTAATTTGTGAAATCTGGGAGTCTATAAGCACGTCCTGCTCTAGACACGAGGTAAGAGAGGTGTCTTTTCTTGAAAATTGCTTGAATGTTACGTTGCAGGTGTACAATGCAGGCACAATGACTGGATCTTTAATAAACTGCCACTCATCCATATATTAGCCCCAACCTAAGAGTTACTAACCAACTACTATATGTACAATCTAAGAATATTATTAGCAATAGCAATCTTAATTAGTAATGTTATTAGCCAATTTTATTTGTAAGCAACATTATTTTACTTATGTTTACCTCCAATTTCAATATTAACAACATAAGAAACTTATTAGCAACCAAATGTGTAGTTATATAGTGATTTCCGTTTGTACCTTACGTAAAGCAGCAACGATTGAGTTGTGCCTGTCTGAAATGAAAACCAAGTCTTCCGAGTCTGGAATTGCTTCTTGTAGTTTGGCGAAGAACCACATATACTCTCTTTCGTTTTCTCCATCCACAACACTAAAAGCTAGTGGAAATACTTGGTGGTTTCCATCTTGAGCGGTTGCTGTTATAAGACAACCTGCATACTTACTCTTGAGGAAAATTACGTCTACGATGATAACCTTACGCATAAACCGGAATCCAGCCAAACATGCACCCATGGCAAAGAACATATATTTGAATCTTTCTCCCACACCCTCGTAGAAGACTGTTTCTAGAGATGCTAGTGTTCCCGGATTGGAGATGACCATCATATGCAGGTATTTTGGCAATTGCTTGAATGAATCTCCGGTCAAACCATTAGCTGAATCCATTGCTATTTCTCTAGATTTCCAAGCTTTCCAGTAAGAGAATTGGGTGTCGTGGCCATCTCGCATTATTTCCCGAACATTGTCAGGCCGTGGACCGTTAGTACGGCCTGTGAACTTTCTCCTCATCATATCTCTGATCACCTCTGTTGTAGCATGTCTTTGGAAATTGACTCTCTCGTCAACCATACACTTGTGATCTGGACGTATACGCCTAATATGGTAGAAGTCTGAGTTACTCTTTTTTATGGCATAAACCCGCCATGGACAGTTCCGTCCAACACATTCAAGTATCATCATGCCTGAATTTGATTTCTTGTTCCTGAACCGGAATTTATGGGCTAGTGCATAAAGTGCCATGTGTATTTTAAATGCGTCGCGATTTTTGAACATCATTCCATTGTAGAGCTCCACGGGATTGTTTCTAACAAAGCCTTCACGACAAAGCTGATACCATTAACGGTCCAAAAAGTCAAAAGATTGTTAACCAAAAACATAAACCGTTAAAAATATGATAACTATATATAATATAGATTGTCTTCACACACCATCATTGAAACAGTCGTCGCTGTCGGAATCATTAGTCTCCAATTTGATGTCCCCCCCAAAGGCTCCCTCTCCTGGCTCACTTTTTGCTTGGCTACTTTCACCTTCATGCTTAATGTTTGGGTCCGCTATCCAACAGCTGCAACACCACCCAAAAATCCCATATATGATTTCACAGACATTGAAAGATCTTCTGTTTATGTTAGTTTGAGATTCGTACACTGGTGCACTCATGGTCTGTATGTCTGTTAAACCTGGTTAGTATTGTAAAATAAAAACAGGGTTAGCTACATTGTTATTTATATAGCAACATAATTGTTATTTGCATTTCAAAGAATTACCTTCGCTATCACATGTATTAGTAGGGGTTATCTCAACGTCATGGCCATCAGTCACACCACCCATTTCAATGTCTGTCGTGCCTGTCACGTTTCCATTCTTGTCCCCATCTTTTCTTTTTGTTTCCATATCAATTTTGGGGTAGTTGTTTGCTTCTAATATTTCTTTAGTCCGCTCTGCTTCTTTTTTAAGCACATTTATCTGCTCTTCCGATAGTAGTTCTTCCATGACTCTGCGGCTAGCCGGAAATAAACCTAGTTTCATTAACTCTGCCAGTTTTGTTGGCCATTTGCTTTGTTAGAAACTTGTCTGAGAAATTAGAAGATTAACGTTCTTGAATAATTTACAACGCTAATACAATTGTTACCACGGGTATCGTATGTTTCGCCAAGAGTGTAGATAGGATGATCTTCTACTGCTAAGTCCTTGTTTGTCAAGTTACACCCTTCGTTACCTTGTTTATCATTATTGTTCACCGATAACAACATTAATTTTTCTACTAGTTTCAGTAAACCGTGTACAACATTTTGGCTCTTTCTAAATGATACTTACCTTTGTTTTTTTCAACAGGTCTGTCTGCATTGTCTAAGATATATGTGCTTGCTTCTCCTACTAGCCCAATAACCCCATCTACAGCTTGAGGAATCTGTGTGTCCTCCATTTCTGGGGGTGAGTAGTCTTTTTGTATCAGGACATGTCCTAATTATCTTTTTCAGGATATCAATACCAGCTCTTTTTACCACGTTCATCTCTGTCGGTGAAAAGATTTCTTGCATAACGCTTACACTTGCAGGCACAAGCCTTCTGCTTCCATTCCTGGTTAGAGACAAACTTTATTAGTAGTGGGTAAAAATTTCGTTATCCTATACTTTTAAATGTTTAATTCACTTATCTTTTTACCCCTATAATCACCAATGCTGAGCTTCATCAAAACGTTGTTTTCAAAGCCTCTGGATCCTTCTTTGTCAAGAGCTTGTCCTAGAGTTAGTTCTGTCGAATAATGTTCCATACCACTTGGCTCATACATTTTTCCTTTCCCTTTGTCCAGGATCATAGACACTGGCCCATCATTGCTGTAATTATATTACTCGTCAATTTAACTTTACCCGCGCTAACTAATATATTGTCGTCAAATTAAACATGTTATTTATCTCTTACCTTCTTAGCTGTGCATTTCCAGATTCTGCTATAGCAAGATATCCTGAACGTTTACATTTAGTACCTCTTATGTTAGTCCATACGTATACTTCTACGGAATAAGATTCCAGACTTGAACCAATACCTTCTATGTCGTTGGTCCGGAGGCTCATATTTCCTATTGTTGACCTCAGCATAGAATCTTTGTCAATCCATTTTTGCATCACCGAATTAGATCCATCATCTGATAAAGGAGACTGCATTGTTAGTCCATCGGATGATCTTGTTGAAGAACGGTCATCCTCTATTGGGCCTACGTTCTTTTCAACATTGTTCTTATCCATGTCTTCCTCACAAGTCAATATATTGTTGAAACAAGTAAGGGAGAATGGGAATGTTCCAGTCGCCAGAAGAGCTTCCCAGTAACTGGCGGCATCTGTCTCTGTGATTGTTCTCCTGCTTCCTCCACCTTTAAGCTTCATAGGTGTTTTCAAGTAACTCTGTTGTTGACTGCTTAAAGATAGACTTGTCTCCCCAAAAGTATGTGGTATCCCTGTCATGTCAAAGGCAGATCGACGATGGAAATGATATATGTCTACTGCAGGTGAACCGACAGTAACACATAGCGGCATTTCTATGTGCTCCACCCTCACAGCCATGAAGAGCTCAACATCTCCATCCTCGGTGATGTCAATTGGAAGCGCTTTATTTCCTTCAGGCTCGACCATAGCTAACGGGAACTGGTATGAAAGCAGGACTTTGTCCTGCACTTGATAACTTGCTTTCACCATGTTTAAAAGTGTAAGGAACTTCTCGCTTTCCTGAACCATTATCCCGTAGCTACATTCAGACGGATCCATCTTGAAATCCCACTCCCCTGTCACACTTCTTTCCCACTCCCCTATGATGAGTCTGACCATTCGGCCCATCATCTCACAACGTTTGAAGTAGCTACAAATATACACAAATCACATTAGAGTAGCCAAATGAAACACGATATTAAAGTTAGCTAACATTACTTTTAGATATGCTACTTTTAAGTTCAAGAGGATTTATCGACTACCATACATGCTCAGCTGGAAAACCTTAAAATTTTCCTAAATGTGCTCTCAGTATGGCGACAGATTTGCTTCCAAAAAGGGAACTACTTAATGTGGTCCAGATTCCAGCTCTACATTTATTGCCATTTAAAGTATGATTTATAAAGGTTTGTAAAGTTGGCTGATCAAAAGTTTGTCAACGACATATGGGACCATCCAAAAAAAACAAAAACCAAAGAATAACAATCTAGCTTACCTTATCCGCGCCCCAACCGGATCTTTTGTTTACCCTTCACGATCGTGGATTAACAGTGTCAACAAAAGTTATTTGGTAAGTTATCTGTTTTTCTCTGCAACATTCGTCTGAACCATCCTTTTTTATAGGCAAATATTAGGGTTTTTGTTAACCAGTCGATATATACATACAACGCTACACATATGTTGCAAATCTTCAGAATATCGAACATTTAATGCTCGTTGGCGGGAAAAATATCGTGTGGCCAAGATGATATTAGATCTTCGCTTTCACACACTGTAGAAATCCTTATCCTACAATATCGTAGCCATAGTCACATCATGTCGCGCAAATTGGCAAACTACATTATGTGTTCCGAAGCTGGAGGGGCATACTCGTCATTTAGAACTACACGTTTTGGTTATTGAAAATACAATTTCTATATTCTTAATTTCGGACAGCTTTTGTATTTTCTAGTTAATTCACCCATATAAATATTATTGGTGTGTACTACCAAATAAGAAAGAGGCAAAAAATAAAAATATGGCAGCGTACATCTCGTAGCCAAATGGATGGTCATGAGGATTAAAGCAGTTACGAGTTTCTCTCTCTTAATTTTCTCTCGCCTCTCTCTAAAAAAGTCGCTCATCACAGATCTCGTTTCCGGCCGCCGGTTATGCCGGCGGTCGGGTTACTTTTGCTCTAATATGTATTATATCTCTTAGTTTCTGTTCTTTTTTGGATTTTGATTCCCGGCTTTTGTCGGAGTAGCTCGCAGTTGCGAGTTTCTTCCGGAGCCCTTCCGGATTTGTAAGATATTCGGATCATCCCGATTTCGTTTTCCGATTCTCTATCGGAATTTCATCTTCTATTCTCTGGTGTCCTTCTCATGCTTTAGTCCGTTGGAAAGGCCGATTTTCTCTTCAATCTTTGCTCGTTCTCTATTGCGCGTGGAGTAATTTCTTTGTCGCTTCATATCTATCTTCGAGTATGGATTCTCAAGGTTAAATCATTATATTGGGTTTAACTGGCGACGGAGCTTCCTCGGCGAAGAGATTCCGGCGAGTTGCAGAGCTAATCTATTTCTCTTTTGCGGATCCGCTTCTTACGGAACTAAAGAAGGTTGATTGGAGCTTATTAGAAGGCATCGGTGGTATAGAGATGTTCCAGATGATGAATGGTGTTGGAGTCCGGCGGTGGAGCATCGGTTGATCGTGGATTCTCCGGCTTCATTCGTGTCACAGTTCCCAAGTGCTTGCGTGAGACTTACGGTCCGTGTTTTAACACGTGTCCTCTCACGTGGCCATTAGATCCTTCTAGTTATCAGTATATTGGGTAAGTTAGAATGGGCTTAATCTTCTATAAATGTGCAAATGTATTTGAGATTGGGCTTCTTCCATTATCATCTGTAATAGCCTTTCGGCTTCTAATAAACTTTAAGTTTGCCGTCAAAAAAAAAAAAAAAAGCAGTTTTGTCGAGGTCCCGGTTTTTATTCCTTTTTTTTTTCCTTCTCGATCGAGTCGATTTTAAATCTCTCTTTTTTCTCTTACCTTCCAGAATATTGTAGAGATGACTAATTCTGAAAATGGTATTTGTGTTATATTTAAAAGGAGATTATTACAGTTATTTTATATGATGCATTGAGCTGGCTTATCGTTCTGATGTGAATGTTTTATACGTTTAAAGTTTTGATATTGTACGTATTTATTCGTAAAGAGTTCAACAATTAATGGATCCCTACCTAAACTCCTTCGAATTCATTCGCCGGATCCACTTCTGATTACCTTCTATTGACACATATACAATTAGGTTTAGGCATTCGGATATTCGGGTCAGTTCCGGGTAGGATCCGATAGATTCTGGTTCTTTCGGGTATGGAAGTTTTATACTCATATAGGACCCGAAGATATTTCGAGTCGGTTCCGGTTCGGTCCAATCGGTTTCGGATCGGTTCGGTTCTAAATTCTGAGAACCGTTTTATACTCGAAACGTAAGATATATAAATAGTTTGTGAGACAATAAATCAGTTAGCTATAAGTAGTCCAATGGTAGCGTGTATTCTCATTGTATACGCCCTCACACGAGTTTGAGCCCCCCACATAACTTTTTTTGTTAATTTTTTCCTTTTAATGAAGGATATAACCGTCATTTACACTTCATCTTCTTCAACTCCCTATTCTAAAACCTAATATGCAGCCACCTTCGATATTTATCAGAAACTTTATTCACGTTATGCATTTTATATGTTATATACACATAAAACTTAGATATCTAGCATATAATAACTTATTACAAACTTGAAAATCAATGAAAAAACGTTTTTCGCACATAAAATCTGATTAATTTGTAACTAATCCGGGTTTTCAGATTGAGAAATTTTGGTTTCTCGGTTAACCGATCGGGTATCGGTTCCAACCCAGAACCGAACCGATACCCACGGTTCTAAATTTTTTTATCCATCGGGTAAATGAGGCATAACCGGAACCGATCCGAACCGGTCCATTTCGGTTCGGTTCCGGTTCGCATAATCGGTTCCGGTTAAAATGTCCATGCCTCTATACAATGGTCAACAAAATTCTCTCCTTATTGTTAGTCCAACAACGCCTTCAGCTGCTTCCATGGGTGGGTTTAGCCCTAGCATTTTACCCATATCCGATTACTCGAACCCGAACCAATCTGGAAAAATCGGTTTGGTTTGGGTACGGTTCCTCTAAAATATCCGATTGGGTAAGGTTCTTTAATACTTTCGGGTTTTGGGTCGGTTCGGTTAAAATCCTAAATATACTTCAATTAACCGGTGCATCGTAAACAATATATTATATGATATGTATCATATATGTTTTATATACTTAAGAATATAACCTATGATACAAAACAAAAAAATCTACCCTAAACCCGAAAAGTCTATTGAGATTCCCCTTTATCGAAACTTAAATTTTTATCAATAAACCCTAATCAAATTATCAATTTGGAAAACTACATCTTCTGTTCATTTCCTCCGTCTGAGTATGAGATTAAAAAGCTCGATCTTAGGTACGGTTTACTCTTCTCGTTCTTATCGATTTGGTGGTTCGTGTATGTATATGTTCTGTTTCTGTCGATTTTAACATCTATTTCCTTAGTTGAACACCAAGCCTCTTTAGTTGAACATCGATTTTCGTCCCTGTTTATGATTTTTGTTATTGTTATTATGCTCGATTTGGTAGTTTCTTTTGATATTTATACTTCATGCTCTATTTTAATGCTTGATTTGATAGGTAGTTTATATCGATATTTATGGTTCATAGTTCGTGCTCTGTTTAATTCTCGATTTCGTAGTTTAGTAACATTAGTTCAACATTTATGATTCTTGATTTCTTGTTTTGCTCTATTTGTACTCTAAGGCTTACACTTAAAGCATTAGTATTAGTAGATTCGTTTCTTAAAGCATTAGTCGATTTGAATATAATGTTGTTAGATTTTACAACATATCCTAAAGTTAAAAGCTTTTCCCATTGATAAATTAACATATATGGAGTTGCTTTCTTAGTGATCATGGTGTAAACTTAGCATTAATCGATTTGTTTCTTGTTCAGCAATCGTAATGACTCATGAAGTATATTCATGTGTTTCAAACCTTGTTCTTAAAGCATTAGATTGAACCCATTTCCTATTATGTTTTTGATTTATGTTGATTACTTCTTATTTTACATCCGACTAATATAATATGTTATAAACACGTGTCTTATCAGATGAATTCTTCAGCCTCTCGTGGTCTAGATAACAACAATGTTAATGAAGATGAGTTACCTGCTCCAGAGACTAGTGGAGGGAAGCGTAAAGAACATTCTAGAGCTAGTGGTGCTAGTTCTAATCTGTCAAAGTCAAAGAAGACTCTAAGTACAAAATCTCCGACTTGGGAACATTTCACAAGGCTGCAAGACAACCATGATAAGTGAAAATAAAATTACTTCCAGAGGATAGTTGCTTATCCAACATCATCATGGACATAAAATCTTAGCAAGCCTATTACAGTCTGCAAGCATTACAAATCATGGCAAGATCAACATCTTAAAGGAAAGAGTCATGTTGTGATTACGGGGAAGAAAATGTGAATAATGCGAAATGCCAGAGAAAGTTTTCAAAGAGTCTACGGATTAAATGTTTGTGATTGGAGAGCTACCACTTTCGTTTGTTGAAAGTATTGCTTGAAGGTATTTCTGCAACAAATGTAATCTGCCAAATCCTCACAATAGAAGAATATCAACAAGGAATATTGTGGAAATGTACGTGCAAAGGAAGAAGACGTTGAGAGAAATGTTAATTGCTAACAAACATCGAGTCTTACTTACAACAAACATTTGGGTTGTCAAACTACATGTAATGGAATTTATTTCTCTTATAATATTTGTTGTTTGCTTCTTTTAAAACACACAATTAATATTTATTTGATATCGAATAGGAGAAAGTTACATGGTGATAACCCTTCACTACATCGACGAATTTTGGAGGCTGACGAAATTCATAATTGGCTTCAAATACGTCACGGATCAAAAAGGTAAGACCATATATACCGTTCTTCAAGACTGTCTGGCTGATTGGGGAATAAAGAAATTGTTTTGTGTAACCGTGGATAATGCAACAACTAATTCTTCAGATCTTAGGAGGTTATAGTCTGAGTTTTCTAATATCTCATATGAGGCGTTTGTGATGAATGAGAACTATATGTATGTCCGTTGTGCTACTCACATCATTAATCTGATTATTAATGAGGGCTTAGCAGCAATAGATTTCAGTGATTATGTTATACGTAATGCGATTACACATGTTAGATCATCATCTGCTCGATTTAGTTCATTTCAGTTAAGGGTTGAATCAGGAAAGATGTCTAGAGGTAGCTCACCATTAGAAATCAAGATTAGATGAAACTCTACTTACACTATGTTGTTCAAATCTATTAAGTATAAGGTTGCTTTTGACAAGATGGAGGCAAAGGACAAGCTATATGATGACTACTTCACTGAGGTTGAGAATGTGAAAAAACAAGTTGGATCTCCATATGCTTGTGATTGGAAATCGGTTGAAAGGTTAAATCATTTTCTTGTTATGTTCTGTGATTTTACTTTGGTTTTTTCAGCATCTACTTCTCTCAATTCGTTTAAGTGCTATGCTGAGATAGTGACAATCCAGAAGAATCTTATTAATCTGAGTAGTAGTAGTGAATTAGATCTTTAGAAAAATGCTGAATGGATGTTATCAAAGTTTGATAAGTATTGGGATGGCATGAAAAGAATAAATAAGATGCTTATTATAGCTTTTGTATATGATTCTAGACAGAAAATGGGCTTTGCTAATATGTGGTTTGAGAGACTTTATGGGGAAGATAGTGCATAAGCTAAGGATCTGAATCAGTATGTTCTTGTCACCTTGTGTGCCATGCTTGATGAGTATAAATATGAAGGATTGTTTAGTGTTTATCCTGATTCAACTTCTCATTGATTAATTCCTACTAAACAGATTGGATCTAGGTTCTCTTGCTGAATCATAAAGGGATCTCACCTAATACCTTGTTATGCAGCGGAATTGAGAGGTACGAGTCAGAGATCAGCAGAACCGCCAAGAGACAGCTCCTCCAAAGGTTCACACACGCACACTTCAGGAAGTTGGCTGCTAGACCACAGGGAGGGAGGCGCAGAGAAGAGAGAGAGAGGCGCAGAAGGCTTGGGAGAAAAAGTGGCTAGGTTAAGTTTTAATTATAAAACTTATGCCTAGTTCCTTTTGGGCTTTTGGGCCCAATTCCCAGTCTGATTAAATCCCTTAGATTTAATCAGGCCCTTTAATCTCTCTGAGTACAGTAAATGCCTAGCACTTTTACCGTACTTCTGCTGAACCGTTCCCTCATAGTTTCCTGTTAGCTTAGGCGTGTGACCCATATGGGATCATATAATAAAGGCAATAAATCCAAGACTTATAGATCATGAGCGGACTCTAGCAAGCCATCATGACCCCCAGTATTATATGACTTATGTCTGATCATTGACATACTCTTACTTTCTAGAGACAGTACAGAGATTACTGGACATAATTCCAACAATCTCCCACTTGTACTGGAATCTCTGTATTCATAATCCTTTTGTCTCAATATCTCGATTAGTCATAAGGCAAGATGAGTGTCATCCTTATAAGGCCTAATCATGTTCATCGGACTCTGATTTGATACTGACAATCCAAACG
Organism: Orychophragmus violaceus; assembly: GCA_030180135.1. Lineage (NCBI taxonomy): Eukaryota > Viridiplantae > Streptophyta > Magnoliopsida > Brassicales > Brassicaceae > Orychophragmus > Orychophragmus violaceus. The sequence continues at coordinate 61,355,392 of CM058234.1, read as the reverse complement.
ACTCGGGACAGTCCGTTTGAGCATGGCCATGCATTTTCCAGTATTCAAATCTCCGATTGGCCTAGAGATATTCACTCCATTTATATTGGAGGGACAAATCCCTTCTTGTTCCATCACTGTAAACTACTCATTTCATAATACACCCAAACAAAGTCCTTATAACTATCGCTTAACGACAGCATTAGACAATGATCAAAGCGCATCAGTTGATGTGCAGTCACATGCATGCGAACTCAGGTCTAAGGACTATACTCTATAGTCGTAGTAAGAATCTCTTATGACACAGATATAAATATCCTGAAGAGTTCTTATAAGCGGGTCTTGTCCGGTCGTATGTACCCCAACATACACCTATGTACTGACTTTGATGCCGTGCATCTATGACATCCTGAGACTTTGTCATAAGTCACATACCAATCTAGTCTCACGCGACAAAAATCAGTTGTTGGTGTTCCAATTTCAACAACCTTCGACTAGGGACAGGATGATATAAGCCATCTATCAAATATAGGGTCTCATGATCAAGCTAAATGACTTTGATGACTCAAGATCAAGTCACTTACTTCGATGACCTATAAAATGGTTCATATCATTTTGGAACGATTATTTCATCACAGTTAAAATAATCTTGAAATAATAATTTTATTTAAACATCTTAAAATGTTTTACAAGAACATATCAATAACTAAATAAAGCCCTCAAACTCCCACTCAAATTTAGATTACATTTCAATGTCTCTAATGCCTACAGCTTCAGTCAGGAACTCGAGCTTAGGTCTTGGGAGTGGCTTTGTCAATGGATCAGCGACGTTATCATATGTCTGAACTTGGCTGATCTTGACTTCCTTTCTATTAATGATGTCACGTATCAAGTGAAATCTTCTTAGTACATGCTTGGATTTCTTGTGTGATCTTGGTTCCTTTGCCTGAGCAATAGCACCATTGTTATCACAAAACAGTGCCAGAGGCTCAGCCGCATTTGGTATCACACCTAGTTCAATAATGAACTTTCGTATCCAAACAGCTTCCTTCGCTGCTTCCGAAGCGGCGATATATTCAGCTTCTGTAGTGGAATCAGCAACGGTGTCTTGCTTGGAGCTTCTCCAACTGATTGCACCGCCATTCAGACAAAAGATATAACCGGACTGTGACCGGAAATCATCTTGGTCTGTCTGGAAACTTGCGTCCGTGAATCCACTGACTTCAAGCACATTACTTCCGCCGTACACCAAGAACTTATCCTTAGTATGTCTTAGATACTTCAGGATATTCTTGACGGCAATCCAGTGGTTTTCACCTGGATTCGACTGGTACCTACTCGTCATGCTCAATGCATAAGCAACATCAGGACGAGTACAGATCATGGCATACATAACAGATCCTATTGCAGATGCATAAGGAATATTCTTCATGCGCTCAAGCTCAGCAGCCGTCGTAGGGCTCTGCTTCTTGCTTAGCGTTGTGCCATGTACCATTGGCGTGAAGCCCTTCTTGGAATCTGCCATGCTGAATCTATGTAGGACTTTGTCAATGTATGAATCTTGACACAAGCCTATCAGCCTTTTAGATCTATCCCGGTAGATCCTGATTCCAAGAACGTATGCGGCTTCACCCATGTCTTTCATGGAAAAACAACTTCCAAGCTAGTCCTTTACCGACCGCAGCATTGGTACGTCGTTTCCGAGAAGCAGTATGTCATCGACATACAGAATGAGAAATACTATCTTGCTCCCACTAGTTTTCTTATACACGCATTGTTCTTCTTCGTTTCTGATGAAGTCAAATTGCTTGATCGCTTCATCAAAACGAAGATTCCAGCTCCTCGATGCTTGCTTCAATCCATAAATGGATTTATGAAGCTTGCATACTTTCCCAGCATTCTTTGGATCTATGTAACCGTCAGGTTGTGTCATATACACATCCTCTTCCAGAATTCCATTCAGGAAGGCGGTTTTCACGTCCATCTGCCAAATTTCATAATCATGAAAAGCTGCAGTTGCTAGTAGAATCCGAATAGATTTCATCATAGCCACTGGTGAATAGGTTTCATCATAATCCACACCGTGAACTTGCCTGAAACCTTTTGCCACCAACCTGGCTTTATAAATCTGGACATTTCCATCCACGTCAATCTTCTTCTTGAAGATCCATTTGCACTCGATGGCTTTTACACCAGCGGGTAAGTCAACCAACGAAAACACTTGGTTGACCGTCATGGAGTCCATTTCGGAATCAGTGGCCTTACGCCACTTGGAGGAATCTGGGCCCATCATGGCTTGATTGAAGTTCGATGGTTCATCACCATCAATGATCAGAAGATCATGACAGTTAGTCACGAGGAATCATTGATATCTCTCGGGTTCGTGACGGATCCTCCCGGATCTTCGAACTTCAGGTACTACAGGTTCAGGCTCTACAATTTCTTGTAGGTCCTCCTGCTGCTCTTCCTCATTAGGTTGAGCAGTATCCTGTTCATCTTGAATTTCTTCAAGCAGTACCTTACTCCCACTGTTTTTCTTAGAGAGAAACTCCCTCTCAAGAAAATTACAATCCCGGGCAACGAAGATCTTGTTCTCGGATCGTAGGTAGAAGTAATAAGCCTTGGTCTCCTTCGGATAACCAATGAAGTAGCATTTATCAGACTTTGGTGTAAGCTTGTCAGAGATCAATCTCTTGACATAGGCTTCACAACCCCAAATTCTAAGATAAGACAGCACTGGAGCTTCCCCAGTCCATAATTCATATGGTGTCTTAGCTACTGCTTTTGATGGCGCTCTATTTAGAGTGAACACTGCTGTTAGCAGAGCATATCCCCAAAGGGATATTGGAAGGTCTGTGTGACTCATCATAGACCGAACCATATCCAATAAGGTCCGATTCCTCCTCTCAGACACACCATTCCATTGAGGTGTTCCAGGAGGAGTGAGTTGGGAAACTATCCCACACTCTCTTAGATGATCACTGAACTCTTGGCTCAAGTATTCTCCTCCTCGGTCGGACCGAAGAGCTTTAATGCTTTTGCCAAGTTGGTTCTGTACTTCATTTTGGAATTCTCTGAATCTCTCAAACGATTCAGACTTATGTTTTATTAAATAAACATATCCATACCTACTGAAATCATCAGTGAAGGTAATGAAGTACTGATAGTTTCCTCTTGCATTTGTGGACATTGGGCCACACACATCAGTGTGTATCAGGCCCAATAAGTCACTGGCCCTCTCGTTAGGTTTATTAAAGGGGGCCCGCGTCATTTTGCCCATCAGACAGGATTCGCATTTCTCACATGACTCAAAGTCAAATGAGCCAAGAAGTCCATTCGAATGGAGCCTCTTAATGCGTTTCTCACTGATGTGCCCTAAACGACAATGCCATAGAAACGTTCGGTTCTCCTCATTAGGTTTGAACCGTTTGGTATTAATGTTATAAATTGGCGCGGATTGATCAAGTATGTAAAGCCCATTCGTAAGAGGGGCACAACCATAGAACAAATTATTGCGATTGAAGGAACATAATTTATTCTTAACTGAAAAATCATAACCTTCCAAATCCAACAATGAAATTGAAATAATATTTCTGCTTATCGCAGGTACAAAATAACAATTATTGAGTTCTAAAACCAATCCCGAAGGTAAAGACAACAAGTATGTGCCTACAGCTAGTGCAGGAACTTTCGCTCCATTCCCAACTCGTAGCTCCACTTGTCCTTGCTTCAGCCTCCTACTGTTGCTGAGTGCCTGCATATTAGTACAAATATGAGCCCCACAACCAGTATCCATAACCCATGAGTTATTATCAGAAGTAGTTGTATTAACTTCTATAACAAAATACCTGATGAAGAAGTCTCCAGAGTCTTCTTCTTCAATTCCTTTAGACCTTCCAGGAATTTCTTACATTCTCTCCTCCAATGCCCTGGTTCTTTGCAGAACCTGCAGATGTCAGTAGGCCCAGCCTTGGACTTGGGCTTGGGCTTTGGCGTGTCCTTGTCCGAGACTTGAACAGCCTTAGCCTTTCCCTTGTCCTTGGCAGAGGATTTCTTAAAGCCCTTGCCCTTTTGCACCATAAGCACGTTGGGGTCCTTGGCTTTCCTCAAGTTGGGCTCTGCAGTCTTGAGCATTCCGTGAAGCTCAGGCAATGTCTTACTCAAGCCATGCATATTGAAGTTCAGGATGAACTGATCATAGCTTGCAGGTAAAGACTGCAGAACGATGTCGCAGGCAAGTTCCTGGCTGATAGGGCAGTCGAGTTTCTGAAGATGATCGAGATAACCCATCATCTTCAAGACATGAGGACTCACTGCCGCATTTGCAGCCATCTTACAGTCTAAGAGGTTCTTAACTGTCTGGAACCTCTCAGTCCTTGCCTGCTCCTGAAAAAGCGATTTCAGGCTTGCCATTATCTCGATGGGAGACAGCACACTCTCGAACTGCATTTGCAGCTCAGGAGTCATGGTTGCCAACATCAGGCAATAGACATCATTTTCATCTGACGAATGCTTTTCCCAAGCATTATGCAGATTCCTGGCGGCATTGTTAGGAGGCCTCTCGGGGAGGGGATCACGAAGGACATATTCCTTCTTCTCCTGCTTGAGGACCAGCCTCAAGTTCCTTGACCACGTCAGGAAGTTCGTTCCAGTCAGCTTCTCCTTGTCGAGAACAGACCGGATTGAGAATGTGTTTTGTGTGCTTGTTGTAGTCATAGCTGAAATATAAGATAAAAGGATTTTAGTTAATATGTTCAATATGATTAATCTTGCATTATATTCAATAACATCAGTTACCCTCAATAGAATATAATGATTCCAAGATCCACATATAACTAAGATCAAAGTGGGCCACTGGCCGTCACCCAACCTTAGCTTATATCGGTAAGCCCTATCTCGGCTAATTATATCCGTGATATAACTCTTGGTTGTGAATCTGGGCCCAAGGCCCAATCCACTCTGATGTCTCAAGGCCCGGGACTCCTGATGGCCTAGTCAAGAAAACCAGACTATACAGTCATGTAATCACTAATGTCTGGGACTCCCAATGACATCAATGAATCACAAACTGTCTTACCCACGCAAAATATAGACACCCTCACACTGTAAGGCCATGTGTACAATTGAATGGGTTTCAACAGCTGACATAGACTGGACAAGACATCCAACGCTTGATATTATTTGAGGTTTATAGGTTTTCTTAAAATTTCATTCCCAAAATAGAAGATTACTATTTTTGGAAACTTTCCATTTTTGGAACCTACTATTTTGGAAACTTTCTAAAATTGGAAACTTCCTAAAATTGGAAACTTTCTAACTATAGAAATTTCCTATAGTCCAAAACATGCAAATCTAGAAACTTCTATTCTAAGAAACTTTCTAATTTGAAATTTTGGAAACTGATTAATTTTAAAATCAAATTTTAATTATTAAATGAATTTTAAAATAAATCTGAAGAAAAGACTCAAATAACTGGCCCAATTGTTTTAACTTCTTGGCCCATGGCCCAAGAATTGGTCTATGTCCAAGACATAACCCAATTGTCCAATTAAATGACATAACCGGTCTGGTTCATTAAAATTGGTCTAACCAAAATTAATTACTACGATGACCACAATTGTCAACCGGTTATTTACTAAACCGGATTTTCTCAATTTATTTGGTCCAACCAAATCAAATTAGAAAACCACTGGTTTAGGCACTAAATCCAATTTATTTACGACATTGGATTTCTTATCACGGTTTAACCAGATCTAATAAATATTATTAAGTCTGTAATTATTAAACCGTGACGATCAAGTTTTAATTATCTTAAACCGAACCGTTAACCAAACCGAATGATTGGTCATGTGAACCGATCACGCCCATGACCTAAAACGATCGGGACAGTCGCAGCCGCAAGCATCACGCGATGCAATCATCACGCGATCGCAAGCATCACGCGACCACGATCGGGTCGATAGTCGGGACGGGACGGGACGGTTCGGGCCGAGAGAGGGACGCGATCGCGGTCGATCTCTCGCGATCGTGCGATCGATCGGTCCATCCGCTGATCGGGACGCGTCTCTCGGCTGATCGGAATGACCACGCGACGCGATCCATGATCGGTCCGTGCGTCATGTCCGATCCGGACGTGCGATCCTCGGTCGATCACACTCCGACGCATACCGATTCATATAGATCGGATCATGCGATTTCTAGTTTAGGTTTTTAACTTTGTTTCTTAAGTGTTTTCTTATCATAGATTGATTCATACACTTCTAAACAACCTAAACATGATTCTAAACAAGAAATCCTAATTGAACCAATGGCTCTGATACCACTGAAGGATTGTTTAGTGTTTATCCTGATTCAACTTCTCATTGATTGATTCCTACTAAACAGATTGGATCTAGGTTCTCTTGCTGAATCATAAAGGGATCTCACCTAATACCTTGTTATGCAGCGGAATTGAGAGGTACGAGTCAGAGATCAGCAGAACCGCCAAGAGACAGCTCCTCCAAAGGTTCACACACGCACACTTCAGGAAGTTGGCTGCTAGACCACAGGGAGGGAGGCGCAGAAGGCTTGGGAGAAAAAGTGGCTAGGTTAAGTTTTAATTATAAAACTTATGCCTAGTTCCTTTTGGGCTTTTGGGCCCAATTCCCAGTCTGATTAAATCCCTTAGATTTAATCAGGCCCTTTAATCTCTCTGAGTACAGTAAATGCCTAGCACTTTTACCGTACTTCTGCTGAACCGTTCCCTCATAGTTTCCTGTTAGCTTAGGCGTGTGACCCATATGGGATCATATAATAAAGGCAATAAATCCAAGACTTATAGATCATGAGCGGACTCTAGCAAGCCATCATGACCCCCAGTATTATCTTACCTATTAAAACAGGATATTGACCATGGTACATAAATGTTGTTTCCGAAATTTGCCCTTGATTTTATTAGGAATTGTAACCTTCATTAAGGGTAAAACTGTAAATCAATTTATATTTGATTTATTCATAATATCTTATAATATATTTTGTTTTCCTTTTTCTATCCTAATCATATCTAACAAAAATCTTTTTCAAAAATTTAATAAAATAATAATTAATTTCGAAATTAATATTAAAATAAATATTATAAATTATTATTAACAAAAATTTAACTTAAAAAAATAAAATCAAGCATAATTAAGTTATTAAATCAATTGATACGTATAATTATACAATTTAATACATAATTATTTTATAAATTATATAATCATTAAAATTAATAAATTATTATTAAAATAAGAAAGTAGTATATAATATTGTACTAGCGTGCGGGTATAAATTCAATAACTAAAATACAATACTAAAAACTGACAAAACGATATAAAGTGTTAAAAACCATAAAAACCAAAACAAAAACTAATTTATAACATGACAATAAAAAAATAAAATTAAACCCAGCCAACAGAAATTGTAATATAATAAAAAATGATAAATATTCTTACATTATTGTCCCACTAAATCTAAAAATTTAAATAAAAAAAAATAGACTCGCGTTAAACGCGGGTCAGATACTAGTATGACTTATGTCTGATCATTGACATACTCTTATTTTCTAGAGACAGTACAGAGATTACTGGACATAATTCCAACAAAATATAGGTATGATAAAGGGACAAACGCTCAGTCTTCTCAGTCAACTCAAACAACATCACAACAGTCTAATGAAAGAATGGAAATTGTAGAAGAATATGTGGCATGAACAAATGGACAGCATATAAAAACAGATGGTTGACATCAATGGTGAACAAGATACAAGAGATGATTTGAAAGGTATTTAAAGGAACTTGTTGAGATACCAAAAACCATGAAAGGAACCGAGTACAATGTCCTCTCATATTGGAAGCTCAGATGTTCTAAGTATCATGTTCTCGCAGAGATGGCTAGAGATGTTCTTGCCATAGAAGTATCATCAGTTGCATCTGAAAGTGCTTTTAGCACAAGTGGCCGGATCATAACTCCATCTACGAATTGTCTTACACATTATATGGTTGAAGTTTTAATATGTACATAGCAGTGGTGGATATTCGTTTAAATGGTGTTTCAAGCTTGGTTACAAAAGGAACAAATCATTTCTGAGTTTGAGTATGAAGATAGGCTTAATAGAGGTAATATCATATATTATCATCTTTGATTGATGTTCTTTTAATTACTTGATGTTTAACCATTCAGATTTTTGAATATTTTGATAAGCCATTAGTTGAAGAAGACCATGAGTAAGATGAATGAAGCTCTTAGTTACCAATCCTTTAAGTTTAAAGTAATTTCTTTGAAGAATGTTTGTTCGCATACAGATTGATTCCTTTGAACAATGCTTGTGGAGTATAGTCCTTTATATCTTCAAGTGAACTAATGATCAATGCTTGTTAGTTGTTCATGCTTGTTGGTTATGGAGTCATATGGATAATGCTTGTTATTGATTGTTTGTATTTGTCTTGAACTGAACTACGTTTGTTCCTGATTTTTGATATTTGTCATTGAAACAGGATGGATTATGGAGTAAAGGGCACTCGGATATTTATGTTCTCATTCGGGTTTTATGTTATGAATTTTCATTACACGAAATTTGACTATTGATAGCATAAACCGATAGCGTTTTTGATGTTTATGCTATCTTTGATTGAACCTGGAATTAAACATAGCATTTGGTAATATAGAAATGCTATCTGAGGTTTGAGCGGGACAAAATAAAAACATGCGGCCAAAATTACCTTTTTGGTAATATAGAAACGCTATCTATGGTTGGTTCCCCCGTGTTTGTACTCTTAACTCTAAACTTTCTTTTTTTTCCTTAGCCAAAATTACAGATCTAATTCTCTCACTCTCTCTTCTTCGTTCTTGCATATTCATCATCTTGGCTCGATTTTGCATTTTTCACTCAATTACTCAGTGTTATCGCGAAATTGAAACCCTATTTTGACACTTAGGTGCCTGGGAATCTTGGGTTCTCGATAATTTCTCAAACGAAGCAAAATCAGACATCAAAGGTAAATCTGAGTTAGAATATGGTATTGATACAAAGTAGATAAATATCTATGGATAAGTATCATCTTTGCTTGTTATTGTTTCTTTTGTTGATTGGTATGGTTTAATTTGAGTGTATGTGGAGCTGTGGAGTTGTTTTAAGATGGATAAGACTTGGGTTTGGCATCCAAGGTATGAAATTGTTTCTTCTTTACATTGCTTTGTGAAGTAAAACTTTTTGCAGAATTCTATATAGAAGTTTTTAATGTTTGTTTGTTACAGGGCTAGCCTTGAGTATCAGACAGGAGCAACTAATTTTGTGCATGCATCAGCAACTAGTCTGGGTAACCCAAGTGTCATATTATGTCCCTGCATAGATTGTCGGAATTTGTGTCATCAGGCGACATATACAGTGGTAGATCATCTAGTGATTATGGGCATGGATGAGAAATACAAGAGGAATTCTTGTTGGAGAAAGCATGGAGATATTAGAACTGCTAAGCCATCTGAAGATCCGAGGTCTGAATTTGAAGATTTTGATTTGATTAGGACAGCCTTTTTTATGGTGATTCACAGCCTAGTAGCCACAGTGAAGTTCATAATGATGATGTTGATAGTAAAGAAGAGTCTGAGTTCAGGAAGAAGCTAGAAGCTGAGACTCCTCTATATCCAAGTTGTTCTAACTACACCAAGATATCTGCAATCATGGGGCTTTACGGGATTAAAGTGAAGAGGTGTATGTCAAAGAATTATTTTGATCAACTGCTGAGAATGGTTCATGACATGCTTCCTAAGTAAAATGTTCTCTCGGGCTCTACAGATGAGATGAAGAATTCCTGAAGATGTTTGGGTTTTGATACGACATGATTCATGCATGCACTAACGACTGCATCCTCTACAGGAGGCAGTACGTAGAGATGGAAAGCTGTCCAAGATGTAATCTCTCAAGATGGGAAAGGGATAAGAATACTGGTCAGGAGAAGAAAGAGATTCCAGCGAAGGTTCTTAGGTATTTTCCTATAAAAGAAAGATTCAGGAGGATGTTTAAATCCAAAAGAGTGGCTGAAGATTTGAGGTGGCATTACAATAACGCAAGTTCAGATGGTACAATGAAGCATCCAGTTGATTCACTAACTTGGGCCAATGTGAATGACAAATGGCCTGAGTTTTCTGCTAAACCAAGAAACCTCCGCCTTGGTCTTTCTACAGATGGGATGAATCCTTTCTCCCTCCAGAACACGAAGTATAGCACATGGCCGGTATTATTAGTCAACTACAACACGCACCCAACATTGTGTATGAAGGCAGAGAACATTATGCTCACCCTTTTGATCCCTGGGCCAACTGCACCGAGCAATAACATCGACGTCTACTTGGCTCCGTTGATAGATGATCTACTAGATCTGTGGCGTGAAGGTATTGTTGTATATGACTCGTTCATGAGGGATAATTTCACTTTTAAGGCAGTGTTACTGTGGAGTATAACTGATTATCCAGGATTAGGGTCATTGGCAGGATGTAAACTTAAAGGGAAACAGGAGTGTAATGTATGTGGGAAGGATACACCCTTTAGATGGTTGAAGTTCAGTCGTAAGCATGTGTATTTGGGCAATAGAAAGAGGCTCAAACCTGATCATCCTTACAGAAGAAGAAAGAAATGGTTTGATAATACTATAGAGAAAGGAAGTGTATGTAGAGTTCAAACTGGAGTAGAGATTTGTGAGATGCTAAAGGATTTCAGAAATGTGTTTGGTACATATATAGACAAAAAGGAAAAAGGAAAAGGAAGGCTAAATGCAAAGATGAGGAGCTGTCAGGTGATGAATATGAAGAAGACAGTGATAATTGGAGGTGGAAGAAACGGTACATACTCTTTGAATTACCTTACTGGAAGGTATGTACTTTCATTTTAAATTTCTATATTACAGTCATTTGATTTTTACATTTGTGTATCCTTTCTCAACTAATCCTTCATCTTTTTGGTACGATATGCTGGTTCGTCACAACATTGATGTCATGCATGTGGAGAAGAACGTTTCTGATGCTATACTGGCTATGTTGATGCAATCTGTTAAGTCAAAAGATGGGTTGAAATCAAGGAAAGACCTGCAAGATATGGGGATTAGGAAGAAGTTACACATTCAAGAAGGGGGGAAGAGAAATTTTATGCCTCCAGCTGCTTATTGGTTGAGAAAGGATGAAAAAGTGAAGTTCTGCAGGAGGTTAAGTTTATTCAGAGGTCCTGATGGTTATTCTTCTAATATCTCAAACTGTGTTTCATTAGATCCTCCTATGATTGGTGGATTGAAGTCCCACGATCATCATGTGCTTCTCCAAAACCTCCTACCAGTTGCTTTGAGAGGATTGCTACCAAATGGTCCTAGGATTGCAGTGATTAGACTCTGTAGCTTCTTCAAAAGGTTGTGTCAGAGAGTTGTTGATCCAGAGAAGCTGCTATTACTGGAGGCTGAGTGTGTAGAGAAATTTTGCCAACTAGAAAGATATTTTCCCCATCCATGTTTGATGTAATGTTCCATCTGCCAATACATCTAGCAAGGGAGGCTCGTTTGGGTGGACCTGTTCAGTTCAGATGGATGTACCCATTTGAAAGGTACTCATATTTTTAATTATCTTACTGTCTTTCTTGTGTTGTCTGCTTCAGTTGAGTAACTTAATTTATGTTTCTCTGTTTGAGCTATAGGTATATGAAAACATTAAAGGCATATGTGAAGAAGTATGCAAGACCAGAAGCGTGTATGGCTGAAGGGTATGTGGCTGGAGAGTGTATTGCATTCTGCATGGAGTTCCTACAAATTTCAGTTCCGGTTCAAGAAACAATAAACCGAAATGAAGATATTGAATGCTCTGACCGCATACTTGAAGGCCGCCCATTCCATATGTCTGCTCAAGTTGTATTAACTGATAAAGAGCGAGAGACCACCCATCGATATGTTCTAATGAATATGGCATTGATGAACCCATATGTAGAGTAAGTTTATCCCTCTTCTCATATCTTATCTTATAGTTTTAATCAGTGTTTTGAACTAACCTTATGATATTGTGTAACAGTATGCATTTAGAAGAACTAAAATTAAAGGATGTTAGGTGTTCTAGAAGTGAGACTTTTTTATGCAAATTACATACAGACAGGTTCTCACAGTGGGTAAAAGAAAAGGTTAGATCGTATAACCAAGTAAATATTAGACTCTTTTCATCTGGATTTATTAACTTCATTTGTTATATTGTATTTGTAGATCTGAGAAGATCATTCGGAGAAATTAAAATGGTTGGCATATGGACCAAGGAATGTAGCTCAAACCTATAAGGGGTTTGTAATTAACGGTCACAGATTTCACACCGAGGACTTAAAGCGCAAGACTCAAAACAGTGGAGTAAGTTATGAGGCCTTTACCATGTGTAGAGCTAGTGCAAGAGATAACAAACATATGGTTGACATGGTTGTCTACTATGGAGTAATACAGCAAATCATTTTGCTAGATTACCACAAGTTTGAGATTCCACTATTCAGGTGCAAGTGGGCCAACAAAGGAAATGGTGTAAAAGAAGAAGAAGGATTTACACTAGTGAATCTGAATGTCAACCAATTTGCATATACCCAAGATCCTTATATTTTGGCTTCGCAGGAGATACAAGTATTTTATTCCAGGGATGATGATTCAAATTGGTCAGTAGTGATGAGGGCTCCACCGAGAGGGTATCATGATCTTGAGACAGAGGCAGAGTTTGTTGTTGTACCTCAGTGTTTTCTGGAAAGTGAAGATTTGGGGAATGAGTCTTCTGATGACGAGAGTTTCTTTGATAGAGAAGATTGTGAAGGAGTCTTAGTAGTGGATCAATAGGGATAGGCTTAGTTTTTAAATCTTTCTCGTATATTTGAACATTTAGTTCTATTTCAGGTAATCAAACATGCTCAAGAAGGTGTAAGAAATCAAGCCGAGATGCATTAACCGTCAACAAGGCATCACACCAGTACATGCAAAGTTGTCTAGCAGGCGTGCTAAGGGAGCTGGAAATAATGTGACTAAGAAGCGGAAGAAGAAAGAGTTGTCCAGCAGACGTGCTAAGTTGTCCATCACACAAGACGAGCATATGGAGGAAATGCAAGTAGATGCTCAGACAGAGGAAAAGGATCAAATGGCAGAGGAAGGAGATAAGCAGGTGGATGATCAGACAGAGGAAAAGGACCAAATGGAAGAGGAAAGAGAGAAACAGCTGGATGATCAGGCAGAGGAAAATGATCACAACCAAGAGGAAAGAGAGAAGCAGTTGAATGATCTGACACATGAAGAGGAAGGAGAGAAACAACTGAATAATCAGACAAATGAAGAGGAAGTTGAAGAGCAGTTTAATGATCAGATACATGAAGAGGAAGGAGAGAAACAACTGAATGATCAGACACATGAAGAGGAAAGAGAGAAGCAGGATGAAGCCCAGACACGTGAAGAGGAAAGAGAGAAGCAGGATGAAGCCCAGACACATGGAGAGGAAAGAGAGAAGCAGGATGAAGCCCAGACACATGGTGAAACTGTGCAACCAACAACTATAAAAGCGCATACAAATAAAGAAACTATGCAACCAACAAATGCCAAGAAAAGGAAAACAAGAGGACCAACTAAGATGCGTGGAGTTTCTAAACACCATGAAGACAAGGTTGAAGTTGAATGGAATTCTTTTGGTGAACATGTGGGTAAAGGATCAGTACTGCTTTCATCTTTCCTTGGTGATCTGGTGAGAGAACATGTGTAAGTCCTTCTTGATGACTGGAGACACTTGGATACATCGATAGCGGACATCATGTGGGATGAAATTCAGGTATTTCATGAACATTGATTCGAAATTAGTTCTCATCAGAGTCTACTATGTAACAACTTATTGTTTAACTTTGTTTGAGTGTAGGGAAGGTTCAACTTAACTGAAGAGTAGCAAAAGGATGTTGTTTTCATGCAGATGAGTTGTTTGTGGAGGAGTTCTAAGTCTAGACTCCTCTCTAAAATACGAAAATCAATAAGAAGCAGATTGTTGACCTGAAACCAAGTAACAACCAGTCTACGACAGCATGGAAAATTTTGGTTAAGCGGAAAACTCATGAAAAATTCGAGGTTGGGTTTTTCAAACTCTAATGGTGATTTATGTGTGTTTGATTGTATATTGACTGTGTGTTTCTCTATGTAGGATGTAAGTGAAAAGTTTAGGGAACGGAGGAATGGCCAGATTCCACATACCACCAGTCGTAAAGGAATGATTCGCTTAGCTGATGACATGGTATGTTTTGTATTAAGAATCTTCGTGTAGTATACGCATACATTATGTGCCTTTGTCATTTGCAGAAGAAAAAAAGTTCAGACCCTAATAAGGTGTCTAGGAGCTCGGTATGGGTAGCAGGACACACTCATTCAGATGGGAGACCAGTGAGAGCAGAATTTGCTCAAACGATTGTAAGTTATATGTGTTTATTATGCAGGTTATATGTATAACTCATTCTAACTCTGTTGTTCTATTTGTGTCAGGAACAAATATGATCCATTGATAGTGAAATGGCATCTACAAATAGCACTAGCATCAGAGAAGATGCTGTGAGCCAGGTGTTAGGAAGAGACAAACCTGGAAGGCTAAGAGGGATGGGCAGAGGAGAGATGCGCATGTGCAGAAGTTGGAAAAAAATCAAGCTGAATTAAGCTGAAAAACTTGTCCAAGTTGTGGGAATGAAAATAGCATGGCCAGCTGATAAGATCATTTTGGACAATGAACTAGACTCCCCAACCCCATCTGAAAACCAAACTTCTGATTCATCGGTAATTGTTTTCACCTATGATTATGAATCTGTATAACTTATGCATGATCTGTTCTGATATATATTTTGTTTTTGACTGACTTAGGCATTCCAAATTCCAATCATCATCAATGATTGGAATTTTGAGGATGTAGTAGTTGCTGAGGGTCATATGTGTTCAACTGATCCGAAGGAAATGGTCAACAATATTTCTATTGGACCCGGTGCTGCAATGGTGAAGGTTGTTAAGGTGGTTAAGAAAGATGCTTACCTATGGAGACCAACTCCTGACATGCATATGATGGAGCATGCACTTCAAGAGTATGTTGTCTGGCCTATTCAAAAGATACAGTTGGCTACTCCTCCTGGAAAATAATCATCACCGAAAGCATCATCACCTATATCATCATCACAGAAAGCAACATCACCGGGGGTATGATTTTGTTACTACAATTTAACTTAATATGATGTTTTTGATGGTCACAAGAAGTTTAATTCTTATTGTGTTGTGTAGAGCAACAGCTCACCAGGTCAGAATAAAGAGAAGTGCTCATTGTTGGACTTGGAAAATTCAGGAGAGATCGTTGCAGAAGGCAAAGTTCTTTCATCCAATCCGGAAGACAAAGTCCACTTTGTCCCCTTAGGGCTTGATGCTACCAAGGTATGGATTCAAGTTGTAAAGAATGGAAAGGCCAAAGTATGGAGATCAAATGGGGAAGTTGAATGCATTGATGATGTTTTGGGTACAACAGTAGCATGGCCTAATGAGAAACTTTTTTTTACACGAGGTTGTGATGATGGAAGTTAATTTATAAACCTATGTGTTATTCTAGTATGGTAGGTATGTTTATGTTCGAATATTGTATTTTCTGTTGACTTGAATATGTTTTACAAAGTTGTCTTCTGTTTTTTGTTTTTACATGTGTCCAAAATATTTGTTTTAGTTAGAAGTGTAAACTTTAAAATAAAAATTAGACAGGAACCTATACCCTAAATTTAACATGTAAATTTTTAAAAATAAAAATACTAACCCTAAACCCTAAAACCTAAACCCTAAAATAAAAAAACTAAAACAGATTAAATAAAAACTAAACCCTAAACCCTAACAAATAACCTCTTAAACTCTAAACTCTAATTTAGAAACCTAAAACAAATTAAAATGAAAACTAAACGATAAACTCTAAATCGAAAATGTAAATCTTTAAAAATAAAATACTAAACCCTAACACATAACCCCTTAAACCCTAAATTCTAATTTAGAAACCTAAAACAAATTAAAAATAAAACTAACCCCTAAACACTAATAGTAAACCCTATATATGTATACATTAAAACTAAATTAAAAATAAACCCTTTATAATCCCTAAATCATTAACCCAAAGGATAGAAACATAAAACCCTAAACCCTAGAACCCTAAACCCTTAGCTCTAAACCCTAAATCCTAATCCCTTAAACTCTAAACCACAAAAGGTTACAAACCCAAGTATTATTGTTAAGTTAATATAGTAAATCTATTGGGCCTTTACCATAATTACCTGAAAACTTATCCTTTTGTGTTAATATATCGAGAAGAAACCTAATATCTTCGTTTTTGTTTCTCAGATAAAGATAGGGTTTCTCTTCTTCGTTTTCTCTCGTCTCTTGACCGAACTGGGCTCTCATCGGCTTCCGTCTGCCCACCGGTGAATTCCTATCTATCTATGTATCTTTCTCAATATCTATGTATCTCTCTCAAGCTCACTGACCCTTAAATTAATACTCACTGTGATTTAGGGTTTGTATCTCAATATTCGAAGCCGTTTCTTATCCTTCGTCGTTTTCCAGGTATCTATTGTTGTATCTCTCGCACAATCGCATCTATCTCTAAATTGTTTCTTTAAGCATCTCGTCTCTAATTTGTTTCTTTCGGCATCTTATCTAGCGTTCGTCTAAGTTTTGTGTCTAATTTAAGTTGATTTTTTCCTGTACTGAACTCTATGTTGCCTTTCTGGTTGTATATTGATGATTCCTCTGTGATTTATGTGGATGAGTTTATAGCTACTTGTCTCACTTCTCGGTTATATTGTTTTTGACAGAGATTGAAGAACTAAGGAAGAAACTCGAGAAGTAGGAGCGTTTAGAAGCAGCCACCCAGAAGGTTAGATCTTTCTCTTAATATCTTTAAAAAACCCTAGATGAGACTATTACTAGACAACAGCTGATAGATTTCTCTGTCTGCAGGTTCATAAATTCTGTGTTTTTGCTTCAATTCAGGGTTTCTTAACTGATTTATTGTCACATATGGTTATCTGGAATTCACTAAGAAATTTGTTTCCGTAGCCTTAGCCTTTCAAAGTTTAATGACTGATCGAGCATTTGTTCTTGTAATTTGAAACAGATATGAACCTGTCTCCCTAATCTCCCAAAGGTAATTGACATATTTGTTCTGGTTTTAGTTCAATTTTTCGTTGTCTAAATATTAACTTAGTGTTGCTTTACGTTTTGATTCAGAAATGGAAGCAAGGAAGATCATAGTCTGCAGACTCCCGGCAATGGGAATCATACCAAAGCTCCGCCCACAGCCACAACAAGAAGCAGATAATGATCGAGGAGGCGATGTGGTGGAGCTCACAAGAGTAGAATACCGTAGAGCTATGGGTTATATGATACGGGTTGAGGAAGACCAAGCATATATCGCTCCTGATTTCCAAAGACTTGTCCAAAATCTCAGAAGGGAAGAACAAAGACTCAGAAACCAAGAACTCAACTCAGCTGCAATGAAACGACCAAAGCAAGAACAAGGAGAGTCTTCAAGAAAGAGTGGTCGTCGAGGCTAAGTAGCAGAAGCTGAAGGTGTTAGGGAGTTGTGTTTGATGTATGAACAATGTTTGTGTTAATTGTATTTGATTTGTTTTTCATTGGTATTGAACCGTGTTTTTAATACCCTGATGTGAATCTATTTTTATTTTATAATATTTTTTTAAAAAAAATAAATGTAATTAAAATTAAATTAAATTAATATTTACAGAAAATATTAGGGTAAAAAAATAAAAATATGATTTCGAACAATCGAAATACATAACATTTACGGATTGATATGTTTAATCTAACGATAACATTTAAAAGATTGCTATCTTTACAATATAGAAGACGAATATACAACGCTATTATATAGCTAATTCATAATCCCATAAACGCTATTGTAGAAATAACCTATTGCATCAAATAAACGCTATCTTAAAAAATATATACAACAGCAATTAAAGTAAACGCTATCTTAAAAAATATATAAAACGCTATCTTAAAAATATATAACGTAGCGTATACTGTAATTGCTATCTAAAGTGTCACACTTTTACACTACAAAAAAAGGCATTGATAGCAAATTAAGATAGCACGGTTTTCACAAATGTTATAATAGATGATTTTGTGATTTTGATTACTGTATGATAGCATTTAAAAAGTGCTAATCCAAAATTTTACTGAGCGGGAATAAAATTTAGTTTTGGAGCCGAATTTTACCACTGAGCGCCAAACACTTAGAAAATTTTGGGTTTTGGTGAAAATTTCCCCAAAATCTTTTTTTTTTTTGGAAACAAAACACAATCCATTTTTTGTAAAACAGGATGGATTGTCTTCTCTCATTCGAAAAAAAACACAATCCCTAAGAAAGAAAAAAAAGATATACGATTGTCTTCTCTCATCTCTCTCTCGTCTCTAGATTCTACCTTCCCTCCTTCTCTCATCAAGAAATCCAGCAATATCAAATGCCAATCTTCTAGAAATCCATGGATTTCATGTGTCGTTCTTCTCTAATTTCTGATTTCTAGGACCCGGAAATCTTGTATTTCGCAGACCCGAACAATGACTCAAAATCCAGATCCGAAGTGTGATAGATCGAAGAAACAATGGATGCAGCGAGCTTGGAACAGAAAGCAAAGGTCTTATCCGTCATCTCTTTACTCATTTTCATGATGGCCCATTTGCTTCATAAGGTTGCTTATCTATGTCGACTGTTGGCAGGCTGAATCTCAGAAACATGGAGCAGAGGAGCTGAAAAGTCTGAAGCATAGGGTAGGAGAAATGATTTTGCCATTGCTGCGTAAAGCATGTTCTGTTCTCTCTTACAAATTATTTGTTATTGGAATTTTGCTGTATCTCTTCCAGGTTGAGCTTGAGATGAGAGGTTACGCCTTCTGTGCGAGCGGATAGTCAAGAGGGAGAAGTTAAAAGTAAGTTAAACCCTAGATCTTCTTTTCATTGAAACGAAAAACAAATGGGCATTTGACCTTTTATTGGGTACATATTTGCAGCGAGAGTTGGCTATTTCATCACATGAGATACTTGCTACCAGAAGGGATCACGCTGCACGTTCATTACCAGTCCGTAATTGGTTCTCTCCTCCCGAAGTTTCATCGGACTCTATATCTGGCAGTGAAGCAATACAGAGGTCAGATGATATCACCATTGACAGCACAGCCTCTGTTAAGCGCCGAGGCAAAGGTCCCATTTTAATGGACACTGATCAGAAGACCGACGATAGTGCTACTTCCAAGGGTCGGTTTTCTCGTAAGCCAATCAAAAGCCAAATATTTGTAAGCCAAAGCCAAATATTTGGCATTTCTGTTATTATTAGAATCAGTTGTCTGGTTATGAATCTCGGTACTTTGTTTTTACTAATTATGATTGTGTATTCGGTCTAACAGGTTTGATGGCTTTAGTTGCTTGTGTTCTGAGTTTCACAGGACCTCTGTAACGACACATGTTTTAAGGATATAATATGGAGATACATAACCAAATTTTCTCTCATCTTTCACTGGCAAGACTCTTACGTACTGATGCAATCTTTAGTTGCTTGTGTTCTGAGTTTCACAGGACCTCTGGAACGACACATGATTTAAGGATATAATATGGAGATACATAACCAAATTTTCTCTCATCTTTCACTGGTTAGACTCTTACTTACTGATGCAATCTTTAGTTGCTTGTGTTCTTGTGTTCAGAGTTTCACATGACCTCTGGAGCGACACATGATTTAAGCTTAAGCTGATGATTACTAGGCTGAATCTGTGTCATATGTTAGTGATGTTAACATGTGATTAGTTGCAATTTTACCCAAGTTTCCCCTGTTTCTGACCGTGCTCCGTGTTTCTCATATATATAATTCATTTCTTCAGCATAACATCATTGTATACACCTTCAAAAAGAAGATCACAATCTGGTCAATTCATATTCTTTGCTTATCATTCTGTAAATCTTATTATCGTAGGACTTATATTGCAAGGCCATTTACTACTAGCTGTAGATTTTGTTTCTCGGCATAGAGATTGTCTACTCTTGCTCTGCTTTCCACAGTGAGTTTTAATTCTGGCTTTAATTTGCAGGATTCATACCACATGTAAAGGTTTCGTCTTAATGTAAAAGGTAGTGTTCTGTGCAGATATTTCTTCTAAAAGAGGTGACTAATTTACTTTATGTGGCAGAATTTATCATCTTTTTAGAGATAAGGCTATTTCTCATATATGTATATATGTGACATTAGAACTCTAAATTGCCTTTGCAGGTTTATTTGGATACTGTGGGAGATCCTGAATATACTTTAGGGTATGTTTGGTTTACATATTTGATGAATATTAATCATAGATCGCGAAGATATGGTTAGGGATTTTCAGCATAGGTAGGAATTAACTCAAGCCTTTTTCTTCTAATGCTCCCGTGAGGCTTTGCTGTGCACAAGTCTAAAACCCTACATGGTTGCAGGAGCGACATTTTTGTATTCTTGCTGAGCTGGAGAACTTGGTATCAACTTGATATGTGCAGATGCTAGTCATCCCGTGGACAAGCATAAAGGCTCTCTTTGTTAATATGTGAGCAAACTCCTTTCACCCTTCTTGATGAATAATATACAGTATTAAAACACCATTGAGAATGCCCACTAAGGTTCTTAACATCACCACCAGATGTTAGAATAATTAATGTTATCTATCTAAGTTTCTTTTTCAGTTTCCAGACTCTTAAAGCTTTTTTTTTTTAACCTAAAAGCAGGAAGTATCTAGTCCAAACCAAACCATGGATCTTGCCTCAGCAATGGAAATTGGTTCATGATGGAACAACGAAAGCCTCAACCACATCTTAAGTATGTCATGTTTTGTTACAATAAGTTATCATCTCTTGTTTATATATTGAATGTCAGTAGCAGGCTGGATGAGGTTTGATGTTCTTTGTGTCAAGATAGAGTTTTGTAAGGTTGTTTACTTTAGTTTTGATTTTGTAATGTTTTGTGTAATACATTTTTTGTGTTATTAATGAAAGTTCTAAAAGTTCAATTATATTTATTTTTGTGTAAATCCAAAATAGAAAAAAATTATATTATAAATAAATTAACCATAATTATTAATTATTAAAAAAAGATATTATGACAAATAAAAAAAGCTATAACAGATAGATCCAATAGCAAAGAACAACATCGCTATCTTAAGTGTTTTATATTATAGCACGAGCAAAAACGCTATTATATATGGATGATCTATTATAGCTGGGGCAGAGATAGCCATTTCAATATAGCACAAACAAAAAACGCTATCGTATCTGGCCTACCTATTATAGCTGGGGCAGACATAGCATTTTCAAAAACGCCATCATATACATACCATGGCGTTTTTCGTGTGCTAAGAATAGAGGTTTTTCTTGTAGTGTTAATCGCGGTCGATGACATAGCGGGTAACACAACGCTATCGTATCTCTAAATAGCGTTTTCCAGTAGCTATTAATACGTGAATTTCTTGTAGTGTTTGGATCTAAGACATTGTTAAGCTTGTTTTTGTTAGGGTCAAAATCCCCTCGGCGAAAATAATAGCCAAAAGCATACTCAAGCAATCGGACACGGGACGTTGAACACATTGCAGTCCAAGCCGTTCAACACATTGCAGTCCAAGTCTTTAGATAACATTGCAGTCCAAGTCCAAGTCTTTGAGATATCTAAGGATCCTCTTAATATCCTGAAAGCACACCTCATTAGGTCCAAAGATAACATTGCAGTCCAAGTCTTTAGTAATCTTTTTAACTGATAGCAGATTGGATTTAAACTTAGGCACAAAGAAGGCATCACTATCCTTGTTAAACAGTCTTAACTTTCCTGTTCCTTCAATGGGAATACCTTGACCATCAGCAATAGTTACTCTTCCTAGGGCAGGTTTGATGTCTTTTAACAACTTAGCATTACTAATCATGTGGTGAGATGCTCCTGAATCTACTACCAAGTTCTGATCAGTTTTAGCAAGTAGTTTATGAGACAATAAGGTGATACCAGAGAGATTGGAGGCATACGCCTTGATGAGGTCCTCCAAATCACTCCTTCTCACATAATCAGTGTTGGTGAAGAGTGCAAGCTTTCCTCCTTGAGAGGATGAAGTCGTCTGCTCCTTCACATTCTCTTGAGAGATGTTGGCACTTGAGTCTTTGAACTTGGATGGCTTGAGATGAGGGTGAAGGGTCCAACACTTGTCCTTCGCATGTCCTTTCTTCTTGCAATGGTCACAGAAGACACCCTTCCTTTCCTCTTGCTTGAACACGCTCTTGTTGGCAGTGACAAGGTCCCCTTTTCCTCCAAACAATCCAATGTTTCCCTGCTCCTTTTGGATTCTTGAACACACCTCTTCAAAGTCAGGGAGTGTAGTCTCCCTTAAGATAGACTTGATAACCTCATTGTAGACCGGATTCAGATTGAGGAGGAGACCAAAGATCTTGTCTTGCTCTTTCCTTTCATTAAGAACCTTTGGGTCCATGGTGCTTGGCCTTAACATGTCCAGCTCAGACCAAACAGATGAGAACTTCCCAAGATACTTGGTGAACTCATAATACTCTTGGTGAAGGTCACTGATTTTCTTCTTCACTTCATACACACGGCTGAGGTTAGAGTCATCACCATATACCTTCTTGAGAGTGTCCCAAAGTGATTTAGCAGTTTCATAATGAGAGTAAGCTTCAAGGATGGAAGGATCTAGTGAGTTTTGAAGAAAACCCAGAACTAATTGGTCTTCTTGAAACCACCTTGCCACCTCCTTCTTTGTTACCTCATCTTTCTTCCCCTTTGGATCTTCATTAGGTGGTGTCTTGTCCTCAAGAATGTGCTCCCAAAGTCCTCTTCCAAATATTGCGGTTTTAGTGGTTCTAGACCACACAAGATAGTTGTTTCCTTTGAGAATGGTAGGAACAACTACAGGTTTTGAGCCCTCGGTGATAATAACAGAAGGACTCATAGCTTTTAGCTTGGAATTTCGTTTAGGAATTTTGTCGAACACTTGGTGGGCGTTTTAAGAAATAGTGAGAAATTGAGAATTTTGAAGAATTTTGAAAGATGAACAAGAGAGAATCAAAGAGAGTAGTAGAATAAGGATCTTTGCTCTAATACCATGTTAGATTTAAGAAAGATTTAAGCTTTGAAGATTTAGGTAGAATAGTTTGCTCAAGAGAAGAAGAAGAGAGAATAGTCACAAAAATGACTTGACTTTTGATATTTGGTGGCTACACAAGTTATATAGGATGGGTACACAATAATAACCATAAACCTAATTAGATAGAGGACAAATTAGACATTTTGTCATTTTGGTTCGAAATGAACATGGCAGACTTGTGAAGCAGACTTGTGAAGCAGACTTGTGAAGCAGACTTCACATTATTGAAACATACATGATCAATATTGGATTGACTGTAAAAAGTTTGGTGTCTCTTCGCCGGAATCTAAACTTTTAGAATCACTAACCGGCCCGTCGCCGGAGATTTCTTCGCCGCTCTTCGTCTCTTCATGCTGGTTTCTTAACAAGAGGAGAAATAAGAAAAATCAGCCCCGATAAGGTTAACGGTAAATACTTTAATGTCGGAGATTTCCGAGAAACAAATCTAATTACGGTGGCGAATCTAGTTGTGGTGGTGAAATTATATGCGGTGGCGAATCTAGTTATGGTGGTGAATTTATATGCGGCGGCGAATCTTCGTAGTTCGGATCTTATTGGTCGCAGCTCTGTTGTTTTGTTTAGGTGACAAGAACCAGGTTACGAAATCGGATCGACCGGGACTGATTTCGAACAGTGACAAACACATGCATGAATTGAAGTTTTATCCAACCGTCGAGATTCATAACGAATGGCATCAGTGTCAGTGGGAAATAGATGAACTATGAAAAAGGAAGAACAAGTTTAATTTTACATTACACTAACACGACGTCGACTCTGTTTGTTTCCCTGGTTTATTTTATTTTTTGTTGCCAAAACGACTTCGTTTCATTGTAAATGTGACTGGATTCCACGTAATATTTTATAACGGTCATGTCACCATATATGTTCACGTTTGACTAACAAACATACGGTCAATGAATGAATTGACCTAATTATTGTAATAGATGTATGAAATTTAAAATTAATTTGAGTTGATGTGTGATTTTGCACAGGTTAAAAGTTCATGTATTTATTGGGATCGTGGAGATGTGTTGAGGTATAAATAAGTCGATTTCCCGAAATAACCGTGCATGCACCTGAAATACTTGCACAAGAATCAGCACTCCTGATTTCTGATAAACAATCAAAAAGAAAGAAATGAAGTAAGCACCTTGGCATTCTCGGTATAAGCCCCTCTCCAAAATGGTTATATGTTATTGTCACTTCTCACTTGCATCATCTTATCTCTTGTGTATGAATCGCTATGCCCTATCAACATAACCTGCATTCCAAATCAAGAAACTTCTTCTCAACTTTTGAAGGTTCATAAGGAAAAATATGTTATCAAAGCTGATTGTCTGGCTAAAGATCAAATGAAAAAAAAAAAACCAACCTACTTGTGAAACTATACTAACTAATTTGGCTGCTAAATTTGAAGTTTTGAATCCAACCCACTTCAAATTCAATGATTCCGCAACAATTCAGCACCATTTCCACTCATATTTCATTTTAGGAAAAGCCAATTTGGTAATGTAAAGTAATAGAATGGGGCAATGAAACGAAACTCGTTGTGATGAGTGAGATAGTTATTGGAGATGGTAATGGCTGTCGATCCCATAATCGCATCGATCAACCCATCAGCACAATTAGACAGAGAATTGTGATCAATCCCAATATGGCTCGACCCAAAAATCGAAATCGCGTCACCGTCCGCCATCGTCCTCCACCCGTAATGCGACGGCGAGCTTCTTACCATAGCTTTACCAGTCGGTCTACAATCATGGATATTAAGCCCGTGGATGATGATGTTCGTCACATACTGGATCGTGATACACGCGCCTCCCGCAATGGCAACATTCACACCTCGTCCGTCGATCGTCTTGAAATTGTTCATGATCAGCTCCTGTTTCAGAGTGATTACCATGTCGCGTTTGAATACGATCTATAACGGACGATCCTGAATCACCGCGTGCCGGAGCGTCCCCGGTCTCGGATTAATCGCGTCGTTGTCCGATGGATCTGTGACGACGTAGTAACGACCGTCGCGACCTCCAACGGCGTTTCGACCGAGACGCTTTCTCCGGAGATGCCAGTTCCGATCACATCGCCAACAATCGTCGATTGGATTCCCGGTGGCGCAAGAGAAGAATCCCAACTTCCTCCGCTCCCTACTGTTCCTAATCGTCCTGCACGCGAGAAAATCAAATTCACTTCAATTAGTTATAATTTAATTACGTGGGGACGAGGAGGACCAAAAGAGAAGGAACCCATGTGATGTAATAAATAATTATAATTCTTGGGGAAAAAAACAAATCTACTATATTAAAACACAAGTATAAAGGATATTGACCGCGGTACGTAAATGTTGTATTCGCGGTATTTGTCCTTGATGTTGTTAGGAATTGTATTTTTTTATTAAGGATAAAACAGTAAAACAATTTATATTTGATTTATTCATAATATCTTTTGTTTTTCTTTTTCTATCCTAATCATATCTAACAAAAATCTTTTTTTAAAAATTTAGTAAAATAATAATTAATTTCGAAATTAATATTAAAATAAATATTATAAATTATTATTAACTAAAAATTAACTTATAGAAATAAAATCAACCATAATTAAGTTACTACATAAATTGGTACATATAATTATATAATTTAATACATAATTATTTTATAAATTATATAATCATTAAAATTAATAAAATATTATTAAAATAAAAAAGTAGTATATAATATTGAAATAATAGTTTAAACTAAATAATAATATTGATAATCGTTATATTTAACATAATCTATTATATTTTATTTATTCTATTACAATAAATGTAACAATGTATTGTTAATATTTTTTTCTATATCTACATATATATACTATAATTTAACTATGACTTTATATAAATTCGATATAGTAATATTATTCTCAATCTAATCGTGCAAGCGGATAATCCGAGAGAGAAAAGTTGCCCTATTTTTTTATTACATCATTATGTCAGTTTTATTTTATTTTGTTTGTCCCGATTTTGGTTATAGCTTTGATTTTGGTTAAAGAAATTGGGCTTATAAAAATTTATTTAGAACATATATATTAGAGGCTTTTCTTATTGAGATATCATTATTAATGGGCTTGCACATTAGTCTATAAAATTGATAGTATATGGGCTTCTTTGTGTTTTATTTAATCTACAAGGAATATTAAATTCTTTTAACTATTTATTTAACATATTCTATTAATACTTCTTTATTTTACTACAAGAAATGTTACAATGTATTGTTATTATTATTTTGAAGTAGTTGTGTCAATCTAAAAATATTAAACGACTTTTATATCTTGATATATATACTATAATATAAAACTATGACTATATATAAACTCAATCTAATATTATTTAATTTTAATATAAAATTATAAACATAAAAATAACAAACAACGACAAAAAAACAATATCCACTATTCAACACTCTTGCACATTGTTTACAAAGTTATGATATTTAAATAACAAACTCGATAATATATAATACTAATTAGTACGAGGTAAAAAATTTAGAAAACTTAAATTTAAACAAATAAAAAATGAAAAATCTAAACAAAATATTAACCCCTTCCAAATATAACCAAACTGTATGTTATTTGGAATTTAATTATTCAAAACTGTTATAAAAACAGAAAAACATAAATATGTTGTTAAAAATATTTTCAAATTTTATCTTAATAATTAAATATCATTCGCGGATCAGAATCTAGTTATAATAATAACTAGTGTCTGATCCGCGTTTAACGCAGATTTATTCTTCTTTTTATTTAAATTTTTAGATTTAGTTGAACAATAATGTTAGAATATTTATCATTTTTTATTATATTACAATTTCTGTTGGTTGGGTTTAATTTTATTTTTTTATTTTCATGTTATGAATTAGTTTTTGTTTTGGTTTTTATGGTTTTTAACAATTTATATCGTTTTGTCAGTTTTTAGTGTTGTATTTTAGTTATTGAATTTATACCCGCACGCTAGTACAATATTATATACTACTTTCTTATTTTAATAATAATTTATTAATTTTAATGATTATATAATTTATAAAATAATTATATATTAAATTATATAATTATATGTACCAATTGATTTAGTAACTTAATTATGCTTGATTTATTTCTTTGAGTTAAATTTTAGTTAAGAATAATTTATAATATTTATTTTAATATTAATTTCGAAATTAATTATTATTTTATTAAATTTTTAAAAAAAGATTTTCGTTAAATATGATTAGGATAGAAAAAGGAAAACAAAAGATATTATAAGATATTATAAATAAATCAAATATAAATTGTTTTACAGTATTACTCTTAATGAAGAATACAATTCCTAATAAAATAAAGGGCAAATTTCGGAAACAACATTTATGTACCATGGTCAATATCATGTTTTAATAGTATAGATTAATATACGAAATCCTGTAACTTGTGATACGGACTATACGGAAAACTTTGGTACATTCTTCTTTTTTAATTCTATTTATGTGATGGCCTAAATAAATGTGGAACCTCCAGAATATATTCTTATTATCTTATACCAAATTCCCTATAATTTTTTTTTTTTTGATTAACCTGGGGGTATCCCGAACTTATGGAAGGGCTCAGACTAAGGTGCAGCCCAAATTCCCTATATTTAATTACATTTACGAGTCGGTAGAGAATAGCGACGACAGAGGCGCTTTAAATGGCGTTCACACTTCACAGCATGTCTGGTGTCACATATATTGTAAGAACTTCTGGCCATAATAAGGTTTCTCAATTAAATACACAGAACTAACAACTATAGGAAAAAAAACTCTTTGATTATACAGTAGTAGAGGAAGTTATAGGTGTCAATTAATATGTAACAAAAAGGATGTTCATTTTACAACATTTCTGCGGAAAAAAATATTAATTATTTTTTTGCTGAAAATTCATGTAGCAGTTTAAGAGAATCTTACATATCGACCATGCACGGTCACTTAACCTGACAAACATATCATCCACAACGGCACCGTATAGGCATTACTGGAGCAGTCTCGTTGATCAAATCTGGACGGATGAGATTAAGAAGTAAAAATACTCACTTATTAGCCGTTGATGAACGGGAAAAATGCCAAAAAATACCTAAACTTTTTTATTTTGGCCAAAAAATACCCGGATTCTATATCTAGCCAAATAATACATGAACTTCCATTGACTTTTTCAAAAACTCACCAACTTGTAGTTGACCTGGCCAATTTGACACTCCGTTATCTTTCCTAACAGAATATTTACACGACGTTAACTGTGCCGTTTACTCTATCGTCAGTGTCAAAACTACGTCGTTTCGGTTTTTATGTAAAAATTAAAATCCAAAGAACATAAGGCTCGAACTCGGGTCTCGCTGCAAGGAGAATAGGATTACTCGCCACTGAGACAGTGGCATATTTCCGATATATGGTCAACAATAATAACACTTACAGGTATTTATGTCTGGTTTAATTTAAAGTCCTAATCGAAAATCTAAACTTTCCAAATCGAAAATCCAGATTTAAGAACCCTAAAATCAAAACTTCCCAAATCGAAAATCAAAGAAGAACAGTTTTTAACTATGAAAACTCAACATCTTCTTCCATCTCTCTATTGATAAAGCTATTGATTCGGGCAAAAAAATACCCAATAGCACGAGAGAGATGGAAGAAGATGTTGAGTTTTCATAGTTAAAAACTGTTCTTCTTTGATTTTTGATTTGGGAAGTTTTGATTTTAGGGTTCTTAAATATGGATTTTCGATTTGGAAAGTTTAGATTTTCGATTAAGACTTTAAATTAAACCAGACATAAATACCTATAAGTATTATTATTGTTGACCATATATCGGAAATATGTCATTGTCTCAGTGGTGAGCAATCCTATTCTCCTTGCAGCGAGACCTGAGTTCGAGCCTTATGTTCCTCGGATTTTAATTTTTACATAAAAACTGAAACGACGTAGTTTTGACACTGACGATAGAGTAAACGGTACAGTTAACGTCGTGTAAATATTCTGTTAGGGAAGATAACGGAGTGTCAAATTGGCCAGGTCAACTACAATTTGGTGAGTTTTTGAAAAAGTCAATGGAAGTTCATGTATTATTTGGCTAGGTATAGAATCCGGGTATTTTTTGGCCAAAATGAAAAAGTTTAGGTATTTTTTGGCATTTTTCCCGTTGATGAACTGCTCGAGCTCTGAGACTTAAGCTCCTCTGTTTCGTGAGTTCTGTTACAGTGTTACACAAAAATGCAGAGACAAAAAAGGTTAGTTCCACGCTCTCACTAACAGCAAATTAGTGAAAGATTCGAGCATCTCAAAGCTTACATTGTTGATGCATTTACACAGACAAAGAATGCAAGAATGGTTAGAGTTGCTGAGAGAGCTAAGAAACTTCTCGAGACCGCCATTGTTGGATATATTGAAGATCTCTCCCCTTTGTGTATAACGAAGAAGAAAGGAGGAGAGAGAGAAAGAGATGTAACTTGGAGAAGCTGAAGATTACAATCTGCTTAAAAGGTGGGAAGAAGGCGCTTAACGACGTTAGGATTTCTTTTACCGTCTCATTGTTTAGACTTTAAAACATAACTAGGGCTTATTCCGCGCTACGCACGAATTATCTATTTAAAACTGTTCTAATATAATTAGGTTTATTTGTATATTAATATTCTTTTGTATTGTATTAAATATATTTTTTATTCGAGTGTTAAGCCTTTTATACTTTTCAAAAACTCATAACTATATAAGTTTTAAGTTTTAGTTAATTAATTAGTATGTAAGTAAGTATGTAACATGTTTGTTTAATATTTTTCAGAATGTTATATGGTAGTTATGTTTTCATATAGTGTACTAAGTGTAGATTTAGTAGTTGGTTGTAATACTTTATTCTAGGATTAGTATTTTGGATACATTATTCTTGAATGAGAATATTCTTCATTGTCTTATATTTGAATGACTTATAGTTGACGGCAAAAAAAATGATTTATTTGTTGGGTGTGACTTTGTGTTTTTAATTGTTTGAATGTAATATGAAGATTGGAACTTCCTATATTTGTCATTTCTTTAATTTATTGTTATGTTGTTTTACATAAGAATATAATTTTGCAGTTTTTGTAACTTTATTTCACTTTATCATGTTTGGGAATATAACTTTTGCTAATAATTTTTTTTAAATAATATTATAATAGCAAGTGGTGTGTATTTGTTTTGGTAGAGAGGAGTATGACCATCTTGTATTTCTCAAATAAGGTTGATATACACGATGATTGCCCATTTTAAAAGATCCATCATACTTTTGTAAATTACATTATTTTGTTCCTTGCAACTTATTGAAAGTAAAAAGACGACCTACAAAATGTAATAAACTCTACAAATTCATATCATTCATCAAGAGTTTTTGGCTAACCCGATCAACTTTCACTCCCTTCAAGACATGTGTTTCACTCTCTCTAATTACAACTCTCATGCGTAATCCCTAAAATCTATCAACACTCTTACTTATAATAAAGAACTCTTTGACTGCACATATTTTCAATGAACTATAGCCTTTTTATTCAACTCGCCGGCTCATCTACCAAGCTTGCACGTTCTCATGTCTTTCTGTATATAGGTAAATTTCTGTTACTTGTTATGCTTATTACTTTGTTCATTTCCTAAAGAGTAAAGGACCAGACATGAAGACGAAGTATCTAAATCTCTTCGATATTGAAACCAAAACGACTATAATGAATCTCCCATATATATGCTCATTTTCTCGTGGAAACTAAACTTTTTGTGTTAGTTAGATGATAAAAATACCAAATTACAATTTTTGAGAACTTTGTTACTCCGCTGTTCATTTTGGAAGGTAGTAAGAAATCATTTTCTACCTTACTGTTTTAATGGGGAGGGGATAACAACAGAAGCACATCGCCGAAGACAAACTTGGTCCACAAAAATATTGAAGCATATGTGGTTGTGTATCCCAACTTACTTGCTTTCTGACATGAATGAAAATACAGAGCATGTCCAAAAACATAGTAATCCCTTCTTCGTCAATATGTTATGCCTTGAGCGGCAACTCTTTAAACCTTGAGCTGCTCCTATGTATGCCTTACCCATCCATGCCTCAGCTGATCAACTAAAAAACAACTCACATGAAGCTTCACAATGTTTTGTTTTTATTATTATTTCCAAGTATCACTTTTTGATATTTATAAGAGTAAAGCATATATGTAAGGACTTTGTGATAGAGAGAAAATAATATTGATTTAAATATTCTTAGTTTAGGGTTTCTTTATTAATTATGAGTGTTTCATCTTATAATCTTTAGACTTTTTATATAAGCCCTCAAAATCTGATGCAATATGGATAAAGAAAATCTAAACAGCCTTGGACCTATGTCATTCTTTAGCTCATTCGACAAAAGTCGTATTGTTGGTATCTTAGATTTTAAGTCACTTAGCTCGCTATTTTTTTGAACTATACTTAGCTCACATTTTGCTTAATAAGTTTTTATATTTTTTTACAGCAACTGTATAACATACATTTCTGTAGAGATGATAAATTTACAGAGTGCAGCCAGTAAAATATATTAATTAAGAAAGTAAAATGATAACATACTGAAAATACATATATACGAAACAAAAGAAAACATATGTCGCATATACATAAAGAGATGGAGGGGTCTAAAATAGTTTTAAAAACCATAGTCAGTAGCTGTACATCATAATGTTTTTCCTGAGTATTCATCTCTTCATATTTGTCATGTCCTAATTTTCTTTCATCTCCAGATCCCCACGGTTTCCCACCATGCATTCGCCTATGAAAGCCAACGTAAGGATTATAGTCAGTCAACATTACCATGAGTCGACAGAGAAAAGGTTGACAGGAAGAACTAATTAGTAGTCATAATTTTTGCCAGTTCCCAATAGCATGAAACTTGGCCAAATCTAGCACATCAACCCCCAATGCAGCTATTCAACCCTTCATCCTTGACGAAATTGTATGGATAGTAAGTTGCTTAAAGATGCCAGAACTCCAGCTTTCAGTCTATTATCTGATCTCAACTATAAAAGCATTTGCGAATGAAAATATTGCGAGAAGAATACATAGTGAAAAAGAGTGTACCTGCTTAGGCCAGCAGACAGTTCCTCTAATATGTTATCGTGCATATAAAAAGCTCCACCTGTGGGCACTGCAGACAATTGCTTCTCCTTTCCTTCTCTCCATATACATGAACTGCCGCATCTTTTGCTGACTTTATCATAGTAATCCTCTTGTCATCATCGACTTCGCATGTTTACATCTGAGTAACTATTTCACATGGGCTACTTTCTTCCTTAGCGTAGCTTGTCTGGTTGGTGAAGATGATCCCAAATTTGTGGGCGGCAACTTTGTGGACCATTTTGGAAGGTCGCATGATGAAGTTGCTGAGTTTGTAGACTGTGTTTGGCTTTATTGCGTCATTGAAGCAATTGATGATGGGGAAGAGTTGGAGGGGAATTGAAACAGGTACGTAGTCAATGTGAACTATGGAGACTTCAGTGTCTCAATAAGAGTGCTTAATAGATATACTGTAGGAACTGAAATATGTAAATTTATTTGAAGTATACCTTCGGAGACGATGAAGTCGTTCTGGCTGTAGCGAGAGGCGAGTAAGAGAGGAGGGAGATGGGGGATTCATGCTTCTTTGACGTGCTGAAATAAGGGCGTCATGTTTTGTCTGGGATTAGTCAAGCCCAAGTAAGTTATGTTTAATATTCAGAAGGTGAGCCGCGTAGACAGTTAGAGGCCACATCTTTTTAACTCTAGGCCTTGACTAACCAAGGGCCAATCGTATTGAGCTTATTCATGTCGCCGGCGTGCGGGTCAGGGATTTCACGGTGAAGATGACCAGCGAAGCCTGTACTCCGGTCTAACGAAGGGAGCAGGAGGTAACCGACCAATTGACTTCCAGTCCGAGCTTCCCTTTCCTTCTATACAAACTTGGTTTCTTCATGCCCAGTCTTCAAGAAGTTCAATGTTGCTGTGTGATATTGGGGCTACATTGTCATCTCCGCTTTCAACGCCCCTGGGGGAGATAGAGAACTCTGTTAGATTAGTTTTGAACAAACATGTTGTTGTAATCGAGAAGAAGCAGAAGTTTCCAACTTACATTATTCTCCGGCGCATGTCGTCTTGAACAAATAAAAATCGCTGAGAAGTTGTCGCTCAATGGAATTCTTCGATTCATATACTTTCTCGACTCGTGACAAATTTCTCCCAGAGCCAATCAATGAGCTGCATGTCTGACTCAGAAGGCGTATGGAAAAATGTGACAGGTTCAAGAATCTTTCTCCATATGTAGAACACCAGTCAACTACAAAAAGAAACAAACATGTTTTTAAGTACGTACTAAACACTTGAAACATATGACTCTTTCCTGAGATCCAATAATAGACAATTAGAACAAATTTGGCGTACCAGGAAGCATTTTGTCTCGAGCTCTTATTTCTAAGTTCCTTCCGAGTATCCCAACAGCAATCTTGTATGTGTTTATGTCCTTGGCGATTATATCTTGTATGTTTTCGTCAGGAACTAACTTCTCTATGCAATCAACTACCGCTAAATGGATCTCGCTACGCATTTTGTAGGGGTTATATGCGTTAATCTGTTTTTAACATACTTAATATGCAGAACTAATGAATTTTAACTCGTTATTTCCAAGTACCTCGATGTATGCAGAGTTTATAGATCGTTGTGCTTCTTCAACAGCAGTGTCAACCCCAAAAGTTTTATCCATATGCAAAATATCATTGTCGATGGCTTTCGGTACATCAACCCTAGCAACTTGCATCCTTCTATTGAGACACTGAAAATGGTAACAAAATAGAGTTGTTAAGGGTAAATGAAAGATGGATTGTCGGATACATAAGAAACTACAAAAGGACTTTACATATTTATACCCTAATTTGAACCTCCTGTTTAAGAGAGCTTATGAGGCTAACCGAATAGTTATAGTTGGGTTTATGAGGCTCCTGAAAATCATCACAATCATACAATGATAAAGATTCAAGAATCACCATCACAATAAACGGCCAATAATCTGAGATGGATGGTCTTACCTCAATGGTGTCGAGAAGTGGAAGACCTTTGAAGACTTGAGTAGGCTCTTGAAGCTGAAGGATCTGACTCGGCTCACATGGCAAAGAAACTGTCCAAGAAGGCGGATTAGAAATCCCCATTGAAGCTAAACCGTGTCATGTTCTATTCTCCCACATTATCTCTTGTTGAGTTGAAGATCCATCGCTTATGTTTTGATGTAGTGACTGTGAACGAAAACACACGAATAAGGCTAAGACAATGCGAAAATAAATTTCAGAAGTTTTAAACTTTGTAGTTTTTACCCTTGGGACATTTTCGACAGTGTAAGAAACAAATTAAGAAGTTTGAAGGTTGAAGAACAGCATGTACACCTTTATTTTCATAATTTTTGTGGAACCCTAAATATTCAAACTGTTGATTATACCAAGCTCGAACAGTGTATTCAATTCTCTTGCAGAGCTTGAGAAACTATTGTCTATCATCGCTCTTTTCTGCGAGAACATGATTAGTGGAGATCAAGCGCAAGAAAGAAAACTTGGCAAATCATTAACTGACGATCGATTGCAACATCTAACTAAACCCTGAAAAGGTTTTGAATCGGCTTTGACTAAGCTGGAACCAATTGTGCAGTTAAGAAGAAATGAAATTACCTTGAGAAGTACTCTGTCTTTGTTATTAATGTTTCCATGCCATTCTTCACCGGACGGGTAGCCGCCGGAGAAATCTGCCGAGTGGTTTGGATTGTCTCCATTCTTCAGCCAGTGTTTTCAATTTTCTCCATTTCTTCATCGTAAATTTGATTATTTTGATAAGAATGATGATATGATTAGATTTGTGGAACAAAACTGATAGAAGGGGAGGCTAAGAGAAGCTGAGTTTGGAAGGAGACGAAGCGAGTCAATGCAAAAGAGGTTTTGAAAGCTGTACGATTTTTTTTTTTGGCCATAAGTTTTTTTTTTTTAATTCTAATGCCACGTGGCTATCTAAGAAAAAGAGGTATCTTGCTCCTCTCTAACCCCCAAATAGCTCCTTTTATATATAAGGAATTCAAGCTTTAACCAAATTGATTTTTTTCTGTGTGGTAAATTACCACTTTTGCAATTCTTTCTTACCACCCAATTTTTAATACTTCTCGAAATCTTAAAAAATTTATTTGACTTTTGTTTTTTTTTTTTTTTTTAACAGTAGGCATTTATTGAGAAGGCCCAAAGGCCGAAATAAAAACATACACAAAAATTAAAAAAACCAAAACCGGTTCAGGAAACCCACCAGCCTGCCAGCAAAGAACCGGATGAGGATGGAGGGGACACGTGTCTGCGCCAGAGAGCCACCGGCATGCAACCGCTGAAACTGCGTCAGCGCCGAGAAGGATGCCGGAAACCCCACTGTGGTCGGGACTCGACGCGAAGAGGAGAACGAGAGCCGCCGATCCTGCTGTTCATCAGAAACTTCCACCGAAAAAGAACCGCGAAGAAAGAAGATCCGCTTCAATCACCCTGCCGGAAACCGCCACCCCAACGAAGTTCCACCGCCGGTCAAAACACAGTAGTGATCGACCATTGAAATTCCCAAGAGTCAGTGGGAGAAGCTGCAGAGAGTTACTCGATGCGGTTGCCGCCGCCGACAAAGATAACGAAGAAAATCGGCCGGTGGAACAAGGAGAAAACCAGAGAACAGAGATCGAAAATCCGGACAGCACCGGAAAAGAGAATCGCCGGGAAGAAAAGCCGGAGGAAAACCGCGAGAAGACGTCCCGTCGAAACACCCATACACCGGGGAAAAAAGATCGCACGATCTGAAAGATAAAGGTGAGGGAAGATCGCGAAATCAGAAGAAAAAAACTCCATCATCGAAGGCAAACCACCGGAGGAAGATCAGAGGGTGGGACGGCGGTGGTCGCTCTCGCGAGAGAGAACCTTCGAAACTCCCAATAATAATTACCCATTTGACTTTTGTTAGAACGCATATTTTGTAATATTATTTTAATATTCCATAATTTTATAATGTTTTAATCGTATTTTTCACTTCATTATATTCATTATATTTAAAACATTAAAAATAATATCTTTAACGTACCATTACTAATTTACTATCTTTATACGTTAATATCGTTTCATTTCTTTTTTATCAATAGGAAATACTCACATGTTTTAAATGTATTATTGGTACCAAAATTTGTGTCTACATTTGGGCTGATAATATCCAACGGCCTTATTTTATAAATATGTCGATATTAGAGATATTATTTCGATCCAAACCGAAGCTTATCATATCTCCGCTTTATCAACTAGAAAACGATTGTATATTAAGGTAAGTTAACCGTCGAGCTGATTTAGTCAAACAGATCACTCTGAGATCAACTCAACAGTCTGAAGAACACAGAGGTCGTTCCAACAAGAGCATTATGAGATATAGGGATAAGAAGCTCGTCATCAAGACTATAAAAAGAGTTCAATGGCTTTAATTTAAGGACCTTTTTCCATTATTTTTACGCACAAAACAGCTCTACGAACTTACTGGAAACTCTCTCTTGAGATCTCATTTGTTATCATTCTTTCATCAATACAAACTAATTACCCATTGTTGTTTTAGATAGTTCTTTGAAGTATCGTGTGATTTTTGAGGTGCTAGCTCTTCGAAACTCACCATCCTAAATTACAAATCTCTATTGTGAATTCTCGGATCCACATTTAGGCGCCGTATGTGGGGAAGATAGTATCCTCTATTAGAAAGATCTGATAAAAGATATCGAAAAATGAAATGGGTGTTGAACAAAAAGAATTGACGAAATTTGGCTCAAAACAGCATGTCTTAATAGATCCCAAGCAGTTGACCCTACCGGTCGACGCTCCCACGAGAACATAATTGATGGGCTCTGGAACACTACTTTGCCCTTAAGCGTTGTCACACATCCAAGTCTAGTGTAATATAGCACCAAGTTGGAGACAACCTCTCCAATGGGAGTATCTCTTCCACATATCGCACAAACCCTCAAGTTTAGATATGATCTGACGAAAACCAAACTTGTAAAACCCAAACCTTGACCAGAACCGACCTAAGGCATGTCTCTCCGCGAGCCACAGTACCAACAAGGTTCAGTCTTAAAAGATCTGGCCGAGATCCATAACATGCTTCAACGTTATCCGGCAAGTTTCAAAGACATGAATTAACAACTCGAGCTCTAACAGCGGAGACCGGCAAGAACGAGATCTCGCAACCAGACTCGCCGAGATCTCCCAATCCCAAGTTCCTAACGGGATGAGACTCCTCACCAATGGAGGAAGTCTGCCTCTCTGGACACGTCTAGACTTATCTGATATCTACGCCAGTTCTAACGCCTCCAGACAATTCACTACCCCAATGCAAATTGGTGGGTATCTAACACTTACATCATTTGTGAGCTCGCCATTGCTAACTACGAACTTGACAAACTCAAACGACATTGGAACATCAGACCGTCCAATGTGTATGCCCTCTCCACCTCATTTGCCTCCGGGATTTGAACCATTCATATCCATGTGGTTTAGAGTGTGTGACATCCCTTCCACGTTAAGATAACCTCTAGAGATCCCCAACAAGAACAATTATGGAACTCAGTTCGACTTTGGACCTCTCAAACTGGGGAACAATCAAGTAAATGGTCAATAAAATGGGTTGATTCATCACCGTGATAACAAAAAAGATGTGGTTGATTGCGAATCGTTTCAAAGATATGCTGAGCTGCAACAATTGAACAATCGAGTTCGCTCGATCATAAGTTCAGCTCTGATATTGATAGGATAATCGTGGAAACTTGACAAACTCCCTTCACAGACAGAATCGCTAAAGCTCGCATCCTATATGCATCTAAAATCAGATTTCCAGAATACTCTGGAAAAGCTGATCCTCGAGCTCTTATCAGAGCATTTAGATTAGCAATAGCTCGTGTGCACATGAACAATTACGATAAAGAAGTTGGACACTATCGTTTGTTTGCTGAAAATCTTGATGGACTCGCCTTAGAATGGTTCACAGCTTTGGAAGGAGATTCCATAGACAACTTTAACCAGCTCGCATCGGCTTTCCTCAAACACTACTTTGTGTACATACATGAACAAGCCTCATAGGCCTATCTTTTGGCAATCTGTCATGGTCGAGATGAATTCCTTAGAAGCTTCATAGACAAGTTCAAAGAGGTCAAGATAAGATCATAAACTCTAACGAGGTCGTAGCCCTCTTAGCACTCAGACATGAATTCTGGTGCACTTCTAGATACTACGAGGAGCTCGTAGTCAGATCAAAAGTCTCTCTTGATGATGCGCTCCATCGAGCGTCAGCCTTTGCACTTTGTGAGGAAGAGATTAAGAATATCGTGGACTGTCATAGAAAATACACAACACCCACGAAGAAATCGAATAGAAATTCGAGAAATGATTCAAAGGATAAAGGTCAAGGTCAACATAGCTTCGCCATCGAAGATTCGACTAAATCCAAAAACAAACCCTTTGAAAAGAACAATTATGCAAGTATCATAACAAGAACATACATTCCAAAAAATATTGAGCTCAACGAACAAATGCTCATGAATCACTTAGAGATGATCAATGAAAGACGCAATTAAGCTCTGACTGGAATCCAAAATTACCAACAAGCCGCATCTCGCTACTATATTTCCAAAGTCAGATCGAAGAGTATCAAGGTAGTAGATGATAGGCTCAGAGTTTTAACCCTATACTAACTGCAAGTGCACAGTAATATCAATGTAGTACTTAGGGATTGAATCCACGAGGACTCTAGGCAACGATAGAATTAGAATGGTCAAGCTTAAACTAGGAGAAAGCAAATTGTATTGAGAAACGAAAAGCAATGCGAGAAAGTAAACAAGTAGCAAGTTTGGTTGTAAGCAATTAACTAAGGGCGCTAAGTCTAGGGAGTTCTCAGGAAATCAGACAAGCAGACAAATCATTCAGTCAGGATCAAATTAGGAACAGTTCTAGAACTCAAAACACAGATATAAAATTAACCAACTTTTGTTGTGAGAATTCTCTAAGCCTAATTGCAGAAATCCAAATGTCTTTGTAATTCCTAACATATTAAACCAGCTTTAATGATCAAGTTCGATATGTTCACAATCTAATTAAACCA
The DNA here is from genome assembly GCA_030180135.1 of Orychophragmus violaceus. NCBI lineage: Eukaryota > Viridiplantae > Streptophyta > Magnoliopsida > Brassicales > Brassicaceae > Orychophragmus > Orychophragmus violaceus. The sequence continues at coordinate 61,316,012 of CM058234.1, read as the reverse complement.
AATTTATTTGCGAGTAATTATATTGCTCAACCTAAATAGTTCAGATTCTAAACCACACTTCCGTGTCAATCTAGCAACCTAAGATCTAGATTCTAAGTGATCAAGTTAGAACTAGCATTAACCACAATTTAGATTGAAGAACATCTATTGATATGAATCCCTAACTGAATTAATTATATCTAGCAAGTCATAAAATCCTTATTGAGAATCCCTAAACCTAACTATGAATCTACTCAGACATAGATAATGTAAACATGATCAATGAATTAATAGATATCATCAAAGAGATTAAACAAGTAAAGGGGTTCGAAATCTTCTCCAAAAATAAGGTGTAGTACAAGATCAGATCAGCCCCAAATAGCTCTAAAAACTCTCTGCTCTAAAGTATGATAGCGTCTGTAAAAACTGAAGTTAAAACCTAATTAAATAGCTAAATCACGTCTTGGGGCTTCTGTGTAAATATCTGGAACTTCTGGGCAACTTTGCAATATCATCATTCTTCATTAACTCTCGCGAGTCTGGCCCAACGCGCTGTGCATCGATCGATGCAGATGTGCGTCGATCGACACACTCCTCTGTTTCGGACAGTGAGCACAAACTCTCGGGTCAAAACTCCAAAATGCTCCAAATAGCTCCATAATCTCCAAATCCACTCCAAACGTGCGTGTACCTAATAAAACCTATAAAGACTCTAAAGAAACACAAAAAGACTCTAAAACATACTTATATCATGGCATAAAACCAGTAAAAACCATGATATATCAGTAGACTACATCTTGCGAAAAGTCTATCAACATACAAAAGATCCAGGTGATGGGAAACTAGGAGCTAATTGGGAAAGTCCCTACCTAGTCACCGAAGTAATCCGCAATGGAATATACATGCTCAAGAATTTCCAATGTGACAAACCAGAGATACAACCATGGAATTCCATGAATCTCAAGAGGTACTACCACTAAGTTATGCTCTCAAAATCGAATTGCTTCTTGGCTTAATCCCTTGACAGGGTTCGGAAGCGTCTGACCAGGTTTCAGAGTTAAGTTCGAAGGTTAGCGAGATATATTCTGCTTCCGAACTTGAGATGATTGAGACCAGTGTGCTCGGAAGCGTCTGACTGGGTTTCGGAGTTAAGTTCGAAGGTTAGCGATATATATTCTTCTTATGAACCTGTGACGATCAAGACTAGTGTGCTCAGAAGCGTTTAACTGAATTTCGGGGTTTACTTCGAATCCAATACTGGTGCGGGAAATTCCTTCGACTTATGTTCCCTTCATCGATAGTTGATATATCATGGTTTTTACCGGTTTTATGCCATGATATAAGTGTGTTTTAGAGTCTTTTATAGTTTCTTTCGAGTCTTTTACAGGTGTTATTAGGTACACACGCGTTTGAAGCGGATTTGGAGATTATGGAGCTATTTGGAGCATTTTGGAGTTTTGACCTGAGAGTTTATGCTCACTGTCCGAAACAGAGGAGTGTGTCGATCGACGCACATCAGCATCGATCGATACACAGCGAGTTGGGCCAAATCTCGGCGGTTTAATGAAGAATGATGATATTGCAAAGTTTCCCAGAAGTTCCAGTATTTACACAGAAGCCCCAAGACGTGATTTAGCTATTTAATTAGGTTTTTGAGTTTTGTTTTAGACACGCTATCATAACTTAGAGCAGAGAGTCTTTAGAGCTTTTGGGGCTGATCTGATCCTGTACTACACTTTGTTCTTGGAGAAGATTTCGAACCCCTTTTCTTATTCTAATCTCTTTTATGATATCTATTATTTCATTGATTATGTCTTCATATTCCATGTCTGAGTAGATTCATAGTTAGGTTTAGGATTTCTCATAGGGATTTCATGACTTGCTAGTCATAATTAATTCAGTTAGGGATTCATATCAATAGATGTTCTTCAAACTAAATTGTGTTTAATGCTAGTTCTAACCTGATCACTTAGAATCTAGATCTTAGGTTGCTAAATTGACACGACATTGTGGTTTAGAATCTGAACTATTTAGGTTGAGAAATTTAATTACTCGCAAAGGAATTTGGTTTAATTAGATTGTGAACATATCGAACTTGTAATTAAAGCCGGTTTAATCTGTTACTAATTACAAAGGAATTTGGATTGCTGCACTTAGACTTAGAGAATTCTCGCAACGACAGTTGGTTAATTCTATATTTGTGTTTGAGTTCTAGAACTGAGCTTAGTTAGATCCTGACTGAATGATTTATCTGCTTGTCTGATTTCCTGAGAACGCCCTAGACTTAGCGCCCTTAGTTTATTGCTTACAAACCGATCTTGCTACTGATTTACTTTCTCGCATTGTTTTTAGTTTCTATTCACATTGCTTTCTCCTAGTTTAAATCTTGACAGTTCTTGATCTATCGAGACCAGAGTCTCTGTGGATTTTGATACCCTATATATGCACTTGCAGTTAAAATAGGATTAAAACCTGACCCTATCAAGTTTTTGGCGCCGTTGCCGGGGACTCTTTTGAGTCTTCGATAGATTCGAACTTAGGGTTTTTACTAGGATTTTATTTTTTATTTTTAGTTACTGATTTTTCTCTGTTTTCTCTCTGTCGCAGGTTTCATAATCGCATAGCATCGACCGTTGCACCTTCTGTGTCGATCGTTACTAGGCGATTGGAGTTGAATCGATCGTTGCACTGTTAGCATCGATCGTTGCTTGGCGATTACAGACGGTTTATGCAGACGCATGATACCAGAAGTAATCCGAACACTAATCTCATAAACCTCCAACTTGAAGAACTTGCTAGACTAGAGAGGACTAACAGAAGAGTTCAAAGAGCAAGGATGGTTGTTGAACGTGTGATCATAAGGCCTGATGCTCAAGGTACCCTGAGGGACCGACACAACAATTCGTACAATGCTGTTGGAGAACCGATTGATGCTGAAGGGAATGTTATCCTTGATCCTCCTGAGCAACCGCAACATGAGCAGAACCAAAGCTAAGGACAGGCCCGAGGTAGAGAGATGGTTATTCATGAGAGGACTTTGGCTGACTATAACCGTCCGGATGAATTTCATGCTAACCGGTCAGCTCTTGTACCTCCTGAGTTTGAGAGGAATGATTTTGAAATCAAGACCATCTACTACTCTCTTATGAGGCAGAATGCCTTCCATGGTTATCCCAATGAGCAGCCGATGGATCACATAGATGAGTTTGTGGACATAGTCACTCGGATGAAGTATGATGGAGTGTGCCAGGACTATCTGTTCCTCAAGCTCTTCCCTTATTCTCTCGTTGGAGATGCTGTTGCCTGGCTGAAACAGCTTCCACCTGGGAAGTTTGTTACATGGGATGCTTTGAAGAGTGAGTTTCTGCGATATTTCTATGATGATACTCGCTCTGATCAGTCAAGGCAGGACATTCTCACCTTCACTCAAGGTCCGACAGAGCCTCTTAAGACTGCCTGGATGAGATTCAAGAAATACCAACGTGACTGCCCGCATCATGGATTCACTGAGGTCACATTGCTAGGTATCTTCTTTAGAGGAATAGATCTTCCATATCAGACTGCGTTGGATAATTCCAGCAATGCCAACTTTAACACTAGGACTCCTGCTCAAGCTAAGCAGTTGATAGATAATTTAGTAAGCAGTAATAGCTGCAAGACTACTGATGAGAGAAGGAAGAAGTCTGGTGGAAAGATAGATAATCAAGAGATTGCTGATATTAGATCTAAGCTGGACACTGTTTGTAATCTTCTAGCTGGGAAGAAAGCTGTCCACTTTGCTCAAGATGTTGAGGTGATCAATGCTGAAGAAGATGGTCAGGAAGAGGATGTTAACTACATCGGAGGATCTGGATTCCAAGGTAATAGGTTTGGAAATCAGTCTGGTAATAGGTTCTTCAATGGAGGTCAGAAGAGTGCTTTCACAAGCAATCAAAACTCTTCTGGCTTTGGACAAAATGCTGGTTTTCAGAAACCTTATCAACAAGGTAATCAGAGGACTTATGGATCTTCTTCTTACCAAGCACCTCCTGTAGCTAGTACTCATGAGAGTAAGATGGAGGCAATGATGGAGCAGCTGCTGGAAGGACAGACTAAGATTGATGTGGACTGCAACAAGAAGTTAGATGCTGTTTATGAGGATCTCAATGGGAAGTTTGAGTCTCTAAGTACTCATGTGAAGCAGTTGGACACTCAGGTAAGCCAAATTTCAAACTCTGTTAAAGGAAAGAGTGTTGTAGACACCCATATTAAGGCCTGGTCAGTGTACGTTGATGATGGATCACACCTAGGTGAAAGATTTGAGCCTAATACAGCTGAACTGGTTGAAGAAGCTGAAATTTCTGATTTTGAGGAAAATCTCTCGGGTGGAATCTGTGAAAACTTGACTGCATCGATCGATGCACCCTTAGCGTCGATCGTTGCATGGCGTGGACAGACAGATTCACAGGATTCTTATGACATTGATGCAGAGACATATCAAGAGCTTAACTGTTTATTCCCTGGAGTGTCTGAGATAACTCAACAGGAGATTTATGCACAATCTATTCGATTATATCCTAAAGTGTCTGAGGTGATTAAACAAGAGATTGATGAGCTTAAGCGTTTGGAAGAGATTGGTGAAGAGTTGGAAGAAATTCCACCATCTGATGATCCACCTTATCACCCTTGTGTGCAGAGATACTTGGGTAAGATGTTGCCTTTGGATGAAGAGCTGAAAGATTGGGTTATAGTTGTTCCTCAGCATATAAGTGATGTGCTATTGACCAAGGTTCCTAAGAAGCTACCTGATCCTGGGATTTTTGTGCTGAGTTGTTCTATATTTGAGGATGGTTTCAAGTGCTCTCTGTGTGATTTAGGAGCTGCTGGAAGTCTCATGCCATACTCTGTGGCAGAGAAGCTGGGTATGATAGATTTTTCACCCACTAGGACCTCTCTTTTCCTAGCTGATCAGTCAATAAGAATTCCTGAAAGAGTTCTTGAGGACGTCCCAGTGAGAGTTGAAAACTACTTGGTTCCGACATATTTCTTGGTTCTTAAGTACCACAGTGAACAAGATGATGCTTTGATACTGGGTAGACCATTCTTGGCCACAACTGGAGCAGTGATAGATGTGAGGCATAGTTTGATAGATCTGCATCTGGGAGATGAGCCACTGCACTTTGAGATGGACATGCTGCGAAAGCCACTGATAGATGGGCAGACCTTCACTATTAAGGATGGATATGGGGAGCAGATAAGCGAGACTTTGGTTTCAGATCCACCATATAAGTCTACTCCTTCTTTTCTCGGATGCGTTCACACTGATGATGCTTACTCTCCGCCTTGGATGAGGAGACTTGCACAGAGGCTGTAACGCCCCTTTCCCATTCTCCACTGACCGTCGAGCCGACTGGTCAACAATCAAACAAGAACATGACCGATCGAACCAGAGCAAGTCGATCGGGAAAAGTTCGCCACAGGACAAAGCCAAAGATAGTTCGGTTTGAGACAAAAGGCTCGCACCAATCTACCTTCGACTCCGCTATCCCCATATCCATAGTACAAGCAGTACTACTTGCACTACTTCAATGAGTTGTGTCGGTTCGGACTTAAACCTCATATCAGGGAAACAATTTCATTTTTAAGTAATCAAACGTTGAATACAACGTTTAACGGGTTTTACAAACAATCATCGATATAAACTCAAAATCAATCAAATACAATCACAAAAAGGCGCAGCTGCCGAACCGAAAATAAAACACTCAAAACACCGAATGAAAACCCGTCACAAGCCATCCCGAAACCACACCGAGGACCTCCCGCGTCCGTCGCTGCTAAACCTGAAAACACACAAAAGAGTCTAATGAGCGATCTAAGATCACCCAGTGAATCGGTTCCCCACTAATGGCTTCTAGTCTATCTAGAACTACAGATTCCCGCCCCAAAACCCAAAATAACAATCAGCAGGAATAAACGGTCGATCACGCACTACCACGTCGTGATGAACCCAAACACACACAATCAAGCCAAGATAAAGAGAATTAGGGAACTCGAAGGCACTGCGGCACATGTCCTCGATTGAACTCGATCTATCTATCGCGCAATAAAAGAGATAACAAAACAACACTGGGCCCTACGATCTCGGTAACTCCCACGGGTTTACATCGTCACCTGTATAGTAACTAACCCTCGACTCCTAAACGTGCACACAAGGTCCCACAAATAGGACACCGTTCTCTATCCATCGATACGCAGTGACTCCTGTTACCCCTGGTAACCTGAGTTTCCATGTGATTCGGCCCTAGGACATGACCCCGTATTCTCCGAATCACACACCTACCGGCGTCACCCGATAGGTTAACAACCTAACCAGAATCACCATGACCTGGTTAAGTAAAACCCGAGGATCCAATCGGGTCGGAAGTACCGGAACGTAAAAGAAAATCTAGGCTTGCGGAATCTAACGCACCCTAGAGTCCTAGTGCAGAAATGTAAACACGCAGACTCGCTGGGACACTAGCACAGATCACGGAATCAACAATAAATAATAATTTCCCAACCCATTCCGCAAGCCACTACACTACCACCGCTCTGACTAGGTAAGATACCTAGTCAGCACCCGCTAACTTACCCGGTCCCGTGACCGAAGTAAGTGTCCGCAATGACTGCTCGGCCCAACACCGAGCAGTCTAATAAACCTGCACAGAAACTCACAACGACAACAACACCGAATCACACAATCACAATCAATCACACACAAACACCACAAAAAGGCCTATTAAGGTTTCTCAGTCTTTTAATCATTTCTTATCCGCTACCTTGGGTTAGCGGCTTGCTAACCCGTAGACGGCTTCCAACACACACCACTTCCTTATTAACCCATCCTAAGTATCTTTTAATAACATTCTCGATCTGTCGGTTTAGAGTTAGTAAACTTACTAACTCCCCGACATATCACTATTAACTAATTGATTCATTACCCAAACCCGCTATTACCTAAACCAATCCCGTTAATACTCTATACATTTGTTTAGGTTAAATTCATATTTTAAGGTCGTCTTAATTTCGAATATAGATTCATTAATTATCGTTCTTATACTTATATATGCATATACGGTCCTATTCAACGGTCTATACGAATGCATCAATCAAACTTTACTAACAATCTAGCGGCACACAATCGGTTAACCTTTTTAATTCTAAAACCCTAATCATGTTTAATCGGTCCTATCCGGTTTATTATTAAACGTCCAATTAATTAGTATTTACTTGTTCAATTTGTTAAACGGGTATGCAACCTAACTCTATGGTTTAACAATTCCCGGTCTAAATGATTTTACGAGTTTTCGAGCCGACTCACAAAATAGTCACGGAACGACAATCCCGATGTGAATGTGAATTCCCGAACTTCCGAACCTCGAACTCCGAATCCCGAACACACCTGAGTCACTGAACCAATAAACCACTGAATAAACCGATCCAATTTTTCCCAAAATCAACCGGTTTGAGATTGAACTGTTGACCGGTTCAACTCGCTTTGACCCGGTTTAATCAACCTCATACCAACGCCAATTTATAATCAACTTGTACCAATAAACTCCCTGAAGAACCGGCTTCTCTTTGGTGGCGGAGGAGCTTCACCGGCGGCGGAGCTCCGGCGTTGACCGGCGGCGGAGGATGGTTGACCACGGCGGAGATGGCTTTTCCGGCGACTTCCCACGGTGAACCACCTATCAATCTGCTCAGAAACACTAGATCTACTCATTTCCAACCTCAAATAACTAAGATCACTGAAGAAAAGATGAGATCCCACAAACCCTAAAGAAGCGGTTGCTCCTTGGCCGGATTCCGGCGAACTCCGGCGGTTACAACGGTGGCGGCTGACTGGAAAAGATAGAGGAGGTTAAGATGAAGCCATAGCACTTTGTAGATCTGAATTTGGGTTTAAAATGGAAGAGATACAAGATTTCTTGCCTAGGAAGCAAATGGAGGAGAAGCACCGGCGGCTTCCTCCGGCGACTCTCCGGTGGTACCAACGGCAGCGGTTGGCTGGAGGAGATAAAGGAGAGTGAGATGAAGCTATAGGGATTTACAGAGGGTGATTTGAGTTTATAAAACAAAAGTTATGAAGTTTCTTGTCCAAGAAGGTTTGTTGAACATATGAATATTCTTGGTGTTCTTCAAACCTTCAAGAACAAATGCATGAGTTTCTGGAAATAAACTTGCATGTTCTTGAGTGGAAGATAGAGGAGAGATCGAGAGACTAGAGAGAGTAAGAGTTTGGTGAGGTGAATTAAGAGTGAAAAAATGGGTTCATTGCATGCATGAGAGATGCATTGAATTAATCCATGCATGCACTCCACCAAGCAAGGTGGCGCCTCAGGGAGAAGACAGGTTTCTCTCTGGGTGCTTTGTTGTCCAAAAACTCTGATTAATCATCATTAATCAGCCACTAATCTCCATCCCTTCCATTGCTTGATTTAATGGTTTCTCGGGTTTAATATTTTAGAAACCTTCTGGACGATCCCATAAATCCCCAATCCTCCATAAAAAGATTATCTATGATATTTGATGAATTTAGCATTTTGAATCACTCCGTTCGGGTTTACGTAGCTCCGGATATGAATTTTCAAAGTTTCTTCGGTTTTGTCGGTTTCCATTCCCGACAAGCCGAAAAACACATTTCTGCTCCGATTCCTCCAATTCTGATCTTCTAAACATTCTTATTGTTAAAACATAAGAATATTTGGCCCGTCTCGACCTCCGTCTCGAACTTTGGTAAAATTATCATTTTACCCCCGACATTGGTAAAATGACAGTTTTGCCCCTGGTTGACTTTCTGCTGCCCGTTGACCGTATTTTTGATACGGGGTATCACATTCTTCCCCACTTACAGGAATTCGGTCCCCGAATTCTCCGTCACTAACAGACTTCAAATCGGTTCCAAACCCTGTAAGTTGCTCTGACACTTCCTTCTGACGCTTCCATCCTTGGTCACTGCTGCATTCTGCTGACACCCATCACTACTGAAATCTCTCTGACTCGCTCCTTACACACGTTGCCTGACAATTCCTCCGTCCTGACTCTCCGTATGGCTTCTCCACTTTGCTTCGATCTCCATATCCTTCTGATGACGTCTTTCCTTCTTCTTTCTGGGACACTCTTCAAGAATCTGATTATCTGCTCCCGTCGAACTGGTTCCAACAACTTCACTGATTCTTCTTTCTCAAATCTCTTTGCCAACTCATCTTACTTCTCAACTCTTTCTGACGGTCGCATGCTAAGCTGACACGTTCCCACTGACGATGTTTACCACTGCCTTACGGCTCGGTCTTCTTGTCTTATGACGTCTTGACACTTCATCTTGCTTTCGGGTTCGGGTTCGGTCTCGGATTCACATCACATTTCCGCTCTATCCCCGATATCACTTTCCTATAGAAATATGGTTTCTTAATCACGTACCCGACGGTTACTCGTGAGTAAATAACAATATCTTATAAGTCCGTTCTTTCGTGAATCGACGGTTGAACTCAACCGTTCGCAAGTCAGCTCAAAAACTTGAAATACCACCAAAATAAACTTAATACTTACCTTTCTAGCAAGACCAAAGAAAAGCGATCAATCACTGCTCAAACTTTCGAACTACTCACACTCCAACGGTCGCTAAGACCCAAAACGATCAATTTATCAAAACCATGCACGCTAACACTACGCGATCTACCGCACAACAAAAAAAATCAATCAATCAAGCAAGAAATAAAACAAGCAATTACCACACATATAATCACGCAATCTAATGATCGGTCGGATGCGTCCTCAATCCGAGTTCAGGTCATGATGAACGGTCGTTAGTTCCGCTCATCATTTAGTTTCACACAGTAAACCATTTGCTTTTCGAACCATCTCAATCATGCAAATAGTTACTATGCTACTATAAACGATCAGCCGAACACTCTGCATCCACCATATACATAAAACGATATATCATACATCATAAAGTTTTTAGTACATGGTTACGATCAGAGTTCCACACATAAAGCCGTCATCATATCCAAAAACCCATACGACGCCGCTGTACATCAGAAAGTCAAAGACGACACGCAAAATCGCCTATCCGCCGATCTATCTACAAGACAAAAATAGAGTTAGTGCCCCCAACTTACCTGGCCTAACTACACCTATCCTAACCTAACGCCTCCAGCAAGACCGAAATGCCCAGCACCACTGGCAAAACGGCTTACTGAAGTATCCGCTGGCAGGTGCGCCGGGAGGGTGTGGTGGGTGTGCCTCTCGAGATGGCGCTCCGACATACTGGGGCTCGGCGATCGGATAGAGATACGCGTCGTGACCTGCGCGGCCACAAACCTGACAAACCGGAGTAACTGCTGAGTGCGGTCCACGGTAACATGCGGATGCCTGGTGACCATAACCTCCACACAACTGGCACGGAGAAGTCGGCTCGGTCGGCGCTGACGGGGGATCCATGAAACAATCCGGTGCAAAATGTCCCTGACCTCTGCATAACTGACAAGTCCTCACTGGCTCGGGTCGAGGTGACGGAACGGCTGGCATCGGAATAACGGGTGGCTGACTGGGCTCGGGGTCTCTGCGGCTCGGTCCGGCTCCATAGTCCTCGGGTACTGGTACTCGATACGGCTCTCCATCGGGTATATACAAACCTGCTCTGGCGGTCGGGCAAGTCATCGCTCCATGGTCCTCCTGACCACATAACGGACAACAGTCGGGTCCGAGTACGGGACGGTACGACTCTCGAAGGCGCGGGTCTACTGCTCGGGGACACCAATGCAAATGGAAGTCATATACTCCACATCCACTGCATGCTCTCCTCTCAGATACTTCTGGTGGTGCCTCTATCGCCTCAGCTAGCGGCGAAACCGACTCAAACTCGGACTCAGTAGATGCCGGCGACATAGCCATATCCAACGGCGTACGAGGTGATCCTGGTCGTGGGTCTAACTGATGATGGGGCCCAACCTGCTGCTCCAACACATCCTGAAGTATCGCGACCTGCTCATCCACCTGCTGCTCCCACTGCTGACGCTGCTCCGGGTCTACAGGCTCCATATCCAAATCAAAACCAAAAGGTAACGGGCTCATCAGATAATCCTCCACTCGAAGCGGTGGGGGAAACTCGGGTGCCTCCATGAACGGTGCCTTATACATCGGTGGTGCATCTGAGCTGCAAGCATCTGTGGTCCAACTGGCTCGGGCCACTGTGGTGGTAACTGTAACTCTGCGTCCGCTCCTCCTAAGTAGCCCACCATGTCTGCGTAAGGATCTCGGCTGCCTGCATCATCTATCATCGCTGGAGGTAAAGGGTCTGGAAGAGGCGACCAATCTACCTGTGCTGCTCTAGCAACCTGCATTTGTCGCATCGGAACTGGCGGCTGATCCGCCGTACGAGATCCCCGCGAGTGACCTGGCGAAGCTGGATATCCCTGGAACTGAACCAACTGACCCTGCTCTGAACCGGCTGATCCCTCCTGACTCATACTGTCCAACTGAACTGCTCAACGTGCACACACACCCCACCACTCTGCCCGGGACACACTGCTGTAAGACTGCAATCAAAACACAAAAGCACGTTAGTACGAATAATTCAAAAATTTCTAATTTCCCATCCCAACCCCGGGTTTAACGGACGCGGCTAGGTTTCCTAATGGATGCTTGTGTGACACATTTGACTCGATAAAACACGGAAAACACTTAAAAATGAAATGTTTCGAAACCCATGCAGAACCATGCTCTGATACCACCGTTTCTGTAACGCCCCTTTCTCATTCTCCGCTGACCGTCGAGCCGACCGGTCAACAATCAAACAAGAACATGACCGATCGAACCCGAGCAAGTCAAACGGGAAAAGTTCGCCACATAACAAATCCAAAGATAGTTCGGTTTGAGACAAAAGGCTCGCACCAATCTACCTTCGACTCCGCTATCCTCATATCCATAGTACAAGCAGTACTACTTGCACTACTTCAATGAGTTGTGTCGGTTCGGACTTAAACCTCATATCAGGGAAACAATTTCATTTTTAAGTAATCAAACGTTGAATACAATGTTTAACGGGTTTTACAAACAATCATCGATATAAACTCAAAATCAATCAAATACAATCACAAAAAGGCGCAGCTGCCGAACCGAAAATAAAACACTCAAAACACCGAATGAAAACCCGTCACCAGCCATCCCGAAACCACACCGAGGACCTCCCGCGTCCGTCGCTGCTAAACCTGAAAACCACAAAAAGAGTCTAATGAGCGATCTAAGATCACCCAGTGAATCGGTTCCCCACTAATGGCTTCTAGTCTATCTAGAACTACATATTCCCGTCCCAAAACCCAAAATAACAATCAGCAGGAATAAACGGTCGATCACGCACTACCACGTCGTGATGAACCCAAACACACACAATCAAGCCAAGATAAAGAGAATTAGGGAACTCGAAGGCACTGCGGCACATGTCCTCGATTGAACTCGATCTATCTATCGCACAATAAAAGAGATAACAAAACAACACTGGGCCCTACGATCTCGGTAACTCCCACGGGTTTACATCGTCACCTGTATGGTAACTAATCCTCGACTCCTAAACGTGCACACAAGGTCCCACGAATAGGACACCGTTCTCTGTCCATCGATACGCGGTGACTCCTGTTACCCCCGGTAACCTGAGTTTACATGTGATTTGGCCCTAGGACATGACCCCGTATTCTCAGAATCACACACCTACCGGCGTCACCCGATAGGTTAACAACCTAACCAGAATCACCATGACCTGGTTAAGTAAAACCCGAGGATCCAATCGGGTCGGAAGTACCGGAACGTAAAAGAAAACCTAGGCTTGCAGAATCTAACGCACCCTAGAGTCCTAGTGCAGAAATGTAAACACGCAGACTCACTGGGACTCTAGCACAGATCACGCAATCAACAATAAATAATAATTTCCCAACCCATTCCGCAAGCCACTACACTACCACCGCTCTGACTAGGTAAGATACCTAGTCAGCACCCTCTAACTTACCCGGTCCCGTGACCGAAGTAAGTGTCCGCAATGACTGCTCGGCCCAACACCGAGCAGTCTAATAAACCTGCACAGAAACTCACAACAACAACAACACTGAATCACACAATCACAATCAATCACACACAAACACCACAAACAGGCCTATTAGGGTTTCTCAGTCTTTTAATCATTTCTTATCCGCTACCTTGGGTTAGCGGCTTGCTAACCCGTAGACAGCTTCCAACACACACCACTTCCTTATTAACCCATCCTAAGTATCTTTTAATAACATTCTTGATCTGTCGGTTTAGAGTTAGTAAACTTACTAACTCCCCGACATATCACTATTAACTAATTGATTCATTACCCAAACCCGCTATTACCTAAACCCAATCCCGTTAATACTCTATACATTTGTTTAGGTTAAATTCATATTTTAAGGTCGTCTTAATTTCTCGTATATAGATTCATTAATTATCGTTCTTATACTTATATATGCATATACGGTCCTATTCAACGGTCTATATGAATGCATCAATCAAAATTTACTAACAACCTAGCGGCACACAATCGGTTAACCTTTTTAATTCTAAAACCCTAATCATGTTTAATCTGTCCTATCCGGTTTATTATTAAACGTCCAATTAATTAGTATTTACTTGTTCAATTTGTTAAACGGGTATGCAACCTAACTCTATGTTTTAACAATTCACGGTCTAAATGATTTTACGAGTTTTCGAGCCGACTCACAAAATAGTCGCGGAACGACAATCCCGATGTGAATGTGAATTCCCGAACTTCCAAACCTCGAACTCCGAATCCCGAACACACCTGAGTCACTGAACCAATAAACCACTGAATAAACCGATCCAATTTTTCCAAAATCAACCGGTTTGATTAAACCGGTTTGAGATTGAACCGTTGACCGGTTGAACTCGCTTTAACCCGGTTTAATCAACCTCATACCAACGCTAATTTCTAATCAAATTGTACCAATAAACTCCCTGAAGAACCGGCTTCTCTTTGGTGGCGGAGGAGCTTCACCGGCGGCGGAGGAGGGTTGACCGCGGCGGAGATGGATTTTCCGGCGACTTCCCACGGCGAACCACCTATCAATCTGCTCAGAAACACTAGATCTTCTCATTTCCAACCTCAAATAACTAAGATCACTGAAGAAAAGATGAGATCCCACAAACCCTAAAGAAGCGGTTGCTCCTTGGCCGGATTCCGGTGAACTCCGGCGGTTACAACGGCGGCGTCTGACTGGAAAAGATAGAGGAGGTTAAGATGAAGCCATAGCACTTTGTAGATCTGAATTTGGGTTTAAAATGGAAGAGATACAAGATTTCTTGCCTAGGAAGCAAATGGAGGAGAAGCACCGGCGGCTTCCTCCGGCGATTCTCCGGTGGTACCAACGGCGGCGGTTGGCTGGAGGAGATAAAGGAGAGTGAGATGAAGCTATAGGGATTTACAGAGGGTGATTTGAGTTTATAAAACAAAAGTTATGAAGTTTCTTGTCCAAGAAGGTTTGATGAACATATGAATGTTCTTGGTGTTCTTCAAACCTTCAAGAACAAATGCATGAGTTTCTGGAAATAAACTTGCATGTTCTTGAGTGGAAGAGAGAGGAGAGATCGAGAGGCTAGAGAGAGTAAGAGTTTGGTGAGGTGAATTAAGAGTGAAAAGATGGGTTTATTGCATGCATGGGAGCTGCATTGAATTAATCCATGCATGCACTCCACCAAGCAAGGTGGCGCCTCAAGGAGAAGACAGGTGTCTCTCTGGGTGCTTTGTTGTCCAAAAACTCTGATTAATCATCATTAATCAGCCACTAATCTCCCTCCCTTCCATTGCTCGGTTTAACAGTTTCTCGGGTTTAATATTTTAGAAATCTTCTGAACGATCCCATAAATCCCCAAACCTCCATAAAAAGATTCTCTATGCTATTTTATGAATTTAGCATTTTGAATCACTCCGTTCGGGTTTACGTAGCTCCGGATATGAATTTTCAAAGTTTCTTCGGTTTTGTCGGTTTCCATTCCCGACAAGCCGAAAAACACATTTCTGCTCCGATTCCTCCAATTCTGATCTTCTAAACATTCTTATTGTTAAAACATAAGAATATTTGGCCCGTCTCAACCTCCGTCTTGAACTTTGGTAAAGTTATCATTTTACCCCGACATTGGTAAAATGACAGTTTTGCCCCTGGTTGACTTTCTGCTGCCCGTTGACCGTATTTTTGATACGGGGTATCACAGAGGCAATCACAATCTCTGTCAGGATCTCCAGCAAACTGATCTTGTTCGTCCGGTCAAGCTAATGACCTTAAACAAGCGCTGAGTGGGAGGCAACCCACTGTTAGGTTTTAGTGTTTTTCTTTCCTATTTTTGGTGTTTTTCTTAGGATTGTAGGATTATATGTGAGATCATGGTTCAATTAACAGATTGCAACCTAGCACATATAACTCAGATCTAGGTTCTTTACAGAACGAATCACAAACACAAACCTGGACATTACCTTTTGCAGCGGAATGATTGTAATGTCGAGATCAACGAACAGATGAACCACCTATTCCTCCTAGAGTATCCACACTCTTACAAGCTCGGGATGGTTGCTAGACCAAAGTTGAAGGAAACAGAGAGAAAACAGGACGGCTCTTTTCAGATTCGCAGACTTACTGTCGAAATAATAAGACCTAAGACTTATATATCTCGACTCGTCATAAACCTAAACTGATGTTTCGGTTTCGCTGTTGTGTCGACCGACACATATACCTGTGTCGATCGACACAAGTCCTGTATCTCGATATGGGCCCAAGTAATTAACTAATGGCCCAAGTCTCTCTGTACAAATACAGTAAATGCCTTGCATCTTACCGTATTAATTCCATTTTAACTTTCCCGTTAGCTATGGTGTGTGACCCTTAGGGATCATACAATACTGGTAATAAGTCTTAAACTTATAGATCAAGAGCGGACTCTAGCAAGCCATCATGATCACCCAGTACTTATGACTTATGTCTGATCTCGACACTTATCATACTTTCTAGAGATAGTACGGTAGATTTCAGGACATTCCCAACAATCTCCCACTTGTACTGGAATTCTACAAAGGACATTCCCAACAATCTTCCGATTGTACTGGAATCCTACATTCCCTAATCCTTTTGTCTCAATATCTCGATCTGGCATAAGGCAAGATGCGTGTCATCCTTATATAGCCAGACCATGTTTATCGGACCAGATTTGATACTGACTATTCAAACGACTTGGGCAAGTCCGTTTGGGAATGGCCATTCTCTTACCAGCTATCAAATCTCCGATTGGCCTAGAGATATTACCTCCGTTAAACGGCAGGGACAAATCCCGTCTTGTTCCATCACTATGAACTACACAATTCATAATACACCCAACCAAGGTCCGTATAGCTCCCAGTTACGAAACAGCGTTAGACAATGATCAAAGCGCATTACTCCATGTGCAGCCACATGCATGCGAACTCAGGTCTAAGGACTATACTCTATAGTCGTATATGAGAACTTTTTTATGACACAGATATTAATATCTTGCAGAGTTCTCATTAGCGGGCCATGTCCGGTCATATGCTCCCCTACATATACCTATGTGTCGACTTTGATGCCGCGCATCTATGACCCCTCGAAACTTGGTCATAAGTCTCAACACAATCTAGTCTCAACAGGTTGTTGGTGTTCCAATTTCAACAACCTTCGACTATGGACACTATGATTTATGTCACTTCGTTAAATATGGGGTTTCAAGATCAAGTCTACTCATGTACTTCGATGACCCATATATAATGACATGAATCATTTTGGAACGATTATTTATATCACAGTTAAAATAATCCAGAAATCATTAGATTTCATAAACATAAAATATTATGTTTTCATGAACCATTCAAAATAACTAAGTCCAGCCCTTTACAAACTCCCACTGAAATTAAGACTACATCTTAATTTCACTCATCCTACAGCTACAGTCCGCGACTCGTGCTTAGGCATAAGGAGTGGCTTCGTTAATAGATTAGCAACGTTCTCATTCGATGAAACTTGCTTATTTACTTAACACCTCTGTCATTTATCTCACGGAATAGGTTATACCTATCCTCAAGGTGTTTGGATCTTAGATGTGCAGCTAGCCTCATCTACGCTGGGAATCACATCAAGTTCAGTGATGAACTTTTTCTATCCAAACAACCTCTTTCGCCGCTTCTCAAGCTGCGAAATGTTCAGCTTAAGTCATGGAGTCAGCTACAATGCCTTGCACCGCCAGATAGACACAAGATATAGCCGGACTGTGACCAGGAAGTATCTTTGTCTATTGGAAACTTGCCTTTCAGACTCTATCGACTTGTAGCACCTCACTTTCTCCGTAAATCAAGAACTTATCCTAAGTATTCCTCAAATACTTCAGAATATTCTTTACGGCAATCCAGTGATTCTTTCCTGGATTTGACTGGTCTTTACTTGTCTTGCTTAGCATTAAAGCAACATCAAAACAAGTATGTGTCATGGCATACATGATAGATCCAATTGCCGTCGCATATGGAATCCTATCCATGCATTCAAGCTCAGCAGATATCGCAGGACACTGTATCTTGCTTAATGAATTGCCATGTGACATTGGCACGAAGATTCCAACTCCGATATGTTTGCTTCCATCCATGAATGGATCAATGAAGCTAACTTACACATAGTGTAATTTCGGAGTCCGGGCTCACTTTCGCTTCTTTGAATTTCGCAGATACGTCGCTTTCAATGATCATCAGATCATGCGAACTTTCAATGATCATCAGGTTCAACTAATGACGAGAAATCACTCTCGAATTAGTGACTGATTCATTCATATCTGCGAATTTCAGGCTCTACAGGTGTAGATTCTACAGAAATCTGTAAATCCATCCGTTGCTCTCCCTCAACAGGTTGAGCAGCCTCCTGTATTTCTCGAATTTCTTCGAGTTATACTTTTACTCCCACTGTTCTTCTTGGAAAGTAACTTCCCTTCTTAGAAAACAGAATGGACGTAAAAGTAACAAGCCTTGGTTTCCCTAGGACAACCAGCGAAGTAGCACAACTACAAATACTCAGTAAAGACGAATTTGGATCGATTCCAATCCACATTTACGTGGTGTCTTTCAACTGATATTGGTGGAACTATTTCAGCGTAAACTTAGATATTTCTTGAGCGCTATTTTAGAGAATATCATGGAAGATTTGTGTGGCTCATCTTTAATCATTTCTTATAAGATCTGATTCATTCTCACAGAAACACCTCTAGGTTTTCAGGAGAAATGAGCTGTGAAACGACTTCACACTCATTCAGATGATCACACAATCAATGACTTAAGTATTCTCACTCGTGATCTAATCCAGAGTCTTAATACTTCTGTCATTCAGATTCTATACTTCATTCTGGAACCATTTCGACCATGTCAAAGAATTCCGACTTGTGTCTCATCAAATGAACACAGTCACACTCACTGAAGTAATCAGTAGAGACAATGAAGTACAGGAAATTTTCTCTGGCATTACTGCTCATCGGACCACATACATGAGTATGTTCAATCTCCAATAAGCCTTTGGGCCTTTCTCTAGCTCGGCTAAGATGGGCCCTTTGTCTTTTGGTCCAGTAAGCAGAATTCAAGTCTCATAAGATATCCATTCAAATGAGCCCAAAAGTCCATAACTATGGGGTTTCTGAATCCGACTTACTCTTTGACCAAAACATTTATGCCAAGAAAAATCAGGTTTAATTCATCAGATTTAAACCAATTCGGTATTTATGTTATATTTAGGCACTCTTTGGTTTAAGATATAAAACCCATTCCTTGAATAGGGTGCTACAATTAACATTTCATTAAGATCAAAAGAACAAAACTTTGTCTTTATCAAAATGAAAAACATTCAAATTCTTTACAAGAAAATGAAAGACAACTCTGCTTAAAGCAGGTACATTGTAGCAATTATTAATACAAAACCAAGCCTCAAAGGCATCTACAAGTGAAAACCCTACGGCTGAGGCAGCATCCCAAGCTCCTTCCAGACTCGCAGTTCCACTTGCCCTTCCTTCAATGTTCTACTGTTGTTCAGGCTCTGCATATTATAACAAATATCAGTGCCACAATCAGTATCCAATACCTACAAGGTATAACTTGAAGTAATAACATGAATACCTGAGGAAGTAGTCTCATACATCAACTTTAACTCCTCATAATCTTCCATGAATTTAATGCAATCTCTTTTCCAATGCCCAGTCTCTTTACAGTAGCAGCACTTACCAACGTAAGAGGTATCTGACTCGGGCTCAGAAGACACACGCTTGCCATGATTCAAAATCTGGACAACTTTGTCTTCACCCTTGTCAGCTTTAGGTTTGGTAAACCTACCCTTCTCCTTCATGAGATTGTACAGGGTGCTCTTCACGTTTGGCTCAACTGTTTTGAGCATGTCATGCAGTTCAGTCAACGTCTTCGTTAAGCCTTTCTTGATATAGTCCCTTACGAACTCATCATAGCTTGACGGCAGTGACTGCAGAATGATATCAGTTGCCAATTCTTGGCTAACTGGATAATCCAGTTTCCTCAGGTTATCAATGTAACCCATCATTTTACTGATATGAGGACTTACTGGATGATCCATCGGTAGCTTGCAGCTAGTGAGAGATTTAACCAACTGGTATCTCTCCACTCTTACCTGCTCCTGAAATTTCAATTTCAGGCTGCTGATCATCTCTATTGGCGACTCCATGTTCTCATATTGCTTCCGCAAATCTGAGTCCATGGTAGCCAATATCAGACCACGCACATCTACCGCATCATTATAATGCTTATTCCAAGCATTATATACTGCATGACTGGCTTTGGATCCGATCCTCTCGGGGAGAGCTTTCTCAAGGACATAGTCTCTTCTCTCATGCCTGAGAACTAGCCTCAGGTTCCGCGACCAAGTCAAGAAATTTGATCCGTTCAGTTTGTCCATCTCAAGGACATACCGGATCGAGAAAGTGTTTTGATTGTTTGTGCTAGTCATAGCTGAAATTTAGAGATAAATAGAGTTTTAGTTATTTAGTTATTTAGTTCATAAAAGAGCAATCTTAACAACTTATAAGAAAACTCGCATTGCATTCAAAATTTCTTTGTTTAACCTCATAAGAATGCAATGATTCCGAGACCCATGTTCAGCTAAATCCAAAGTGGGCCACTGGCCGTCACCCGGAATTAGCTTTACTTGGTAAGCATACACACAGCTAGTTATATCTCATATAACTCTCGGTTGTGAATTGGACCCGAGGCCCAAATTCACCAGATGTCTCAAGGCCCGGGACTCCCGATGGCCCAGTCAAGGAAACCAATCTCTTACAGCCAAATAATCACTAAAATCTGGGACTCCCAATGAAATTAGTGACTATATACTACTTTACTTACGCGAAAACAGATACCTCACACTGTAAGCCATATCTGTAATCAAATAAGCGTTAAGTAGCTGACAAGATTGGAAAGACATCCAAGCTTGATATTGTTTTTGAGGATTTTTAAGTTTTATTTCCAAAAATAGAAGATTACTATTTTGGGAAACTTTCTTATTTTAGAAACTTTCTAAATTTAGTAACTTACTAAAATTAGAAATTTCTAATTTAAATATTTCATTAAAATATTTAGGGTTGGGTCACAAATTATAGGCCCAATTCTTGGCCCAAGACCATAGAATTCCAGCTGGCCCAATAATTTGACATAACCGATCCGGTTTATTAATTCTGGTCCAAGACCAAATTAACTATCAAAACCATCGGTTATTTACTAAACCAGACCAGCTCTAAATTATTTGGTCCAACCAAATAAAACTTAGACCAGCCTTCGGTTTAGGTTAAAATTCAATTTTATGAATTTCAATCCGGTTTAACCAGAAATAAAATTATTTCCAGTAAACCGCGATTTGGGTTAACCGCTTGAACCACCAATTAAATTGGATCGGTTTAGTTAAGTCCAAAACCGGGAAGAAACACCTTGTGTTTTAGCCAATTTTGACCTAACTTGCGGTTCTGGCTAAAGTAGACAATGAACCACAATCGGATTGATCGGTTCATTGTCTCGGTTTAGGGAAAGATGAACCACGAAGCTCGGCTGAACCGATTGGCTACTCGCGGATTATCTGCATCGCCTTCGTATCGATCGATATGAGTCTTTCATGTCGATCGATACTAGCGAGTATCAGCTCGGGTCAATCGGGTCATCAGGACCGCGAGATGTCAATCGGATCGATCGATATCGACCGATACCTCGCTCCCTCGTCGATCGACATGGGCATCGCCTTCGTATCGATCGATATGAGTCTTTCATGTCGATCGATACTAGCGTGTATCAGCTCGGGTCAATCGGGTCATCAGGACCGCGAGATGTCAATCGGATCGATCGATATCGATCGATACCTCGCTCCCTCGTCGATCGACACGGGCGACCAGATCGCACACCAATGGCTTTCAATCGGATTGATGCGATCTAATTCTTAGGTTTTCATGTTTTCTGATCAAATTTCTTAACCAAATTCGATTTTAAACAGTAAGAACAACCTAAATCAGATTCATAAAGCAAAAACCAATAACCTGGTGCTCTGATACCACTGTAGGATTATATGTGAGATCATGGTTCAATTAACAGATTGCAACCTAGCACATATAACTCAGATCTAGGTTCTTTACAGAACGAATCACAAACACAAACCTGGACATTACCTTTTGCAGCGGAATGATTGTAATGTCGAGATCAACGAACAGATGAACCACCTATTCCTCCTAGAGTATCCACACTCTTACAAGCTCGGGATGGTTGCTAGACCAAAGTTGAAGGAAACAGAGAGAAAACAGGACGGCTCTTTTCAGATTCGCAGACTTACTGTCGAAATAATAAGACCTAAGACTTATATATCTCGACTCGTCATAAACCTAAACTGATGTTTCGGTTTCGCTGTTGTGTCGATCGACACATATACCTGTGTCGATCGACACAACAGCGAAACCGAAACATCAGTTTAGGTTTATGACGAGTCGAGATATATATTCATTGTCGGCTGTGAAATCGCCCTGCATTGATCATTTCACTTGTGCAACGGTCGTTGCTCTGCGATTTCACAGGGAGTTTCTGCCGAGACTTACTTGTTTTAATTTCTTGCAGATGCCTCTTCGACAGGCTCGCAAACGTAGAGCCACCGCAGCAGCAGCTACAGCTCATCATCATCCACCAGCTGAGTGGTTCCATCGAGAATCACCACATCCTGAGGACTATCAGAGAGATCAGGAAGCGATACAACTACCTTGGCCCAGAGCAGATAAGCAGCTGATTCCGACAGACAAGGTCTGGGGCATGGAGATAGACGAGTTGCTCAAGACCGACACTTCACAGAGAGGCCATTACATGACCATTGGGATGAGTTTGACACATTGATCTACAATGGTTGGTGTAGTATGACGCTTAAGCCGACCAAGTTTGCGGATTACTCGACTTGCAGGAGTCTGGGCATTGATGAGCAGGTTCTTGCATTGTGTAAGGGCATTGGTCTGGGGACAGTGCCAATGCAGCCTTACGAGATGTACCCTGAGCTGGTGAGACAGCTGCTAGCCACTTGCAGAGTTATATACCCTAACCCAGATAGCAGGAAGGCTTCAGGAGGTTTCTTTACCTTCATGTGCTTAGGAGCCAGGTATCGGATTCCCCTTCTCGATATTTGTAGGATTTATGGATTCAGCACTGAGCCGACGCGCATTGGTATGTCTCTTGAGTGGGATTTGGAGGAAGCTCAGTATTTCTGGGACTGTATCGGCAATGGTCGGTATAACTCGAGGACCACGCCGGTGATTCAGGTTAGGCATCATGTTCTTAGATACGTCTTGCGCATCTTGGGATGTACTCTGTTGTGCAAGTTTGAAGCCAACAAGATGCGTATGAACGAGATGGAGATGATGTTCATTGGACTGAGGGACCAGTTTGAGGATACTGTTCTGAGAGATCCCACTAGAGGACTCAACTTGGGAGCTGTCTTCGCTCATCATTTATGCGACCTGCAGAAGAAGCCATTTGATGGTGTGGACACTGAGAGAGTAGGGAGTCTGCTTACTCCCATTTTCAGGCATTGCAGGATTCCCTTAGAGGGTACGGAGCGTAATGACAGCATGGAGTTCCTTGATTTCAGCCATCTGCAGAGTGCTACATGGCTGAAGGAGGGACGTGTATGGGTTTATTATGACCCTGCCACTGAGAGGCGCGGTGTGGATCTTCCTGCTGCTGGTCTTACACAGATTGATACGCTGGATGCCTTGAGATTCCAGCCTCCTACGAGCGATCAGCGCAGAGTTCCTTCTATGGCTCATCCGCTGGGAGAGCCTTCTACACGAGCTTCTACTTCCTCTGCGCCTGCACCTGCTGCCCCTGTTGATGATGTTGGCCCTTTTCCCGAGCCTACGATGCCTTATGGTGATATGTCTGAGGCAGAGTGGAGAGAGCGTGGGGATGGTATTCTACGGGTCATCTGGAACTTCATGCGTACCTGCACTTGCAGGAGACAGCCACAAATACACCATCCAACACCTTTTCGACGTAGACGGCAATCTCCGACTCCCGGTTCTTCGAGTGGTACTGATCGCATTGATGGGATGGAGGACGAGTGATTGAGTATTGGCATCTTTAGACTGCGGTTCTTTGTATTTCTTTTTCACTTTTCTTTTGCATTTTTCTTTTGATTTCTTAGGATACTTATGTTTGGATGCTGTGATTGGTTTGAGACTATCAGTTGCTTTGATTTTATCTGTTTTCAGTGGTTTTCAGCTTGCAGGTTTGAAATTTCATGATTTCTCACAGACTAACCTGCTAACTTGCTGACTGTTCTCGGATTTCGCAATGCGTCGATCGACACAACCGTGTGTCGATCGTAACAACACGAGTAATCGCATTGCAGCGATCATTGCAGTCCTGAGCAACGATCGACACACGACGAAATATCGCCTAGGAACGGTCGTTACATTTATGTAACGATCGATGCATGTGCGACAGAGGTAAAAATCAGACAGAACTCAACAAATCCATAACATTTTTGCTTTCTTTTACCAACCCTTAGCTTAACACTACTGGGGACAGTGTGATTCAAGTGTGGGGGGGGGGGGGGGGTAGCTACTGACTTTATCTTTCTGTTTTCTTAAGACTCAGTCCAGTTTTCAAAAAAAATTTGTTTTATTGAGTCAAAACCAATTTAAGTAAGAAACAGTGGATTTTGGAGAAGTTAACAATATCTTGCAGGAACTTAAGTAACCATTGGGATGAAGCTGAAAGATCAATCTATGACTATTAGAAAACCCAACACGGATAAACCTACTAAGGACACCCATATCAATTCAGGTATTCAGAGAATCCTTTTACTGGCTTCACCCTTAACCTGACTTTAATTTTCTCACCTAAGGGCTTGGTATACCTTGAGTCGGACTCCTTTGCTAGTTCTGACACAGCTTGTAAACCTGTCCGAGTATGGTTCCCTTCTCCCCTTCCATAAAAAAAAAGTAATAAACTGAGGATGAGTTAGTAACTCCGAAGTGGTCTGTGGGAGTGGTAGCTACAACTATCATCTCCTGTGCATCCATGGAATGTGTCCAAAGTTCACCCCTTAACGGGAAGAGCACTGATAAAAAAAAATGATACCCAATGGGAAAAAATCAGAATGCTAAGGAAGGGAAAAGAGAAGAAAAGGAACAGAAAAAGATAGTATGGTGGTCTAGAGCTGGCAAAGTAATAATCCATGTGCCCTTTGATAGATAATCCTTAGGTGAGACCGCACTTAATATGCTTAAGAAGTCAGTAGGGTGAATTTGAATTGCTTGGATTGATTGTGGAGTTTACTTAGGACAGTTGCTAAGTGTGGGGGAAGTACATGTTGGTCTTGATATCTTGCGGTTGATTCTTTCAGTGGTTTACTAAGGGGAATCTGAGTGTTGTTGCTTCTAGGACAAAAAGAGTTTCTGAAAGTTTTCAAACCTCTTCACCATGTTTTAGTTCTCTGTTTTGCTTGAGGGCAAGCAAAGGCTAAGTGTGGGGGAGTTAATATATCATGGTTTTTACCGGTTTTATGCCATGATATAAGTGTGTTTTAGAGTCTTTTATAGTTTCTTTCGAGTCTTTTACAGGTGTTATTAGGTACACACACGTTTGGAGCGAATTTGGAGATTATGAAGCTATTTGGAGCATTTTGGAGTTTTGACCCGAGAGTTTATGCTCACTGTCCGAAACAGAGGAGTGTGTCGATCGACGCACATCAGCATCGATCGACGCACAGCGAGTTGGGCCAAATCTCGGCGGTTTAATGAAGAATGATGATATTGAAAAGTTACCCATAAGTTCCAGATATTTACACAGAAGCCCCAAGACGTGATTTAGCTATTTAATTAGGTTTTTGAGTTTTGTTTTAGACACGCTATCATAACTTAGAACAGAGAGTTTTTAGAACTTTTGGGGCTGATCTGATCCTGTACTACACTTTGTTCTTGGAGAAGATTTTGAACCCCGTTTCTTATTCTCATCTCTTTTATGATATCTATTATTTCATTGATTATGTCTTCATATTCCATGTCTAAGTAGATTCATAGTTAGGTTTAGGGTTTCTCATAGGGATTTCATGACTTGCTAGATATAATTAATTCAGTTAGGGATTCATATCAATTGATGTTCTTCCAACTAAATTGTGTTTAATGCTAGTTCTAACCTGATCACTTAGAATCTAGATCTTAGGTTGCTAAATTGACACGACAGTGTGGTTTAGAATCTGAACTATTTAGGTTGAGCAATTTAATTACTCGCAAAGCAATTTGGTTTAATTAGATTGTGAACATATCGAACTTGGAATTAAAGCTGGTTTAATCTGTTAGTAATTATAAAGGAATTTGGATTGCTGCACTTAGTCTTAGAGAATTCTCGCAACGACAGTTGGTTAATTCTATATTTGTGTTTGAGTTCTAGAATTGAGCTTAGTTAGATCCTGACTGAATGATTTATCTGCTTGTCTGATTTCCTGAGAACGCCGAGACTTAGCGCCCTTAGTTTATTGCTTACAAACCGATCTTGCTACTGATTTACTTTCTCGCATTGTTTTTAGTTTCTATTCACATTGCTTTCTCCTAGTTTAAATCTTGACAGTTCTTGATCTATCGAGACCAGAGTCTCTGTGGATTTCGATACCCTATTTACTACGATTGCATATCTATGCACTTGCAGTTAAAATAGGATTAAAACCTGACCCTATCAATAGTAAACTAATATCAGTAGATATCAGACCAAGATGTACTTGGTCGGGACATCGTTTAGGCCAGCGGACTAAGCAGCGTTTACTGGGTTTAGAGGCGTACTTCGAGTTCAGTGTTTTTGCGAGACTTCTTGTCTTACATTTCCGTCGTTCATAGTAAGTTGATATCATGAAGGGCATACCTAGCGTATACCAGATATACTTGGTTCTGACGTCATTTAGCAGTGTTATAAGTAGCCTTTTACTGGGTTTTAGAGTCTACTTCGAATCAACTACAAGTGGGGGGAATTTCCTTCGAATTATGTTCCCTTCATCAATAGTAAACATAACTAGCGGTATTTAAAATTTGTATAGCGCGCTTTTATCCGTTTGTTGGATGTATAGAACCTCAATATGTATAGGACATGTTGGTTAAGATCCGTAAAGAACGCATTTGTTTGTCTGTCCTAGCCTCTTAAGAAGGCACGAAAAGTGCTAGACTCGACTAGGTATGACATGATAGTTTATGAATTCAGATCGCTAAACTACGAAGTCTGGATCCTAATTTCGATTCGAAGATAAGTACGTAAATTAAATAAAAGCGAGAATGAGTTTATTTATAGTTATCTGACAAATTGATATACCATGAATTTTAGGGTTTTTAACCATGGTATATATCTTATTATCGAGTCTTTTAGAGTCCTTTGGAGTCCTATTATCTATGTTTTCAGGTCTAGACACGTTTGGAGCGGATTTGGATATTATGGTGCATTCTGGAGCATTTTGGAGATTTAACCCGAGAGATAGAGTTCACTGTCGATATTTGATACTTGCATTGATCGACACACCTATGGCATCGATCGATGCAGATGCGGATCAGACATTCTCGCGGGCGTTTTATCAAGAGTTTGGAATTTGCAACAAAGCCCAGAAGTTTCCAATAATTACAAAGAAGCCCCAGCCGACCTTAGACCATTATATTAGGGTTTTTAAGCCATTGTTTAGGCTACGCTTTACTTAAGTCTTATTTTATTTCAGAGAGAGTTAGGAGCTGATCTTGTTCTTGAGAGAGAGAGAGGATTTTGAACCCCAGTTCTTTATTTTATTATATGCTATTTGGTTTTCTATTCATGATGTCTTCTGTTTCGATGATCATGTCTGAGTAGTCTACCTGTTACGTTTAGGGATTCTCATTAGGGATTTCATGGAATTATAGGTTGATCAATCTGTAGGAATTCATATCTGTTAGTTTTTCATCTAGGGTTATTCTTAATGCTTAATCTGAAGTAGCTATCCAGATTTATGATGTTAGGTTGATTTCCACAACGACAGTTGGTTAATTAGCTAGAAAGAACCTAGATGAGAAATTTGATCTACTCGCAAAGAAATTTGGTTTAGAGAAATTGTGAACGAAAGAATTTGAGATTAATGCTTGTTTAGAACTCTAGAATTCGCAACGAAAGTTGGCTTGCTAGGTTGTTAGACATAGATAGGATTCGCAACGAAAGTTGGTTTCTTATACTTCCGTGATTCCAGTTCTAGAACAGTTCTTAATTAGATTTCGATTGATTGATTGTCTGTGTTCCTGATTTCCTGAGAACTCCCTAGACTTGATGCCTTCGCCTTCTGATTTACAAACTCGATCTATTCACTTTTCTGCTGTTTTATTTACTGCTTTCTCATATTGATTTCTCTTAGTTTTAACTTGACTGTTCTAAATCTATCGTGACCTAGAGTCCCTGTGGATTCGATACCCTAAAGTACTACAATCACATCACTGTGCACTTGCAGTTAGAATAGGGATAATTCTTAACTTATCAAGTTTTTGGCGCCGTTGCCGGGGACTCTTTTGAGTCTTCGATAGAATTGAACTTAGGGTTTAGACTAGGTTTTCGTTTTTGTTTTTGGTTACTAATTTTTTTTCTTTTTCTTGCGTTTCAGGTACGCCTGTAATCGCTATGCATCGATCGACACGGTCCTGTGTGTCGATCGTCACACACTTTCGCATTGCATCGATCGACGCTCTTTATGCATCGATCGACACAGTTTCGCGGAAGCACAAAGAAGAGATCCGTACGGACGATGTGTCGGAATGATATTTTCAGTTCGGGGATTGATAGTTCACAGATAGCTGGGTTGAAGAACCAAGTTGACTCTCTGCATAGTCTTCCACTTGGAAAGTATGCGCAAGAAACTATCAACTATGTTGGAGGGAATGGTTTCTACAACCAGGAATCTGCTTTTCAGAAACCCATCCAGCAACAGAGTGACTCCTTCTCAAGGGATTATGGTGTTTCTTCTTACCAAGCACCGCCTGCACCTACACATAAGAGCAGATTGGAAACCATGATGGAGCAGTGTCTTGAGGGACAACAAAAGATCGCTGTGTCCTTCAACTCAAAGATAGATGCATTGTATGAAGATCTGAATGAGAAGTTCGAATCTTTGAGCACACATGTGAAGAAGCTAGATGTCCGAGTTCAACAGACAACTGGAGCAATACAAAGGCAAAAGGAAGCTAGGAAAGCTTTACAGAGGCAATACATCAATGATGTGATCACAGGAGATGAGACTGAGTTGCTAGGAGAAGAAGAGGACATCATCTCGGATTTTCTGGATGAATATTGTTTGTCTGAGACATGCATCGATCGACACACACTTGATGTCGATCGATGCAACCCAGATCCGTCTGATGAAATTGAACATAATCGCCCTGTGTCGATCGACACACATCGTGCATCGGTCGACACAGAACGCAGACGTGACCAGAGACATATAACAGTCCCAGAACGAGTCTATAAGCCATATGTGCCATATCCTAAGGTCCCTAAACTGTCTAAACAGGAGCTAGAAGTGGCTGACTGCATGAAAGTGATGGAAAAGAAGCTGATTCAGATTTCAGAGAAGATGCCAGACCCATGAGCTTTTATGCTAGACTGTTCCATCTCTAAGGACAGATTCAAGCGTTCTGTGTGTGATATAGGAGCTGATGTGAATCTCATGCCATACTCTGTGGCTGTTAGATTAGGACTGATGGATTTCCAGTCTACTAGGATCTCTCTTATCATGGCTGATCGATCAAAGAAGTATCAAGAAGGAGTGCTTGAGGACATTCATGTCAGAGTTGGGAACTACTTGATTCCAACAGACTTTGTGGTGCTGAAGTATGAGATTGAGCCTGATGATCCTCTACTACTTGGTAGATCCTTCTTAGCTACTGCTGGAGCTGTGATAGATGTGAGACGTGGTCTGATTGATCTCCAACTGGGAGATAAACCATTGCAGTTCAAGATGGACAGGAAGCAGAGAGCCACCATTGATGGACAGAGCTTCAGTGTTGAAGTGGAACCAGAGGTTCCTATCGGAGAAGAGAAGATGGCAGTTCATTCTGAACTTGCTCTAACATCTTCAGATCCTGCAACTGCTATTAAGCAGAAAGCTCCAGACATATCATTTCCACCAAAGGTAAGGCATAAATCATCTAAGCTTAAACCTCTTAATCCATCAACTTTGAATGCAGAAAAACGCAGTATCCCACCCAATCTTCGCTCCCGCCCTGATTCTACTCCTTCGTTCCTTGGGAGATCTCATGATCCGACAGCATATACACCACCTTGGATGAGGAGACATTCACAGAGACACTCAAAGTCTCTGTTGAAACCGCCATGAGTCTGATCTCTATCCCATAGTCAAGCTAATGACTAAAAACAAGCGCTGAGTGGGAGGCAACCCACTAGTAGGTTCGTTTTCGTTTTCATTTTTCGTTTTGATTTGGTATTTTTAATTTTCTGTTTTTGTGTGTTCAAAGGCGTGAGAAACAGCAGAATCGCACTGCATCGATCGACACACAAAGTGCATCGGTCGACACAGTTGCGATTTACGGTTAGCCGATTGATTACGGTTCAGACACCTGTTATTTAAATAACCGCGAGCATATTCGTATTGCATCGATCGACACCCTTGTGGCAACGATCGACGCAGGGCGAAAACAGGTGAGTATTCAGCAACTTTTCGGATTATTTTTCAATTTGATTATTCTTTCACCGAGCTCATGCTTTTATTACATTGGGGACAATGTAGTTTAAGTGTGGGGGAGGAAGCTACTGACGCACGCTTTTGTTTTCTTAGTGTCAGTCCCATGTTTTTCAAAATTGTTTTATTGAGTCAAAATCAATATGAAACTATGATTTTTCGAGGAAATCTTTCGCTGGAACAGGAACTAAGTGACCATTGGACAGACTTGTAGGACCTCTATGACTATTAGAAAAGCCCAAACAGATCAACTTATCAAGGACACCCATATCTAACCAGGTATTCAGAAGATCCATTACTAGTCTCGCACTTAATATTGACTTTAATTTCTCACTTAGGGGCTTGGTAATCTTTGGGTCGGATTCCTTTGATGTGTTTGACACAGCCTATGATCCTGTTCTAAAGTATGGTTTCTGATTTTCCCCTTCCTTTAAAGTAAAAAAAAAAGAGATAAAAACCGAGGATAAGCTAGTAGCTTCGAAGTGGTCACGGAGTAGTAGCTACCACTATTACCTCCTGTGCATTCATTGAAAAGATCCAAAGTTAAACCCCAATAAAAAGGGAAGAGCACTGATAGAAAAAATAAAATGATACCCAGTGGGGAAAAATCAGTGCTAAGGGAGAAAGGGAAAAGAAAGAAACCAGAAACCGACAGTTTGGTGGTCAGATACTGAATAGGTTGAGTCCATGTGTCCTTCGATTCGATACTCCCTCTGTGAGACTGCACCTAATTGTATACAGAGACTGGTGTGGTGAACTTGAATGTCCTAACTTGATTGTGGAGTTTACTTGGGACAGTTGCTAAGTGTGGGGGAAGTATATTGCGGTCTTGAGTTCTGTAGGAAAGTTTGCAGTGGCTTACTAAGTGAATGTGAATGCGAAAGTTCCTAGGACGAAATGAGTTTCTGTGTTTTCAAACCTCTTTTCTTATACTTTAGTTCTTTACTTGCTTTAGGACAAGCAAGAGCTAAGTGTGGGGGAGTTGATATACCATGGATTTTAGGGTTTTTAACCTTGGTATATATCTTATTATCGAGTCTTTTAGAGTCCTTTGGAGTCCTATTATCTATGTTTTCAGGTCTAGACACGTTTGGAGCGGATTTGGATATTATGGTGCATTCTGGAGCATTTTGGAGATTTAACCCGAGAGATAGAGTTCACTGTCGATATTTGATACTTGCATCGATCGACACACCTATGGCATCGATCGATGCAGATGCGGATCAGACATTCTCGCGGGCGTTTTATCAAGAGTTTAGAATTTGCAACAAAGCCCAGAAGTTTCCAATAATTACAAAGAATCCCCAGCCGACCTTAGACAATTATATTAAGGTTTTTAAGCCATTGTTTAGGCTACGCTTTACTTAAGTCTTATTTTATTTCAGAGAGAGTTAGGAGTTGATCTTGTTCTTGAAAGAGAGAGGATTTTGAACCCCAGTTCTTTATTTTATTATATGCTATTTGGTTTTCTATTCATGATGTCTTCTGTTTCGATGATCATGTCTGAGTAGTCTACCTGTTACGTTTAGGGATTCTCATTAGGGATTTCATGGAATTATAGGTTGATCAATCTGTAGGAATTCATATATGTTAGTTTTTCATCTAGGGTTATTCTTAATGCTTAATCTGAAGTAGCTATCCAGATTTATGATGTTAGGTTGATTTCCACAACGACAGTTGGTTAATTAGCTAGAAAGAACCTAGATGAGCAATTTGATCTACTCGCAAAGAAATTTGTTTTAGAGGAATTGTGAACGAAAGAACTTGAGATTAATGCTTGTTTAGAACTCTAGAATTCGCAACGAAAGTTGGCTTGCTAGGTTGTTAGACATAGATAGGATTCGCAACGAAAGTTGGTTTCTTATACTTCCGTGATTCAAGTTCCATAACAGTTCTTAATTAGATTTCGATTGATTGATTGCATGTGTTCCTGATTTCCTGAGAACTCCCTAGACTTGACGCCTTCGCCTTCTGATTTACAAACTCTATCTATTCACTTTTCTGTTGTTTGATTTACTGCTTTCTCATATTGCTTTCTCCTAGTTTTCACTTGACTGTTCTAAATCTATCGTGACCTAGAGTCCATGTGGATTCGATACCCTAAAGTACTACAATCACATCACTGTGCACTTGCAGTTAGAATAGGGATAATTCTTAACTTATCACAAATACAAGTGTGTGATTGGGGAGTTGAACTTTTCTGTATATGTTGAGTTCTTGTGATCGTGGGTCGGTGTGTTGGGTTTTTTAGAAAAATCATCGAGAGATGTGCCTTCTGAACTGAATATTTTTGAAGAGACCGTCCGAGTGGGTCTCAAGATTGGTCTGACAAGTTTTGTCGCTGAGAAAAGTAATTCACTCGGATTTTCCAAGTGATCGTTTGCGCTCGGATTTCCGACTTGATTGCTCGGAACTTCCTAGCTCATTTTCTCGGATTCCCTAGTTGGTTTGCTCGGAAGTTTTGAGCTGGTCTGCTCGGGTTGCTCGGAACTTCCTAGCTGATTTGCTCGGATTCCCTAGCTGGTTTTCTCGGACGTTTCGAGCTGGTCTGCTCGGGTTTCCGAGCTGGTTTGTTCATAATCTCTGAGATGGTCGGTTCGGATCTTTGTGCCGATGATTTGACTGTTCTGAGTGACCTTGTCCTAAAAGTTTCATAAATAGTTGCATTCAGGTCCGACTTTTTTTAAAAAATTTCTGAATCTCGATGTGGATGTATATATATACGGACCCACTCCCCACCTCATTTTTAGAAGGGGGGGGGGGGACAGCTGAACCGATAAAAAGATCCGGTGCCTACGTACCCTTTTCGGGGATCAGGTCGTCCCGTAGTTCAAATTGTCTCGGTGTAATGATAGTATTTATTCAGTTGTATTGCATTCCATGACCTTGGGACCTTGATATCGTCCATGTTAGTTATCTCGTATGTACATGGTCGAACGACTTTCATAACTGTGTACGGTCCTTCTCAGTTGGCTCCAATTTTGCCTGGATTTCGTTCTGCGGTGTTCCGATATACTTTTTGAAGGACCAAATCTCCTTCGCGGAATCTTCGGCTGCGGACATTCGAGTTGTAATACATGGTGGTCGCTTGCTGATAGATTTGGATGCGGATTAAATCTTGGTCGCGTCGTTCATTGATCAAATCCATCTCGTCAAGAAGAATTGTATGATTCAAGTCTTTGTGTCCAGGGAGCACTCTTCGGTGTATTCCTGGAAATTTGATTTCAGATGGGATCATGTATTTTGATCCGTAAACGAGCGGGAATGGTGTTCGCTACTTGCCCGTCGTGGAGTTGTCTGATGTGACCAAAAGACTCCTTCTAGATCTTATGCCCATCTTTCCTTCTTTTCATTGAGTCGTTTCTTTAATCCGTCGAGGACGGTTTTGTTGGCTGCTTTGGCCTGCCCGTTTCTTTGGGGGTATCGCGGTGTAGACTATTGCAAACATATCTTTCACTTTTCGCTAAAATCTTCCAAACGCATTGAGATTAAATGTGAACCGTTGTCTGTGACGATCTCGTATGGCACCCCATGTCTACATATAAGGTTCTTCCATACGAAATGTTCGACTTGGGCGTCTTCTATGCTGGCAAAAGATTTGGCTTCAATGCACTTTGAAAAATAGTCGGTTAGGACGAGGAAGAATCGCTTTTGTTTAGACTAGTGAAGCGAGCCTACTATGTCCATCGACCAACGCATGATAGGGTATGGTGCTGAGATCGATGAAAGTAGTTCAGATCGTTGGCGGATAGTCAGAGCATGTCTCTGTCATTTTTCGCATTTCCGAGAAAACTTCTCGTAGTCTCGAACCATCGTTGGCTAAAAGTAGCCGTGGCGCTTGATCTTGATTGCCACTGCTCTTCCTCTGGAATGGTTTCCGCATAAACCGCTATGGACTTTTTCCATAATTCGTCTTGCTCCTTTGCCTTCGACGCATGACATTAGATGACAAGACAACCTCCACTTGTAAATGTTCCCTTCCATCAAAATGTAAAAGGATGCTTGTAATTTTTTTTACGGGCCGCCCATATCATCATGAAGTTTTCCGTTCATGATGTATAAACGAATCGCTTCCATCCATCCTTTGTCGCAGCCGTATTCTCCTTCGGCTTCCACGTTTGTTTCCGCATTGTTCTCTTCCATCGGAGGATTTCCTTCGATGTCATCATCCTCTCTGGTCGGATAAGCCAGGTCCGTTCCAAAGTTTTCGATGCTCGGATGTTTGATGAATTATACTGAAATGATCCGTCTAAAGCATGGTTCGGAGGTTGAGGCGAGAGCTGCTAATGCGTCGGCCAGTGCATTTTTTCCTCGAGGCATTCAGCTTAGTTTGAAGTTATTGAGCGGCTTTACCATATCCCATACGATCTTTAGGTATGCTTGCATTCTCTCATCTCTCGTTTCATACTCTCTGATGTACTGGCCTGCGACTAGTTGTGAATCGCAAAACGCTTGTACTTTTTGAATTTTGAGAGCGTGGACTAACCTCAGCCTGGCGATTAGAGTTTTTATTCTGCTTCGTTGTTCGATGCATGAAAATCTAATCAGAAGGATTGTTCCAAAATCTTTCAGGTAGGCGATGTTAGGTGAATTCCCACTCCGGAACATGTTTTGACGAGGATCCGTCCTCGTGGAACAGCCAGTCCGAGTCTTCTGCCGATTCTTCCGCCCCTTCTGTTTGTAATTGGACCAAGAAATCTGCGAGCACTTGTGATTTTGTGCATGTTCTAGACCGATACTTGATATCAAACTCGCTGAGTTCTATCACCCATTTCACTAGTCTCCCAGAATGGCTTGGACTATGAAGTATCGTCCGCAGTGGGAAAATTTTCAGGATTACGATCGAGTGGGATTGGATGTAACACCCATGTTCCGCTTTGACCTTAGTCAACCTATGACCAACAATCAAACAAGAACATGATCACCGGTTTTCCTTAGCCGGAACCAGAGCTGTCACATTTTTACCGTGTTTGATTAAATTGGCTTGGCTTAACAACATTCTGTTGGAATTATGTCCAGTAATCTCTGTACTGTCTCTAGAAAGTAAGAGTATGTCAATGATCAGACATAAGTCATATAATACTGGGGGTCATGATGGCTTGCTAGAGTCCGCTCATGATCTATAAGTCTTGGACTTATTGCCTTTATTATATGATCCCATATGGGTCACACGCCTAAGCTAACAGGAAACTATGAAGGAACGGTTCAGCAGATGTACGGTAAAAGTGCTAGGCATTTACTGTGCTTGGAGAGAAAGAAGGGCCTGATTAAATCCAAGGGATTTAATCAGACTGAGAATTGGGCCCAAAAGCCCATGAGAACTAAAAGGAGTTTTAATGAATAAAACTTGACCTAGCTCTCTAATTCTCCTAAGCCTTCTGCGCCTCTCTCTCTCTCTTCTGCGCCTCCCTCCCTGTGGTCTAGCAGCCTTCTTCCTGTTGGTGTGCGTGTGTGAACCTTTGGAGGAGCTGTCTCTTGGCGGTTCTGCTGATCTCTGACCCATACCTCTCCATTCCGCTGCATAACAAGGTATTAGGTGAGATCTTTTATGATTCAGCAAGAGAACCTAGATCCAAGCATGTTTAGTAGGATCAATCAATGAGTAATTGAATCAGGATCAACTAAACAATCCTACAGTGGTATCAGAGCTATTGGTTCTGTTAGGTTTTCTTGTTTAGAATCATGTTTAGGTTGTTTAGAAGTGTTTGAATCAATCTATTGATAAGAAAAACACTTAAGAAACAAAGAATTAAAACCTAAACTAAATAAAATCGCATGATCCAATCTATATTGAATTGGTATGCGTCGGAGTGTTGATCGGAAAGGATCACACGTCCGGATCGGTCAAGACGCACGAACCGATCGCGTCATGGATCGAGTTGCGTGGTCGGATCGATCAGCTGGTGAACCGCGAGTGATGAACCGATCGGCCGAGCCGATCGCATGTATCGATCACGGATCGATGGCATGGATCGATGCGATCGCATCCAGCTCTCGTCGCGTCTCGACCCGACCACCGTCCCGTCCCGTCTCGCCATCGTCCCGATCGATCGTCAGCGTCGCGGTTGTGATCGAGATGGACCGATCCCGGATCGCGTCCCGTCCCGTTCGTGCATCGCGTGATGCTTGCGGCTGGCCGATCGTGTCTCGTCTCGATCGCGAAGCTAGGTCACGACCGTGATCGGTTCGTGACCAATCGGTTCGGTTCGGTTAATGGTTCGGTTTAAAATTTATTAAAACTTAAACGTCACGGTTTAATAATTACAGACTTAATAAATTTATTAAGATCTGGTTAAACCGTGATAAGAAATCCAAAGTCGTAAAATTGGATTTAGTGCCTAAACCAGTGGTTTTCTAATTTGATTTGGTTGGACCAAATAAATTGAGAAAATCCGGTTTAGTAAATAACCGGTTGACAATTGTGGTCATCGTAGTAATTAATTTTGGTTAGACCAATTTTAATGAACCAGACCGGTTATGTCATTTAATTGGACAATTGGGTTATGTCTTGGACATAGACCAATTCTTGGGCCATGGGCCAAGAAGTTAAAACAATTGGGCCAATTATTTGAGTCTTTTCTTCAGATTTAATTTAAAATTTTATTTAATAATTAAAATTTAATTTTAAATTAATCAGTTTCCAAAATCTGAAATTAGAAAGTTTCTTAGAATAGAAGTTTCTAGATTTGCATGTTTTGGATATTAAGGAAATTTCTATAGTTAGAAAGTTTCCAATTTTAGGAAGTTTCCAATTTTAGAAAGTTTCCAAAATTAGTAGGTTTCCAAAAATGGAAAGTTTCCAAAATAGTAATCTTCTATTTTGGGAATGAGATTTTAAGAAAAACCTACAAACCTCAAATAATATCAAGCGTTGGATGTCTTGTCCAGATTATGTCAACTGTTGAAGCCCATTCAATCGTACACACGGCCTTACAGTGTGAGGGTTTCTATCTTTTGCGTGGGTAAGACAGTTTGTGATTCATTGATGTCATTGGGAGTCCCAGACATTAGTGATTATATGACTGTATAGTCTGGTTTTCTTGACTAGGCCATCGGGAGTCCCGGGCCTTGAGACATCAGAGTGGATTGGGCCTCGGGCCCAGATTCACAACCAAGAGTTATATCACGGATATAATTAGCCGAGATAGGGCTTACCGATATAAGCTAAGGTTGGGTGACGGCTAGTGGCCCACTTTGATCTTAGTTATATGTGGATCTTGGAATCATTATATTCTATTGAGGATAACTGATGTTATTGAATATAATGAGAGATTAATCATATTAACTATAATGCGAGATTAATCATATTGAACATATTAACTAAAATCCTTTTATCTTATATTTCAGCTATGACTACTACAAGCACACAAAACACATTCTCAATCCGGTCTGTTCTCGACAAGGAGAAGCTGACTGGAACGAACTTCCTGACGTGGTCAAGGAACTTGAGGCTGGTCCTCAAGCAGGAGAAGAAGGAATATGTCCTTCGTGATCCCCTCCCCGAGAGGCCTCCTAACAATGCCGCCAGGAATCTGCATAATGCTTGGGAAAAGCATTCGTCAGATGAAAATGATGTCTATTGCCTGATGTTGGCGACCATGACTGCTGAGCTGCAAATGCAGTTCGAGAGTGTGTTGTCGCCCATCGAGATAATGGCAAGCCTGAAATCGGTTTTTCAGGAGCAGGCAAGGACTGAGAGGTTCCAGACAGTTAAGAACCTCTTAGACTGTAAGTTGGCTGCAAATGCGGCAGTGAGTCCTCATGTCTTGAAGATGATGGGTTATCTCGATCATCTTCAGAAACTCGACTGCCCTATCAGCCAGGAACTTGCCTGCGACATCGTTCTGCAGTCTTTACCTGCAAGCTATGATCAGTTCATCATGAACTTTAATATGCATGGCTTGAGTAAGACATTGCCTGAGCTTCACGGAATGCTCAAGACTGCAGAGCCCAACTTGAGGAAAGCCAAGGACCCCAATGTGCTTATTGTGCAAAAGGGCAAGGGCTTTAAGAAATCCTCTGCCAAGGACAAGGGAAAGGCTAAGGCTGTTCAAGTCTCGGACAAGGACACGCCAAAGCCCAAGCCCAAGTCCAAGGCTGGGCCTACTGACATCTGCAGGTTCTGTAAAGAACCAGGGCATTGGAGGAGAGAATGTAAGAAATTCCTGGAAGGTCTAAAGGAATTGAAGAAGAAGACTCTGGAGACTTCTTCATCAGGTATTTTTGTTATAGAAGTTAATACAACTACTTCTGATAATACCTCATGGGTTATGGATACTGGTTGTGGGGCTCATATTTGTACTAATATGCAGGCACTCAGCAACAGTAGGAGGCTGAAGCAAGGACAAGTGGAGCTACGAGTTGGGAATGGAGCGAAAGTTCCTGCACTAGCTGTAGGCACATACTTGTTGTCTTTACCTTCGGGATTGGTTTTAGAACTCAATAATTGTTATTTTGTACCTGCGATAAGCAGAAATATTATTTCAGTTTCATTGTTGGATTTGGAAGGTTATGATTTTTCAGTTAAGAATAAATTATGTTCCTTCAATCGCAACAATTTGTTCTATGGTTGTGCCCCTCTTACGAATGGGCTTTACATACTTGATCAATCCGCGCCAATTTATAACATTAATACCAAACGGTTCAAACCTAATGAGGAGAACCGAACGTTTCTATGGCATTGTCGTTTAGGGCACATCAGCGAGAAACGCATTAAGAGGCTCCATACGAATGGACTTCTTGGCTCGTTTGACTTTGAGTCATGTGAGAAATGCGAATCCTGCATGATGGGCAAAATGACGCGGGCCCCCTTTAATAAACCTAACGAGAGGGCCAGTGACTTATTGGGCCTGATACACACAGATGTGTGTGGCCCAATGTCCACAAATGCAAGAGGAAACTATCAGTACTTCATTACCTTCACTGATGATTTCAGTAGGTATGGAAATGTTTATTTAATGAAACATAAGTCTGAATCGTTTGAGAGATTCAGAGAATTCCAAAATGAAGTACAGAACCAACTTGGCAAAAGCATTAAAGCTCTTCGGTCCGACCGAGGAGGAGAATACTTGAGCCAAGAGTTCAGTGATCATCTAAGAGAGTGTGGGATAGTTTCCCAACTCACTCCACTTGGAACACCTCAATGGAATGGTGTGTCTGAGAGGAGGAATCGGACCTTATTGGATATGGTTCGGTCTATGATGAGTCACACAGACCTTCCAATATCCCTTTGGGGATATGCTCTGCTAACAGCAGTGTTCACTCTAAATAGAGCGCCATCAAAAGCAGTAACAAAGACACCATATGAATTATGGACTGGAGAAGCTCCAGTACTGTCTTATCTTAGAATTTGGGGTTGTGAAGCCTATGTCAAGAGATTGATCTCTGACAAGCTTACACCAAAGTCTGACAAATGCTACTTCATTGGTTATCCGAAGGAAACCAAGGCTTATTACCTCTACCTACGATCCGAGAACAAGATCTTTGTTGCCCGGGATTGTAATTTTCTTGAGAGGGAGTTTCTCTCTAAGAAAAACAGTGGGAGTAAGGTACTGCTTGAAGAAATTCAAGATGAACAGGATACTGCTCAACCTAATGAGGAAGAGCAGCAGGAGGACCTACAAGAAATTGTAGAGCCTGAACCTGTGGTACCTGAAGTTCGAAGATCCGGGAGGATCCGTCACGAACCCGAGAGATATCAAGGATTTCTCGTGACTGACTGTCATGATCTTCTGATCATTGATGGTGATGAACCATCGAACTTCAATCAAGCCATGATGGGCCCAGATTCCTCTAAGTGGCGTAAGGCCACTGATTCCGAAATGGACTCCATGTCGGTCAACCAAGTGTTTTCGTTGGTTGACTTACCCGCTGGTGTAAAAGCCATCGAGTGAAAATGGATCTTCAAGAAGAAGATTGACGTGGATGGAAATGTCCAGATTTATAAAGCCAGGTTGGTGGCAAAAGGTTTCAGACAAGTTCACGGTGTGGATTATGATGAAACCTATTCCCCAGTGGCTATGATGAAATCTATTCGGATTCTACTAGCAACTGCAGCTTTTCATGATTATGAAATTTGGCAGATGGACGTAAAAACCGCCTTCCGGAATGGTATTCTGGAAGAGGATGTGTATATGACACAACCTGACGGTTACATAGATCCAAAGAATGCTGGGAAAGTATGCAAGCTTCATAAATCCATTTATGGATTGAAGCAAGCATCGAGGAGCTGGAATCTTCATTTTGATGAAGCGATCAAGCAATTTGACTTCATCAGAAACGAAGAAGAACAATGCGTGTATAAGAAAACTAGTGGGAGCAAGATAGTATTTCTTATTCTGTATGTCGATGACATACTACTTCTCGGAAATGACGTACCAATGCTGAAGTCGGTAAAGGACTGGCTTGGAAGTTGTTTTTCCATGAAAGACATGGGTGAAGCCGCATACGTTCTTGGAATCAGAATCTACCGGGATAGATCTAAAAGGCTGATAGGCTTGTGTCAAGATTCATACATTGACAAAGTCCTGCATAGATTCAGCATGGCAGATTCCAAGAAGGGCTTCACGCCAATGGTACATGGCACAACGCTAAGCAAGAAGCAGAGCCCTACGACGGCTGCTGAGCTTGAGCGCATGAAGAATATTCCTTATGCATCTGCAATAGGATCTGTCATGTATGCCATGATCTGTACTCGTCCTGATGTTGCTTATGCATTGAGCATGACGAGTAGATACCAGTCAAATCCAGGTGAAAACCATTGGATTGCCGTCAAGAATATCCTGAAGTATCTAAGACATACTAAGGATAAGTTCTTGGTGTACGGTGGAAGTGATGTGCTTGAAGTCAGTGGATTCACGGACGCAAGTTTCCAGACAGACCAAGATGATTTCCGGTCACAGTCCGGTTATATCTTTTGTCTGAATGGCGGTGCAATCAGTTGGAGAAGCTCCAAGCAAGACACCGTTGCTGATTCCACTACAGAAGCTGAATATATCGCCGCTTCAGAAGCAACGAAGGAAGCTGTTTGGATACGAAAGTTCATTATTGAACTAGGTGTGATACCAAATGCGGCTGAGCCTCTGGCACTGTTTTGTGATAACAATGGTGCTATTGCTCAGGCAAAGGAACCAAGATCACACCAGAAATCCAAGCATGTGCTAAGAAGATTTCACTTGATACGTGACATCATTAATAGAAAGGAAGTCAAGATCAGCCGAGTTCAGACAGATGATAACGTCGCTGATCCATTGACAAAGCCACTCCCAAGACCTAAGCTCGAGTTCCTGACTGTAGCTGTAGGCATTAGAGACATTGAAATGTAATCTAAATTTGAGTGGGAGTTTGAGGGCTTTATTTAGTTATTGATATGTTCTTGTAAAACATTTTAAGATGTTTAAATAAAATTATTATTTCAAGATTATTTTAACTGTGATGAAATAATCGTTCCAAAATGATATGAACCATTTTATAGGTCATCGAAGTAAGTGACTTGATCTTGAGTCATCAAAGTCATTTAGCTTGATCATGAGACCCTATATTTGATAGATGGCTTATATCATCCTGTCCCTAGTCGAAGGTTGTTGAAATTGGAACACCAACAACCGCGTGAGACTAGATTGGTATGTGACTTATGACAAAGTCTCAGGATGTCATAGATGCACGGCATCAAAGTCAGTACATAGGTGTATGTTGGGGTACATACGACCGGACAAGACCCGCTTATAAGAACTCTTCAGGATATTTATATCTGTGTCATAAGAGATTCTTACTACGACTATAGAGTATAGTCCTTAGACCTGAGTTCGCATGCATGTGACTGCACATGAACTGATGCACTTTGATCATTGTCTAACACTGTCGTTCAGCGATAGTTATAAGG
Organism: Orychophragmus violaceus; assembly: GCA_030180135.1. Lineage (NCBI taxonomy): Eukaryota > Viridiplantae > Streptophyta > Magnoliopsida > Brassicales > Brassicaceae > Orychophragmus > Orychophragmus violaceus. Next base: position 61,273,844 of record CM058234.1, on the reverse strand, counting down.
ACCCTGTTTGGGTGTATTATGAAATGAGTAGTTTACAGTGATGGAACAAGACGGGATTTGTCCCTCCAATATAAATGGAGTGAATATCTCTAGGCCAATCGGAGATTTGAATACTGGAAAATGCATGGCCATGCTCAAACGGACTGTCCAGAGTCGTTTGGATTGTCAGTATCAAATCAGAGTCCGATGAACATGATTAGGCTTTATAAGGATGACACTCATCTTGCCTTATGATTAATCGAGATATTGAGACAAAAGGAATATGAATACAGATATTCCAGTACAAGTGGGAGATTGTTGGAATTATGTCCAGTAATCTCTGTACTGTCTCTAGAAAGTAAGAGTATGTCAATGATCAGACATAAGTCATATAATACTGGGGGTCATGATGGCTTGCTAGATTCCGCTCATGATCTATAAGTCTTGGACTTATTGCCTTTATTATATGATCCCATATGGGTCACACGCCTAAGCTAACAGGAAACTATGAAGGAACGGTTCAGCAGATGTACGGTAAAAGTGCTAGGCATTTACTGTGCTTGGAGAGAAAGAAGGGCCTGATTAAATCCAAGGGATTTAATCAGACTGAGAATTGGGCCCAAAAGCCCATGAGAACTAAAAGGAGTTTTAATGAATAAAACTTGACCTAGCTCTCTAATTCTCCTAAGCCTTCTGCGCCTCTCTCTCTCTCTTCTGCGCCTCCCTCCCTGTGTTCTAGCAGCCTTCTTCCTGTTGGTGTGCGTGTGTGAACCTTTGGAGGAGATGTCTCTTGGCGGTTCTGCTGATCTCTGACCCATACCTCTCCATTCCGCTGCATAACAAGGTATTAGGTGAGATCTTTTATGATTCAGCAAGAGAACCTAGATCCAAGCATGTTTAGTAGGATCAATCAATGAGTAATTGAATCAGGATCAACTAAACAATCCTACACATTCATCATCAAACTAAACCGAGTTATTCAGTTACACATTTCCCAAATTTTGATTAAGGCTTTGCAACCGTGAGAAAATTTGGTAGTTATATTATACCGAACTAATCTAATATAAACAACATGCTTCATGAATATAAAACATCATTTATTTAATATTACGAAAAAGTGCAGAAATACAAATAGGTCCATGCACAACATTTATTTAAACTATAATACAAGAATTACCTTGGAAATTATCGTTTGCAAAAGAGACATCGACAATATACCGGCTTGCCTAACATCTTGCGATCCGCTATTCTTACGGGTTACCTGAGAAGATGGAAAAGAGAGGGGTGCCGACCCAGTGAGTTGAGATTCCCAAACTAACAAATTAAATTTCCGTCTACCCAACCCAACCCCAAACACAAACAATGGCGGAAAGTTAAACAAGCAAATAGCCGAAGCATAATAACAACTAGTAAACTATATGCACGCTACGAGCCCCGACAATAGCGTCATTCCTTCGAAATACTTATCCCGTCAACATCTAGGCCCACGGTAGTAATTCCCTCGACTCTTACTCATAAACACAGAGTATTACAAGTAAGACACATTTCTCCATCTATCGATACGCGGCGACTCGGGCTACCCCTAGATAGCCAGATTTTCCATGCAGTCCGGCCCTAGAAAATGACCCAGTAGGTTAACACATGTCAGAACCATGACCCGAGAGTACGTGGACTGATCGGTAAGCTCCTGAGGATCCATCGGGTAGGGAAATCGATATGCCCACTATAACACCATGTCACTAACACATCAATCAAACCATTAATCTGTTGGAATTGTGTCCAGCAATCTCTGTACTGTCTCTATAACGTAAGAGTATGTCAGTGATCAGACATAAGTCATACAATGCTGGGGGTCATGATGGCTTGCTAGAGTCCGCTCATGATCTATAAGTCTTGGACTTATTGCCTTTATTGTATGATCCCATATGGGTCACACGCTTAAGCTAGCAGGAAATAATGTTGGAACGGCTTAGCAGAAGTACGACAAAAGTGCTAGGCATTTGTCGTACTAAGAGAGAAAGACTAATGGGTCTGATTAAATGGAATTTAATCAGATTGGGCCCAAAAGCCCAAAAGGGAAAGAGAAGGCTTTTAAATGACTAAAAGCCAATTCTCTTCTCCTTAAGCCCAACCCTAGCCGCGCCTCTCTCCTCTCTCTGCGCCAGCCTCCTTGTGGTCTAGCAGCCAGTTTCCGGTGATTGCGTGTGTGAGCCTTTGGAGGATCCATCTCTCGGTGTATCTCCCTGATCATTGACTTGTTCATCAATTCCGCTGCAAACAAACAGGTAAAAGGTGAGATCATATGTTTCTAAATAAGAACACCTAGATCTAATGCATGTTTAGGTTGATATCAATATGAGAATTGAATCAGGATCAACCAAAACTTCCAACAGTGGTATCAGAGCCATTGGTTCTTAGGTTTCTTGTTTTAGATTCATTGTTTAGGTTGTTTAATCTGCTTAGAATTGTTTTTGAATCAATTACTGATAAGATAAAACAGTTAAGAATCAGAATTGAACTCTAAACACACAAGAACAGATCGCAAACTGAGCTATATGACTCAGGTTTGTGATCGGCCGAGTGAAATCTGATCGGCTTGGCCGGTTGGATCGAATGGCCGAGATGTTGGCCGGCCGGATGGATCGATCCCGATCGCTTGGCGATCGTTGGAAGTGATCGACCCGAGCATCCCGATCGTGAAGCTTGGCTTGGACGATCGCGGTTTACTCGTCCCGGCTGTCCCGCGTGATCGAGGCCGAGTGCCTTCCCGACCGTCCCACCCGAACGTCCCGGTGAACCGTCCCGGCTGTCCTGCGCATCGTCTCGATCTCGGATCGTTGACGGCTTGCGGCTGGACGATCATTGCTTGATCCGAAAGCTAGGGTTTCACGGTTCAATCGGTTCGGTTCGGTTAATGGTTCGGTTTAAAACTTGATTAAAATCATCGTTTCGGTTTAATAAACAGATTTAATAATTTTATTAAATCTGGTTAAACCGGAATAAGAAATCCAATGTCGAAAGAAATATTGGATTTAGTGCCTAAACCGGGAATTTCTAATTTGATTTGGTTGGACCAAATAAATTGAGAGATTCCGGTTTAGTAAATAACCGGTTGACAATTGTGGTCATCGTAGTAATTGAAACTTGGTTAGACCAGTTTTAATGAACCAGACCGGTTATGTCAATTAATTGGACAATTGGGTCATGTCTTGGACATGGACCAATTCTTGGGCCTCGGGCCAAGAAGTTAAAACAATTGGGCCATTAATTGAGTCATTCTTCAGATTTAAATTTAAAACTTATTTTATAAAATAAAATTATGAAATTCGATTTTAAATTTTATAAAGTTCCGAAATTTCGAAATTAGAAAGTTTCCAAAATTAGAAGTTTCTGAATTTGCGGGTTTTGGATTTTAAAGAAGTTTCTAAAGTTAGAAAGTTTCCGGTTTTAGAAAGTTTCCAATTTTAGAAAGTTTCTAAAAATAGTAGGTTTCCATAAATAGAAAGTTTCCCGAAATAGTAATCTTCTATTTTGGGAATGATTTTAATAAACCTACGGACCACAAACAATATCAAGCGTTGGATGTCTTGTCCAGGCTATGTCAGCTGTCAAAGCCCATTCAATTGCATTCATGGCCTTACAGTGTGAGGATGTCTGCTTTTGCGTGGGTAAGACGGTTTGTGATTCATAAATGTCATTGGGAGTCCCAGACATTAATGATTACATGACTGTATAGTCCGGTTTTCTTGACTAGGCCATCGGGAGTCCCGGGCCTTGAGACATCAGGGTGGATTGGGCCTCGGGCCCAGATTCACAACCAAGAGTTATATCACGGATATAATTAGCCGAAATAGGGCTTACCGATATAAGCTAAGGTTGGGTGACGGCCAGTGGCCCACTTTGATCTTAGTTATATGTGGATCTTGGAATCATTATATTCTATTGAGGGTAACTTAGGTTATTGAATATAATGCATGATTAATCATATTATACTTTAATACGAGATTAATCATTTTGAACATATAACTAATAACCTTTTTATTTATATATTTCAGATATGACTACTACAAGCACACAAAACACGTTCTCGATCCGGTCTGTTCTCGAGAAGGAGAAGCTGACTGGAACGAACTTCCTGACATGGTCAAGGAACTTGAGGCTGGTCCTCAAGCAGGAGAAGAAGGATTACGTCCTTCGAGATCCCCTCCCCGAGAGGCCTCTTGCCAATGCTGCCAGGACTCTGCACAATGCTTGGGAAAAGCATTCGTCAGATGAAAATGATGTTTATTGCCTGATGTTGGTGACAATGACTCCAGAGCTGCAAAAGCAGTTCGAAAGTGTATTGTCTCCAATCGAGATCATGGCAAGCCTGAAATCGCTTTTTCAGGAGCAGGCTAGGACCGAGAGGTTCCAGACAGTTAAGAACCTCTTGGACTGTAAGTTGGCTGCGAATGCGGCAGTGAGTCCTCATGTGTTGAAGATGATGGGTTATCTCGATCATCTTCACAAACTCGACTGCCCAATCAGCCAGGAACTTGCCTGCGACATCATTCTGCAGTCTTTACCTGCAAGCTATGATCAGTTCATTCTGAACTTTAACATGCATGGCTTGAGTAAGACACTGCCTGAGCTTCACGGAATGCTCAAGACTGCAGAGCCCAACTTGAAGAAAACCGCCAAGGACCCCAATGTACTTATGGTACAAAAGGGCAAGGGGTTTAAGAAGTCTTCTGCTAAGGATAAGGGAAAGGCCAAGGGTGTCCAAGTCGTGGACTCAGACACGCCAAAGCCCAAGCCCAAGTCCAAGGCTGGGCCTACTGACATGTGCAGGTTCTGCAAAGAACTGGGGCATTGGAGAAGAGATTGTAAGAAATTCCAGGAAGGTCTAAAGGAATTAAAGAAGAAGACTTTCGAGACTTCTTCATCAGGTATTTTTGTTATAGAAGTTAATACAACTACTTCTGATAATACCTCATGGGTCATGGATACTGGTTGTGGGGCTCATATTTGTACTAATATGCAGGCACTCAGCAACAGTAGAAGGCTGAAGCAAGGACAAGTGGAACTACGAGTTGGGAATGGAGCGAAAGTTTCAGCACTAGCTGTAGGAACTTACTTGTTGTCTTTACCTTCGGGATTGATTTTAGAACTTAATAATTGTTATTTTGTACCTGCTATAAGCAGAAATATTATTTCAATTTCCTTGTTGGATATGGAAGGTTATGATTTTTCAGTTAAGAATAAATTATGTTCCTTCAATCGCAACAATTTGTTCTATGGTTCTGCCCCTCTTACGAATGGGCTTTACATACTCGATCAATCCGCGCCAATTTATAACATCAATACAAAACGGTTTAAACCTAATGAGGAAAACCGAACGTTTCTATGGCATTGTCGTTTAGGGCACATCAGCGAGAAACGCATCAAGAGGCTCCATTCGAATGGACTTCTTGGCTCATTTGACTTTGAGTCATGTGAGAAATGCGAATCCTGCATGATGGGCAAAATGACACGGGCCCCCTTTAATAAACCTAACGAGAGGGCCAGTGACTTATTGGGCCTGATACACACTGATGTGTGTGGCCCAATGTCCACTAATGCAAGAGGAAACTATCAGTACTTCATTACCTTCACTGATGATTTCAGTAGGTATGGATATGTTTACTTGATGAAACATAAGTCTGAATCTTTTGAGAAGTTCAGAGAATTCCAAAATGAAGTACAGAACCAACTTGGCAAAAGCATTAAGGCTCTTCGGTCCGACCGAGGAGGAGAATACTTAAGCCAAGAATTCAGTGATCATCTGAGAGAGTGTGGGATTGTATCCCAACTCACTCCTCCTGGAACACCTCAATGGAATGGTGTGTCTGAGAGGAGAAATCGGACCTTATTGGATATGGTTCGATCTATGATGAGTCACACAGACCTTCCAATATCCCTTTGGGGATATGCTCTGCTAACAGCAGTGTTCACTCTAAATAGAGCGCCATCAAAAGCAGTAGCAAAGACACCATATGAATTATGGACTGGAGAAGCTCCAGTGCTGTCTTATCTAAGAATTTGGGGTTGTGAAGCCTATGTTAAGAGATTAATCTCAGATAAGCTTACACCAAAATCTGATAAATGCTACTTCATTGGTTATCCACGGGAAACCAAGGCTTATTACTTCTATCTACGTTCCGAGAACAAGATCTTTGTTGCCCGGGATTGTAACTTTCTTGAGAGAGAGTTTCTCTCTAAGAAAGACAGTGGGAGTAAGGTACTGCTTGAAGAAATTCAAGATGAACAGGATACTGCTCAACCTAATGAGGAAGAGCAGCAGGAGGATCTACAAGAAATTGTAGAGCCTGAACCTGTAGTACCTGAAGTTCGAAGATCCGGGAGGATCCGTCACGAACCCGAGAGATATCAGGGATTCCTCGTGACTGACTGTCATGATCTTTTGATCATTGATGGTGATGAACCATCGAACTTCAATCAAGCCATGATGGGCCCAGATTCCTCTAAGTGGCGCAAGGCCACTGATTCCGAAATGGACTCCATGTCGGTCAACCAAGTCTTTTCGTTGGTTGACTTACCCGCTGGTGTAAAAGCCATCGAGTGCAAATGGATCTTCAAGAAGAAGATTGACGTGGATGGAAATGTCCAGATTTATAAAGCCAGGTTGGTGGCAAAAGGTTTCAGACAAGTTCACGGTGTGGACTACGATGAAACCTATTCACCGGTGGCTATGATGAAATCTATTCGGATTCTACTAGCAACTGCAGCTTTTCATGATTATGAAATTTGGCAGATGGACGTGAAAACCGCCTTCCTGAATGGTATTCTGGAAGAGGATGTGTATATGACGCAACCTGACGGTTACATAGATCCAAAGAATGCTGGGAAAGTATGCAAGCTTCATAAATCCATTTATGGATTGAAGCAAGCATCGAGGAGCTGGAATCTTCGTTTTGATGAAGCGATCAAGCAATTTGACTTTATCAGAAACGAAGAAGAACAATGCGTGTATAAGAAAACTAGTGGGAGCAAAATCGTTTTTCTTATTCTGTATGTTGATGACATACTGCTTCTCGGAAACGACATTCCAATGCTGAAGTCTGTAAAAGACTGACTTGGAAGTTGTTTTTCCATGAAAGACATGGGTGAAGCCGCATACGTTCTTGGAATTAGGATCTATCGGGATAGACCTAAGAGGCTGATAGGCTTGTGTCAAGACTCATACATTGACAAAGTCCTACAAAGATTCAGCATGAAAGATTCCAAGAAGGGCTTCACACCAATGGTACATGGCACAACGCTAAGCAAGAAGCAGAGCCCTACGTCGGCTGCTGAGCTTGAGCGCATGAAGAATATTCCTTATGCATCTGCAATAGGATCTGTCATGTATGCCATGATCTGTACTCGTCCTGATGTTGCTTACGCATTGAGCATAACGAGTAGATACCAGTCAAATCCAGGTGAAAACCATTGGATTGCCGTAAAGAACATCTTGAAGTATCTAAGACATACTAAGGATAAGTTCTTAGTGTACGGTGGAAGTGATGTGCTTAAAGTCAGTGGATTCACGGACGCAAGTTTCCAGACAGACACAGATGATTTCCGGTCACAGTCCGGTTATGTCTTTTGTCTGAATGGCGGTGCAGTAAGTTGGAGAAGCTCCAAGCAGGACACCGTTGCTGATTCCACTACAGAAGCTGAATATATCGCCGCCTCAGAAGCAGCGAAGGAAGCTGTTTGGATACGAAAGTTCATTATGGAACTAGGTGTGATACCAGATGCGGCTGAGCCTCTGGCACTGTTTTGTGACAACAATGGTGCTATAGCTCAGGCAAAGGAACCAAGATCACACCAGAAATCCAAGCATGTTCAAAGAAGATATCACTTGATACGTGACATCATTAATAGAAAGGAAGTCAAGATCAGCCGAGTTCCGACAGATGATAACGTCGCTGATCCGTTGACAAAGCCACTCCCAAGGCCTAAGCTCGAGTTCCTGACTGAAGCTGTAGGCATTAGAAACATTGAAATGTAATCTAAATTTGAGTGGGAGTTTTGTGAGCTTTATTTTAGTTATTTGATATGTTCTTGTAAAACATTATTCTATGTTTTAATGAAATTATTATTTCAAGATTATTTTAACTGTGATGAAATAATCGTTCCAAAATGATATGAACCATTTTATAGGTCATCGAAGTAAATGATTTGATCTTGAGTCATCGAAGTCATTTAGCTTGATCATGAGATCCTATATTTGATAAATGTTTTATATCATCATGTCCCTAGTCGAAGGTTGTTGAAACTGGAACACCAACAACCGTGTGAGACTGGATTGGTACGTGACTTATGACAAAGTCTCAGTGTGTCATAGATGCTCGGCATCAAAGTCAGTACATAGGTGTATGTTGGGAACATACGACCGGACAAGACCCGCTTATAAGAACTCTTCAGGATATTTATATCTGTGTCATAAGAGATTCTTACTACGACTATAGAGTATAGTCCTTAGACCTGAGTTCACATGCATGTGACTGCATATGGACTGATGCACTTTGATCATTGTCTAACGCCATCGTTCTGCGATAGCTATAAGGACCTTGTTTGGGTACATCATGAAGTGAGTAGTTTACAGTGATGGAACAAGATGGGATTTGTCCCTCCAATATAAATGGAGTGAATATCTCTAGGCCAATCGGAGATTTGAATACTGGAAAACGCATGGCCATGCTCAAACGGACTTTCCCGAGTCGTTTGAATTGTCAGTATCAAATCAGAGTCCGATGAACAAGATTAGGCTTTATAAGGATGACACTAATCTTGCCTTATGACTAATCGAGATATTGAGACGAAAGGGATTATGAATACAGAGATTCCAGTTCAAGTGGGAGATTGTTGGAATTGTGTCCAGCAATCTCTGTACTGTCTCTATAACGTAAGAGTATGTCAGTGATCAGACATAAGTCATACAATGCTGGGGGTCATGATGGCTTGCTAGAGTCCGCTCATGATCTATAAGTCTTGGACTTATTGCCTTTATTGTATGATCCCATATGGGTCACACGCTTAAGCTAGCAGGAAATAATGTTGGAACGGCTTAGCAGAAGTACGACAAAAGTGCTAGGCATTTGTCGTACTAAGAGAGAAAGACTAATGGGTCTGATTAAATGGAATTTAATCAGATTGGGCCCAAAAGCCCAAAAGGGAAAGAGAAGGCTTTTAAATGACTAAAAGCCAATTCTCTTCTCCTTAAGCCCAACCCTAGCCGCGCCTCTCTCCTCTCTCTGCGCCAGCCTCCTTGTGGTCTAGCAGCCAGTTTCCGGTGATTGCGTGTGTGAGCCTTTGGAGGATCCATCTCTCGGTGTATCTCCCTGATCATTGACCTGTTCATCAATTCCGCTGCAAACAAACAGGTAAAAGGTGAGATCATATGTTTCTAAATAAGAACACCTAGATCTAATGCATGTTTAGGTTGATATCAATATGAGAATTGAATCAGGATCAACCAAAACTTCCAACATAATCATATCACAAAAATCATATCACACGATATATTATCAATCAATAATTGATAAACCAATCATCATTTCATAATTACTTAATGATATCCCATATTTTAGTAATATGTTCATTACTCGGTTATTAATCAAAATTGCGCTATAACATAAACAATAATAGCCATAACATCATTATCACCCAATAATCAAACCGAGTATATTCATAACAACAATATCACTAATAACTATATAATAATCAAACGACACTAGTCATAGTCATCCCAACAGATCATAACTTAGTGTCGGGAACCTGCGTAGCAATACGTTATCCAAACATTTAACCTCAACTCACCAATACTTTGTCGTGGTGGACCTGGTAATTTATAGTTTCACCACACAAACCTCCGGACCGAACTTACACCTACAAACCTTACTATAAATAGCCTACAATGGAAGAGAAAGTCGGTACGTGGGATGAACGTTGAAAATCTCCGCTTAAGAAATATTTCTCCCTCCTCCGTCACCATCCCATATTTTATTCACTTTCTCTCTCTCTCCGGCTCCCTCCTTCTTCTTCGTCCCTTCTTATTCTTTTTCTTCTTCTTCTTCTTCTTCCTCCTTCCTCCGGCTTCTTCTTCTTCCCTCTGGCTCCTTCTTCTTCTTCTTCCTCTCTTCTTTCTTTACTCTTTTGAGTTTTTGGTGTGAGGAAAGTGAGTGGGGGAAGGCCTCCTTTTATAGTAAAATGGAGTGATCACTACCTACACTTGTCACACTTTCCCTCCTCATCTCCCTTCACGTTTCTACACCAAATCCAAGCCAAAACAATGTATTTCACTCCTCACCCTACACTTGTAACTCCCTTCTAGAATCTTCTTGGATGGTTGCCACCACATCTTGGATTCAATGCACCCAAATTCACATACAATACATCTATTTCCTTCTAGGAAAAGTTTGTGGCTCATTCTCATTTTTGGGCTTGATTTTAGTCCAAAAACACTTTCCTCTTGATCCAAACCCAAATCCACATAATTTTATTTTGAATTTTAATCAACAATTACCCCTTAATGATCTAAATATTATAACTTAATATAGGGATCAAACTTGCTAAAAACTTTTAACCATAGCTCTTAAAATACTTTCATAGAGCTGTGTCGAAGTTTCATAATTTTTGGTAGACTTTAGATGGTTTTCCGACTTATCCAATCGTTTAATTAATTTATCGGTAAAACCGGTTATATATGAAAATTCCTAAACAAATCCTAAAATAACTCAAATGAATTTATTAGATAGATAATTCATTTTCTTAGCAATCAAATATCGTTTACATTTAATAATAATATTTTTATCACATTCCGGGATCCGGATATTGGAAGTATAGCCTTACTTTCTGAGCTGACTTCACCAATGCGAGCGCAAGCTTATCGATTTGAGGATAGTGAGTTTCTAAGTCTGTTAGTGTTTAACTGACGTAGAAAGTCGGCTTTTGTTCTCCCCGATCTTCCCTGATAAGCACTCCACTTGTTGCGGTAGTTGATATGGCAGTGTATAAGAACAACGGTTCTCCTTCCACTGGTTTCGCGAGTACCGGTGGATTTGCTAAATACTTCTTCAGCTGCTGGAAAGCTTCTTCGCATTTATCCAACCATTCGAATGTCTTGTTGCCCCTCAAAGTGTCGTAGAACGGAAGACACTTGTTTGTTAATCTCGAGATAAATCTCTTTAGCGCTGCTACGCGTCTCGTCCCGTCAATCATTGGACTTCGCGTTTCGTCTTCGGTGAAGACATTTGAATCAGGGTGTTGATTTGCTTCGGGTTCGCTTCGATGCCTCGGTGGGTGTAGAGGTATCCGAGAAACTCGCTGGACGCTACTCTGAATTTGCATTTGGCTGGGTTGAGTTTCATGTTATGCTTATTCATTTGTTCGAAATACTCCCGCAAACGCTCCACGTGATATGTTTCCTTGAGAGATTTGACTAGCATGTCGTATATGTATACTTTCATGGTCCTTACGAGTTGTTCGGCGAGCATCTTATTCACAAGACGTTGATTTGTTGCCCCAACGTTCTATAAGCCGAAGGGCATAACCTTGTAGCAGTAGATCCCTCTGTCCGTGACGAAAGCGTTTTTTTCTCGATCGTCTGGGTTCATCAAGGTCTGATTGTAGCCCGAAAAAGCATCCATAAACATGAGTAGTTTGTTTCCCGTTGTTGCTTCCACTAGCCTGTCGATATGCGGAAGCGGGAAACTGTCTTTGGGGCATGCCTTGTTCAGATCCGTGAAGTCGACGCAGGCACTCCATTTTATGTTCTTCTTTTTTTACTACCACGGGATTCGCGAGCCATTCTGGATACTTGACTTAGATGATTGAGCCGAGATTGAGTAATCACTCTTCGTCGTTGACCACTTTGGCTCGTTCGGATCTTAGCTTCCTTCTTTTTTCTTACGGGATTTAATTTCGGATATACGTTCTGCTCGTGACAGGCGATGTTTATACTGATCCCTGGCATGTCCTCCGCGGACCAGGCGAAGCTATTCATGTTTTATCTAAGACACAAGACTATGTCCTTTTTGATTGAGTCATCAAGGTTCGCTCCTACATTTACGCATCATTCTGGATGATCATCGTCTATGCAGACTGATACTCCGGGTTCGCAAGGCCTGTTGTTGTCTTCTTCCTCTTGATCCTTCTCGGATCTTTTTGGTTTTTCCGCAACTCCTTGATTTGCTTCCGTCCTCAGTCGCTTTGCTTTTCGAAGTATTTTGACCGTCGGTTTTCTTATTTTGTGTTCGGTCATGAAACAAGAACGGGATTGATCTTGGTTTCCCCATATCGTCGTGACTCCGCCAGGCGTCGAAAATTTTAAATAGAGGTGATATGTCGACGGAACATCTCTCATGGAATTTATACAAGGAGTCCCCATGATCACATTATAGATTGTCGAGGCGTCCGCTACTGACAACTCGACAACTTTGGATACTCCTCCTGCTTGTAATGGCAGCCTGATTGTTCCGAGAGTTATCGTCATGTCTCCTGTGAATCTCGTTAAGGGTTTTGGGACTGGAGATACTTCGGATAAACAGATGTTCATCCTTATTAGGGTGTCGTGGAGTATTACATTCACGGAACTCCCAATGTCGACAAGGACCCTCCCTACAACATGATCCATGTGATCAATTCGATGATGAGTGGGTCGTTATGCGACCGTTCGATTCCCGCGGTCTCGCACTCTTCGAATGTTATCATGTCATTTGGTAATTGAGAGGGAGCGGACCAGTGGACGCTTGTTCCCGCTTGTCGCTGGTAAGCTTTGATCAAGGATAATGTGTCTCGTTATGTGTTCGTCCGATTGATCCGTCCGGATGTTCGGCTAAATGGTTTTGTTCATTTCGTATAGAAAGTTATCCATACAAGACGTTTCGTTGAAATTGTCATTCATATGAAATGTCATTGATACGAAGTGCTACGTATAAAACGTTAATCATACGGATTTCCGTTTATACGAAGTTCTGTTTATACGAAGTGTGATAAACATATGTATCTGATTGTTTACTCATTCTTTCGGCTATTGTTTTCATCGAGGGGGATTTCGACCCCAACATTAACTACAAGGGAAAAAGTGATGATGGTCTCGAAGGAATGCAATGATGTTCTTCAGAACAAAGTGGTCAAGAAGTTAGGTGACCTAAGGAAATTTGTTCCGTCCGTAGAATTGGAGAGATAACCTTCACATGCTCCTTATGTGACCTTGGCTCGAGCGTAAACCTCATGCCATACTACGTGGCGACTAAATTGGTTTCACAGATTTCAAACCTACCAAAATTTCGCTTATTTTCGCGGATCGGTCTGTCAAGATACCTGAGAGAATTTTTGAGGACATATATGGGATGATTGGGCAATCCTTTGTCTCATATGGAGCGCCTTATCAGCCAATTAGTTCGATTGGTATGTGAGGAAATAAAGGAAAATCTTTTGTCGCCCTAAATTTCTACGAGGGGATATAAAAAACAGATCCCAACCCACACGAAAACATTCATTCACTTTTCTATCTATTTTTCTACCTTTTTAGAGAAAGAACTCTTGTAACAACTTAGTGAGAGAGATATCTAATTACTTTGAAGAAGATTTGGGAGAAGAATTCATACTCTACCATTTGGAGAAGATTTATGAACCCTTGTTTATTTCTTTCAATATTATTATGCATTTCTCATCTCTTCCTTATGTTCTTCTCTCGTTAACTAGGGTCGTTTTTCCTTTTAGTTCGTTGTTTGGCGAGCTCTTATTCTTTCTGTAATTTCTATGCATGAGATTTTTGATATGTTTGTACATGTTAATGTAGCAATTTCTGGAATACTTTTGACTTCTGTACAGTTTTAGTTCCTTTTGGATTTGGACACTTGACACACTAGTGGTAGGTTGAAGGCATGGCCTTCATATCGTAGATCCATGGTCGGCTTAAAATGGCATTTTATAAAGCTGTTGTGCAACAAAAATTAACTCTCTCATTCTTTGACCTCTGCCATATATGACTGGCATGAAGACAGATCCAAAGCATTGTGTTGTTTCCCCCAGAAAAGTCGACGGGAGGTTTATGTCATTCGATGATCTCAGATTCCTCAAACTCCATCTCTCTAGAAGAATCGTAAAAAGAACGTAGACCGATCTTCCCGATCGATCATGATCCTAGAGAGTTCAACATCTCCTACCACTATACAGATGAGCAAAGCATCTTCAATGGTTTTGTCTAGTTCGAACGTCTCGCTCTCGCGAAAAGTTATTTGTGATCGAGACCTTTTATGGGAGTTTTCCCATAAGTCAGTATTGACGCTCCTTTTGAGAGCCTTAATTTAGTTGGATAAATCTCGACAGAGATTAAAGACACCGAATATGAAGTCGACTCGTTCAGGGGGAATAAGCCATACACCCCCCCCCCCCCCCCCCCCCCGCAAAATTGAGGGAGGTTAATGCGCGAGCTAAGAGTTTTCCTTGGAGCTGGTGGTGGTGAAAAGACCGACCCTTCCAAGATGACACATAGGTTGAGTTCACCAAGGATGAGCTTGATGCTTTTTAGTGAACCCTTGGTAGGGGTTTCGGAAGTTCCTTCCTCCTTAGATCGCTCTTTTTTAGATGGATTTTTAGCGTTCAACTTTTGTTGACTTGGGTTCCTCGTCGGTCGGAGGTGTTTCCACATCTAGCTCGGAGTCTCGAGATTTTTCATCCTCTCGCTTTTTTTTAATTTGATTTTAACTCGATTATATCACTCGGCTGTCGAGTGACCTCTTTTCTTTTGATGTTCACAATACTTGTTCTGGTCATACTCGAATTTGCGTGAATCCTTTGGCGCTTTTCTGCGTTAACGGTCCCATACTTGCGAGAGTCCATTTGACCATTGGTGTTTTGAGAGCTTGTTTGGGTCTTTCCCATTCGATGCTCTTCTGCGATCATGGTAATTTCTTCTTTGAAAACAGTAAACGCCAAAGCGCGATGTAAAGCATCATCGAGGGATACTGGTTTGCGGATTGTGAGCTCTTTGCGGAATTGGGTTGTGTACCATATTCTGCGTCTTAGCGCCTGTAGAGCAACTTCGTGGTTTGTGTTTGAGATTTTAGATTTAACCTCTTTGAACTCGTTGATGTACGAACGAAGCGATTCCTCAGGTAGCTACATTATATTGAAGAGGGATGCCTGAGTTGTTTTGAATTCAATGAAAATATAGTACTATTTCAAGAAAGCCATCATGAACTGGTCAAAGTTTTCGAATGACTTCTCTTCTGGTCCGGCAAACCATTCCACGGCATGGAACGATAGGTTTTCTACGAAGATCCTACATAATGCGGGATTTCTTTCCCCGTCGGTCAGATAGACTTTGGACATCACGAGTCTAAATGCTCTAATGTGAGCATTTGGGTCCGACTTCCATAAGAAATTTGGGAACTTGGTTTTTATCATGTCGTGTAACCTAATGAAGGCTACTCAATCAGTGAAAGACGTTTGACACATTTTTTTGATCACTCTATCGATGTATGGTACCGCGCTACTTTCCATGTGGAATCGGGACCGCTTGCTCATAAAATGGTCATTGGTTTGTTTGATACACTATATGATCTAGCCGTGTTTGTCGGTCGCTAATGGAGCGAACTTGTTTGTGGTTAAACCGATGGTTGGTTTCCAAATTAAAATTGGTCACATTGGTCGATGGTTGAAATCAATTCTGTAAGGTGTGATCCGTTATCGGTTCGCAAAGTTATTATATCAAACTCAAATAAATTGGAGTTCTTGAGCTCGAGGCAAAAGCAGAGCCTCTAAGCCACAATGATCTGATATCGCTGTTTTGCGGTAATGGGGGTTGCCCAGGAGGCGTTTGACCTAGGTTTCCCGTGAAGTCCATTGTTAGCAAACTCAAGATGAAAGGGATCGGTTTCACTATGGATGTCAAAGTGGGATGAACCAGTAGTTTGACGTGGTAGCGATGTATCCCGAATTATCAAGCGGAGATGAGAGAAATCCAGGCGAGTACAAGGTGAAGGACTCAAAGGAAGCCTTTGATCGCATGCAGATCGTTCTCGGGATTCTGGTTGGCCAGCTCCTCGAAACGAGCGTTAAAGCATCATTCCTATTCAGCGAGATGTTTTGCCAAAATTTGAATATGATCTCTTGGGTCCGAGTATTGGCCTCGTTATTACTTATTCGGCTCACTAGGTAGTTGAGCATCGAACGGATTGCAGCAGGTCCTCCGGACTTTGCCTTTACACATTAGGGTTTTGCAGCAAGTTGGATCGCGTTGTTCTAGATCCAGTTCCAGATGTTGGAACGATGTCAGGTCTGATACAAGCCCAATTTCTAGTTTGGTTGTTGATCCTTGACGATGTATTTGTCGCCGTTGTTTGATAGGCTCAAAGTTTTATCCTATTCTACTGCAAGTGCACAGTGATGCGAATGTAGTATTTAGGGTATCGAATCCACAAGGACTCACAACTCACACGATAGATTGTATGTTCTCAAGTTAAGCAAAATCAATCAAATGAAAGCAGTAAACGAAAACAAATAAACTAGGAAGTGTTTTCAATAGGAGAAAGGCGTCAGACTTAGGAAATTCTCGGGAATTATGCAATGTCAGATACTTAACTAACCGGATTCAGATTAAACACAGGTTCAAAAACTAGAAACACAATGCTAAACAATCCAACTCTCGCTGAGATTGTTTCTATATCTAGCAACCTAGTGATCCAAATCTCTTTGTGATCCTAGAGTTCTAAACAAGCATTAAGAACAGGTTCTATCGGTTCACAATTCTCCTAAACCAAATCTCTTTGTATCTAGTCAAATTGCTCACACTAAGTTTATTCAGACTATAAATCACACTCTCGTGCTAAGTTAATTATCACAGATCTAAATCCTAGATGATCAGTCCAGAATTCAGTATTAAGTACAACTTAGGTGATGAACGAACAGATTGTGAATCCTAATAAATCAGTTATCTAAACATGCATAAAACCCTTATGAGAATTCCTAAATCTAACTAGGCTACTACTCAGACATATTATCAATTAAACAACACATCATGAATAGAAAACCGAAAGACTGAATAGATAAGATAAGGGGTTCGAAATCCTTCTCTCAAGGTTACAAGTAGCAAGAATCAGCCCCTTAGAAAATCTCTCAATCTCCAAAAGTAAGAACAAGATAAACTGAATAATGAGTATGAAAACCTAATTAAAACTCATAAACTCGTTTTGGGGCTAGATTAGAATTAGGGGAAACTTCGGGATCTTTATGCAAATTTTCAAAACTTGTCTCAACTCGGGGTATAGCTTCTCTCGCGCTCAGTGTCGACCGACACTAAGGTCAGTGTCGGTCGACATCCAGTCGTGGCCGAGACGCCAACTTCAGCTCCTTGCACAAATCGCCAGAAACGTCCTATAATCCCTTTTTTTGCTCCAAACGCAAGCCTACATGTAGAAGACTCAATAGACTCGAAAAACCAGGTTAAAGACTCAATATACACAACTATATCATGGTTGAAAACCTAGAAAAATCATGATATATCAACTCCCCCACACTTAGCTCTTGCTTGCCCTCAAGAAAGTAAAAGAACTGAAGCATAAGAAAGAGGTTTGAAAACTCAGAAACTCATTTCGTCCTAGGAACTTTCGCATTCACATTCACTTAGTAAGCCACTGAAAACTTTCCTGCAGATGTCAAGACCACAATATACTTCCCCCACACTTAGCAACTGTCCCAAGTAAACTCCACAATCAAGTTAGGACATTCAAGTTCACCACACCAGTCTCTGTATACAATTAGGTGCAGTCTCACAGAGGGAGTATCGAATCGAAGGACACATGGACTCAACCTATTCAGTATCTGACCACAAAACTGTCGGTTTCTGGTTTCTTTCTTTTCCCTTTCTCCCTTAGCACTGATTTTTCCCCACTGGGTATCATTTTATTTTTTCTATCAGTGCTCTTCCCTTTTTATTGGGGTTTAACTTTGGATCTTTTCAATGAATGCACAGGAGGTAATAGTGGTAGCTACTACTCTCGTGACCACTTCGAAGCTACTAGCTTATCCTCGGTTTTAATCTCTTTTTTTTTTTTTACTTTCAAGGGAGGGGAAAATCAAGAACCATACTCAAACAGGATCACAGGCTGTGTCAAGTACATCAGAGGAATCCGATCCAGAGATCTCAAGCCCCTAAGTAATAAAATCAAGTCAAGTTTAGAGGTGAAGTTAGTGATGGATCCTCTGAATACCTGGTTAGATATGGGTGTCCTTGGTAAGTTGATCCGTTTGGGGTTTTCTAATAGTCATAGAATTACTGCAAGTCTGTCCAATGGTCATTTAGTTCTTGTTCCAGAGAAAAATTTCCTCGAAAAATCATAGTTTCATACACTTTTTGACTCAATAAAACAGTTTTGAAAACAACTGAAAACAAGGGACTGACTCTAAGAAAACAAAACACAATGTCAGTAGCCACCTCCCCCACACTTAGACTGCACTGTCCCCAGTGCAATCGTAGTATGAGATCGGGAGAAATCAAATTGGAACCAAAGAATCATTGAGCAGAAAATCTGAACCTGAACATGGCCGATGTCGACCGACACTAAGCTTAGTGTCGCCCGACATCGAGCTCGTGCTACCATACGCAGAGTGTGAGATGCTTCCGTGGTTAAGATAATGAGTTAGCACTAAATTTCTCACCTGTTAGCTGCGTTAGATCACTCAAAATCTCATCAGACTGACAGACTGACTCAAAAGAAACATCAAAATGACTCAAGAAAAGGAAAAAGAAAAGCAAACGCAGAATCAGCAGCAAGTGTCTAGAAGACTGGAGAGTCTCCATCATCCGTCTCCTCCGAGTCAGCAGCCTCCTCTATCTCCTCATCCTCAGAGCTCACATGGACAGGTGCTTGCGCTGGTGCGCGACGTCGTGGCTGCGGGTGGTGCACGCGCCGTGAGCGCTGGCAGGACATCTTGTGAACCTTCTTCCAAATGCCCTTGAGAACAGTGCTGCCCACTTCTGAAACTGCCCTGGTGGCATATCTTCTGCTGGTCCTGGAAGCTCGGGAAACCCATAGGTCTCGTCTGTATCAGCAGTGATAGCCTCATGCTCAGCAGCAGAGGCAGCAGCTCCAGAAGATGCGCCTCTAATTACAGTGGATCGTCGCGGGACAGCCCTACAAAGCTCCACACTGGGCTGAAAAGTGAGTGTGAGAGGCTCATCTGTGATGCTTGTAAGCTCGGTCGCTGGGAGGGGAAATAGGCGCTCTACGCCAGATATGTCATGGAAAAGCCACAAGAACTGTCTCCGAGTAGTGTCTCCCTTGATCCACTGACTGCTCTTCAGATGTGTAAAGTCCATCACGGACTTCTTGGTGCAAATGCTCATCTGACTCCTGTCAATCCCAAAGTGGTCGAAGATGGGAGTTAGGAATTCCCGACCGTCTCTGTCTTCACTGCCTTCCTAGTGAAAGGCTTCGTCGCCTTCTAGGTCTCCAAATGATGAGAAAAAATAGCTCCCATGTTGGCGTCTGCTACCAAATGAGCGTCCTCAAACTCACTGACATCAACACTTCCACCAATCCCAAGATAGAGCAACAAAAGCTCAGCAATCCTCATCATCCCAGGCTCCATCTTACACAGGATAGTGTTAGCAAACACTCGGACAAGACAGCGCAGAACCGGATGTCGCACAGCGGTCTGCCTCGTGGTCTGAGAATCGTACACTCCAGTGCCAAAGTGTTCCCAGAAGAGCTGCACATCTTGCCAGTGCTCGGGCAAACTGACTCTCTCACGCGTCATGTCAAACTCATAGATGTCACACAGCTCCTGAAGGCTGAGCCTGTACCTCCTGCCCTTGGCCATGAATGTCAACGTTGTAGAAATTTCTAGCAGTTCTAATCAGATTAGCAACCCTAGTCTGAATTCCGTAGCCTAGGATCTAGGGTTCATGTTATATTGAATCTACAGATCTCGAAGTTACCTGGTGATTAGCAGCGGAAAGGTTTTTGCAAGTACTCGAGATTCTCAGCGCCTCAAATGCTGCGCCTCTACTGGTATCCACACGCACACGAACTGAACAACAAGGATGCTAGTGCCTTTAGAGATCCAATCTCTTGAGAGGTTTCAAGTTTCTTTTGGTGGCTGTGAATTAGGTCAGATTATGTGTAAAAGTCGACCATATATCTTATATATGTTGACTTAAACCACGACCCAAATAACCAACGATTAAACCGAAGTTAATCTGGCCATTCGCGATCTGTGTCGATCGATGCACATTCTGTGTCGATCGACACTGCCTCAGAAACTCGATATTGAATGCATATCAAATATTCATTTATCAGATCATTACACTAATGATCAACCTCACATTCTATGTTCAGTTTGCTTAGGTGTGTGACCCTGTAGGATCATATAACACCAGCAATGGGTTCTAAACTCATTGATCATAAGTGGCTTCTAGCAAAGAATTATGATTGCCTAGCATTATATGACTATCTCATCTCGACAATACAACTCTCACTTAGAGTAGGTACAATAGATTTCAAGACATTTCCAACAATCTCCCACTTGTACTGGAATCATCTATTCCCATAATCCCTTTGTATCTATATCTCGATCTGGCATAAGGCAAGAACTGTGTCATCCTTATTTAGCTAGATCATGTTTATCGAATTCTGATTTATACTGATAAGACAAACGACTGACATTCACCTCGTTTGAGCGCGGCCACGCATTTCCAGTATCAAATCTTCGATAGGCCCTGAGATATTTGTCTCTTGTTATATAGGAGGTACAAATCCCATCTTGTTCCATCCATGTTCCTTTCACATTTCATGATACGCCCAATTAGTGTCTTTATAGCCACCAGTTACGGCTGATGTTTGACAAAGTCAAGACGGACCAATCCACATGTAAGAAATCATGATGGACTCAGGTCTAAGGACTATACTCTATAGTCGTAATGAGAAACTCTTATGACACTCATATAACCATCTTGTAGAGTTCTCATCAATGGGTCAAATCCGATCATGTGTTCTCTAACACATATCTATGTGATTGACTCTAATACTCTTATTAATGACTTCATGAAACTTAGTCATCAGTCACCTCACATACTAGTCTCACGCAGTTGTTAGTGTCCCACTTTAACAACCTCGACCAGGGACCATTGTAATTTATGTCATTTATTATCTATAGGGTTTCATGATCAAGTCACATAATTGATGACCTATATATAAAAAATGTCATACATTACTTTGGGACAATTATTTAATAACACAATTAAATAATACTGAAACAATTTCATTAAAATAACATAACCAAATTATGTTTTACGAACATCATGTCATAACTAAAAAAACAAATACAACTCCCACTGAAATCAAGATCATATCTTAAGAAATCTAATGCCTATAGCAGCAGTATGACTCTCATGCTTAGGCCTTGGGAGAGGCTTGGTCAGAGGGTCATCAACATTCTCATCCGTTGGGACTCTGCTGATCTTCACATCTCCTCTATTAATGATATCACAGATAAGGTGATATCTCCTCTCTATGTGTTTGGACTTCTGGTGTGACTTAGGTTCCTTTGCTTGCGCAATGGCTCCATTGTTGTCACAATACAAATCCACTGGCTCAGAAATACTAGGAACCACACCAAGTTCAGTGATGAACTTCTTGATCCAAACAGCCTCCTTTGCCGCTTCAGAAGCAGCGAGGTACTCAGCCTCAGTCGTGGAATCTGCTACAGTGTCTTGCTTGGAACTCTTCCAACTAACTGCACTGCCGTTCAGACAAAAGACGTAACCAGATTGTGATCGGAAATCGTCTGTGTCCGTCTGAAAACTTGCGTCTGTGTAACCACTTACTACCAGCTCATCACTTCCTCCGTATACCAAGAATTTATCCTTAGTATTTCTCAAATACTTCAGAATGTTCTTGACAGCTGTCCAGTGACTTTCACCTGGATCAGATTGGTATCTACTCGTCATGCTTAAAGCACAAGCAACATCCGGACGAGTACAGAGCATGGCATACATGATGGATCCTAAAGCCGAAGCATAAGGAATCCGACCCATGCGTTTTCGCTCAGCAGGTGTCGCAGGACACTGCTTCTTGCTGAGACTTATGCCATGAGACATCGGTATGAAGCCCTTCTTGGAATCATGCATACTGAATCTGTGTAATACCTTATCGATATAAGTATCTTGACACAATCCAATTAGCTTATTTAATCTATCTCGATAGATTCTTATTCCAAGAACGTATGCGGCTTCTCCCATGTCTTTCATTGAAAAACAACTTCCGAGCCAAGTCTTGATAGACTGCAACAACGGAATATCATTTCCGAGAAGGAGTATGTCATCTACATACAATACGAGAAATGCAACTGCACTCCCACTAGTCTTCTTGTAAACACACTGTTCTTCTTCGTTTCTGATGAAATCAAACTTTTTGATTGCTTCATCAAAACGAAGATTCCAACTCCGTGATGCTTGCTTCAACCCATAAATGGATCGATGAAGTTTGCATACCTTCCTAGCAGCATTAGGATCAATGAAACCTTCAGGCTGTGTCATGTACACATCCTCTTCCAGAATTCCATTAAGGAAAGTTGTTTTCACATCCATCTGCCAGATCTCATAATCATAATGAGCGGTTGTTACTAGGAGAATCCGAATGGACTTAAGCATAGCGACATGGGAATAGGTTTCATCATAGTCAATACCATGAATTTGTTTGAAACCTTTTGCCACCAACCTTGCTTTATATACCTGAATATTTCCATCCACATCAATTTTCTTCTTGAAAATCCATTTACACTCAATGGCTTTTGCACCATTGGGTAAATCGACCAAAGTCCATACTTTGTTCTGTGACATGGATCCCATTTCGGATTCAGCGGCTTTCAACCACTTTTCGGAGTCAGGGCTCATCATTGCTTCTTCAAAATTCACGGGCTCGTCACTGTCAATGATCAACAATTCATGACAATTGGTTACGAGAAATCCATATCTCTCAGGCTCGTGACGGATCCTTTCGGATCTGCGAATTTCAGGCTCCACAGGCGTTGGTTCTACAACTCTTTGTAGATCCAACTGTTGCTCCTCCTCAACGGGCTGAGCGGTTTCCTGTGGCTCTCGAACTTCTTCGAGTTGTACTTTACTCCCACTGTTTCTCTTGGAAAGAAACTCTCTCTCAAGAAAGACGCAGTTCCGAGCAACAAACACTTTGTTCTCGGACTGGTTGTAAAAGTAGTAAGCCTTGGTTTCCTTAGGATAACCAACGAAGTAGCATTTATCTGATTTGGGTTCGAGCTTATCTGTAATTAACCGCTTAACATAAGCTTCGCAACCCCAAATCTTCAGGAAAGACAGACTCGGAACATTTCCAGTCCACATCTCATGTGGTGTCTTTGCAACTGATTTTGACGGAACCCTATTAAGTGTAAACGCAGACGTTTCTAGAGTGTATCCCCAAAAGGATAATGGAAGAGAAGAGTGACTCATTATTGATCGAACCATATCTAATAAAGTCCGATTCCTCCTCTCGGACACTCCATTCCATTGAGGTGTTCCAGGAGGAGTGAGTTGTGAAACAATTCCACAATCTCTTAGATGATCACTGAATTCTTAGCTTAAGTATTCTCCTCCACGATCTGATCGAAGAGCCTTAATACTTTTGCCAAGTTGATTATGTACTTCATTTTGGAATTCTTTGAACCTTTCAAAAGATTCCGACTAGGGTCTCATCAAATAGACATAGCCATACCTGCTGAAATCATCAGTAAAGGTGATGAAGTATCGAAAATTTCCTCTGGCACTTGTGCTCATTGGGCCACACACATCGGTATGTATAAGGCCCAATAGGTCGCTGGCCCTTTCATTTTGTTTGTTGAAAGGAGCCTTGGTAATTTTGCCTAGTAAACAAGATTCGCATTTCTCACATGATTCATAATCAAATGAGCCCAGAAGTCCATCACTATGGAGCTTCTGAATCCGTTTCTCATTTATATGGCCCAAACGACAATGCCATAGAAAGGTTTGATTCGTGTCATTTGACTTGAATCTCTTGGTGTTAATGTTATAGATTGGTGTGCTTTGGTTTAAAACATAAAGCCCATTCTCTAATGGGCTGCTACCATAAAATATATCATTATAATCAAAAGAACAACATTTATTCTTAATTGAAAACTGATATCCTTCTATATCCAAAACAGGAATAGAAATAATATTTCTGCTAATAGCAGGTACATAGTAGCAATTATTAAGTTTTAAAACCAAACCAGAAGGTAAAGACAAATTAAATGTTCCTACGGCTAATGCAGCAACTCTTGCTCCATTCCCCACGCGCAGGTCCACTTGTCCTTTCTCCAACGTCCTACTGTTGCTTAGCCCCTGCATATTTGTACAAATATGAGCACCACAACCGGTATCCAATACCCAAGAAGTAGAACCTGAAGTAGTAACATTTACTTCTATAACATAAATACCTGAAGACGAAGTCTCGAAAGTCTTCTTCTTCTTCTTCTTCTCTTCCAGGAATTTGTTGCAATTTCTCTTCCAATGCCCAAGCTCATTACAGTAATGGCACTTATCAGTCTCAGATGGGCCGGGCTTGGGTTTGGCAGCTGGCGCAGGCTTGTCCTGGTTCTCAACCTGGACAGCCTTGCCCTTTCCCTTACCCTTGCCAAGTTTCTTAAACTTCTTGCCTCCTTGTACCATAAGTACGTTTGGAGTGCCCTTCTTGATATTTGGCTCAGCTGTCTTGAGCATACCATGCAGTTCAGTCAACGTCTTCGTCAAGTTGTTCATGTTGTAGTTCATAACAAACTGATCATAGCTTGACGGCAGTGACTGCAGAATGATGTCAGTGGCCAACTCTTGGCTAATGGGACAATCCAGCTTCCCCAGGTTATCAATATAACCCATCATCTTTATGACATGAGGACTTACTGGACCGTCCTTTGGTAGCTTGCATTCAATGAGAGACTTAACCGTCTGGTACCTCTCAGTTCGTGCCTGCTCCTGAAACATACTTTTCAGGCTAGTGATCATCTCCATGGGCGACTCCACGTTCTCGTATTGCTTCTGCAAGTCCGAGTTCATGGTAGCCAACATGAGACAAGTCACATCGACCACATCATTAGAATGCTTATCCCAAGCATTCCTTTCTGCATGTGGAGCATTGGCTCTCGGTTTTTCAGGGAGAACATTTTCCAGGACATAGTCCCTCTTCTCCTGCTTGAGAACAATTCTCAAGTTCCGATACCATTCGAGAAAATTCGATCCATTTAACTTGTCCTTCTCAAGGACGGATCGCAGGGAGAAAGTGTTGTGATGAGTGTTAGTCATAGCTGAGATCAAAGAAAGGAAAGGATTTAGTTATGATGTTCAAGAATTGAGAAATCTTAACTATTAAGAAAACTCGCATTATATTCAAACAATGTTTCCTCAAATGAATATAATGATCCAAGATCCATACTTCACTAAATTTGAGTGAGCCACTGGCTATCACCCAGATTTTAGCTATCTAGGTAAGCAATAACTTTGCTAGTTGTATCCAATACAACTCTTGGTTGTGGATTTACATCTCATGTCCAATCCATCTGATGTCTATGGGCCCAAAACAATTTTGATGGCCCATTCAAGTAAACCAATATTTTAAGTCATGTAATTGTTGATGTCTTGCACTGCAAGTCCATTAACACGATTACTTCCTGTCTTACTCATGTAATTGTGGACATCTTGCACTGCAAGTCTATCGCACAATGAAACAAGTCTTGACAGCTGACAAGATTGGGAAGACATCAAGTATTACTTGATATTTTGGTTGAGGAACGGAACCTTTAAGACGTTCAGTTTTATTATGTTTTAATTCTTCTAATTAAAATTGATTTATCCTGGTTTGGTCCTGTGATTTCAGGTTCAATAACCTAAATCAACGGATCTTGTGTCGACCGACACTACTTTGGTGTCTATCGATACAGACTAACCAAAACCAATTTGCGATGGCCGATCAACCCCATTGATCCGGTTTTGTGATAACCGGTCTGCGTCGATCGACACTACATTAGTGTCGGTCGATGCTAACCTTATCAACTCAATCACAATAAATCGATTTAGCGGTTTAACCAAGTTAGCTAACCGGTTCAATCCAATTGAACCGATCAACTTGACCGAAAGGTCTGTGTCGACCGACACAACTCTTGTGTCGATCATCACAGTTAGGTTAAACCTAAGCTTCATTCGGGTTATCCTTATGTGTCGATTGACACCGGATTGGTATCGATCGACACACAGCGATAAACCCTAATCGTTTTCAGCAAATAACCTAAACTAGATTATCATGATCAAAACGAGTTTTAGCATGCTTGTATCAACTATACAGTGATCTAGATTCAACTCATCTAATCAGCATGCTACTTATTCAATAGAACCTTAAGGCTCTGATACCACTGTAGGAATTTCTAGCAGTTCTAATCAGATTAGTAACCCTAGTCTGAATTTCGTAGCCTAGGATCTAGGGTTCATGTTATACTGAATCTACAGATCTCGAAGTTACCTGGTGATTAGCAGCGGAAAGGTTTTTGCAAGTACTCGAGATTCTCAGCGCCTCAAATGCTGCGCCTCTACTGGTATCCACACGCACACGAACTGAACAGCAGGGATGCTAGTGCCTTTAGAGATCCAATCTCTTGAGAGGTTTCAAGTTTCTTTTGGTGGCTATGAATTAGGTCAGATTATGTGTAAAAGTCGACCATATATCTTATATATGTTGACTTAAACCACGACCCGAATAACCAACGATTAAACCGAAGTTAATCTGGCCATTCGCGATCTGTGTCGATCGATGCACATTCTGTGTCGATCGACACTGCCTCAGAAACTCGATATTGAATGCATATCAAATATGAATTTATCAGATCATTACACTAATGATCAACCTCACATTCTATGTTCAGTTTGCTTAGGTGTGTGACCCTGTAGGATCATATAACACCAGCAATGGGTTCTAAACTCATTGATCATAAGTGGCTTCTAGCAAAGCATTATGATTGCCTAGCATTATATGACTGTCTCATCTCGACAATACAACTCTCACTTAGAGTAGGTACAATAGATTTCATGACATTCCCAACAAACGTCCCCTCAGAAGCCTTCCTCACCACATCATTGGCGTAGTACACGCGGACTGTGGCCATGAACTGTCTGACTAGCTCCGGATACAAGTCATAGTACTTGGTACAAATGGTACCCAAGCCTATCGTCTGTATGACTCGCACCACTTCTGATCTTATCTTCAGCTTGTTCATAGTGGTCATGCAAGGAAACTGTGTGGGCTCGATCTTAACGTCACACCAGGCATTGTAGAACAAGCTGTCATAGACGTCTCACTGCTCTGAGATTTCCCTGTGGACGCATTCTCACTTCTTCACCCCCACTGCGGGTTCGTCAGCGAAGCAAGTGACCTTGAACTTCCTCTCTTCCATTCTAGGCCAATGTGCTTGGTTCTGAGCATCGCGTTGCTGCGATGATGGGCCGGAATCATCGGCGGCAAAGGCTCTTCGTGGGCGCTTTCCTCGGTTCAGACAAGGTTCCATCTGCAAAACGAACGAACAGACCAACAAACATGAGATTCTAAAATCCGGATTTTTTCATCAACATAATCTCATGAATTGACTCCAGATAATCATTCCCAGCATCAAAAGCAATCATATTACACTAGAAAATCATCCTAAACATCAATAAATCGAACCAAAATTGAAGCTTTTTTCCATGAACACGAACTAAAAATCGGAGATTTAGAGTCATACCTTCTCAGATCGATTAAACCGATGATAGAAATGGATAGAGCACGGAAAAAAGTGAAATGGAGCTTTGAATCGTCAAAAATGGTGAAGAATTGAGAGAGATGGCGATTTTGAGAAAAGTTTCGGCGAGAAAGAAATGAGGAAGAAGAAGACTGGTCTCGGGTTTTTAAGACTTCTTACCTCGATTTCATCGATGTCGATCGACATCCAGCTTGATGTCGGTCGACACTTACCTTAGCGAACCAAATCGACTTCTGGAAATCGACCTCGGTCGATTATCGTTCGTGCTCGAAAACTCCTTCGGAAAGCAATGTCGACCGACATCGAGTGAATGTCGACCGACACTGACTACACAGTGCTACGGATTCTGCATAACTTGACACAAAAACTCCAAAAACGAAAGAAATCAAAATGAAAAACCAAAAATCCTAGTATACACAACTTACCAGTGGGTTGCCTCCCACTCAGCGCTTGTTTTAAGTCGTTAGCTTGACTTTGATGGGAGATTAGACTCTCGGTGGTATGGACAGAGGCTGCGAGTGCCTCAGCGAAAGTCTCCTCATCCAAGGTTGAGAGTAAGCAGTGTCAGCGTGAGATCGTCCTAGGAACGAGGGAATGCAATGGTTTCCAGCATTCTCATCAATGAAGTCAGTTGAACGGATTGGGAAGATGCAAACCTTTGCTTTGGCGGAGCTCTGATGTTTGGAGCTTTCTGCTTAGAAGCAGTTGCAAGCTTTGAAGATGTTAGAGCGGAATCTTGAGAAACCACCATCTTCTTCTCTCCAGGATCAGAAACCGAAGCCTCTATAGGCTGAGCTTCTTGCTCCATCACAATGCTAGAGGTCTGACCGTCAATCTTGGACCTTTGCAGCATATCCATCTTGAAGTGTAAGGGCTCATCTCCCATGTGGAGATCGATCAGACCGTGCTGCACATCAATCCTCGCTCCAGCAGTAGCTAAGAAGGGTCTTCCTAGTATCAGAGGATCATTTGGTTCACAATCATACTTCAGCACCACAAACTCAGTTAGAATCAAATGGTCTCCAACTCTGACCGGGATGTCCTCTAGGACTCCTTCAGGAATCCTCTTTGAATGATCAGCTAGGATTAGAGAGATCCTAGTCTGCTTGAAGTCCATCAACCCCAGCCTCTCAGCCACAGAGTATGGCATGAGATTTCCAGCAGCTCCCAAATCACATAAGGAATGCTTGAAGCTATCTTTGAAGACTGAGCAATCTAACACGAAGACAACCGGATCATCTAGCTTCTCTGGAATCTTATTATGCAGCACATCACTGATTTGCTTAGGGAGCACCACTACCCAATCTCTTAAGTCCTCATCCATTGGCATCTTCTTTTCCAAGTATCTCTGTATACAAGGATGATAGGGCAGAGTATCAGCTTGTGGATCCTCTTTCAACTTCTTATCCATCATTTTCAGGTCTCTGGCTTCATCAATCTTTTTTTTAGACTTCACAAACACCTTAGGAAAAGGTACAGGAGGTTTGTAGGTTGTTTCTTCAGCAATACCACAAGTTGTTGGTGAAATTGGCCTCTCACGCCCTTGATGTCGACCGACGTTAAACTGATGTCGGTCGACATTCGCTGGTTCACCTTCGATGTCGACTCCAAAATTGGTTAAGGTCGATTTCCGTTCGTCATGAGAACTCGAAATCTCCGTTGAACATGGATGTCGACCGACGTCAATGGCAGTGTCGGTCGACATTGGGGGTACAGTCTCGGGTTTTTGGCTGTTTTCACAATTTCAACTGTCTTAACCTCAAACCCTTCTCCTTGATCTATCTCATCCTCAATCTGGATTATCCAAGCGTTGATGTGGGTATTCTGAACGCCTTTTCCCTTAACTGAGCTTGAAATCTGATTCACTTGTGTGTCCAGTTGCTTCATGTGAGTACTCAAGGATTCAAACTTCCCATTCAGATCTTCATACACAGCATCAAGCTTCTTGTTGAAGTCCACAATGGTTTTTGTCTGACCCTCTAGCAGCTGCTCCATCATAACTTCCAGCTTGCTCTCACGAGCATTGGTAGCAGGAGGTGTCTGATAGGAAGATAATCCATAGGTCCTCTGGTAGGAGATGTTCTGCTGAAAAGGCTTTTGGTAACCAGCATTCTGACCATATCCAGAAGAGTTTTGATTGCTTGTGAAAGCACTCTTCTGTCCACCATTAAAGAACTTGTTGTTCTGCTGGTTTCCAAACTTGTTTCCTTGAAATCCAGAACCACTAATGTAGTTTACATCCTCTTCTGTGCAGCCTTCTTCAGGTCCAAACTCTTCAACATCTTGAGCAAAGTGGACATGCTTCTTACTAGTCAACAAGCTGTGAACATAATCCAACTTTTTCTGCATCTCAGCCATCTGTAGATGATCCAATTTTCCACCAGACTTTTTCCTTCTCTGATCTACAGTCTTAGCACTGTTGCTGCTTACCAAGTTCTCAATCAACACTCTAGCTTGTTCAGGAGTCTTTGTGTTGAAGTTGCCATTGCTGGCAGCATCTAACGCCGACTGGTACCTCTGAATAAAATGCCCAGCAGCTGAACTTCAGAGAATCCATGATGAGGACAATCTCGTTGGTACCTCTTAAACCTCACCCAAGCAGACTTAAATGGCTCTGTAGGTCCCTGAGTGAATGTCAGAAGATCCTATCTGAGCTGATCTGATCATCATAGAAATGTTGCAGGAATTCTCTCTTCACTGCATCCCAAGTAGTTAACTTCCCAGGTGGAAGTTGCTTAAGCCAAGCTGCAGCTTCTCCAGCAAGAGAGTATGGGAAAAGCTTAAGGTATAGGAAATCATATCCCACTCCATGGTGCTTCATTCCAGTGATGAAGGCTTCAAAATCCTCTATGTGGTCCATGGGTTGCTCATGTGGGAGACCATGAAAAGGATGCTGCATCATAAGTGCATAATAGACAGTCTTGACCTCAAAGTCATTCCTCTCAAAAGGAGGAGGTACAATTGTTGACCGGTTAGCATAAAACTCATATGGTCGGTTGTAATCAGCAAGATTCCTCTCAGCAGCAGGAGGATTAGGTTTATGTCCATTACCTCCAGCATTGACCATCTGCCCCTCACCTTGAGTCTGCTCAGGTTCAGGGATCACACGTCCCTCAGCATCAATCCTTTGCCCCTGATAATTGTATGGGTTGTTCTGTGGGTCTCTTAGAACTCCCTCAGTATCTGGTCTCAAAATTAAACGATTGTTCATCATTCTTGTTCTTTGACCCTTTCTGTTCGTTCTCTCAAGTTTAGCAAGCTCCTCAAGTCTGAGGTTCAAAAGTTCTTCGCTCTGGTTGCTTCGGGTATGTCGACTTGGCATACACTGATTTCAAGTCTGAAACCGTGAGTGGTGTCGGGCGAAACTAAGAAGGTGTCGGTCACACTGAGATCTCCTGTCGATTCCTGGAGCAACAAAACAAGCCAAACCGAGAAAAATCAGTAACAAAGGAAATAAAACGACTTAGACTAAACTCTAAAATAAAATCTATCGGCGAACTCAGTTGAGTCCCCGGCAACGGCGCCAAAAACTTGATAGGCTCAAAGTTTTATCCTATTCTACTGCAAGTGCACAGTGATGCGAATGTAGTACTTAGGGTATCGAATCCACAAGGACTCACGACTCACGCGATAGATTGTATGTTCTCAAGTTAAGCTAAATCAATAAAAAGAAAGCAGTAAACGAAAGCAAATAAACTAGGAAGTGTTTTCAATAGGAAAAAGGCGTCAGACTTAGGAAGTTCTCGGGAATTATGCAATGTCATATACTTAACTAACCGGATTCAGATTAAACACAGGTTCAAGAACTAGAAACACAATGCTAAACAATCCAACTCTCGCTGAGATTGTTTCTATATCTAGCAACCTAGTGATCCAAATCTCTTTGTGATCCTAGAGTTCTAAACAAGCATTAAGATCAGGTTCTATCGGTTCACAATTCTCCTAAACCAAATCTCTTTGTATCTAGTCAAATTGCTCACACTAAGTTTATTCAGATTATAACTCACACTCTCGTGCTAAGTTAATTATCAAAGATCTAAATCCTAGATGATCAGTCCAAAATTCAGTATTAAGTACAACTTAGGTGATGAACGAACAGATTGTGAATCCTAATAAATCAGTTATCTAAACATGCATAAAACCCTTACGAAAATTCCTAAATCTAACTAGGTTACTACTCAGATATATTATCAATTAAACAACACATCATGAATAGAAAACCGAAAGACTAAATAGATAAGATAAAGGGGTTCGAAATCCTTCTCTCAAGGTTACAAGTAGCAAGAATCAGCCCCTTAGCAAATCTCTCAATCTCCAAAAGTAAGAACAAGATAAAATGAATAATGAGTCTATAAACCTAATTAAAACTCCTAAACTCGTTTTGGGACTAGATTAGAATTAGGGGAAACTTCGGGATTATGCAATTCTTCAAAACTTATCTCAACTCGGCGTATAGCTTCTCTCGCGCTCAGTGTCGATCGACACTAAGGTCAGTGTCGGTCGACATCCAGTCGTGGCCGAGACACCAACTTCAGCTCCTTGCACAAATCGCCAGAAACGTCCTATAATCCCTCTCTTTGCTCCAAACGCAAGCTTACCTGTAGAAGACTCAATAGACTCTAAAAACCAGGTTAAAGACTCAATATACACAACTATATCATGGTTGAAAACCTAGAAAAACCATGATATATCATTGTTTGAGCGACATAACATGTTGGTGCCGGTTTCATATGGATTGGAGTTGGGTTTTTCCCTACGTTTTCGGTCTGGCCTGTGAGTTTGTTCCATCTTGTAGTGGTTTGTGGAGAGGTGTCGGTCACTTGTTCGTGATCGAATGGAAGCAGAGGAGTGACAGTGGTTTCGGTTGGAGTCATATTCATTTTGATCTATCAAACCCAATATATGATTCTTGACTTCCTGTGATAGAAATATCTATAATGTTCCCCACATACAACGCCAAATATGAGGTCAAGGATTTACACCGCAATTTATATAGATTGTGGATTTGGACTTAGAAAGAAATATGAATATATTTCATATGAATCAAAAATGTATTTAGGATTGAATGTTGAAGTAAATTTATTATACAAACGAAATTGATCGAAAATTATACAAAGATCAAGTATTTTTAAGAGTATTCTAGTTGATTGTGTTTCAGATCCCTTTTGTGATCGACTTTCCTTTCTTTTATACCTTGAATTCTCTTTCTTTATTTCTGACATTATCGCAACAGTTAAACCACTTCAACACTGCATATCTCGGGATCATAATTAAGTTGGTTAAACTTTGCCTTCGGCTTTCTCTTTCTTCATGTCGTCACTTCATGATCCATTTACGAAATGATCTTGCGAACTGATGAAGACCAAATTGCTTAAGGCTTTATGGACCTACTGCGATAGACTTTGGAGGATAAATTAAGTTTATTCTTTAGACCGGGTTTTTCTAAATGGGCTGAATATTTTTTTTGTAAAATCCAGCACCAACATATATTGCAATTTGCAAACATTTTATTTGTTATGTTGTAAAAGAAAAAAGTTAATATTTATGCCCTATGTGTATTTAAACTTAGTGATACTTATAAGGGCTTTTTAAATATATTTTTTAATTTCAATAAAAATAAGAAAAATCGATTTTACGATTTAAAATCTTGAATGAAAAGATGCCATGATTACAATTACCAAAATTACAAAAAGAAATGAAACTAAAATTTAGACCGGAGAGAAATATAAAAAGAAACCCAGATTAAAGAGCTTCTCCAAACAAATTCAGACTAAACGTTGATTTCCCAAACAATACTCTAACTTTGAGTTGACCTCGCCAAAATAGTACACCGTTAATTAATTTAACGGATTAATTAGATGGCGTCAACCTCGCCGTTTATTGGGTCTGTCAGACCAAACGACGTCGTTTTGTATAAAAAAAAATTAAAACCCAACATTAAACTGGGTTCAAACCGTGGACGCAAGAGCTGATGATATGTACGCGGTAACCACTCTGCCATTTGTGTTTCATTGGTAATTATATACATACAATTGTTGTTAAGCTTCATTCCTTCTTATTACCATAAAGTCATCAAATGTCGATAGTTATTGAAGCGAATGTGATTCAACACATTTCTAGCGGTCCAATAAGTTGGATTCTTCGGATATGATTCCTTTTGTCAACGAAAATGATTTTGTATAAACTAAATTTTATTGCACAGTAACAGACATTATGATGTAAAAAAGTATTTCTGGTATTTCCAGTATTTCATATATCTCAAAATAATAACGCACCGTAATATCAATTAGCAATTAGTAATATCGTTAAATTACGGAATAATATTTTTTTTTAGCAATTAGCAATTAGTAATATC
Organism: Orychophragmus violaceus; assembly: GCA_030180135.1. Taxonomy (NCBI): domain Eukaryota; kingdom Viridiplantae; phylum Streptophyta; class Magnoliopsida; order Brassicales; family Brassicaceae; genus Orychophragmus; species Orychophragmus violaceus. The sequence goes on along the minus strand of CM058234.1, from coordinate 61,239,682 downwards.
GTTAAAAATTCATCAATTCTTTAGTTGGAAGAATTGAGAACGAGTTGACTCGAGCGAGTCGGAAAGTAGTTAAACCGCTACGGTAAGGGAAACTAGTAAGAGAAGTAGAACGAGTAAGAGATCCGGGTTCCATAGTCGACGAATTTGAGCTCGATCGTCTTCTTCTTTCATGCCACCATTGATTCTGATCTCGCAATCGAAATGCATATTAAAGTCGTCTCGTTTCAGAGTAGGAGGTGAATAAGAATTACAGAGCGAACGAAGTTGGAGGATTTGATGACTTTATGGTAATAAGAACGAATGAAGCTTAAGAACAATTGTATGTATACTATTACCAATGAAACACAAATGGCACAGTGGTTACCGCACACATATCATCAGCTCTTGCGTCCACGGTTCGAATCCAGCTTAGTGCTGGGTTTTAAATTTTTTTATATACAAAACCACGTCGTTTGGTCTGACAGACCCAATAAACGGTGAAGTTGACGCCATCTAATCAATACGTTAAATTAATTAACGGTGTACCATTTTGACGAAGTCAACTCAAAGTTAGAGTATTGTTTGGGAAGTCAACGTTTAGTCTGGGTTTGTTTGGAAAAGCTCTTTAATTTGGGTTTTTTTTTGGCCAGTTCTGAATAGTTCAAGAATTGTTTGGCATTTTTCCCATATAAAAATAGTGAAAAGTTTTTTTTTTTTTTTGGTCAACGAATAGTGGGAAGTTTGAGGAGGGCATTACTCGAAGCACATTTGTTTTGGCATTGATTTTTGGCACATAGACAAGCCAGTCATTATCACAGTTTATCAAGACACATGAACATTACTTACGATTAATTTTATTAGATAATCCACTTGCTTAGCTAGATAGTTTACATTAATCCTTCCGTCTAACATTTAATAAGTCATATACAATTCTTTTCTATTTCTATAAGGGAAAAATGCCATAAAATACCCCAACTCTCAAAATCTGGCTATAAAATACTCAACTCCAGTGCCTCGCCAAAAAATACCCAAATTTAGATTGGACTTCCTAAATATATATGAACTTAGAGTTGACTTTGCCAATTAGACACACCGTTATCTAAGTTAACAGACCTCTTAGATGGCGTTTAGTTCTCCGTTTAATGTGGCGTTAAGTATATACGACGTCGTTTTGGATAATAATCTGGGACTTAAAAAAAATTAAAATCTGGCCTTCTACGAGGCTCGAACTCGGGATATTACGAAGTCAGAGAAGGCATTTTGCCACTAGGACAATGTATTTCATTGAAATATGTTTGACAGAAATTATAATTGAAGAATGCTAGATCCTTTCATTAAAACCCCAAATCAAACCCAGAAAACCCTATCTTTTTAGTCAATCGTTCTTTGCTTCTTCGACGAAGGAAATTCGCTGGGATGAGTTCAAAATCAGAGGATTCATGTATCAATACATGTGGAATTAGAGGATTTCCGGCGAAGTGCGTGTGCGGCTTGAATCCGACCGTGTACACGTCTAAAACAAAGACGAATCCAGGCAGACCGTTCTTCAGGTGTCCTACTAAGAGAGAGGTAAGTTCAACCATTCGTCCGATAAATCATGTTGCTTTTACTAAAATCGCTTGTCTGTAGGACCATTTGTTCAAATGGGTTGAAGAAGCTGTCTTTGAAGAAGTCGTGGATGTTGTTCCTAAGGTCGGATTCATCGAGACTGAGTTTCACAATACAAGCAGAGAAATTGAAGCAATGAAGGCTGTTATTTTTGAATTGAAAGAAGAGGTGATGAGTACAAAACGCGATCTGAGGAGTTGCAAGTTTGTCATGAAGATGTGTTTTGGTCTAATTTTCTTGTTGATTTTGTTTTCATATGTGATCATCAAAGTTGGAAATGTTATGTCCAAGAACAAAGAGAGAGTTACTAGTTTAAGCTTTTGATTCATGAGACAATGTTTGTATGAGCTTTTGATTCTGGACAATGTTTGTATGTTGTTTTATGCTAAATCATGTTTGAATGTTTACCTTACAACAACCTTGTTTCACAAAAGTTTCAATCTACAGTAGAAAATGTTTCACACACACAACCATAACATCAATTTTAAACACAAGAGCAACCAAAAGCTTAGTAGCATAAGTTTGACACAACAACCGTAACATGAGTTTGACACAACAATAGCAACAAAAGCTTAGTAGCAAAAGCTTTGTAACAAAAGCTTAGTAGCAAAAAACAACAACATGAGTTTGCAAATCAACCACCGCAATATGAGTTTGCAAATCAACCACAAAAATAGCAAAAAGAGTCTTCATCCGCTTCTGGTTTCTCAGAGAAACCAATTTTCCCATCCACCAATGTTAGAGCTTTGGTTCTGATTCTGTGAGCCTTCATCCCATCCTTGATATGTGGCTTGAGTGGACTGTTCTTGTGATGGTTGGGGTGGTTCCCATGAAAAGTGCTGCTGAGAGCTATGAGGTTCCTCAATTTGAATTTCCTGTATAGGCATTTAACAATATTTTAGGTTATTACATGGATGAAATACAATAGCAAAATATTTCAAATGAATTGTTGGAGTAGAACCTGATTCTTCTTTGGCCTTCCTACTGGTTTCTTAGGTGGAGCAGCAACAAAATCATTCTTGCAAGATAACCTATTGTGACCTTCCTTTTTGGAGTTGGAGCAAGTTATCACTCTGTTGGAACGGTCCATCTTGAAATCATCCTTCGGCTTATTCCCTTCTTCATTCATCTTCTTGATCCTATCATGGTTGGAAGGTCTACCCGGATTGCCATTTCTAATTGGCGGTGGAAGCACTCCTAATCTACCAGTCGCCGGCCACTCTAACATCCCATTTACCGGTTGTATTCCATAGCTATAGGTCTCTCGCCATTTTGTAGTTAGATAGCATGGAGCAACAAATTCAGACAGCTTCTTTTCCATCCCAAGAATGACTTTGGCGGCATGAATACATGGGATGCCATTCATCTGCCAAGCTCTACACGCACATGTCTTCTCTTCAACATTGACCACATACCCATGTCCCTTGTGATTCACTTCAATGTTTGACCCAACAGCCCAGTAAAGTTCACATTCTTTAGACTTCTTCTCAACCCTATCCAACTCTCTGTGCGTTTTCTTGGTGAATTCAGTGTGTAACCTCTTAGCAACCATAGCCCTCTGGTGATTCTGTAGGATTATGTGTGTTCATTGGTGTAATTATCAGATTACAACCTAACATAATCAACTAGGATCTAGGTGATTTGCAGTTGAATCATAAACAGATCAGATTCATTACCTTGTGATTGCAGCGGATTGATCAAAGGAATGAAGAGATCTGCAAGAGCTGATAGAAACCGGCTCCTCCTAGGTATCCACACGCTTACAAGCTACTGGATCAGGCTGCTAGACCAAGCTGGAATCAACAGAGAGAGAGAGAGGACGGCTCTGGTGCTCAGAAAAATCGCAGGGACAAGAAGCCTTAGGGTTTTCTGGCGCCTCCTCTTCCTTATATGGGCCCAAGTAATTAAACTAATGGCTCATTAGGCTTTTGGGCCCAAGGCCCAAATCAGACAAAAGACTGTCTTTTGTCTGGCCCAATTCTCTGTACAAATACAGTAAATGCCTTGCATCTTACTGTATTAATTCCATTTTAACTTTCCCGTTAGCTATGGTGTGTGACCCTTAGGGATCATACAATACTGGTAATAAGTCCTAAACTTATAGATCATGAGCGGGCTCTAGCAAGTCATCATGATCACCCAGTATTTATGACTTATGTCTGATTTCGACACTTATCATACTTTCTAGAGATAGTACGGTAGATTTCAGGACATTCCCAACAATCTCCCACTTGTACTGGAATCCTACATTCCCTAATCCTTTTGTCTCAATATCTCAATCTGGCATAAGGCAAGATGCGTGTCATCCTTATATAGCCAGACCATGTTTATCGGAACAGATTTGATACTGACAATGCAAACGACTTGGGCAAGTCCGTTTGGGAGTGGCCACTCTCTTACCAGCTATCAAGTCTCCGATTGGCCTAGAGATATTACCTCCGTTAAACGGCAGGGACAAATCCCATCTTGTTCCATCACTATGAACTACACACTTTATAATACACCCAACCAAAGTCCTTATAGCTCCCAGTTACGAAACAGCGTTAGACAATGATCAAAGCGCATCACTCCATGTGCAGCCACATGCATGCGAACTCAGGTCTAAGGACTATACTCTATAGTCGTATATGAGAACCTCTCATGACACAGATATTAATATCTTGTAGAGTTCTCATCAGCGGGCCATGTCCGGTCATATGCTCCCCTACATATACCTATGTGTCGACTTTGATGCCGTGCATCTATGACCCCTCGAAACTTGGTCATAAGTCTCAACACAATCTAGTCTCAGGTGGTTGTTGGTGTTCCAATTTCAACAACCTTCGACTATGGACACTATGATTTATGTCATTTCGTTAAATATGGGGTTTCAGGATCAAGTCTACTCATGTACTTCGATGGCCCTTATACAATGACATGAATCATTTTGGAACGATTATTAATATCACAGTTAAAAATAATCCATAAATAAAATTTCATTAACATTTAAAATGTTTACATGAACCTTTCAAAACAACTAAATAAAGCCCTTTACAAACTCCCACTGAAATTAAGACTACATCTTAATTTCACTTATCCTACAGCTACAGTCCGCGACTCATGCTTAGGCCTAAGGAGTGGCTTCGTTAATAGATTAGCAACGTTCTCATTCGTTGAAACTTGCTGATCTACTTAACACCTCTGTCATTTATCTCACAGAATAGGTTATACCTACCCTCAAGGTGTTTGGACCTCTGATGTGCAGCTAGTCTCATCTATGCTGGGAATCACATCAAGTTCAGTGATGAACTCTTCTTTCCAAACAACCTCTTTCGCCGCTTCCCAAGCTGCGAAATGTTCAGCTTAAGTCATGGAGTCAGCAACAGTGCCTTGCACCGCCAGACAGACACAAGATATAACCGGACTGTGACCGGAAATCATCTTTGTCTGTTGGAAACTTGCCTTTCAGACTCTACCGACTTGTAGCACCTCACTTTCTCCGTAAATCAAGAACTTATCCTAAGTATTTTCCAAATACTTGAGGATATTCATTACGTCTATCCAGTGATTCTTTGCTGGATTTGACTGGTCTTTACTTGTCTTGCTTAACATTAAAGCAATATCAAAACAAGTACGTGTTATGGCATACATGATAGATCCAATTGCCGACGCATATGGGATCTCATCCATGCATTCAAGCTCAGCAGTTATCGTAGGACACTGTTTCTTGCTTAACGTAATGTCATGTGACATTGGCATAAAACCCTTCTTGGAATGCCCAAAACGTGTAGGACTTTGTCAATATAAGAATCCTGACTTTGTCCTATCAGCTCTTTTGGATCTCTATCTTTAGATCCAAAATCCAAGAACATACGTGGCTTTACCCATGTCAATCATGGAGAAACAACTTCCCAGCCAGTCTTTAATAGACTTCAGCATTGGAACGTTATTTCCAAAAATCAGTATGTCATCGACATACACTATGAGAAATGTAACATTGCTCCCACTTATCTATTAGTAAACGCACAGTTCCATCTCGTTCCTGTTCAAGTCAAAACCTTGACTACTTCAACAGAACGAAGATTCCAACTCCGATATGTTTGCTTCTATCCATGAATGGATCGATGAAGCTAACTTACATACAGTATAATTTTTCGGAGTCCGGGCTCACTTTCGCTTCTGTGAATTTCGCAGGTTCGTCACTTTCAATGATCATCAGATCATGGCAATTAATCACGAGAAATCACTCTCGGATTAGTGACGGATTCATTCAGATCTGCGAAATTCAGGCTCTACAGGTGTAGATTTTACAGAAATCTGTAAATCCATCCGCTGCTCTCCCTCAACAGGTTGAGCAGCCTCATGTATTTCTCGAATTTCTTCGAGTTATACTTTTACTCCCACTGTTCTTCTTGGAAAGCAACTTTCCTTTTAGAAAACAGAATTCCGAACAACCTAACTTCGTTTTCGGAATGGACGTAAAAAGTAACAAGCCTTGGTTTCCCTAGGACAACCAGCGAAGTAGCACAACTACAAATACTCAGTAAAGACGAATTTGGATCTTTTCCAGTCCACATTTATGTGGTGTCTTTCAACTGATATTGGTGGAACTATTTCAGCGTAAACTTAGATATTTCTAGAGCGTTATTCTTAAAGAATATCATGGAAGATTCGTGTGACTCATCTTTAATCATTTCTAATAAGATCTGATTCTTTCTCACAGAAACACCTCCAGGTTTTCAGGAGAAATGAGCTGTGAAACGACTTCACACTCATTCAGATGATCACACCATCAATGACTTAAGTATTCTCACTCGTGATCTAATCCAGAGTCTCAATACTTCTGTCACTTAGATTATATACTTCATTCTGGAACTCTTTCGACCATTTCAAAGAATTCTGACTCGTGTCTCATCAAATGAACACAGTCATACTCACTGAAGTAATCAGTAAAGATAATGAAGTACAGGAAATTTTCTCTGGCATTACTGCTCATTGGGCCACATACATGAGTATGTTCAAGGTCCAATAAGCCTTTGGGCCTTTCTCTAGCTCGGCTAAGATGGGCCCTTTGTCTTTTGGTCCAGTAAGCAGAATTCAAGTCTCATAAGATATCCGATCAAATGAGCCCAAAAGTCCATAACTATGGGATTTCTGAATCCGACTCACTCTATGTGACCAAAACATTTACGCCAAGAAAAATCAGGTTTAATTCATCAGATTTAAACCAATTCGGTATTTATGTTACTTTTAGGCACTCTTTGGTTTAAGATATAAAACCCATTCCTTGAATAGGGTGCTACAATCAATATTTCATTGAGATCAAAAGAACAAAACTTGTCTTTTATCAAAATGAAAAACATTCAAATTCTTACAAGAAAATGAAAGACAACTCTGCTTAAAGCAGGTACATTGTAGCAATTACTTAATACAAAACCAAGCCTCAAAGGCATCTACAAGTGAAAACCCTACGGCTGAGGCAGCATCTATAGCTCCTTCCAGACACGCAGTTCCACTTGTCCTTCCTTCAACGTTCTACTGTTGCTTAGGCTCTGCATATTATAACAAATATCAGTGCCACAACCAGTATCCAATACCTATAAGGTAGAACTTGAAGTAACAACATGAATACCTGGGGAAGTAGTCTCATACATCACCTTCAACTCCTCATAATCTTCCATGAATTTAATGCAATCTCTCTTCCAATGCCCAACCTCTTTACAGTAGCAGCACTTACCAACGTAAGATGTACCTGACTCGGGCTCAGAAGACACACGCTTGCCATGATTCAAAATCTGGACAACTTTGTCTTCACCCTTGTCAGCATTAGGTTTAGTAAACCTACCCTTCTCCATTATGAGATTATACAGGGTACTCTTCACGTTTGGCTCAACTGTCTTGAGCATATCATGCAGTTCAGTCAGCGTCTTCGTTAAGCCTTTCTTGATATAGTTCCTTTTGAACTTATCATTGCTTGACGGCAGTGACTGCAGAATGATCTCAGTTGCCAATTCTTGGCTAACTGGATAATCCAGTTTCCTCAGGTTATTAATGTAACCCATCATTTTACTGACATGAGGACTCACTGGATGATCATTTGGTAGCTTGCAGCTAGTGAGAGACTTAACCAACTGGTATCTCTCCACTCTTACCTGCTCCTGAAATTTCAATTTCAGGCTGCTGATCATCTCTATTGGCGACTCCATGTTCTCATATTGCTTCAGCAAATCTGAGTCCATGGTAGCCAATATCAGACCACGCACATCTACCGCATCATTATAATGCTTATTCCAAGCATCATATACTGCATGAGAGGCATTGGACCCGATCCTCTCGGGGAGAGCTCTCTCAAGGACACAGTCCTTTCTCTCCTGCCTGAGGACTAGCCTCAGGTTCCGCGACCAAGTCAAGAAATTTGATCCGTTCAGTTTGTCCATCTCAAGGACAGACCGGATCGAGAAAGTGTTTTGATTGTTTGTGCTATTCATAACTGAAATATAGAGATAAATAGAGTTTTAGTAATTTAGTTTATAAAAGAGTAATCTTAATAACTTATAAGAAAACTCGCATTGCATTCAAAATTTCTTTGTTTAACCTCATAAGAATGCAATGATTCCGAGACCCATGTTCAGCTAAATCCAAAGTGGGCCACTAGCCGTCACCCAGAATTAGCTTTACTTGGTAAGCATACACACAGCTAGTTATAACCATATAACTCTCGGTTGTGGATTGGGCCCAAGGCCCAATTCACCAGATGTCTCAAGGCCCGGACTCCCGATGGCCCAGTCAAGGAAACTAATCTCTTACAGCCAAATAATCACTAATCTCTGGGACTCCCAATGAAATTAGTGACTATATACTACTTTACTTACGCAAAAACAGACATCTCACACTGTAAGCCATATCTGTAATTGAATAAGCGTTAAGTAGCTGACAAGATTGGGCAAGACATCCAAGCTTGATATTGGTTTTGAGGATTTTAGGTTTCAATAGATTTCCTCCCAAAATAGAAGATTACTATTTTGGGAAACTTTCCATTTCAGGTAACTTACTAAACTTGGAAACTTTCTATTTAGGGAAACCTACTATTTTAGAAACTTTCTAAATTTAGAAATATACTAAAAATAGAAATTTCTAATTTAATATTTTATTAAAGTTTTCAGTTGGGTCACAAATTATAGGCCCAATTCTTGGCCCAAGACCACAGAATTCCAATTGGCCCAATAATTTGACATAACCGAGTCGGTTCATTAATTCTGGTCCAAGACCAAATTAACTACTAAATCCAACTGGTTATTTACTAAACCAGACCAGCTCTAAATTATTTGGTCCAACCAAATCAAACTTAGACCAGCCTTCGGTTTAGGTTAAAATTCAATTTTGAATTTAAATCCGGTTTAACCAGAAATTAAATAATACCAATTGTATTAAATAATTTCCAGCAAACCGCGATTTGGGTTAACGGCTTAAACCATACATTAATTAAATAATTAATGATTCATACATTAAAGAATCAAAAACGTTTTTGACCCTTTCTTAATCGAATGATTCTTAATTCAATTTCGATTTTGACTTTTTCCAATTGATATTTAATTAAATAAATAAATAAATAAACAATCGAATAATTGACAATCACTTGAAGCGATTTCTTTATGAAACCTAACAAAGCGATTCATGACAATCATATGACAATCGCTTGACCATTACCAAACCTTATGCAAATTAAATAATCGATTCAGAACATGACAAAACTTAACAAATCGATTGATAATTAATAATTGAATTTGACTATTTCAACTCGATTCATGCCATTAAACAATCGCTTAAGCAAATCGTACCAAACTCAATTCGTATCACTTAAACAATCGCTTTGACCTTAATACATTAAGCAAATCAATTATTTAACAACCGATTCTTTTGCAAACGAATCTCAAGACTTTAGCAAAGATAACGATTCTAACAATAAGATGATATCGACTTTAATCATCAAGCTGTCAAATCGATTTCTTATTTCTAGGTTTTCAAAGTTTCAATCAATTTTACTCATTAAAATCGATTCATCAAACTAATAAACAACCTAGTATGATCCAAAAAGCAAAAACCTAACGACCTAGGCTCTGATACCACTGTAGGATTATGTGTGTTCATTGGTGTAATTATCAGATTACAACCTAACATAATCAACTAGGATCTAGGTGATTTGCAGTTGAATCATAAACAGATCAGATTCATTACCTTGTGATTGCAGCGGATTGATCAAAGGAATGAAGAGATCTGCAAGAGCTGATAGAAACCGGCTCCTCCTAGGTATCCACACGCTTACAAGCTATTGGATCAGGCTGCTAGACCAAGCTGGAATCAACAGAGAGAGAGAGGACGGCTCTGTAGGATTATGTGAATTCATGGTGTAATTGTCAGGTTACATCCTAGCACATAATCATCTAGGATCTAGGTGATTTGCAGTTGAATCATAAACAGATCAGATTCATTACCTTATGATTGCAGCGGATTGATCAAAGGAATGAAGAGATCAGTTAGAGCTGATTATCACCGGCTCCTCCTAGGTATCCACACGCTTACAAGCTACGGATCAGGCTGCTAGACCAAGCTCGGAATCAACAGAGAGAGAGGACGGCTCTGGTTAAAATCGCAGAGAGGTTGTGTTTGAAGCCCTAGGCGCCATTCCTCTTCCTTATATGGGCCCAAGTTATTAAACTAATGGCCTATTAGGATTTTGGGCCCAAGACACAAATCAGACAAAAGCCTGTATTTTGTCTGGCCCAATTCTCTGTACAAATACAGTAAATGCCTTGCATCTTACCGTATTAATTCCTTGTTAACTTTCCCGTTAGCTATGGTGTGTGACCCTTAGGGATCATACAATACTGGTAATAAGTCCTAAACTTATAGATCAAGAGCGGACTCTAGCAAGTCATCATGATCACCCAGTATTTATGACTTATGTCTGATCTCGACACTTATCATACTTTCTAGAGATAGTACGGTAGATTTCAGGACATTCCCAACAATCTCCCACTTGTACTGGAATCCTACATTCCCTAATCCTTTTGTCTCAATATCTCAATCTAGCATAAGGCAAGATGCGTGTCATCCTTATATAGCCAGACCATGTTTATCGGACCAGATTTGATACTGACAATGCAAACGACTTGGGCAAGTCCGTTTGGGAGTGGCCACTCTCTTACCAGCTATCAAGTCTCTGATTGGCCTAGAGATATTACCTCCGTTAAACGGCAGGGACAAATCCCATCTTGTTCCATCACTATGAACTACACACTTTATAATACACCCAACCAAGGTCATTATAGCTCCCAGTTACGAAACAGCGTTAGACAATGATCAAAGCGCATCACTCCATGTGCAGCCACATGCATGCGAACTCAGGTCTAAGGACTATACTCTATAGTCGTATATGAGAACCTCTCATGACACAGATATTAATATCTTGTAGAGTTCTCATCAGCGGGCCATGTCCGGTCATATGCTCCCCTACATATACCTATGTGTCGACTTTGATGCCGCGCATCTATGACCCCTCGAAACTTGGTCATAAGTCTCAACACAATCTAGTCTCAAGTGGTTGTTGGTGTTCCAATTTCAACAACCTTCGACTATGGACACTATGATTTATGTCATTTTGTTAAATATGGGGTTTCAGGATCAAGTCTACTCATGTACTTCGATGGCCCATATATAATGACATGAATCATTTTGGAACGATTATTTATATCACAGTTAAAATAATCCAGAAATCATAGATTTCATAAACATAAATTATTATGTTCACATGAACCTTTCAAAATGACTAAATAAAGCCCTTTACAAACTCCCACTGAAATTAAGACTACATCTTAATTTCACTTATCCTACATCTATAGTCCGCGACTCGTGCTTAGGCCTAAGGAGTGGCTTCGTTAATAGATTAGCATCGTTCTCATTCGTTGAAACTTGCTGATCTACTTAACACCTCTGTCATTTATCTCACGGAATAGGTTATACCTACCCTCAAGGTGTTTGGACCTCTGTTGTGCAGCTAGTCTCATCTATGCTGGGAATCACATCAAGTTCAGTGATGAACTATTCTTTCCAAACAACCTCTTTCGCCGCTTCCCAAGCTGCGAAATGTTCAGCTTAAGTCATGGAGTCAGCAACAGTGCCTTGCACCGCCAGACAGACACAAGATATAACCAGACTGTGACCGAAAATCATCTTTGTCTGTTGGAAACTTGCCTTTCAGACTCTACCGACTTGCAGCACCTCACTTTCTCCGTAAATCAAGAACTTATCCTAAGTATTTTCCAAATACTTGAGGATATTCATTACGTCAATCCAGTGATTTTTTTTTTTTGCTGGATTTGACTGGTCTTTACTTGTCTTGCTTAACATTAAAGCAACATCAAAACAAGTACGTTTCATGGCATACATGATAGATCCAATTGCCGACGCATATGGAATCTCATCCATGCATTCAAGCTCAGCAGATATCGTAGGACACTGTTTCTTGCTTAACGTAATGCCATGTGACATTGGCATAAAACCCTTCTTGGATTGCTGAAAACGTGTAGGACTTTGTCAATTTAAGAATCCTGACTTTGTCCTACCAGCTCTTTTGGATCTTTATCTTTAGATCCAAAATCCAAGAACATATGTGGCTTTACCCATGTCAATCATAAAACAACTCCCAAGCCAGTCCTTTACCGACTGCAGCATTGGAGCGTTATTTCCGAGAATCAGTATGTCATCGACATATACTATGAGAAATGCAACATTGCTCCCACTTATCTATTAGTAAATGCACAGTTCCACTTCGTTCCTGTTCAAGTCAAAACCTTGACTACTTCAACAGAACGAAGATTCCAACTCCGATATGTTTGCTTCTATCCATGAATGGATCGATGAAGCTAACTTACTTACAGTATAATTTTTCGGAGTCCGGGCTCACTTTCGCTTCTGTGAATTTCGCAGGTTCGTCACTTTCAATGATCATCAGATCATGGCAATTAATCACGAGAAATCACTCTCGGATTAGTGACGGATTCAAATCTGCGAACTTCAGGCTCTACAGGTGTAGATTCTACAGAAATCTGTAAATCCATCCGCTGCTCTCCCTCAACAGGTTGAGCAGCCTCCTGTATTTCTCGAATTTCTTCGAGTTATACTTTTACTCCCACTGTTCTTCTTGGAAAGCAACTTCCCTTTTAGAAAACAGAATTCCGAACAACCTAACTTCGTTTTCGGAATGGACATAAAAAGTAACAAGCCTTGGTTTCCCTAGGACAACCAGCGAAGTAGCTCAACTACAAATACTCAGTAAAGACGAATTTGGATCATTTCCAGTCCACATTTATGTGGTGTCTTTCAACTGATATTGGTGGAACTATTTCAGCGTAAACTTAGATATTTCTAGAGCGTTATTCTTAAAGAATATCATGGAAGATTCGTGTGACTCATCTTTAATCATTTCTAATAAGATCTGATTCTTTCTCACAGAAACACCTCCAGTTTTTCAGGAGAAATGAGCTGAGAAACGACTTCACACTCATTCAGATGATCACACCATCAATGACTTAAGTATTCTCACTCGTGATCTAATCCAGAGTCTCAATACTTCTGTCACTCAGATTCTATACCTCATTCTGGAACTCTTTCGACCATTTCAAAGAATTCCGACTCGTGTCTCATCAAATGAACACAGTCATACTCACTGAAGTAATCAGTAGAGACAATGAAGTACAGCAAATTTTCTCTAGCATTACTGCTCATCGGGCCACATACATGAGTATGTTCAAGGTCCAATAAGCCTTTGGGCCTTTCTCTAGCTCGGCTAAGATGGGCCCTTTGTCTTTTGGTCCAGTAAGCAGAATTCAAGTCTCATAAGATATCCAATCAAATGAGCCCAAAAGTCCATAACTATGGGATTTCTGAATCCGACTCACTCTATGTGACCAAAACATTTACGCCAAGAAAAATCAGGTTTAATTCATCAGATTTAAACCAATTCGGTATTTATGTTATTTTTAGGCACTCTTTGGTTTAAGATATAAAACCCATTCCTTGAATAGGGTGCTACAATTAATATTTCATTAAGATCAAAAGAACAAAACTTGTCTTTTATCAAAATAAAAACATTCAAATTCTTACAAGAAAATGAAAGACAACTCTGCTTAAAGCAGGTACATTGTAGCAATTACTTAATAAAACCAAGCCTCAAAGGCATCTACAAGTGAAAACCCTACGGCTGAGGCAGCATCTATAGCTCCTTCCAGACATGCAGTTCCACTTGCCCTTCCTTCAACGTTCTACTGTTGCTTAGGCTCTGCATATTATAACAAATATCAGTGCCACAACCAGCCACAACCAGTATCCAATACCTATAAGGTAGAACTTGAAGTAATAACATGAATACCTGAGGAAGTAGTCTCATACATCAACTTCAACTCCTCATAATCTTCCATGAATTTAATGCAATCTCTCTTCCAATGCCCAGTCTCTTTACAGTAGCAGCACTTACCAACGTAAGAGGTATCTGACTCGGGCTCAGAAGACACACGCTTGCCATGATTCAAAATCTGGACAACTTTGTCTTCACCCTTGTCAGCATTAGGTTTAGTAAACCTACCCTTCTCCATTATGAGATTATACAGGGTACTCTTCACGTTTGGCTTAACTGTCTTGAGCATATCATGCAGTTCAGTCAGCGTCTTCGTTAAGCCTTTCTTGATATAGTTCCTTATGAACTTATCATAGCTTGACGGCAGTGACTGCAGAATGATCTCAGTTGCCAATTCTTGGCTAACTGGATAATCCAGTTTCCTTAGGTTATCAATGTAACCCATCATTTTACTGACATGAGGACTCACTGGATGATCATTTGGTAGCTTGCAGCTAGTGAGAGACTTAACCAACTGGTATCTCTCCACTCTTACATGCTCCTGAAATTTCAATTTCAGGCTGCTGATCATCTCTATTGGCGACTCCATGTTCTCATATTGCTTCAGCAAATCTGAGTCCATGGTAGCCAATATCAGACCACGCACATCTACCGCATCATTATAATGCTTATTCCAAGCATCATATACTGCATGAGAGGCATTGGACCCGATCCTTTCGGGGAGAGCTCTCTCAAGGACATAGTCCTTTCTCTCCTGCCTGAGGACTAGCCTCAGGTTCCGCGACCAAGTCAAGAAATTTGATCCGTTCAGTTTGTCCTTCTCAAGGACAGACCGGATCGAGAAAGTGTTTTGATTGTTTGTGCTAGTCATAACTGAAATTTAGAGATAAATAGAGTTTTAGTTATTTAGTTCATAAAAGAGTAATCTTAATAACTTATAAGAAAACTCGCATTGCATTCAAAATTTCTTTGTTTAACCTCATAAGAATGCAATGATTCCGAGACCCATGTTCAACTAAAACCAAAGTGGGCCACTGGCCGTCACCCGGAATTAGCTTTACTTGGTAAGCATGCACACAGCTAGTTATATCCATATAACTCTCGGTTGTGGATTGGGCCCAAGGCCCAATACACCAGATGTCTCAAGGCCCGGGACTCCCGATGTCCCAGTCAAGGAAACCAATCTTTTACAGCTAAATAATCACTAAAGTCTGGGACTCCCAATGAAATTAGTGACTATATACTACTTTACTTACGCAAAAACAGACACCTCACACTGTAAGCCATATCTGTAATTGAATAAGCGTTAAGTAGCTGACAAGATTGGGCAAGACATCCAAGCTTGATATTGGTTTTGAGGATTTTAGGTTTTCTTTCCAAAAATAGAAGATTACTATTTTGGGAAACTTTCCAATTCAGGTAACTTACTAAATATGGGAACTTTCTATTTTAGGAAACCTACTTATTTTAGAAGCTTTCTAAATTCAGAAACTTACTATATTTAGAAATTTCTTAACATGCCAAAATTAGAAACTTCTAATATTAGAAGCTTTCTAATTTAATGTTTTATCAAAGTTTTTGGATGGGTCACAAATTATAGGCCCAATTCTTGGCCCAAGACCACAGAATTCCAATTGGCCCAATAATTTGACATAACCGAGTCGGTTCATTAATTCTGGTCCAAGACCAAATTAACTACTTAATCCAACTGGTTATTTACTAAACCAGACCAGCTCTAAATTATTTGGTCCAACAAAATCAAACTTAGACCAGCCTTCGGTTTAGGTTAAAATTCAATTTTGAATTTAAACCTGGTTTAACCAGAAATTAAATAATACCAATTGTATTAAATAATTTCCAGCAAACCGCGATTTGGGTTAACGGCTTAAACCATACATTAATTAAACAATCAATCGATTCATACAATAAAGTCAAACACGTTTTTGACCTTTTCCAAATTAAATAATCGATTCAGAACATTAAAACAAAACAAAACGCTTTTGACCTAAGTCAACATGCGATCGAAATTAATAATGCATTTGACTTTTCAATTCGTTTGAAAGACATAATCGATTCAATTATTCATTAAATGCTTTTGACCTAATCGATCACATTCGATTGGCCTCTTTAATAATCACTTATTCAAATCGAACCAAAAACAATTCGTATCATACTCAATTCAATAATCGATTAAGACAATCACAAAGCGATCGTGACATGTTCAAAGCATAAAATCGATTGAACCTCAACAATTACGAACATCATGATTCAACAATAAACGATCGCTAATTAATAGCTTTTCTTATTTCTAGGTTTTAATAAACAACCTAGTATGATCCAAAAAGCAAAAACCTAACAACCTAGGCTCTGATACCACTGTATGATTATGTGAATTCATGGTGTAATTGTCAGGTTACATCCTAGCACATAATCATCTAGGATCTAGGTGATTTGCAGTTGAATCATAAACATATCAGATTCATTACCTTATGATTGCAGCGGATTGATCAAAGGAATGAAGAGATCAGTTAGAGCTGATTATCACCGGCTCCTCCTAGGTATCCACACGCTTACAAGCTACGGATCAGGCTGCTAGACCAAGCTCGGAATCAACAGAGAGAGAGGACGGCTCTGGTTAAAATCGCAGAGAGGTTGTGTTTGAAGCCCTAGGCGCCATTCCTCTTCCTTATATGGGCCCAAGTTATTAAACTAATGGCCTATTAGGATTTTGGGCCCAAGACACAAATCAGACAAAAGCCTGTATTTTGTCTGGCCCAATTCTCTGTACAAATACAGTAAATGCCTTGCATCTTACCGTATTAATTCCTTGTTAACTTTCCCGTTAGCTATGGTGTGTGACCCTTAGGGATCATACAATACTGGTAATAAGTCCTAAACTTATAGATCAAGAGCGGACTCTAGCAAGTCATCATGATCACCCAGTATTTATGACTTATGTCTGATCTCGACACTTATCATACTTTCTAGAGATAGTACGGTAGATTTCAGGACATTCCCAACAGGCTCTGGTGCTCAGAAAAATCGCAGGGACAAGAAGCCTTAGGGTTTTCTGGCGCCTCCTCTTCCTTATATGGGCCCAAGTAATTAAACTAATGGCTCATTAGGCTTTTGGACCCAAGGCCTAAATCAGACAAAAGACTGTCTTTTGTCTGGCCCAATTCTCTGTACAAATACAGTAAATGCCTTGCATCATACTGTATTAATTCCATTTTAACTTTCCCGTTAGCTATGGTGTGTGACCCTTAGGGATCATACAATACTGGTAATAAGTCCTAAACTTATAGATCATGAGCGGGCTCTAGCAAGTCATCATGATCACCCAGTATTTATGACTTATGTCTGATTTCGACACTTATCATACTTTCTAGAGATAGTACGGTAGATTTCAGGACATTCACAACAGATTCCTAGTCATACACTGCTGCCTAATGTCCTCCAGGAGGTCCAACAAAGGTTTCCTTCTAGCATTTCTTATGGTTTTGTTGAAGGACTCACAGAGGTTATTCAGATTGTCATTGCAGAACGAACCAATCTTGAAATAAGCTCGTGACCAAGTCTCCGGAAGCTTCTGCAGAAGAGAAGAATAGGCCAGTGGATTATGCTTCTGAAGCTCTTCCATATTGTGCTTGAAAGTTCCCTCTATGTATGATCGGGCAATGTACCAAAAGAGCTTCCGTAGTTTCATATCTTGACCTCCTTTCCTCCAATTATCGTAGATGTGCCTGCAGCATTGTCTGTGCTCGGCATCTGGAAGAACTTCCTTAATAGCTTTAACGAGTCCCTACAATATTAGAGAAAGATTTATTAGTTTGATTGCTATCCATATTCAATAATACAACATTGTTTACCTTCTGTTTGTCCGAGAGGATGGTGAAGCCTCTGCCGTATACTAAGCCCAAGTCCTTGGCTAAATGTTTGATGAACCATTCCCAATTAGTCTCATTTTCTATCTCAACTACTGCCCACGCAATAGGAACGATCTTGTTATCTCCGTCTCGGCCCACAGCAGCCAACAGTTGACCCTTAATATCCCATTTTAGGAATGCTCTATCTAGTCCAAAAACAGGCCTACAAGTGCGTCTCCAAGCAAGCTTCTGTGCTTGATAGCACATGTACAGGCGGTAGAAACGTTGCTTACTCCCGATTGTAGGCCCAGGAATCGTCTCAATATCAAAGGTGGACTCCGGATTCTGCAGCAATACTTCAGCCTGATAATCCCAAATTTTGTCAAAGTGCTCCTCGTGTGTTCTCTTCCGCTCATTCATCAGCTTTGTCTTAGCTTTGGAACATGAGTTTTCACTAACAGTCATGGAATACTCACGTCTTATTTCCGCAGCAATCTCCTTTGCCTTCATCTTTGGATTTAGTCTAAGCCTCTCTGAAAAGAGACTTGCAATTGCAGACCGTTTAAGGATCTTAGAATCACCTGTTTCAACAACCAGAAAATTATAAGAAAGCAACCATAATCTGCAAAGTAGAACATCTTAAGAAAGCAACCACAAAATGTACAAGTCTAAGAATCATACCGGTTCTCTCGCAGCTGTGAATGTTGTAGTAAGTCTTGATCTGCAGCTTCATTTTGTTCTTCTCAAGAGAACAATATATCTTCCACTCGCATGGAGGGTGATCCTTCTTAGGTGTAGCAGCACATTTGGCTCCAATCTTGAAGGCTCCTGAACGATAGTACTTTATGTTGTATCGTGACTTAAGTGTGTACCTCAAACACGCATGCTTGAAGTCATCAGCATCAGAGAAATACTTTCCCAATTTAAGAATGTCTTCCGGATCAACATCTTCTCTATAAGCCTCGCCAACAAGCCCATGCTCTTCGTTTTCCTCATCTGAAGATACAGGATCCGGAAACATATCCTCATCATGAACTTCATCTCCGCTATCTTCGTCAATGTCGCAGTGATCTTCTCTAGTTTCATCCCCGAAAAAAAGTGCCACCTGCCTAGCATCTTGCTCTTCAAATCCAGCTTCATCTCCGACATCTTCTCCACCAACATCATCTCTAACCTGCGCTTCATCAACTACATCTCTAGCTTCCGGGTTAACTTCATCTACATCCCTATTTTCTTCCACTACATCCTCAGTAGCATAATCATCATCTCTCTCACCATCTCTACTTGCATGCTCTTCATTATCATCAGACAGCTCTTGTACAGGTAAATCCTTCCAATTCGATACCTTGTTCTGGTTTTTTTTATTTCCATTTCTGATGCTTCTTCGATTTCTTCGGTTCAGGCTCGTCACCCTCAAACAAGATTCTCTTCCTAGAAGCTCTGACATTTCTTTGTTTCGTCATAGATTGCGACCCAGAAGCGGACCCTTCTCCTCCTCCAACAGTCTTATTCTTCAGGCGTGGCGATCTCCGAACAACATCTCCGTCGGGATTTTCTACACGACCGCGTTTAGACCTCCTTAGGTTTGGCTCCGGCTCCGGCTCCGGTACATCTGAACGAAGTCGCGGTCTCCTCCCGCGAAAGGATCCTCCACCTCTTGTCCTCGCCATCTCTGTGTTCGTCGGGCTCGATTTGGAGTTTAGGGTTTCTGTGTTCGATTTGGGGATTTTAATGGAACAAACAAGTTTAAAGTGTTTAAGTAAATTTAATATTCAACATATTTCAATGAAATACATTGTCCTAGTGGCAAAATGCCTTCTCTGACTTCGTAATATCCCGAGTTCGAGCCTCGTAGAAGGCCAGGTTTTAATTTTTTTTAAGTCCCAGATTAGTATCCAAAACGACGTCGTATATACTTAACGCCACATTAAACGGAGAACTAAACGCCATCTAAGAGATCTGTTAACTTAGATAACGGTGTGTCTAATTGGCAAAGTCAACTCTAAGTTCATATATATTTAGGAAGTCCAATCTAAATTTGGGTATTTTTTGGCGAGGCACTGGGGTTGGATATTTTATGGCCAAATTTTGAGAGTTGGGGTATTTTATGGCATTTTTCCCATTTCTATAATGTTCTTTATCAGAAGTTTCGAGTACACTTTTTAAAAATAAAAATTAGAAATATCATAGAAGTTTTATAAGTACCACAATGTCTTCCAAATTTTAATTAATCATCTTAATAGGCCTACATTAATAAATACTTTTGTTTTTAATAATCAAAGACCGAAATCTATTATAATCTCGATAACTTTTGTAAAACTGAGTATTCTTGACATTTAGTACGTTTATAATGGCCAACTCCAATGATTCAAACAATTATCTCCTAAACCTATTACAAATCATTCAACCATTGAACCATCATAAACTGGTTTACAAAAAATTAATATTTTTATTTCTTGCGAGATTTCCAGCGAGTCTTTCAGCGAGTTGATAATAGAGTTATGTTATATTATTTTAGAATTTTTTATCTTGTTTGTAGACTTAATCATATTTTTTTTTTCGGTTTAGTAAGTGTAGATTTGTTTAGAGGTTTCATTTGAATGAGTTGTAGACTTGTTTTTAGTATGAAAAACTAATATAAATATTTGATTTAAATAAATAAAAAGTGAAACAAAAAAATCAACTAATATCCTAAATCTCTGATTTCTTCATTTTATACACTGAAACAAAAAATAAACTACCCAAGGCAACGACGATGGCAAAGGAGAAAAATCTTGCACCAAGTTTTCTGACGAGTTCTGGTAAGGTTTCTTCTTCTCTTCATGGTGGGTTTCTTCTTTCCGTCATTCTTCTTCGAAATTGTGACTCTTCATGTTCCTCTTTAGGGTGAAGGGTGCATCGTTTGTCCAAAGCTTCTTGGGCATCGGCGCTGTAGTTTCTGTAAACGGCGGTTTTCGGTGGTGTTGTTTGTCAGAGGAGGAGGCAGTTTGGACCGAATCGAATTTTGGTGTTGTGTGTTGTGGTGAGAATGGTCGTTTGGCTAGGTATCTGCAAAATCAAGCGGCGGAGGTTTGAAGGTCTGGTGCTTCTGCATCTGGCGTTTTGTGGCCGCGTTACAACTCAGTAGTATTAAAAGATTCCAGTGATATTTGTATTTTTTTTTAATTTTGCGGTGGTTGTGGCTGGTAGATTTTGTAAAAATTTCATGGTTGATGACAGATTTATGTATTTATTTGATGGTTAAATTACGTTTATACTTAAAATATCAATTCGTATTTGATAGTCGACTTATGTTATATTATTGTAGAATTTGGTAGCATGTTTGTAGACTTAATCGTAGAGTTGTTTCTGGTTTCGGCTTAGTGATTATAAACTTGTTTAAATGTTTCATTTGAATGGTTGTAAACTTGTTTGGGTGTCGAGTAATTATCGTACATGTTTTCAGTTTTTGTTTGAAAGAGTGTAGACTTGTTTTGGGAGGAGATTGCTTACTTGTTTTCTTTTTTCTAAAATATGTTCACGAGCCTCATTCACACTATTTGTCTGTTTAGTCTCAAGACAAAGCCTAAAGGCTAGATCGTTACAAAGACGCAAAAATCTGTTCAACTGTCGACAAATCTCAACATTTATCAGAGGTGTATTCATCGCCAAGTTTCGAGAATATTTATTTGGTAACATGTAGCTAAACTCCACTTCGTGGTTCTATTATCTAAACCATTGTATTCGGACATCATTTCAATTAATTCCTCATAAGAAATTCTATGTTGTAGGAAAAAAATATGAAACCTTTTACCCTTATCTTTGAAATTATCAACATAAAAGACCCATCGAATTCTCTCAAACCTCCATTTGCCAAAAACTAACACAATTTCCGTCATAACTATTGAAATAAAGGAAAATCGGATTTTTTTGTGCCTAGTCTCCAAGCACTATTGAAGAATAAAATGAACACAAAAACTAGAATTGTTCCAACCAAAAGATTTAATTCAATAAAAGTCTACCACAACTTACTAACACTTATTAAGTCTACTTTTAAAAAATCTACGACCACTCACTAATAACTTATGTCTTCCTTACATTATAATAGTCTACCATATAGTACATTAAAACAAGTCTACTATACAACATAAAAGTCTACAATACAACATTAAGTCATAAATATAAATCTATAATAACGTTTGATGAATCTGTCATATCTACAATGTTTTCAGCTTTCCTATAAAATCTACTACAACGACATAAAAGTCTATAAGGACAATAATAAGTCTACTATGGAGATATAAATCTATGATTATACATGATATGTCTACAACCCCGTCAATGTATTCAACTTTCCTACAAAATCTACAACTACGTGGTGTAAGTCTCCAAGCTCCAAGATTAATTCTGTAACGAACAAATAAATATACTACCGTATAATTTAAGTATACTACTGTATAATTTAAATCTACTACCGTATAATTTAAATCTACCAACCGGTTAACAAATATACAAATTGACAAACAAATATACAAAAGGCTACAAATCGGTCGTTTTTCAAACAAATTTGCTGTCAGATAAAATAATTGTGTAAGATATACAAAATATATATCAGTTCCCAAGTCTAGGACAACATAAAATAAGTCTAAAATAGTTTTATCAACCCCCAAATAAATCTAAAAATTCCTAAAACAAATATGCAGACATAAAATCAAGTTTACAATCGGAAAAATATACAATCCTTAAACAAGTTTACAATCCTAAAATCAAATATTCAACCCAATTATTAAGTCTACAGCCTAAACAACAAATCTACTATTAAAATACTAGTAAACTTAATTTGGTAAACTTATTCAAAATTTCTTAAACCTATTTCAAAATCTAGTAAACTGAAAATTTCATTAATGATAGTTTCGTAATATTGTTTTTTGAATATACGCTCAAAAAGGATAATATGGGTACAAAATGTTGTTTCTATAATAAACTTTTCAAGGTTATTTAAATAATAAAATATTTAAGCTAACTTCCCATAATAAGAATATACTAAAAGGCTTTAACCCCCAAAATTTTGAATAAGAAAATAAAAATATATAATCAAACTAGAATGAAAAAGACAGTTTTATTGATAATTTAATTTGTTATCTATGTTTTATTTTTGAGTATTTTCTTATGGATGATGCGATATTGGATTATAAATCTGTGTATATGCAAGACTTAATCTAGTTACTATAGGTGCAACTGGATTACCAATTTTTGGAATGGAATTGTGTGGAATGACTAATTCCATAATTTTTTTACCATTTACCTTGAATTGAATTTTTTTGTAATGGAATGGAATGGAATAGACATTCCATCAATCCCACACAAAAATTCAAAGAAAATTATTCCTCTGCAATTTTGATGAGGAATGAGTGGGATGAATCCATTCCATTTTTATTAAGATTCCATTCATCTTATTCCATTCATTTTCATCCCATTAATTCCATATTATGTGTACCATTTACACCCAATATATGTGCTAAATAGTGAATATATATATTTATATGAATTTAACGACACTTTTCATAAATAATTTTCTTCACTAATAGATGACTAATCCATATTTCACTTCGCGTAGTCGTTGATGCATCTTCGTCGGCTATCCGTTCGCAGAAAAAGGTTTGAAGGTTTTCGACCTTGACAAGAAGGAATTTCTCATCTCTCGAGACGTGATCTTCCATGAAAATGAATTTCCTTACTTGATAGGATTATGCGACCAAGCAAAGTTTGTCAGGTCTACCATCACAGGCGTATGATGATGATTGGGAAATTCTCCAGATCAGAGAATCCATTTAGACGAAAGGGGGAGTGCCGTAATCAACTCTCCACCGGTGATACCAAGCTTTGTACTGGAACAGATTGATCATGCGCCTGACTCGTCGTCACCACCTGCTCCTCTGTTACCTGCTTTACCTCCAGGTCAAGAATCTGTTGTGGATCCATAATAGTATCCGAAACAGCAACCAAAACAACAACCAGCTGCAGAGCTTCCTCTTACCGCGGTTTTCGTCCAAGAAATATGCCATCAAAGTTTCATGATTACGTTGCTCATAACATGCTCTGCTCTGAAGACCCCTCTCTCACCTTGCTATGTTCTTTCATCAAAGTCTTCGAAAACTATCCACTGTAAGTCATCTTACCCGTTAGATGATTATGTCACTGACCTGAATTTTTTAGTTTTCCATCGGGTTTTCCTTGCTGCCATCACAAATTGTGTTGAGCCAAAACACTATTCTATTGCTTGTAAAGACAAAGCTTGAAGTCTTGCCATGAATGATGAGATCGTTGTGCTAGAGGACAACGACACGTCGGATATACAAACGCTTTCGCCTGGCAAAGTTGCAATTGGTTGCAAATGGGTGTACAAACTTAAGAACAAATATGACGATACGTTGGAGCGTCTCAAGGCTCGTCTTGTTGCAATGGGTAACACACATGTTGAGGGTGATGATTTGAAAGAATCATTCGCCCCCGTGGTGAAGATGAGCACGGTATGTGGTCTTTTTGCTCTCATGTCTGCAAAGAATTGGCATGTTCATCAATTAGATGTCCATAACACATTCCTTCATGGAGATTTAAAGGAGGAAGTCTATATGCGGTTACCTTCTGTATTTTCTCATACAGACTCGAAGAAATTCTATCGCATGTGTAAGTCCCTTAATGGCCTTCGACAGGCTCCTCGTTGTTGGTTTCCAAAGCTCTCCATGGCTTTGCTACAATATGGTTTCATCCAATCCTATTCAGACTATTCTCTTTTCACGATCTCAAAATATGGAAAAGAACTCCGTGTGTTAATCTACGTCGATGAATTGATAGTTTCCGGAAATGATGAGAAATTTCTTACTCGGTTCAATACATAATTAGGTGAGTGATTTCGTATGAAGGATCTAGGCAATCTCAAGTATTTTTTGGGCATAGAGGTGGCTCATGCGGCTGAAGGAATCTTTCTTTCATAATGAAAGTACGTCCTTGATATTATTTCGGACTGTGTCTTGTTAGATGCGAAGATGGTCTTTACACCTTTGGAACAAAATCATCAGCTCGCAGCTGACAAGGTTCCTTTGTTTGATAATCCAAAATAGTATAGACGCCTAATAGTTCGTCTATTGTATCTCTTCATGACGACCAGATTTGGTTTACTCCATTCATCTCTTAGCGCCCCTCATGAATCTCATTGGCAAGCCGCTTTGCGAATTGTTCGTTTTCTGAAAAGTTGTCCAGGACAAGGTATTCGCTCAGATAATGATCTTCAGCTGTATGTGTATGTTGACGCCGATTGGGGCTCATGTCCCCTAACTCGCCGATCCTTGAGTGCATTTGTTGTGCTTCTTGGTGGATCACCCGTTTCTTGGAAGACAAAGAAAGAGAAAATAGTATCTCACTCTTCCGTTGAAGTTGAATATAGGGCCATGGCTGCTGCTACTTGGGAAATCAAATGGATCATCCCGACAATGAAGGATCTTAGTGTTCCAGTCACCTCACCGGTTCCGTATTATTGTGATAATAAGGCAGCCATACACACTCCTGCTAGTCCCGTCTTCCATGAACCCACGAAGCACATCGAGCGATATTGTCACAGTGTTCGTGATGGCATCATTTCTACACGGAATGTACGTACCAAGGATCAAATTGCTGACTATTGACAAAAGCCTTGGGACGTCCACAATTTGATGCTCTAGTGTCCAAGTTGGGAGTTACGGGTTTTCACTCTCCAACTTGAAAGGGAGTATTAATATATAGATAAGATATTCTTGTTCTATATTGGTGTTAATCTATAAGTTAGTTAGATAGCTCCTACTCGTTAGAGATATACTTTGAGTTGTGTATATAAACCCTTGTACATGTCTTTGGGAATTCAAGTCAATAAAATACAATTCAGTCCATCTTTAAAATACACATAGACAACCTATGCAATGATTATGATGATATTTATCTAAATCAAGAAACAAGAATCAAGAAGAAAACAACGACACAACTTTCCATCTAGGTGGGAAAGTGCTGGGACAAGAGTAACCCTACTGACATGGAGTGCAAGAAGTTGCCTACTTACTAAAATAGTGATGTTAATACGTACGGGTTATCCGAGTCGGTTTAGGTCTTGTCCGCTTTAACCATATCCGTAAATTCTGCCCTTTTGAGTTTGTTGAAATCCTGTTTTCACCATCGATTTAATTCGGCGCAGAAGGAAGTCTGGTTGGCGATGAACATTTAGATGGAGACGATGGTTTCGTTACTGCCAAATCACGTAGATAGAATCCTGCCACAACAGACGAGTGATAAATTTCCGACGAGAGGTTTCTGATCCGCCAAAAGAAAACCATTTACAAAGTCCCATGTGAGAGTTTGATTCTGAAAGTCCAACAATGATAGAATAGGACCCCTAATTTTCTGAGAAAGGGAGCAGCTGAAGACGATGTGCTTTCTTTGCAGAGGAGGCAGAGGTGGTTCGTCTGAAGACCCCCACGAGATCTGACAGTCACGCGTGGGGCATCTATCGAGGATGAAAAGCCGCCAAGTCAAGGATTTATGTTTGGGGATTCCTCTCTTGACCCAATCCACTGATGGAGCAGGATTTCTGAGCAGATGATATACTTCAGTGGAAATAAACGTAGATTTCTCAGTTCCATTATTAACCCATCTTAGAGTATCTTCTTCATTAGAGAGTGTCAGTGAGCTTAGATAAATCCAAGCTTGCTCGATGCAGGGTGACGGGCAGGGGGCAGATTCCAGCTATTTTCATGCCAGAGCGAGCTTAACTTCACGTTGAGGTTTATGCCAGTCAACCGTGGGGATCTCTCTCCAACATATGAAATCAGAGGACCAATATCAAACCATTAGTCCAAAATTTTCAATGACGGCCATTACCAAGTTTCATTCTGACCCCATTGCCTTATAGTTTCCCTTACGCCCAGAATTTGTTATAAACTATGTTTGAAGTTTTACTGAATTCATATCTAATCTATTAAAACAGGAAAGTTTGCCATGGTACATAAATGTTGTTTCCGGAATTTGCCCTTGATATTATTATGATTTGTAACCTTCATTAAGGGTAATTAGGGAATATAACATTATCTCTACAATCCATGTTTCCAAACAAGACAATTATTAAACATGTAGCCAAACAACCAAAATCTAATGGGTCACACTTTTCTAATTAATTAAATCAAAACAAATTAATTGATAAATATAATGAATAATTTATACATCAACTATTATATATAAATTAAGATTCTCTAATTTATGATTTAATTCAAAATATATTTATAATATATTTTAATATCTTTTTATTTTGTTTCAAATATATATATATATATATATATACACATATTACGATTGATGTTTTTACGATTGTACTTTTTAGCAGGTTTTTCCATCAAACTGAAAAATATTTAATTAATTAAACGGGTTGAAAAATTAATTAGCCAATCTCGATTATAAATTTTCTAAACAAAAATTCGCATATAGTAAATAATTTCAGCTGATATATTTTAAAATTAATAAAATATTAAAATGATTTCATACTTATATTATTCAAATATTTGAAACGTCAAATTATGCTTTATGTTTGAATGAAGTTTTTAACGGATAGTTCCATCAAATTTGCAAATTATATATACGACTACAACATGTATTTTATAAAATAATATTTTAGATAAATAAAATAAAAATTAAACATATATCACATAACTTTTACAATAGTTGTTTTCACATATATATATTTTTTCCAAACTATGATCTTACGATACAACACAGATTAAAATATATAATGCGAAATCGTTATTTTAATCCTCCAAATTACACATAATTCATTTAAAAAAAAACTAAATTGCTAACTCACTGTTTTTAATGTTGGTTAAACAATTATAATCAAAATTAGATTACATAATTAAAAAATATTTAATTAATTAAACGGGTTGAAAATTTAATTAGCCAATCTCGATTATAAATTTTCTAAACAAAAATTCGCATATAGTAAATAATTTCAGCTGATATATTTTAAAATTAATAAAATATTAAAATGATTTCATACTTATATTATTCAAATATTTAAAGCGTCAAATTATGCTTTATGTTTGAATGAAGTTTTTAACGGATAGTTCCATCAAATTTGCAAATTATATATACGACTACAACATGTATTTTATAAAATAATATTTTAGATAAATAAAATAAAAATTAAACATATATCACATAACTTTTACAATAGTTGTTTTCACATATATATATTTTTTTCAAACTATGATCTTACGATACAACACAGATTAAAATATATAATGTGAATCGTTATTTTAATCTCTTAATCTTTACGATATATCTCCTCCAAATAACACATAATTCATTTAAAAAAAAACTAAATTGCTAACTCACTGTTTTTAATGTTGGTTAAACAATTATAATCAAAATTAGATTACATAATTAAAAATCTAAACTACTATTAACAAAATGAATAAAAAGTAAAATTTGTAAAGAAAATTAAACCCGCACTTTCTAAGTGCGGGTCAAAATCTAGTTAATACTATTAAAACATGAAAGTTTTTTTTTTTAAACTCTTTTTTCTTGTGTTATTTACAGAATATGCCACTGAAATTTTAAGTAATTAAATATATTCATTAAAGATAAATTTGTCGTATACAAAAAACTGAAGAGGTATAAATGGGTAATGTCGGAAAATAAGAGTCAGCGCGCTTTCTCTAACTTTTAGAGAGAGGTTTCTCTCTCGCCTTCTGCCGTTCTCTCTCTCGATCTTTCACGGCGAAGACGATGATTCCAGCGACTTTTATCTTCGTTTTGTGTGTTATACTTCCGATTCTTAGCTTGGTTCTTGGGTTTGGTCCCGATCTTTGATCGGTATTTCTAGGGGCTTTGATCGGATTTTGTTTTGGGATATTTAGCTTTCGGATTTCCCTTTTAATAAGTCCGATTTCGTTTCTCAGGCTGGCTGTTTCCTTTCCGATATCGGAACCCACCGGTTTTACCGGTTCTTCTCGGCGTTAGCCGACGATCTCGCTCCCTCTCTCTCTTTGCTCGCCGTTCACTCCCTAAGTTGTCTCTGTTTCGTCTCCGACCGTCCGTCCGCCTCTCCGGGAATAATATCGCCTTTGTCCCACCGCTTTGAGGAAAAGCGCATGGTGGACTTCGACGGGATTTTTAATCCCCTCAACAAAGGCGCCTCCTAGGCTTCGGTTGTTTTCCGGCGGCATTTTTGAGCTCGTTTTCTTTGTATGCAGGAGATTTCACGGTGGTTACGGGATGCATAATATCGGCGAATGGTTCTCCGCTCCTACAGAGATTCGGTCCGACGAGGTTCTTGCGGCGTGTTCCTCCGCGCTAGCTGGCTGTCTCCGGCGATGCTTCCTCCATCGACGCGTGTCCGTACATGCAGTCCACCGATGCCCAGATCCTGACGCGTGGAGCCTTATCTTCGGATGGCTTTGTTGGGCTTCCTTGGGCTTCGTTGGATATTTCGATTCAATCTTTGTAGGGCTACGGCCCATTTGCTATGTAAGGCCTTAGTCCTGAAATGAAATTGTTGATTAAAAAAAAAAAAAAAAAAAAATAAATGGGTAATGTCCGGTTCTAAAATGGAGCAGCACACGGATCTATTTTATTTCACGAGACCAATTTTCGTTCTTATACTCGGCATATTTGGCCCATCAGCATATTTGTTCACGAGACAATTTTCGTTACTTTACTCAGCATATTACACGCGGATCTATCGATTTGGCCCATCAGCATATTTGTTTGTTCCAAAACAGGAAGCCTACATTACACTGTTAGACAACTACAGCGAAACATCTTCGCAGATTATTTGGTAGCAAGACTTCAATTAACAACGATTTCTATCTGACTTTTTCATATCATATTTTATAAAGCAGATCGAGATCTATACATGAATGAACCCATAAAAAAGAAAAATCTTGAATAAACATAATATAAAAGATGAAATCTATCTACGTTTCCTATATGCAAAAATATATTTCATCATGAATCAAAATCAGTGGATCTTTGAAAATTGCATACACCTGAATTAGATATTGTATGATGATTCGAGTAAATCAGTGCGAAATAACTGAAAAGGACAAAGATTATGCGAAGTTACGATGTCTGAATCTGAATCGATCATTCCAGAAAATTAAGATCTGGAAAGATCTAAAGTTTGAGAAGCAACAAGGAAAAAAAAAACTTACCAGCATAAAAGACAAGATGATAACACAATAGATTTTTCACGTGATCGTTTTAAAAATTTCATGGAAGAAAACGAGAAGAATCTAATAAAGGAAATCGCGTAAGAAGGTTTCACAAACTTACCCTAATTTGCTTTATCTGTTTTTTTAAAATAAAACTGTCGGTCGTATTGTGTTTGTGTTTTGTCGAAAAAAATCAATCCGAAACGGGTTAGATTTTGGGCTTTATTAAAAAAATTATAATTTTTAGTGTAATATTAAGTTGGCTTAAGTAGAAAAGTTAGGAAAATATTATAGTGTAGATATAATATAATAATATACTACATACTAATATATATAATACAAAAACATCCTCTTTAAAAATAAATAACACAGATTTTACAATTTTTAAAAGTTTTAAAACATATAATTTCAACACATAAGCACAATATTTTTAAAAATATATATATATAGCAAACAATAGTTAATGATATTGAAAAAAACAGTTATTAAAAAAATCTCAAGTTCATATTATTTAAATAGTATGTTTGGTCCGCTAATATATCTCATAACTATAGAAACATGTAACATTAATTTTGTATCCTAAACAATAACAATAAACCGCAACTATTACAAATATAATAAATTAAACAAAACTCACAAACAAATTTCAAATTTAACATCATCTTTTTTTTTAACGCTGGGTTATTCATTTATGAAACCTCAAATGAGGTGGAGCAAACAATAGTCTGGTACAAAGATCATAACGGAATTCAAAAAAGACAAAAACAATACCAAAGACCAAACTTGATCATAAACAAAAATACCAGTAGGTATTACTAGTTTAATGCATTACCAGTAGGTACCCAAAGAGAATAAAACTCCACGGATGAAACCTCACCAAGATTGATATGAGAGGTGGAGCTACCGCAACAAAGCCTTGGACTCACCATAGAAACCCAAACCTTAAGCTGCATAAAACAGAGACCGTAGAGGAAGGAGTTGAGATCGTGAGAATTGGAAGACCAAGGCTGAACACAAGTCAAAAATCAACCCACACCACATCTTATAACAACTCAAACCACACACACACCAAAGCAACACTTCGGGACTGAGACAACGATGAATCTGGTTTGAACCAGGTGACACATGCCGCCATCTTGCCGTAGAAACGAAACGAAACAAGCATAAAACTCCACGCCGAGCACAACTACCATGGGTGCCGCAGATCTACACGACTACTTGCGTCGAGCCACTGCAACCACCACATACCGATCGAAAAGAAAGAGAAGGAAAACTCCACTCAGCAAAACGTGAACAAAACTTGTAACACCTATTTAAATCCAATTGAACCAGAAAAACCATGAAAGATTACGGACAAACCGTACCGAAGATCAAACAGATCCGGACATTCCAATGGTTAGGTCCAAATTTAAGATCGATAATAAACATAAGGCCGAGAGTCACGAAAACAGGCTACGCCGGTAGTGTGAAAGCAGAACTCACCAAGGACAAACCGGAAAGAGCCATCGCACCCTGAGCACCGCACGGCGAAACCAATCAAAAGCCAACAGAGATCAACACCACCATGACAGAAGAGCGAGTATAGATCTGCAAGCTACGACGCAAGAGACCCAAAAACCCGTCCACAAGGACTTCAAGACACACGAATCCATGAACACATCCAGAGCTACTCCGCCATGGAAGACAACCGACCCAAGCCACCGCAAAAACGAAAGCAAGGCTGGCAAATCTACCAGGCTAAGCTACAGGAGACGCCGAGAATACATCCCCCGGAAAGTACACCGTCGGAGAAACCAACCAGAGAAGACGAGGAGGGGAAGGATGAAAGCACAAAGAAGAGGAAGAGCCTCTCCGGCGGCGGCGTAGTCGCCTAACCACCGGAGAGCAGTGGATCTGCAAGTTAAAGGTGCAGACCTAGGATTCTAATGTTATGTGTATGTTTTTTGACCTGTATTAGACATGGTGCTATGTTTCTAATTTAACATCATCTTATCATACTATATAGTTTAAAACATTTTTTTACAAAAAAAATAAAAATATATGCAAAAAATATTTTTTTAAAGAAACATAAATCCGCACTCCCAAAGTGCGGGTCAAAATTTAATTGGTGAATTAAAACCCACTTAACTTATCTAATTCATGGGCTTGTATTATATATATATATATATATATATATATATATATATAAAGTAAGGTAGCATCACAAAATATACATGTATATTATACCATTTTTTGTCACAAATCTTACTTGATTGATTTAACTTTGGAGCATACAACAAAGAAAGGGAATTAAGCATTCTCTTTGATAAAAACAGTACAACATAAATTTAACACAAACTAAAAGAGATAGATCTTCATGAAGTAATGACGGTGGATTTGAGGCACAATTCAAATGTGTCAATAAAAGCTTCACGGCAGAACCGGAACATTGAAATCTAGTCACTTTACATTGTGATTTTAAACACCAACCTCCACCACCGAATGTCGAAACAAATCCAATTGCATCTTCTGGCTCCGAATAGACTGCTACACAAGATGGCAAACTGGTGAATAGATTAAAAAGTTTCCTTGGTAGAAAACCAAGGATAACTTTCAAGCTAAGAAAGCATGATGAGATGGTTCTCTCCAGATAAAAGGAGGAAAATGGAATCAAGCTCTCCCCAAAAAAGAAAAACGACTAAAAAGATCTATTCCCAAAAGGAAAGGAAGGTGAAATTGATCTCTTCCCAAAAAAGAAAGAAGATGGAACTAATCTTTTCCATACAATGGAGGAAAATGATATTGCATGTTGACATAAAGTCAAATGATTAAACCCTGATCTGGTTTGAATATGGGAAATGATACGGCACATAAGGATTGATGGGCTGTAGATGGAGATGGAGCCAAGGCCCACAAAAAGAAAATGATGAATCCAGCCCATCCAGAAGATCTGCTTGGACTGGCAATGAAGGGTGACGGCTCAATGTCTATGTACGGACGCGTAAGTGCCGAAGAGGACACTACAAGAAGATTGGACCATAGCTACGGAAAAATATATAGCTATGGCCCAAGTTCCATAGCTATTTTCGATTTAATTACAGATAGCTACGATTCTAATCCCTGCTTAAACGCTCGTAGCTATTGATAATTCGTGGCTATTCGTGGCAACGTCTCTGCTGAATAGCTACGAACATATCTATAGCTAATAGTTATGAATATCTATGATCTGTATCCGTAGCTATATTAGCTACGACTATCTGTGACACAGTCAATATCTATTTTATACCATATTAAAAAATAATAATAATAATGAATTATTCAGTTTAATTAATTTTATAATAAAATTATATTACAATAAATAATTAAATAGTTATCAGAAAAACAAAACTTTTTTTACAAAAATCGTAAAAAAATAGAAATCGGTATGGTGCCGGCGAAGATCTTTGGAATGGTGTCGGTGATGACCACTGAACCGTAAATCAACTCCGGTTCTTCACCAGAAGAAGGAAGCGTCGAGAGTGGTGAAGCCGAGAGCTTCGTCTGCGTCTTCTTCAGTGGCTCCGGCAACGAGAGGACGGAGATCGGGATCTATTCGTCTTCTGGCGGCGATTCTTCTGGATGTGAAAGCTCCGGCGTGTGTGATTTATCGAGGCGGCAGGAGGAGATCTCACGACGGCATCCGCCAACACCATCTCCTCTCTCTCACCTTTGCCAGAGCTTTCTTTGCCTTCATCTTCTCTCTCTCTCTCTCTCTCTCTCTCTCTCTCTCTCTCTCTCTCTCTCTCTCTCTCTCTCTAATGATTGGTCTTCGTCTTCAGTTCATTGGTCTCTCTTCCCCGTCGACGATTGATACAAAGGAAGAAGGATCGGAGAAGAAGGATCGAAGAAGGAGGCTGAAAAAAAAACGAGATGATTAAAAGAAAGAGGTGATACACTTAGAAAATTAAGTTAAAAGAATCAACTTGAGATTAAAAAACGAGATAAAGATCTAACGGCCCAGAGTGTGATCCGCGTGAAAAGAGTTAAACCAATAGAAATTTTTGGGTATATTAATATATAATAATAAAAATAAAATAAAATAATACAAACGGTTAAAAAATTATAAATATAGAAGATGAAAGTTTTAAAAATGTTAAATTTTATAAATAA
Organism: Orychophragmus violaceus; assembly: GCA_030180135.1. Lineage (NCBI taxonomy): Eukaryota > Viridiplantae > Streptophyta > Magnoliopsida > Brassicales > Brassicaceae > Orychophragmus > Orychophragmus violaceus. The sequence goes on along the minus strand of CM058234.1, from coordinate 61,205,504 downwards.
TTTAAAAATAATAAAAATGAGTTTGTATAGTGATTAAAATGATTAAATTTTATTTTAAATTATTATTGTTTATAATAAGTTTTTAAATAATACAAATGGTTAAAAACAAATTATAAATATAGAAGATGAAACTTTTAGAAATTTAAAATTTTATAAATAATTTAAAATAATAAAAATTAGTATATATAGAGATTCAAATGATTAATTTTATTTTAAATTATTATAGTCAATGTTTAAATTAATTTTATGTAAAGTATATATTTAAATGGTTAAGTATTAGATTTATGTATATATAATTAGTTTTTGCATTTGACTTTATAGTTTATGATTGAGATTAATGTTTAGAGTATGATTATGGTTTAAGGTATATGGTTTGAAGGGTTATGTTTAAAGTTATAAGTTAATGTTTGAAATAATAGATTTGAAAAAGAAAAAAAAATTGTAAAGTGTTGAATTTTAATCTACACTTGATCTTAAATCCACTCAGGTTCACCCTTAACACCCGTGTTTGATTCCCCTTGCAAGAACTCTCAAACTTTTGCTAATTGCAATCTTTCTCTCAAAAAGGCGCAACCATCACAAAAGCCCCAACAAAATTATTTATATAGAATATGATATTTATAGCTTTCCTAACTACCTAAGAAATATTTCCATTTTGATCTTTATCAATTATTTAGGAAAATATACATTTTTGTAACTTTACTCCAAATAATATTTGTATGTGTATTTTCTCTAAGATACTTCTCTAACTCATCTATGCTTTTTTCGTCTTGTCCTAGTCAGTTAGAAACATTCTAAAACTCTTGCATTCTCCTGTTAGCGTTATGGATCTGATAAAAGAGACTTAGTAAACTAGAATGCCAAACGCAGATTGCTTGCCGCTCGAAGAATATAATAATTGCAATGGATGCTGCTTTTGGCATGGAGTATCTGTACTTAAAGAACATTGTCCATTTGAACTCAAATGCAAGAACTTACTCGTCAATCTAAGGGATCCACAACGGCCTATATGCAAAGTAATGACAGACAATCTCATTCCCATTGTTGCTCCAAAGATTCTTTAGCTTGAAATCCTTATTTCTGCAGGTGGGAGTCTTGGCTTTGAAATAACTGAAGATACGTGATTCAACAAAAGAACTCAGAAACAATCAAAAACCAATACTTTATTAGAATTCTCTTGAACAAATTACACAGTAATCTTGTTCAATCAGCTTAACATGTCTTCACACTTGTGAAACGACACTGACCAAATTCTAATCTACCCAACCTTACCGTACAACAGTAGTTGCACTTTTCTCTTTGATTCACTCACCAAGAACTACTTTTCTCTTTGATTCACTCACCAAGAACACAAACTCTTTGACTCACAAGAATGCTTAACACTCGCAATCTCTCTTCTTATATGGCTAACCTAATAATCTCAGCTACGCAAGTCTTATAAACGCTCCACAATCTACATAGAATCTCCCTTAAGGAATTCTTCTATATTCTCGTCAAACAGAATATTTCCACATCGTTGATATCCATTCCTCAGCTGCTGACTTTTGCTCCACGTCACATCTTGTGTAATCCACGTCATCATCTGAGTCACTCTTGTAAAAGCACTCGAACGCTTTGATCTTTCATTCTCCCCCTTTTTGTCTAAATGTGTGCACCATCTCAACTTGTCAGTAAGCAACAAACCCAATCACACAAAACCATATCCAATATGCAATAACACAAGAAGCTATGATCAAGAATAGACAGAAATAGATAATCATTAAAGATTCTTGAGAACATTTTCTAAGACCCCCGAGAAGAACACCACCCATAGATAGATAGTAAGTGTATCATCGTCATCACATCTAGCTCCACCATTTGCGCCCCTAGGATACTATGGATACTCTCCCCCTGAGTTGGTCACACATTTGATAAAAACAAGCTCAATAATAACAGTGAACCAATAAGAGGATTATCAGAGGTAAGAGATACACATACTGGCGATGCGACGTTTTATGTAGCGAAGACCACGAATTTCCTTGTCGATATCACCTTGCAGGTCTGGAGCCTGAGCATTTTCCTAATTATCCGACCCACGACCTGCTTTGGGATATATGGTGATGCTAAGTGGATAACCAATCGGAGAACCATCGACAGAAGTCACATTAACATCCCGCTGAAAATAGATGATCTGAAAGATCATATTTGGGAAGATGATATTTCTGTCCCCTTGTGGAGAACTAGCCATGTCCATGATTTGATCGAACACCAAGTGTTCGTAGTTAAACGGCTTCCCCTGTTGCAGCATGAAAAATAATCGGAGTCTTTCCCTGACTAAGGTCGTCGTGTTAGAACTTCGAATCCAGTTTGAACAACATAGCTTGTAGAGGACTTGATATTCCGGTAGCAAATGCTTGGATTGAACCCCTTCCCATCTTTTACGTCTGCCACCAGTGAGTACAAATACCGCTTGATCGATATCTTCCTTGTTCCAATCTGTTGGACGAGTTGTGTCGGAGGTAAAGAACATCCAATTTATGATCTGTAGAGTAAAATCATACATCTCTCCTCATACATGCACAACCCGAGACCCATCTCGTTCCTCTGAATCACACAGATTTGCTAAAAGCTCTTTAAGAAATCGAGGATAGTATGAAGACACATGCATGACAGTATATATTAACCCAGCTTTATCGATGAACTGCCTTACCTCACTGAGCTTGGAATCTCCCAGTTGGAGAAGTTTCTGATCTAGGAAGTCTCGAGGCTTCAGCTGGGCGTAGCGCTCCTTGGCGGTACTGTAGGAATGACAATAGCTGAGAGGCTGCTCATTCAGGCGGACTATCTCGGGATATTTGAAAAAGAGATCCGAGAACACTTGACGATTCGCGGTGTAATGCTCTTCGAACTGCCAGTTCTTCGTCGTCAGATTCCGAGTCATCGGACCCAGGTGAAGGAGGTGCATGTTTATTCCCATAGCAGTGAGACCGATGAGAACTGCTATGCGGTGTTTCATGTTGAGGTGAATCATTTGAGAGTACCCACGATGGCCTGAATCGTTGGTTGCCAGGAGGAGAACCACTTAATCGTTGGACAGAGCGCCGAGATCCTTGAGATGTGGCCGCTTGGGACAAATCCACCGTGGGTGTGACAATAGGTGCTCGATTTGCCAGATTGCGACGTCGCTCAGCTTCAAAAGCATTTGTCATCAGCTTCATCGTCTTAGATCGAATGGAGCGTCGGGGAGGCGTCGACATTTGGGAAAGACAGCAGAGAGAGCAAACCAGTCTTGCACTTAATAGGAAAGGAAACAAAGACAGAAGAGCGGCTGAGTGACACACGTGAGAGTTCCCCCTTCTTTTTAAACCTGCAATCGAAACATGAATAACCCTAGAAGGCCTTTGGTGGGCTTAGTCAGAATAAGGAATCAATCCAAAACAAAAGAAAAACAATACTGCTCACGAAATAGTCATGTTTCAGATTTAAACATTAGCCCCTAGGAATATAAGCCTATACTACTTTGACCGTTAGATCTTAAACTTAGAACAATATGAACATATCATCGACAATTCATCAGAGATCCTGAGTGACCCTCATCTATCATCGAAACATCTAGCACTAAGAGAAGAGCTGAGAATAGCCAACAATGTTAAAGATAGCATATAAAACAGAGATACGTACAGATAGACTTACTTTTTAGGAGTATGCCGACCATCACAGATGCAGAGTCCCACATAAAGTCATCCCACAAAAGTGCAAGAAAACAAGATATACAACTTTTCTTAGCCAAGACGCTTTCATCTTATCCAACCAGTTTGTATGAACCTTCCACTGAAGTGAATATCCTTAAGACGACATTATTAGAGTCATATCATTCATCACACTTGACACATCGAAAGAATGGATCCCAAAACATTCTTGAGTGGAATGTGCTTAGAAGTTTTTTAGAGTTGGACAGCTTTTCTCAGCTGAGGTGCTTTCATCCGCAAATGAACATAAATTTTATTATACAGTAGACACAATCAGATCTTAGACAGCTTTCCCCAGCCAAGGTGCTTTCATATACGTAGTAACATCAATAACTTGTGACTGTGTGTTAAGCTTTGATTTAACTAATACACACTCTTTCACTCTGATGTTTTGGAATCCTTCTTCTTATCTAGTGAACGATTAAGCTTTAGTACTCATTCAAAGCAGTGATCCCATCAAGGTGTAAACTGTTTTTATCAGCCTATTCCAAAGAGAGTGCTTATCATTTCGAGTAGTCATGAAGCAGTTTCTCTTTCATGGGGCATGCTTGTTGGTTTGTTTTCCCTCCTTACGTGATGAGTATAGACTTTGCTTGTGTTCCCCAGTCAATCCGTGATGTACCATAGTTGATCCTTGTCATTCATAATGTAGCATACACATCCAACAACATGAAAGTAACTGAGATTTAGAGTTTTTCCTTTCCAAATTTCATAGGGAGTCGTCTTGGTACCTGGTATAACATAAACTCGGTTGATAATATAGCATGCAATACTGATTGCCTCTGCCCAAAACCTTGGAGCTATCTGATTTCCATGAAGCATAGCTCTGGCCATCTCTTGAAGAATTATGTTCTTTCTCTCCACTACCCTATTTTGTTGAGGTGTCCTCGGAGCTGACTATTGGTGGCGGATACCTTGAGATTGACAGAACTTCTTGAAAATTTCATTTTGGAACTCCCCTCCATGATCACTCCTAATTTGAATCATTCCTCCCTTCTCATTTTTCAGTCCCAACGCCAATATCTTGAAACTTTCTGCTGCCTCAGATTTTTCCCTTACGAATCTCACCCAAGTAAATCTAGAGAAGTCATCCACTAAGACAAAGATATACTTCTTGCATGTAATACTGTCAGGATTAACCGGACCCGTCAGATCAATGTGAATCAACTCCACGATTTTCTTTGATCGGATTTCACTGAGCTGTTTGTGTTGGACTTTCACTTGCTTTCCTTGACAACATGCCTTGCATACCGTGTTTGTTGATGCTTCCACCTGAGGAAACAAAAGCCTCAAAATACAACTCTAGAGCAATTTCTACCATTATGTCTGTTGTAGACACAGAAAAATTCAAGATAATTCAAGGCTGTGAATCAGCCAAAGAAGCTTGGGACACACTTGTAAATCACTTTGAATGTGACACAAGTGTGAAAAGGACACGATTGGATTTCTTGGCATCACAATTTTGGTATACCTCTGACCACTTCAGCATTGACCAATCGAGTGAGTCAATTGACACTCATATGCCCCAGTTTCTTGTGCCATAAATCCAGTTTCGATTCCATTGAGCTCAGACATCTGTTGGAAGATTCCCACATGTAGCAATTATTACCAGATCTTATTTCCATAAGAACAACTCTTCCATTTTCATCCACAACTTGACAGTCTATCTTAGTAAATAGAACTTGAAGACCCTCGTCACACAGTTGCGAGATGTTGATCAGGTTTGCCTTTAGCCCTTTTACCAAGTAAACATTCTCGAGTTTTGGCTTTCCATCAGAGAACATTTTCCCAATGCAAGATATCTTACCTTGTCCACTATCTCCAAAGGTTACACTACCTCCCTTGATATGAGATATTTCATCAAATACATCGCTACTTCCAGTCATATGGCGTGAACAACCACTGTCAAAATACCATGGTTCCATTTTTTTCATTCTCGACCGAAGTATAAGCTACATTGCTTATCATGGAAAAATTGCAGACCATCTCAGTAGTGTCTACAGGTTCTCTTGTATTACTCACGTGATTAAGGTACAAGTCCTTCTTGGATATCCACATCATCCCAAACCTTTTCGGCTCAATATAGCATTTTGTCGTGGTCCAGGCTGTGAAAATCATGTTCCAAAGAGTCCAACACGTCCACTTTTTGTGACCGAGTCTTCCAAGAAATCCAATCATGTCCTTTTCACACTTGTGTCACCTTCAAAGCTATTTACAAGCGTGTCCCAAGCTTCCTTGGCTGATTCACAGCCTTGAATTATCTTGAATTCTTCGTGTCTACATCATACATAATGGTAGAAATTTCTCTAGAGTTGTATTTTGAGGCATTTCTTTCCTCTTTTGTCCATTTTCCAGAGGTTTTCGGATCTTGGTCTTATCCTCCAATATTTCCATTGGTTATTCCCAACCATTATGGAGAGCATACCAAGCAGTTTCGTCGATAGATCGAATTATATGTCTCATCTTAACTTTCCAGTGACCGAAGTTGTACTCATCCATCATGATGGGTTTTAAGACTGTCATCAGTTCCTTTGTCTCCATATCCTCTCCAAAATCTCAACCTGTAACGTAGATTGCCCGCTCTGATACCAAATGAAATAACTGAAGATATGTGATTCAACAAACGAACTCAGATACAATCAAAAACCAATACTTTATTAGAATTCCTTTGAACAAATTACACAGTAATTTTGTTCAATCAGCTTAACACGTCTTCACACTTGTGAAACGACACTGACCAAATCCTAATCTACCCAACCTTACCGTACAGCAGCAGTTGCGCTTCTCTCTTTGATTCACTCACCAAGAACACAAACTCTTTGACTCACAAGAATGCTTAACACTCGCAATCTCTCTTCTTAGACGGCTAACCTAATAATCTCAGCTACGCAAGTCTTATAAACGCTCCACAATCTACACATAATCTCCCTTAAGGAATTCTTCTATATTCTCGTCAAACAGAATATTTCCATATCGTCGATATCCATTCTTCAGCTGCTGACTTGTGCTCCACGTCACAACTTGTGTAATCCACATCATCATCTGAGTCACTCTTGTAAAAACACTCGAATTCTTTGAGCTTTCAGGCTTATCTGTAATCAAATCAAACGTAACACTTACATGGATGGCCCCAAAATACTTGAACGAAAGCAGCACCCATGTTCTCGATGGGAACAGGTCGATGTAATTTCATAAGGGATCTCTCTGTAGGAGATTCTAACGGGAAAGGAACCCTGTGCAGATAGAGGTGTCAAATGGTTGGGGTGTCCATGGACATGACCAGTCCAATTCATTATGGACGGTCATGGTCACGCCCAAAACCAAAATGGTCTGAATGGTCTTTGGACTAATTTGGTCCGTGGTCCAAATGGGCAAGACCAAATGGACATTGGTCATGCCCAAATTATTAAAAACCTAGGGTTAAATAAACTTAAAGATTTTTTCATTTCATTTTTTGTCACTTAGTCGACTTCAAAATAAAAATCAACTTTTTCGCCAAAACCGGGAAACCGCCAAAATCGTAAAATTGATTTTCCCGCCAAAACCGCAAAATCAAGTTTTATTGTCAAAACCGCAAAATCGAGTTTTACCACGAAAACCGTAAAATCGAGTTTTCCCGCCAAAACCGCAAGATCAAGTTTTACTGTGAAACCCATAAATTCGAATTTTCCCGCCAAAACGGCTTTTCGCCAAAACCACAAAATCAAAATTTCTCGCCAAAACCGTTAAATCGAGTTTTCCCGCCAAAACCGTTAAAATCGAGTTTTCCCGCCAAAATAGTAAAATTGAGTTTTCCGCCAAAACCGCATGATCAAGTTTTACTGCCAAACCCATAAATTCGAATTTTCCCGCCAAAACCACAAAATCAAAAAAAATTTGCCAAAACCATTAAATCGAGTTTTCCCGCCAAAACCGTTAAAATCGAGTTTTCCTGCCAAAATCGTAAAATCGAGTTTTCCCGCCAAAACCGCAAAATCGACTTTTCTCGCAAAAAACGTAAAATCGAGTTTTCCCACCAAAACCGTAAAATCGAGTTTTTCCGCCAAGACTGCAAAATCAACTTTTCTCGCAAAAAACGTAAAATCGAGTTTTTCCACCAAACCCGTAAAATCGAATTTTTCCGCCAAAACTGCAAAATGATTTTTTCCATCAAAATTGTACAATCTCATTTTTCGTCAAAACCACAAAATCGATTTTCCTTGCCAAAAATAGTAAAATTGATTTTTTTCGCCAAAATCGTAAAATTGACTTTCTCGCTAAAACCATAAATTGACTTTTCCGCCAAAACCGTAAAATCGAATTTTACCGCTAAAACCGCAAAATCGAGTTTTAAATAGCAATGTTTTAAAAATCGGCCTAGGCGGGCGCCTAGGCGCTAGAAAAATGAAACCGAGGCGATTAATCTATAATCGGTAATTAAAATCGCCGGTCCGGTTCAGTCGGTACAAATCGGTTAAAATCGGTTAAAATCGGTTAATTCGGTTCAAATCGGCTAACTCGGTTCAAATTGGCCAACTCGGTATAAATCGGCTAACTCGGTATAAATCGGCCAACTCGGTTCAAATCGGTTAAAATCGGCCAACTCAGTTCAAATCGGCCAACTCGGTGTTATTAAAACGCTATCGTTTTAATAATAGAAAAACAAAATTTAAAAAAAAAAAGAGGAAAAGAAATCGTTCGATTTCGTTAGGTTTTTTTTCCTGCGCAACTATTCTTCTTCCTCTCTGCCTCTGCGTCTCTTCTACCTTTCTGCCTCTACGTCTCTGTTTTTCTTTCATTCAATAGTTTCTGCTTCCTTTCTGCCTCTGCATTATTTGACATTTTATCTTATTCATTGTTTGACATTTTATTTTTTTAAAGTTATGTTTTATGAAATTATTACAAATATTTTAACATATAATTATATATATATATATATATAATCATTAAAAATTCATTAACGTCTGGGCCCCGACTAGGCGCTCTAGGCACTAGGCCTGTCCCAACGCCTAAGTACCGCCTAGCGATTTTTTGAACACTGTTAAATAGTATTGACAACCAAATTTAGATTATAATAAAGACTTGGTCTTTATTGGGCTTGAACATTTTTTGGACTATTGCCCATTTCAATTCGACCAATTATGACCAAAAACGAAATGGTCATTCTGGACAAGCCCAAATGGGCTTTGGACGGACCATTTGACAGTACTAAGTGCATATATGCATTATGGAGCAATCATTAGTAAGTCGCTCGGTTTCTTTCACTTACTTGAGAACATCAGCCACTATATGCTCATTTGTTTCTTCTTTTTAAACACTAAAGGTGGGAAGCACACGCTTCGACCTCCCACCCATACCGAAAACATGTTTCCGAATTGGATAAAGCTGACGGAACAATGCTGGGGCATAGACCCGGATTCTCGTCCACCATTCACCGAGATAACAAGCAGGTTTGGATCCATGTCACCAAAACAAAACCTGACTTTTACAACATCGGAGAAGCAACACATGGACAGTTTCACAGCTGGTTTATAGTCTTCAGACATAAAAAAAAATCCGCATATTTATCTCATTCTACCACTTCTTGTATACAAAAACATTATAGGTAAATCTCAAAATGTCATGTAATATAACGGATGAGAAACATATGTTTGCATTATTGCAGTAAAAAAGAACAATGTAAACTCCTTTTCTTTTATTAGTTTCTACACACCCTTGTATAAGAGTTGGTACTTTGGTATTCTCTCAGGCGGAAGCGGGCAATGAACAATCATCTTCCCTTTCATTGCTCCTCTGAAAATTACCTATACAAATGCAAAACAGAGGATTTGAACTCTTCACTCTCATCCATGAAAACGGAATCTTTCTGAAAATATATATAGGGATTGAAAATTGCTTTACCTCAACAACATCAATAAAGTCTTGTTTTTCGTGGAATTTACCTACCCACTTGGTATGATCCGCAGTTCTGTAAGATGAGAAAACCAGGATTAGCTTAAAACCAAAGATTTATAACTTATTGTGGAAGAAGAACTTACCCAGAATCCAGTTTCATGTGATGCGCGTTGAAGAAGAAGATGGTCGAGGGAAGTAAAGTGATGTCGAAGTACTTCACGTAAACTTGAACTTCCTCCGAATCAACGTCCACCAAAGCTACCCTAGCGAATTTGGAGACGTCTCTCGCCGATTTGTCCAGCTGAAAATTCGAAATTAGGGTTTCGGGTTAATTAGACTTGGAAAATAAATAAAATGATTCAGAGAGAAAGCAGACTAAAGTATACAATGTCATCAAGGTGAAGACAATCTTTGTCGGAGCTACGACCGAATCGTAACACAAGCACTTTATCGATTGTGTCTCTGATGATGCCATCAATCTCTTCCTTCTTCGTTAGCGTCGGAAGCAGATAATCCATCTAAATGATTCCGAACATCTCTTCAATCAACACAAGTATACTTGGGCTACCCATAACCGATTTCCGGTTTTCATTCGGTTTTGACCTCCAAACCGATCAGAGAGTTTTTGAAAAGTTATTTTGGTTCTTGGTTTGGCATTTCTTAACTGATGGGTTTTTCAATATTCAAACCGGTTTTCCTCAAACTAACCGAAATTTCAAAATGACCAAAACATATCAAATTTAACCTAAATATACCAATGTCTATTTATTTTTCCCTTAATAACCAAATTAAATTTCTTGAAAACCAAACCAGTCAAACTAACTTCCAAAACGAACCCAAACTCGAATGCACAGGAGGCTCTACATATATGATTCATATATTTTTACGGGCATTTTAGACACTAGCATTCTCTTTATGTACAAACAAACACCATGAATTGTATTGATCTATGAGACTACGGACCATGGTAGATTTGTGAAACAGGCTTGTGAAGTAGACTTCTGAAGTAGATTCGTGAAGCAGACTTGTGAAGCAGATTCGTGAAGCAGACTCGTGAAGCAGGCTTGTGAAGCAGACTTCTGAAGCAGACTTCTAATTGATAAATCAGACGGTTCGACTCAAAGAAGAAAAGTATGTGCTTGTCTGTCAAAAGCAGAAGTGGTCCCAACCAGCCTGTCTCTTCCATGGTTCAGTCCAGCCTATTTTGTCCTATGGTTGGTTTTGTCTCTATTCCAATTAGGTCAAACATTGTTCTTTGTGTCTGTACTATTTAAAGGCTTGTAACACCAAATGAATGAATCAAGTCTTTGGAGACATCTTCTCATAAACCTAGCCACAAGTTCATTCTCTCTCTCTACTCTTCTCTCTTCATCTCATACAATTTGAATCTCTAAATTCTAACATGGTATCAGAGTAATAGAGTTATTGTTCTTTGATTCTGTAACACTCGTCCCATCGGATCTAAGTCAACGACTCTTTGACTTCACAAGTCATAGTCCACAATCGCGAACCAAGCCATAAACCAGAACCAACACTTAAATAAATGGAAAAGGTTTACTTTATTAAAATTCAAAACCCGAGTCTTACAAGAAAACCGAACTGAAAACAAACTTAACCGGAAACGAACGAAACACATAAGTCTTATTGAAATAAAAGAAAACGCCAGAAAATCCAACTTCCCAAAATATAGCACCACACCGTCCCTCTACCCCTGCAACTCTCCGGGATTACCTGCAAAACAATCAACGGAGGAGGTCTGAGTAATTGGTTCAACACCAATACCTAGTGAGAGCAGGCTCTAGGAACCTACGATCTCATCATACACTATCACAACAATAAGAAATGAGTCTAAGGCTAATAACACCTTGCACCCAACGCCCGAAGGCACACAATCAACCAACACACTAACAACTTGTCCATCGGTGCGAGCTTGAGCCCCAACCTCAACGCACGCACTCATGAACCGACTCGGGCCACAACCCTACTCCACCGGCACCAACCGGTATTCACTCGGCCACAACCGACTCGGGCTACAACCCTACTCCACCACAACATTCGGGCCACAACCATACTCAACCATAACACTCGCAACTACGCAAACAAGCCATCAATCACAATCAATGTTTTCGGTTTAAGTGATAACCTAATTCTCTAGGTGCATTCAATCACATTAACACAAGTCATCCGCTAGAACTACACTACCTAGGAAAGACGCTATTAAACATGGACTCATGTCCTGATATTGAGATAGAATAGGGTAGAGATCACGACCGGTCCTCACCTTAGCAACAACAACAAACGAATGCCTACTTGGACAGAATTGCTGCTACAACTTCGACGACACGCTTCCCTATGCTCCCTAGACCGAAATCGGTTCTCCTTCAAACGAGATCTAGATCTACGAATCACAATGTTCCTGCCAAGTTTCGGGTCAAGAGGACCTCGTTTGCCCATCCAAAACACATATCCAATAAACCATCACAGATTCGCAACAACCCAGACACGGTTTGGGAAAACGGTCATAACTCTCAAACGGTAAATCTGATCAGAACGATTCTTACCTTTCTTGAAATAGGAGACCGAGATCTTTCCAATGATATGATGTGTGTTCTGTGGTCCTTACGGTTCTCCGGGAAAACGCTTTGCAAGATGACGGCCAGACTGATGACGGAAATCCAAAAAATCTTCTCCGGGAAGCTTCTTCTTTGTGTCTCCAATACCACGAGGCTCCTCTTTGACAGATCGATGGATGACAGAGGGAGACGGCTGATGGCTCGGTATTTCCGTACAGCTTCTATTTGATCTTCTATTCTCCTCTTTCTCTTGGTGGCTACCTCCTTTTATAGGAAAAGAGGTGGAAAACCCTAGGTTTTAGGTGGGCTAATGGGCTTGGCTTGGCTTTTCTTCTTCTTTTAACAAAATTTTTAAACGGGCTGGGTCAGAGCCATTACAAATTATCCCCCTTGAAAAGAATTCGTCCCGAATTCTGAGGCAAGAGATCTCCACTGCAACTCTTTACCGTCAGCACTCCACAACCTTGTTGAATAGAGACTAAACTTGATCACTTGCTCGCTTGAAGAGAACTTATCCTTGGATCCTGAAGACTGCTTCTCCCCCTCTTATTTCCAACCACGCTCTGAAGTGTCTTTCTCCTTGGTACCAATTCATTAGCAGCTCCCCGAATGTAACGTAAACTTCACATGCTACCGCCCATGTCCATTAGGGTCGGTTTCCAACTTGAGGAAATGGTTTACCATTCCAGCTTCCATTGCTAATAAGAACTAGCACATTCCATCTCCCTCTTGAGTCGAACGAGTTCCAATTGTCCTTGAGGCTGGTCAACACTGACGCTTAGCAATATGACAAAGGGAACGACCAATGTCATAGCTAAGGCTCCCAACATTTAGAAACAACACTCATCCTTCGAGTGGTTCTAAGACTTGAATGAGATGCTCCGCTTCCAATCCAATTTTCCTCAACGGTTTCCATTACCGTGCCACAATGCGTCATCCACTTCCAAATGGATTCTCTTCGACGGTTTCCATTACCGTGCACCATGGTATTGACTGTCGCACAAGCAGACATCCTTGCTTATCCTCCGTGAACGATGAGGCTAACCATGTCCATTATGGCTGCCTGACTTGTGGGGAACGACCCACCACGCTTCCGCTGCGCACTCTGATTTCCAAGCCGACTTCCAATCTGACTTCCAACTCAAGGTTTTCTACCTTGTGATCCAGCTGTGGTGCCTTCCAAACACCATCCTTTAGGTTTTCTTCCACATTCAAGTTGGCCCTCCTTTACTCCCTCTTGTAGCTTCCTGCCGATCCGCCATAGTGTTTTCCTAACACTTTTACGTTGGAATTCCATTTCCAATAATCCGCTTTGTCCTCTTGCACTTGCAACAATCAAAAGTCCAGCTGACTAGGCAATTTCAAATGCCCCAGATCGGCTTTTCTAAATGCTTTGCGATCTCCTTCCCCTCTTGAAGAGCTCCATTAGCTTCTCCAGTAATCCACAAAGAATTCCAAGGCAGATCGTTTCCTTTCCGGTTCCACCGTTGGATCTCGAGCCCGCCATACCACAAATATCTTCTCCAGCTTTCATCTTGATCAGACTTCAAACGAGCCGTCCATAACTCATTAAAGTTGATGTCACAAACCGATTCCAAGATTCCCTACTTAGAATAGATTTGGACAGTTTCCAAATGTTCCTTGTGCACCAAACACCACGAACAACTCCTGCTGCTTACTCCAATTCGAACTCCCCCACTTCCTATGGCTTCTTGGCAATCCGGTTCTTTCCATCGACCTCTTGTAGTCCGGTCTTTCCATCGACCTCTTGCAGTCCGGTCTTTCCATCGACCTCTTGCTCTTGCTCCACAGCTTCTCTGGTTCAACCGATTGCTTCCTCCGAAGCTCCAACTTCTTTTCATGATGGTGATTTCCTTACACCAGTCTTGTTCACACTCTGGTATTCCATACCAAGTCTGAAACCCTTGTCACCCTTCTTTACTACATGACAAGTGCTCACACGGTGATCTGCTTGATCCGATTGATCCCTTCCTCACCAGGTCCTCTAGCTGCTTTTTAAACTCATCCATCTCTGCTTGTAGACCACGCCTGCTAGAAACAATAACACATCCTTGCAGCACTCTCTTCTGATACTCTTTTTCAACTTGAAGGACATATGAAAGGGTTAGAGAAGAACTTATTAACTAAAGAACCAGGAGAGTGCAGAAGCTTTGGTCTGGGTGGTGCTCTAGAATCTAGCTTTTAGAAATCCCCATTTAGAAAAGAGTTGAAAACACTTGAAAACAACTTTGAAAACGGCGTTGAAATCCGAATATAAATACACTACTCTACCCTACCTAGCCAGGACAACACTGGCTGTTGGAATTGTGTCCAGTAATCTCGGTACTGTCTCTAGAAAGTAAGAGTATGTCAATGATCAGACATAAGTCATATAATACTGGGGGTCATGATGGCTTGCTAGAGTCCGCTCATGATCTATAAGTCTTGGACTTATTGCCTTTATTATATGATCCCATATGGGTCACACGCCTAAGCTAACAGGAAAATGTGTAGGAACGGCTTAGCAGAAGTACGGTAAAAGTGCCAGGCATTTGTCGTACTTAGAGAGAGATTAATGGGTCTGATTAAATCCAAGGGATTTAATCAGATTGGTATTTGGGCCCAAAAAGCCCAAAAGGAAATAGACAAGTTTTATAATTAAAACTTAAGTCTGATTTTTCCTCCCAACCCTAAGCCCCAGCCGCGAGCCTGTTGGAATTGTGTCCAGTAATCTCGGTACTGTCTCTAGAAAGTAAGAGTATGTCAATGATCAGACATAAGTCATATAATACTGGGGGTCATGATGGCTTGCTAGAGTCCGCTCATGATCTATAAGTTTTGGACTTATTGCCTTTATTATATGATCCCATATGGGTCACACGCCTAAGCTAACAGGAAAATGTGTAGGAACGGTGTAGCAGAAGTACGGTAAAAGTGCTAGGCATTTACTGTACTTAGAGAGAATAATTGGGTTTGGCCACTGTGTGTCGATCGATACACAAGGAGTGTCGATCGACACAGTGCGCGAACGCCTCGGAGTTAATTGGCCTTTGGGCCAAATGGCCCAAAACGAACTGAACGAGTTATATAAACTTAAGACGAGTTCAGGTCGAAAATAAGCCCTAGCCGCGAGCCTCCTCTCTCTCTCTGCGCCGATTTCCTCCTGGTCTAGCAGCCTCTTCCTGCTCGGTGTGCGTGTGTGAACCTCTGGAGGAGTTACCTCTCGGTGGCTCTCTGATCTCTGACCTGTTCTCCCTTTCCGCTGCACAAAACAGGTAAAAGGTGAGATCATCATTTGTTTCTATTCAAGAGAACCTAGATCCGCATGTTTAGGATAATCTGAATCAGAGAATTGAATCAGGATTCATCTAAACATTCCTTCAGTGGTATCAGAGCTGTTGGTTTTGGTTTTTCTTGTTTAGATTCAAGTTTAGGATTGTTTTTCTTGTTTAAAAGTGTTTTGAATCAACTACTGATAAGAGAAATCACTTAAGTAACAAGAATTGAACCCTAAACATATGAAAAATCGCATGATCAAGCTATATGATTTGGTGTGCGATCTGATCCGAGAGAATGAGAATCGGCCAGAATCGCATGGATCGATCGATACGATCGCATGGATCGGTCGATACAATCAGAGATCGCATGGATTGATCGATACGATCGCATGGATCGGTCGATACAGACTCTCGGCAAAACCTGTTAACGCGTGAAAGCATCGATCGATGCAGGATCGATGCAGGTTCGATGTTGGTGCATCGACCGATGCGGTTGGTGCATCGATCGACACGGTTAGGGTTTTGGCTCGGTTCAGTGCATGCGTGAGAGCATCGATCGATACAGGATCGATGCACGATCGATGCAGGATCGATGCTAAGAGCATCGACCGATGCGGTTGATGGATCGATCGACACGGTTGGTTCATCGATCGACATGGTTGGTTTAAGGCTCAGTTTAATTTTTGATTAAAATTAATTCGTCCTGGTTTAATAAACAGATTTAATAATTTTATTAAGTCTGGTTAAACCGGGACAAGAAATCCAATGTCGAAAGAATTATTGGATTTAGTGCCTAAACCAGGATTTTCTAATTTGATTTGGTTGGACCAAATAAATTGAGAAAATCCGGTTTAGTAAATAACCGGTTGACAATTGTGGTCATCGTAGTAATTAAAATTTGGTTAGACCAATTTTAATGAACCAGACCGGTTATGTCATTTAATTGGACAATTGGGTCATGTCTTGGACATGGACCAATTCTTGGGCCTCGGGCCAAGAAGTTAAAACAATTGGGCCAATTATTTGAGTCTTTCTTCAGATTAATTTAAAATTTATTTTATAAAGAATATAAATCGATTTTAAATTAAAGTTTCCGATATTTTGAAATTAGAAAGTTTCTTAATTTATAGAAGTTTCTAGATTTGCATGATTCGGATTTTTAAGAAATTTCTAAAGTTAGAAAGTTTCCGTTTTTAGAAAGTTTCCAATTTTAGAAAGTTTCCATAAATAGTAGGTTTCCAAAAATGGAAAGTTTCCCGAAATAGTAATCTTCTATTTTGGGAATGAATTTTTTAAACAAACCTACGAACCTCAAATAATATCAAGCGTTGGATGTCTTGTCCATTCTATGTCAGCTGTCGAAGCCCATTCAATTGTATTCATGGCCTTACAGTGTGAGGGTGTCTGCTTTTGCGTGGATAAGACGGTTTGTGATTCATAAATGTCATTGGGAGTCCCAGACATTAATGATTACATGACTGTATAGTCTGGTTTTCTTGACTAGGCCATCGGGAGTCCCGGGCCTTGAGACATCAGAGTGGATTGGGCCTCGGGCCCAGATTCACAACCAAGAGTTATATCACGGATATAATTAGCCGATATAGGGCTTACCGATATAAGCTAAGGTTGGGTGACGGCCAGTGGCCCACTTTGATCTTAGTTATATGTGGATCTTGGAATCATTATATTCTATTGAGGGTAACTTATGTTATTGAATATAATGCGTGATTAATCATATTAAATTTAATACGAGATTAATCATATTGAACATATTAACTAAAATCCTTTTATCTTAATTTTCAGTTATGACTAGCACAAACAATCAAAACACTTTCTCGATCCGGTCTGTCCTTAAGATGGACAAGCTGAACGGATCAAATTTCTTGACTTGGTCGCGGAACCTGAGGCTAGTCCTCAGACAGGAGAGAAAGGACTATGTTCTTGAGAGAGCTCTCCCCGTGAGGATCGGGTCCAATGCTTCTCATGCAGTATATGATGCTTGGAATAAGCATTATAATGATGCGGTAGATGTGCGTGATCTGATATTGGCTACCATGGACTCAGACTTGCGGAAGCAATATGAGAACATGGAGTCGCCAATAGAGATGATCAGCAGCCTGAAATTGGAATTTCAGGAGCAGATAAGAGTGGAGAGATACCGGTTGGTTAAGTCTCTCACTAACTGCAAGCTACCAAATGAAAATCCAGTGAGTCCTCATGTCAGTAAAATGATGGGTTACATTGATAACCTGAGGAAACTGGATTATCCAGTTAGCCAAGAGTTGGCAACTGAAATCATTCTGCAGTCACTGCCGTCAAGCTATGATAAGTTCAGAAAGAACTATATCAAGAAAGGCTTAACGAAGACGCTGACTGAACTGCATGATATGCTCAAGACAGTTGAGCCAAACGTGAAGAGTACCCTGTACAATCTCATGAATGAGAAGGGTAGGTTTACTAAACCTAATGCTGACAAGGGTGAAGACAAAGTTGTCCAGATTTTGAATCATGGCAAGCGTGTGTCTTCTGAGCCCGAGTCAGATACCTCTTACGTTGGTAAGTGCTGCTACTGTAAGGAGACAGGGCATTGGAAGAGAGATTGCATTAAATTCATGGAAGATGATGAGGAGTTAAAGTCGATGTATGCGACTACTTCCTCAGGTATTCATGTTATTACTTCAAGTTCTACCTTAAAGGTATTGGATACTGGTTGTGGCACTGATATTTGTGATAATATGCAGAGCCTAAGCAACAGTAGAACGTTGAATGAAGGGCAAGTGAAACTACATGTCTGGAAGGAGCTTGGGATGCTGCCTCAGCCGTAGGGTTTTTCACTTATAGATCCCTTTGAGGCTTGGTTTTGTATTAAGTAATTGCTACAATGTACCTGCTTTAAGCAGAGTTGTCTTTCATTTTCTTGTAAGAATTTGAATGTTTTTCATTTTGATAAAAGACAAGTTTTTGTTCTTTTGATCTTAATGAAATATTAATTGTAGCACCCTATTCATGGAATGGGTTTTATATCTTAAACCAAAGAGTGCCTAAATGTAACATAAATACCGAATTGGTTTAAATCTGATGAATTAAACCTGATTTTTCTTGGCATAAAGTCTTGGTCACATAGAGTAAGTCGGATTCAGAAATCCCATAGTCATGGACTGTTGGGCTCATTTGATAAAATATCTTATGAGACTTGAATTCTGTTTACTAGACCAAAAAGTAAAGGGACTATCTTAGCCGAGCTAGAGAAAGGCCCAAAGGCTTATTGGACCTAGAACATACTGAAGTATGTGGCCCAATGAGCAGTAATGCCAGAGAAAATTTCCTGTACTTCATTGTCTCTACTGATTACATCAGTGAGTGTGACTGTGTTCATTTGATGAGACACAAGTCAGAATTCTTTGACATGGTCGAAAGAGTTACAGAATGAAGTATAGGATCTGAATGACAAAAGTATTAAGACTCTGGATTAAAATCACGAGTAAAGAATACTTAAGTCATTGATTATGTGATCATCTGAATAAGTGTGAAATCGTTTCACAGCTCATTTCTCCTGAAAACCTGAAGGTGTTTCTGTGAGAAAGAATCAGATCTTATTAGAAATGATTAAAGATGAATCACACGAATCTTCCATGATATTTTAAGAATAACGCTCTAGAAATATCTAAGTTTACGCTAAAATAGTTCCACCAATATCAGTTGAAAGACACCACGTAAATGTGGATTGGAATCGATCCAAATTCGTCTTTACTGAGTATTAGTAGTTGAGCTACTTCGCTGGTTGTCCCAGGGAAACCAAGGCTTATTACTTTTATGTCCATTCTGTTTTCTAAGAAGGGAAGTTATTTTCTAAGAAGAACAGTGGAAGTAAAAGTATAACTCGAAGAAATTCGAGAAATACAGGAGGCTGCTTTACCTATTGAGGGAGAGCAGCGGAAGGATTTACAGATTTCTGTAGAATCTACACCTGTGGAGCCTTGTCCGAAGGAAACCAAGGCTTGTTACTTTTACGTCCATTCTGTTTTCTAAGAAGGGAAGTTATTTTCCAAGAAGAACAGTGGAAGTAAAAGTATAACTCGAAGAAATTCGAGAAATACAGGAGGCTGCTTTACCTATTGAGGGAGAGCAGCGGAAGGATTTACAGATTTCTGTAGAATCTACACCTGTGGAGCCTTGTCCGAAGGAAACCAAGGCTTGTTACTTTTACGTCCATTCTGTTTTCTAAGAAGGGAAGTTATTTTCCAAGAAGAACAGTGGGAGTAAAAGTATAACTCGAAGAAATTCGAGAAATACAGGAGGCTGCTTTACCTATTGAGGGAGAGCAGCGGAAGGATTTACAGATTTCTGTAGAATCTACACCTGTGGAGCCTGAAGTTCGCAGATATGAATGAATCAGTTACTAATCCGAGAGTGATTTCTCGTCATTAGTTAAACCTGATAATCATTGAAAGTTCGCATGATCTGATGATCATTGAAAGCGACGCATCTGCGAAATTCAAAGAAGCGAAAGTGAGCCCGCACTCCGAAAAATATACATTTTATGTAAGTTAGCTTCATTGATCCATTCATGGATGGAAGCAAACATATCGGAGTTGGAATCTTCGTTCTGTTGAAGTAGTCAAGGTTTTGACTTAAGCAGGAACGAAATGGAACTGTGCGTTTACTAATAGATAAGTGGGAGCAATATTGCATTTCTCAAAGTGTATGTCGATGACATACTGATTCTCGGATATAACGTCCCAACGCTGTAGTCGGTAAAGGACTAGCTTGGGAGTTGGTTTAATGAATGACATGGGTAAAGCCACGTAGTTCTTGGATTTTGGATCTAAAGATAGAGATCCAAAAGAGCTGATAGGACAAAGTCAGATTCTTAAATTGACAAAGTCCTACACGTTTTGAGCAATCCAAGAAGGGTTTTATGCCAATGTCACATGGCATTAAGTTAAGCAAGATACAGTATCCTACGATAACTGCTGAGCTTAAATGCATGGATGAGATTCCATATGCGTCGGCAATTGGATCTATCATGTATGCCATAAAACATACTTGTTTGATGTTGCTTTAATGATAAGCAAGACAAATAAAGACCAGTCAAATCCAACAAAGAATCAAGTTTCCTAAAGTATGTCCTAAAGTATTTGAGGAATACTAAGGATAAGTTCTTGATTTACGGAGAATGTGAGGTGCTAAAAGTCGATAGAGTCTGAAAGGCAAGTTTCCAACAGACAAAGATGATTTCCGGTCACAGTCCGGTTATATCTTGTGTTTGTCTGGCGGTGCACGGCACTGTTGCTGACTCCATGACTTAAGCTGAATCTTTCGCAGCTTGGGAAGCGGCGAAAGAGGTTGTTTGGAAAGAAGAGTTCATCACTGAACTTGATGTGATTTCCAGCATAGATGAGACTAGCTGCACATCAGAGGTCCAAACACCTTGAGGATAGGTATAACCTATTCCGTGAGATAAATGACAGAGATGTTAAGTAGATCAGCAAGTTTCAACGGATGAGAACGTTGCTAATCTATTAACGAAGCCACTCCTTAGGCCTAAGCACGAGTCGCGGACTATTGCTGTAGGATAAGTGAAATTAAGATGTAGTCTTAATTTCAGTGGGAGTCATTAAAGGGCTTTATTTAGTTATTGGATATGTTCTTGAAATAACATTTAATATGTTTAATGAAATTATTATTTCAAGATTATTTTAACTGTGATGAAATAATCGTTCCAAAATGATATGAACCATTTTATAGGTCATCGAAGTAAATGACTTGATCTTGAGTCATCGAAGTCATTTAGCTTGATCATGAGACCCTATATTTGATAGATGGCTTATATCATCCTGTCCCTAGTCGAAGGTTGTTGAAATTGGAACACCAACAACCGTGTGAGACTGGATTGGTACGTGACTTATGACAAAGTCTCAGTGTGTCATAGATGCGCGGCATCAAAGTCAGTACATAGGTGTATGTTGGGGAACATACGACCGGACAAGACCCGCTTATAAGAACTCTTCAGGATATTTATATCTGTGTCATAAGAGATTCTTACTACGACTATAGAGTATAGTCCTTAGACCTGAGTTCGCATGCATGTGACTGCACATGGACTGATGTACTTTGATCATTGTCTAACGCTATCGTTCTGCGATAGTTATAAGGACCTTGTTTGGGTACATTGTGAAATGAGTAGTTTACAGTGATGGAACAAGACGGGATTTGTCCCTCCAATATAAATGGAGTGAATATCTCTAGGCCAATCGGAGATTTGAATACTGGAAAATGCATGGCCATGCTCAAACGGACTGTCCCGAGTCATTTGGATTGTCAGTATCAAATCAGAGTCCGATGAACAAGATTAGGCTTTATAAGGATGACACCAATCTTGCCTTATGACTAATCGAGATATTGTGACAAAAGGATTATGAATACAGAGATTCCAGTACAAGTGGGAGATTGTTGGAATTGTGTCCAGTAATCTCGGTACTGTCTCTAGAAAGTAAGAGTATGTCAATGATCAGACATAAGTCATATAATACTGGGGGTCATGATGGCTTGCTAGAGTCCGCTCATGATCTATAAGTTTTGGACTTATTGCCTTTATTATATGATCCCATATGGGTCACACGCCTAAGCTAACAGGAAAATGTGTAGGAACGGTGTAGCAGAAGTACGGTAAAAGTGCTAGGCATTTACTGTACTTAGAGAGAATAATTGGGTTTGGCCACTGTGTGTCGATCGATACACAAGGAGTGTCGATCGACACAGTGCGCGAACGCCTCAGAGTTAATTGGCCTTTGGGCCAAATGGCCCAAAACGAAATGAACGAGTTATATAAACTTAAGACGAGTTCAGGTCGAAAATAAGCCCTAGCCGCGAGCCTCCTCTCTCTCTCTGCGCCGATTTCCTCCTGGTCTAGCAGCCTCTTCCTGCTCGGTGTGCGTGTGTGAACCTCTGGAGGAGTTACCTCTCGGTGGCTCTCTGATCTCTGACCTGTTCTCCCTTTCCGCTGCACAAAACAGGTAAAAGGTGAGATCATCATTTGTTTCTATTCAAGAGAACCTAGATCCGCATGTTTAGGATAATCTGAATCAGAGAATTGAATCAGGATTCATCTAAACATTCCTTCAGAGCCTCCTCTCTCTCTGCGCCTCCTCTCCTGCTCGGTCTAGCAGCCATTTCCTGTGAAGCGTGTGTGAGCCTTTGGAGGATCCATCTCTCGGTGGTTCTGCTGATCTCTGACCTGTTCTCTCTTTCCGCTGCACAAACAGGTAAAAGGTGAGATCCATTATTGTTTCTATTCAAGAGAACCTAGATCTGGCATGTTTAGGATCTATTAATCTGATGAATTGAATCAGGATTAACACCAGAACATCCTTCAGTGGTATCAGAGCTATTGGTTCTGGTTTTTCTTGTTTAGATTCATGTTTAGGATTGTTTTTCTTGTTTAAGAAGTGTTTTGAATCAATCTACTGATAAGAGAAATCACTTAAGCAACAAGGAATTGAAACCTAAACATATTTGAAATCGCAAAAACCAAGCTATATGACTTGGATTGCGATCGACCGAGAAGCGCAAGGATCGCATGGATCCGCAAGGCATCGCATGGATCACGTCTTGCGTCCGATCGCGAGAGATGGGCTGATCGATCGGATCGATCGCATCTCGTCCCGATCACATCTCGTCCGGCTCGTCCCGATCGGTTATGACGCGCGAGAGAGATCGACCACGATCGCATGGCGATCACGTCCGTGATCTCTCGGCATCGTCCCGTCCCGTCCCGTCCCGTCCAGCTGCCGTCTCGGTCTCGGATCGTTTGCGTGCGGTTTGCGGCTGGGCATGGTGATCGTGGAGCTAGGTCACAACCATGATTGGTTCGTGACCAATTCGGTTCGGTTCGGTTTAAAATTTGATTAAAATCTAAACGTCACGGTTTAATAAACAGATTTAATAATTTTATTAAGTTCTGGTTAAACCGGGATAAGAAATCCAAAGTCGAAATATTGGATTTTGTGCCTAAACCAGGATTTTCTAATTTGATTTGGTTGGACCAAATAAATTGAGAAAATCCGGTTTAGTGAATAACCGGTTGACAATTGTGGTCATCGTAGTAATTAATTTTGGTTAGACCAATTTTAATGAACCAGACCGGTTATGTCATTTAATTGGACAATTGGGTCATGTCTTGGACATGGACCAATTCTTGGGCCTCGGGCCAAGAAGTTAAAACAATTGGGCCAATTATTTGAGTCTTTCTTCAGATTTAATTTAAAATTTATTTTATAAAATTATAAATCGATTTTAAATTAAAGTTTCCGAAATTTTGAAATTAGAAAGTTTCTTAAAATAGAAGTTTCTAGATTTGCATGTTTTGGATTTTAAGAAATTTCTAAAGTTAGAAAGTTTCCGGTTTTAGAAAGTTTCCAATTTTAGAAAGTTTCCAAAATTAGTAGGTTTCCAAAAATGGAAAGTTTCCCAAAATAGTAATCTTCTATTTTGGGAATGAATTTTTAATAAACCTACAAACCTCAAATAATATCAAGCGTTGGATGTCTTGTCCAGTCTATGTCAGCTGTCGAAGCCCATTCAATTGTATTCATGGCCTTACAGTGTGAGGGTGTCTACTTTTGCGTGGATAAGACGGTTTGTGATTCATAAATGTCATTGGGAGTCCCAGACATTAATGATTACATGACTGTATAGTCTGGTTTTCTTGACTAGGCCATCGGGAGTCCCGGGCCTTGAGACATCAGAGTGGATTGGGCCTCGGGCCCAGATTCACAACCAAGAGTTATATCACGGATATAATTAGCCGACAAAGGGCTTACCGATATAAGCTAAGGTTGGGTGACGGCCAGTGGCCCACTTTAATCTTAGTTATATGTGGATCTTGGAATCATTATATTCTATTGAGGGTAACTGATGTTATTGAATATAATGCATGATTAATCATATTAAATTTAATACGAGATTAATCATATTGAACATTTTAACTAATAACCTTTTTATATTATATATTTCAGCTATGACTACTACAAGCACTCAAAACACATTCTCAATCCGGTCTGTTCTCGAGAAGGAGAAGCTGACTGGAACAAACTTCCTGACGTGGTCAAGGAACTTGAGGCTGGTCCTCAAGCAGGAGAAGAAGGATTATGTCCTTCGTGATCCCCTCCCCGAGAGGCCTCCTAACAATGCCGCCAGGACTCTGCATAATGCTTGGGAAAAGCATTCGTCAGATGAAAATGATGTCTATTGCCTGATGTTGGCGACAATGACTGCTGAGCTGCAAATGCAGTTCGAGAGTGTGTTGTCACCCATCGAGATAATGGCAAGCCTGAAATCGCTTTTTCAGGAGCAAGCAAGGACTGAGAGGTTTCAGACAGTTAAGAACCTCTTAGACTGTAAGTTGGCTGCAAATGCGGCAGTGAGTCCTCATGTCTTGAAGATGATGGGTTATCTCGATCATCTTCAGAAACTCGACTGCCCTATCAGCCAGGAACTTGCCTGCGACATCATTCTGCAGTCATTACCTGCAAGCTATGATCAGTTCATTCTGAACTTTAACATGCATGGCTTGAGTAAGACATTGCCTGAGCTTCACGGAATGCTCAAGACTGCAGAGCCCAACTTGAGGAAAACCGCCAAGGACCCCAATGTGCTTATGGTGCAAAAGGGCAAGGGGTTTAAGAAATCCTCTGCTAAGGATAAGGGAAAGGCCAAGGCTGTCCAAGTCGCGGACAAGGACACGCCAAAGCCCAAGCCCAAGTCCAAGGCTGGGCCAACTGATATATGCAGGTTCTGTAAAGAACCAGGGCATTGGAGGAGAGAATGTAAGAAATTCCAAGAAGGTCTAAAGGAATTGAAGAAGAAGACTCTCGAGACTTCTTCATCAGGTATTTTTGTTATAGAAGTTAATACAACTACTTCTGATAATACCTCATGGGTTATGGATACTGGTTGTGGGGCTCATATTTGTACTAATATGCAGGCACTCAGCAACAGTAGAAGGCTGAAGCAAGGACAAGTGGAGCTACGAGTTGGGAATGGAGCGAAAGTTCCAGCACTAGCTGTAGGCACATACTTGTTGTCTTTACCTTCGGGATTGGTTTTAGAACTGAATAATTGTTATTTTGTACCTGCTATAAGCAGGAATATTATTTCAATTTCTTTGTTGGATTTGGAAGGTTATGATTTTTCAGTTAAGAATAAATTATGTTCCTTCAATCGAAACAATTTGTTCTATGGTTCTGCCCCTCTTACGAATGGGCTTTACATACTCGATCAATCCGCGCCAATTTATAACATTAATACCAAACGGTTCAAACCTAATGAGGAGAACCGAACGTTTCTATGGCATTGTCGTTTAGGGCACATCAGCGAGAAACGCATCAAGAGGCTCCATTCGAATGGACTTCTTGGCTCATTTGACTTTGAGTCATGTGAGAAATGCGAATCCTGCATGATGGGTAAAATGACACGGGCCCCCTTTAATAAACCTAACGAGAGGGCCAGTGACTTATTGGGCCTGATACACACTGACGTGTGTGGCCCAATGTCCACAAATGCAAGAGGAAACTATCAGTACTTCATTACCTTCACTGATGATTTCAGTAGGTATGGATATGTTTATTTAATGAAACATAAGTCTGAATCTTTTGAGAAGTTCAGAGAATTCCAAAATGAAGTACAGAACCAACTTGGCAAAAGCATTAAGGCTCTTCGGTCCGACCGAGGAGGAGAATACTTAAGCCAAGAATTCAGTGATCATCTAAGAGAGTGTGGGATCGTATCCCAACTCACTCCTCCCGGAACACCTCAATGGAATGGTGTGTCTGAGAGGAGAAATCGGACCTTATTGGATATGGTTCGATCTATGATGAGTCACACAGACCTTCCAATATCCCTTTGGGGATATGCTCTGCTAACAGCAGTGTTCACTCTAAATAGAGCGCCATCGAAAGCAGTAGCAAAGACACCATATGAATTATGGACTGGAGTGGCTCCAGTGCTATCTTATCTTAGAATTTGGGGTTGTGAAGCCTATGTCAAGAGATTAATCTCAGACAAGCTTACACCGAAGTCTGATAAATGCTACTTCATTGGTTATCCGAAGGAAACCAAGGCTTATTACTTCTATCTACGTTCCGAGAACAAGATCTTTGTTGCCCGGGATTGTAACTTTCTTGAGAGGGAGTTTCTCTCTAAGAAAGACAGTGGGAGTAAGCTACTTCTTGAAGAAATTCAAGATGAGCAGGATACTGCTCAACCTGAAGAGGAAGAGCAGCAGGAGGACCTACAAGAAATTGTAGTGCCTGAACCTGTAGTACCTGAAGTTCGAAGATCCGGGAGGATCCGTCACGAACCCGAGAGATATCAAGGATTCCTCGTGACTAACTGTCATGATCTTTTGATCATTGATGGTGATGAACCATCGAACTTCAATCAAGCCATGATAAGCCCTGATTCCTCGAAGTGGCGCAAGGCCACTGATTCCGAAATGGACTCCATGTCGGTCAACCAAGTGTTTTCGTTGGTTGACTTACCCGCTGGTGTAAAAGCCATCGAGTGCAAATGGATCTTCAAGAAGAAGATTGACGTGGATGGAAATGTCCAGATTTATAAAGCCAGGTTGGTGGCAAAAGGTTTCAGACAAGTTCACGGTGTGGATTACGATGAAACCTATTCTCCAGTGGCAATGATGAAATCTATTCGGATTCTACTAGCAACTGCAGCTTTTCATGATTATGAAATTTGGCAGATGGACGTGAAAACCGCCTTCCTGAATGGTATTCTGGAAGAGGATGTGTATATGACACAACCTGACGGTTACATAGATCCAAAGAATGCTGGGAAAGTATGCAAGCTTCATAAATCCATTTATGGATTGAAGCAAGCATCGAGGAGCTGGAATCTTCGTTTTGATGAAGCGATCAAGCAATTTGACTTCATCAGAAACGAAGAAGAACAATGCGTGTATAAGAAAACTGGTGGGAGCAAGATAGTATTTCTTATTCTGTATGTCGATGACATACTGCTTCTCGGAAACGACGTTCCAATGCTGAAGTCAGTAAAGGACTGGCTTGGAAGTTGTTTTTCCATGAAAGACATGGGTGAAGCCGCATACGTTCTTGGAATCAGGATCTACCGGGATAGATCTAGAAGGCTGATAGGCTTGTGTCAAGATTCATACATTGACAAAGTCCTACAAAGATTCAGCATGAAAGATTCCAAGAAGGGCTTCACGCCAATGGTACATGGCACAACGCTAAGCAAGAAGCAGAGCCCTACGACGGCTGCTGAGCTTGAGCGCATGAAGAATATTCCTTATGCATCTGCAATAGGAT
Source organism: Orychophragmus violaceus (assembly GCA_030180135.1). Lineage (NCBI taxonomy): Eukaryota > Viridiplantae > Streptophyta > Magnoliopsida > Brassicales > Brassicaceae > Orychophragmus > Orychophragmus violaceus. The sequence continues at coordinate 61,177,710 of CM058234.1, read as the reverse complement.
CTATCATGTATGCCATGATCTGTACTCGTCCTGATGTTGCTTATGCATTGAGCATGACGAGTAGATACCAGTCAAATCCAGGTGAAAACCATTGGATTGCCGTCAAGAACATCCTGAAGTATCTAAGACATACTAAGGACAAGTTCTTGGTATACGGTGGAAGTGATGTGCTTAAAGTCAGTGGATTCACGGACGCAAGTTTCCAAACAGACCAAGATGATTTCCGGTCACAGTCCGGTTATATCTTTTGTCTGAATGGCGGTGCAATCAGTTGGAGAAGCTCCAAGCAAGACACCGTTGCTGATTCCACTACAGAAGCTGAATATATCGCCGCTTCAGAAGCAGCGAAGGAAGCTGTTTGGATACGAAAGTTCATTATTGAACTAGGTGTGATACCAGATGCGGCTGAGCCTCTGGCACTGTTTTGTGATAACAATGGTGCTATTGCTCAGGCAAAGGAACCAAGATCACACCAGAAATCCAAGCATGTTCTAAGAAGATTTCACTTGATACGTGACATCATTAATAGAAAGGAAGTCAAGATCAGCCGAGTTCAGACAGATGATAACGTCGCTGATCCGTTGACAAAGCCACTCCCAAGGCCTAAGCTCGAGTTCCTGACTGAAGCTGTAGGCATTAGAGACATTGAAATGTAATCTAAATTTGAGTGGGAGTTTGAGGGCTTTATTTAGTTATATGATATGTTCTTGTAAAAACATTTATGTTTAATGAAATTATTATTTCAAGATTATTTTAACTGTGATGAAATAATCGTTCCAAAGTGATATGAACCATTTTATAGGTCATCGAAGTAAGTGACTTGATCTTGAGTTATCAAAGTCATTTAGCTTGATCATGAGACCCTATATTTGATAGATGGCTTATATCATCATGTCCCTAGTTGAAGGTTGTTGAAATTGGAACACCAATAACCGTGTGAGACTAGATTGGTATGTGACTTATGACAAAGTCTCAGTGTGTCATAGATGCGCGGCATCAAAGTCAGTACATAGGTGTATGTTGGGAACATACGACCGGACATGACCCGCTTATGAGAACTCTTCAGGATATTTATATCTGTGTCATAAGAGATTCTCACTACGACTATAGAGTATAGTCCTTAGACCTGAGTTCGCATGCATGTGACTGCATATGGACTAATGCACTTTGATCATTGTCTAACGCTGTCGTTCTGCGATAGTTATAAGGACCTTGTTTGGGTACATTATGAAATGAGTAGTTTACAGTGATGGAACAAGACGGAATTTGTCCCTTCAATATAAATGGAGTGAATATCTCTAGGCCAATCGGAGATTTGAATACTGGAAAATGCATGGCCATGCTCAAACGGACTTTCCCGAGTCGTTTGGATTGTCAGTATCAAATCAGAGTCCGATGAACAAGATTAGGCTTTATAAGGATGACACTAATCTTGCCTTATGACTAATCGAGATATTGAGACAAAAGGATTATGAATACAAAGATTCCAGTACAAGTGGGAGATTGTTGGAATTATGTCCAGTAATCTCGGTACTGTCTCTAGAAAGTAAGAGTATGTCAATGATCAGACATAAGTCATATAATACTGGGGGTCATGATGGCTTGCTAGAGTCCGCTCATGATCTATAAGTCTTGGACTTATTGCCTTTATTATATGATCCCATATGGGTCACACGCCTAAGCTAACAGGAAAATGTGTAGGAACGGCTTAGCAGAAGTACGGTAAAAGTGCCAGGCATTTGTCGTACTTAAAGAGAGATTAATGGGTCTGATTAAATCCAAGAGATTTAATCAGATTGGTATTTGGGCTCAAAAAGCCCAAAAGGAAATAGACAAGTTTTATAATTAAAACTTAAGTCTGATTTTTCCTCCCAACCCTAAGCCCCAGCCGCGAGCCTCCTCTCTCTCTGCGCCTCCTCTCCTGCTCGGTCTAGCAGCCATTTCCTGTGAAGCGTGTGTGAGCCTTTGGAGGATCCATCTCTCGGTGGTTCTGCTGATCTCTGACCTGTTCTCTCTTTCCGCTGCACAAACAGGTAAAAGGTGAGATCCATTATTGTTTCTATTCAAGAGAACCTAGATCTGGCATGTTTAGGATCTATTAATCTGATGAATTGAATCAGGATTAACACCAGAAGATCCTTCACTGGCTAGGTCTAACCCGTCTCGGATATCAAATTGTAACACCCGTCCCGTCGGATCCAAGTCAACGACTCTTTGACTTCACAAGTCATAGTCCACAATCGGGAACCAAGCCATAAACCGGAACCAACACTTAAATAAATGGAAAAGATTTACTTTATTAAAATTCAAAACCCAAGTCTTACAAGAAAACCGAACTGAAAACCTAAACAGAAATGAACGAAACATATAAGTCTTATTGAAATAAAAGAAAACGCCAGAAAATCCAACTTCCCAAAACATAGCACCACACCGTCCGTCTACCCCTGCAACTCTCCGGATTACCTGCAAAACAATCAATGGAGGAGGTCTGAGTAATTGGTTCAACACCAATACCCAGTGAGAGCAGGCTCTAGGAACCTACGATCTCATCATACACTATCACAACAACAAGAAACGAGTCCAAGGCTAATAACACCTTGCACCCAACGCCCGAAGGCACACAATCAACCAACACACTAACAACTTGTCCATAGGTGCGAGCTTGGGCCCCAACCTCAACGCACACACCCATGAACCGACTCGGGCCACAACCCTACTCCACCGGCACAACCCGTATTCACTCGGCCACAACCGACTCGGGCTACAACCCTACTTCACCACAACATTCGGACCACAACCCTACTCAACCATAACACTCGCAACTACGCAAACAAGCCATCAATCACAATCAACGTTTTTGGTTTAAGTGATAACCTAATTCTCTAGGTGCAGTCAATCGCATCAACACAAGTAATCCGCTAGAACTACACTACCTAGGAAATACGCTATTAAACATGGACTCATTTCCTGATATTGAGATAGAATAGGGTAGAGATCACGACCGGTCCTCACCTTAGCAACAACAACGAATGAATGCCTACATGGACAGAATTGCTGCTACAACTTCGATGACACGCTTCCCTATGCTCCCGAGACCGAAATAGGTTCTCCTTCAACCGAGATCTAGATCTATGAATCACAATGTCCCTGCCAAGTTTCGGGTCAAGAGGACCTTGTTTGCCCATCCAAAACACAGATCCAATAAACCATCACAGATTCGCAACAACCCAGACACGGTTTTGAAAAACGGTCATAACTCTCAAACGGTAAATCTGATCAGAACGATTCTTATCTTTCTGAAAAGAGGAGACTGAGATCTTTCCAATGATATATTATGTGTTCTGTGGATCCTGACGGTTCTCCGGGAAAACGCTTTGCAAGATGACAGCCAGACTGATGATGGAAATCCGAGAAATCTTTTCCGGGAAGCTTCTTCTTTGTGTCTCCAATACCACAAGGCTCCTCTTCGACAGATCGATGGATGACAGAGGGAGACGGATGATGGCTCGGGATTTCCGCAGAGCTTCTATTTGATGTTCTCTTCTCCTCTTTCTCTTGGTGGCTACCTCCTTTTATAGGAAAAGAGGTGGAAAACCCTAGGTTTTAGGTGGGCTAATGGGCTTGGCTGGGCTTTTCTTCTTCTTTTAACAAAATTTTTAAACGGGCTGGGCCAGAGCCATTACAAATTATCCCCCCTTGAAAAGAATTCGTGCTGAATTCTGAGGCAAGAGATCTCCACTGCAACTCTTTACCGTCAGCACTCCACAACCTTGTTGAATAAAGACTGAACTTGATCACTTGCTCGCTTGAAGAGAACTTATCCTTAGATCCTGAAGACTGCTTCTCCCCCTCTTATTTCCAACCACGCTCTGAAGTATCTTTCTCCTTGGTACCAATCCATTAGCAGCTCCCCGAATGTAACGTAAACTTCACATGCTACCGCCCATGTCCATTAGGGTCGGTTTTTAACTTGAGGAAATGGTTTACCATTCCAGCTTCCATTGCTAAGAAGAACTCGCACATTCCATCTCCCGCTTGAGTCGAACGAGTTCCAATTGTCCTTGAGGCTGGTCAACACTGACGCTTAGCAATATGACAAAGGGAACGACCAATGTCATAGCTAAGGCTCCCAACATTTAGAAACAACACTCATCCTTCGAGTGGTTCTAAGACTTGAATGAGATGCTCCGCTTCCAATCAAATTTTCCTCAACGGTTTCCATTACCGTGCCACAATGCGTCATCCACTTCCAAATGGATTCTCTTCGACGGTTTCCATTCCCGTGCACCATGGTATTGACTGTCGCACAAGCAGACATCCTTGCTTATTGATAGGCTCAGAGTTTTAATCCCTATACTAAACTGCAAGTGCACAACAATATCAATATATAGGGTATCGAAATCCACAGAGACTCCGGTATTCAATAGCTCAAGAACATGAATTTAACTAGGAAGAAAGCAATGTAATTGAATTAAAAGAGGTGCGAGAAAATAAATCAGTAGCAGAGATTAACGGTTGTGAAAGCAAGTAATTAAAAGCGCTAAGTCTAGGGCGTTCTCAGGAAATCAGACAAGCAGACAGTTCATTCAGCAAGGATCTAATTAAGCACAGTTCTAGAACTCAAAACACAGATATAGAATTAACCAAATTCCTTTGCGATAATTCTCTAAGTCTAAGTGCAGCAAACCAAACTTTCGTTTGCGAGAACTAACAGATTAAACTAGCATTAATTCCAGGTTTGATATGTTCACAATTATCCTAAACCAAACTTCCGTTTGCGCAAAGTTTAATTGCCCAATTTAATTAGTTCAGATTCCTAAACCCCACTTCCGTGACGTATTTAGCAACCTAAGATCTAGATTCTAATTGATCAGGTTAGAACTAGCTTTAAGCACAATTAAATTGAAGAACAGATATAGTTATGAATCCTTAACTGAATTTGAACAAGTCTAGCAAGTCATGAAATCCTATGTGAGAAACCCTAAACCTAACAAGGAATATACTCAGACATAGATAATGAAAACATAATCATATGATGAATAAATTGCATAAAAGAATAAGAGTAAAAGGGGTTCGAAATCTTCTCCAAATACAGATGATGTAACAGGTTCAGATCAGCCCCAAAAGCTCTAAAAATCCTCTGCTCTTAATTATGAAAGCGTATCTAATAAAAACAACTAAAACTTGATTATATAGGTATAATCTCGGCCAGGGGCTTCTTTGTAAATATCAGGAACTTCTGGATCAAAGTGCAATATCTTGATTCTTCTAAACCGCCGAGTTTTTGGCCCATCTCGCTGGTGCAACGACCGTTGCAGGTGTGCAACGATCGACACCTTTCTCTGTTTCAGACAGTGAACTCTATCTCTCGGCCAATCACTCCAAAAATCTCCAAAATGCTCCATTATCTCCAATTCAGCTCCAAACCTGATTATACCTGTAAAAGACTCTAAAAGAACACAAAAGACACTAAAAACACAACTATATCATGGCATAAAACTAGTAAAAACTATGATATATCAACTCCCCCACACTTAGCCTTTGCTTGCCCTCAAGCAAAACATAGAACTAAAGCATGGTGAAGAGGTTTGAAAACTCTTCAGAAACTCATTTCATCCTAGAAGCTACAATACTCAGATTCCCCTTAGTAAACCACTGAAAGAATCAATCACAGGATATCAAGACCAACATGTACTTCCCCCACACTTAGCAACTGTCCTAGGTAAACTCCACAATCACATTCAAGCATTCAAATTCTCCCTACTGACTTCTGCAAGTATTTAAGTGCGGTCTCACCTAAGGAGTATCGATCAAAGGGCACATGGATTCTTACCTTATCAGCTCTAGACCACCCTACTATCTTTCTCTAGTCCCTTTCTTCTCTTTCCCTTCTTTAACAACTGATTTTTCCCCATTGGGTATCATTTTATTTTTTTATCAGTGTTCTTCCCGTTATGGGGTATACTTTGGACACATTCCATGGATCACATGAGAGAAAATAGTGTTTGCTACCATTCCCATGACCACTTCGGAGTTACTAACTCATCCTCAGTTTATTATCTTTTTTTTTTTTTTACTTTATAGAAGGGGAGAAGGGAACTAAATAGGATAGGTTGACAGGCTGTGTTAGAACTAACAAGGGAATCCGACACAAAGTATACCAAGCCCTTAGGTGAGAAATCTAAGTCAGTATTAAATTGAAGTCAGTAAAAGGATCCTCTGATACCTGAAGTGATGTGGGTGTTCCCAGTAGGTTGATCTGTGATGGGGTTTTCTAATAGTCAGAGATAGATCCTGCAACTTCATCCCAATGGTTACTTAAGTTCCTGCAAGTCTTGTAAATCTTCTCAGAAAATCATAGCTTCTTACTTAAACAATTTTGACTCAATAAAACAAAAAATTTTGAAAAACGGACTGACTCTTAAGAAAACAGAAAACAAAAGTCAGTAGCACCTCCCCCACACTGAAGACACACTGTCCCCAGTAGTGTCCAGCGAGGGATCGGTAAAAAGAAAATAAAAAAAATTGAAAAGATGAAATTATGTATGTCGGGTTACCTCTGTCGCTCAGGCATCGATCGTTGCACTAAGTGCATCGACCGTTACTTGGCGATTTTCGTGTATGGTCGATCGTTGCTCAGGACCGCAACGATCGCTGCAATGCGATTCCTTTCGTGTTGTGAGGATCGACACATAAGTGCGTCGATCGTTGCACTGCGATTTTGTCCGAGACCTGCAAACATAACTGCAACAGAAACAAAAACAAACGTAAAATCCTAACAAAAACACCAAAAATTAAGTAGAAAAACACCAGTACCTAATGGTGGGTTGCCTCCCACCCAGCGCTTGTTTAAGGTCAATAGCTTGACCGGACGGATGGGAATTTTCAAGTACCAGGAGGCCCTGACAGAGACTTTTTCTGTCTCTGTTCAAGTCTCCTCATCCAAGGTGGTGAGTAGGCTGTTGCGGAATGCTCATGTCCAAGAAAGATTGGAGTGAAATGTGCTCCAGGATCTATAACCATAGTATTATCCGGCTGCTCAAAATCTTCGTCCCTTATGGTGAATGTCTGCCCATCTATCAGTGGCTTTCGCAGCTTATCCATCTCATAGTGCAGTGGTTCATCTCCCAGATGGAGGTCTATCAAGCTGTTCCTAACATCAATCAATGCTCCTGCAGTAGCCAAAAAGGGTCTCCCAAGCAATAATGCTTCTTCCGGATCACAGTCATATCTTAGCACAAGGAAGTCTGTTGGAACTAAGTAGTTTTCAACTCTCACCGGAATGTCCATAAAGAGTCCTTCAGGAACTCGTATGGACTGATCAGCTAGGACAAGAGAAGTCCTAGTAGGAGTAAAATCCAGCATTCCCAGCTTCTCTGCCACAAAGTATGGCATTAAACTTCCAGCAGCTCCTAAATCACACAGAGAACGCCTAAAGCTATCCTCAAAGATAGAACAATCCAGCACAAAGACTCCAGGATCAGGCATCTTCTTCGGGACCTTAGTTAGCAGAACATCACTAATATGCTGAGGAACTATTATCACCCAGTATTTCAGATCATCATCCAGAGGCAACATCTTGTTTAAGTACCTCTGCACACAAGGATGATAAGGTGGATCATCAGAAGTTGGAATTTCTTCCAATTCTTCACCAATCTCCTCTAGTTTCTTCAGTTCTTCAATATCTTGCCTAATCACTTCAGACACAGAGGAGTGTTGTCTAAAAATCTGTTCGTAGATCTCCTGTTGAGTAATCTCAGAGGCTTCATTGAATAGGCGATCAAGCTCCAAGTCAGCATCTATGCCATTATCATCCGACAGATCTGTCTGTTCACGCCCTGCAACGACCGACACTAAAGGTGTGTCGATCGTTGCCATCCCGACTGGTGTATCGATCGGCACAGATGTTGCATCGATCGACGCACTGAAGCAGATTTCACCCGAGAGTTTTTCACAAATATCCGAAAATTCTTGTTCTGTCACCAACTCAGCTGTACTTAGCTCAAATCTTTCACCTAGGTGAGATCCATCATTAATGTACACAGACCAGGCCTTAACATGAGTGTCTGCCACTCCTTTTCCCTTCAGTGAGCTGGACATCTGGTTCACCTGAGTGTCCAACTGCTTCATGTGAGTGCTCAGAGACTCAAACTTCCCATTGAGGTCTTCATAGACAGCGTCCAACTTCTTGTTGCAGTCCACAAAAATCTTGGCCTGACTCTCAATCAGTTGTTCCATCATAGCCTCCATTTTGCTCTCATGGGCTGTAGGTGCAGGAGGAGTCTGATAGGATGTAGATCCATAGGTTCTCTGAGTACCTTGTCCATAGGTCTTCTGAAAACCACCAGTCTGTCCTCCATTGAAGAATCTGTTTCCCTGTTGATTACTAAATCTATTACCTTGGAAACCAGAACCTCCTATGAAATTCACATCTTCTTCCTGAGCGTCCTCCTCAGTCTGAATCACCTCTACATCTTGGGCAAAGTGGACAGCTTTCTTACTTGTCAGGAGATTGTAAACTGTGTCCAATCTGGATCTTATATTAGCTATATCAGAATTCTCTACAGTTCCACCAAATTTCTTCCTCCTTTCATCCATTGTCTTGCAACTGTTGCTGCCAATCAGGTTCTCAATCAACTGCTTAGCTTGTGTAGGAGTCCTGGTGTTGAAATTAGCATTACTGGAATTATCCAGCGCAGTCTGATAAGGGAGATCTATGCCTCTGAAGAAGATACCAATCAGCTGTACTTCCGTGAATCCATGGTGTGGACAGTCACGCTGATACTGCTTAAATCTCATCCAGGCAGTCTTCAAGGGCTCCACAGTTCCTTGGGAAAATGTGAGTATGTCCTGTCTGGACTGATCCGAGCGCGCATCATCATAAAAGTGACGCAGGAACTCACTCTTTAAGGCTGCCCAAGTAGTATACTGACCAGGTGCCAGTTGTCTCAGCCATGCACTAGCGTCTCCAGCAAGACTGTGCGGAAATAGCTTAAGGAACAGATAGTCCAGGCATACTCCTTCATACTTCATGCCAGTGACTATGTCCTCAAACTTGTCAATGTGATCCATAGGCTGCTCCGCTTGAAGACCATGAAAAGCAATCTGCCTCATCAGCTGGTAGTAGATGGTCTTTACCTCAAAATCATTCCTCTCAAAAGCAGGAAGCACTAGAGCTGCTCGGTTTGCATGAAACTCATCAGGTCTGTTGTAGTCAGCTAGTGTCCTCTCATGAACCACCATCTCTCTACCTTGGGCCCGTTCCTGACCCTGGTTTTGGTTCTGCTCCTGTTGCTCAGGAGGATCAGGGATCACTCGTCCATCAGCATCAATCCTCTGCCCAGCAGCATTGTAAGGATTGTTTTCCGGATCCCTCAGGACACCTTCAGCATCTCGTATCAAGATCAGACGTTCTCGTACCATTCTCTCTCTCTTTTCTCTTCTGATAGTCCTTTCTAGACGTCCAAGTTCCTCTAGTCCGAGATTAAGCAAGCTCGAGTTCGGATTACTTCTAGTTTTCTGCGTTGGCATAAACTGTCTGTAATCGTCCAGCAACGATCGATGCTATCAGTGCAACGATCGGTTCAATCTCAAATCGCCTAGTGTCGAACGATGCAAGGGTGCAACGATCGACGCAGTGCGAAATTGGTACCTGCGACAGAGAGAAAAACCAAGAAAGTCAGTAACTAAATAAAATAAAAAGCAAAAACGAAAACAAAAAGAAAAATCTTAGTAAAACCCTAGGCTCGAAGCTATCGAAGACTCAAAGAGTCCCCGGCAACGGCGCCAAAAACTTGATAGGCTCAGAGTTTTAATCCCTATACTAAACTGCAAGTGCACAACAATATCAATTTAGTATATAGGGTATCGAAATCCACAGAGACTCCGGTATTCAATAGCTCAAGAACAGGAATTTAACTAGGAAGAAAGCAATGTAATTGAATTAAAAGAGGTGCGAGAAAGTAAATCAGTAGCAGAGATTAACGGTTGTGAAAGCAAGTAATTAAAAGCGCTAAGTCTAGGGCGTTCTCAGGAAATCAGACAAGCAGACAGTTCATTCAGCAAGGATCTAATTAAGCACAGTTCTAGAACTCAAAACACAGATATAGAATTAACCAAATTCCTTTGCGATAATTCTCTAAGTCTAAGTGCAGCAAACCAAACTTTCGTTTGCGAGAACTAACAGATTAAACTAGCATTAATTCCAGGTTTGATATGTTCACAATTATCCTAAACCAAACTTCCGTTTGCGCAAAGTTTAATTGCCCAATTTAATTAGTTCAGATTCCTAAACCCCACTTCCGTGACGTATTTAGCAACCTAAGATCTAGATTCTAATTGATCAGGTTAGAACTAGCTTTAAGCACAATTAAATTGAAGAACATATATAGTTATGAATCCTTAACTGAATTTGAACAAGTCTAGCAAGTCATGAAATCCTATGTGAGAAACCCTAAACCTAACAAGGAATCTACTCAGACATAGATAATGAAAACATAATCATATGATGAATAAATTGCATAAAAGAATAAGAGTAAAAGGGGTTCGAAATCTTCTCCAAATACAGATGATGTAACAGGTTCAGATCAGCCCCAAAAGCTCTAAAAATCCTCTGCTCTTAATTATGAAAGCGTATCTAATAAAAACAACTAAAACTTGATTATATAGGTATAATCTCGGCCAGGGGCTTCTTTGTAAATATCAGGAACTTTTGGATCAAAGTGCAATATCTTGATTCTTCTAAACCGCCGAGTTTTTGGCCCATCTCGCTGGTGCAACGACCGTTGCAGGTGTGCAACGATCGACACCTTTCTCTGTTTCAGACAGTGAACTCTATCTCTCGGCCAATCACTCCAAAAATCTCCAAAATGCTCCATTATCTCCAATTCAGCTCCAAACCTGATTATACCTGTAAAAGACTCTAAAAGAACACAAAAGACACTAAAAACACAACTATATCATGGCATAAAACTAGTAAAAACCATGATATATCACTTATCCTCCGTGAACGATGAGGCTAACCATGTCCATTATTGCTGCCTGACTTGTCGGGAACGACCCACCACGCTTCCGCTGCGCACTCTGATTTCCAAGCCGACTTCCAATCTGACTTCCAACTCAAGGTTTCCTACCTTGTGATCCAGCTGTGGTGCCTTCCAAACACCATCCTTTGGGTTTCCTTCCACATTTAAGTTGGCCCTCCTTTGCTCCCTCTTGTAGCTTCCTGCCGATCCGCCATAGTGTTTTCCTAACACTCTTCCATTGGAATTCCATTTCCAATAATCCGCTTTGTCCTCTTGCACTTGCAACAATCAAAAGTCCAGCTGACTAGGCAATTCCAAATGCCCCAGCTTCGCTTTCCTAAATGCTTTGCGATCTCCTTCCCCTCTTGAAGAGCTCCATTAGCTTCTCCAGTAATCCACAAAGAATTCCAAGGCAGACCGTTTCCTTTCCGGTTCCACCGTTGGATCTCGAGCCCGCCGTACCACGAATATCTTCTCCAACTTTCATCTTGATCAGACTTCAAACGAGCTGTCCATAACTCATTAAAGTTGATGTCACAAACCGATTCCAAGATCCCCTACTTAGAATAGATTTGGACAGTTTCCAAATGTTCCTTGTGCACCAAACACCACGAACAACTCCTGCTGCTTACTCAAATTCGAACTCCACCACTTCCTATGGCTTCCTGGAAATCCCGTCTTTCCATCGACCTCTTGTAGTCCGGTCTTTCCATCGACCTCTTGCAGTCCGGTCTTTCCATCGACCTCTTGCTCTTGCTCCACAGCTTCTCTGGTTCAACCGATTGCTGCCTCCCAAGCTCCAACTTCTTTTCATGATGGTGATTTCCTTACACCAGTCTTGTTCACACTCTGGTATTCCATACCAAGTCTGAAACCCTTGTCACCCTTCTTTACTACATGACAAGTGTTCACACGGTGATATGCTTGATCCGATTGATCCCTTCCTCACCAGGCCCTCTAGCTGCTTTTTAAACTCATCCATCTCTGCTTGTAGACCACACCTGCTAGCAACAATAACACATCCTTGCAGCACTCTCTTCTGATACTCTTTTTCAATTTGAAGGACATCTGAAAGGGTTAGAGAAGAACCTACTAACTAAAGAACCAGGAGAGTGCAGAAGCTTTGGTCTGGGTGGTGCTCTAGAATCTAGATTTTAGAAATCCCCATTTAGAAAAGAGTTGAAAACAACTTTGAAAACGCCGTTGAAATCCGAATATAAATACACTACTCTATCCTACCTAGCCATGACAACACTGGCTAGGTCTAACCCGTCTCTGATATCAAATTGTAACACTCGTCCCGTCGGATCCAAGTCAACGACTCTTTGACTTCACAAGACATAGTCCACAATCGCGAACCAAGCCATAAACCGGAACCAACACTTAAATAAATGGAAAAGGTTTACTTTATTAAAATTCAAAACCCGAGTCTTACAAGAAAACCGAACTGAAAACTTAACCAGAAATGAACGAAACACATAAGTCTTATTGAAATAAAAGAAAACGCCAGAAAATCCAACTTCCCAAAACATAGCACCACACCGTCCGTCTACCCCTGCAACTCTCCGGGATTACCTGCAAAACAATCAACGGAGGAGGTCTGAGTAATTGGTTCAACACCAATACCCAGTGAGAGCAGGCTCTAGGAACCTACGATCTCATCATACAATATCACAACAACAAGAAACGAGTCCAAGGCTAATAACACCTTGCACCAAACGCCCGAAGGAAGACAATCAACCAACACACTAACAACTTGTCCATAGGTGCAAGCTTGGGCCCCAACCTCAACGCACACACCCATTAACCGACTCGAGCCACAACCCTACTCCATCGATACCAACCGGTATTCACTCGGCCACAACCGACTCGGGCCACAACCGACTCGGGCCACAACCCTACTCCACCACAACATTCGGGCCACAACCCTACTCAACCATAACACTCGCAACTACGGAAACAAGCCATCAATCACAATCAACGTTTTCGGTTTAAGTGATAATCTAATTCTCTAGGTGCAGTCAATCGCATCAACACAAGTCATCCGCTAGAACTACACTACCTAGGAAAGACGCTATTAAACATGGACTCATGTCCTGATATTGAGATAGAATAGGCTAGAGATCACGACCGGTCCTCACCTTAGCAAAAACAACGAACGAATGCCTACTTAGACAGAATTGCTGCTACAACTTCGACGATACGCTTCCCTATGCTCCCAAGACCGAAATCGGTTCTCCTTCAACCGAGATCTAGATCTATGAATCACAATGTCCCTGCCAAGTTTTGGGTCAAGAGGACCTCGTTTGCCCATCCAAATCACAGATCCAATAAACCATCACAATTTCGCAACAACCCAGACACGGTTTTGGAAAACGGTCATAACTCTCAAACGGTAAATCTGATCAGAACGATTCTTACCTTTCTGGAAATAGGAGACCGAGATCTTTCCAATGATATGATGTGTGTTCTGTGGATCCTTACGGTTCTCCGGGAAAATGCTTTGCAAGATGACGACTAGACTGATGACGGAAATCCGAGAAATCTTCTCCGGGAAGCTTCTTCTTGATGTCTCCAATACCAAGAGGCTCCTCTTTGACAGATCGATGGATGACAGAGGGCGACGGGTGTGTTGGAATTGTGTCCAGTAATCTCGGTACTGTCTCTAGAAAGTAAGAGTATGTCAATGATCAGACATAAGTCATATAATACTGGGGGTCATGATGGCTTGCTAGAGTCTGCTCATGATCTATAAGTCTTGGACTTATTGCCTTTATTATATGATCCCATATGGGTCACACGCCTAAGCTAACAGGAAAATGTGTAGGAACGGCTTAGCAGAAGTACGGTAAAAGTGCCAGGCATTTGTCGTACTTAGAGAGAGATTAATGGGTCTGATTAAATCCAAGGGATTTAATCAGATTGGTATTTGGGCCCAAAAGCCCAAAAGGAAATAGACAAGTTTTATAAATAAAACTTAAGTCTGAATCCCAATTAACCCTAAGCCCCAGCCGCGATTTCTCTCTCTCTCTGCGCCTCCCATCAGCTCGGTCTAGCAGCCAATTTCCTGTGAAGCGTGTGTGAGCCTTTGGAGGATCCATCTCTTGGTGGTTCTGCTGATCTCTGACCTGTTCTCTCTTTCCGCTGCATAAACAGGTAAAAGGTGAGATCTATATTAAGTTTCTAATCAAGAGAACCTAGATCTGTATGTTTAGGACTGTTTAATCTGAAGAACTGAATCAGGATTAACCTAAACATTCCTTCAGTGGTATCAGAGCTATTGGTTCTGTGGTTTTTCTTGTTTAGAATCAAGTTTAGGATTGTTTAGAAGTGTTTTGAATCAATCATTGCTTGAATCTGATTTGTAAAACACTTAAGGAACAAGTTTAAAAACCTAAACTAAATCGCATGGAACGATCACAAAATGGATCGGTATGCGACCGAGTTGGCCGATCGGATGGTTTTGATGCACGGATCGATCATGGATCGATCGCGTGATCATGGCCGATCGATCGCTAGCGCACGAGGACCGTGAGATGCTCGGCTGAGACGATCGCAGATTGCGTGACCGAGCTGATCGCATACATCGATCGCGGATCGATGGTATGGATCGATGCTTGCGTCGCGTCCTGCCCGTCCCGTTGTGACCGAGAGCCGTGCATCGTCCAGCACTGTCCCGCGTGATCGAGGCCGAGCATCGACCCGAACATCGTCCCGTCCCACGCCGTTCGTGCGATTGCGTGATGCTTGCATCGCGTGATGCTTACGGCCGATTAGGGTTTTGGCGAGTAATGGTTCGGTTCGGTTTAAGGCTCGGTTTAAAATTTTAATTAAAATAAATCGTCACGGTTTAATAAACAGACTTAATAAATTTATTAAGTTCTGGTTAAACCGAGATAAGAAATCCAATGTCGAAATAATTATTGGATTTAGTGCCTAAACCAGTGGTTTTCTAATTTGATTTGGTTGGACCAAATAAATTGAGAAAATCCGGTTTAGTAAATAACCGGTTGACAATTGTAGTCATCGTAGTAATTAATTTTGGTTAGACCAATTTTAATGAACCAGACCGGTTATGTCATTTAATTGGACAATTAGGTTATGTCTTGGACATAGACAAATTCTTGGGCCTCGGGCCAAGAAGTTAAAACAATTGGGCCAGTTATTTGAGTCTTTTCTTCAGATTAATTTAAAATTTAATTTATAAAAATTATAAAATCGATTTTAAATTAATAAGTTTCTAAAATTTTGAAATTAGAAGTTTCTAGATTTGCATGTTTTGGATTTTAAGAAATTTCTAAAGTTAGAAAGTTTCCGGTTTTAGAAAGTTTCCAATTTTAGAAAGTTTCTAAAATTAGTAGGTTTCCCAAAAAGGAAAGTTTCCAAAAATAGTAATCTTCTATTTTGGGATGAATTTTTAATAAACCTACAAACCTCAAATAATATCAAGCGTTGGATGTCTTGTCCAGTCTATGTCAGCTGTCGAAGCCCATTCAATTGTATTCATGGCCTTACAGTGTGAGGGTGTCTACTTTTGCGTGGATAAGACGGTTTGTGATTCATAAATGTCATTGGGAGTCCCAGACATTAATGATTACATGACTGTATAGTCTGGTTTTCTTGACTAGGCCATCGGGAGTCCCGGGCCTTGAGACATCAGAGTGGATTGGGCCTTGGGCCCAGATTCACAACCAAGAGTTATATCACGGATATAATTAGCCGACATAGGGCTTACCGATATAAGCTAAGGTTGGGTGATGGCCAGTGGCCCACTTTGATCTTAGTTATATGTGGATCTTGGAATCATTATATTCTATTGAGGGTAACTGATGTTATTGAATATAATGCGTGATTGATCATATTAAGTATAATATAAGATTAATCATATTGAACATATTAACTAATAACCTTTTTATCTTATATATTTCAGCTATGACTACTACAAGCACACAAAACACATTCTCAATCCGGTCTGTTCTCGAGAAGGAGAAGCTGACTGGAACGAACTTCCTGACGTGGTCAAGGAACTTGAGGCTGGTCCTCAAGCAGGAGAAGAAGGATTATGTCCTTCGTGATCCCCTCCCCGAGAGGCCTCCTAACAATGCCGCCAGGACTCTGCATAATGCTTGGGAAAAGCATTCGTCAGATGAAAATGATGTCTATTGCCTGATGTTGGCGACAATGACTGCTGAGCTGCAAATGCAGTTCGAGAGTGTGTTGTCACCCATCGAGATAATGGCAAGCCTGAAATCGCTTTTTCAGGAGCAAGCAAGGACTGAGAGGTTTCAGACAGTTAAGAACCTCTTAGACTGTAAGTTGGCTGCAAATGCGGCAGTGAGTCCTCATGTCTTGAAGATGATGGGTTATCTCGATCATCTTCAGAAACTCGACTGCCCTATCAGCCAGGAACTTGCCTGCGACATTGTTCTGCAGTCTTTACCTGCAAGCTATGATCAGTTCATTATGAACTTTAACATGCATGGCTTGAGTAAGACATTGCCTGAGCTTCACGGAATGCTCAAGACTGCAGAGCCCAACTTGAGGAAAACCGCCAAGGACCCCAATGTGCTTATGGTGCAAAAGGGCAAGGGGTTTAAGAAATCCTCTGCTAAGGATAAGGGAAAGGCTAAGGCTGTCCAAGTCTCGGACAAGGACACGCCAAAGCCCAAGCCCAAGTCTAAGGCTGGGCCTACTGACATCTGCAGGTTCTGTAAAGAACCAGGTCATTGGAGGAGAGAATGTAAGAAATTCCAAGAAGGTCTAAAGGAATTGAAGAAGAAGACTCTCGAGACTTCTTCATCAGGTATTTTTGTTATAGAAGTTAATACAACTACTTCTGATAATACCTCATGGGTTATGGATACTGGTTGTGGGGCTCATATTTGTACTAATATGCAGGCACTCAGCAACAGTAGAAGGCTGAAGCAAGGACAAGTGGAGCTACGAGTTGGGAATGGAGCGAAAGTTCCAGCACTAGCTGTAGGCACATACTTGTTGTCTTTACCTTCGGGATTGATTTTAGAACTCAATAATTGTTATTTTGTACCTGCTATAAGCAGAAATATTATTTCAATTTCTTTGTTGGATTTGGAAGGTTATGATTTTTCAGTTAAGAATAAATTATGTTCCTTCAATCGCAACAATTTGTTCTATGGTTGTGCCCCTCTTACGAATGGGCTTTACATACTCGATCAATCCGCGCCAATTTATAACATTAATACCAAACGGTTCAAACCTAATGAGGAGAACCGAACGTTTCTATGGCATTGTCGTTTAGGGCACATCAGCGAGAAACGCATCAAGAGGCTCCATTCGAATGGACTTCTTGGCTCATTTGACTTTGAGTCATGTGAGAAATGCGAATCCTGCATGATGGGCAAAATGACACGGGCCCCCTTTAATAAACCTAACGAGAGGGCCAGTGACTTATTGGGCCTGATACACACTGATGTGTGTGGCCCAATGTCCACAAATGCAAGAGGAAACTATCAGTACTTCATTACCTTCACTGATGATTTCAGTAGGTATGGATATGTTTATTTAATGAAACATAAGTCTGAATCTTTTGAGAAGTTCTGAGAATTCCAAAATGAAGTACAGAACCAACTTGGAAAAAGCATTAAGGCTCTTCGGTCCGACCGAGGAGGAGAATACTTAAGCCAAGAATTCAGTGATCATCTAAGAGAGTGTGGGATCGTATCCCAACTCACTCCTCCTGGAACACCTCAATGGAATGGTGTGTCTGAGAGGAGAAATCGGACCTTATTGGATATGGTTCGATCTATGATGAGTCACACAGACCTTCCAATATCCCTTTGGGGATATGCTCTGCTAACAGCAGTGTTCACTCTAAATAGAGCGCCATCGAAAGCAGTAGCAAAGACACCATATGAATTATGGACTGGAGTGGCTCCAGTGTTGTCTTATCTTAGAATTTGGGGTTGTGAAGCCTATGTCAAGAGATTAATCTCAGACAAGCTTACACCAAAGTCTGATAAATGCTACGTCATTGGTTATCCGAAAGAAACCAAGGCTTATTACTTCTATCTACGTTCCGAGAACAAGATTTTTGTTGCCCGGGATTGTAACTTTCTTGAGAGGGAGTTTCTCTCTAAGAAAGACAGTGGGAGTAAGGTACTGCTTGAAGAAATTCAAGATGAACAGGATACTGCTCAACCTAATGAGGAAGAGCAGCAGGAGGACCTACAAGAAATTGTAGAGCCTGAACCTGTAGTACCTGAAGTTCGAAGATCCGGGAGGATCCGTCACGAACCCGAGAGATATCAAGGATTCCTCGTGACTAACTGTCATGATCTTCTGATCATTGATGGTGATGAACCATCGAATTTCAATCAAGCCATGATGGGCCCAGATTCCTCTAAGTGGCGTAAGGCCACTGATTCCGAAATGGACTCCATGTCAGTCAACCAAGTGTTTTCGTTGGTTGACTTACCCGCTGGTGTAAAAGCCATCGAGTGCAAATGGATCTTCAAGAAGAAGATTGACGTGGATGGAAATGTCCAGATTTATAAAGCCAGGTTGGTGGCAAAAGGTTTCAGACAAGTTCACGGTGTGGATTACGATGAAACCTATTCACCAGTGGCTATGATGAAATCTATTCGGATTCTACTAGCAACTGCAGCTTTTCATGATTATGAAATTTGGCAGATGGACGTGAAAACCGCCTTCCTGAATGGAATTCTGGAAGAGGATGTGTATATGACACAACCTGACGGTTACATAGATCCAAAGAATGCTGGGAAAGTATGCAAGCTTCATAAATCCATTTATGGATTGAAGCAAGCATCGAGGAGCTGGAATCTTCGTTTTGATGAAGCGATCAAGCAATTTGACTTCATCAGAAACGAAGAAGAACAATGCGTGTATAAGAAAACTAGTGGGAGCAAGATAGTATTTCTTATTCTGTATGTTGATGACATACTGCTTCTCGGAAACGACGTTCCAATGCTGAAGTCGGTAAAGGACTGGCTTGGAAGTTGTTTTTCCATGAAAGACATGGGTGAAGCCGCATACGTTCTTGGAATCAAGATCTACCGGGATAGATCTAGAAGGCTGATAGGCTTGTGTCAAGATTCATACATTGACAAAGTCCTACAAAGATTCAGCATGAAAGATTCCAAGAAGGGCTTCACGCCAATGGTACATGGCACAACGCTAAGCAAGAAGCAGAGCCCTACGACGGCTGCTGAGCTTGAGCGCATGAAGAATATTCCTTATGCATCTGCAATAGGATCTGTCATGTATGCCATGATCTGTACTCGTCCTGATGTTGCTTATGCATTGAGCATGACGAGTAGATACCAGTCAAATCCAAGTGAAAGCCACTGGATTGCCGTAAAGAATATCTTGAAGTATCTAAGACATACTAAGGATAAGTTCTTAGTGTACGGTGGAAGTGATGTGCTTAAAGTCAGTGGATTCACGGACGCAAGTTTCCAGACAGACCAAGATGATTTCCGATCACAGTCCGGTTATATCTTTTGTCTGAATGGCGGTGCAATAAGTTGGAGAAGCTCCAAGCAAGACACCGTTGCTGATTCCACTACAGAAGCTGAATATATCGCCGCTTCAGAAGCTGCGAAGGAAGCTGTTTGGATACGAAAGTTCATTATTGAACTAGGTGTGATACCGAATGCGGCTGAGCCTCTGGCACTGTTTTGTGACAACAATGGTGCTATAGCTCAGGCAAAGGAACCAAGATCACATCAAAAATCCAAGCATGTTCAAAGAAGATTTCACTTGATACGTGACATCGTTAATAGAAAGGAAGTCAAGATCAGCCGAGTCCCGACAGATGATAATGTCGCTGATCCGTTGACAAAGCCACTCCCAAGGCCTAAGCTCGAGTATCTGACTGAAGCTGTAGGTATTAGAGACATTGAAATGTAATCTAAATTTGAGTGGGAGTTTGAGGGCTTTATTTAGTTATTTGATATGTTCTTGTAAAACATGTTATGTTTAATGAAATTATTATTTCAAGATTATTTTAACTGTGATGAAATAATCGTTCCAAAGTGATATAAACCATTTTATAGGTCATCGAAGTAAGTGACTTGATCTTGAGTCATCGAAGTCATTTAGCTTGATCATGAGACCCTATATTTGATAGATGGATTATATCATTTAGTCCCTAGTCGAAGGTTGTTGAAATTGGAACACCAACAACCGTGTGAGACTAGATTGGTATGTGACTTATGACCAAGTTTCATGGTGTCATAGATGCGCGGCATCAAAGTCAGTACATAGGTGTATGTTGGGAACATACGACCGGACAAGACCCGCTTATGAGAACTCTTCAGGATATTTATATCTGTGTCATAAGAGATTCTCACTACGACTATAGAGTATAGTCCTTAGACCTGAGTTCGCATGCATGTGACTGCACATGGACTGATGCACTTTGATCATTGTCTAACGCTGTCGTTCTGCGATAGTTATAAGGACCTTGTTTGGGTACATTATGAAATGAGTAGTTTACAGTGATGGAACAAGACGGGATCTGTCCCTCCAATATAAATGGAGTGAATATCTCTAGGCCAATCGGAGATTTGAATACTGGAAAATGCATGGCCATGCTCAAACGGACTGTCCCGAGTCGTTTGGATTGTCAGTATCGAATCAGAGTCCGATGAACAAGATTAGGCTTTATAAGGATGACACTAATCTTGCCTTATGTCTAATCGAGATATTGAGATAAAAGGATTATGAATACAGAGATTCTAGTACAAGTGGGAGATTGTTGGAATTGTGTCCAGTAATCTCGGTACTGTCTCTAGAAAGTAAGAGTATGTCAATGATCAGACATAAGTCATATAATACTGGGGGTCATGATGGCTTGCTAGAGTCCGCTCATGATCTATAAGTCTTGGACTTATTGCCTTTATTATATGATCCCATATGGGTCACACGCCTAAGCTAACAGGAAAATGTGTAGGAACGGCTTAGCAGAAGTACGGTAAAAGTGCCAGGCATTTGTCGTACTTAGAGAGAGATTAATGGGTCTGATTAAATCCAAGGGATTTAATCAGATTGGTATTTGGGCCCAAAAGCCCAAAAGGAAATAGACAAGTTTTATAAATAAAACTTAAGTCTGAATCCCAATTAACCCTAAGCCCCAGCCGCGATTTCTCTCTCTCTCTGCGCCTCCCATCAGCTCGGTCTAGCAGCCAATTTCCTGTGAAGCGTGTGTGAGCCTTTGGAGGATCCATCTCTTGGTGGTTCTGCTGATCTCTGACCTGTTCTCTCTTTCCGCTGCATAAACAGGTAAAAGGTGAGATCTATATTAAGTTTCTAATCAAGAGAACCTAGATCTGTATGTTTAGGACTGTTTAATCTGAAGAACTGAATCAGGATTAACCTAAACATTCCTTCAGGCTGATGGCTCGGGATTTCCGCAGAGCTTCTCTTTGATCTTCTGTTCTCCTCTTTCTCTTGGTGGTTACCTCCTTTTATAGGAAAAGAGGTGGAAAACCCTAGGTTTTAGGTGGGCTAATGGGCTTGGCTGGGCTTTTCTTCTTCTTTTAACAAAATTTTTAAGCGGGCTGGGCCAGGGCCATTACAAATTCTCTCTATTCTCATACTGATTCTAGTCATTCTTGGTTCTAAATCTGTGTTTTTGCTCTTCAAATCTTTTCTCTTCTCTGAAACCTTCAAGCTTCATCAATGGAAGACACTGTCCAAGTAAACTCAAGCCTCAAGCCTACTGTCATTCCTATGGTTCTCAAGGGTTTAAACTACAGGACATGGCAGAGAACAATCAAGACTGCAATTTGTGGCAGAGGACTTTGGGAGCACATTCTTGAGGATAAGACACCTCCTAATGAAGATCCAAAGGGGAAGAAAGATGAGGCAACAAAGAAGGAGGAGGCAATGTGGTTTCAAGAAGACCAATCAGTTCTGGGTTTTCTTCAAAACTTACTAGATCCTTCCATCTTTGAAGCTTACTCTCATTGTGAAGCTGCTAAATCACTTTGGGACACTGTCAAGAAGGTGTATGGTGATGTCTCCAACCTCATCTGTGTGTATGAGGTGAAGAAGACAATCAGTGACCTTCACCAAGAAGATTGTGAGTTCACCAAGTATCTTGGGAAGTTCTCATTTGACATGTTAAGTCCAAGCACCATGGACCCAAAGGTTCTTAATGAAAGAAAGGAGCAAGACAAGTTCTTTGGACTCCTCCTCAATATGAATCCGGTCAACAATGATGTTATCAAGTCCATTCTAAGAGAGACTACTCTTCTTGACTTTGAAGAAGTGTGCTCAAGGATCCAAAAAGAACAAGGGAGCATTGGACTGTTTGGAGGAAATGGGGAGCTTGTCACTGCCAACAAGAGTGTGTTCAAGCAAGAGGACAGGAAACACATCTCCTGTGAGCATTTCAAGAAGAAGGGACACACCAAGGACAAATGTTGGATCCTCCATCCACACCTCAAGCCATCCAAGTTCAGAGATTCGAAAGCCAATATCTCTCAAGAAGTAACTGAGCATGCGACTTCATCTACTCAAGGAGGAGAGCTGGCCTTGTTCACTAACACTGAGTATGTGAGAAGGAGTGATCTGGAGGATCTCATCAGGCTTATGCCTCTAAACTCTCTGGTATCACACTCTTGCCTTATAAATTATTGCACAATCTGGTCATAAAATGGTAGTAGATTCAGGAGCTTCTCACCATATGATTAGAGATGCTAAGTTGTTAAAAGACATTAAACTAGCCTTAGGTAGAGTAACTATTGGTGATGGTCAAGGTATTCCCATTATTGGAACAGGAAAGTTAAGATTGTTTAACAAGGAAAGTGATGCACTCTATGTGCCTAAGTTTAAATCCAATCTGCTTTCTGTTAAAAGGATCACTAAAGACTTGAATTGCAATGTTATTTTTGGGCCTAATGAGGTTTGCTTTCAGGATATTTCAATTGGAAAGGTACTTGGCAGAGATGGAACACAAGATGAGATTTATCTCCTTGAAGACACCACTCCAAGCAATTCGGATCCCTTAGCTTTCAATTCCTGTTTTCCTGTTAATCAAAACATTTTATGGCATTCTAGACTAGGTCATCCTCATGCTAGAGCTCTAAGTTTAATGTTGTCTAATGCTACTTTTGATCACTCAACTTGTGAAGCTTGTATTCTTGGCAAACATTGTAGAACAATCTTTCCTAAATCTACTACTATCTACGAAAACGGCTTTGATCTTGTGCACTCTGATGTTTGGACTTCACCTTGTCTGTCTAGAGATAAGAACAAGTATTTTGTGACATTCATAGATGATAAATCGAAATATACATGGGTCACCTTGATTCCATCTAAAGATATAGTTTATGAAGCATTCATTCACTTTCAAAATTACATTACTAATCAGTTTAATGCCAAGATCAAAGTGTTTAGATCAGATAATGGAGGAGAGTATACAAGTCAAAGAACTCTGAACAAACATGGAATCAGACATCAAACAAGCTGTCCACATACACTCCAACAAAATGGAGTGGCTGAGAGAAAGAACATACATCTTATGGAGGTTGCTAGATCCATGATGTTTCATACTAATGTGCCTAAAAGGTTTTGGGGTAGATGCAGTCTTGGCAGCTTGCTACCTCATCAATAGGATTCCAACCAAAGTTCTACAAGACATCTCACCATTTGAGGTATTAAAAAAACTCAACCCTTTATTGAACAATTACGTGTGTTTTGTCCATATCTCAGGTGATCAAAGAAACAAGCTAGAGGCTAAGAGCATCAAGTGCATGTTCCTTGGATATTCAACTACTCAGAAGGGATACAAATGCTATGATCCAATAAACAACTGCACCTATGTCTCAAGGGATGTCAAGTTCACAGAAGTAAAGGGATACTTTGAAAAGAGAGATTGGGAAGGTTTGAAAGACCTCTCAAGATCACCTTCTGACCTTGATACAAGTCTGAGGTTTCTCTTGGATCATTTGGGGAATGATATACCAAAGATACCAAGAAGTCATCAAGAAGAGTTGCAAGAAACAAAACCAGTGATAGCTAATTGATATGCTCAGAGTTTACTTCCCTAAGTTCAACTGCAAGTGCACATGCAAATGTAGTATATAGGGGTCGAATCCACAGAGACTCAAGAAATCTTACGGTAGACTATAGAATGTCAAGTTAAGCTAGGCAATACTAATCAAAAATTAAATAACTAAGCAGAAAGTAAATCAGTAGCAAGAACGGTTGTTGTGAAGCAAGTACTAAAAGCGTCAAGTCTAGGGAGTTCTCAGGAAATCAGACAAGCAGATCAATTATCAGTCATGATCAAATTAAGTTCGGTTCTAGAACTCAAACACAAGATAGAACTAACGAACTTTCATTGCGAGAATTCTCTAAGTCTAATTAGCAGAAACCCAAATTTCTTTGCACTTCCTAACAGATTAAACTAGCCTTAAGTGCAAGTTTGATTTGTTCACAATTCAATTAAACCATATTTCTTTGCAGATAATTAAATTGCTCAACCTAAATAGATCATATTCTAAATTACATTTTTGTGTCAATTTATAAACCTAAAGTCTAGATTCTAAGTGATCAGGTTAGAAACTAGTATTGAGCACAATTCAGGTTGAAGAACAAATAAGATATGAATCCTTAATTGATAAATTAATCTAGCAGGTCATGAAAACCCTAACGAGAATCCCTAAACCTAACTATGAATCTACTCAGACATGACTAATGAAGCACAAATCAATGAATAAATAGATATCATAAAATCAAAGAGTAAAGAGTTAAAGAGGTTCGAAATCTTCTCTCTGGAGTACAAGAACGATCAGCCTCTCGGTCTCTCTCTCTAAAAATCTAATAGTATGAAAGCGTCTCTAAAACAAAACACCAAAAACCTAATTATAAAGCCTTAATCACGCTTGGGGTCTTTTCGCAAATACTGAAATTTTCTGGGGCAAAACTGCAAATCTCCAAAGTCTTCATTAATGTGCTGGCGCAGAGGTGTGTCGATCGATGCCAATGATGCATCGATCAATGCATGGGTCGTCCAGACTTGGTGAAATTAGCTCTCTCGGCTTAAGCTCCTCATTTTGCCCAAAATGCTCCAATATCTCCAATAATCCTCCAAAGGTGCATGTACCTAATAAACACCTGTAATGACTCCTAAGACACGACAAAAGACTATAAAAACACTTATATCATGGCTTAAAACAGGTAAAAACCATGATATATCAACTCCCCCACACTTAGCATTTGCTTGCCCTCAAGGAAAACAGAAAACTAGAATGTGGTGAAGAAGTTTGAAAAATTTCAGAAACTCCTTTCATCTTAAAAGCACAACACTCAGATCCCCCTTAGTAAGCCACATGAAATATTCAACTGCAAGACATCAAGACCAACATATACTTCCCCCACACTTAGCAACTGTCCTGAGTAAACTCCACAATCAATCCAAAGCATTCAAATTCACCCTACTGACTTCTATAAGCTATTAAGTGCGGTCTCACCTAAGGAGTATCGATCAAAGGGCACATGCACTCTTACTCTGTTAGCTCTTGACCACCATACTATATTTTTCTGGTTCTTTTCTTCTCTTTTCCCTTCCTTAGCAACTGATTTCTCCCCATTGGGTATCATTTTATTTTTTTATCAGTGTTCTTCCCGTTATGGGGTGTACTTTGGACACATTCCATGGATGCATAGGAGGTAATAGGGGTCTCTACCACTCCCGCGACCACTTCGGAGCTACTAGCTCATCCTCAGTTTATTATTCTCTCTTTTTTTTTTTACTTTAAGGAAGGGGAGAAGGGAATCTTACTTGGACAGGTTTACAAGCTGTGTAAGAACTAACAGAGGAATCCGACTCAAGGTATTCCAAGCCCTTAGGTGAGAAAAGTAAGTCGAAATTAGGGGTGAAGTCAGTAAAGGATTCTCTGAATACCTGAATTGATATGGGTGTCCTCAGCAGGCTGATCTGCATTGGGTTTTCTAATAGTCATAGATTGATCCTGCAAGCTCATCCCAATGGTTACTTAAGTTCCTGCAAGTGTTGTTGGCTTCTCAAAAATTCATTGTTTCCTACTTAAATTGTTTTGACTCGATAAAACCGACACAAAAACACAACTGACTCTAAGAAAACAAAAAGCGTAGGTCAGTAGCTACCTCCCCCACACTTGAAACACACTGTCCCCAGTAGTGTCAAGTTCAGGATTGGCGAGAAAAATCGGAATTAAGAGAATCCAAAAAGAGTCAGAACACTTACTTGTCGTCGGCCTGCGTCAATCGATGCCACAAGTGGTGTCGATCGATGCGAGGTGAATATGCTCGCGGTTATGTAGATAACCGGTGTCTGAACCGCAATTGAATCGGCAAACCGTAAATCGCAACTGTGTCGACCGATGCACTATTTGTGTCGATCGATGCAGTGCGATTCTGCATGTTTCTCACGCTTTTGAACACACCAAGACAGAGAATCAAAACACCAAATAAAAACGAAAAATGAAAAGAAAAACGAACCTAATAGTGGGTTGCCTCCCAGTCAGGGCTTGTTTAAGGTCATTAGCTTGACCGGACGAACTAGATCAGGCTCCTGGAGGTTTCGACAGAGGCTGTGAGTGCCTCTGCGAAAGTCTCCTCATCCAAGGTGGAGAGTAAGCATTGTCAGCGTGAGATCGTTCAAGAAACGAAGGGATGCTATATTCTCCTGCACTCACAGTAGTAAAGTTAGTAGAACTGAGTTTGGAAGACGCGTACCTTTGCTTTGGTGAGGTTATGATGTTAGGAGCTTTTTGCTTAGAAACAGTTGCAATCTCTGAAGATGTTAGAGTGGAATCTTCAGAAACCACCATCCTCTCCTCTCCAGGATCAGAAACTAAAGTCTCACTCTTCTGCGCTTCCTGTCCATCCTCAATGCTAAAGGTTTGACCATCAATCTTTGGCCTGCGCAGCATATCCATCTCAAAGTGTAGAGGCTCATTTCCCAGATGGAGATCAATCAGACCATGCCTCACATCAATCTTCGCACCAGCTGTGGCCAAGAAAGGTCTTTCCAGTATTAGAGCATCATCTGGCTCACTATCGTACTTAAGCACCACAAAATCTGTCGAAACTAGGTAGTTTCCAACTCTGACTGGGGCATCCTCAAGAACTCCTTCTGGAATCCTTATTGACTGATCAGCTAGGACCAGAGAGGTCCTAGTTGGTGAAAAATCTGTCATTCCCAGTTTCTCTGCCACAGTGTATGGCATGAGATTTCCAGCAGCTCCTAAATCACACAAGGAACGCCTGAAGCTATCCTCAAAGATGGAACAACTCAGCACAAATATACCACGATCAGGTAGCTTCTTGGGGATCTGAGTCAGCAATACATCACTGACTTGTTTAGGGATCACTATCACCCAATCTTTCAACACTTCGTCCATAGGTAGCATCTTCTCCAAGTATCTCTGCACACAAGGGTGATATGATGGATCATCAGGTTGTGGATCTTCTCCCAACTTCTTATCCATTACTTCCTGCTATCTGGCTTCATCAAGTTCTTGTTGAGATATCTCAAACACTTCAGGTAAAGGTGTAGTAGGCTTGTGAGCCTTCTCTTCAGCAATACCACGAGAAACAAGTGAAGCTGATTCTTCACGACATGCAACGATCGATGCATTTTGTGCAACGATCGATGCAGTTAATTCATCACTGATTTCAACCGATAATTTTGTTTCAGTCTCGGGTTTTTTTCAGCTTCTTCCACGAGTTCAGCTGTATTAAACTCAAATTTCTCTCCTTGGTTTGATCCATCATCAATCTGAACTGACCAAGCTTTGATGTGGGTGTCCATGACATTCTTCCCCTTGACTGAGCTTGAAATTTGGTTCACTTGTGTATCCAACTGCTTCACATGTGTACTCAAGGATTCAAACTTCCCATTAAGATCTTCATACACAGCATCCAACTTCTTGTTGAAGTCTACAGCAGTCTTAGTCTGACCCTCTAGGAATTGCTCCATCATGGCTTCCATCTTGCTCTCATGAGCACTAGCAGGAGGAGGTGTCTGATAGGAGGATGATCCATAAGTCCTCTGATAAGAATTACTTTGCTGAAAAGGTTTTTGATAACCAGCAGTCTGTCCATATCCAGAAGAGTTCTGGTTGCTTGTGAAAGCACTCTTCTGTCCACCATTAAAGAATTTATTACCTTGCTGATTTCCAAACCTGTTTCCTTGAAATCCAGAGCCACTGATGTAATTCACATCCTCTTCCTGGTGATCTCCTTCAGCCTCAATTACCTCAACATCCTGAGAAAAATGGACAACTTTCTTTCCAGTCAACAAACTGTGAACAGTGTCCAGCTTATTCCTGATATCAACAATCTCCAGATTATCGATCTTTCCACCAGACTCTTTCCTTCTTTTATCAGCAGTCTTGGTGCTATTACTGCTCACCAAGTTATCAATCAGCGTCCTAGCCTGTTCAGGAGTCCTTGTATTGAAATTGCCATTGCTGGCATTATCCAATGCAGACTGGTAATGGATATCAATTCCTCTGAAGAATATGCCTAGCAGCGTCACTTCAGAGAATACATGATGAGGACAGTCACATTGGTACTTCTTAAACCTCATCCAAGCAGACTTAAGAGGCTCTGTAGGACCTTGGGTGAAGGTGAGAATATCCTGTCTCGACTGATCAGAGCGAGCATCATCATAAAAGTGCCTCAAAAACTCCCTCTTCACAGCATCCCAAGTAGTAAACTTCCCAGTTGGAAGTTGTTTCAGCCAAGCTGCAACCTCTCCAGCGAGAGAATAGGGGAAAAGTTTGAGATACATGTAGTCATAGTTTACCCCAGTGTACTTCATTCCAGTGATGAAGTCTTCAAAATCATCAATATGATCCATGGGTTGCTCATGTGGGAGACCATGGAAAGGATTCTGCCTCAGAAGAGAGTAGTAGATAGTCTGATCTCGAAGTCATTCGTCTCAAAGCCAGGAGGTACAATTGCTGACCGGTTAGCATAAAACTCATCCGGTCGGTTGTAGTCAGTAAGAGTCCTCTGGTCAGCAGGAGGAATAATCATCTGCCCTTGACCTTGGGGCTGATCAGGCGCAGTTTCAGGATCAGGGATAACACGTCCCTCAGCATCAATCCTTAGCCCGTCATTATTGTACCGGTTGTTTGATGTATCATGGTTTTTACCGGTTTTAGACCATGATATAAGTATGTTTTAGAGTCTTTTGGTGTTTCTTTAGAGTCATTTACAGGTGTTATTAGGAATATGCACGTTTGGAGCGGAATTGGTGATATGGAGCATTTTGGAGCATTTTGGAGATTTAACCCGAGAGATAGAGTTCACTGTCCAAAACAGAGATCTGCATCGATCGACACACATTGTGCATCGATCGACACACGAGCGAGATGGGCCTTTCTCGGCGAGTTTAATGAAGAATGCTGAAATTGCAGATTTTCCTAGATGTTCCAGTATTTACAAAGAAGCCCCAAGACGTGATTAGGCTAATATAATTAGGTTTTTACATCAGTTTTTAGAGACGCTTTTCATACTTTGAGATGAGAGTTTTTAGAGCTTTTTGGGGCTGATCTGAACCTGTATTGCTTCCTGCTTTTGGAGAAGATTTCGAACCCCTTTGTTTCTTACTCTTTTATGTAATCTATTTATTCATTGATTATGTTTTCATTATCTATGTCTGAGTAGATTCATAGTTAGGTTTAGGGATTCTCGTTAGGAATTTCATGACTTGCTAGATTTAATTATTTCAGTTAGGATTCATAACTTATTTGTTCTTCAACCTTAATTGAGCTTAATACTAGTTTCTAACTTGATCACTTAGAATCTAGACCCTTGGTTGTTAAATTGACACGAAAGTGTGATTTAGAATCTGAACTATTTAGGTTGAGCAATTGAATTACTCGCAAAGAAATTTGGTTTAATTGAATTGTGAATATATCGAACCTGAACTTAAGGCTAGTTTAATCTGTTAGGAATTGCAAAGAAATTTGGATTTCTGCTATTAGACTTAGAGAATTCTCACAACGAAAGTTGGTTAGTTCTATATCCGTGTTTGAGTTCTAGAACAATGCTTAATTTGATCCTGACTGATTATCTGATCTGCTTGTCTGATTTCTTGAGAACTCCCTAGACTTAGCGCTTTTAGTTAATTGCTTACAAACCACTCCTGCTACCTGATTTACTTTTCTGCTTTGCATTTTAGTTTCTCATTACTTTCTCCTAGTTAAACTTGACTGTTCTAAAATCTATCGTAAGGTTTAGAGTCCCTGTGGATTTCGATACCATATATTCTACTGATCGTCTGTGCACTTGCAGTGTAGATCTAGGGATTAAAACCTGATCGTATCAAGTTTCTGGCGCCGTTGCCGGGGACTCTTTTGAGTCTTCGATAGATTTGAACTTAGGGTTTAGACTAGGATTTTTATTTTTATTTTTATTTTTGGTTACTAATTTCTCTGTTTTTCTCTGTCGCAGGTCTGATACTCGCTTAGCATCAAACATTGCATTCTTTTGAATCGATCGCTGCAAAGCGAATTGAGTTGAATCGATCGTTGCCTCTTAGCATCGATCGTTTCACTGCGATTACAGACGGCTTATGCAGACGCGTGATACCAGAAGTAATCCGATCTCGAATCTCGTTAATCTCAGACTTGAGGAGCTTGGTCGACTAGAGAGAACTAACAGGTAAAGTCAACGAGCAAGGATGGTGCAAGAACGCTTGATTCTGATACCCGATGCTCAAGGTACCCTAAGGGACCGACAAAACAATCCGTACAATGCTGTTGGGCAAAGGATTGATGCTGAAGGGAATGTGATCCCTGAACCTGAGCCTGAACCGCAACAAGGTCAGAGGCAGATGGTTGTGCATGCTGAGAGGACTCTTGCTGACTATAACCGTCCGGATGAGTTTCATGCTAACCGGTCAGCACTTGTACCTCCTGGTTTTGAGAGGAATGACTTCGAGATCAAGACCATCTACTACTCTATTCTGAGGCATAATGCCTTCCATGGGTTTCCGAATGAGCAGCCAATGGACCATATTGATGAGTTTGAGGACATAGTCACTGGGATGAAGAATGATGGAGTGAACTATGACTATCTGTTTCTCAAACTCTTCCCCTACTCTCTCGCTGGAGATGCTGCAGCCTGGCTAAAACAACTTCCACCTGGGAAGTTTACTACTTGGGATGCTGTGAAGAGTGAGTTTCTGAGACACTTTTATGATGATGCTCGCTCTGATCAGTCGAGACAGGACATTCTCACTTTCTCTCAAGGTCCTACAGAGCCTCTTAAAGCTGCTTGGATGAGGTTTAAGAAGTACCAACGAGACTGTCCTCATCATGGATTCACTGAGGTGACATTTCTGGGCATATTATTTAGAGGTATAGATCTCCCTTACCAGACTGCGTTGGATAATTCCAGCAATGGAAATTTCAACACAAGGACTCCTGAGCAAGCTAAGACATTGATAGATAACTTTGTGAGCAGTAATAGCTGCAAGACTGCTGATAGGAGAAGGAAGGAGTCCAGTGGGAAGATAGATAATCCGGAGATAGCTGATATCAGGAGTAAGTTGGATACTGTTTGTAATCTGTTGGCTGGGAAGAAAGTTGTCCATTTTGTTCAGGATGTTGAGGTATTTGGAGCTGAAGAAGACAATCAGGAAGAGGATGTGAACTACATTGGTGGCTCTGGATTTCAAGGGAATAAGTTTGGTAATCAGCAAGGTAATAGGTTCTTCAATGGTGGACAGAAGAGTGCTTTCACAAGCAATCAAAACTCTTCTGGATTTGGACAGAATGCTGGTTTTCAGAAACCTTTTCAGCAAGGTAATCAGAGGACTTATGGATCTTCCTCATATCAGATATCTCCTGCTGCTAATGCTCATGAGAGCAAGATGGAGACCATGATGGAGCAGTTGCTGGAAGGGCAGACTAAGACTGCTGTGGACTTCAACAGGAAGTTAGATGCTGTGTATGAGGACCTTAATGGGAAGTTTGAGTCCTTAAGTACACATGTGAAGCAATTGGACACACAAGTGAGGCAAATTTTAAGCTCTGTCAAAGGAAAGAGTGTCGTGGACACCCACATCAAGGCTTGGTCAGTTTATATTAATGATGGATCATACCAAGGTGAAAATTTTGAGTTAAATACAGCTGAACTGGTGGAAGAACCTGAGAAATCTGAAATTGAGGAAAAACTTTCAGGTGGAATCTGTGAAAATTTTGCTGCATCGATCGATGCACCTATTGCAGCGATCGTTGCAAGTCGTGGACAGACAGTTTCACTTGTTTCTCGTGGCATTGATGAAGAGATGGATCATGAGCTTATTAGACTATTCCCTGGGGTGTATGAGATAACTCAACAAGAGATTGATGAGGTCAGACAGCTGGAAGTGATGGATGACAAGTTGGAAGAAGTTCCACAATCTGATGATCCACCATATCACCCTTGTGTGCAGAGATACTTGGAGAAGATGCTGCCAATGGATGAAATGTTGAAAGATTGGGTGATAGTGGTCCCTAAACAGATCAGTGATGTGCTGCTAACTAAGATCCCGAAGAAGCTACCTGATCCTGGTATATTTGTGCTAAGTTGCTCTATCTTTGAGGATAGCTTTAGGCGTTCTTTGTGTGACTTAGGAGCTGCTGGAAGTCTCATGCCATACTCTGTGGTAGAGAAGCTGGGGATGACAGATTTTTCACCCACTAGGACCTCTCTTGTTCTAGCTGATCAGTCAATAAGGATTCCGGAAGGAGTTCTTGAGGACGTCCCAGTAAGAGTTGGAAACTACTTGGTTCCGACAGACTTCTTGGTGCTTAAGTACGACAGTGAGCATGATGATGCTCTAACACTGGAAAGACCATTTTTAGCCACAGCTGGAGCAGTGATCGACGTAAGGAACAATCTGATTGATCTCTATCTGGGAGATGAGCCTCTACACTTTGAGATGGATATGCTGCGCAAGCCACATATTGACGGGCAAACCTTTAGGATTGAGGATGAACATGGAGAGCAGACGAGTGGGACTTTGGTTTCAGATCCTGGAGATCATTACATTCCTTCTTTTCTTGGACGAGCTCACACTGAGATTGCTTACTCTTCACCTTGGATGAGGAGACTTTTGCAGAGGCATTCACAGTCTCTGTTGAAACCTCCATGAGCCTGATCTTGTTCGTCCGGTCAAGCTAATGACCTTAAACAAGCGCTGAGTGGGAGGTAACCCACTGTTTGGTTTGTACATATTATTTTTGGTGTTTTTCTTAGGATTTTACGTTTTGGTTTTGTTTTTGCTGTATTTCTTTTTCACTTTTTCTTTTGCACTTTTCTTTTGATTTTTCTCTTTGATACTTATGTTTGCATGATGTGTTTACTTTGAGACTATCTGTTGCTTTGATTTTGCTTGTTTGCATTGATTTTCAGCTTTCAGTTTTGAGATTTGAGACTTTCTCACGGACTAACCTGCTAACTGCTAACTGATCCGACAATCGCAATGCAACGATCAACACGGTCCTGTGTGTCGATCGTCACAACACGAAAATCGCATTGCAGCAATCGGTGTGGACCTGAGCAACGATCGACTCATATCGCAATCGCCTTGCAACGATCGTCGCATTTATGCGTAACGATCGATGCATGAGCGAGACAGGTAAAAAAAAAAATCAGATAGAACTTAACCCATCCCTTAACATTTTTAGTTTCTTTTACCGATCCTTAGCTTGACACTACTGGTGACAGTGTGTTTCAAGTGTGGGGGAGGTGGTACTGACTTTTATCTTTCTGTTTTCTTAGAGTCAGTCCTATTTTTCTATAATTTTTGTTTTATTGTATCAAAACAGTCTAAGTAAGAAACAATGAATTTTTGAGAAGTTAACAGCACTTGCAGGAACTTAAGTGACCATTGGGATGAAGTTGCAGGATCAATCTATGACTATTGAAAAACCCAACACAGATCAGCCTACTGAGAACACCCACATCACTTCAGGTATCAGAGGATCCTTTACTGACTTCACCCTTAATTTGACTTAATTTTTTCACCTAAGGGCTTGGTATACCTTGAGTCGGATTCCTCTGTTAGTTCTGACACAGCTTGTAAACCTGTCCGAGTAAGGTTCCCTTCTCCCCTTCTCTTAAAGTAAAAAAAAAGAGAATAATAAACTGAGGATGAGCTAGTAGCTCCGAAGTGGTCACGGGAGTGGTAGCTACCACTGTTACCTCCTGTGCATTCATAGAATGTGTCCAAAGTACACCCCATAACGGGAAGAGCACTGATAAAAAAAAAAAATGATACCCAATGGGAAAAATCAGATTGCTAAGGAAAGGAAAAGAGAAGAAAGGAACCAGAAAAAGATAGTATGGTGGTCTAGAGCTAACAGAGTAAGAATCCATGTGCCCTTTGATCGATAATCCTTAGGTGAGACCGCACTTAAATAGCTTGTAGAAGTCAGTAGGGTGAATTTGAATGCTTGAATGTGATTGTGGAGTTTACTTAGGACAGTTGCTAAGTGTGGGGGAAGTATATGTTGGTCTTGATGTTTTGCAGGTGATTCTTTCAGTTGCTTAGTAAGGGGAATCTGAGTGTTGTTGCTTCTAGGATGAAAAGAGTTTCTGAAAGTTTTCAAACCTCTTCACTACATTCTAGTTCTATGTTTTGCTTGAGGGCAAGCAAAGGCTAAGTGTGGGGGAGTTGATATATCATGGTTTTTACCGGTTTTAGACCATGATATAAGTATGTTTTAGAGTCTTTTGGTGTTTCTTTAGAGTCATTTACAGGTGTTATTAGGAATATGCACGTTTGGAGCGGAATTGGAGATTATGGAGCATTTTGGAGCATTTTGGAGATTTAACCCGAGAGATAGAGTTCACTGTCCAAAACAGAGATCTGCATCGGTCGACACACATTGTGCATCGATCGACACACAAGCGAGATGGGCCTTTCTCGGCGAGTTTAATGAAGAATGCTGAAATTGCATATTTTCCCAGATGTTCCAGTATTTACAAAGAAGCCCCAAGACGTGATTAGGCTAATATAATTAGGTTTTTACATCAGTTTTTAGAGACGCTTTTCATACTTTGAGCTGAGAGTTTTTAGAACTTTTTGGGGCTGATCTGAACCTGTATTGCTTCCTGCTTTTGGAGAAGATTTCGAACCCCTTTGTTTCTTACTCTTTTATGCAATCTATTTATTCATTGATTATGTTTTCATTATCTATGTCTGAGTAGATTCATAGTTAGGTTTAGAGATTCTCGTTAGGGATTTCATGACTTGCTAGATTTAATTATTTCAGTTAGGATTTATAACTTATTTGTTCTTCAACCTTAATTGAGCTTAATACTAGTTTCTAACTTGATCACTTAGAATCTAGACCCTAGGTTGTTAAATTGACACGAAAGTGTGATTTAGAATTTGAACTATTTAGGTTGAGAAATTGAATTACTCGCAAAGAAATTTGGTTTAATTGAATTGTGAACATATCGAACCTGAACTTAAGGCTAGTTTAATCTGTTAGGAATTGCAAAGAAATTTGGATTTCTGCTATTAGACTTAGAGAATTCTCACAACGAAAGTTGGTTAGTTCTATATCCGTGTTTGAGTTCTAGAACAGTGCTTAATTTGATCCTGACTGATTATCTGATCTGCTTGTCTGATTTCTTGAGAACTCCCTAGACTTAGCGCTTTTAGTTAATTGCTTACAAACCACTCCTGCTACATGATTTACTTTTCTGCTTTGCTTTTTAGTTTCTCATTACTTTCTCCTAGTTAAACTTGACTGTTCTAAAATCTATCGTAAGGTCTAGAGTCCCTGTGGATTTTGATACCCTATATACTACTGATCGTCTGTGCACTTGCAGTGTAGATCTAGGGATTAAAACCTGATCGTATCATTGTTCTGTTGGTCTCTCAGAACACCCTCAGCATCAGGTCTCAAAATCAAGCGATTGTTCATCATCCTTGCTCGTTGACCTTTTCTGTTTGTTCTCTCTAGTCTAGGAAGTTCCTCAAGCCTGAGGTTCACGAGATTCGCGTTCGGATTACTTCTGGTCTCACGCTTCTGCATAAACCGTCGGTAATCGCACTGCAACGATCGATTCAACTCGGGATTCGCCTTGTGTCGATCGATTCAAAAGATGCGTCGATCGATGCAAAGCGATATCAGACCTGAAACACGCGGAGAAAAAAAGAGAAATTAGTAACAAAAACAAAAAACGAAAAACCTAGTCTAAACTTTAAATTCAAATCTATCAAAAACTCAAAAGATTCCCCGACAACGGCGCCAAAAACTTGATATGCTCATAGTTTACTTCCCTAAGTTCAACTGCAAGTGCACAGGCAAATGTAGTATATAGGGGTCGAATCCACAAAGACTCAAGAAATCTTACGGTAGACTATAGAATGTCAAGTAAAGCTAGGCAATACTAATCAGAAATTAAATAACTAAGCAGAAAATAAATCAGTAGCAAGAACGGTTGTTGTGAAGCAAGTACTAAAAGCGTCAAGTCTAGGGAGTTCTCAGGAAATCAGACAAGCAGATCAATTATCAGTCATGATCAAATTAAGTTCGGTTCTAGAACTCAAACACAAGATAGAACTAACCAACTTTCGTTGCGAGAATTCTCTAAGTCTAATTAGCAGAAACCCAAATTTCTTTGCAATTCCTAACAGATTAAACTAGCCTTAAGTGCAAGTTTGATTTGTTCACAATTCAATTAAACCAAATTTCTTTGCAGATAATTAAATTTCTCAACCTAAATAGATCATATTCTAAATTACACTTTCGTGTCAATTTATAAACCTAAAGTCTAGATTCTAAGTGATCAGGTTAGAAACTAGTATTGAGCACAATTCAGTTGAAGAACAAATAAGATATGAATCCTTAACTGATAAATTAATCTAGCAGGTCATGAAAACCCTAACGAGAATCCCTAAACCTAACTAAGAATCTACTCAGACATGATTAATGAAGCACAAATCAATGAATAAATAGATATCATAAAATGAAAGAGTAAAGAGTTAAAGAGGTTCGAAATCTTCTCTCTGGAGTACAAGAACGATCAGCCTCTCGGTCTCTCTCTCTAAAAAGCTAATAGTATGAAAGCGTCTCTAAAACAAAACACCAAAAACCTAATTATAAAGCCTTAATCACGCTTGGGGTCTTTTCGCAAATACTAGAACTTTCTGGGGCAAAACTGCAAATCTCCAAAGTCTTCATTAATGTGCTGGCGCAGAGGTGTGTCGATCGATGCCAATGATGCATCGATCGATGCATGGGTCGTCCAGACTTGGTGAAATTAGCTCTCTCGGCTTAAGCTCCTCATTTTTCCCAAAATGCTCCAATATCTCCAATAATCCTCCAAAGGTGCATGTACCTAATAAACACCTGTAATGACTCCAATGACACGACAAAAGACTCTAAAACACACTTATATCATGGCTTAAAACAGGTAAAAACCATGATATATCACTAATCAAGAACCCATCCAAACCCAAGAGGAAGTTCATTCTCAAAATCAAGATCAAGAAAACTTGAATCTGGATGAAGATGAGGCTATCCATCAAGGGGAAGAAGAAAATGTTGTAGAGGAAGAGGTTCAACCTCTTAGACAAAGCAGCATGACCAAGTTTCCCTCCAAATGGGCGCATATACTTCAATAACCAAGATGTGGCTCATCCTGGTCAATACATCTATTCTATTGACTTGCTACCATCTAACCACCGTGCCTTTCTTGGGAAGATAGAGATGAATCATGTTCCTAAAAACTATGAAGAAGCTAAAGACTCCAAGGTGTGGATGGATGCTGTGATTGATGAGAAAGAGGCTATGGAAAGGAACCACACATGGAATGTGGAGTCTTTACCAAAAGGAAAGAAGGCTGGCAGCTCCAAATGAGTATTCACAATCAAGTATAAGAGCAATGGGGATATAGAGAGGTACAAGGCAAGGCTGGTTGCTATAGGGTTCACTCAGACTTATGGAGAAAACTATACTGACACCTTTGCACCAGTGGCAAAGCTTCACACTGTAAGGGTCACTCTCTCGTTAGCCACCAACCTTTCATGGGATCTATGGCAGATGGATGTCAAAAATGCTTTCCTACAAGGAGAACTTGAAGAAGAGGTGTATATGACTCCACCACCAGGTCTTGAGCAGTTGTGTAAGCCAAGGGAAGTGTTGAGATTGAGAAGAGCTATATATGGTCTGAAGCAATCCCCAAGGGTCTGGTATCACAAGCTGAGCCACACTCTTATGGATCATGGGTTCAGGAAGTCTTAATCTGACCATACCTTATTCACTCTTCAAAGCTCTTCAGGCGTGGTTGTGGTACTTATATATGTGGATGATCTGATCATTACTGGCAGTGATAAATCAGGGTTCCAATCCACCAAAGCATTCCTAAAGAGTTCATTTGACATCAAGGACCTTGGTGAGTTGAAATATTTTTTGGAGATTGAAGTGTGCAGGTTCCATGATGGTTTGTTTCTGTCCCAAAGAAAGTATGTGAAGGACTTGTTGATAGAAACATGAATGCATGAAAGCAAGATAGCTAAAAAATCCTCTTGATGATGGCTACCAAGTCAATAGAAAGGGGTAGAAATCAGATGATGAGAAGTTCAGAGATGTGCCTCTATACAGAAGAATGGTTGGGAAGCTCATCTACCTCACACTCACTAGACCAGACCAATGTTTTGATGTGAATCAAGTCAGCCAATATATGCAAACACCTACTGTCCACCACTGGAGCATGATAGAAAGGATACTCATATATCTCAAAGGCTCTCAAGGACAAGGCATTTGGATGAGTAAGAATGACAACCCTGAGATTGTTGGGTACTGTGATGTAGATTGGGGTGGTGATAAGAGTGATAGGAGATCCAAAACCGCCTTCATTGGAGGAAACTTAGTGACTTGGAAGACAAAGAAGCAGAAGGTGGTCTCATGTTCAAGTGCTGAAGCTGAGTATAGTGCTATGAGGAAGCTTGCAACTGAGTTAACTTGGCTGAAGACTCTACTCAAAGACTTTGGCATTGAGAAATCAAGTCCAATCACCTTTCATTGTGACAACCAGGCTGCTATTCACATTGCTACAAACTCAGTGTTCCATGAGAGGACTAAACATATAGAAGTTGATTGTCATAAGGTCAGAGAGAAGATTGAAAATGGAACCATCCTACCTTGCTATACAAGGAGTGAAGATCAACTAGCAGTCATCTTCACTAAGGCTGTAAGTCTTAAGGTTTGCAATCATGTCTTTAGCAAACTGGGACTTGTAGATATTCATGATTAGAACTCTCCTGATTCATGTGCAGCATACTCTTTTTCCCTTGATGTGGTTTTGTCCCAAGTGGTTTTTCACATCAAGGTTTTTAATGAGGTGTTGCCATGATCATTCCAACTTCAGTCTTTAGGGTGATTCCAAAGTCTGAACTTGAGGGGGAGTATTGATCTATGAGACTACGGACCATGGCAGACTTGTGAAGCAGACTTCTGAAGTAGACTCGTGAAGCAGACTTGTGAAGCAGGCTTCTGAAGCAGACTTGTGAAGCAGGCTTCTGAAGCAGACTCGTGAAGCAGACTTGTGAAGCAAACTTCTGAAGCAGGCTTCTGATTGATAAATCAGACCGTTGGAGTCAAAGAAGAAAAATATGGGCTTGTCTGTCAAAAGCAGAAGTGGTCCCAACCAGCCTGTCTCTGCCATGGTTCAGTCCAGCCTATTTTATCCTATAGTTGGTTTTGTCTCTATTCTAATTAGGTCAAGCATTGTTCTTTGTGTATGTACTATTTAAAGGCTTGTAACACCAAATGAACGAATCAAGTCTTTGGAGACATCTTCTCCTAAACCTAGCCACAAGTTCATTCTCTCTCTCTCTACTCTTCTCTCTTCATCTGATACAATTTGAATCTCTAAATTCTAACAAATTGTTGCAGCGTTTGCATCTATTGTGCACGTTTTGGATTAGAGATCTTTTTTTCACTATTTAATCACCAAAGCTTTTGCATTTGCTACGATAGAATCCAAAGATACGATATGGATTGTGACTTGTTATTCGACGAATGATTAAA
Source organism: Orychophragmus violaceus (assembly GCA_030180135.1). Classification (NCBI taxonomy): domain Eukaryota; kingdom Viridiplantae; phylum Streptophyta; class Magnoliopsida; order Brassicales; family Brassicaceae; genus Orychophragmus; species Orychophragmus violaceus. Next base: position 61,137,638 of record CM058234.1, on the reverse strand, counting down.
ATGTGATTTTGCCAAATTGAGTAATGACTCTCCGTTTGGGAATACAACAATCGTTACAATATAGTCCCCAAGTTAACTATTCCCGGGCGAATTTCACAGCCTCAATCACAGCAGAGAAGTCGAGGTCTCCAAGTCCCAAGCTTCTCGCCTTCTTAAAAGCTTGTCGAAATAAAAAACATGTCTTTTACGATTCAACGATGCCAACAATCAAGAGTATATCAACCATCGAGTAACTAACCTCACTCGAAGCCGCATTAGGCATGGAAACAACGCTCTCATCTCCAAGAGCAAGAGCTAGCCTCATGTTCTTCTGCTGATGTTTCAGTGGAAACGCTGGTTGGTAATTACTCTTATTCATCCAAGGTCCTTTCCCTTTGAACATTGGGTTAGCCATTGCACCCAGATCCTGCCCAACAACATTCACCATTTAATATTCACATCCCACTCGAAAAATTTAATAATTATATCTCACCAGAATATCAAGAAGAGTGTCAGAGCTAAGTCCAGTCTTGTCAGCCAATACAAGCTCCTCAGAGAAGGCGTTCATCATGTTGTGTAAGAAGATGTCATGAAGCCAAGTTCCAATAGTAAAAGAGAGGCAAAAATGTTCACCTTCCCATGACCATGTTCACTACTAGTTTCATTTTAGCCCCGTTCCCAACTTGTCCCAAGTAAAACGACTTCTTCCCCAAGACATCAAAAGCTGGGATCGATTCCTCGAAAAGCGCATAGCATATGGATATAAGTGAAGGAACTTGGACCAATTCTAACAGTTTCAGAATTTCATCCAGTTCCTGAAGCCTAGGATCTAGGGTTTAGTTAATTGAATCCTTACCGATGATCTCGTGTTTACCTGGAACTTTGCAGCGGAATAGGGTCAGGTAATTGAGATCAAGAGCGCCTCAGATGCTGCGCCTCTACTGCAGTCCACACGCACACAAGCTGGAATCCGCCGGGATGCTAGTGCCGGGAATCGGATCTCCTGGGAATCCCTGTGTTTTAGAGGTGGCTGCGTTTTCTGTCAAGAAAAAGTCTCAACGATGGCTTGGGTTCCAGGTCGTCCATATAAGCCTTTATATAGACCTGGAATGACTAAAAACGATCATTGGATTAATCCAATTCGTTTAAGTCATCAAACCGAAACATTAGTTTCGTAACCAGCCTTGTGTCGATCGACACACCCAATGGTGTCGATCGACACACCTCTTAAAACTCGATTTCAATGTGTATCCAATGCACATTGACCAGACCATATGCCAATGATCAATACCATACTAAGTGTATCCAGCTTGCTTAGGTGTGTGGCCCTGTAGGTTCACATAATACTAGCAATGAATTACAACTCATTTGTCATAAGCGGCTTCTAGCAAAACATTATGACTACCTAGTATCACATGAATTGTCCGATCTCGACAATACAACTATCAATCAAAGTCAGTACAATATGATTCCAGGACATAATCCCAACAATCTCCCACTTGTACTGGAATCATTTATTCCCATAATCCCTTCGTCGCTATATCTCGATATGGCATAAGGCAAGAAACTGTGTCATCCTTATTATAGCCAACATCATGTTCATCGAACTCCTGATTTATACTGATAAAAATAAACGACTGACAATCTCGTTTGAGCACGGCCATGCATTTTTCTCAGTATCAAATCTTCGATGGGCCCTGAGATATTTTCTCCTGTTATATAGGAGGGACAAATCCCTTCTTGTTCCATCCCTGTTTCTACACACACTTCATGATACGCCTAAGCAATGCCGTTATAGCCGCCAGTTACGGAACGATGTTTAACAAGGTCAAAGCGTACCAATTCACATGCTAGAAATCATGATGAACTCACGTCTAAGGACTATACTCTATAGTTGTAATGAGAACCTCTCATGACACTGATATAACTATCCTATAGAGTTCTCATTAGCGGGTCATGTCCGATCATATGTTCACCAACATATATCTATATGATTGACGTTGATACTCATATCAATGACTCCATGAAACTTAGTCATACGTCACCTCACATACTAGTCTTAACGGTTGTTAGTGTCCCACTTTAACAACCTACGACCAGGGACAAACATAATTTTATGTCATCTTTCATTTATAGTTCATGATCAAGTCCTCAACTTGATGACCTATAAAATGAACATAAAATACTTTGGGACCATTATTTAATTATCCAATAATCAAATAATATTGATGTCAGTTTTCCATAAACATGACCATAGCATGTCTATGTGAACATCATAACTAACATAACTCCCACTAGAATCAAGACCACGTCTTCAGATATCTAGTACCTACAAAAATAGTATAAAACTCGTGCTTAGGTTGTGAGAGAGGCTGCGGTGTTCTTGCTTGGAACCATTCCAACAAACCATACCGCCATTCATTAATAAGCACTATTCTACGGTCCTCTGCTTGGAGCCCTTTCAACAGATAGCACCGTTACACAGACAAAGAGACATAACCAGGTGGGAACCGGGAGTCGTCTTTGTCCGTCTAACTACTTTTAACAGATTCGTCACTTCCTCAGTTGAACAAGAACCTATCCTTAGTGTTCCTCAAACACTTGGGATATTTCTTACAACTGTCCAGTGACTTTTACCAGAATGTATTGGTATCTTCTCGTCATGCTTTATGCGTAAGCTGCATCTAGACGAGCGCAAAATATGGCATTCTTGATGGATTCTTTTGCAGAAGTATAAGGAATCACACTCATACATACTAGCTCAGCCAGTTTCCAAGACACTTCATGTTGCTAATATTATTGCCATAAGACCTTTGGTGTGAAGCCATTCTTGGAATCATGTATATTGGAACTGTCCAATACCTTATCTACATAAGGATTCTGACACGATCCAATAAGCCTACCCAATCTATTTCAATAGATCCTTATTCCAAGAACTCACGCGGCTTCTCCCATGTCCATTGTTGAAATTGACTTCCGACCCAAGTCCTGATAAGACTTAAGCGACGGAACGTCGTTTATGAGATTAGGTATGTTATACACATATTGTGTGAGAAATGCAACTACACTCTCACTAATCTTCTTGTAAACGCACGGTTCCTATTCGTTCCTGATCAAGTCAAAACTTTTGACCGTTTTAATAGAACGTAGATTCCAACTCCAAGATGTTTGCTTCAATCCAGAAATGGATCGGTGAAGCTAACATGCATACCTAGCAAATTTTCGGCGTTGGGGCTCACCATCGCTCCTTTGAATTTCGCAGGCTCGTCATTTTTCAATGATCAACAGATCACGGCAATTGGTTACGAGAAATCACTCTCGGGTTAGTGACGGATCCATTGGGATCTGCGAAATTCAGGCTCCACAGGTGTAGGTCCTACAGCACTTTGTAGATCCAACCGCTGCTCTCCCTCAACAGGTTGAGCAGCCTCCTGTGTTTCTCGAATTTCTTCGAGTTGTACTTCTACTCCCACTGTTTTTCTTGGAAATAAACTTTCTATCTAGAAAAACAGAGTTCCGAACAACAAAACTTTGTTCTCGGTTTGGTTGCAAAAGTAATGAGCCTCGGTTTCCCTAGGACAACCAGCGAAGTAGCACTTATCAGATTTTGGGTTCAAGCTTGTCTGTTGACAACTGCTTTGCATAGACCTTGCAATCCCAATTAATCAGGAAAACATACTTGGAAAACTTCCAGTCCACATCCAATGTGGTGTCTTTCAACTGATTCTGATAGAAAACTATTTGGCGTAAACACAGACATTTTAGAGCGTATTTCTAAAAGGATAATGGAAGATTGGTGTGACTCATCATTAATCGGAGCAAATCCAATAAGGTCCGATTCTTTCTCTCGGAAATACCATTCAGGTTTTCCAGGAGAAATGAGCTGTGAGACGACTTCACACTCACTTAAATGATCACTCAATTCTTGACTCAAGTATTCACCTCCGCGATCCAATCGAGGATCTTTAATACTTCTGTCATATCGGTTCTATACTTCATTCTGGAACTCCTTTGACCATTTCAAAGGATTCCGACTTGTGTCTCATCAAATGAACACAACCATACTTACTGAAGTCATCAATAAGGGTAATGAAGTACTGAAGTTTTCCTCTGGCACTAATGCTCACCGGGCCACATACATCAGTATGAGCAAGGCCCGATAAGCCTCAGGCCCTTTTCTTTAGCTCTGCTAAAGAAGCCTTAGTCATTTGGCCCAGTAAGCAGAATTCATATCTCATATGATTTATAATCAAATGAGCCCAAAAGCCCATAACTATGGATCTTCTGAATTCGCTTCACTCCCTGTGGTTTAAACGACTATGCCAAGGAAAAGTCGAGTTCTAGTCATCAGACTTAAACCGTTTGGTATTTATGTTATATACAGTCGAACATTGGTTTAAGATATAAAACCCAATTATCAAAAGGGGTGCTACCATAGAATATTTCATCAAGATCAAAAGAGCAAAACTTGTCTTTTATCAAAATGAAAAACATTCAAATTCTTACAAGAAAATGAAAGACATCTCTGCTTAAAGCAGGTACATAGCAGCAATTACTTAATTCAAAAACTAAGCTTGAAAGGCTCCTACAAGTGGAGGATATCTACGGCTAATGCAGCAACCATTGCTCCATTCCAGACGCGCAGTTCCACTTGTCCTTTCTTCAACGTTCTACTGTTGCTTAGGCCCTGCATATTTCAAAAATATCAGTACCACAATTGGTATCCAATACCTACGTAGAACTTGAAGTAATAACACAATACCTGAAGAAGAAGTCCCGTACATCTTCTCCATCTCTTGTGAATCTTCCAAGAATTTAATGCAATTTCTCTTCCAATGCCCAAACTCTTCACAGTAGCAGCACTTACCAACATCAGATGGGCCTGACTTGGGCTTATAAGATGACACAGGCTTATCATGATTCCAAATCTGGACGCCCCTGCCTCTACCCTTGTCAACACAAGATTTCTCAAATATTTTACCCTTTATGATGTTTTGCTCAGCTGTCTTGAGCATGCCATGCAGCTCAGTCAACGTCTTCGTCAAGTCATTCTTGATATAGCTTTTCCTAAACTTATCATAACTTGACGGCAGTGACTGCAGAATGATCTCAGTAGCCAACACTAGGCTAACAGGACAATCCAGTTTCCCCAGGTTATCAATGTAACCCATAATTTTAATGACAAGAGGACTCACTGGAGCATCCTTTGGTAGCTTGCACCCAATGAGAGACTTAACCATCTGGTATCTCTCAACTCGTGCTTGATCCTGAAACTTCAGTTTCAGGCTGGTGATCATCTCTATTGGCGACTCCATGTTCTCGTATTGACTCTTTAAGTCCGAGTTCATGGTAGCCAACATCAGACCACACACATCTACCACATCAATATAATGCTTATTCCAAGCATCATATACTGCATGCGAGGCATTGGTCCCAAGCCTTTCGGGGAGAGCTTTCTCAAGGACATAGTCCTTACTCTCTTGCTTGAGAATAAATCTCAAATTACGATACCAATCCAGGAAATTTGATCTATATAACTTGTCCTTCTCAAGGACGGATCGCAACGAGAAAGTAGTTTTAGACATAGGCTGAAAACTAAGAAAAGAAAATTTTTAGTTATGAAGTTCAGGAAATGAGAAATCTTATCTAATAAAAAAACTCGCATTATATTCAAACTATGTTTCCTCTATGAATATAATGATACAAGACCCATACTTCACCAAAATCTGAGTGGACGACTCGCCATCACCCAAATTTCAGTTATCTAGGTAAGCAAATCATTGCTAATTGTACCCAGTACAACTCTTGGTCGCAGATAAGACAATTCATGTCTCATCCTCTCTGATGTCTCTGGGCCCAGAACTTCTGATAACCCAGTCAAGTAAACCAATCTCTTCAGTCTTGTGATCATTGACAGTCGCACTGCAAGTCTATCAATGATCACCTGCCTTACTCATGTAATTGTAGATACCAAGGACTCCAAGACTATCCAACAACGAAATGAGTCTTGACAGTAGACAAGATTGGGAAAGTTATCAAGGTCACTTGATATTTAGTTGATGAAACGGAACTTTAAAAGGTTAGTAAATCAATCTCTTGGGTCATGTAATTGTTGATGTCAAGCACTGCAAGACCATCAACACAACTACCTGCCTTACTCATGTAATTGTGGACACCTAGCTCTTGGCAAGAGTATCACAACAACGAAATGAGTCTTGACAGTTGACCATATTGAAAACTAAGCTTTGATCTAATACACATCCAATGTGTATTCGATAGGTTTAGAACATGTTTAACTTCTAATTTTAATTTTAATTGAGTTTTAATTGTTCTAACTAAAGTGGGTTAGGTAATTTGGTTCGGATTCTCAATCATTTGGTTCAAAAACCAAACGATTACGGTTCGCATCCAACCTTAACAAAACCCGATAACCGGTCAATCGAATTGAACCGACTTATCCAATCAAATCGGTTTATACTAATTGAGATAACCAGTCCAATCCAATTGAACCAATTCATCCAATTTAAACCGATCTGATCTACCTTAACCAAGCATGATAACCAGTTCAATCCAATTGAACCGATCAACCAATCGCAAGGTCTGTGTTGACCGACACTTAACATGTGTCGATCGACACAGTAGGGTATCAGGAAATTTAACCATGCGAGATAACCGGTTCAATCCAATTGAACCGATCTATCCTTTCGCACAGCCTGTGTCGATCGATGCACCCAGTGTGTTGATCGACACAGTGCGATTTCTAAGATCGATACCCAAATTTTAATAAGCGTATTCGTGGTGCATCGACCGACACAAACTTGTGTCGATCGACACTGTGCGAAACCCTAAAATTTTATAATCGTTTTCGTGGTGTGTCGACCGACACAAACTTGTGTCGATCGACATTGTGCGAAAACACACGTTTATCGTTTTCGATACAAACAAAATCCGAGATTATATTTATCAAAACGAAAATCAACAAGCATCAACCTATTCAAATACATCATTATTCGAATTCCATGCTTCAGATTCAATGATTAAACCCTAAGGCTCTGATACCACTGAAGGAACTTGGGCCAATTCTAACAGTTTCAGAATTCCATCCAGTTCTTGAAGCCTAGGATCTAGGGTTTAGTTAATTGAATCCTTACCGATGATCTCGTGTTTACTGCAGTCGACACGCACACAAGCTAGAATCCGCCAGGATGCTAGTGCCGGGAATCGGATCTCCTGGGAATCCCTGTGTTTTAGAGGTGGCTGCGTTTTCTGTCAAGAAAAAGTCTCAACGATGGCTAGGGTTCCAGGTCGTCCATATAAGCCTTTATATAGACCTGGAATGACTAAAACCGATCATTGGATTAATCCAATTCGTTTAAGTCATCAAACCGAAACATCAGTTTCGTAACCAGCCTTGTGTCGATCGACACACCTCTTAAAACTCGATTTCAATGTATATCCAATGCACATTGACCAGACCATATACCAATGATCAATCCCATACTAAGTGTATCCAGCTTGCTTAGGTGTGTGACCCTGTAGGTTCACATAATACTAGCAATGAGTTACAACTCATTTGTCATAAGCGGCTTCTAGCAAAACATTATGACTACCTAGTATCACATGAATTGTCCGATCTCGACAATACAACTATCAATCAAAGTCAGTACAATATGATTTCAGGACATAATCCCAACAATAAGTATATTGAATGTGTGAAGTTTCTAGTTCATAATAACTTTACCTTGTCACCAGCAGCAAGTATGATGAGTTGTCCATCTTCTGCCGTCTTCTTGCTACCTGAAACCGGACCTTCAACGAATCGACCACCTTTCCCAGTGATTGCCTGCCAAATTATAATACAAACTAATCGATTCTTTTGTTTTTCTTCTTTGATTCAGTAATCTGAAAAACCTCATTGATCTTTAAGGAAGTCTCCGCATCAACTGTTGACATATCGATATAACCTTTTCCTTGATAGATTTGCTCCAAAACACCATCTTTATCGAAAACAACCTTGTAATCAATCACAAAATTGTAACTTTTGTTCGTATCGTTAACACACAAGAAGAAGCGGATCCTTAAATACCGAAAGATCAGCACAAGGATCAGAGAGCATAGCGATAGTGTATTTGCATTTCTTCACTACTTCAGCTGGGCTATCACATACTGAAGCTCCATGCTCCACAAGTTCATCAAGCTGTTCCGTAAATTAATTAGAAAAAAAAATCACCAAAACTTAATCAGATCTAAAAGAGTAGATTTTTTACCTTGGAGAGTGTCTTGTTCCAAACGGTTACTTTGAATCCATGTTTCAATAGGTTCATTGACATGGCCTTTCCCATGATACCCAAACCCAGAAACCCAATCTCCATTTTTCTCCTCTGCTTCTTAACCAATGATGATGATAAAAAGGTATGAATGAGTTGACAAAAAAAGGGATGAATGATGTAATCTTGTGTACGTCGTCGTTTGGTATTGTACAGCGCGTTGAATTCTCGCGGGCAGTCGTGGTCTCCGTCGGATTGCTGGATCGTAGTGTTGCCGGCTTCGTCTTTTCCGCCTGATCTGGATCTCCCGCTCACTTTCGTTGGTGAGTCTGTGTATTAGCGTTAGATCTTGGTTTGTTCGGTACTGTTGCGTTGAATCGAGATTCGTCTCCGTCGTGCGATAGCTGGTATGTGGCTCGGGTTTTGTATTGGCTTGGGTTAGTACAGATTCCGGTTTTTGGTTTAGTCTTGGGATGTGGGTCTTACGGCATTAGAATAGAAAAATCAAAGTTACCTCTTTTAGTAGGGCTCTAGTTGATTCAAGGTTCGATTCGAAATCCGGTGTGTTGTTCTCTTGATTCGGTGTGGGTAATTGTTGTATGTGCTTTCTAATCCTTTGTGCTTCTGGGTTAGTCTTGGTTCTGGGGTAGTTTGGGTTAGTTTGGCTTCGTGTGTTTCAAATCATGGATGATTTTAGATTTCTTTTAGGCTTCTATCTAGGTTTTCATTGGACGATTTGAAGAGCGTCGCAACCGCATCCGAAAGAGTTTGAGTAATCCTAGTAGGGGTTCTTCTTATCGGGTTGTGGAGTCTTGTTCCTTTGAGTTTGAGAGAGGGTCTCTCAGCATTTGTTCGGGTAGCTGATGTTATCGTTGGTGGGCCGTGGACAACAACAGTAAATCTCACTCAAGCATCTCCGCACGGGTCAAGATTTGCAGTATCGATTTTCTTTCTTTTGATTGGCCTTGGATTGTATCGATTGTTTCCTATTTTAGATGTGGGTTTTGTTTCCGGGGATATTCTCTTACTCCGCCGGCTTTGTTTCCCTCTTTTTGGCTTAGTTTCCGGAGAAAGTTCTGTTTTCTGCCGGTTTTTGTATCCCAAAAACGCATTCCACCTTAGTATAATAAATATAACTTCAAACGGAAAAATATATAAATGTTTGTAATAAATATTAAGATTGAAATCATCGATTCTCCTTTATTTCGCCGAACCAAATTTCCTCCTAAATCTCAGCATTCTTCTTCATACAATCGAGAGAGAAAGGTTCTTGATTACCATCAAAATTGAATTCTTTGCAGACGAAAAACTCCAGAAATTCGAATTTGTAAATTACTCATCTTGTTTTATTATTTCCTTTTGATTGGAATCTAGTTGTGATGGATCGGTTCTCTTTCTTTTGTGTGCTTGATATGGTTTGTGAGTATTTTCTATTGATTGTCGTTGATTATTTGGAGATTTGGATTCAGTTTTTAGGGTAAATTCGAAATAAAGAATCGGATTTTTTTCATGTTTTCAATTATGATTTTAACTTGGATTTGGGGTGCTTTCTTGTTTTTGAAACTTTAGGAACTAAAGTTGAAAGTTTCTAATTTAAGCCACTCTTTAATGTTTTTTTTAAGGTAATGAAAAACCTTGACAGTGGTTTGGATGAACATATATGTTTGGAACTACGTTGTGTTGATGGATAATGGGTTCTTAATATATGGTCACGGCATATTGTTAAAAAGTATAATGAGAGAAAAGAGCTTCTGGAGAACCCATGGTTCCCTGCAACAAATAGTGCTTCCAGCTTGAATCCGGCCACTGCTTTCGGTTGTTTTCTCAACCGCCCTCCTCCCTCGCCCCCGACCTCCCTGACCTGCCTTCCCTTGACTTGTTCCCACCCCTATCCTCCCCCCAGCTTCTCTAGGCTTGCTCGATGCTTTGTTACAAACTTCTTCCTCGACGAACACTGTAGCTCAGTCATCATCAGCAAGTCTCCACCCTATTAGCCCTCTTGGTTGCTGCTTGACTACTGATGTTATTATGACTCAGTCTGAGGATTCACCCCCTCCTTCTACTACTGTAAAGAACTCTGGTATTGTTCCTACTGTTCATTCCAAATCTAGAAATGTTACTATTCATGGAAACCCTACTGAGAAATTCACCATTTTGAAACAAAAAACTCTTCTCCACTCCAAACAAACCCTACCATTAGCTAATCCCATCCCCTATCCTCGATCGTTTCCAAGAAAACCATTGCCAGAAATCAGAAATCTACCTCCATACCTTCAGTAGCTCATACTAGTCCTGTTGTTGTTCCTCCTAAGGCCATAGAAACTCACTCTTCTAGTCAGCCTAAGAAGGACCCGCCTTCTTCTAAATTACCAAATGTCGATGCCAACACCAAAACTAAAAGTCGCTATGACCCTACTTGGGCACAAAGAGTTAGGCGAGTCCAATATAGGTCCCTTTCACGTCTTGCTCCCACTCCAGTCTCTCCAGATGGACTGCCTCGTGTAGTTGTCCATGATGTTTTGTTTGAACGCGGTGCAGCTCTCCCTCAATAATACATAGTGGGGATTTTTCTTGGTAAGCATAATTCCTGACTATGGATCAATTCAAAGTGTGTTGAACTTTATGTGGGGGCAAAGGAAGCAAATTGGAGATCCATCTCCAGCCTCTTAAATGATCTATACTTGTGAGAGTGCCGAATGATTTTATTCGTGCTAAGATACTTGAAAAAATACTTTGGTATGTTGGTTCCTCAATGTTTCACACTCTCAATGGGGTGCCACAAACCAAGATATCTTCCTGGAGATTGTCTCTATTCTGTTGTGGGCTAATTTATCTGGAGTGCCATTCGACCTGCGTACAAAAGAAGGCTTTAGTTTAGGAGCAGGTCTAGTAGGTGAGCCGATTGAAACAGACGATTATACAAAAAATCTAACAAGTCTTAATGTGGCGCTGATAGGTCTGTAAGTTTTACTCTATACTAACTGCAAGTGCACAGTATATCAATGTAGTACTTAGGGATCGAATCCACGAGGACTCTAGGCGACGATAGGATTAGAACTAAAAAGATTAAACTAGGAGAAAGCAAATTGTATTGAATAACTAAAAAGCAAGCAAGAAAGTAAATCAGTAGCAAGTTGTTGTTGTAAGCAATAAACTAAAGGCGCTAAGTCTAGGGCGTTCTCAGGAAATCAGACAAGCAGATAAATCATTCAGTCAGGATCTAACTATGCTCAGTTCTAGAACTCAAACACAAATATAGAATTAACCAATTGTCGTTGCGAGAATTCTCTAAGTCTAAGTGCAGCAATCCAAATTCCTTTGCAATTACTTACAGATTAAACCAGCTTTAATTCCAAGTTCGATATGTTCACAATCTAATTAAACCAAATTCCTTTGCGAGTAATTAAATTGCTCAACCTAAATAGTTCAGATTCTAAACCACACTGTCGTGTCGTATTTAGCAACCTAAGATCTAGATTCAAAGTGATCAGGTTAGAACTAGCATTAAACACAATTTAGTTTGAAGAACATCTATTGATGTGAATCCTTAACTGAATTAATTATATCTAGCAAGTCATGAGATCCTTATGAGAAACCCTAAACCTAACTATGAAACTACTCAGACATAGAATATGAAGACATAATCAATGAATTAATAGATATCATAAAAGAGATTAGAATAATAAAAGGGTTCGAAAACTTCTCCAAAAACAAAGTGTAGTACAGGATCAGATCAGCCCCAAAAGCTCTAAAAACTCTCTGCTATAAGTTATGATAGCGTATGTAAAACTGAAGTTAAAAACCTAATTAAATAGCTAAAACACGACTTGGGGCTTCTGTGTAAATATCTGGAACTTCTGGGCATCTTTGCAATATAAGCATTCTTCATTAAACCGCCGAGATCTGGCCCAACTCGCTGTGCATCGATCGATGCTGATGTGCGTCGATCGACGCACTACTCTGTTTCGGACAGTGAGCACAGCCTCTCGGGTCAAAACTCTAAAATGCTCCAAATAGCTCCATAATCTCCAAATCCACTCCAAACGTGCGTGTACCTAATAACACCTGTAAAGGACTCTAAAAGAACACCAAAAGACACTAAAACAGACTTATATCATGGCATAAAATCGGTAAAAACCATGATATATCAACTCCCCTACACTTAGCCTTTGCTTGCCCTCAAGAAAAACAGAGAACTAAAACATGGTGAAGAGGTTTGAAAACTTTCAGAAACTCTTTTTGTCCTAGAAGCAACAACACTCAGATTCCCCTTAGTAAACCATTGAAAGAATCAACCTCAAGATATCAAGACCAACATGTACTTCCCCCACACTTAGCAACTGTCCTAAGTAAACTCCACAATCAATCCAAGCAATTCAAATTCACCCTATTGACTTCTTTACAGTATTTAAGTGCGGTCTCACCTAAGGATTATCGATCAAAGGGCACATGGATTCTTACTTTGCCAGCTCTAGACCACCATACTATCTGTTTCTGGTTCCTTTTCTTCTCTTTTCCCTTCCTTAGCATTCTGATTTTTCCCCATTGGGTATCATTTTATTTTTTTATCAGTGCTCTTCCCGTTAAGGGGTGTACTTTGGACACATTCCATGGATGCACAGGAGATGATAGTTGTAAGCTACCACTCCCAGAGACCACTTCGGAGTTACCAACTCATCCTCAGTTTATTACTCTTTTTTTATGGAAGGGGAGAAGGGAACCATACTCGGACAGGTTTACAAGCAGTGTCAGAACTAACAAAGGAGTCCGACTCAAGGTATACCAAGCCCTTAGGTGAGAAAATTAAAGTCAGGATTAAGGGTGAAGCCAGTAAAAGGATTCTCTGAATACCTGAATTGATATGGGTGTCCTCAGTAGGTTGATCCGTGTTGGGTTTTCTAATAGTCATAGATTGATCTTTCAGCTTCATCCCAATGGTTACTTAAGTTCCTGCAAGATATTTTTAACTTCTCCAAAATTCACTGTTTCTTACTTAAACTGGTTTTGACTCAATAAAACAAATTTTTTTGAAAAACGGACTGACTCTTAAGAAAACAGAAAGATAAAGTCAGTAGCTACCTCCCCCACACTTGAAACACACTGTCCCCAGTAGTGTTAAGCTAAGGGTTGGTAAAAGAAAGCAAAATAGTTATGGATGTGTTGAGTTCTGTCTGATTTTTACCGCTGTCGCACATGCATCGACCGTTGCTAGGCGATATTTCGTCGTGTGACGATCGTTGCTCAGGACCGCAACGATCGCTGCAATGCGATTACTCGTGTTGTGACGATCGACACAAGGTTGTGTCGATCGACGCATTGCGATTTTGTCGAACAGTCAGCAAGTTAGCAGGTTAGTCCGTGAGTAATCATGAAATTTCGAACCTGCAAGCTGAAAATCACTGAAAACAGATAGAATCAAAGCAACAGATAATCTCGTAGCAATAACATCATCCAAACATAGAAATCCTAAGAAAATCAAGAAAAATGCAAAAGAAAAGTGAAAAGAAATACAAAGAACCGTAGTCTATAGATGCCAACTCTCAATCACTCGTCCTCCATCCCATCAATGCGATCAGTACCACTCGAAGAACCGGGAGTGGGAGATCATCGACTGCGTCGAGAAGGTCCTGGATGGTGTATCTGTGGCTGTCTCCTGCAAGTGCAGGTACGCATGAAGTTCCAGACGACTCGTAGAATACCATCAGAACGCTCTCTCCACTCTCCCTCAGACATATCACCATAAGGCATCATAGGCTCGGGAAAAGGGCCAACATCATCGACAGGGGCAGCAGGTGCAGGCGCAGAGGAAGTAGAAGCTCGTGTAGAAGGCTCTCCCAGCGGATGAGCCATAGAAGGGACTCTGCGCTGCTCACTCGTAGGAGGCTGGAATCTCAAGGCATCCAGTGTATCAATCTGTGTAAGACCAGGAGCAGGAAGATCCACGCCACGCTTCTCAGTGGCAGGGTCATAATAGACCCATACACGTCCCTCCTTGAGCCATGTAGCGCTCTGCAGGTGGCTGAAATCAAGGAACTCCAAGCTGTCATTACGCTCCGTACCCTCTAAGGGAATCCTAAAATGACAGAAAATGGGAGTAAGCAGACTCCCTACTCTCTCAGTGCCCACACCATCAAATGGCTTCTTCTGCAGGTCGCATAGATGATGCGCAAAAACTGCTCCCAAGTTGAGTCTCTTAGTGGGATCTCTCAGAACAGTATCCTCAAACTGGTCCCTCAGTCCAATAAACAGCGTCTCCATCTCGTTCTTACGCATCTTGTTGGCTTCAAACTTGCACAACAGAGTAGATCCCAAGATGCGCAAGACGTATCTAAGTACAAGATGCCTAACCTGAATCACCCCTGTGGTCCTCGAGTTGTATCGACCATTGCCAATACACTCCCAGAAATACTGAGCCTCCTCCACATCCCACTCAAGAGTCATGCCAATACGTGTCGGCTCAGTGCTGAATCCATAAATCCTGCAGATATCGAGAAGGGGAATCCGATACCTGGCTCCTAAGCACATGAAGGTAAAGATACCTCCTGAAGCTCTCCTGCTCTCTGGGTCAGGGTAAACCACTCTGCAAGTGGCTAGCAGCTGTCTCACCAGCTCAGGGTACATCTCTAAGGCTGCATTGGCATTGTCCCCAGACTAATGCCCTTACACAGTGCAAGAACCTGCTCATCAATGCCCATACTCTTGCAAGTCGAGTAGTCTGCAAACTTGGTCGGCTTAAGCGTCATGCTACACCAACCGTTGTAGAGCAGTGTGTCAAAATCATCCCAACGGTCAAGTAATGGCCTCTCTGTGAAGGTGTCGGTCTTGAGCAGCTCATCAATATCCATACCCCAGACCTTATCTGTCGGAATCAGCTGCTCATTTGCTCTAGGCCATGGTGGCTGTATAACTTCTCGATCTCTCTGATAATCCTCAGGTGGATCCGAGTCTCGGTGGAACCACTCAGCTGGTGGGTGATGGTGAGCTGTAGCTGCTGTGGTGGTTCTACGCTTACGAGCTTGTCGAGGAGGCATTTTGGATTTACTGCAATTGGGTTAGAGAAATAGATAGGGGATGTTAAAACAAGTAAAATCAGGCTTCGAATCAGAGAAAATGATGGAGATTTGAGAGATTTAGGGTAGAGGAGTCGCGGTTGTACGGACGGCGGAATGGGGAAGAAGAGAAGAGAAAAGGGTTTAAGGCACTTACCTGGTCGTGGGTACAACGATCGTTGCTGATGAGCAACGATCGTTGCTGATGAGCAACGATCGACGCTTGTGAACCAAATCGGTTCCGGTTTAGCACGCGTACCTTAATTTTGCAATTAAACCATTTGCAACGACCGTTGCACAGGACCGCAACGATCGTCACAAGGCGATCCCATCTCTTCGTCAAATCTCCCTGCAATGACCGTTGCACATGTAGCAACGATCGTCACACATCTCCAGACAGTGTTCTTCATCTAAAAACTTAGCAAAAACAAATAAAAACGTGAAATCCTAAGAAAAACACCAAAAATAAGAAAGACAAACACTAAAACCTATCAGTGGGTTGCCTCCCACTCAGCGCTTGTTTAAGGTCATTAGCTTGACCGGACGAACAAGATCAGTTTGCTGGAGATCCTGACAGAGACTGTGATTGCCTCTGTGCAAGTCTCCTCATCCAAGGCGGAGAGTAAGCGTCATCAGTGTGAACGCGTCCAAAAAAAGAAGGAGTAGATTGATATGGTGGATCTGAAACCAAAGTCTCGCTTATCTGCTCTCCATATCCATCCTTAATAGTGAAGGTCTGCCCATCTATCAGTGGCTTGCGCAGCATGTCCATCTCAAAGTGTAGCGGCTCACATCTATCACTGCTCCAGCTGTGGCTAAGAATGGTCTACCCAGTATCAAAGCATCATCTTGCTCACTGTGGTACTTAAGAACCAAGAAATCTGTCGGAACCAAGTAGTTTCCAACTCTCACTGGGACGTCCTCAAGAACTCTTTCCGGAATTCTTATTGACTGATCAGCTAGGACAAGAGAGGTCCTAGTGGGTGAAAAATCCATCATACCCAGCTTCTCCGCCACAGATTATGGCATGAGACTTCCAGCAGCTCCTAAATCACACAGAGAGCGCTTGAAACCATCCTCAAATATAGAACAACTCAGCACGAAAATCCCAGAATCAGGTAGCTTCTTAGGAACCTTGGTTAATAGCACATCACTTATATGATGGGGAACAACTATTACCCAGTCTTTCAGCTCTTCATCCAAAGGCAACATCTTACCCAAGTATCTCTGCACACAAGGGTGGTAAGGTGGATCATCAGATGGTGGAATTTCTTCCAACTCTTCACCAATCTCCTCCAAACGCTTAAGTTCATCAATATCTTGTTTAATCACCTCAGACACTTTAGGATACAATCGAATAGATTGTGCATAAATCTCTTGTTGAGTTATCTCAGACACTCCAGGGAATAAACGGTTAAGCTCTGAATCTGCATCAATGTCATAAGAATCCTGTGAATCTGTCTGTCCACGCCATGCAACGATCGACGCTAAGGGTGCATCGATCGATGCAGTCAAGTTTTCATAGATTCCACCCGAGAGATTTTCCTCAAAATCAGAAATTTCAGCTTCTTCAACCAGTTCAGCTGTATTAAGCTCAAATCTTTCACCTAGGTGTGATCCATCATCAATGTACACTGACCAGGCCTTAATATGGGTGTCTACAACACTCTTTCCTTTAACAGAGTTTGAAATTTGGCTCACCTGAGTGTCCAATTGCTTCACATGAGTACTTAGAGACTCAAACTTCCCATTGAGATCCTCATAGACAGCATCTAACTTCTTGTTGCAGTCCACAACAATCTTAGTCTGTCCTTCCAGCAGCTGCTCCATCATAGCCTCCATCTTACTCTCATGAGTAGTAGCCACAGGAGGTGCTTGGTAAGAGGAAGATCCATAAGTCCTCTGATTACCTTGTTGGAAAGGTTTCTGAAAACCAGCATTTTGTCCAAAGCCAGAAGAGGAAGAGTTTTGATTGCTTGTGAAAGCACTCTTCTGACCACTGAAAAATCTATTACCCTGCTGATTTCCAAACCTATTACCTTGGAAACCAGATCCTCCGATGTAATTCACATCCTCTTCCTAACCATCTTCTTCATCATTGATCATCTCAACATCTTGAGCAAAGTGGACAGCTTTCTTCCCTGCTAGAAGATTGCAAACAGTGTCCAACTTAGATCTAATATCAGCTATCTCAGAATTCTCCATCTTCCCACCGGACTTCTTCCTTCTCTCATCAGTAGTCTTGCAGCTATTACTGCTTACTAAATTATCTATCAGCTGCTTAGCTTCATCAGTAGTCCTAGTGTTAAAGTTGGCATTGCTAGAGTTGTCCAACGCAGTCTGATATGGAAGATCTATACCTCTAAAGAAGATGCCTAATAGTGTTACCTCAGTGAATCCATGATGCGGGCAGTCACGTTGGTACTTCTTAAACCTCATCCAGGTTGTCTTAAGAGGCTCTCTCGGACCTTGGATGAAGGTGAGAATTTCCTGCCTGGACTGATCAGAGCGAGCATCATCGTAGAAGTGTCGCAGAAACTCTCTCTTCAGAGCGGCCCAAGTAACAAACGTCCCAGATGGAAGTTGTTTCAGCCAGGCTGCAGCATCTCCAGCCAGAGTAGGGGAAAAGCTTGAGGAACATATAGTCTTGGCTCACTCCATCGTACTTAATTCCGGTGACTATGTCCTCAAACTCATCAATGTGATCCATCGGCTGCTCACTTGGAGAGCCATGGAAGGCTTTCTGCCTCAGGAGAGAGTAGTAGATGGTCTTAATTTCAAAATCATTCCTCTCAAAATCAGGAGGTACAAGAGCTGGCCGGTTAGCATGAAACTCATCCGGACGGTTATAGTCAGCTAAAGTCCTCTCATGGACAACCATCTGTCTACCTTGTCCTTGGCCTTGGTTCTGCTCCTGTTGCGGCTGCTCAGGAGGATCAGGGATTACATTCCCTTCAGCATCAATCGGTTCTCCACCAGCATTGTATGGATTGTTGTGTCGGTCCCTCAGGGTACCTTGAGCATCAGGCTTTATGATCACACGTTCAACAACAACCATCCTTGTTCTTCAAACTCTTCTGTTAGTCCTCTCTAGTCTAGTAAGTTCTTCAAGTTGGAGGTTTACGAGATTAGTGTTCGGATTACTTCTGGTATCACGCGTCTGCATAAACCGCATGTAATCGTCAAGCAACGATCGATGTTAACAGTGCAACGATCGATTCAACTCCAATCGCCTAGTAACGATCGACACAAGAAGTGCAACGGTCGATGCTATGCGATTATGAAACCTGCGACAGAGAGAAAACAGAGAAAAAATTAGTAAACAAAAATAAAAATAAAAAATCCTAGTAAAAACCCTAAGTTGGAATCTATCGAAGACTCTAAGAGTCCCCGGCAACCTCGCCAAAAACTTGATAGGTCTGTAAGTTTTACTCTATACTAACTGCAAGTGCACAGTATATCAATGTAGTACTTAGGGATCGAATCCACGAGGACTCTAGGCGACGATAGGATTAGAACTAAAAAGATTAAACTAGGAGAAAGCAAATTGTATTGAATAACTAAAAAGCAAGCAAGAAAGTAAATCAGTAGCAAGTTGTTGTTGTAAGCAATAAACTAAAGGCGCTAAGTCTAGGGCGTTCTCAGGAAATCAGACAAGCAGATAAATCATTCAGTCAGGATCTAACTATGCTCAGTTCTAGAACTCAAACACAAATATAGAATTAACCAATTGTCGTTGCGAGAATTCTCTAAGTCTAAGTGCAGCAATCCAAATTCCTTTGCAATTACTTACAGATTAAACCAGCTTTAATTCCAAGTTCGATATGTTCACAATCTAATTAAACCAAATTCTTTTGCGAGTAATTAAATTGCTCAACCTAAATAGTTCAGATTCTAAACCACACTGTCGTGTCGTATTTAGCAACCTAAGATCTAGATTCAAAGTGATCAGGTTAGAACTAGCATTAAACACAATTTAGTTTGAAGAACATCTATTGATGTGAATCCTTAACTGAATTAATTTTATCTAGCAAGTCATGAGATCCTTATGAGAAACCCTAAACCTAACTATGAAACTACTCAGACATAGAATATGAAGACATAATCAATGAATTAATAGATATCATAAAAGAGATTAGAATAATAAAAGGGTTCGAAAACTTCTCCAAAAACAAAGTGTAGTACAGGATCAGATCAGCCCCAGAAGCTCTAAAAACTCTCTGCTATAAGTTATGATAGCGTATGTAAAACTGAAGTTAAAAACCTAATTAAATAGCTAAAACACGACTTGGGGCTTCTGTGTAAATATCTGGAACTTCTGGGCATCTTTGCAATATAAGCATTCTTCATTAAACCGCCGAGATCTGGCCCAACTCGCTGTGCATCGATCGATGCTGATGTGCGTCGATCGACACACTACTCTGTTTCGGACAGTGAGCACAACCTCTCGGGTCAAAACTCTAAAATGCTCCAAATAGCTCCATAATCTCCAAATCCACTCCAAACATGCGTGTACCTAATAACACCTATAAAGGACTCTAAAAGAACACCAAAAGACACTAAAACAGACTTATATCATGGCATAAAACCGGTAAAAACCATGATATATCAGGCGCATGTGAAGGTAGAAGCAAACCTTACAAAGCCTTTACCTGACTATGGAGAGTTGCTTGGCGAAAATGCTGATGTCATTATGGTCCAAATCAATTACCCATGGATCCGTCCCACATGTTCACACGGCCATCAGATTGGCCATATTCTGAAAAAAAAACAGTATCAATGCGCCTCCTCCAGCTGCTAAAGAAGCTGCTCCTCCTAACAAACAGAAAAACACTACTTCAAGTAAGACTATCGAGAAGGATACAATTGAAGTTGTGGGATCTATAGGCTGCTTGACAGAAAAAGAAAGTAAAGCGGCAGAAATTGGCCCTTCAGTATCAGGGTGGTGATGTTAGTACTGTAAAGGTACCCATTGTCAATCCTACTAGTGCTGAGATACCTGCTACAACTTCTACTGCTGAGATGCTTGTAATCGTAGAACTGTGTATGGCAGATTTTGTTGCCTCAACTGTTTCTCTTCCCCCTTCCATAGAAAAAGCTTTAATTATTCCATCATATTCGCCTCTAAACACTAAATCATCTTCCAACTCAGAAAAAAACTTCATCTATTCCTTCCTCTTTGCCTACTTCCTCTTTGAACAATTCTCCACCTACTGTGTTTTAAACTAGCACAAATGTCCCTTTTGTAATTGGTTTGCCAGCCACTTTTGCTCCTTCCTTTGGCTTCTACATCACTTCAAAACAGGCTGTGGATTTCAAAGCTCCGTCTATCACTCTCCCTCCGCAATTTGCCTGCCCTTCCAGACCACCTCTTTTGTTCTCAACTCCTCCTAGAAACTCAGCTCCTAAATATTTTCCCAATAAATCTATTCCTTCTCGGCTTAAAAAATCTGATTCATATGTTTCTCTTCCGCCTGTAGGAGACTCCTTACCTCAAGGAGTGGCTCATGATCTCTCTTAATGTGTACAAAAGCATTTTTTTTTGGAATGCCCGTGGACTCAACGATCTGGACATACACAAGCCGTTCAGCCAGTGGCTTAATATTCATCACCCCATTTTTGGTACTATAGTTGAAACACATGTAAAATAACCTTTTCTGAACCAGATCATGACGTTGATGGCCATATAGTGGTCATCTGGAAACACCCAGCTGATATGAAGCTTATTCACCAGTCAAGACAATCAGTTACCTGTGAAGTCAGTATTGTGGGAGGTCAGAGGTTTATATTTACATCAGTTTATGCTTCTAATTCGGGGGCAGAAAGGTCAGACCTATGGGTGGACCTGATAAATCTTTAGCATCAATTGTGCTTGCCTAATACTCCTTGGTTGCTTTGTGGGGACTTTAACCAAATTGCCCATCCCGCGGAACACTCCTCTCTCGCAGTAAACCACTTTTCCCCCTATATGATCGAGTTCAGAGATACATTGCTTCAGCTAGAGGTCTTTGATCTTCGTTTCCAGGGACTCTACAATACCTGGACAAATAACCAACCTCTCGCCCCCATAGCCAAAAAACTGGACATATTGCTTGTAAACCAAAATTGGATCCAATCCTACCCAAGCAACCTTGCAACATTCTTACCTCCTGAATTTTCTAATCATTCCCCCTATTTACTAGACTTTGCCACACCCTTACCCCTAGCTGGTATAAAACATTTTAAATTTCTTAACTACCTTACCAAACATCCCACTTTTCTAACCACTATTGAGCAAGCGTGGATTCAAGCCGGAAGCTCAGCTACTTGTCTTCCAGAACTGTGTTGGAAGCTCAAAGCTCTAGAAAGCACCTTACACACTTTAAATAGAGAGAACTATTAAAATATCACAGAGAGAGTTTGTTCTACTAACCGTTTGTTAAAAGATGTGCAGGTACAAGCATTGACTGATCCAAATCCGGTGATTTTCCAACAAGAACGTGACCTCCACCAGAAATGGCTATTCATGCGTTCGATTGAAGAAGCTTATTACAGACAAAAATCTCGTATAAACTGGTTAAAGGAAGGTGACTTAATAACGGCTTACTTCTTCAGGATTGTTACTGTCAGAGCCTCCTTTAACTCGATCAGGTCATTACTCTTGCCTAATGGTGTTTTGCTCACGGATGTCTTAGAGATAAGCGCCTTAGCCATAACTCATTTCCAGCAGATTCTTGCTTCAGTTTGTCTTCATCTAATCCGCTCTTCGATCCCATGGTTCCAATCTCTAATCCCATACCGCTATCCTCCTAACGTTGCTGCTTTCATATAGACTACCCCCACTCTTGCTATAATCAAAAGAAGTCTCCTGAAGCAGAATTATAATAAGGCTCCTGGGCCTGACGAACTAACTTCAGGTTTCTTTAAAGCTACGTGAGATCTTCTTGGCCTTGAAGTCTCTACTACTATTAAGCAGTTCTTCATCTCCAGCTTTCTTCCAGAAACGGTGAATGCAACGATTATGTCTCTTGTCCTAAAGCATCCGGGAGCCTCGGCAATAGGTGACTATCGGCCTATTTCTTGCTGTTCCTCCCTATATAAAGCGATCTCCAAATTGTTGGTTGTCAGATTAAAGAAGATCATGCTTGCCCGCATTCTTTGAAATCAGACAGCATTTGTCCAAGGTTGTCTCCTGGTGGAAAATACAATTTTGCCAACAGAGTTAGTTAAATATTATCATAAAGATAAGGGGCCTAAACGTTTAGCATTAAAGGTAGACATAGCAAAAGTGTTTGATACTCTCAATTGGGACTTCATCCTAAATTTTCTGGCGGCAATTGATATTCCAAATCAGTTCATTCTATGGTTTAGAGCCTGCAAATGTACTACCAACTTCACAGTAGGTTAAAATGGGAGAGTACATGGTTACTTTAATGATAAGCGAGGACAAAGGCAAGGGGACCCCTTATCCCCTTACCTATTTTTCATAGCCATGAATTGTCTCTCTATCCTACTAAACAATGCAGCTGCTATGGGAAAGTTCAAGTATCATCATCGTTGTCAAGCTTCTAAACTTACTCACTTATGTTTCGTGGATGACTTGTTAATCTTCTCGGATGGGTCGGTGCAATCGGTGCAAGCAATCATGGAGGTTCTCCAAAAATTTAAATCTTTTTTGGGACTAGCTGTGAGCGTACAAAAAACTTCATTTTTCAGTTCAGGTCTATCACAAACTGAGGTGGAGAATATTACTGCTGCTACAGGCCTAACACATGGTGCTCTACCTATTCGGTATCTAGGAGTTCCTCTAAGCGCCCAGAAGCTATCCTTATCCAATTGTGAACCATTGTTACAATCAATTAAAGGGAAGGTGAATACCTGGAGCACAAGAGCTCTTTCTTTTGCTGGTAGGCTATTGTTGGTCAACGCAATTATAAATGGAATTACTAACTTCTGGTGCTCTACTTTTCTCATCCAGAAGGCCTGTTTAAAAAAAATAGACTCTTATTGTAGTGCATTTATCTGGAAGGGAACAACAGAAGGTCACCATTTTGCGCGTGTTTCCTGAGAGAAAGTCACATTAGCTAAAGAAGAAGGGGGATTGGGCTGCCGTGAACTAGGTACCTAGAATAAGGCGTGTCTGCTCAAACTTGTCTGGCTATTATTCTACAACGCTGGTTCCATCTGGGTGGCGTGGTTCACAACAGAAATTTTGGGAGGACACTTGAGCAACTTCTGGATGGTGAAGATCAAACAAAAGAACACATGGTTAGTTAATAAACTGCTAAAGCTGCGCTCTATAGCTTCCAGTGGATAAAAGTAAGGGTAGGAAATGGGGAAAACACACAGTTCTGGACCGATCACTGGTCTCGATTTGGAAATCTACAAGACTACTTGGCAGGATCATCAACTAGATGGAGGGGAATCAAGACTAATGCAACTATTGCAGAACTACAAACAACTGGTTCGTGGACTTTACTCCCGGCTAGATCAGAGAGGCAAGTAGAAGTTCAATCTTACCTTTCTACTATTGTTCTAAACGATGAGGCTGATTGTTATAAATGGATTATGGACGGTGTGGTTTGGGGAAAATACAAGACGGGTCAAATGTACAAGGAGCTCAAACATCATGAACCTACGGTGACTTTGTGCGATATTGTCTGGACTAAACGGAGAATCCCAAAACAAAAGTTCCTAACCTGGTTGTTTGTCTTAAACCGATGCCCGACGAAGGATAGGATGCTAAGATGGGGATTAACGGTGGACCCCTTATGCTCTCTCTGGAATGCGACAACTGAGAGTAGAGAGCATCTGTTCTTCAATTGCTCGTACTCCTGGTCGATTTGGTCAACTATATGCTACCGCCAGCAAATTCAACCCAGGAACCAGTGGAATGAGCAATTGGAACAAGTGATTCATCTACATTGCAAAAAAACGTCTAGTGCTATTGGCTTGGCATTGTGTGATTTACTCGATTTTGAATGAGAGGAATAGCAGGATTCATAGAAATACCTTCAAGCCGATGATCTCGATTATCTCAGCTGTCGATCTTACGATCAGGAACTATTGCTCAAGCCGGCGTACCCAGAATCCGGTGGCTTCTTCTGCGGTCATCCAACTGTGGTTCGCAGGTGATAATTAGCTTTGTGAATCAAGTAATCTGGTAACTCAATGATCTCAGCGTCTCTGATCCCAATCGGCTCTGTTCCAATCGGTGCTTCTATATTTTGTTCGAGCAATTTTTTGTTTGTTTCAATCGGGTTCTAATTATGTGTTTCAAGGGGTTGTTTAAACTAATGGGTAAGCCCATAACAAACTAAGGCCTGGCTAGCTTGTTTTATTTTTTTCCTCATGCTTTCAATAGAAAATCTTTGTTAAAAAAAAAATATTTGGTTACGGCTTATACAGGTTTTTAGATCTGATCACGACTTCTATTTCTTCTGTTTTTCACCTGTTCTTGATTTTTGATTGAGATTAAAGCATTTTTTATTGACGAAGACCAATAAATTTTTTTTACTAAAGCTTAGCTTAGTGTTTCTAACTTTATGTGTGAGTAGCTTTACAGTGTTTATTACAAGATGATGGCTGGTGTAAAGCGAAAACCTATCGAGTCAGATGCTCATGTCCTGTTTGCATGGATCACCCACATAATGCTCTTTTCCTGCTCGGCAGCTCTCACGACAAAGGTTGCAGGTCTTACATGTGACGCCCATCTCGCTTACTTGGCGTAGACGGCAAGTCATCTAGAATTTTACAATTATTTTTATAATTAACTTAAAAATAATTTACTTAAATAAGTCTTAAATCATTTAATAACATAATTCGATTCAATCAAATCTTCCAAACACAAACCGATGTTTTGAAATAAATAGTTATTTAATAGACACAACACGCAATCCCGAGTAAAACGAGCATCCGAGCAAATACCACCTTGAACCACTATTCTCTAACACCAGAAAAGAGGTGAAGTAGGGGGACTGAGTAACAAGTTACCCAGTGTTGATGTTATCTAAGGAACTTTAATACCTGAGAAACAATAGGCATTCTGACACACTAAACCAAGATTAGAACTTATTTCACATAATAACTTAACATTGCATTTCCTTTACTTAACTTTTCATATTTTATCTTTACGTATCTTTTCTTCTTTAATTAAATTATTGTTTCCTATATTTATTTACTTACGGCGGAGCCAACCTCTTTCTCGCTTTTTGGGTTGGTCCTCCCCGTAATCGACCCTTTAAGGCCAGATGGATTACAACGGGCTTACGATGCGATCGTCCGTAATCCAACAAACACAGTTCTGCAACGGGCTTACAATGCGATCGTCCGCAGAACTACATCACCAAATGGACTACAACGGGCTTACAATGCGATCGTACGTAGTCCAACAAACAACGTTCTGCGACGGGTTGACGGTACGATCGTCCACAGAACTACATCACCAAATAGACTACAACGGGCTTACGATGCGATCGTCCGTAGTCCAAGAAACAATGTCTTTTCTTTGTTATTATTATATATCTTTTAATTAATTCTTTGGCTTATTTCTTTATAAGCTTTAGGATTTAGTTAAACATTTTCTAATTCAAAACTTAGCATGTAAAAACACATATTGCTAAACTAGTATAGAATTACGTAGATACCACCCGCACCTTAGAGTTTTCAGGTAGACAGAAAATAGCGGTTGAAGCGGTTGGAAAATAGCGTTTCGAGCAATTGCGGTTGAAACACTAGTTTTGGTGACCGGAAGTTATGGTTTAAGCTACTGGAGTTTGGCGGTTGATGAAATCGCGTTTAAAATCTGCGATTGACAAAATAGCGTTTCAGGCGGTTTGACCAAAAATGATTTTTTCTCAACTTTTAGATCAATGTTCAAGAGCATTATACCTCCGTATGATGATCCGTAACTTTCTGTGGATTCCTTGAAGCAAGATCTATCCAGACATATGTAGAACGTTTCCTGGTTCGTTCAGATACGATCGAAATCGGTCCTACAAAGTCACTACTCGAACATGAATTAGAGTTTAACTACAAAACTGTTTTAAAACAGTTTCGACCACTTTTATTCAAATTACCATAACTCGCAAAATATACCTCTTAATGATGCAAGACCGTATTCTGTGGAAATCTAAGAGACCGATATTTCCAATGATACCAAGATCGCAATCTGGGTCGTCCGGAGATGCCGTAAATCTGTATTACAAGTTGGCGTATCATAATCTGTACCACTCTCACGAAAACAGCGATAACATTTTACACGTACCTTCTATCAATCCAAACTCGGCGGTTATGGAAAATAAGATTCATATCTTTCTAGGTATATAAAGTAAGCCTTCTGATTCCTTATATTTCTACGGGAAATGCAATCTGAAGTCAGGTAAACGTTTCTGGAGTTACACTTCGGTTTGAGAAATAATGATTTTTCTCAATATTCAAAAAAGGATTGCGAGCAGAATAAACCTCGGAATTGAGATCATAAAGATGCTACTAAAACTAGAGAGCGAGATCTTTTCAGAAGTATAAGGTTTCACGATCAGGTTCCGCTCGAGTCTCCGGCTAATTGACCTCCAAGATGTCAACTTAGAACTGTCCCTTGATGTTGTTTAAAGAGAAAAAATGGCAGAATGAGTTTGTTCTTAGATAGTGAGCTGATTCTAAATAGGGAGGACGTGATAAAAAAGAGGAGTACGGTGCTTATAGCCATTATTAAAGCCAATTGGTTGCACAAAGAAGGTGGAGTGTGATGATCATGTCTCCCTCCTTTTTCTTTCAATAATTTTTTTAAAATTTGGCTTTAGATTAAGTGGCCATCATTGAGATTAATGGTGTATAGCTGTGTAAGGTCATCACATTACATCTGTGACACCATTTTCGACACTCCAATTGCATCGATAGGTTCAAGAAACTGCACTCTGAATCCCCAAATGATCCCAATACCGAGGCAAATGTGACCTTAAGGGCAAACATTAAAAGCGGCAGTTTTCACCGTGTGTCAGGAAACCATGTCGCTCTTGGGGATTCTGAGTCACCGAAGAAGAAGAACAGTCGGATACGAATTTGAAATGCCCTCTTTGCCGTGGTACTGTTTTATGATGGAAGGTTGTAGAAGAAGTGAGAAGTTATCTCGACATGAAGAGACGAAGTTGCTCACGAGAGTCCTGCTCATTTACCGGTAACTACCAGGATCTGCGCCGCCATGCCAGAAGGATACGTCCAATGACTCATCCGTCAGACACTGATCCAACGAGAGAGAGAGAGCTTGGAGACGCTTCGAGAACCAGAGAGAGTATGGAGCTCTGCCATGCCCGGTGTTGTTGTAGTAGGAGACTACGTATTAGGTTTAGTGAATTGGTTGATTTCTATTGACAATAGGAGCCTGTTTAAATAGATGAATTACAAGAACAGAAAAGGAAAGCAAATATATACACATAAATCAATCCTAATTGATAGTCATCTAGAATGTACTCTTGATACTCCTTACACACCTCCTCAGATGAACGGTCCTTGGTAAGTCCAATCTTCATCATCAGCTGTTGAAACCGAGCTCGAGCTAATGGTTTTGGTAAGGCGTCCGCGATCTGATCCGCGGAGGATACATGAGAGACTCGAAGCTGACCGGTTTGAATATAGTGTCGCACAGAGTTGCAATCTAAAGCAATTCGCCGCTAAGTACGTAGCACCTATATTATCACAATAAATCACCGGCATTGCATTTTCTTGAACGCCGAGTTCAGATAAGAGAGACCGAACCCAACATACTTCTGAAGTTGCAGATGCAAATGCCCTATACTCTGCCTCCGTTGATGACCGCGCCACTCCCGTTTGTTTCTTTGACGACCATGCAATGGGATGTTTTCCTAGGTAGACAATGTATGCTCCGGTAGATGTATAGTCATCTTTATTACTAGCCCAATCGGCATCAGTGAAGGCTTGGAGAATGGGTTCATTGTTGGCTTGAAGAACAATACCTTTCGACATCGTTCCAGCAAGATATCGAAGGATACGCTTAACTGCGTTCCAGTGCACCTCTGTTGGCTTGTGCATGTATTGAGATAATTTGTTGACTGGAAATGCTATGTCGGGCCTGGTGAGAGAGAGAGATATTGGAGGCTTCCTACCACTGTCTGATACTCCATTGGATTCTCCAATGGGTCGCCCGAGAGTAAAGTCAGTTCAGTATTCAGACACATCGGTGTTGCTATAGGCTTGCACATCTCCATCTTCATCCGGTGCAATAAATCTGCAATGTAACGTGTTTGAGTAAGAATCATTCTATCACTCTTGCGAATAACTTCAATTCCAAGAAAAAAAGTTAAGTCTTCCAAGTCACGCAATGAAAACCAAGATGATAGCGAAGCAATAAACTGATTTATTTTAGAGTTATTATTCCCTGTAATTATTAAATCATCAACATAAACTAGCATATAGATGAGAACTCCCTGTTTGTTGTAGATGAAAAGAGACGCATCTGCCAATGAATTTTTAAATCCCGATTGTAGAAGGAAGTTGCGTAGCTCCTTATACCAAGCTCTTGGAGCTTGTTTCAATCCGTAGATAGGTTTCCGGAGTCTACATACAGCATGAGGATTATATTTGTCAATGAATCCCTGTGGTTGCGTCATGTATACAGTATCTTCGAGAGAGCCTTGAAGAAACGCGTTGTTGACATCAAGTTGTCGCAATGGCCAGTTGGATGAGACGGCTATGCTGAGAACCATTCTCATCGTTGCTGGCTTGACAACAGGGTTGAATGTTTCGTGGTAATCTATACCGGGTCTTTGTGTGAATCCTCTTGCAACAAGTTGCGCCTTGTACTTTGATATGGAGCCATCGGAATGACGTTTGATTGTGAAGATCCACTTGCAGCCTATAACATTGAGATTTGAATCATTAGTCACGTTTTGAAGTTCTCAAGTCCCATTACCTGTTTGTGCATTGTATTCTTCACTCATAGCCTTTCCTCAATGCGGACACTTGAGAGCTTGAACCGTTGTGGTCGGTGGTGTTTCATCAATTTGAGTGACATTAGTGTGAAGATTGAGCTTTTGTACTGGTTTCTTTATGCATGTACTTTGACGCACATGAGCTGTGGGAACTTGTGGCTGAATTAATTTCACAGGTTTTGATGTATGAGTTGTCGCAGGTACATCTTGAGGTGGCATATCCAGCACTGGTGAAGCAGAAGAAGTCGTCTCTGAATTTTCAGGAACCATAGCCGGAGGCGTCATGGTTGGTGTATGTGTTTCCTGCGAATGAAGCTCCTGCAACATATGTGAGTTTGAATGCACAGACCCTGCACTGTCTGAACTGGGTGTAATGTTAGTCATAGGTAAAACAATAACCTTAGAATGCCCTGTATTTTCAACTTCCGCAGAAGGTGTGGACTGTATTTTTGCTGCTATCGAAAATGGGAAAACCGTTTCATGAAAAACGACATGTCTTGATGTATAGATTCTAGACGTTGTTTGATCTAAACATAAATATGCGTATCCAAGAAACACACAAGGTGTTGATCGTTCATCTAGTTTATGCAACGGATAAGGGCGTATCCAAGGAAAACACAAGCACCCAAAAAGTTTTAGCTTTTCGAAATTCGGATTTTGTCCTGTAAAACATTGGAAGGGAGTTTTAAAATCGAGTACAGAGGATGGCATTCTATTTATCAAGTATACAGCCGTTGCAAAAGCATAAGTCCATTATGACCGAGGCATAGACGCATGAGATAGAAGAGTCAAACCCGTTTCTACTATGTGTCTATGACGACGTTCTGCTATGCCATTATGCTCCGGCGTATGTGGTGGACTTGGCATATGAGAAATACCATGACTCGAGAGAAAATCTCTTAGACCGGTATACTCTCCCCCATTATCCGAATATAAGGTTTTAAGCTTGGTTTGATATCGGTTTTCAACCAATGCTTTGAACCGTGAAAACACATCAAAAACTTGCGATTTTAATTTTAAGGGATACAACCAAGTGTATCTAGTATAATGATCTACAAATATGACATAGTACTTAAAACCATCAACCGAGTTGATAGGAGATGTCCACACATCTGAAAACACAATATCAAGAGGATGCGTAGATTGAAGAGACGATTTTTGAAATGGTAACTTATGCATTTTATTGGTTGAACACGAAGTGCATGGCGTAGCCAATAAAGAGTTGGAAACAATAGGTAACTGAATTGAGAAAATACTTTTTGAAGAATTTGAAAAGCTGGATGTCCTAAACGGTAATGCCAATCCGACAAGGTTGTCTTCACAGCAGATGCAAATGCAAGAGAAGGAGGCAAAGAAGAAGTAGATTTTGGCCATTGGTAAGTTCCATCTTTAGGTTTCCCTTCCAGACGAAGAACTCCCGTGGGCATACCCGAACCTGGAAATACGTTGGAGTAAAAGTAACAACAATATTATTAGTTGTACACAATTGAAACACGGATATTAAGTTTTTCTCAAGAGCAGGAACACATAGAACATTATTTAAGAGAAATGGACAAGAGTAAGAGGGTAAAGATAAAGAACCGGAGTGGGAGATTTGTATACCAGAACCATCACCAAGTAGGACTCCATCACGACCATCAGACGGATTATGCAAGGAGAGATTTTCTAAGTCTGAGGTCATATGATGAGACGCTCCAAAGTCCAGTAACCAGGTTGAAGCATCAGACATAAATGCTGGATTTGCAATAGGCTGCCAAGGCTGAAGTGCATTCGACAATTGCCAAGGATTGGATTGACGCTGATGTTGTTGCATTGGTGTGACTGAGGAGGATCCTTTGATGATGCGGAAATCAGGGCAGTACTTGGCACTGTGACCTTGCGTACCGCATGCTTGACATCGTCCGAGGTATGGTTTAGAAAACCGTGGCTGATTATTTTGATGATACTGGCGATTCTGGTTATTGGAGTAATTGTTCTGTTGACGACTTGGATTGTTGTAGCTGTAGGAATTTTTTTCCCCTTGTGAGCGAGGTCGAGCTTCTGTAGCATGAGCAACAATCGGAGTAGCCACATGCGATTCATTGCTCATGAGCATAGCTTCACAATTTAACAATCGTTCATGAAGTTCCGAGAACGCAATCGAGCTATCACGCCCATTAATAGCATCCACTTCTGGCTTGTATTCTTTGCTCAGGCCAGCCAATATGTGCTCCGTAAGTTCCTCGACGTCCATGGGTTTGCTCAGAAGACCCAAATCATCAGCTTTTGATTTTATCGATCTTATATACTCACTTACTGTATGCGTTCCTTTGGAACATCGTTGAATCTGCAGACGAAGCTGACGAACATGAACTCGAGTAGGATTGCCGTAGGTAGATGCAAGAATAGACCAGATTTCCTTCGTGGTATTTGCACTGGACACCACTTTTTGGACCGGAATAGATATTGCTCCAATCAATGCACTGTAAAGAAGACGGTCTTGACGACGCCATGGAACATACGCTGGATTTGGTACATGAGCTCCTTCACTGAGAATCGTCAGAGACGGTGTCGAGTCGCTCTCTTCCAGTGTTCAAAAAATCGCTAGGCGGTACTTAGGCGTTGGGACGGGTCTAGTGCCTAGAGCGCCTAGGCGGGACCTAGTCGGGGCCTAGGCGTTAATGAATTTTTAATGATTATATATATAATTATATGTTAAAACGTTTGTAAAAAATTCATAAAACATAACTTTAAAAAAAAATGTCAAACAATGAATAAGATAATTCCAAAATCCAAACAATCCAATTCCAAATCAAAGTTAAAAGCAAAAGGTAAGCCATATTCTAAAAATTCAACAATCTTTAGAAGCAACAATTTCTTCTTCCCCAAGCTAATCCATGTTCACCACGTGCTTACTATCATCTTCAAATTCAATATCCCTAGTAATGTCATGCTCTTCATCAGACTCAAGATCCAAAGCATCTATTGAATGGAAAAAGAACAGAGACGCAGAGGCAGAGAGGTAGAAGAGACGCAGAGGCAGAAAGGAAGAAGAATAGTTGCACAGGAAAAAAAAACCTAATGAAATCGAACGATTTCTTTTTCTCTTTTTTTTTTACTTTTGTTTTTTATTAATAAAACGACAGCATTTTAATAACACCAAGTTGGCCGATTTGAACCGAATAGGCCGATTTTAACCGATTTCTACCGAGTTGACCGATTTCTACCGAGTTGGCCGATTTGAACCGAGTTGGCCAATTTTAACCGATTTGTACCGACTGAACCGGACAGCTATTTTAATTACCGATTATAGATTAATCGCCTCGGTTTAGTTTTTGTATAGCCTAGGCGCCCGCCAAGGCCGATTTTTAAAACACTGCTCTCTTCAATGAAATGGTGTAGCTCATGTCCTTCGAGCAAGGCACGTACTTTCCTGCTCCACATAAATTAATTGACATGCGTTAGTATGGTAATACCCGATTAGGCCTACGGCCTTTTTTTGTGGAAGAAAACCAAGGCCTTTAGTTTAGTATAGTAAGCCCTGATATGAAATATAGTTATCACTTATTATACCAATTTAATCATACGACTCTTAAAACAACATTAAATACATTATCTAATATATTATGAACTAAACTTAGAAACGAGAAAAAAAAAATAGGGTTGACTACACATACCTTTTCGTCTTCTTCTCCCGTTGTCAAAGTGGTTCTGAATCATCATTTATTTCCTCCTCTTCTTTTTTTTATTTTTAAATTACAATTTTGCAATCAACAATCACATGTAAGCTTTTTTATATTAGTATCATAACATTATTTATAAATTTTAGGGAGTATTGGATCAGGCTTTAGTTTCTGATTTCATAAACAATAACCTGTAAAACGTTTGTGATTTTACAAAATCAAAGCAAAACATGACTTAGTGTAATTACCGATTATAGATTAATCGCCACCAGAAGAGAGCTTTAGAGTTGATTACGGTTTAGTTTTTGTAGAAGTAGAACCTAGGCGCCCGCCAAGGCCGATTTTTAAAACACTGCTCTCTTCAATGAAGTGATAGATTTTCTGAAGAAGGTTGAAGATCTTTATCAAACTCATGGATTGCTTATCGAGTTTTACTAACGATGTCCTTCGAGCAAGTTGAAATTGATAAAATCACGTACTTTCCTGCTCCACATAAATTAATTGACATGCGTTAGTATGGTAATACCCGACACATATTGACGGATAACAACGTGCTCTGTGGATCTTGAGCATTGAACACAGACGTACGCTTTGCCGTTGATTTAGACATGAGGTAAGGAGAAAACTTATTAAAAGACAGAAGTAGAATGAAGAAACAGAGGAGATTTCCAGAAACGTGATAAAAAAATCGCAGAGCCTTGACGAAGATAAGAAAAAGAGGCGGAAGAGAGAGCCTATGGCTCTGATACCATATTAGGTTTAGTGAATTGGTTGATTTCTATTGACAATAGGAGCCTGTTTAAATACAAGAATTATAAGAACAGAAAAGGAAAGCAAATATATACACATAAATCAATCCTAATTGATAGTCATCTAAAATGTACTCTTGAAAACGGAGGAGGCAGCGACCTTTGGGCCACTTTAGTATTGTTTCAGATGAATGGGTCTCTTGAGAATAACGGGGGGTCTAGTGGCAGTGGTAGTGGGAGTGGATCAAGATCTCACAGGTCAAGAGCGTGGAGGAATACTCATGGGCGTTTTTCTTCGGATAGACGATATCTTTGCGGGGAGAATATGTTGGTTCTACAAGATGAACACAATGACGACGATGAAGACTTGCGTTTACAGAATGATACAGGCGATGATTCAAATCATGTTCCAAGAAGAAGACCAAGGTTTGGACGTCCACAATAAAATCCATTTGTCCGGTAAATGATATGAATCATTAGGGCTTTGCTTGTAGTAGATAACTCACACTGGTTTTGTGTCTAGATATCTTTCGAGTCAGAACCAGGCAGATGCAAAGGGAAAGGTTTTGCTGAAATCCCCGAGAGCCGTAGGATTGTTGGTGATAATGTAAATTTTCATTTAGGGAGCTTCGTTAAGTCTCTCATTGTATGCTAAGTATGTTTTTAATGCAATTTCTTTATATTAATTGTTACACATTGAAAAATGTTTTTGTTTGTTTGAATGTTATATTGACATGAACCTCCTTCTTATCTAGAAGATAAAATGTAGGTTTTTTCTTCTAGCTAATCTTTCAAAATTAGTGCATACTATTTTTAGTTAGGTCTATAATCCTTCACATGTCCAAAATCATTTTTTGATATTTCGATTTAAAGAATCTACTGTATCAAAATGAATTTGAAATCGGAGTACAAAACAACCAAATCTTCTTTATATGACCAGTAGACCATCACCACACATTTACTAAATATAACATTTTTGTTTTTGCACAGAGTTTATAAAAAAATCCGGGTTTTCGGCTTATTCATATCTCAATAAGGAGCCACGGCCTCAACTAGTACATGAACTAAGGTGTTGTACCATTTTATACATCAATTCATGTTTAATTTGAATCCTATACACGAACTTAAGAAAAGTGTCTTTTCATGCTTTGACCAACGGAACGTTAGTTTAACTTAGACTGAGTATATGTGCTCGGTTACGGAGTATGACATGGACATCCAGTCACATTTTAATTGATACATTGTCGTTTTGGTTCTTTGGAAAAATAAAGAATTATGTTACTTCCCTCTTCACGGCTTCAGACAAAAAAATTAGGGTTCATGGGTTATGTGTTCAAATTGAGCAGATTGGCTGGGTTCGGTGGTACTTTGAATATGAATAAATCGGCTGGCTCAGGTAAATCTTCTTTGTTAAATAGATCGTTTGATTGATATAGTACTCTCTCTGTTTAATTTTAATTGATGTTTTAGACTTTTTGTTTTGTTTCATTTGATATTCTCTATTTTTAATACATAATTTAGTTTTACAAAACATAGAAAAATGTAAAAGACAAAAAATGTGTAGCTTTTAAGCATTATTTATTGTTATTTTTAATTAGTAATGTAAAAGAATAATTTTTTTTAATATGTGTGCATTCATTCAAAACATCAAATAAATTAAAACAGAGGGAGTACATGATAGTTGTGAGCAAATTAAAATCTGGACAGGAATGAGAAGGCGATGTAGTGAAAGGGAAAGGGGATTTCCGGAAACATGTAATTGGTGTGGAGAAAATTCAATGATGAGAACATCAAAAGCTATTGATAACCCTGGAAGAATCTTTCATTGCTGCCTAAATGGATCTGAAAAGGTATAAAGCTAGATTTTGAATGGGTATTGGGCGATGGTAATGATATTTTGAATTGTCTTATAGGAGAAGAACCATTTGTTTAAATGGACGGATGAAGGTGCTGTAGAAGAAATCGAAGATATCAAAAGCTCGATTGAAGAAAACCTTTGGAAATTGGAGTCTGAGACTCGCACATCTCAAGATTTGATCGCTAGTTACGGGAAGAAGATAGAAGAACTCGGGAGTGTTGTTATTGAGTTAGAGAATGAGCTAAAAGAGGTTAGAAACAAGATTCATGGTTGAGATTATTTTTGTTGCCGGGTAATGTAGTTGTTGTTCTTGGTGATGTACTAGATGCGTTTGGTATGAACTTTGTAATGGTGTTTATGTTTGGTATGAATAAGAAAGCAACAAGAGTTATTACTTAAAACATCTTCTGATATTGACCAAATCATATCCAAAACGAAGCTTACATAACTGAAAAACCAACAAAAGCCTTCGTCTTAACATCCTAACTGAAGCCCCATGATTAAAAAACAAACCATAGACCGAGCCTAAAGTGAAAATTCCATTACCAAGTAACAAACAGAAGCTTCTTACACCTAAAATATAGCCACAAACATAAAGCTATTCAAAAGCTGGAGAAGTTTGGCTGCATCCACCACCATACTCAATGACCATCGACGTTGGTTGATCGCTCTTTTTCTTCCTCGGGTAAACCTTCATGGGGTTGTTAGGAACACCATAGTTAGAACAAGATAACGCGTTAAGGCCAGCAATACCACACATAGAACAATGAATGATCTTCAAGAGCTTTGACACCTTTTCCCCCTTAGTATGACTCTCATGAATTGACTTCTTCCTTTTCTGTGGATTTGAAAAGCTCAATTCCTTCTTCTGATGTTAATGTTACAAGATCCACGGTTGAGTTCGGGTTTGACATGTCAAACATATGAGAAGAGTTAGTTATAAAGTAGAGGAAAATGTTAGTTATAACGAATGAAAAAGGCTACTTAAAATTTACTTGACTTACTCTAATATTTGTTCCTTGGAGTCTTTCATCCTAAAATATTGTTCATCAAATTATGCTGCTATCATCTCAAGTGCTTTCATGCGTGCCTTTCTACAGATATCATGTGTTACTGTCAAGTTAAAACGCCCTTGAATGGTGTCTTGTATTGCTTTAGGCTTGAATCCAACATCATTTCTGATCTCATGTACAAACAGCTGAGCAATCACCCTTTCAGTCAACAGCTTAGAGAACCCATCTCCGGTACATCAATGTTCGCCTTGATAAGTCTTCACCATATAAATTCCAACTGAATCCTCGTACGAACAATAAATCCACCAATCACATGGTTTTGTACCTTTCACTGCACATTTTTCTTTACATTTATCATATCCCTATCGTGTGTACTTGATATTCTTCTGCTCTTTCAAAGCATTCTCGAGAACGGCTTCTTTAAACTCTTTGATACTCTCAAAGACTTGCATTATCCTAAACTCCCCACTGTCTCTTCTCCATCTCTCATACGCTACACCATTGTCTTCTTCTTCTTCATCATCTGAAATCTGACCTCGGTTGTTGCACACATTACTCTCTTAGTCTCAAATAGTCCTAGTGTCATCTTGCCTCAAGATCACATGATCTACCATTGCCACTGGCTCTCAAAAATCTCTTTGACTAAAAGTAATGAAAAAGGTATCCTAAACAATGGCTGTGAAACCTAATTAATACTCTAAACACGATTTGGGGTCTAATTACAAATAAATGAAATTTTTAGGCAAATATTCAAAAGTATTTAAAACCTTCATGAGAATTTGTGGGCAATGTCGGTGTCGATCGACACCAGTCATGTAAATTGCCACCAAATTTATTCTTCTCCGCAACTTGGCTCAAAGTGCTCCATAATCTCTGAATTGACTCTAAATGTGTATCAACATGTAAAAGACTCGAAAAACTTAAAAAAAAAAAATCAATAAAATACTTTATAAATAAACATATATCACGATTAAAAACCCGGAACAACCATGATATATATAACATCCCACTATATCACCTTTCCTAGAGAAACACTTGAACAACTCGTCTCCTTTACAATCACTTTTGGTTTATATGTTACCTATGTTGGATCCTCAAGATTAATAGCATTCTCCTCAGCATGGTTTAAGTTCTCTGCTATCTTTTCAATATTTAGATCTG
Organism: Orychophragmus violaceus; assembly: GCA_030180135.1. Taxonomy (NCBI): domain Eukaryota; kingdom Viridiplantae; phylum Streptophyta; class Magnoliopsida; order Brassicales; family Brassicaceae; genus Orychophragmus; species Orychophragmus violaceus. The sequence goes on along the minus strand of CM058234.1, from coordinate 61,099,975 downwards.
CTGTTACCAGGTTGGAGACCATTTATATACAATCACAGGAATATTTGCGAGGAAAATTCGTCAAAGTAACACACATTGACAAGATTTTTATCTTCATTTCTTCTTCCATAATTGGAGACCATATTTATATACAATCATAGGAAAATTTGCGATATTCCACATTCTTCTTTGTAACACATGACCATGAGTTTGTGCATTCCTTATTCCGAACTTCACTTTTGTTTCATTAACAGAAAAATATTGATCCTAATATTTGTTTCCTCCCAATGGCCATATCTTGTTCAGATCACGTGTGTTTTAGCAACGTTAGGAGCTGGGAAAAGGAAATTTCCTTCGAGGAAGTCCTCCCACAGTGGAACTGATTTTTCATGGATCTCTCCACCATGTAAGTTTAATCAACCACTTCTAGTTGTACACCATGCTTTGATAGCGATGGCATGTTTTTGACAGCGCTAGCCAACAATAACTTTTTCTCCAACTGATTACCTTGACTTGCACTTTGATCCATAACAATTAGAGGAGTTTCCTTCTTTTTCGGCGTTGACTTCACGAATGCAAAAAAATATAGCCTTGCGCTCCCTCGCCTTTGTAATCGTCTTTGAGAAATCCTTTAGTAATGTGGCCTCCCAAAAAAAATAAAGGTCCATATCATTCCAATTAATAGTTTCACGCTTTGCTAAAGATATCGCTTTAAAATTCTAATTTCTTTCGAAAAATCATGTGTACATGGTAAAAATAAAGTTATTACTAGTTATTCATTTTAAAAGTAACTATATACCTTTCTTAGTGCTTTTACTTCGTGCTTCTTGTTTTACTCTAATCGGTGCTTGTATGTGGTTCCGTTCTCCACTCCTTGTGGTGTAGGCAAAGGAGTTTATTGAGATTCCTTTTGTGCTTGGTGGTTTCAAGGTCTTACATCGGGTTTGTTCTCGGTAGCTCCTTTCTCTAATTTTGATATTTCTGCCTCGATTGGTGAATTCATGTGTTAGGGATGTGTTTTTGGACTTTTGTTTAGTAGTGTATCTCATTTTCGGATGTGGTTTTTGTTTTTACATGCGCTTGGTTTAGCGACGGTGAAGCAGTCTCAAGAGTTTATCAAATTCTGCTAGACTTTCCTTATCCTCACTCAGCAGTTATTAATTGATTCCTTCTTGCCTCTAGTGTCGAATAGTGTTTTTCCCGTTAATAATTTGCCTTGTGGCTTTTCCTTATTAGGTTTTAAAGCAGTATATTGAGGTGGTAGGTTGATTTTCCTTCGGGGTTTGAAGGGGTTTCTTTATTTCTATGGCTGGCGGCTTCTTTTTATGGTCTTGCATGCCATCGCCTAACATTTTAGTCTTAAGTTCTGGTTACTCGCTGTTGGGTGCAGTGGTCTCTTGTGTTTTTCGGTTCTTCTTATGCGGTTGAAGTTTTCTGTGTCGCCATTTTCCTTGCCTTGAAGACCCGTTCTCTGAATAATACTTTTGGCTGCTATTATGTGTAAGCAACAAAACTTGTTTCTATTAGAGATACACTACAAGAAAACAGACGATTAACGACGAAAATTAGCAATGAATTTTGCTCGTCGCTAATTAACGAAGAATTACCATTGTTTTAACGACACAATATACGATTGTCGTTACTTTGCGATGAAATTATTTCGTCGTAAAATATTGTCATAGCGACGAAATAACGACAAAAGTTATTGACCACTATATTTGGTCATCTGTGTTGTTATATGGAGACGAAATAACATTTAATTTTTGACGTATTTAACAACGAATTAAGGATGGAAAACAATGGTTATATGGTAGATAGCCATGTGTTTTATATGGTATACTGGTTTTTACGAAGAAATGAATGGTCGTTATAAGGTGGCAAATCGTTGTAAAATACTTTGTTGCTAAATCGTTTTTTCAAATCGTTGTAAAATCGTTGGTAATCAAAGAAAATTTTCTAGAAAGACCTATAGTTCTGAAACAAGTTCATAATCCAAAACACCAAAAAATCTCTTGAAAAAAACATTTTTTTTCAAAACATGTCTATATACGAATTACGGAGTTGGATGTATCGACATAAGGATTCAGAAGGATCAGTGACAAAAGAGTTTCAAGACGGGGTTCAAATATTCATGTATCTAGCAAGCCATAAGTGGAAGATACAATAACAATGGAAAGCGGTAAGATGGTATGTCCTTGTTGGAAATGCATGAATATAAAATATATTCCAACTGAGTCAGTTTGACGTCACTTATTGAATAGAAGATTTACAACGCATTATTATATATGGTATCAACATGAAAAATGTTATAGTAGTAGACATGATGTGGGAAGTAGTAGTAGCAATATTCAACAAAAAAGTGAATTGTCTGTTTAATCTTAATAAATTTGGTTATCACGGGGAGCATAAGTATAATGAGCATGATAGGTTTGATTAAATGGTTACAAATGCATTTTATGAAACAATAAGTATTGATCAGAATAATGTTGAGGAACCCAACTTAGATTTCAAACAATTTTATGATATGTTAGACGCAGAAATATAGAGAAGAGTTGTCAAAATTATGATTGGCAGCACGGATGATGACCATCAAAATTGATCATAACTTAGTTGAGGTTTGTATGGATGGATGACTGGGCGGATCTTATTAAAGAGTATTTACCAGAGGATAATTTGAATGCCGAAACTTATTCAGAGATTCAGAAATTACTTTATAGTTTTGGTTTGCCTTCTGAGATGATTGATATTTGTTTTGACAACTGCATTATTTTTTGGAAAGACGATGATAAGTTGCATGAGTGTCATTATTGTGGAAAACCAATATATAAGCCACATGAAAATTGATAGAACAAGGCACCGTACCAAATTATGTAGTACCTTCCTATAACTGATAGGTTGAAATGGATGTATCAATCTGAAAGACCAGTTTCTTCAATGAGATGGCATGTTGAGCATTCGCAGACGAATGGAGCGGTTACTCATCCTTCAAATGCAAATGTGTGAAAATACTTTAAGACCGTATATCTACACTTTGCTAAACATGTTGGAAATTTATATTTTGATATGTATACATATGGATTTAGTCCATTTGGTATGTATGGTAGACAATGTTCGTTGTGACCAGTAATATTGACCCAATACAACTTTCCCCCAATATGTGCATGCAAAGATAATATATATATTTAAGTATTTGGTTGGAAAGAATGAGTGACCGCCGCATCCTAAAAACATAAGAGTTTGTCTAGAATTACTTGTATGCGTACATCACTAGGCACTAACATGATAATCTGATAAATATCAGAATTTAGCATAGTCATATGGAAGATCACAGTCAAATTGATTTTTTGTGTCTTGACTCACTAGACTCGTAACCAATAACACCTCCCCTGCAACCAGTATAAATAGAAAATAAACATTCATATAAACATTAACTTTTCAATCGATAAAGCTTACAAAGTTATAGATAGCCAACAATTTCCGATTTGGGTATCGACTCACTATACAATTATAATCTCAAACGTTTAATTAAATGTTTTCTTTTTATTTATATTTGTCAATTTGCACATAAGCAAATCCGAAACAATATACTAAATAGTGAGATGTTCAAATATAAACTAACAATTTAATTTGCATTCAACAACTAAATCAAATTAATAAAATTAATAATTTCATAATTTAACAATTTAGTTACATATAGAGACAATATAAACTATCTAGTCAAATAAGTCACCAAATATTTTGATTATTGGCTAAATTATGTTAAAAAATCAACAAGTAACAAATCAAACAAATAAAAAAATCTCAGATATACCGGAACCCCACTCAAACCGAACCAAAGCATGTGCCCATCTTGGTTCGGCTTGGCTCGCATATAGTTGAGTATGAGCTCACTTCTATCAACAATTGTTCTAAATTGTTTAACTTTATTAGGAATTTTCCATAATATCTGATACGGCCATTTTGTGCTTTTCAAGCAACAAATTTAAAAAAAATTGTAACATTTCGCTTTGTGGTATATATAGAGAAGCATAAAAGAATTGATTTGACTATCTATGCTATTAATGTGCATATATCTTTTCGGTCACTTATCTAGAGAGAACTCCAGAGTTAAGCGTGCTTGAGTTGAAGTAGTTGAAAAATTGGTGACCTACAGGAAAGTGCTTCGTGGTATGGAACGGTTGTGTGGTGATTGCAGAGACAATAAACAAGTCTTTAAAAAACTTCCGAAAATAACAAACTAGTCGTTGGACGAGGGTTGGCCAATGGGCCGAGTGACCATGCGTGAGGCCCACAGACGGTGACGGTCGGGGCGTTACAAGTTGTATCAGAACTGAATCTGAGGAAGCATCTCGAGTCAGAGAGCTAGGGCTTACACCGTCACGTATAACGATACTGGTGCACAACAAAGGTGTTGCTCTTTGTAGGAGGGGTGATTGTACCATCTCCATTTGTGGTATATGTAAAGAGACTTAAAAGAATTGATTTGGATACATATGTCACCAAAGTCCACTTACCTTTTCGGTCACTTGTCTAAAGAAAATTTAAGAGTTAAGCGTGCTTGAACTGGAATAGTTGAAGGATGGGTGACCTACCGAAAAGTAATTCATAGTATCATGGCAGTGAAGAAAAATACGGGAAACGGTCGTGTGATGATTTCAGACAATATAAACAAACTTTAAAAACTTCCGAAAATAACAAATTGTCGTCGAAAGAAGATTACAGACCGATTAAAAATGCAGATAACCCACAGACCATAACGATCAGAGCATTACAAAAATATTCTTCATTCAAATTAACTTTAATTTTTAACGCATTAATACACATGTCTTAATACTGAACTTCAACAGACATTTCATTATCGCTTGTATAACATGTTTATCAATGTATGTTTTCTTCAGCATTTTAGTCTAAAACCAGTATCATGCAAAGCTTTACACAAAGATAAAGCATTAAAGGGTAAAAGAAAAAAGGTTGTCCATCTTTTCAGTGCCTCATTCATCAATTTTCTTATGATCCCACAATTTGTGTCTCTACGAAGAAAAATGCCACTATCTCCAAACCTTTTTTCAAACATGTTAATATTAAATCGTGGTCTTTTATTTATTATAGTTTTTCTATATCAGTGATTCATAATTATTCATGTACACTTCATTGAAAAAATGGAACAGAAATTTCATGTCACTTCAAAGTTCAAACCCAGCATTATTATCTATATATATATATCTAACTTGCGATTTCTTTTTCTTTTTAACGGCATTTAAAATTAAATTAAGCATTACTTTCAAAGAATAAGGCCAAGACTCCATAATCTAGAGAAAAATATCGTTGCACTCTTATATTTATTTATTCATGAACATTTTACTTTCTGTTTCTCATCACATGCCATCATTGTAAAATAATTGTCACGAAATCGTTTTGGTTTGTTTTGGTTGGAGTGTAGTGGAGGCCTACGGTCCCCCATAATTTCCCTAACATTTTTTTTTTCAATTTGACTGGTGAAAGCTACACCACGAAGCAAATTAAATATGTCCTTTTATTGACGACAAAGAAAAAAAATCCATTAGTGGAAAGAAATATATCTTTGCTCGTTTTACTAATTAATTAAGAAAATTCTCCTTACTTTCAATTCTTTAACCCACATCGTTATAGGGTTATGTTGGTGATATAGTTGAAGTCTTTTGTTGTGAGCCATCTGATGACCCTGAAGATTTTTTTTTTTTTGACAACAATATAAAATAGAACCTATCTATCATTTATCCATGTTGGTGGCTCCAGTCCCACATGAAAACTATACGACTGTCTGAGACGTGCACTCCGTGCGAGTTTATCTGCTGTCGAATTCCTTGTACGTGATATTTGCTTGAACTGGAAAGGTGTGAAGAAATCCTTCCTTCGATCGAACTCGTCCAGATGTACGGAGAAAGATTGGCCATCCTTCTGGATTGGACACAATCTTTACCAATTCCGAACAGTTCGTTGCAAATATGATGTTAGGTTGCTGTAATGACTTCATACATTTCATAGCCCAAATTAGAGCTTCGAATTCCGCATGAAGAAAGGACAAACTTGTCCTAATGTTCATTGAGCCCATCATAATATTTGCATCCCCCTCATCACAACTGTACCAACCTTTCCCTGTAAACAAATCTCCTTCCTTCCATGCCCCGTCCACAAAACACCACCGTCCAGTTTGAACAAAATCATTCTCCCTATTATGTATGCTTCCATTATTTACCACCTCCACGGAATCTTGCTTTATTTGAGCATCTTCCCAAAGGAATGATTCTGTCTCAGCCATTTTTAATGTTTCCTGAGGATCTCTATCAATTTGGCTATAAACCATATCATTCCTACTTTTCCAGATATACCACATAATCCATGGATAAATATCCATATTACTATCCTTTGGTGTTCGCCAAAACAGATAATCCATATTTGTGTATAGAGATCCCGTTGGAAATATTTCCGGATTGGATGAGATTTTGGATAATGTCCATACTTGCCTAGCCGGTGGACACTCAAAAAGAACATGGTTGATTGATTCCTCCTCTCCACATCTAGTACACCGAGTATCACACTTAATGCCCTGGGTATATAAATTTTTCATAACTGACAGACAACCTGAAATTGTTTGCCATACAAAGTGTCGCAATTTAGGGGGACAATTTATCTTCCATGCAAATGCTTGCAGCGCTTTTATACTTGGCCCCAAAACTGTGTCCGACATCCTGCACTCCACGAATTCTCTCTCTGTCTGGTACCCTGATTTGACCGTATATTTTCCCGTCTTTGTAAAATGCCATCCTAACGAATCCGGTCGCACAAAATGGCTAAATTGGATGCCCAAAACCCTCTCCACATCCTCCAGATCAATTACCATTTCAATCAATTCCTTATTCCATATATGATTCCTGTGGTCGATTAGCTGATCCACTGTAGATACACTTTGTAAAGTTGCTGTTTTTTGTTTTGCTGGTCTCGGACGATAGGCTGGTATCCATTGGTCATTCCATATTGAAATAGATGTCCATGTTCCCAGCCTTTTAATTAGTCCTTTTTTAACTAGAGATCTAGCTGAGATCATACTCTTCCACCCAAAAGATGGTGAGTATGACCTTATTGGATCCAGAGGATCCGTATTCCTAAAATATCTTCTTTTGAAAACCCTTGTAAAAAGAATATCCGGATGGTCAATTAGTCTCCATAATTGCTTCGCTAGGAAGGCCGTATTTGTATCCCTAAAGGCCTGAAAACCAATATCACCATCAGTCTTGCCCTTACAAAGTTTGTCCCAATCCAATGCATACATGCATTCGCTCCCCCTGAATTCCACCAAAAATGTGACACTACACTTGTCAATTTTGTCGTAACTGTTTTTGGTAGCCTAAAGCATGACATTACATGATTCGGTAATGTCGTTGCCACTGATTTTATAAGGACCTCTTTACCGCCTCTGGAAAGCAGCCTAGTAGTCCACCCATTAACCCTCCCATGTAATCTATCGTGAAGGAAACCAAAAATTTGTGTCTTCCCCCCCCCCCATTTAGACATTCTGGAATACCCAAATATGATCCCATACCACCAATCGCAGTAATTCCCAGAACTGGTTTCATTTCCTCTCGGGTTCCGTCGTCTACCTTATGTCCAAATTGTAGTGAGGACTTCGTAAAATTAATTTGTTGATCCGAAACCGTCTCATAATCCTTAAGTATCTTTAAAATTGTCTGACACTCTTCCTTAGTAGCTTTACAGAAGAATAAGCTGTCGTCCGCAAAAAGAAGATGTGAGATTGGAGGACATGATCTTGCCACCTTTAGCCCTGTTAATTGTTATTCCCGCTCCGTCCTTTTTATATTTGCTATCAATGCCTCCGTACATAAAATAAAGAGGTATGATGATAATGGATCACCTTGTCGAAGTCCTCGTTTCGGAACTACCAGACCTCGTGGTTATCCATTAATAAGTACCTTATATTGCGGGGTGTAGGTATGTTTTTTTTCTCTAAGAGCCAATCCCATCAACGTTAAAGTTACTTGATTATAATGAAAATGGGTGGACAGAAAAAGGAAAAAAATAAACGGAAGATACATTACATTGTGAAAATAAGTATGGTAAAAGTTTAAAAAGAAAAAAAAATGTAGACGAAGAAAGTAAAGATAAAAATAAGCTCGTCTTAAAATGGGAGATAGCGATATGGGACCAATCTTTCAGCTCCCCATGCCTTTCGCAAAATGTTGAAGCAAAATATGACTTATCGATATCACCCATATGGTGACGTCCATAAAAACCAACGTTTACATTTATACATCCCACGCTCGCTTGCATTAATCTCTATATGTTTTAACTTTATAACGTATAGATTACTTCTGTTTCATCCTTTACTATTTAGTGAATGATAAATTTCAAGGCGTGAATTCGTAGAAATTTCGGGTTCGATTCCACTCAGAACAAAGTCAATGTTCGTATGGTTTTTCCACTTTAGGCTTTGGCCCGAATGTTTTATAGATTTTGTGGAAAACTCCTTTAAAAGGACAAAGTCGGTACGAGGCGGACACTAGAGTGCTAATAAAAAGATGAACACATCCTCTTCCGTTAGTGTGTTTTTGATGAATGTATATTACTATAGCATAGTATATATTAAAACTATGAATTTAGATTATTATTATCTAGAAAACTAAATTTGTCTATACTTCCTTTTCGACAGTATGGATACATTTTCACCAGCAAATGGCTCATTCGTCTTCAACTCCAAATATAAACACAAAAGCAATTGCGAAAGTAAATATATATTAATTTCTGATATTGCACACTATACACTATAGCCAGAGCCGGTCCTGACAATATGTAGACTACAAGCAAAAAAAAATTTTTAGGCCTGTAATATTAAAAAAAAAAAAAACAAAAGGGGAGAAAAGTAAGATAACATGTTGAATTTGCGACTTTTCTTTAAGGAAATGAGTTCATTTACCAACTGAGCTGTTGAAGTTTCTCTAGAAAATATGGCCGAAAATTAACTTAAAGATATAAGGCCACAAGCATGGACTTCACCAGCTTGTATCAAGGGCGGGCTCTGACTATAGCAAAGATCGCTACATAATACATATTACGGATTGGTTTAAGAAATGGTGAACAATTCAACGATATTTTTTCATGTAAAAGCTATTATCACCTTAAAAATTCATGGACTATTCAGAAATTGCTATGATCTAACGAAGTTGAGGCATTCTTTTTTGAATTTTTTTTTTTTAATCTTTTTTTAGTTTTCTATTTCCAAAAGCACTGTTGTTTTTTCCAAGTTTGCCAATTAACTAACCGACGATATATAAATCTAATCAGTTGTTAAAGTGAATGACATAAAAAATTAACAATGAGAAAGAACGGAAGATAAAGTAAAAATAAAAAACAAAAAGGTGGCGTAAATGACGAAAAATGCACACTATGAACAATCTTTCTCGTTGATATCACTAGTTGATTGACTATCCCCGCGCACGCTCGGAGATTTATTTGTATTTTAAAATTTATTACTATTATTTCATTTTTATATTATATTTTATGTGATTTTATTTAGTAATATAATATTTTTTCTTTCATTTTTCATTTTTGTAGAGATTTCTTAACCATTTTATTTGTAACTTTTAATTCTTTATCCCAAAAATTACATATTTTTATGGTTTATTTCTACTTAATATTTTTTATAAATTTAGACAAATATTATTTTTATTGTTTTATATTTATGAGTTGCATATTTTAGTTTTTTAATTATTTTATTTGTAAACATTCTTTGTTTATTTTTCTTCCATGATATAATAGAGAAATTTTATTTTTAAAAATATATTATTCGTAATTGCGATTGTTAATATATTTTACCTAAAATCGGCAATAATAGATCCAAAGAATGGCCATGATAGATACCCTTATTTTAATAAGCAAATTTAACAGGTAAGAAACATCCACAGGTTGCCTTTGGGACAATGCCAGTGGCGCTGAATTTAGCAGCCATTTCTACAGCTTTAAGAATATCTTCTCCACACTTAGCTTCAATCATTGTTCTTCTCTCTTCTGCTTCTTTGTGAATTGTTGCAACCTTATTCTTCATCCTCTCTGCATACTCTGCTTTCTTCTCAAGTTGCTCCTAACATTCAAACACATTTCACATCTCAATCACATTTAAAGAGTTTCACACCCCCTCTCTCTTGCTTAAGTTTTGTTATTATAATACCTCGATTTTCATGAGCCGGGCTTCAACAACTGCTTTCTTGCTGTTTTACCAAGCAAGAACATCAAAGATCTTCTCAGCTCTGTTCCATGTCTCAATTGTTTAACAAATCAGACAAAGAAGCTAAGAACTTTCTAAAATATGCCTTTAGTCGTTAGTTTTGAGAGTTTGTTCTGTGGATAGTTACCTTACTACTCCAGCTACTTTTCCCGTTTTAGAGAAAGAGACGTACGCCCATCCGTTTCTCTGCAGAACAATATCAACGGTTGCCTTGCACAAGAAATCATCGTGTTCTCGTTATCAAGTGTTTGAGTTTCTCGTTAGTGATATAGAAATAAATTACAGTGCATAAATAGAGGTGACTAACCTTTTTAAACTCTTCAGCGTTGTAAATAGCGAAAAGCGATTCTCACACATAGGCCAGCTTGTTACAGATCAAAGAAAGGTGATGAATTAGTGCTCCATAGTGAGTGGTCTTCGTTTCTTTTGTTCTGAACATCCAAGCCTTCTTGTTGTATTTTCCTGTGAGTAGAAACATAAACCTTGATCAATCATCAAATGTACGGGTAAAGATTTGGTAAAATTAAAGAGGGAGAGACAAAGAGAGAGAGATAGATGCCTCATGAGAGATTGTATGAGATGGTGCTTCTGGTCGCATTCTTCGATAGTCGCGTCAAAGAGCTTGCTCTGATGGACAAAAAAAATGTTGATCAAGTGAGTAAATCCAAAAGCAGAGATGAATCTAAAAGCAAAGGGGATATGAAAATGAAAGCGAGAATGCAAGCACCAACACGAAAACATTCATCTAGCATTCTCTCGGCTGCTCAACTACCAAAACTCTAGCTCTGGCCTAAATTCTTCATTATATAGTGTTCTTAATTGCTTAGGTAATACTCCCACCAGATAATAAGTAGAGCAATGGCCATCATCAACCCAGGTCTGAACATTCACAAAATAGCTAACAATCGAAATCAAAATCATATGGCTGCTAGTATGATAATTTAATGAATCGGAGCTTACATTGAAAGGTTTGAGTTGGCCCTTCTCCCCGCTCGCAAAGTCCTTTACCAGCTGATACCCTTTTCTCCCCTACATGTTGAATTGGCGGCTCCCTCGTGTGCTTTTTGTTTACTTTATGAGAATCTATTCGAGCAATTCATGAAACATCTATCATGCTTTCAAACAAACCAAAATCTTAATAATTAAAACTGTGGAATTACATCAAATTCACGATATATATGCAGTATATGTGAATCGAATCTAGTGGTTGTGGATTAAGTTCTTCCTCACAACAGATAAATAAAACCCTAAAATGGACCTATATAAAACTTAGAGACATGGTGCTTGGTGCAACTTTTATTCTAGAAACTCAGCTCCAGAAAGTAAAGACTGCAAAAACAAAGACAAACATATCACGAAAATCATAAACTTAAGGAAGCCATCGCTATTTCAAAGCCTCAGGTTTTTGGGATTTGATGTGTTTACCTTTCAGACATACATGACATGCCAACAAACACAACATGTTTCTGTCCAGCATAATCAAAAGCCAAAGGGAGTAATCCGTGCAATGTTAGGAAAGCCATGATTCCACCAACTACATCATACAAAAAACAACAGGTTTTGTCTTGCTTCCTTTTTAGTCCAATGATTTCTGTATAGAGTATTGATTTTCTACAAAGTTCCTACTTACCTGCCCCCAACAAAGACACTAATGCAACTTAACCACGATAATTACACCTAGAGGATCAGCTAAACCAGAGAGTGTTGACAATTTGAATGTCTGCCATTTACTGGCACATGCATAATACCGTGTTGGGATGAATACGAACCTGGAGTATATAATGAACTGCATACAATATATAAATGTGAAGTTAATCCATATGCAACCGTGTTCTTACCTCTCTGTTGCAAAATAAATAGGAAGCGAAACAGCAACACCTGATAATAAATAGGAATTGAAACGTCAACACCTTGTACAGTATACATACCTTCTTCTTTTCTTGGCCATATCATCATCGTCTTCAACAATCTGGCTTTCCACCTTACAGTCATCCTGATTCTTACTTCCAAAATCGTTAGACGCATACGACCCCAACAACCCATCCCCGTTTAAAACACCCCATCCTGTCCGGTTTTTTGAGAAATCGCTTTCTCCCTTTGCCTGCACATTTAGTTGAATAAACACCCCATCATCGTCTCCCGGTCTTTTGAACAGTCGTTTTCTCCATTTTATATAGTTTGCTCTAACCTCGAGGTTTCTCTGGATCCTAGTCGGCTGAAAGTACGTATCAGTTGACTGCGACTCATGTGGCGTTTCGTGCTTTGGTTTACCGTTAGATCATTCCTCTGATGTGGGTGGGAGATTCGAAATCGGCAGAGGAGAGAATTAGATTCATGGTCGAAGTCAAGGAAGAAGTAAATTTGTATTACAGGGGATTCATGTCGTCATGGTTGTGGCGTCAGGTTTGGATGATTTATATGAGATAATCTGAAAATATGATTATAGATTTTGAAGAGTTGAAAAGGCACAATGAAGTGTTGAATGAGAAAAAGATCTGAAACCATGATGGAATGAGGAAGATGAAGGGCACGCTGAAGGAAGAAAGACATTAGGGCTGAGTTTTGATTAGTTATAATTTAGGCATGACTGAGAGTAAATTATAACATCGTTGAAGCCCAATGTTTTTTTAGAGAAATGTTGACGTGGCTTCACCATGTCACTCTCTCATTATATAATAGATTCCGAGAAAGCGAGGGACCCATGCAATCCACGTAACAGAGACATGCACAGTCACTACTTAATCGAATACTATTCTTTGTTCAAAAAATCTAGGGTGAATTAGCTAAATATTACTTTTGGCCAAAATGACTAGAATTCATGTAATGAAAAGTGGTCAATTACTCAATGACATAGTCAACCATACAAATCGTCCATGAACTTCTGAAAACATTATTGGTCACCGCGGCAGAGGTTGAGCGGAGTTGGCAGAGACACAACAGAGCGTCTAACACGATGGTGACTTGTCTTTGGTTGCTTGCGAAAGTTACTCATGCTATTCATCCATTTTGTTGGTAGCAACCTAAACTTTATAAATGGGTACAATGATTTGTAGACACTAGCAACCTTACTTTTGTATCGATTGACAACTCATTATTTTGGGAAGCGTGCGGAAACTAGGTTTAATAAAGCAGAGTTTGTCTTCAACCTTCCAACAATCACAGAAAATAGTCACATTGTGTCGAGGAAGAAGTTATGACTACGAAGGTGATTTAAAGTTTCGCCTATTTCAACTTAGTAGACAAACTATTTTCTGCGGAACTAATAGTTGTTTATGGAGATGTGTGGGGAAATAGATCAGCTTAACCTCTGTGTAACTGTGAACGAGGTAGCCACATCCTTAGATCTTGTAGTGTTTAATAGCACATAGGAAGAGCAAGAGAACCAAACTCAAAGCGAAGAGTTGGTTATGTATATGATAATGTTTATGACTAAGTATTTCGTGGATGCTAAAGACACTCACTTTATTGTATTTATTGTAGAAACACTTGAAAGATTGATGAGGAAGAGAAAGAGGACAAAAATGAAAGTGAAGATGGTAAGTTATCATATAAAAATCGATGATATTTTGATGTCCCAGTTAACTTAAATAGTTGAGTATTTAGTTGTATTTTTATATGTGTAAGTATGAAGAGTATGTTAAAGACCTCCCTGGTTTTTATATTTATTGTAGGACTTGAGAAAATTGAAGAGAAAGACAAGCTAGAAAATATTGAAAATGACGAGGGTACGTTATCAGTTACTGTAGACGATATAGTTGAATGTGTAGTTGGTTTATATAGGACGCCAATGTTAAAGACATCTCTTGAAATTTATATTTATTTCAGAGGGATTTGAGAAGATTGATGAGCTGGCCGTCATTTGTCTAGCTGGTGAAGAAGATCTTGGTGAAACTGGTCATGATTCAAATGAGGAATGTCATGATCTTGCGATTGATGAAAATGATGGGTGGTACACTGCTGTTCCAAAAAGTTCCAAGGGAAAGGGGATAATGTTGGATGATAGCGACTCATGACATGATGGAGATGCAGAAAAACAAAAGAGAAGGGGGGCCATCATGCTAAAAGATTTTCCAGTGCAGAAGAGGCAATAGAAGAGTTGTTCGCTGAAATTGACAAACCACCAGCTATGTTTGGCAGAGATGCATCTCCTATAGTTGATGAAATAACCAAAGATGGTAAGTAGTTGCTTATCTAACCAGACATTTTACCAAACTCTTACAAATAGTTGACTGTTTATATGTGTTTACTTAAGCATATATATATATATGTTCTTGGGACAGGAATCAATGGGGATTTAAACGATGTCTCTTACGAGGATGATGCCATTTTTCTTGAGAAAATTTTCAGGAATAAAGTGGAGTTCATGATCAAGATGGCTATCCACGCCATAAACCGAAAATTCCACTTTCTAACACCACGGCCGACACCAAGACACATGGAGTTTTTATGCATCAACACCAAATGTACATGGCGTGTTTATGCGTCAATGGTAGATGTTGGGGGAAATTTCTAGATAATGAAGGCTAATCTGACACATACATGTCCAATTGAAGATAGTCGCCAGAACCATAGACAAGCAACAACACAAGTCATAGCAGAGCTGATTCAAACAAGATTATTAGACGGCACTAAGGGTCCAGGTCCACAAGAAATTCATAGCATCATGCATGACCAGTTCAACGTGAACATATCATATTGGAAGGTGTAGAGCTGCCGAGAAATAGCTACGGAAATGTCATTTGGTACAGTTCTGGAGGTTTTGCATTGCTGCTTGCTTATCTTGAGAATTTGAAAACCTCAAACCCTGCCACTATTTGCGAGACCGAGTTCGTTGTCGATAAAACGGTTTGAATTTGTTTAAGTATCTCTTCATCTCATTTGGTCCTTCCATTGCTGGCTTACAATACTTGAGACCACTACCGTGTTGGACGATATAGTGGCTATTTTCTTTGTGCTAGTGCACAAGATGAAAATTTTCAGATCTACCCAATTGCTTATGGTATAGTTGATAGCGAAAATGATGCTTCTTATGAGTGGTTTTTCAAGTGCCTATACAAAAATCATACCATATAGCAGAGGGGTAATGTTAATATCTGACATACACTCAAGCATTTACTCCGGAATAAGGAAGGTATGGTAAAAGAATCAAACCAAATACAAATACAAAGAGAAGTATTCAATTATTTTCGTTGTCAATATAGTTAATTACTATTATATTTGATTATTTAGGTGTATCCTACGGCCAACCATGGTACTTGTCTAGTACACCTAGCAAGGAATGTTTCTTCACGTTTTAAGGAGAGCATATTGGCATCATTAAGGGCTCGTGAGGCTAAGGCGTGTACAGTTTTCAAGTTTGGGCAGATATTTGGGGAGGTACAAAGTTTGAGTCCCGAATGTGCACGGTACTTTGTTAATATAGAACTGCCACATTGGACATGGGCTTACTGCGTTGGGGATGATACAATTTGATGACTACAAATGTGGCTGAATCTTTGAATAATGTGTTGAAAGAGTGTAGAGATTTCCCTCTAATCTCAATGTTAGAGGCGATAAGGATGAATCTTATCCGATGGTTTGTCCGAAGGAGAGAGGCAAGGAGCTCAGATGACAACGTACTTTCGCCAAAAGTAAGGAAAATCATTGACGAGAACTTCTACAAATGTGTTGCAATGAAGGTATTGAGTCGGATAAACAATTACATATTCAACATAAATAAATAGTTATTATATGTCAATATGTAATAAACTATTCTCTTTTGTAGGTTGCTGCTGTAAACAAGGCAGAGTACGAAGTTATGGACAAAAAAAAGGAGATATGTTCCTTGTCAATCTCAAAGATTCGAACATGCAGCTACATAGAGTTTCAGCTAATGCAAATACCATGTTCACACGTTTTGGCAGGATCGCCAGTGGGTTTGGTTTCACTCTATACGCTTGTTGGTGAGGTGTATACTGAAGGATTATCGTGTTTATTCAAGGTTTAATTCTCAATTACAACCTAACACAAATCCTTAAACAGATCTAGGTTCTTGCAAAACGAATCATAAAACAAACCTGTAACATTACCTATGGATTGCACAGCGGATTGATGGTAATGACAAGATCAGCTAGAACAGATTAATCACCTATTCCTCCTTGAGTATCCACACTCTTACAAGCAAGGGACGGCTGCTAGACCAAATATATGGATGATCAGAGAGAGAGATTAGGGAGAGAGAGGCTCGCGGCCACAAGGAGAAAATCGCAGGGAAGATTGCTTCCTTTAGGGTTTTCTGATTCTCTTATATCTCATTAATGGGCCCAAGTCATTAGACTAATGGCTCATTAATCTTTTGGGCCCAAAATACAAATCAGACAAAAGCTTGTGTTTGTCTGGCCCAAAACTCTGATCCAATACAGTAAATGCCATTGCATCTTACCGTATTAATTCCATTTAACTTTCCCGTTAGCTATGGTGTGTGACCCTTAGGGATCATACAATACTGGTAATAAGTCCTAAACTTATAGATCATGAGCGTACTCTAGCAAGCCATCATGATCACCCAGTATTTATGACTTATGTCTGATCTCGACACTTATCATACTTTCTAGAGATAGTACGGTAGATTTCAGGACATTCCCAACAATCTCCCACTTGTACTGGAATCCTACACAGGACATTCCCAACAATCTTCCGATTGTACTGGAATCCTACATTCCCTAGTCCTTTTGTCTTAATATCTCGATCTGGCATAAGGCAAGATGCGTGTCATCCTTATATAGCCAGACCATGTTTATCGGACCAGATTTGATACTGACAATTCAAACGACTTGGGCAAGTCCGTTTGGGAATGGCCATTCTCTTACCAGCTATCAAATCTCCGATTGGCCTAGAGATATTACCTCCGTTAAACGGCAGGGACAAATCCCATCTTGTTCCATCACTATGAACTACACAATTCATAATACACCCAACCAAGGTCCGTATAGCTCCCAGTTACGAAACAGCGTTAGACAATGATCAAAGCGCATTACTCCATGTGCAGCCACATGCATGCGAACTCAGGTATAAGGACTATACTCTATAGTCGTATATGAGAACCTCTCATGACACAGATATTAATATCTTGTAGAGTTCTCATCAGCGGGCCATGTCCGGTCATATGTTCCCCTACATATACCTATGTGTCGACTTTGATGCCGCGCATCTATGACCCCTCGAAACTTGGTCATAAGTCTCAACACAATCTAGTCTCAAGTGGTTGTTGGTGTTCCAATTCAACAACCTTCGACTATGGACACTATGATTTATGTCACTTCGTTAAATATGGGGTTTCAGGATCAAGTCAACTCATGTACTTCGATGACCCATATATAATGACATGAATCATTTTGGAACGATTATTTTATATCACAGTTAAAAAATAATCCAGAAATCATAGATTTCATAAACATAAAATATTATGTTTACATGAACTTTTCAAAACAACTAAGTAAAGCCCTTTACAAACTCCCACTGAAATTAAGACTACAACTTAATTTCACTCATCCTACAGCTACAGTCCGCGACTTGTGCTTAGGCATAAGGAGTGGCTTCGTTAATAGATTAGCAACGTTCTCATTCGATGAAACTTGCTTATCTACTTAACACCTCTGTCATTTATCTCACGAAATAGGTTATACCTATCCTCAAGGTGTTTGGACCTCTGATGTGCAGCTAGCCTCATCTATGCTGTGTATCACATCAAGTTCAGTGATGAACTCTTCTATCCAAACATCCTCTTTCGCCGCTTCTCAAGCTGCGAAATGTTCAGCTTAAGTCATGGAGTCAGCAACAGTGCCTTGCACCGCCAGTTAGACACAAGATATAGCCGGACTGTGACCAGGAATTATCTTTGTCTATTGGAAACTTGCCTTTCAGACTCTATCGACTTGTAGCACCTCACTTTCTCCGTAAATCAAGAACTTATCCTTAGTATTCCTCAAATACTTTAGGATATTCTTTACGGCAATCCAGTGATTCTTTGTTGGATTTGACTGGTCTTTACTTGTCTTGCTTAACATTAAAGCAACATCAAAACAAGTACGTGTCATGGCATACATAATAGATCCAATTGCCGTCGCATATGGAATCCTATCCATGCATTCAAGCTCAGCAGTTATCGTAGGACACTGTATCTTGCTTAACGTAATGCCATGTGACATTGGCATAAAACCCTTCTTGGATTGCTGATTACGTGTAGGACTTTGTCAATTTAAGAATCCTGACTTTGTCCTACCAGCTCTTTTGGATCTATATCTTTAGATCCAAAATCCAAGAACTACGTGGCTTTATCCATGTCATTCATTAAACCAACTCCCAAGCCAGTCCTTTACCGACTGCAGCATTGGAACGTTATTTTCGAGAATCAGTATGTCATCGACATACACTATGAGAAATGCAATATTGCTCCCACTTATCTTTTAGTAAACGCACAGTTCCACTTCGTTCCTGTTCAAGTCAAAACATTGACTACTTTAACAGAACGAAGTTCCAACTCCGATATGTTTGCTTCCATCCATGAATGGATCGATGAAGCCAATTTACACAAAATGTAATTTTTCGGAGTCCGGGCTCACTTTCGCTTCTTTGAATTTCGCAGATTCGTCGCTTTCAATGATCATCAGATCATGCGAACTTTTAATGATCATCAGGTTCAACTAATGACGAGAAATCACTCTCGGATTAGTCACTGATTCATTCATATCTGCGAACTTCAGGCTCTACAGGTGTAGATTCTACAGAAATCTGTAAATCCATCCATTGCTCTCCCTTAACAGGTTGAGCAGCCTCCTGTATTTCTCGAATTTCTTCGAGTTGTACTTTTACTCCCACTGTTCTTCTTGGAAAGTAACTTCCCTTCTTAGAAAACAGAATGGACGTAAAAGTAACAAGCCTTGGTTTCCCTAGGACAACCAGCGAAGTAGCACAACTACAAATACTCAGTAAAGACGAATTTGGATCGATTCCAATCCACATTTACGTGGTGTCTTTCAACTGATATTGGTGGAACTATTTCAGCATAAACTTAGATATTTCTAGAGCGTTATTCTTAAAGAATATCATGGAAGATTCGTGTGACTCATCTTTAATCATTTCTAATAAAATCTGATTCATTCTCACAAAAATACCTCTAGGTTTTTATGAGAAATGAGCTGTGAAACGACTTCACACTCATTCAGATGATCACACAATAAATGACTTAAGTATTCTCACTCGTGGTCTAATCCAGAGTCTTAATACTTCTGTCATTCAGATTCTATACTTCATCCTGGAACTCTTTCGACCATGTCAAAGAATTCCGACTTGTGTCTCATCAAATGAACACAGTCACACTTACTGAAGTAATCAGTAGAGACAATAAAGTACAGGAAATTTTCTCTGGCATTACTGCTCATCGGACCACATACATGAGTATGTTCAATCTCCAATAAGCCTTTGGGCCTTTCTTTAGCTCGGCTAAGATGGGCCCTTTGTCTTTTGGTCTAGTAAGCAGAATTCAAGTCTCATAAGATATCCATTCAAATGAGCCCAAAAGTCCATAACTATGGGGTTTCTGAATCTGACTTACTCTATGTGACCAAAAACATTTATGCCAAGAAAAATCAGGCTTAACTCATCAGATTTAAACCAATTGCGGTATTTATGTTACATTTAGGCACTCTTTGGTTTAAGACATAAAACCCATTCCTTGAATAGGGTGCTACAATTAATATTTCATTAAGATCAAAAGAACAAACTAGTCTTTTATCAAAATGAAAAACATTCAAATTCTTACAAGAAAATGAAAGACAACTCTGCTTAAAGCAGGTACATTGTAGCAATTACTTAATAAAACCAAGCCTCAAAGGCATCTACAAGTGAAAACCCTACGGCTGAGGCAGCATCCCAAGCTCCTTCCAGACACGCAGTTCCACTTGCCCTTCCTTCAACGTTCTACTGTTGCTCAGGCTCTGCATATTATAACAAATATCAGTGCCACAACCAGTATCCAATACCTATAAGGTATAACTTGAAGTAATAACATGAATACCTGAGGAACTAGTCTCATACATCAACTTCAACTCCTCATAATCATCCATGAATTTAATGCAATCTCTCTTCCAATGCCCAGTCTCTTTACAGTAGCAGCACTTACCAACGTAAGAGGTATCTGACTCGGGCTCAGAAGACACACGCTTGCCATGATTCAAAATCTGGACAACTTTGTCTTCACCCTTGTCAGCTTTAGGTTTAGTAAACCTACCCTTCTCCTTCATGAGATTGTACAGGGTACTCTTCACGTTTGGCTCAACTGTCTTGAGCATGTCATGCAGTTCAGTCAACGTCTTCGTTAAGCCTTTCTTGATATAGTCCCTTACGAACTTATCATAGCTTGACGGCAGTGACTGCATAATGATATCAGTTGCCAATTCTTGGCTAACTGGATAATCCAGTTTCCTCAGGTTATCAATGTAACCCATCATTTTACTGATATGAGGACTTACTGGATGATCAATCGGTAGCTTGCAGCTAGTGAGAGATTTAACCAACTGGTATCTCTCCACTCTTACCTGCTCCTGAAATCTCAATTTCAGGCTGCTGATCATCTCTATTGGCGACTTCATGTTCTCATATTGCTTCCGCAACTCTGAGTCCATGGTAGCCAATATCAGACCACGCACATCTACCGCATCATTATAATGCTTATTCCAAGCATTATATACTGCATGACTGGCTTTGGATCCGATCCTCTCGGGGAGAGCTTTCTCAAGGACATAGTCCTTTCTCTCATGCCTGAGAACTAGCCTCAGGTTCCGCGACCAAGTCAAGAAATTTGATCCGTTCAGTTTGTCCATCTCAAGGACATACCGGATCGAGAAAGTGTTTTGATTGTTTGTGCTTGTCATAGCTGAAATTTAGAGATAAATAGAGTTTTAGTTATTAAGTTCATAAAAGAGTAATCTTAACAACTTATAAGAAGACTCGCATTGTATTCAAAATTTCTTTGTTCAACCTCATAAGAATACAATGATTCCGAGACCCATGCTCAGCTAAATCCAAAGTGGGCCACTGGCCGTCACCCAGAATTAGCTTTACTTGGTAAGCATACACACAGCTAGTTATAACCAATAACTCTCGGTTGTGAATTGGACCCGAGGCCCAAATTCACCAGATGTCTCAAGGCCCGGGACTCCCGATGGCCCAGTCAAGGAAACCAATCTCTTACAGCCAAATAATCACTAAAATCTGGGACTCCCAATGAAATTAGTGACTATATACTACTTTACTTACGCGAAAACAGACACCTCACACTGTAAGCCATATCTGTAATCAAATAAGCGTTAAGTAGCTGACAAGATTGGAAAGACATCCAAGCTTGATATTGCTTTTGAGGATTTTTAAGTTTTATTTCCATAATAGAAGATTACTATTTTGGGAAACTTTCTTATTTTAGAAACTTTCTAAATTTAGTAACTTACTAAAATAGAAATTTCTAATTTAAATATTTTGGGTTGGGTCACAAATTATAGGCCCAATTCTTGGCCCAAGACCATAGAATTCCAGCTGGCCCAATAATTTGACATAATCGATCCGGTTTATTAATTCTGGTCCAAGACCAAATTAACTATCAAAACCATCGGTTATTTACTAAACCAGACCAGCTCTAAATTATTTGGTCCAACCAAATCAAACTTAGACCAGCCTTCGATTTAGGTTAAAATTCAATTTTATGAATTTAAATCCGGTTTAACCAGAAATTAAATAATACCATGTATTAAATTATTTCCAGCAAACCGCGATTTGTGTTAACCGCTTCAACCACCAAGTAAATTGGATCGGTTCAGTTAAATCCAAAACCGGGAAGAAACACCTAGTGTTTTAGGCAATTTGATTTAACTTGCGGTTTAAGGCTTTAAACACACAATTAACCGCCAATTAAATGGACCGGTTTAATCGGTGTGGTTTTGGGCAACGAACCGCGAAGCTCGGTTTAACCGATTGACTATTCGCGGGACGTAAAATTTTAACGGGCCAAACAATCGGATCCAAGATCCAACTCAGCCCATTAACGCAATATGTGGGCCCATAATTATCTGAGGCCCATGATCCATTACGACACAGCGGTTGCTCACGATCGAAACCGATCGATCATCGCAACCCACGATCATGCAGGCACTCGGCATCATGGCTCACACAGCTCACGCACGATCCAGCCGGCCTCACGATCGGATCGATCGTTCTCGGTCAACATACGCGATCGAGTATCGCTTTAACACATGCGATTGATTATCGCAGCAACATAGCGATTAGGGTTTTATTATAATAGTATGGCTCATTCTATTATTAACAATATCAGCCGACACACACATGATCAGCAGCCAACGTGATAATCAAATTTGATTTGATAATCGGCTCATTTCATTCAATTATTAACACAACATCGATTTATTTAAAAACGATCGCATCTTATGATTATCGAAACACAAGAAGACAAACAAGTCGATTCAATAATTGACTTTCACATTATTAATAATTCGATCCAATTTCACAAGCAACCTAAAACCTGGCTCTGATACCACTGAAGGATTATCGTGTTTATTCAAGGTTTAATTCTCAATTACAACCTAACACAAATCCTTAAACAGATCTAGGTTCTTGCAAAACGAATCATAAAACAAACCTGTAACATTACCTATGGATTGCACAGCGGATTGATGGTAATGACAAGATCAGCTAGAACAGATTAATCACCTATTCCTCCTTGAGTATCCACACTCTTACAAGCAAGGGACGGCTGCTAGACCAAAGATATGGATGATCAGAGAGAGAGATTAGGGAGAGAGAGGCTCGCGGCCACAAGGAGAAAATCGCAGGGAAGATTGCTTCCTTTAGGGTTTTCTGATTCTCTTATATCTCATTAATGGGCCCAAGTCATTAGACTAATGGCTCATTAATCTTTTGGGCCCAAAATACAAATCAGACAAAAGCCTGTGTTTGTCTGGCCCAAAACTCTGATCCAATACAGTAAATGCCATTGCATCTTACCGTATTAATTCCATTTAACTTTCCCGTTAGCTATGGTGTGTGACCCTTAGGGATCATACAATACTGGTAATAAGTCCTAAACTTATAGATCATGAGCGGACTCTAGCAAGCCATCATGATCACCCAGTATTTATGATTTATGTCTGATCTCGACACTTATCATACTTTCTAGAGATAGTACGGTAGATTTCAGGACATTCCCAACATATACCACTAATTATAGGAAATCCTGCTATGAAGTTTTTTTCCACCCATTACCAATCCCAGTTACGACGAGTGAACCTGGTACGAGGGAGTCGGATCTGCTTCCAGCAATGATGTGTCGCCCTCCTGGGTGTCCGAAGAAGAAAAATAATACTATCAGTTGGAAAATATAAGGTTAAATAGTTTACTATGTAGTTTGACTTATATATACGACTATATAAATATTTTACTGAAAATTTTATTTTAATGTCAAATGGCAGCATCATGGGAGGAAGGTTAGAGTTTTCACCATGTGCTTGGGTAAGGGTCACAACAAAGCTTCTTGCAGAAGGCCCTTAGTTGGAATATGAAGGTTTATCGGTAGTCTTCAAACGATGCTAGCACTCTGTCTACACTAAGTATGTAAGATCTATGTGTTAAGACTTGTTTTTAGATACAGTGTATCGTTTTATTTTGGATTTGGTAATCGGTCTCTATCATGGCCTAAACTTTCATTTCGGATACTATGTCTATGACTATTATGTTTAAGGTAATTGACTATTTTGGTGACAATTCTTTCGATTATTTTTTGGCTTATGTTGAGATAATATCGTAGAGTACATTATCGTATACTACAAAAGATTTTATTGACTATGTTTATATGAATTCATAGTTAACTATGTAAGAAGAAATGTAACCAATTATACTATATTAAGATAATTAACAATTTATGCGTGATATGTATTATATTAAAATCGACTACATTATTGTAGTATACAAAAGATTTGTCTTCATTACTTAATTAACTATATAGGAAGAAATGTAACTAATTATTTACTACATTATGTATTGTTCATATATCGACATTTAATACGAGAATGGTGTTATCCAGGTATTTTATTAAACGTAATCGACTATGTAGTTGAATAAAATAGTTAATTTAGATAGAAACATAAAAATGGAAATAACTAGCAGTCTCAAGTTAGATAAATTGGCGAACAAAGACAGATATGTAGACATTACTAGCCAATATAGCATATAAAATTTAAGATCAGGCCTCAGTCTTAAAGAGTTGGCACTGAGTAAGACGGTAACATTTGGGACAAGTGTTGTATGAGTGATTTAAATAACATTCAGGGAAACCGTCGAAAATGTTGGGAAGTTTGTACTTTCCGTAGCTGATTCTCATCATGTACATTGTAGCGACAACTTGATGAGGCAGTTGTTTATGTACTCCATTCGGGTTGTCCACAGAGGAATACGGTCGAAGACCTTTGATGCGGGATCAAAATAACCAAAGGCGATATATAGCATAGCTGTCAGGAATGTATCCTCGTCAAGCCACCTTCGGAGGCAGTGTTGAAGAAACTTGCATAACTATAGATCTCGAAATTAACAAGCAATATATGCAAACCAGCGAGGTAATTCGCTTTGGGATTTTGGGACTCAATAGCAAGGTCGAAGAAGGCAGGAAAGAGGTCCATCAAATCAGGGAAATCAACAAATGCTTATAGGTTGAGAACACGCATTACGGATGGTTCTTTCAAAGTGCGGTAAAGGATCTTGGACGTACAACTTAAACAGCAGGCATCCTTTGCATCAGTTCTTCCAAGTAAAGCTATTTTCTATGGAAATAAGTCTTTCAGATCTTCAAGAGATTGTGGAGCCATTTGAACCCTAAAGTAATAGAAAATGAATATTGATATACAACTATTCATATAATAGATAAATCACAGATAAACAATCCAATAAGCGAAGAACGAAGCAATATCTACAAAAAAAAGAAGGAAAAACTGACCTAGGGAGATTGCTCTTGAATCTGAAATGAGGGTAGGAAACAATTCACTTGAATATAATAGAGGATTTGTAGTATGGGTTTAAAAGAAAAGAAAAGTTTGGACTGTTATTGTGTGGACTCTATTGGACATCCTCAGGGATCTCATCATTAACAACATTGTTAAAATCGTTTGGTCCTCCGTCAACAATTCACTTGATTATTGGTATATTCATCCGAACTTATGTCGTTAGTATTGATGGGATTGTTTACTTTGGCGAGTCTTGCCCTCTGAAGTTCAATAACCTCCGAAGCTAAGATAGTAATCTTGGTGTCCGCCGACATGCATAGTTGTGAAACTTCCTTCGTTATGGAGGATAGACCCTTCATCAGGGGACCTTTAGGATCCGTAACCTACTTATAGAATTGAGATACAATAGAAGCTACTAATTTGTCGACATCAACTCCGATAGATGAAGATGTTGTGTCTTGTTTGGTTTTAAATAAGCAGAAGCTTCTTCACCACCGACCCTTGTTTCCTTGTAAATGTATCACTGCGATCTATTGCTTGGAGTAGATTGTCTACAAGTGGATCGTCTTCCTCAACTGAACAGCTCATCTATTTTTCGTCCAAAACATTGTCCTCATCTTCTAATAAAGATTTAACTTTAACCTGAGAGATAGTAAAATATTTCATGACATATGTAGTGAACTATTAAAGTAACAAGAATTTAGTATTACCTTGTGTTTTTGATCTAGCGTCTTGACGTAGCTGTTGGAAGTTTTGGTTGATCCTGATTCAATTCTCATATTGATATCAACCTAAACATGCATTAGATCTAGGTGTTCTTATTTAGAAACATATGATCTCACCTTTTACCTGTTTGTTTGCAGCGGAATTGATGAACAGGTCAATGATCAGGGAGATACACCGAGAGATGGATCCTCCAAAGGCTCACACACGCAATCACCGGAAATTGGCTGCTAGACCACAAGGAGCAGAGGCGCAGAGAGAGAGGAGAATCGCGGCTGGGTTAGTGTCATCCTTATAAAGCCTAATCTTGTTCATCGGACTCTGATTTGATACTGACAATACAAACGACTCGGGAAAGTCCGTTTGAGCATGGCCATGCGTTTTCCAGTATTCAAATCTCCGATTGGCCTAGAGATATTCACTCCATTTATATTGGAGGGACAAATCCCTTCTTGTTCCATCACTGTGAACTACTCATCTCATGATGTACCCAAACAAGGTCCTTATAGCTATCGCAGAACGATAGCGTTAGACAATGATCAAAGTGCATCAGTCCATATGCAGTCACATGCATGCGAACTCAGGTCTAAGGACTATACTCTATAGTCGTAGTAAGAATCTCTTATGACACAGATATAAATATCCTGAAGAGTTCTTATTAGCGGGTCTTGTCCGGTCGTATGTTCCCAACATACACCTATGTACTGACTTTGATGCCGAGCATCTATGACACACTGAGACTTTGTCATAAGTCACGTACCAATCCAGTCTTACACGGTTGTTGGTGTTCCAATTACAACAACCTTCGACTAGGGACAGGATGATATAAAACATTTATCAAATATAGGATCTCATGATCAAGCTAAATGACTTCGATGACTCAAGATCAAATCATTTACTTCGATGACCTATAAAATGGTTCATATCATTTTGGAACGATTATTTCATCACAATTAAAATAATCTTGAAATAATAATTTCATTAAAACATAAATAATAATGTTTTACAAGAACATATCAAATAACTAAAATAAAGCTCACAAAACTCCCACTCAAATTTAGATTACATTTCAATGTTTCTAATGCCTACAGCTTCAGTCAGGAACTCGAGCTTAGGCCTTGGGAGTGGCTTTGTCAACGGATCAGCGACATTATCATCTGTCGGAACTCGGCTGATCTTGACTTCCTTTCTATTTATGATGTCACGTATCAAGTGATATCTTCTTTGAACATGCTTGGATTTCTGGTGTGATCTTGGTTCCTTTGCCTGAGCTATGGCACCATTGTTGTCACAAAATAGTGCCAGAGGCTCAGCCGCATCTGGAATCACACCTAGTTCCATAATGAACTTTCGAATCCAAACAGCTTCCTTCGCTGCTTCTGAGGCGGCGATATATTCAGCTTCTGTAGTGGAATCAGCAACGGTGTCCTGCTTGGAGCTTCTCCAACTTACTGCACCGCCATTCAGACAAAAGACATAACCGGACTGTGACCGGAAATCATCTGTGTCTGTCTGGAAACTTGCGTCCGTGAATCCACTGACTTTAAGCACATCACTTCCACCGTACACTAAGAACTTATCCTTGGTATGTCTTAGATACTTCAAGATGTTCTTTACGGCAATCCAATGGTTTTCACCTGGATTTGACTGGTATCTACTCGTCATGCTCAATGCGTAAGCAACATCAGGACGAGTACAGATCATGGCATACATGACAGATCCTATTGCAGATGCATAAGGAATATTCTTCATGCGCTCAAGCTCAGCAGCCGACGTAGGGCTCTGCTTCTTGCTTAGCGTCGTGCCATGTACCATTGGCGTGAAGCCCTTCTTGGAATCTTTCATGCTGAATCTTTGTAGGACTTTGTCAATGTATGAGTCTTGACACAAGCCTATCAGCCTCTTAGGTCTATCCCGATAGATCCTAATTCCAAGAACGTATGCGGCTTCACCCATGTCTTTCATGGAAAAACAACTTCCAAGCCAGTCTTTTACAGACTTCAGCATTGGAATGTCGTTTCCGAGAAGCAGTATGTCATCAACATACAGAATAAGAAAAACGATTTTGCTCCCACTAGTTTTCTTATACACGCATTGTTCTTCTTCGTTTCTGATAAAGTCAAATTGCTTGATCGCTTCATCAAAACGAAGATTCCAGCTCCTCGATGCTTGCTTCAATCCATAAATGGATTTATGAAGCTTGCATACTTTCCCAGCATTCTTTGGATCTATGTAACCGTCAGGTTGTGTCATATACACATCCTCTTCCAGAATACCATTCAGGAAGGCGGTTTTCACGTCCATCTGCCAAATTTCATAATCATGAAAAGCTGCAGTTGCTAGTAGAATCCGAATAGATTTCATCATAGCCACCGGTGAATAGGTTTCATCGTAGTCCACACCGTGAACTTGTCTGAAACCTTTTGCCACCAACCTGGCTTTATAAATCTGGACATTTCCATCCACGTCAATCTTCTTCTTGAAGATCCATTTGCACTCGATGGCTTTTACACCAACGGGTAAGTCAACCAACGAAAATACTTGGTTGACCGACATGGAGTCCATTTCGGAATCAGTGGCCTTGCGCCACTTAGAGGAATCTGGGCCCATCATGGCTTGATTGAAGTTCGATGGTTCATCACCATCAATGATCAAAAGATCATGACAGTCAGTCACGAGGAATCCCTGATATCTCTCGGGTTCGTGACGGATCCTCCCGGATCTTCGAACTTCAGGTACTACAGGTTCAGGCTCTACAATTTCTTGTAGATCCTCCTGCTGCTCTTCCTCATTAGGTTGAGCAGTATCCTGTTCATCTTGAATTTCTTCAAGCAGTACCTTACTCCCACTGTCTTTCTTAGAGAGAAACTCTCTCTCAAGAAAGTTACAATCCCGGGCAACAAAGATCTTGTTCTCGGAACGTAGATAGAAGTAATAAGCCTTGGTTTCCCGTGGATAACCAATGAAGTAGCATTTATCAGATTTTGGTGTAAGCTTATCTGAGATTAATCTCTTAACATAGGCTTCACAACCCCAAATTCTTAGATAAGACAGCACTGGAGCCACTTCAGTCCATAATTCATATGGTGTCTTTGCTACTGCTTTTGATGGCGCTCTGTTTAGTGTGAACACTGCTGTTAGCAGAGCATATCCCCAAAGGGATATTGGAAGGTCTGTGTGACTCATCATAGATCGAACCATATCCAATAAGGTCCGATTTCTCCTCTCAGATACACCATTCCATTGAGGTGTTCCAGGAGGAGTGAGTTGGGATACAATCCCACACTCTCTCAGATGATCACTGAATTCTTGGCTTAAGTATTCTCCTCCTCGGTCGGACCGAAGAGCCTTAATGCTTTTGCCAAGTTGGTTCTGTACTTCATTTTGGAATTCTCTGAACTTCTCAAAAGATTCAGACTTATTTTTCATCAAGTAAACATATCCATACCTACTGAAATCATCAGTGAAGGTAATGAAGTACTGATAGTTTCCTCTTGCATTTGTGGACATTGGGCCACACACATCAGTGTGTATCAGGCCCAATAAGTCACTGGCCCTCTCGTTAGGTTTATTAAAGGGGGCCCGTGTCATTTTGCCCATCATGCATGATTCGCATTTCTCACATGACTCAAAGTCAAATGAGCCAAGAAGTCCATTCGAATGGAGCCTCTTGATGCGTTTCTCGCTGATGTGCCCTAAACGACAATGCCATAGAAACGTTCGGTTTTCCTCATTAGGTTTAAACCGTTTTGTATTAATGTTATAAATTGGCGCAGATTGATCGAGTATGTAAAGCCCATTCGTAAGAGGGGCAGAACCATAGAACAAATTGTTGCGATTGAAGGAACATAATTTATTCTTAACTGAAAAATCATAACCTTCCAAATCCAACAAAGAAATTGAAATAATATTTCTGCTTATAGCAGGTACAAAATAACAATTATTAAGTTCTAACATCAATCCCGAAGGTAAAGACAACAAGTAAGTTCCTACAGCTAGTGCTGAAACTTTCGCTCCATTCCCAACTCGTAGTTCCACTTGTCCTTGCTTCAGCCTTCTACTGTTGCTGAGTGCCTGCATATTAGTACAAATATGAGCCCCACAACCAGTATCCATGACCCATGAGGTATTATCAGAAGTAGTTGTATTAACTTCTATAACAAAAATACCTGATGAAGAAGTCTCGAAAGTCTTCTTCTTTAATTCCTTTAGACCTTCCTGGAATTTCTTGCAATCTCTTCTCCAATGCCCCAGTTCTTTGCAGAACCTGCACATGTCAGTAGGCCCAGCCTTGGACTTGGGCTTGGGCTTTGGCGTGTCTGAGTCCACGACTTGGACACCCTTGGCCTTTCCCTTATCCTTAGCAGAAGACTTCTTAAACCCCTTGCCCTTTTGTACCATAAGTACATTGGGGTCCTTGGCGGTTTTCTTCAAGTTGGGCTCTGCAGTCTTGAGCATTCCGTGAAGCTCAGGCAGTGTCTTACTCAAGCCATGCATGTTAAAGTTCAGAATGAACTGATCATAGCTTGTAGGTAAAGACTGCAGAATGATGTCGCAGGCAAGTTCCTGGCTGATTGGGCAGTCGAGTTTGTGAAGATGATCGAGATAACCCATCATCTTCAACACATGAGGACTCACTGCCGCATTCGCAGCCAACTTACAGTCCAAGAGGTTCTTAACTGTCTGGAACCTCTCGGTCCTAGCCTGCTCCTGAAAAAGCGATTTCAGGCTTGCCATGATCTCGATTGGAGACAACACACTTTCGAACTGCTTTTGCAGCTCTGGAGTCATTGTCACCAACATCAGGCAATAAACATCATTTTCATCTGACGAATGCTTTTCCCAAGCATTGTGCAGAGTCCTGGCAGCATTGGCAAGAGGCCTCTCGGGGAGGGGATCTCGAAGGACGTAATCCTTCTTCTCCTGCTTGAGGACCAGCCTCAAGTTCCTTGACCATGTCAGGAAGTTCGTTCCAGTCAGCTTCTCCTTCTCGAGAACAGACCGGATCGAGAACGTGTTTTGTGTGCTTGTAGTAGTCATATCTGAAATATATAAATAAAAAGGTTATTAGTTATATGTTCAAAAATGATTAATCTCGTATTAAAGTATAATATGATTAATCATGCATCATATTCAATAACCTAAGTTACCCTCAATAGAATATAATGATTCCAAGATCCACATATAACTAAGATCAAAGTGGGCCACTGGCCGTCACCCAACCTTAGCTTATATCGGTAAGCCCTATTTCGGCTAATTATATCCGTGATATAACTCTTGGTTGTGAATCTGGGCCCGAGGCCCAATCCACCCTGATGTCTCAAGGCCCGGGACTCCCGATGGCCTAGTCAAGAAAACCGGACTATACAGTCATGTAATCATTAATGTCTGGGACTCCCAATGACATTTATGAATCACAAACCGTCTTACCCACGCAAAAGCAGACATCCTCACACTGTAAGGCCATGAATGCAATTGAATGGGCTTTGACAGCTGACATAGCCTGGACAAGACATCCAACGCTTGATATTGTTTGAGGTCCGTAGGTTTATTAAAATCATTCCCAAAATAGAAGATTACTATTTCGGGAAACTTTCTATTTATGGAAACCTACTATTTTTGGAAACTTTCTAAAATTGGAAACTTTCTAAAACCGGAAACTTTCTAATTTTAGAAACTTCTTTAAAATCCAAAATCCGCAAATTCAGAAAATTCTATTTTAAGAAACTTTCTAATTACAAAATTTCGGAAACTTTAATTTAAAAACGACTTTATAATTTTATAAAATAGATTTTAAATTAATCTGAAGAAAGACTCAATTAGCTGGCCCAATTGTTTTAACTTCTTGGCCCGAGGCCCAAGAATTGGTCCATGTCCAAGACATGACCCAATTGTCCAATTAATTGACATAACCGGTCTGGTTCATTAAAACTGGTCTGACCAAGTTTCAATTACTACGATGACCACAATTGTCAACCGGTTATTTACTAAACCGGAATTTCTCAATTTATTTGGTCCAACCAAATCAAATTAGAAATTCCTGGTTTAGGCACAAAATCCAATTTTCGACTTTGGATTTCTTATTCCGGTTTAACCAGACTTTAATAAAATTATTAAAATCTGTTTATTAAACCAGAACGTTGATTTTTAATTAAAATCTTAAACCGAGCCTTGAACCGAACCAAATTAGTCACGAACCAAACCGAGTTGGTTGTGACCTAATTTCCAGCCGCCAACCCTAGCCAACTCGATCCGAGATCGTGATGGCCGCGAACGGGACGGGACAGGGACGGTTCACGGACGATCGGGACGCAGCGCACGGACAGCCGGGACGCTCCCCAGCCGGACGTTCGGATGATCGGGACGCAACGCACGGACGATCGGGACGCTCGGACGATCGTTCGATCTCGATCTTTCGATCCCGACCGAACCGATTCCGACCGACCTCCTGCGCGCGACCGTTCGACTCTCGGCCGTGATCTCTGACCGGCCAAGCCGGTTGATCACCCTTGGCCAATCAACAAAACCCGAGTCATATAGCTCGGTTTTGTGATTCAAGTGTTTGTTCAGGATTTTAATTCAGTTTCTTATGTGTTTTTCTTATCAGTAGTGGATTCAAAACACATCTAAACAGATTAAACAACCTAAACAATGAATCTAAAACAAGAAACCTAAGAACCAATGGCTCTGATACCACTGTTGGAAGTTTTGGTTGATCCTGATTCAATTCTCATATTGATATCAACCTAAACATGCATTAGATCTAGGTGTTCTTATTTAGAAACATATGATCTCACCTTTTACCTGTTTGTTTGCAGCGGAATTGATGAACAGGTCAATGATCAGGGAGATACACCGAGAGATGGATCCTCCAAAGGCTCACACACGCAATCACCGGAAATTGGCTGCTAGACCACAAGGAGCAGAGGCGCAGAGAGAGAGGAGAATCGCGGCTGGGTTAGGGTTAGGGAGAAGGAGACTTTGGCTTTTAGTCATTAAAAGCCTTCTCCTTCCCTTTTGGGCTTTTGGGCCCAATCTGATTAAATCACATTTAATCAGACCCATTATTCATTCTCTCTTAGTACGACAAATGCCTAGCACTTTTGTCGTACTTCTGCTAAGCCGTTCCAACATTATTTCCTGCTAGCTTAAGCGTGTGACCCATATGGGATCATACAATAAAGGCAATAAGTCCAAGACTTATAGATCATGAGCGGACTCTAGCAAGCCATCATGACCCCCAGCATTGTATGACTTATGTCTGATCACTGACATACTCTTACGTTATAGAGACAGTACAGAGATTGCTGGACACAATTCCAACAGTAGCCCATGTTTATATTGCTGGATTTGTTACCAGCAGTATATCTAACTGGATTCGGAGCGTCGGATTCATCAACAGTACCCTTCCCTTTAACATCAATGTCCTTGGATATGATAAATGGAACAGCATCAAGAACGACCATTTGCAAAGCATGTGCAAAACCTTGAAAAGCGCAACTCGGTTGGAAAATATTTCCAGTTTAGATGAGCCTTATGCCTTTTATTGTCAACTCAAAACGAATTCCGGCCCCAAGGATAAGCTAGGAAGTTGTCGACATCTTTCACCATCATAATGTGTTCGACATTTATCTTTGCATTCTTTTAAGTGGGACATAACACACCATCGACAAGCAGTAGGCAAGCTAATCTAAGACATGTGTCTTTGTCCTTGTATGGCTTCCCCATGAGCGTATTCTGAATCCATCTTGGAGTTGGATTCAGAGTAGTTGAGAAAATTTCTTTGTGGTACTCTGATAACTCATTATCGTCAATGTCTTCAATTTCTGGTAATTTGGAGCAATCAAGACTGGTGACAATGGCGAACTCCCTTAACGAAAAACGGATCGGTTGACTAGCAAACAAACACCAAATCTCATACAGTTTGGCGACTGTAAGCTGCCTAGAAATCAAGAAGTGGGGGAATCTCACAGAAGATGATAACTTGTTGCCTTCTTCAATAAGTTTGCCGAATTGGGATTGCTTAAGCTTTTCCAAGTGGTCGTCTTCAAGGGCGTTGTAAACAACATCAATGTAGTTGAGTTGAAAGTAAGTGTTCGCTTTCTTGTCTAAGGGCTCTTTGCCTAACTTGAACATCCGAAGAGGCAACATACTATCTCCATAGTACCCTACGAAAAAAGTAGATCTTTAAAAATAGATTCATATATAGACAACTATAACATCAAACTATATAGTTGACTATAAATTTTTAAAGGTGCAAACGAAGATTTTGAGTCAATTTAATAGAAATTAAAACTCAATCGAGAACTCAAACGAAAACCATTTAAATGCCCTGATTAAAAAAAACATTTTTAAAATAGGATTTGAACACAAATCTGGGAAACATGCAACAAGTAATGACTTATTTATGCGAAATAGGTATGAGACTATTATTCTCTGAAATTTGAGTTTAAACGGCTAATTAAGTGAAAACTAAAACGAAAACCTTAACATATGAGTTAGACAAATGAATTATGATGAAATGTTTTCTTTTAACAAAAAACCATGGAGATGGAATCTTACAGGAAAATAAGAAATGGCAGACTTGGCGGAGTGAGTTGTTATTCCGATTGAGTACCAGGCGGAAAAAGAAGTAAGATTATGGGCTGCGAACAATGCGGTAAAAAGAGAACGATTAAAGAAAATAGGAGGGAAGAGAGATTGAGAATGAAGGTTTGGGAGGGAAGAAGGAAAGATGTTGAAAAAGAGAGAGGAGTGAGAAAGAGGAAGAAAGATGAAAGAAAAAGGTGACAAGGTTGAGCGGTTTACGAAGTAAATAGGGAGTTGTCAGAAAAAACTGAAATGGTAGAGGAAAGGTAAAGGCGGTATAGATTGTAGGTTAATCATAACTGTTAGGGATGTAGGTTCTTATTTTTCGGGAGCTGTGGGTTTTTACGTTATCGTGTTCAATAATTCTAAAAGAAGCATGAAATGTGAACATAAATTAGCAAAGCTTAAACAGAGTACACATACCAAAAAAAACATAGTACATCGCTTAGGAAACAAAATTTGATCTCAAGTGAATTGGATTACGACAGACAAGTGAGAGCATTTGATAGCGAGTGAAGATGTAGCCTTTCTCACATCCGAATTCAGGGTGCTTTAAAGCACATCTTGGGAAATCAGAGAGCACATGAGGGAAATAGACGAGAACATTAGGGATCCGTAGTTGGGTTATGGTGTTATCAATATATATATATATATATATATAATATCTCGTATGTACCACATACGCGAACGCCAGGACGGGATACGGTCCATAATATCGACGCCCCTATCATATTGGCCATAAGCGATGACAATCATAGTAACCATAAAAGTGGCTTCGTCAAAACCTGCTTTCGACGCTTTATTTAGAATGTGTATAGCAAGTTCAAGATCACATGTATGAGCCATCTTCCTAAGACCGTTGATGTATAAAGCTTTAGTGTTGCCGGTTTCACATGCAGAATGGAAGAAGGCTGAACATCGATCTATAAGTTTTGGGTCGGAGATAAATGCAGCAAGATCAAGTGTACGAAGAAACTTTGGGCTGACGAAATGCTCAGTTTATGAGCTTTGAAACGCATCCTAGTCTACAAGCATCTTTAGCATCGTGGGTAGCAACACAGAGAAGGATGTTCGGCAGAAGATCGTTAATCTGCTGCAAATCTATGTATGCCACAACCTTGCTAAATACAAAAAAATAAGTGAGTATACGTAGTTGACTACAAGATGCAAAATTAAAATCACAGCGAAAAAAGTGAAACTAGCACCAGGGGAACAAAAATGAACATTATTTTATCAGATAATCCTTTGGTTTGAAGAAGGAAACAATAACGATTCATGTTACTTAACTGCAAAAAAAAATGTAATACTTGGCTTATAATTACTGTTTTTAGAAAGAAGAAAGGTTACCAAGGAATCATTTTTAGAACTTGATGAAAGACGAATTCGGCCGGATTCTGGAAAATGAAAACGGTGGCGAGTAGGGTTTCTTGACGCCCTTGTAATAGAAATCGAACTAGATTTATGAACAAATTATAGAGATGTAAACAAAATCGAACTAATCTTATGAGATAAAGCTCTTGCAATCAAAAACGAAGGAATGGAAGAACCTGTTTGAGCTCGATTTCGGCCGGAAACCGTAAGATTAAACGGAGAGCAGTGAGGCTTTGGAGGAAATCCATATATGTGAATATAAAGGTAATATACATATTATTATTTAAAAAACTTGTTAAAATTCAAAATTTCAAAAACTCGTGGGCCATCTATATGAACCCATTTTCAGATGTGTCAAATTTGGCAAAAGGTGGAATGGCTATTGCCGATTTTTGGGAGGTGGAGTGAAGAGTATTTTTACTTGCCCCAAAACCCTGCTTTTCATGAACTTAATTTGTAGGTCCAAAAGTGTTATTCCATATAATTTCCCTAATATCTATTCGAATATATATATATATATATATATATATATAAATATATATACTTTTTTTAGAAAAAACTTCTAATTGAATGTTATTACATGTTTTTTTTGTTTTTTGGCCGACATATTCATTGAGAAAAACTCATAACAGCAAAAGATTACAGATGGGCTAATTAAACACATTAAATCTATACCAAAAAAAAACAGTAACAGGTCCAAGGGAACCCATCAATCAGCGGATAAGATTGCAAAGGACACGTCAACTCCGAGGAGATGCCGACATGCAAACATCGTCGACAACACCGTACGAATCGCTGAAATTCCCTCCACTGCCTCCTCTCTACAAATGAAGGATTCCAAAATGCCGATCTCACCTTCTTCCACAAGACCAACAGGAAAAGAAACTCATGCCAAGGAGGTTCTTTAACTCGCCGGAAAACTCATGCCAAGGAGGTTCTGCCGCCGTCCAAACCCAATCGAATGATCTGGACTATTGATTCCAAACCAAAGTGGAGAGACTGCAAAGATATTAATCCATAAGTATGAAAAACAACCAAAATTAGAGAAGAAAAATCAAACTCTCCACCAGGATGAAGCGCATAGAAGAAGAGATCGAAAGACTCGAAGAAGATCGAGCACCGCTAGAACTAAATCCGGGAACAAATCCGACACTAGTAATTTAATAGATCGGAAATTATTACCAACACAAAAATATAAACAAAAGAAGAAAAAAGCAAAGCAGATGGCTAATTCTTTGAACAAATCGAAGAAAATCCGATGAAGCAGACAATCCCTAACACAACAAAGTATAAGACACAAAAAACGGCCGCTGAAACTGAGAAATGATATTCCTTTCTGAAAAACAAAGTGGGTGAAAAAGGGATAAGAGAAAACTCAGAAATAATATTCTCTCTAGACGCATATGATTCGATTTTCACTTTTATTATATGTTTGTTTTAATGATACAACCGGATCGCTTCTTCCATACATTATGGGCGCGCTAGGCCTAGGCAAAATACCCGGACCCGAATACTCAAACTTGGACCCGAAAAAAGTACCTGAACCCGTACCTAAACCGAAAAAAACATTTTATCCTATTGGGTATTTAGGTGCATAACCGTGGGTATGGGTATGGATATGGGTATTACCCAAAACCCGAACGGGTACCGGAAGACCCGAATCAAAGGTACTAACCTACTAAAAAAATTATCTTTAATATTATTATCCATTAGGATTAGTCATTTAGTTTCATCATTTGTGTCCATGAGTTTTATATTTTATAAACTTGAAATATGAGATTATGATTTGGACTTATTAAGACTTGTGTTACTATATGTAATATATATAATCAATTGTATGAATGTTTGATTATAATGTTTTTACACGCATATGGC
Source organism: Orychophragmus violaceus (assembly GCA_030180135.1). NCBI lineage: Eukaryota > Viridiplantae > Streptophyta > Magnoliopsida > Brassicales > Brassicaceae > Orychophragmus > Orychophragmus violaceus. Next base: position 61,062,124 of record CM058234.1, on the reverse strand, counting down.
ATAAAATAGCAGAGATAACCTTATGCATAATGCTATAAAAAAAATATGATGGGACAACATATGAAAATTCTTTGCTTAATTTGATTTGGTTAATTTTTTCCGTGTAATTTTGGATAAAATACTCATAAAAAATCGAAAATATCCAGAACCAAACCCGAAATGGACCCGTTTATTTTAGGTATTTTACAGGTATAACAATTTAGGACCCGAACCGATCCGGACCCTAAAAGATCTAACCCGAACCAAACTTGGTCGGAACCTATATGGATACTAAACTTCCTTACCCGAATATACATGTATCCAAATAGACCCGACCTAAAACCGACCCGAATATTCAAACGCCCAGGACTAGGGCGCACTCATATTCTTCTCGTTATATGTTTTAGCCTTTTGGTGATGTCTAAAAATAACTTTTACCAAAAATTAATACATATATATACGCTATGTACGTCGTAACACCATGCAAAAAGTCGTTAATTAGGGATCCATTTTCTTTTTATTTATCTTCCATCCATCATTATTGCTGTTGTCAAACAAAAATCTTACATCTACAATTCTGTCTAAAACAATAATAATTTGAAAACAAAGTTTAGTTTTCTTCTAAATCAGTTTTCTAGTTTTTTTTGTATTGTGTCAATTCGTTAGATCTTTTTTTTTTTTTTTTTGATAAGAATGTTAATATCATTAATGAAAATGAAATGTTTAGGTGTTACAATTGAATACACAAATTGCAAAACCCATATGTAGAACCCACACCAAAAAAAAAAGGATAAAAAATATGGGAACTAAAACAATCGATAATTTATCGCTTTAGCTTGGGAGCATTAGCTGTAAATTAAATCGATAAACTTCTTGGAACCATAGAATGGCACAGCCGGACTAGAGAGGATGAGGTCCTGGAAGAGCTTGAAGAACCGACGATAATAACTAAAGAAGCTGTTTCATCCGGCAACCCGAGAAATAATGCCATTCGACAGCAAAGTCTAGAGATACCCGATCTAAGATTGACCTCCACACCTCAAGATCGATCTCAAAAACTCCTGGATCCGGCCTTAACCCCGGGATTACTCAAGCTTACGGGGCTTAATAGCAAAGTAAAACCGAAGCATCACCACAACCGAAGCCTTACTACCTCCTCCTCAGTTAAAATTTAGAACACAAGACAAAACCAGGGTCAAACCTAACCAAACCCAAACCTTCACACACCAAGTTAACCAAGTCTAATCCTCAAACCAACCTAACCGATTAGAACCAGAGCCCTAATTAGAGCATCTAACATCAACCGCTGAGATTTATTTGAGGCAAATACCGTACAAATCGTGCCGGAGGAAGAGGAAACTGCCGTCGGGGAGTAACTGAAGAACCGGCGAGAGTTCACCGGAGCGAGCCGCACAGCCGTCGCCGTCGACCACGAACCGCCGTCATCCCACTGAACCGTGACGAAGAAGCCGCCGCGACACGAACCTTCGGTGACTCGAGGACGCCTCCGCGAAGAAGAACCAAAAGCCCAGCTCCGCCATTGCCACCGCCGTCCTCTGACGGTAGATCCGGAAACCAGCCGGCAGTTCACGTCCCGAAACCACCCATCCCAGCTCGGAAATCGCCGCCAAAAACCGACAACTCACCGCACGTCCAGCTCGAAATCTTCACTCCGACTCACAGGAAGCACCGCCAACTCCGACACGACCACCGCACGGACAAAGTAAAAGAAGAACTGAGGGCCCTCCCCGGTCGACGCCGAAAGTCCGACACCGAGGAGGCTAAACGCGCCGGCGTTGATGTGGATCTGAGTTTTTGTTTTTGAGAGGAAAAAGCCTTACGCGTAAGGCTCACCAATTCGTTAGATCTTGCCTATCTATCTACAATTCTATCATGTTTTCTTTATCTAGAATAACTTTTTGTACCAAAATATATCATAATCTATCAAATCCTTTTGCTATGGATTTGTATTTTTTGAGTCGAAGTATCTAACAATTGACTCCGAATTTGTAAGAGATTAGGTATTTTTAAAAAAAATAATGGTTTTTTTATTTATCTTCCATCAAAATATTGTGATGTCGGGGATTATGTTCACATTACAGTTCTTCATTATAAAAAAAATTTTGACCAAATTTTCAAAAAAGTTTCCTATATTACTTTCCTCATTTTTCAATAATTTTGATTTCAGTGACATGAATTATTGTACAGATATATTCGTAGTTTGAAAATAAATATCATAAAGCGTATAATTTGACTTCCACACATAATGGGAAATTAAGTAATGCATAATTTATGACAAAATGCGTAATTTAATCATAAATATTCGTTTTTTATCGTTGACTAGTTACACGTTGGTAGTTGGTATACAATTGGTGTTTGGTCAAGTTAGCCAAACAATTATTTTCTTGGGAAAAGAGATTATAAAAAGCAAGAACCCTGCTTTCTTCCACCTCCTCTCCTTTTAAGATTCGTTGCTAATCGCTTAATGACTCTATTACCATTACACGCTTTGTCCTCTTTCATTGTGATTGCTCGTTCTGCAGTGGCTTGCCTACCGACAATTCTTAAGTCTTTTCAGGGGCTTAATAGTAATCTGTTCTAAAGGAAAAATACGAACAAGTCTTGTCTAGCGTTATGCAAACCCTAGTCTGAATTCACCATATATGTAATGTCCATTCTCTCCAGGCGCTGCTTCCACAAAGGGTGATTTCGTAATCTCATACCTCGTGACCATTCTGCATATATACAACTTTAGGTTTTACTTTATTAATAAAGTCCAAGAGTGTGTGAAAATTTGAAAACCTCTCTCTTCTTTTCCTTTTTTCTCTTTATCTCAGGCTCATTCTTCTTCTCCTCTTCTTTGATTTCTGTTATCTCGCGGCTCTGACCAGCTCCCGAGTTGTTCGTTTCTGGTTAATGGATATTGAACCCTCTTGGGATCTTGGGGGGGTTGTTTTTTATTTTTCTAATTTGCATGGCAACATCAAATGACCAAACCAATACCAAATCATCACATTCTCATACTCTTCATCTTCTTCTCCTCATATTCTTATCTTTCATTCTCTTCATGAGCCTTACAATCCCTATGACTCATCATCAGTCCACATCTACGGTTACTCTCTTCAAGAGGGTTCTTCTCGAACCTTCAATTCCAGCTTCATCAACAATGGATCTGTTTCCAAAGGCTCGCACACGACGCAGCCGTACTTCTAGGAGTAGAGAGTTTGGAAATGATGCTCATGAAGTTCCTAGTGGTCCAAACCCTATTTCCAACTAGGTGAGTTGGCATATCTGCTGGTTTTACCCGTGAGTTTGAAAGATTAGTTATTATATATCAATATTTTATTATATATATGGGAGAAGCTTCTGATCGATGGAGATTGGAGAAGAACTTAATTGTCTGGATTTAGTATATATATCTTTGGAAGGATCAATTTGGTACCCTTCATTTCCTTCTTAAATCTTTTGTTCGTTTTAATATTTTAAGTTTTGAAGTTAGAGTTGTAAAGAAGAGATACTATTTTTCGTTGATCGTTCGCATGTGTATGTAGCTACCTCCATATTTTTCCTTCACAAACTATTATGAGCATATAGAATCCTTTATCACTATATTTATTTAATGATAGTTTAATTTTATAAAGCTTGGAGCATGAACGGAAAGACACTAGCTATTCCTATTTGTAGCAATAATGAATGACAATGAATGTCTCGAGGCATGTCCCATATTAACTATTAGATATCTTTTCTCCAGACAAAACGGCATATGTATCCTTTCTAAAAGAAAATGCAAAAAAAACTATCTCCGATATCATTTATCTAAAGCAATTTTCTTCACACAGGCAAAGTATACAGTAATAATCTTGGTTAGAGAAAAAATATAGTAATAGTTTAGGTTATTATGGTCCCTCTGATATTCATACCCAGCCATAGGTTAGACGATTTGAGACATAAACGAGAGGACCCATTATCTTTTAATGAATTTTTGCTTAACTACAAAATAAATTATATGGGAAAAATGGAAATAAAAATAAATTCTGAACTTTCAAATTTCGGCCATTTAAAGCTTTAATTTTCGGCTCGGTCATTTAAAACATGAAGTTACGGTTGAATATTCGGTTTAATATTAAACTTACGTTGACTAAACTCAATTAAGCACGACGTTAAGTCGTTTAACGGAGAGATTATACGATGTTAATCAAACGTTAACAAGATTTTGTTAGTCACAAAACGACGCCGTTTTGACTAATATATAAATGAGAAAATAGTCAAAATAATCTTGAACTTTTAAATTTCGGCCATTTAAAGCTCTAACTTTCAAATTTCGACCATTTAAAACATTTAACTCTTGAATTTCAATAGCCCATACCTTGGTTTGACTCTTAAACCCTTTCTTTTCAATCTCTTTCATAACATCGGCATGTATGCCTCTCCCTTGTTCATCTTGAAGCCCTTCCACTTTCAGTCTCATCGCTAAAATCTCTCCTACAAAAGATGTTGCCTTGGCATTGCAAGTACGGCCACACTCTAGTGAGTTCTTGATCGCATGCTATACGGTTGAAGCCATTGTCACTACTCTTCCATTGTTTCTATCGATTACGTTTGATGTTATGTAGTTGATCGACAAGAAAAGCCTTAGGAAGTACCTTTTTAGAACTGTCATTGTTTCTACAAACAAACTGTTTTATCTGAAAGTTCAAAGAAACCTCAAGATATTGTAAGCACTGGAAAAAATTTAAAGGTCATAAAAGAAGTAAATTTTGGATTGATAAGTCGTTGTGCAGCAAATCCAATCAAATTGAAACACTACAAGGCATTAAAATGGCCAATTTGACACAAAATAATTGCATCAAATGCTCCTCATTTATACTCTTAAAAACCCCTAAACAACGTATTCAAGAAAACTAAACAAAATCAATCAGAGAATGAAATATCCATATACGAAGATAATTAGAAGCAAAGCTAAGGACATATATCGATTAACTTTCAATGGCTGAGTCGAAAGTTGGAGTTTTAAATGGCCGAAATTTGAAAGTTAGAACTTTAAATGACCGAAATTTGAAATTCAAGGTTATTTTGACCATTTTCTCATTTATATTAGTCAAAACGGCGTCGGTTTTGACTAACATAACTTTTTTAACGTTTGATTAACACTGTATAGTCTCATCGTTAAACGACTTAACATAGTGTCTAATTAGGGGGTGTATTGCACCAGTTGTATCTTGTTTTTTTTCCTTCCACTTTTGTATCTTCTAAAAAGTTTATGCAGTTTGTATCTTTTTGTGGGTCCTACTGTTAAAAAGATCAATTTATCTCTCACAGACAGGGGAAAAGAGGGAAAAGACCAAGTAACTCTGCGTATGGATAGGGATCTCACGATATCCCTCATATCCATTATTTTTTATTCCTTTCTTTCCTCTTCACTATCTTTCTTACTTTATGCATTATTTTTACCCCTCGTTTTTTGACGGTAGATAGGATGACGGAGCTAAGGATTCCGGGTATATAGACCACCGGAATGAAGATAAAATCGGTCGATGTACCGGAATTCAAAAAAAAATCGTACTTAGTACGAAAGTTTCGAATGGACAGTTTAGACTAGGTGTCCATAATATCGGTTATTCGTGGACATTATCACGATCATATCACATGCTATATGCTTTGGATGGATAATGGTCCACACGTACTTGTGTCCACAGATTCACGATCATGTGAACTTTTGACCACTTTATGTTCATCAGAAGCGTCTAGCATGTGATATAATCGTGGTAGTGTCCACGAATAGTTAATACATAATAGAACTCTTGACCACCTTTTGTTCATCAAAAGCGTCTAGCATGTGTTTTAAATACTTTTAATCGTACTTTTTGCCCAAAATTCACAATTATGCGAACTCTTGACCACTTTCTGTTCATCAGAATTGTCTAGCATGTGATATAATCATGGTAGTGTCTACGAATAGTTGATACATAATATAACTCTTGACCACCTTACGTATGACGACACTCTCTAGACACGCAATGAGCAGTCCATACATCAGAATGAACAAGAGCAAAACAATTTTCATAAATGGTTGAAGACTTAGGAAAAACAGACTTGCAATGTTTACCAAATATGCAAGCTTCACAATCATCATTTGTAAATGAAACATTAGGCAATAAGAGGCTTAAAGTTCTTGAATGAGGATGTCCTAGTCTAGCATGCCACAATACATTATCATCAATAGCAAGAAATGAGTTAAGAGTACCAGGACATAAACCAAATGATGATCTAATATTATCTAGAACATAAAAACCATCTTTGTGTCCACAAATTCAATCATGTGAATTCTTGATCATCTCCTGTCTACGAATAGTGGATATATAATAAGCACAATTTTAAATATTTTTGATTGGCTACGTCATATCCATGCTAAGCGTCTTGTATGTGATGTGATCGTGGTAGTGTCCACGAATAGCCGATATTGTGGACACCTAGTCTATACAGTCCATTCGAAACTTCCGTATTAATTCCGTTTTTTTTTTTATTCCTGTACATCGACCGGTTTTATCTCCATTCTGGCGGGCTTTATGGCTGGAATCCTCAGCTCCGCCATCATATCCACCTTCAAAAAAATGAGGGTTGAAAAATAAATGAAAAGTAATAAAGAGAGTGTAAGAAAAAAGAAAAGAATAAAAAATAATAATAAAAAAGAATGGATATGAGGAATGACATGTGACATTAACTATCCATGAATTATTCTTGTCTGTAAGGTTAAAATGGTCTTTATAACGCACTGAAAGACAAAAAAATAAATAAAAATGCACAAACATTTCTAAAAATATAATTTGCAATTATTGTTCAAAAAATACACTTAATGGAATTAACTCCTAATTAGATTTATTCAACATAAGTTTTATATTAAATTAAACAATCAACCGTAACTTCATGCTTTAAGTGGCTGAAACGAAAGTTGAATCTTTAAATGATCAAAATTTAAAAATTAAAAAAATTTGTGACTATTTTTCCAAATTATATCAGAATACTTCCCTATTAAAAATATAATTTTTTTGTTCAAAAAATAAATTATATCAGAAAAATGTGGATACGACAAGAGACTGCAGAGGAGAAGAAGCAAAATTGTTAGACAAGAATCGCTTCCTACATACAGCTTTTTGTCTTATCAAAGCACAGTGTCCTAGAAAAAAACCAAAAGTTGAATAAGAGAAAAAGTGATGATTCGATAATTACCTAATTATAATCGTATCATTTCCTTGTTGTTGAATTGTATGCCATCAATCATTTGCTTTATGATGTTCTACTTTTCTTCTCTCCTTTTTTTTTGGTCGGGGATATAATGTATTTTCGTTAACAGCCTTTGTTTTCTTATATATATATATATTTACAAGCGACAATTTTGATTGACAATCAAACCCTATCTTTTGTATTTGAAATTAACAAAAAAGAATAAGAGAAAAGACATAAAATAACACAAAAATATAACTTATCATAAATATAGCACCAGGAAAATAATTCACAATTTTAGCATTATTTTAATTTCAAAGACTTTTATAGCATTATATAATTTAGGGTTTATGGTTAATTATTTAGGGTTTATTATTTAGGGTTTAGAGTTTAATATTTAGGGTTTAGGGTTTAGTATTTAAGGTTTAGGGTTTAGTATCTAAGTTTAAGGGTTATGGCTAATCTAGTGACAAAACATGTTTTTGTGCTATTTTTATGATTTTTTTTTCTTGGTGCTATATTTTTGACAAGTCATGTTTTTTATGCTATTTATGCGACTTGCCCAAAGAATAACAGCTTTAATAAGAGATAAACAGATCGTGCATAAATGGAATGGAAGTATACGTTCACCACTCTTAACGTTTAGAATGTATGATTTTCTACGCTTTGGGAGCGTATATGTATGTATACAACAATGTCAATAAAGAAAAGAGGGAAGTTGATAGTGAACCCAATTTTATTTCATTTTACCAAACTTAGTTTTACAATATATTTTTTAATCCTTGTCCTAAGAGAAATCACAACTTTTATTTATGTTAGAGATGGATTCTCAAATTATTTAATTATTTTGATTTGGCCATCGATAAACACTTTTAGTGACAAGATAGATCTAATAGAATTAGTTTTTGAACCTAAATTTTTTTTTAAGATGTCACGATTATATAAAAAATTTTCTTTATTACTTTCTTTAAAATTGGTGGGCGGAAAGAAATTGGAACTATTATATGAATATATTATGTGGATAAAATAAAAAGATATCAGGAAGCTTTTTTTGCCACGTTGTAAGAAGGGATTAAGTATTAAAATGTTTGAAAAAGTTACTGAGATAATTGGCTACTCATTTTTCATTAAGAAATATTGACTTCTAAACATGGAAAAGAAAAAAAGGATGATGTCTATGAGCTGTAAAGCGAAACAAAAAGAAAGAAATACGGATTGAAGATGAGAAAGAGGATTAAGAAAAAAGCAAACGTAACCAATTTATAAGAAACAAGCAGAAAACACTAACCAATTTATACGTAACTCTTTGAATATCCTCTAATTGACAACTTCACCAAAATTTTCCTAATTTCATCGCATTCAACAACTCAATATTCCATATTTTTGTCATCACTAAGATGAGTGATTGAACACTTTGGACATTTAGATTTATGACCCTTCCGACTAACGTTTGGAAAACACACTAATCTTTTTTTTTTTAATGAATGTTAAATTTATTCACCAAAAAACATTGTGTACATCAAGTGCAGCTAAAGTAGAGCTTTGTTTTTAAAGTACAAAACAGATTTAATCTATATCCTTGTCGAAAACCAGAGGCAAAGAATGCTATCATAGCTCTTGTTCCTTGGTCTTCCCAATAAATAAAGCTTGTTCTTCATGTTCTAGTCTATTAGTTTGTGAAGCTTTAACTGATGGATGGGGTTTCTCTCCATGCCTCATGTTGTTCCTTTCCCTCCATACTGTAACACCCGTCTCCCGGCATAACCGGAGACGCGGCATTAGGACGCCCGCTGGACCGGATTCGGTCCAACCGGGACGCCTTCTCAACTTGTCCCAGGACCCGGCGCTTCCTTCTTATTGAAAACCACCAACTACGTCACTCGACTGTATCGATCCCGCATCCGGACCTGCAACAAAACGGGGACAGGAAAGGGGAAAGAGGCCTGAGTAATTGTTTCAAACACAATCACCCAGTGAGGACGGACTTAGGGAGTCCGCTATCCCGCTTACACCGCACGACCACGGATCACAAGTCCTAAGCTAATACCACCTTGCAAACAGGCCCGAGGGCTTTCACCACGCAAGCTACATCCACTCGCGCTTTCGCACTCGTGAACCCCTCTCTAGCCCGAAGGCTCACACAACCGGCCCACCCGGCATCACTTGGCCCACGGCCTTGTACCAGAGGAGGCTCGCCAACACCTCCCATCCGACGATTTAAAGAGCGCGTACCAAAAACTCGCTATACGCGCCCTGCCACGAAACACCCTTTCGGGGGCCCTACCACAACTACCAATCATATCCATCACACACAAACAACGTTTTCGGGCTCAGCGAACAACCTAGCAGTTCTACGTTCTCAAGCATTCACATTGGTACCATACTGCCCTAAACTACCTAGGAAAGACGACATTAACAAGGGACTATCGCCCGGAATCGAATAGAGCAAGGGAGATCACCAACGGTCCTCACCTTAGCCAAAGAAGAGGGCAAAACCGTGAATTAGTAACCCCATTGACCCGAACGGACATCGGTTCTGGAAATAGGACGAGAAATAGAGTGAGATAGGCTTTTGAATCGTTTAAATCGGGCTTAGGATGAGCGAGATATGATCGATTGAAAAATATCCCTCCCAAACCAGCTAAACCGACCTAAACCGGAAATTGAAATTGGAAATTGGAAATCGGATTAAACCGGTCGGTCAACCCGAACCAGACCCGGTCAAGGATCCGACCCGAGCGGGTCAGACCCGACCCGACCCGATCCGACCCGACCCGGACAAGTCAACGGTCAACGGGTCCGGTCAACGGTCAACCGGCGGGAAAGGGGCGGTCAACGGCGGCTCCGGCGGCGGTCAACGGCGGCGCTCCGGCGACGGCGACGGCGGCGCTCCGGCGGGTCTCCGGCGACGGCGGCGGCGCGTGGCGGCGGCGGCGACAGCGCGTGGCGGCGGCGGGCGGCTCCGGCGATCGGCGCGTGAGCTCCGGCGCGTGGCTCCTCCACCGCGCGTGGATCTCACGCGCCCGTGGCTCCTCCGGCGCGTGCGGGCGCGTTCGGCGGCGCGTGGCGGTCGGCTCGGCGGCTCCGGCTTCGTCTCGTCACGATGGTCACGATGGTGTGCTCGGTTTCTCGGGATTCGGGGTATTTAAAAAGTTGCGAAGGTTTGAAAACGTTTTTGATTATAAAAAGCTCAGATCTGGTTCCCGGGGTTACCTGGTGAGAAGGGAGGAGAGAGAAAACGTGAATAGTGCTCCTAGATGCTCGAACGCCTTCTGGTCCCGACAGGGCTTCGCCGAAGAGAGAGAAATAAGTTTCCGGAGAAAAGGAGGCACTATTTATAGGGGGAGACCTGCTGAAACCCTAGGGTTTTAAAAAAGGAAAGCAGGCTCTTGGGCTTGGTTAATGGGCTTGGCCCCATAATCAGGAAAGGAAACTCCTGATTAAGGAAATAATTAGAAAAGGAAAGTGGATTTGGGCTGGCTTTTGGGCTTTTCTAAAAAAAAATTTTGGGCCGGGTTTGGGTATGTTACAATTCTCCCCCCCTTGAAAAGAATTCGTCCCGAATTCGGTGATGTGCGGCTTCCCGCTCACCTCTGAACTCAAGGGATCCGTTCTATTCGGGGTGTCGAATTAACACACTAGGAAATCCGTTCGGAAGGCACGATGTAAGTAAAGAATAAATATAATAAGGAATAGGGCTACACGAGGTTCGAATCAAGAAGAAAACCAGCTACGCGAAAACCGCGGAAAGAAAACCAACGAAAAACAAAACCCAAAACTCTAACATAATTCACTACGCCCTACCCCCAACAACCCCCACGCCCCCCGAATCTAGCCACTCGATGATCCCGGGGTCCTCAGCTCCAAGTCCATGTCCCCTCGGTACAGCTGGCCTCCGTCGCTCTCGTCCTCCTCTGGATCTGACTCGGGCTCTGCCTCTGAATCTGAGATGACAATCACTGGAGGCTCTGCTACTGCAGGCTCCTGACTCGGTGTATCCCACTGCCCATCCGGTCCCTCCTCCAATCTGTTCCCCTCCCTATCCAACCAGACGTACTCTCGCTCCACCCGTACCCGCGGCGTCCCTCGCTCCCACTGCTGATCAAGCCCATCCGGTCCTTCCTCGGGAATGTTCATCTGCTTATCCAACCAGGCATACTCTCGGTCCTCCCGTACCTGCTGCATCCCCTGCTCCCACTGCTCCCGCTCGCGGCCCGCGCCCACCTGCTGCCGGGCCTGCTCTGCCCTCTGCTGCTCATACCTCGCTTGCCTACGCTCCAAGTCAGCCCTCTGCTCCGCCAACCTAGCCCGGTCCGCAATCTCTTGCTCTCGCTTCAAACGCAGCTCCTCATCCCACGCGGCTTGCTGCTCAGCCATAACTTGGCGCCGGGTCTCCCCGTCACTACGACGCCTCTCCCTCATCCGCTCCCGAAATGCTGGGTCCCTCTGGTTCCTATCCACTGCCTCTGCATACCTAGCAGCCATCGCAACCAGACTGTACTCTCCGTACTCACTCCCGTCCGTCATCCCCTCTCGGATCTCCGGTGCTAGTCCATCCATAAACATAGTCATCAGCTGAATCGGGGATCTTGGGTGGGTGCAGCCAGCTCTGAAAATGAACGCATCCATGTACTCCTGCACGCTCATGCCTTCCACCTGGAAGGGCCGGGGAACGTCCCGGGGAATCTCCTGCGCCCTCCTCGACGTCGACACTCCTGGTACCCCGTCTGACGGTCTCACTGCCATAAAGCACACACGACTCGGTGGATCGGGATGATCCTCTGCCACTACATGCTCCTTTCCCGGCCTCTGGGCTCGGGGTGCTTCCACTGGCGCCGGTGGGGCCACTACTGGCGTCTTCCGGGGTCGGCCTCTACCCCTCGCTGGTCTCACAACTGACTCAACCGGAACTGATGCAGACACTGGTCTCTCCACTGAATGCTGAACGGATGGCTGGGTGGCGCCGGGAATCTCAACCGATGCTCCAATCGTGAGACGTCTCCTCTGCCTCCTCGGTGCGTTCCTGCGGGGTGCAACACGTGTGCGCAGAACACTGGTAGAGTTTGGTGCCCAATCGGACCCGGAATCAGAGTGTGAATCGGTGGACATCCTGCATAAAACGAAACTAAGAGAGGTCACAACAGGAGATAATCAGTGATATACTGGTGTTTGAAAGATTTCGTAAAGTATCTGTTTTATAAAAATTTCGCAAACGGTTTTGAAAAAGGATTGAAAATGGGTTTTTGGGGTAAACAACGAAAGCTGATCTCCCAGGGCAGGACTGGGAGACCTTTAACCTAGGCTCTGATACCAAATTGTAACACCCATCTCCCGGCATAACCGGAGACGCGGCATTAGGACGCCCGCTGGACCGGATTCGGTCCAACCGGGACGCCTTCTCAACTTGTCCCAGGACCCGGCGCTTCCTTCTTATTGAAAACCACCAACTACGTCACTCGACTGTATCGATCCCGCATCCGGACCTGCAACAAAACGGGGACAGGAAAGGGGAAAGAGGCCTGAGTAATTGTTTCAAACACAATCACCCAGTGAGGACGGACTTAGGGAGTCCGCTATCCCGCTTACACCGCACGACCACGGATCACAAGTCCTAAGCTAATACCAACTTGCAAACAGGCCCGAGGGCTTTCACCACGCAAACTACATCCACTCGCGCTTTCGCACTCGTGAACCCCTCTCTAGCCCGAAGGCTCACACAACCGGCCCACCCGGCATCACTTGGCCCACGGCCTTGTACCAGAGGAGGCTCGCCAACACCTCCCATCCGACGATTTAAAGAGCGCGTACCAAAAACTCGCTATACGCGCCCTGCCACGAAACACCCTTTCGGGGGCCCTACCACAACTACCAATCATATCCATCACACACAAACAACGTTTTCGGGCTCAGCGAACAACCTAGCAGTTCTACGTTCTCAAGCATTCACATTGGTACCATACTGCCCTAAACTACCTAGGAAAGACGACATTAACAAGGGACTATCGCCCGGAATCGAATAGAGCAAGGGAGATCACCAACGGTCCTCACCTTAGCCAAAGAAGAGGGCAAAACCGTGAATTAGTAACCCCATTGACCCGAACGGACATCGGTTCTGGAAAGAGGACGAGAAATCGAGTGAGATAGGCTTTTGAATCGTTTAAATCGGCCTCAGGATGAGCGAGATATGATCGATTGAAAAATATCCCTCCTCAAACCAGCTAAACCGACCTAAACCGGAAATTGAAATTGGAATTGGATTGAGATCAGAAATCGGATTAAACCGGTCGGTCAACCCGAACCAGACCCGGTCAAGGATCCGACCCGAGGGTCAGACCCGACCCGACCCGATCCGACCCGACCCGGACAAGTCAACGGTCAACGGGTCCGGTCAACGGTCAACCGGCGGGAAAGGGGCGGTCAACGGCGGCTCCGGCGGCGGTCAACGGCGGCGCTCCGGCGACTCGACGGCGGCGCTCCGGCGGGTCTCCGGCGACGGCGGCGGCGCGTGGCCGGCGGCGACAGCGCGTGGCGGCGGCGCGGCTCCGGCGATCGGCGCGTGAGCTCCGGCGCGTGGCTCCTCCACCGCGCGTGGATCTCACGCGCCCGTGGCTCCTCCGGCGCGTGCGGGCGCGTGCGGCGGCGCGTGGCGGTCGGCTCGGCGGCTCCGGCTTCGTCTCGTCACGATGGTCACGATGGTGTGCTCGGTTTCTCGGGATTCGGGGTATTTAAAAAGTTGCGAAGGTTTGAAAACGTTTTTGATTATAAAAAGCTCAGATCTGGTTCCCGGGGTTACCTGGTGAGAAGGGAGGAGAGAGAAAACGTGAATAGTGCTCCTAGATGCTCGAACGCCTTCTGGTCCCGACAGGGCTTCGCCGAAGAGAGAGAAATAAGTTTCTGGAAAAAAGGAGGCACTATTTATAGGGGGAGACCTGCTGAAACCCTAGGGTTTTAAAAAAGGAAAGCAGGCTCTTGGGCTTGGTTAATGGGCTTGGCCCCATAATCAGGAAAGGAAACTTCTGATTAAGGAAATAATTAGAAAAGGAAAGTGGATTTGGGCTGGCTTTTGGGCTTTTCTAAAAAAAAATTTTGGGCCGGGTTTGGGTATGTTACACATACGGTATGTACTGTAGCTTGAAGTGCATACCTTACAAGGTATAAATGTTGTTGATTCATTGATCCATCCACTATAAGCCGAGCAATAGACTGCCATTGAGATGTATATCTTGTAGGATCTTTCGGTGTTAATCCTGATTCAATTCATCAGATTACTTGATCCTAAACATGCCAGATCTAGGTTCTCTTGAATAGAAACATTATCAGATCTCACCTTATACCTGTTTATGCAGCGGAAAGAGAAGGTATGTTTGAGATCAGCAAAGCCACCAAGTGATAGCTTCTCCAGAGGTTCACACACGCACACCAAGCAGGAAGAGGCTGCTAGACCAGGGTGAGGAAATCGCAGAGAGGAGAGAGGGTGGCGCAGGGAGGCTTAGGTTTTTTTTAGGGTTTCAGACTTAAGCTTTATTTATAAAGCTTATGTCTGATTCCTTATGGGCTTTTGGGCCCAAATACTAATCTGATTAAATCCCTTGGATTTAATCAGACCCATTAATCTCTCTCCAAGTACAGTAAATGCTTAGCACTTTTACCGTACTTCTGCCTAACCATTCCTGCACATTTTCCTGTTAGCTTAGGCGTGTGACCCATATGGGATCATATAATAAAGGCAATAAGTCCGAGACTTATAGATCATGAGCGGACTCTAGCAAGCCATCATGACCCCCAGTATTATATGACTTATGTCTGATCATTGACATACTCTTACTTTCTAGAGACAGTACCGAGATTACTGGACACAATTCCAACAATCTCCCACTTGTACTGGAATCTCTGTATTCATAATCCTTTTGTCACAATATCTCGATTAGTCATAAGGCAAGATTAGTGTCATCCTTATAAAGCCTAATCTTGTTCATCGGACTCTGATTTGATACTGACAATCCAAACGACTCGGGACAGTCCGTTTGAGCATGGCCATGCATTTTCCAGTATTCAAATCTCCGATTGGCCTAGAGATATTCACTCCATTTATATTGGAGGGACAAATCCCGTCTTGTTCCATCACTGTAAACTACTCACTTCACAATGTACCCAAACAAGGTCCTTATAACTATCGCAGAACGATAGCGTTAGACAATGATCAAAGTGCATCAGTCCATGTGCAGTCACATGCATGCGAACTCAGGTCTAAGGACTATACTCTATAGTCGTAGTAGAATCTCTTATGACACAGATATAAATATCCTGAAGAGTTCTCATAAGCGGGTCATGTCCGGTCGTATGTTCCCCAACATACACCTATGTACTGACTTTGATGCCGCGCATCTATGACACACTGAGACTTTGTCATAAGTCACGTACCAATCCAGTCTCACACGGTTGTTGGTGTTCCAATTTCAACAACCTTCGACTAGGGACAGGATGATATAAAACATCTATCAAATATAGGGTCTCATGATCAAGCTAAATGACTTTGATGACTCAAGATCAAGTCACTTACTTCGATGACCTATAAAATGCTTTATATCACTTTGGAACGATTATTTCATCACAGTTAAAATAATCTTGAAATAATAATTTCATTAAAACATTTTAAATGTTTTACAAGAACATATCAAATAACTAAATAAAGCCCTTTACTAACTCCCACTGAAATTTAGACTACATCTTAATTTCACTTATCCTACAGCAACAGTCCGAGACTCGTGCTTAGGCCTAAGGAGTGGCTTCGTTAATAGATTAGCAACGTTCTCATCCGTTGAAACTTGCTGATCTACTTAACATCTCTGTCATTTATCTTACGGATTAGGTTATACCTATCCTCTAGGTGTTTGGACCTCTGATGTGCAGCTAGTCTTATCTATGCTGGGAATCACATCAAGTTCAGTGACGAACTCTTCTTTCCAAACAACCTTTTTCGCCGCTTCCCAAGCTGCGAAATGTTCAGCTTAAGTCATGGAGTCAGCAACAGTGCCTTGCACCGCCAGATAGACACAAGATATAACCGGACTGTGACCGGAAATCATCTTTGTCCATTGGATAACTTGCCTTTCAGACTCTGATGACTTGAAGCACCTCACTTTCTCCTTTACTTAAGAAATCTTATCCTTAGTATTCCTCAAATACTTTGGGATATTCTTTAGGCAATCCAGTGATTCTCTGCTGGATTTGACTGGTCTTTACTTGTCTTGCTTGGAATATTAAAGCAATATCAAAACAAGTGCGTTTCATGGCATACATGATAGATCCATTTGCTGTCGCATATGGAATCCTATCCATGCATTCAAAAGCTCAGCAGTTATCGTAGGACACTGCTTCTTGCTTAACGTAATGCCATGTGACATTGGCATAAAACCCTTCTTGGATTGCTGAAAACGTGTAGGACTTTGTCAATTTAAGAATCCTGACTTTGTCCTACCAGCTCTTTTGGATCTCTATCTTTAGATCCAAAATCCAAGAACTTGTAGTGGCTACTACCCATGTCAATCATAAAACCAACTCCCAAGCTAGTCCTTTACCGACTACAGCAATGGGACATTATATCCGAGAATCAGTATGTCATTGACATACACATGAGAAATGCAATATCGCTCCCATTTATCTATTAGTAAACACACAGTTCCGCTTCGTTCCTGTTCAAGTCAAAACCTTGACTACTTCAACAGAACGAAGATTCCAACTCCGATATGTTCGCTTCCATCCATGAATGGATCGATGAAGCTAACTTACATTGAAAATGTAAATTTTCGGAGTCCGGGCTCACTTTCGCTTCTTTGAATTTTGCAGATTCGTCGCTTTCAATGATCATCAGATCATGCGAACTTTCAATGATTATCAGGTTCAACTAATGACGAGAAATCACTCTCGGATTAGTAACTGATTCATTCATATCTGCGAACTTCAGGCTCCACAGGTGTAGATTCTACAGAAATCTGTAAATCCTTCCGCTGCTCTCCCTCAATAGGTAAAGCAGCCTCCTGTATTTCTCGAATTTCTTCGAGTTGTACTTTTACTCCCACTGTTCTTCTTGGAAAGTAATTTCCCTTCTTAGAAAACAGAATGGTCGTAAAAGTACCGAGCCTTGGTTTCCTTAAGAAAACTTCGAGTTATGCTTTTACTCCCACTGTTCTTCTTGGAAAATAACTTCCCTTCTTAGAAAACAGATTGGACGTAAAAGTAACAAGCCTTAGTTTTTCTAGGACAACCAGCGAAGTAGCACAACTACAAATACTCAGTAAAGACAAATTTGGATCGATTCCAAAACACATTAACGTGGTGTCTTTCAACCGATATTTGTGGAACTATTTCAGCGTAAACTTAGATATTTTAGAGCGTTATTCTTAAATAATATCATGGAAGATTCGTGTGACTCATCTTTAATCATTTCTTATAAGATCTGATTCTTTCTCACAGAAACACCTTCAGGTTTTCAGGAGAAATGAGCTGTGAAACGATTTCACACTCATTAAGATGATCACACAATCAATGACTTAAGTATTCTCACTCGTGATTTAATCCAGAGTCTTAATACTTTTGTCATTCAGATCCTATACTTCATTCTGGAACTCTTTCGACCATGTCAAAGAATTCCGACTTGTGTCTCATCAAATGAACACAGTCTTACTCACTGAAAAATCAGTAGAGATAATGAAGTGCAGGAAATTTTTCTCTGGCATTACTGCTCATTGGGCCACATACATGAGTATGTTCCAGGTCCAATAAGCCTTTGGGCTTTTCTCTAGCTCGGCTAAGATAGGCCCTTTACCTTTTGGTCTAGTAAACAGAATTCAAGTCTCATAAGATATTTTATCAAATGAGCCCAAACGTCCATGACTATGGGATTTCTGAATCCGACTTACTCTATGTGACCAAGACTTTATGCCAAGAAAAATCAGGTTTAATTCATCAGATTTAAACCAATTCGGTATTTATGTTACATTTAGGCACTCTTTGGTTTAAGATATAAAACCCATTCCATGAATAGGGTGCTACAATTAATATTTCATTAAGATCAAAAGAACAAAACTTGTCTTTTATCAAAATGAAAAACATTCAAATTCTTACAAGAAAATGAAAGACAACTCTGCTTAAAGCAGGTACATTGTAGCAATTACTTAATACAAAACCAAGCCTCAAAGGGATCTATAAGTGAAAAACCCTACGACTGAGGCAGCATCCCAAGCTCCTTCCAGACATGTAGTTTCACTTGCCCTTCCTTCAACGTTCTACTGTTGCTTAAGCTCTGCATATTATCACAAATATCAGTGCCACAACCAGTATCCAATACCTTTAAGGTAGAACTTGAAGTAATAACATGAATACCTGAGGAAGTAGTCGTATACATCGACTTTAACTCCTCATTATCTTCCATGAATTTAATGCAATCTCTCTTCCAATGCCCTGTCTCCTTACAGTAGCAGCACTTACCAACGTAAGAGGTATCTGACTCGGGCTCAGAAGACACACGCTTGCCATGATTCAAAATCTGGACAACTTTGTCTTCACCCTTGTCAGCATTAGGTTTAGTAAACCTACCCTTCTCATTCATGAGATTGTACAGGGTACTCTTCACGTTTGGCTCAACTGTCTTGAGCATATCATGCAGTTCAGTCAGCTTCTTCGTTAAGCCTTTCTTGATATAGTTCCTTACGAACTTATCATAGCTTGACGGCAGTGACTGCAGAATGATCTCAGTTGCCAATTCCTGGCTAACTGGATAATCCAGTTTCCTCAGGTTATCAATGTAACCCATCATTTTACTGACATGAGGACTTACTGGATGATCATTTGGTAGCTTGCAGCTAGTGAGAGATTTAACCAACTGGTATCTCTCCACTCTTATCTGCTCCTGAAATTTCAATTTCAGGCTGCTGATCATCTCTATTGGCGACTCCATGTTCTCATATTGCTTCTGCAAGTCTGAGTCCATGGTAGCCAATATCAGACCACGCACATCTACCGCATCATTATAATGCTTATTCCAAGCATCATATACTGCATGAGAAACATTGGATCCGATCCTCATGGGGAGAGCTCTCTCAAGGACATAGTCCTTTCTCTCCTGTCTGAGGACTAGCCTCAGGTTCCGCAACCAAGTCAAGAAATTTGATCCGTTCAGCTTGTCCATCTTAAGGACAGACCGGATCGAGAAAGTGTTTTGATCGTTTGTGCTAGTCATAACTGAAAATTAAGATAAAAGGATTTTAGTTAATATGTTCAATTTGATTAAATTTAATATGATTAATCATGCATTATATTCAATAACATAAGTTACCCTCAATAGAATATAATGATTCCAAGATCCACATATAACTAAGATCAAAGTGGGCCACTGGCCGTCACCCAACCTTAGCTTATATCGGTAAGCCCTATGTCGGCTAATTATATCCGTGATATAATTCTTGGTTGTGAATCTGGGCCCGAGGCCCAATCCACTCTGATGTCTCAAGGCCCGGGACTCCCGATGGCCCAGTCAAGAAAACCAGACTATACAGTCATGTAATCATTAATGTCTGGGACTCCCAATGACATTTATGAATCACAAACTGTCTTACTCACGCAAAAACAGACATCCTCACACTGTAAGGCCATGAATGCAATTGAATGGGCTTTGACAGCTGACATAGCCTGGACAAGACATCCAACGCTTGATATTATTTGAGGTTCGTAGGTTTATTAAAATCATTCCCAAAATAGAAGATTACTATTTCGGGAAACTTTCTATTTATGGAAACCTACTATTTTTGGAAACTTTCTAAAATTGGAAACTTTCTAAAACCGGAAACTTTCTAACTTTAGAAATTTCTTTAAAATCCAAAACCCGCAAATTCAGAAACTTCTATATTAAGAAACTTTCTAATTATAAAATTTCGGAAACTTTAATTTAAAATCGACTTTATAATATTATAAAATAAATTTTAAATTTATCTGAAGAAAGACTCAAATAATTGGCCCAATTGTTTTAACTTCTTGGCCCGAGGCCCAAGAATTGGTCCATGTCCAAGACATGACCCAATTGTCCAATTATTTGACATAACCGGTCTGGTTCATTAAAACTGGTCTAACCAAGTTTCAATTACTACGATGACCACAATTGTCAACCGGTTATTTACTAAACCGGAATTTCTCAATTTATTTGGTCCAACCAAATCAAATTAGAAATTCCTGGTTTAGGCACAAAATCCAATAATTCTTTCGACATTGGATTTCTTATCCCGGTTTAACCAGACTTAATAAAATTATTAAATCTGTTTATTAAACCAGGACGAATTGATTTTAATCAAGTTTTAAACCGAACCTTAAAACCGAACCGAACCGATTGACCAAGTGAACCGATTACGACCTAATCGTAAGTTTCACGCGATCACGTCAGCCGTCAAGCCGCACGTAATCGATCCGAGATCGACACGGCAGTCGGACGGGACGCTCGGGTCAGGCGGGACGATGTTCGGCTCGCGGTTCAGCCTCGATCACGCGGGACGGAGACGACCGAGAGCTGCCGAGACGCGATGCGATCGCATCAGCCGATCGGACCAACTCCCGCGATCGGGACGACGAGGCAACCGGGACGATGCCGAGACGATCGTGGGACGAGGCTTGGCCGAGACGCATGACTCGATCCATGCGATCCGACCAGCGGATCCATGCGATCCTCTCGCACACTTTTGATCGACCGGAACGAGACGCGAGCGTGCGTTGATCCAAGCGATCGATCGATCCTTGCGATCGGTTCACCGCACGTCTGACGATCCGACGCATACCGAGTCATATAGCTCGGTTTGCGATTTTCATATGTTTGTTCAGGATTTAATTCAGTTTCTTAAGTGTTTTTCTTATCAGTAGTTGATTCAGAACACTTCTAAACAGATTAAACAACCTAAACATGAATCTAAAACAAGAAATCCTAAGAACCAATGGCTCTGATACCACTGTAGGATCTTTCGGTGTTAATCCTGATTCAATTCATCAGATTACTTGATCCTAAACATGCCAGATCTAGGTTCTCTTGAATAGAAACATTATCAGATCTCACCTTATACCTGTTTATGCAGCGGAAAGAGAAGGTATGTTTGAGATCAGCAAAGCCACCAAGTGATAGCTTCTCCAGAGGTTCACACACGCACACCAAGCAGGAAGAGGCTGCTAGACCAGGGTGAGGAAATCGCAGAGAGGAGAGAGGGTGGCGCAGGGAGGCTTAGGTTTTTTAGGGTTTCAGACTTAAGCTTTATTTATAAAGCTTATGTCTGATTCCTTATGGGCTTTTGGGCCCAAATACTAATCTGATTAAATCCCTTGGATTTAATCAGACCCATTAATCTCTCTCCAAGTACAGTAAATGCTTAGCACTTTTACCGTACTTCTGCCTAACCATTCCTGCACATTTTCCTGTTAGCTTAGGCGTGTGACCCATATGGGATCATATAATAAAGGCAATAAGTCCGAGACTTATAGATCATGAGCGGACTCTAGCAAGCCATCATGACCCCCAGTATTATATGACTTATGTCTGATCATTGACATACTCTTACTTTCTAGAGACAGTACCGAGATTACTGGACACAATTCCAACATATCTCGCCTGCAATATACCCTGTGTGAGCTTCTGCCAAATGTCGAAGGGGTATGGGTATTCAAAGAACAAGTGATCTCTTGTTTCTTTTGGTGTGTTGCAGAATTAACAGCAGATATCAAGACCTCTGTTCCATTTCTCCATACGATCTGTAGTGGTAACCTATTCAGCATTGCCAACCAAGTTATGAAAGTGTATTTGAGAGTTGATTGGTGGAACCAAACCCCCTTATACATGCCTGAGCAGGTTGCAGGTTTCACTCGTGGAGAACTTAGCTTTATATTTAGTTTCCCCTTCCACAAATCAACATCCGCTTCACTAAGCTTCCATTTGGCTTTGATTTTTTCCAGTCTCTACTTCCACCTCATTCAAGGAGTGTATTCTGTGATGTCTTCTCCTGTGATTTTGTAGAAATTCCCCCACTGAAAGATAATATAAAATAGAATATTATTGAATTGGTTCAATGATACGAGACTCATGAGACTCATATATATAGTGTTTATCATTGACAAATTGATAACACCAAATAATGTAAATCTTCCTAATCTTTATTATAATAGAATATCTAATCCTTATCAGAATAGGATATATATCAGGATATTCTTCGATTGAGCTTCACGGGCTTCACTTTATATCCGGACTCTTGTGGCCCACATTACTTGGTACTACCTAATATATATATCTAATACTCCCCTGCACGACAAAGGTGGGACGCAAAACAGGAAATCCGCAATCACAAAGCAGAACATCTTTGTTGTGGACACTTGTCGAGGACGGACAAATAGGTCAGCAGACTCCTGCGGGCATAAACTTCAATCTTTAAAAAATAGGGATGAAACTTCAACTCGTCTTTGGTCTTGGTAGAAAATGGGAATAATATCCCGTTGATGCAACTCCTGCATCTCCACAAATAAACGTCCATATCTTAGACAGTCCACAAATCAGACTAAAATTTGACTTAAAAACATGAGTGTTCAACTAGAATTCCTCGTAATGGTTAAACTATAACCAAAATCTTCTAAACTATGAAAAACAAAAACTTTGAAAAATTCTAAACTTAAGATTAAATCTCAAAAACTTAAAAAAAAAAAATTTAATTGTGAAAACCCCCCAAACCGTTAACTTAATAATCTCTCATATCTTTCAATGACCCGTAAGTTTTAAACCATAAAATCATCAACCTAGAATAAAATTTTTGCACTTAAGCCATTCAAATCTTAAAATAATAGTTTTTTAAAAGAAACCAAAACCAAAAAAAACGTTAGATAAAAAAAAACCAAAACTATAAAATCTCCTTAAAGTGGTTCACACTTTCACGTCTTGATGAGACGTCATCATCTTCGTCGTCTCCGTTACCATCATCTTCATCACCTGGAGTCGTAGTCTCCATTGAGAAAAATAAAACTTGTAATGCGGAAGTTTTAACTTTTAACTTTGATCCCTAAGAATCTTATGCTCTAATACCATGAAAGATAATATAAAATAGAATATTATTGAATTGGTTCAATGATACCAGACTCATGAGACTCATATATATAGTATTTATCATTGGCATATTGATAACACCAAATAATATAAATCTTCCTAATCTTTATTATAATAGAATATCTAATCCTTATCAGAATATGATATATATCAGAATATTCTTCAGTTGGGTTTCACGGGCTTTACTTCATATCCAGACTTTTGTGGCCCACATTACTTGGTACGCAAGATACACATCTTGCTAGCTAATATATAATATATCTCTAATACCCACAGTAGAGTAGCTTCTGATTCCCATATCTATACATCCCCTTTCCCCGTGAATGGTCATTAGCACACCCATAGATGACTAGTGATCATGCCGAAAGGAAGAATGCATTCCACTCTTAATCTCTTTCTTGCGAAAATCTCTTGCAACAGACCTTAACGTATCTTCTTCCACATCCAGGACCCCTGAGATGTGTTTTTGATTGCCCAAAAATTATGCTTCTTTGAGAGGTTTAAATTTACCCATTTCCCCCAAAGAGAATCAGAGGATAACATCCGCCACAGACCAGATTTGTCAGCTTCAGGGGTTTAAGTCCTAATCCACCCTCCTCCTTAGGCGTACAGAACTCACTCCATGCAAGCTTAGCTTTGTTCGTTTTAAGATCGGGGCCAGACCTAATAAATGCAGAACTGACTTGATCAACTGAAATCTCATAATAATCAAACAACTTACTGAAACGCCATCATAGCTTTAGCACGAAACTCTTCTATACGAAGGAAATAATATTGGTATATATTTGTTTTGAAATTGAAGTGAAAGAGTTGATGAAGTGAAAAAATCTTTATCAAGAATAATAAAATTAGAAAGCACGTCATCTTATATTTCCAGCCACCGAAATCTCTAGTTAAATCCTACTAAAGAAATAAGCACCGATGAGAGAGTGAAGTCGAAGAAGAAGAAGATCACAAAAGAGAAGCAAAGGTTGGTGAGAGAAGCGAACAAGAAAAAGAGAAAGCAAAGGAGGAAGAAGACAAGTTAGTCCCAGAAGAAGTCAAAAGAAAAATGTTTTGTCGTGATATTAATAAGGTTAATGGGCTGAAGTTAAGCCCACATAAAATTGGGATTTGATAGTTTGATTAAAAGATTGGATCCAACTATATGAGAATCAACAAGAAAGAGTGTTGCGTTAATTAATGTCTAGCAAATAATAGTTAAGACTTGTTAAGAATTGTTAGTGTTTAAAGTAAAGTGTTTAACTTTGATTGAAAAACTGGTTTGTATTTTGAGGTATAAACTTGGGAAAGTTGTTAAATCTAGGAGTTCAATTAATTGAATATAGTTAGTAGAGAATAAGTATGTATGTACAATGTTGTGTATGTTGGAGTTTTATTTAATTTATTTTAACTAAATAATATTGTGTATTTGTGAAAAGACATCTTTTGTTAGAGTTTTATTTAATTTATTTTAATTAAATAAATACTCATATGAATCATTGTGTCTTTGTGAAAGAGCACTTTTGTTTGAGTTTTATTTAATTTAATTTAATTAAATAAATACTCATGAGACACCTTTGTGAAATGGTATCTTTATGAAGGGATACATTTGTGAAATGATACATTTGTGAAATGATATCATTGTGAAATGACACACTGATTGGAGACACCCTTTGGTTTATTATATAAACACCACACATATATGATGGAGAAAGACATAACAAAACCAAACAATTCTCTTCTTCTTCTTCAAATAATTTTTGGAAACACAAAGTATAGTTTGCAAGGTTCTTCGTAGGGTGCATAATACGAAGATCAATAGTTGTATCCTGAAAGATAGAAATCCAAGAAGCTACGAACACCGCGTAGGAATAAATTCTGTCTTAGGAGATTGCTTTAGCAAGCCTCTATCATTCTACAATCTGTTCATACATCAAAGAACAAGTAACCGTAAAGTAAGTTTTTTTATATTATTATTATTTACATTTGTATTCTCTCCTTTTTATCGAGTATACAATCTTCTACCAAACCGATTGATTGATTTGCATTTATAATTTTAATAACAATCTAAGACATAATTTATTGTTGAAATTGATAGATGGATCAATCGGCTGCAATTGTGAAAAATCACATTGAGAAACCTTTTGTATTCAAAGGAGTGGATTTCAAAAGATGGCAACAAAAGATGTTGTTTTATCTCACAACATTGAATCTAGCACAATGCTTGACTTCAAATGGACCGGAATTACCTGTTGAAGGTGACATTCCGGATGAAATCATTAAAGCATCAGAGAAATGGACACAAAATGAGTTTTTGTGCAAGAATTATATTTTGAATGCTTTGGATGATTCTCTCTATGATGTTTACCAAACATTCATATCTCCAAAAGAATTATGGGAGTCATTAGAGAAGAAGTACAAGTCTGAAGTGGCAAGCGCTAAGAAATTCATTGTGGGAAAGTTTCTGAATTTCAAGATGAGTGACACCAACTCCGTGGTGAAACAAGTTGAAAAAATTCAAATTATCGTTCATGAACTAAAGGATGAGGGTATGAGGATGAATGAAACTTTTTTAGTTTCTTCTATTATTGAAAAATTGCCTGCTACTTGGAAAGACTCCAAGATCTATTTGAAGCATATACATGAAGACATGAGTCTCGAGCAATTAATTTTAAAGCTTCGTGTCGAAGAAGAAAATCGTAAAAACGAGAAGTCTGAATTTTCTTCCATGGAAGCAAGGGCCAATGTAATTGAGGGAAAAACTTCCAAATTCAAGGGTTTTGAGAAAACAACAAGTTTAAGAAACCATTCAACTCTGTAAAGGGGGTTAAATTCAAGAAGAAACCACAAAGTGCTTGTTGGGTGTGTGGAAAGCATGGACATAGAGCCAAGGATTGCCGTCACAAAAAGGAAGGAAATTTAGGAGAAGCCAACAATGTTAACATTGCTGAAAATCAGTTTGTTGCTGTTGTTTCAGAGGCAAATCTTATATTAAACTCCAATGATTGGTGGATTAACACTGGTGCAACAAGACATGTTTGTTCTGATATAAATATGTTCTCTCAATATGAGCAAGGTTCTGGTGGAGAAAATCTCTACATGGAAAATGCTAGCACTGCAGCAATTGAAGGGAGCGGCAAAGTGGTCTTAAAACTCAATTCTGGAAAAGAACTTGCACTTACAAACGTACTTCATGTACCTGAGATTCGTAAGAATCTGATTTCTGGTTCTCTTATTAGCAACAAAGGTTTCAAGCTTGTGTTTGAGTCTGATAAATTTGTACTCACTAAAGGTGGGATGTATAGGAAAAGGCTATTTTAGTGATGGTCTTTTTAAACTGAATGTTGAACCTATCATTAGTAAAATTGCAGACAATAGCTCGGCTTCTGTTTAATTGCTTGACTCAAGTAATTTATTGCATGCAAGAATGAGACATGTCAACTATCGATCTTTATATAGAATGATGAATTTATGATTGTTACCAAAACACAATCTTAATAATATGAATAGAAGAAAATGTGAAGTTTGCATTCAAAATATGCAAGACATCCTTACAAATCGGTTGAAAAATCAAACGAAGTACTTGGATTGATACATAGTGATTTATGTGATTTTCAATCAATTCCAAGTCGTGGAAGAAAGAATTATTATATTTCTTTCATCGATGATCGCAGTAAGTTATGCCATATCTATTTGATTTATACTAAAGATGAGGCTTTGGATATGCTTAAAGATGAGGCTTTGAATATGCTCAAGAAATTTAAAGCAGAAGTGGAAAATCAATTAGATAAGAGAATTAAAATTCTCAGAACTGATCGTGGTGGAGAATATATTTCAAAAGAATTCTCAGATTTTTGTTCTACCATGGAATTATTCATCAAACTACAACACCCTATACTCCAATGCAAATTGGACTAGCTGAAAGGAAAATAGAACGCTTAAAGAAATGATGAATTCCATGTTAAACAATTATGAGGCACCACATAATTTATGGGGTGAAGCGCTTCTCACTGCAAATTCAATATTGAATAAAATCCCTTCTAAAAGTAGTGATAAAACCCCATATGAAATGTGGAAATGTAAGACTCCTTCATATAAAAATATGAAAATGTGGGGTTGCCTTGTGAAGGTTCAAATACCTCTTCCTAAGCGAACTGTTGTAGGACCAAAAACATTAGATTGTGTATACATCTGTCCCGCAGAAAATAGTGCCGCGTACAGATTCTTGGTTCATAAATCTGATAATACTAACGTAAAAGTAGATACAATTATCGAATCAAATGAGGCTGAGTCCTTTGAAGATATTTTTCCATACAAAGAGCCAAAATGTATGAGTAATAAAAGTACGTGATAATAAGAAAATTGCCTCAAAGGTTCAAGAAGAATTAAATGAACCAAGAAGAAGTAATAGAGAAAGATTCCCAAAGACTTCGGTACTGATTTTATGACGTATCTAAGTGAATATGAACCACAAATATATGAGGCACCAATTGAATCATCAGAAGCACCTTATTGGAAAGAGGCAATTCAAAGTGAAGATAAATCCATTATGAATAACCATACTTGGGAACTGGTTGATTTACCACCTGGAAATAAACCAATTGGACATAAATGAATATTCACAAAGAAGCTAAGGCCAGATGGAACAATTGAAAGATATAAGGCTAGACTAGTGGCGAAGGGATGTCGTAAAAAAGAAGGTCTAGATTTCTTTGACACATATTCTCCAGTCACAAGAATTACTTCTATTAGATTGCTAATCGCAATTATTGCCATATATGATCTAGAAATTCATCAAATGGATGTTAAAAGAAAATTCTTAAATGGTGAACTTGATTAAGAAATATATATAGAGCAACTGATAGGCTCTAAGTTTTACCTTATTCTAAACTGCAAGTGAACAGCAATGTCAAAGTAGTATATAGGGCTATCGAATCCACAGGGACACTTGGTCTCAATAGAAACAGAAACGTAGAGATTAATACTAGAAATAAGCAGATGGTGAAGTAAATAAATTGCGAAGCAAGAAAGTAAACAGTAGCAGAGATTAACGGTTGTGAAGCAATAAACTAAAAGCGTCAAGCCTAGGGTATTCTCAGGAAATCAGACAAGCAGACAGTTCATTCAGCAAGGATCTAATTAAGCACAGTTCTAGAACTCAAAACACAGATATAGAATTAACCAAATTCCTTTGCGATAATTCTCTAAGTCTAAGTGCAGCAAACCAAACTTTCGTTTGCGAGAACTAACAGATTAAACTAGCATTAATCCCAAGTTTGATATGTTCACAATTATCCTAAACCAAACTTCCGTTTGCGCAAAGTTTAATTGCCCAATTTAATTAGTTCAGATTCCTAAACCCCACTTCCGTGACGTATTTAGCAACCTAAGATCTAGATTCTAATTGATCAGGTTAGAACTAGCTTTAAGCACAATTAAATTGAAGAACATATATAGTTATGAATCCTTAACTGAATTTGAACAAGTCTAGCAAGTCATGAAATCCTATGTGAGAAACCCTAAACTCAACTATGGATCTACTCAGACATGATTAATGAAAACATAATCAAAGAAATAATAGATTGCATATAAGAAATTAAATAGATAAAGGGGTTCGAAATCTTCTCCAAAATAAGTGAATACATGAAATAGATCAGCCCCAAAAGCTCTAGAAATCTCTTAGCTATATGTATCAAGGCGTAATGTAAAGCGTAGGTAAAATAAACACCAAAAACTAGTATATATAGGTATAATCTCGGATGGAGCTTCTGTGTAAATACTGGAACTATTCTGGGCCTCTTTGCAAATCTTCATAACTTGTTAAACCGACGCGTACGGCCCATCTCGCTAGTGTGTCGACCGATGCACAAGGTGTGTCGGTCGATGCATGATCAATAAATCGGACAGTGACTTAAGCTCTCGGCCAAAACGTCCCAAAAGTCCCAAAATGCTCCAAATATCTCCAATTAGCTCCAAACTTGATTAAACCTGTAAAAGACTCTAAACAAAGACAAAAGACACTAAAAACACAACTATATCATGGTCTAAACTGGGTAAAAACCATGATATATCAACTCCCCCACACTTAGCCTTTGCTTGCCCTCAAGCAAAACATAGAACTAAAACATGGTGAAGAGGTTTGAAAACTCTTCAGAAACTCATTTCATCCTAGAAGCTACAATACTCAGATTCCCCTTAGTAAACCACTGCAAAAATCAATCACAGGATATCAAGACCACAATGTACTTCCCCCACACTTAGCAACTGTCCTAGGTAAACTCCACAATCACATTCAAGCATTCAAATTCTCCCTACTGACTTCTGCGAGTATTTAAGTGCGGTCTCACCTAAGGAGTATCGATCAAAGGGCACATGGATTCTTACCTAATCAGCTCTAGACCACCATACTATCTTTCTCTAGTCCCTTTCTTCTCTTTCCCTTCTTTAACAACTGATTTTTCCCCACTGGGTATCATTTTTTTTTTTATCAGTGTTCTTCCCGTTATGGGGTGTACTTTGGACACATTCCATGGATCACATGAGAGATAATAGTGTTTGCTACTATTCCCATGACCACTTCGGAGTTACTAACTCATCCTCAGTTTATTATTTTATTTTTTACTTTACAGAAGGGGAGAAGGGAACTAAATAGGATAGGTTGACAGGCTGTGTCAGAACTAACAAGGGAATCCGACACAAAGTATACCAAGCCCTTAGGTGAGAAATCTAAGTCAGTATTAAGGTTGAAGTCAGTAAAGGATCCTTTGATACCTGAAGTGATGTGGGTGTTCCCAGTAGGTTGATCTGTGATGGGGTTTTCTAACAGTCAGAGATAGATCCTGCAACTTCATCCCAATGGTTACTTAAGTTCCTGCAAGTCTTGTAAATCTTCTCAGAAAATCATAGTTTCTTACTTAAACAATTTTGACTCAATAAAACAAATTTTTTTGAAAAACGGACTGACTCTTAAGAAAACAGAAAACAAAAGTCAGTAGCACCTCCCCCACACTTAAGACACACTGGCCCCAGTAGTGTCCAGCGAAGGATCGGTAAAAAGAAAATAAAAATTGAAAAGGTGAAATTATGTCTGTCGGGTTACCTCTGTCGCTGAGCATCGATCGTTGCACTGAGTGCATCGACCGTTACTTGGCGATTTTCGTGTATAGTCGATCGTTGCTCAGGACCGCAACGATCGCTGCAATGCGATTCCTTTCGTGTCGTGACGATCGACACAGAAGTGCGTCGATCGTTGCACTGC
Source organism: Orychophragmus violaceus (assembly GCA_030180135.1). Classification (NCBI taxonomy): domain Eukaryota; kingdom Viridiplantae; phylum Streptophyta; class Magnoliopsida; order Brassicales; family Brassicaceae; genus Orychophragmus; species Orychophragmus violaceus. The sequence continues at coordinate 61,031,570 of CM058234.1, read as the reverse complement.
GATTTAACCGAGACCTGCAAACATAAACTCCCCAGAAACAAAAACAAACGTAAAATCCTAACAAAAACACCAAAAATTAAGTAGAAAAACACCAGTACCTAATGGTGGGTTGCCTCCCACCCAGCGCTTGTTTAAGGTCAATAGCTTGACCGGACGGATGGGAATTTTCAAGTACCAGGAGGTCTTGACAGAGACTTTTTCTGTCTCTGTTCAAGTCTCCTCATCCAAGGTGGTGAGTAGGCTGTTGCGGAATGCTCATGGCCAAGAAAAGATGGAGTGAAATGTGCTCCAGGATCTATAACCATGGTATGATCAGGTTGCTCAAAATCTGCGTCCCTTATGGTGAATGTCTGCCCATCTATCAGTGGCTTTCGCAGCTTATCCATCTCATAGTGCAGTGGTTCATCTCCCAGATGGAGGTCTATCAGGCTGTTCCTAACATCAATCAGCGCTCCTGCTGTAGCCAAAAAGGGTCTCCCAAGCAATAATGCTTCATCCGGATCACAATCATATTTCAGCACAAGGAAGTCCGTTGGAACTAAGTAGTTTCCAACTCTCACCGGAATGTCCATAAGGAGTCCTTCAGGAACTCGTATGGACTGATCATCTAGGACAAGAGAAGTCCTAGTAGGAGTAAAATCCAGCATACCCAGCTTCTCTGCCACAGAGTAAGGCATCAAACTTCCAGCAGCTCCTAAATCACACAGAGAACGCCTGAAGCTATCCTCAAAGATAGAACAGTCCAGCACAAAGACTCCAGGATCAGATAGCTTCTTCGGGACCTTAGTTAGCAGAACATCACTAATATGCTGAGGAACTATTATCACCCAGTCTTTCAGATCATCATCCAGGGGCAACATCTTGTTCAGGTACCTTTGCACACATGGATGATAAGGTGGATCATCAGAAGTTGGAATTTCTTCCAATTCTTCACCAATACCTTCTAATTTCTTCAGCTCTTCAATCTCTTGCCTAATCACTTCAGACACTGAGGAGTGTTGTCTAAAGATCTGCTCGTAGATCTCCTGTTGAGAAATCTCAGAGGCTCCATTGAATAGGCGATCAAGCTCCAAGTCAGCATCTATGCCATTATCATCCGACAGTTCTGTCCATTCACGCCCTGCAACGACCGACACTAAGAGTGTGTCGATCGTTGCCATCCCGACGGGTGTATCGATCGGCACAGATGTTGCATCGATCGACGCACTGCAGCAGATTTCACCCGAGAGTTTTTCACAAATATCCGAAAATTCCTGTTCTGTCACCAACTCAGCTGTACTTAGCTCAAATCTTTCACCTAGGTGAGATCCATCATTAATGCACACATACCAGGCCTTAACATGAGTGTCTGCCACTCCTTTTCCCTTCAGTGAGCTGGACATCTGGTTTACCTGAGTGTCCAACTGCTTCATGTGAGTGCTCAGAGACTCAAATTTCCCATTGAGGTCTTCATAGACAGCGTCCAACTTCTTGTTGCAGTCCACAGAAATCTTGGTCTGACTCTCAATCAGTTGTTCCATCATAGCCTCCATTTTGCTCTCATGGGCTGTAGGCGCAGGAGGAGTCTGATAGGATGTAGATCCATAGGTTCTCTGAGTACCTTGTCCATAGGTCTTCTAAAAACCACCAGTCTGTCCACCATTGGAGAATTTGTTCCCCTGTTGATTACCAAATCTATTACCTTGGAAACCAGAACCTCCTATGAAATTCACATCTTCTTCCTGAGTTTCCTCCTCAGCCTGAATCACTTCTACATCTTGGGCAAAGTGGACAGATTTCTTACTAGTCAGGAGATTTTAAACTGTGTCCAATCTGGATCTTATATTAGCTATATCAGAATTCTCTACAGTTCCACCAGATTTTTTCCTCCTTTCATCCATTGTCTTGCAACTGTTGCTGCCAATCAGGTTCTCAATCAACTGCTTAGCTTGTGTAGGAGTCCTGGTGTTGAAATTAGCATTGCTGGAATTATCCAGCGCAGTCTGATAAGGGAGATCTATGCCTCTGAAGAAAATACCAATCAGCTGTACTTCTGTGAATCCATGGTGTGGACAGTCACGCTGATACTGCTTAAATCTCATCCAGGCAGTCTTCAAGGGCTCCACAGCTCCTTGGGAAAAGGTGAGTATTTCCTGTCTGGACTGATCCGAGCGCGCATCATCATAAAAGTGACGCAAGAACTCACTCTTTAAGGCTGCCCAAGTAGTATACTGACCAGGTGCCAGTTGTCTCAGCCATGCACTAGCGTCTCCAGCAAGACTGTGCGGAAATAGCTTAAGGAACAGATAGTCCGGGCATACTCCTTCATACTTCATGCCAGTGACTATGTCTTCAAACTTGTCAATGTGATCCATAGGCTTCTCTGCTTGAAGACCATGAAAAGCAATCTGTCTCATCAGCTGGTAGTAGATGGTCTTTAACTCAAAATCATTCCTCTCAAAAGCAGGAAGCACTAGAGCTGCTCAGTTTGCATGAAACTCGTCAGGTCTGTTGTAATCAGCTAGTGTACTCTCATGAACCACCATCTCTCTACCTTGGGCCTGTCCTTGACCCTGGTTTCGGTTCAGCTCCTGTTGCTGTTGCTCAGGAGGATCAGGGATGACATTCCCTTCAGCATCAACCCGATGCCCAGCAGCATTGTACGGGTTGTCATCTTGGTCCCTCAGGGTACCTTCAGCATCTGGTATCAAGATCAAACGTTCTCGTACCATTCTCTCTCTTCTTTCTCTTCTGTTAGTCCTCTCTAGACGTCCAAGTTCCTCTAGTCCGAGATTAAGCAAGCTCGAGTTCGGATTACTTCGAGTTTTCTGCGTTGGCATAAACTGTCTGTAATCGTCCAGCAACGATCGATGCTATCAGTGCAACGATCGATTCAATCTCAGAATCGCCTAGTGACGATCGACGCAAGGGATGCAACGATCGACGCAAGGCGAAATTCGTACCTGCGACAGAGAGAAATCAGAGAAAAAGTTAGCAAAATCAAAAAATAAAAACGAAAAAGAACAAAACAAAAAGAAAAATTTCTAGTAGAAACCCTAAGTTCGGTCCTATCGAAGACTCTAAGAGTCCCCGGCAACGGCGCCAAAAACTTGATAGGCTCTAAGTTTTACCCTATTCTAAACTGCAAGTGAACAGCAATGTCAAAGTAGTATATAGGGCTATCGAATCCACAGGGACACTTGGTCTCAATAGAAACAGAAACGTAGAGATTAATACTAGAAATAAGCAGATGGTGAAGTAAATAAATTGCGAAGCAAGAAAGTAAACAGTAGCAGAGATTAACGGTTGTGAAGCAATACACTAAAAGCGTCAAGCCTAGGGTATTCTCAGAAAATCAGACAAGCAGACAATTCATTCAGCAAGGATCTAATTAAGCACAGTTCTAGAACTCAAAACACAGATATAGAATTAACCAAATTCCTTTGCGATAATTCTCTAAGTCTAAGTGCAGCAAACCAAACTTTCGTTTGCGAGAACTAACAGATTAAACTAGCATTAATCCCAAGTTTGATATGTTCACAATTATCCTAAACCAAACTTCCGTTTGCGCAAAGTTTAATTGCCCAATTTAATTAGTTCAGATTCCTAAACCCCACTTCCATGACGTATTTAGCAACCTAAGATCTAGATTCTAATTGATCAGGTTAGAACTAGCTTTAAGCACAATTAAATTGAAGAACATATATAGTTATGAATCCTTAACTGAATTTGAACAAGTCTAGCAAGTCATGAAATCCTATGTGAGAAACCCTAAACTCAACTATGGATCTACTCAGACATGATTAATGAAAACATAATCAAAGAAATAATAGATTGCATATAAGAAATTAAATAGATAAAGGGGTTCGAAATCTTCTCCAAAATAAGTGAATACAGGAAATAGATCAGCCCCAAAAGCTCTAGAAATCTCTTAGCTATATGTATCAAAGCGTAATGTAAAGCGTAGGTAAAATAAACACCAAAAACTAGTATATATAGGTATAATCTCGGATGGGGCTTCTGTGTAAATACTGGAACTATTCTGGGCCTCTTTGCAAATCTTCATAACTTGTTAAACCGACGCGTACGGCCCATCTCGCTAGTGTGTCGACCGATGCACAAGGTGTGTCGGTCGATGCATGATCAATAAATCGGACAGTGACTTAAGCTCTCGGCCAAATTGTCCCAAAAGTCCCAAAATGCTCCAAATATCTCCAATTAGCTCCAAACTTGATTAAACCTATAAAAGACTCTAAACAAAGACAAAAGACACTAAAAACACAACTATATCATGGTCTAAACTGGGTAAAAACCATGATATATCAGCAACCTGAAGGCTTTATAGTCAAAGGTAAAGAAAAGAAAGTTTGTAGACTTATAAAGTCCTTGTATGGACTGAAGCAAGCGCCAAAACAATGGAACTAAAAATTTGATAATACAATGAAGTCGTATGGTTTTACCATTAATGAATGTGACAAGTGTATTTACATTAAGAAAACTAAAAATGATACGATCATTGTATGTCTATATGTGAATGATATGTTGATAATGGGAACAAGTAGAAACATTATTAATGCCACAAAAAGGATGTTGAGTGATAATTTTAAAATGAAAGATATGGGATTGGATGATATAGTTCTTGGAATAAGAATTAAACGAGGACGCAATGGTTATACACTTACTCAATCTCATTATGTGGAGAAGGTCTTAAAGAAGTTTGGTCACTATGATGATAGACTAGTCGTTACTCTATTTGATCCAACGTGTAAACTTTACAAAAATGATGGTGAAAGTGTCTCACAGTTAGAGTAAACAAAAATAGTTGGGAAGCCTTATGTACATTACAAATTGTACAAGAACAGATTTGGCTTACTCATTAAGTCGGTTAAGTCGATATTCAAGTAATCCAAACAGAGAACATTGGCATGCTTTGATTAGATTATTAAGATACTTAAAGCATACAATAAGTTATGGTCTACATTTCACAAAATTCCTTCTGTGTTAGAAGGATTTAGTGATGCAAATTGGATTTCAGGAAGTACAGACAATAAGTCTACAAGTGGTTATGTGTTTACCCTTGGTGGTGGTGCTGTGTCTTGGAAATCATCTAAACAAACGTGTATAGCATGTTCTACCACATAATCTGAATTTATCGCATTAGATAAAGCTGCAAAAGAAGCTGAATGACTTAGAAATTTATTGAAGATATTCCATTGTCGCCAAAACTAATAACTGCATTATGTATCCATTGTTGTAGTATGGCTGCTTTAAATAGAGGGAAAAATAAAATTTACAATGGTAAATTAAGGCATATTAGCATATTAGACGAAGACATGCCACAATACAACAATTGCTTTCCAATGGGGTGATAACATTGGATTATATTAGATCAAAGGAAAACTTGGCTGATCCTTTAACTAAAGGCCTACCGAAAGAGCAAGTTGTATTCACTTCGAGGGGAATGGGTTTAAAGCCAACACAATGAGTCATCACTTGGTGTAAACCTTACCAAGAAACATTGGAGATCCCATGTTTTAGGTTCATAAGGCAAACTGGCTGAGAGTAGAAATATACATTTCTCACATTCCTATGAAGTATAATTGTGTTTCGGTTGATGATTAAGGGATGAATACTATATTCTTAATAACGTTAATATGTTTTCTAAAAGTGGGATAAAACGGATTATCCTTAATTAATGTTACCTATATGAGAGTGGTGTCGGATCACACCTATGAGAATTGATATGACTAAATTCTCTAGAGCTCACACGAAGTCAGGAAATGTTCAAGACCAAAATGAACAAAACCGTATAAACTAAGAAATGTGATGATGATATATATGATTCACTTATTGTCTCGGTTAACTATAAAATATGGTTAATTCAAGACTTTAGTTCATTACCGATAAAGTAAATCCGATAAGTGTCTCTAGGAAATGTTCAAGTCCAAAAGACACCTTTTCCGATGTATTCTATTTTCCAAAAATAATTATTATTTTCTATTCAAATGTCAGGTATTGTAGAGTTTGAATAGAAAATGTGGGGTATTTTTGGAGTTTTATTTAATTTATTTTAATTAAATAAAAAATAATGTCAATTATTGTGTCTTTGTGAAAGGGCACCGTTTTTTGGATTTTAATTTAATTTAATTAAATAAATACTCATGAGGCATCTTTGTGAAATGGTATATTTATGAAGGGATACATTTATGAAATGATACATTTGTGAAATGATATCATTGTAAAATGACACATTGATTGGAAACACCCTTTGGTTCATTATATAAACACCACACATATATGATGGAGAAAGACATAACAAAACCAACAACAATTCTCTTCTTCTTCTTCTTCAAATAATTTCTGGAAACACAAAGTATAGTATGCAAGCTTCTTTGTAGGGTGCATAATACGAGGATCGATAGTTGTATCCTTCAAGATAGAAATCCAAGAAGCTACGAACACCGCGTAGGGAATAAATTTTGTCTTAGGAGATTGCTTTAGCAAGCCTCTATCATTCTACAATCTGTTCATACATTAAAGAACAAGTAACCGTAATGTAAGTCTTTATATTACTATTATTCATTTGTATTCTCTCCTTTCTATCGAATAAACAATCTTCTACCAAACCGATTGATTGATTTGCATTTATAATTTCAATAACAGTGTAAAAGGTTGCAAACGTTTCTCTTGTTGTTTCTCTAATCAAAAGAAACTAAGAGAGAGAGAGAGAGAGAGAGAGAGAGAGAGAGAGAGAGAGAGAGAGAGAGAGAGAGAGAGAGAGAGAGAGAGAGAGAGAGAGAGAGAGAGAGAAGTCAAAGTTCCAATAAGAAAATCCAGAATGATATCAGAGGAGCAAAACTTCAACACAGTACCAAGGCGTTGGTAGCTTAGTGATAGTACAAGGGATTATTTTTTTTTGTCCTGGGTTCAAACCACTTTTGGTACGGAAAGTTATTCTTTAAATAAGAATTTTCAAAAGTTGTCTCCGGGTCTTAGATAAATTACGGGTCTGAAGTCCAAAATTTCTACATAATTCAAAGAAAAAAAACTTCAACATAGTATCAACCCAAGATTTCAATAATAACACTCGGCAATCTTGGGTGCGATCGCAACTTTCTCTTAGTATCTTTCAGCCCTCTTTCTCTTCTTCTCAAGGTATTTGTATTTGTCTAAGTTTGGCTCCCCCGTTTGGGCTTTGGCTTCAGTATCGATATTGGATAGCCGGCTATAGTATTTAACTGTATTCAAACAATGTATTTGATCAATTTATATATCGTGATTTTTATGGGTATTTAACATTATATAGGTCTTTGTTATTGTTCCTTTTTAGTATTTTTGGAGTCGTTTGAGTCTTTTACAAGCTGTGGCAGATTGGAGCTTAATTGAAGATTCTGCATCACATATGGATTTCACAGAAGTCAATGGTTGTGTATGCACTTAGTGTCGGTCGACACCATATCTGGACATATATTATGCGCAGATTTTAAGAGAACTGGAAATCTACGCTTTTACCTAAGAGTTTCCCATATTTACAAGAAGATGCAAATCATGTTTAATGACTGTTTATTAGGTTTTCCAACCATTGTTTATGCTACAATTTATTTTATTTCGAGAGAGATTTGTAGCAGAGATTTGGGGGCTGTTCTCCATAGAATTCGAACCCCATTTTTTATCTATTGATTTCTCTTATACTTTCTACTTCAATCATGTTTACTGCTTCAATCTCCATGTCTAAGTAGTTTGCTAGTTAGGTTTATGGTTTCTCAGGGATTTCTAGGTTGATTGATTAGTTAGGGATTCATAACTTCTAGTTCTTCTACTACAAGGAAACAATGTTTTTGTGACTGCACTTTTAGTCGGAAAATAGTCGTTAAACAAGGTTTTATGACTAAAAGTGACTAAATAAGGTTGTTATAAATCCTTAGTCGCTAAATTGCGTACTCGTAAATATGACTATTTTTACGACTAAAAAAGTAGTCGTAACCTAGAGGTATCATATTCGCAATATATAGGGATTAATTTGCGATTATATTAGCGACAATTGTGCAAATAAAGACAAAGTTCTGATGCAGTCAGAGAAATGTAGTAATCAAATAGTCTTTAAACTAGGTGGCCAATGACCAACTAATGTGTGACTGTATAATACAATCACAACATAGCGTAAAAAGTGGCGACTATGTAGCGACTATACATCGATTAATCGAACATCCATGTACAATTATGGTAATGATTTGGCCACTACGTGGCGACTATTGTGTGACTTTCCAATATAGTCACAACTTAGTCATATTTGGAGACTGTTTATTAACTAATTTAACGATTATACATCGACTAACCGGAACATCAAGAAATGATTATGATAAACATTTAGCCACTACTTGACGACTGGTTAATGAGTAATTTAACGACTATAAAATGACTAATCAGAAAATTCATATATAATTATGGTAATGATTATGCCACTACTTGGCGACTACTATCTGACTGTCTAATAATCATTGCTTAGTCATAATATATGGTGACTATTTTACGACTGTTTAATGACTAAGTTAACGGCTATGCATCGACTAATCATGACATCTGGATATGATTATGGTAATGATTGTGTCACTACTTTGTGACCATTTTAACGATAATTGACGACTGTTTACTGACTATTTTATCCATAAAAATAAAAATTTGGTATCATTTCATTTGTCAAATTTACGATTTGATGTTGGTAATACTGTAAAAGACATTTGCTTCAAAATAACATAAATAAATTAAATACTTATATGTAGCATATGTACACAAACAATTATCTACATATGGTAACTCCAACATTGAGCTGCCAAATCATACAATTTTTTTAGTTCGGTAGAGACAATGATAAGCAACCTACGAATCATATGGAGTTTAAGTTGTACTTGTTGGGTGAAGAGGCTCTGTGTTTGCTGCAGACTTTTGAATCCCCATGAAGCCCATAAATTGTGGATCACTTAGTCTTATAATTTTCCACCAAGTAAAAGTGCTTGACCTTTTCCTTTTGCTCAGCTCGGACGTGATCTCCTTCATGGGAAGCCTGCTCTTTGATTTTACGTTGAACTTCCTTCAGTTGCTCTTGCAGGACCACAAACGCTGAAGAGTCTCCCAGCTGCTTGCACTTACCCATTAAATATTCTCTTTGAGACTTCCAGCTCCATAAGGATTTTCTTGTCCATCGTTCTCAGTGGTCTGTGTTAATTAAAGATAGTTAGAGAAAATAACTTAAATGAAGAACATGACATGATTTTATAAATGTGGATTATGAAAATGTTACTTTACCTAAAGAAAGATGTAGTTAAATTCATTTATTGATAACTCCCAAGGTCATGAAGCATCACCATCCAAAACTTCTGAAGTCTCTACATCGAGCTCTGCCAACTTCTTGCATGTTTTTCTCATAAGTTTTAGAAAATTTCTCCGCCTTCTGATCAACATACATACCATCTGGCCTTGTATCTGTCTTGACGAATACCTCACCAATATTCACCAGGCTTCCCAATTTTTTTTCATGTAGTGATATAAAACAAACAAGGATTATTATAAAATTTAAAGTTGCAAGATGTAATAAACATAAATAACCAATATATAATAAAAGCTACTTGACATTTCTTACTGGATTTCTTGGTACAACTTAGGCCATGATAAGTGGATCTAATGACCGAGACCTTCACTGTCAGACATACGACAGCTGGAATTGGTCGCACTCCTTTGCATTGCTTATGCAGTATCCCAGTAGTTGATCATCGTTTTCCGGAGAGTCTCGCCGATCCATTTTGGTCGCTCTCAAATAGTCCTCGCATTTCTAACCATGTCTTTCAACCGTCATTCACATATCTTCTCAAAAAACTGTTGAACTGTCCTTGTTATCAAGGGATCCCATGTGTGGGTTTTCTAGAATACAAAGAGAATAAACATAGCATTAGTGAAAAAACACAAGCAAACTTATATGTGAAGGGTATAGGAGAGAAAACTGTACTGCGAACTCGAGGAAGTATTTTTTTGCTTTATCACGAGGCACACGTGACTAGCTATAATAGAGTTGATCGAATTTGTTTGTAATTTTTTTAGTAATCTTTCATTTTAATTCGATTATTTGTCACGAGTAAACCTGGAAAAAATGCTTCAACAAAAGAAAATTCTTAATGGTTTGACCATGTCTTAAATGATACAACACTATCTTTTAATCACTCAGACACTTGAACTTAATAAAACATTGAGAGTATTTAAACTGAGACATCAAAACTCAATTGATTCATAAATATAAGATTAACATCATAACTATTTGAGACTCAAACTCATCAAACAAACAATTCATAAGCAACCGACAATCAGATTTAGAAGCAATCCCGTTTCAAAAGCAAAGAAAAACATAAGAAAACTAGAAGGTTTAAAAACACACCATTACAATATGCATAAGACAACAACAAGAAACCATACAAGGAATAGCAAGTCCTAACAAAATTTATATCAACAGATGAAGAAACAATAGCCATACCAAGTCGAGTTTGGCGTCAGTGTGGGAGACAGGACGGAGGTAAACATTTCCTTATGTGGCACCCGAAGAAGACCATTCAGAGCCCGCATCGTGTTCTCCTGGATATCCAGAAAAACTGGAATTGATCCGAAGTTGTGACCTTCAGAAGAGGGGTGACTCTGAGCCTGAGAGTGGTTAAGTTGTAAAAGTGGGGTCTCCTGAACAGAAGGCTGGTTGTTCTGGAATTCTTGTGACACCGGAGATGCATTGGCTTCACGTTGATTAGTAGTCGAGTTATGGAAAAGCTTTTGTGGCGGTGGATAGTTCCGGAAGTAGGGTGTTGAGTTTGACGATTGGGTGATAATTGGGTCTTTCTCTTGACGTTGAGTCAACTGATTCAGAAGAACTTTGGCTGCCGGCGGGAAGTTGTAATGTGCTGATAGAGGATTTTGTGTTCTCAACGTAGTTGTGGGGCGGTTGGTCATAACGTCTCTCTGGAAAACATTAGGAATGGTTTGTCTCTTACATCCTATCTTACATTTAGATGTAGGCATCGTATCACATAGATTTTTATGATTGAGAGATTCAAATAAGAGACTGAGGGATCGATAGGGTTTCTGCGAAAGTTAGCGACGAAATTGAGAGCCTCCAATAAGAGATTTAAAAGAAGATATATCAATTAGAGAGGGGTGAGCAGAGATGAGGATTTGGAGAGAAATTAGCGAGATTATTCGGAAATGGGGAATAACAAAATAAAAATGGGTTTATGTTTGTGGTAAATGAGGATTTCTCGGCATTTAGTCGAAAATTCTTGGGTTTAGACGGGTAATTGAAATATTTTTGGGCTTTAAAGTTCACGGACTAATTAAGCAATTTTTTGAAAAAAAATCCCACTTGTAATCATAACATAGTCATCAAATTAGAAATAACAATGATTTTAAATAGTAGCTGCAATTAATATAAAGTCCTAATAAGAAAATCCACAATACATTTGATTCAATATAATGTATAATTGAAGACAAATTCATGGCTTGGAACGAGATCCGTTGGCTTTTGTAAAACTCCAACAGGAAAATATATATTTTTTAAACAAATTTGTAAAAGTTCAGTAATTTATCACTCCTTTATTAGATAAACATCTTTAATATATGGATCAAAGTAAAGCTGTGAAATAATACATGAATTTTGGACAAATGGAATACCTAAATACAATGAAAATAATTATATATCTAACAGAAATAATAATTTTCTTATAAAAAAAATTAAAAATGCATATATAAGAGAAAATTTACCAATAGTGTATTTATGTGAGATTTGATGATCTATTATGGTATGGATGCCAACAAAATCATAAAAATCATCATCAACAATCGTGAAACAATTTGATATATGAGTTTGCTCGTCCAGAAGAATCTTTTTTCGCAGTAATTGTGTTGCTCGGTTCAATCGGATTATAAATCACTACGAGTTTTGGATATACTTCCAAGATCCTTCATTGAAATGTTTATTTATTGTATGAAAGCAATTGCATGGTCTTGTGGCCTGTATTTCAAAACCCTAAAAATAAAAATAGTAAACCAAAAAAGTATATAAAAAATAAAAACATAAAGCGCGATTCTCTCAAACGACCATGGATGTGAAGATTTCCAGGCGAGTATCTCAGATTAACGACCGTCTTCTATCTCTTTGAGATTTAAAAGTGTTTTTCATTCATGTGTGGATGTGTGTTTCTTTTAATGGAGATCTGAATATCTTTATGATCCTGTGTGATGAAGAGGTAACCATGTTTTAGTCGGTTTTTGTTTTTGATTGTCACATATATTTTTTTTAAATAGGAGAATAATTATTTTGATTTAGGGTATCCAGATCGAGGCAACTATGCACGCTCATGATTTTGAACTATTCCGGTATTCACTTTGGCTTGAGAGTCGTTGGTTTCGCCTTGAAGATGCTCAAGTCGTGCTTGTACCTGATTTTATTTCTTTGACTCCTCACAAATTTATGCTCATGTTCGAGTCAAGTACATCATTTTGTCTTACTTACGATAATCTTCTGTAAGGTTATTTCATGGTTTTTCCATCGATTCTGGATATATTTGATGAGTTGGTTTATGATCTTTATCCTAGATGTATTTTGCACTAAAAATTTTTTTTTGGACTTAGGATTATAATAATATGCATGTTATTTGGATATATTATTTAAATGATATATTTTCTTTTATATGTCTTTGATGTTGTAACACATGTTGGAAAGCTCGAGTATTGTTGGTCTGGACCTAAGTTAAAGTTTACCATTCATGATACAATGTGAGATATTCTTTGTCTTTTATTGTGAAGATTTATTTTGTTATTACAATCTAGTAATTGCTTTAATAAATTTATATCATATATAAGCTCTGGTGTATCCATTGTGCGTTAGCTGGGAGAGATGGGAAAGAATTGAGCAAAAGGTTTAGGTACGATGCAGATAAATATATCTTCGTAATTCTCATATATTTCTTCTTCAAACAACTGTCATGTAAAATGTACAAAGTCGTATTATATATAGATGAAAATAATTGCATTGGGTAGTAAGTTTGTTCATGATTGTTTATACTATGCTATACTTGGCTAAAAGAACAAGAAATGCTTTCAACGATCATGTATGACCAGTATGAGAATTCTGACTGGAGTGTATTCGTCAACATGCTATGTTAATATTCTTTGTTCGCTTTATTAATTTATTATACTTATGTCGATATATTGCATATAATACATTGTTTTTTTTAGGTTTTCTAAACCAGTACTAGAGGAATACGACCCGGAAAAATATGATGTTATGGTTCTATTAACTAATTCACCTATCTCAAACTTTTGTTTGATCAAAATTTTATTTTTTTGTTTATTTTGGATCAAGTGATCCTCTAAATATGAACTTTTAGACGTTGGTTCTTTAACTTTCGAATTTTTAAGTAACTAATATATGTTTGTGAACTGATCTCAATGCAAACAAGTTATATTTGGTATATTAGTGTATCTTCTATCTATATATTCGATCAAGTAACTAAAAACATTTAGAATTATATTAATAGGGTATATATATATGTATATACAATCTTTTAGAAAGAAATTTGGTAAAGGTTAATTATTATATTTAGATTTTTGAAATTTAAGTTTAATTTAAGAAAATATTAGCTTTGATATTTTTAGTGTTTAGTATTTTACTTACGTTTAAGGTGTTGGGCTTAAAATATATAGGGTTTGGGGTTAGGGTTTATATATATGACTAAATTAAATGAACACTTGATACAAAAAGAATTTATATGATAATATTTTAGAAGATTTAAATAAAATTATAAAATCTAAACTAGCAAAATACATGAAGTTACTATACCAATAAATGAAACTAACAAATATAACCAAAAATATCTTATATTATTAGTAAATAAAAAACATATTATATGATACGATTGATACCCGACTAATTTGCGACGCGGCTAAAGAGTCGCACATTAATCGTAAAACTAACGACAAATTAGCAACGTTTTTACGACTCTCCTGGGAGTCGCACATTAGTCGCCAAACTAGAGACTAATTTGCGACTTTTTTATGACCCTCCATGAGAGTCTAACATTAGTCGCCAAACTAGTGACTACTTGGCGACTAATTTTTTACGATCTCGACTAAAGTCTTTAATTAGTCGTAACTAGACGACTAAATTGGTGAATACCAATTTTGGTTATAAATTAGCAACTAATATACGACCATATATTAGGAGTCGCAATACAATTGCACACTTGTCTCTAAGTAGTTGCAAAATTTGGCGATTACAAATATAGTCGCAAGATCCAGTCGCAAAAGCATTGTTTTCTTATAGTGTTCACTTTACGCTTTTCTTAATATTTCATTGATATTATGTTGATTCTCGTAACAAGAGTTTAATTAGCTTGAAAGAACTAGGGGGCGAAAATTGTCTTTTCGCAAAGTGATTTGGTTTAGGGAATTTATGAATAAATCGAACATTTATGAACAAATCGAACATGATATAAATGCATGTTCAGAATTTAGAACTCGCAAAGAGATTTTGTTTTCTTGGTTGTTAGCATAGATAATTTTCACAACAAGATTTGGTTGACATTATCTCTGTGTTTTGATTTCTAAAACATTGACTTGAATCATGATTGATCGATTGATTTACATTCCTAATTTCCCCAGAATTTCTTGAGCCTAGCGATTTTCCCATTTGTTTTCAAACTCAATTTTATTGCTTTGTTACTCGCCTTCATTACAATCATTATGTTTAGCTTAACTTGAATCGACATTCTATTGTGTACTCTTGACCTCATTTGTTCGATATCCAGTACACTACTATCGATTTATTCTGCACTTGCAATTAGATTTATAGGATAAAATTAAAACTATAACCAATGTATCTCACCTTGGAATAAATGAAAAAACATTTAGTGAAAAAAGAGTAAAAGACATTGGACATTAAAGAATTTATAGAAATTCATAAACAGAAATCATTAAGAAAATCACTAACAACCGCTTTTAAAATCAAATCACAAGATTAATTAATATATTCTTCTAAGGAACTAACCCATATGCCTAAGATTTATAAGTTTACAAAACATTTTAACATCAACTTTAATTGATTAAGGATGTTTTGCTCATCTAAGATTCTTTTATGATATGGTTAACAATTTAAGATTAGAAATTAATTAGCTAGCAGAATTCAGCATTACAATTAACATAGATGAAGAAACCAAACTATAATTCTGTAAATCAACATGTTAGTCAATCAAATCTGAAAGCCCAAAAAACAAATTGAGAAACCACTCACACATAACAAATGAGTAAGCAAAATATGAAATGTATAATGAAAAGCGTCATTAAACTAACAAGGTCAAATAAAAAGGTTCATAAACCTTTTTCAAATTGTCAGCGAAGTCTAGAGAAATTCTCCCAATAGCTTAAAAACATAAAACAGTATTTATAACTACAAAATTACAATGTACGAAGAATATATGTTAATTGTAATGTCGTGTGTATAAATATATCAAAAATACAAAGAAAGAAAAAGGTTTGGGAAAAAGAAAGTAAAAATTAGGCCTCGGCATTTTTTATTTGGACCTAGGACCCGATCCGAAACCGTTTCGAAAAATTCAGGTCGGGTCAGGTCTGGGTCCAAGTATATTAACATGTTGGATCCAATATTTGAAAATCTGTGGGTAAAGGTTTGGATCGGGATATTATCCGCGAGTTTTCCGTATACCCATATAAACCTGTATTATTAATATATATATATATTGTATTAATTAATAAGCTGTTCCAAACCTATTCTAAACATGTTTCTATCTTGTTCCGAACCTGTTCTGAATCTATTCTGAACATATTCCGAACCTGTTCGAACCTGTATCTGAACCTGTTTGAACCTGTTTAAACCTGGTCTGATTAGTATTCGAATAAAAATGGATATTGGCAGATAAGCTACTCTAAGATCCGATCCGATCCAGACCCGACAATACCCGATCCGAACCTGCCCCGAAACTAGTAGATCTTTAAATGGATCCTCCATTTCTTCTACCCGATAGATTTGGACCCAACCAAAACCCGATCCAAGTGCTCTTGGGCCATCGTAGAAACATGGATAAGGTCGAAAACGGAACGAAAAACAAAACTTTACGACAGTTTTTTCGTATACGTTCACTTGCATCACATACACAAGTGATCTCTGAACTGTGCAATAAGGTCACCCGAGGACCCAAATGTTCGGGGCTAATAAAAATTATGGATGACTGCAGGTTATTGGTGTTTGTGTATGCTTTTTTGCTCGTCAAAATCGCATGTATTTAAGAACACTCACATGCCTTTCCAAGTTGAATTAAATGACTTCAAACCATAATCAAATGAAAGCAAGATTATGAAACACTTCATCGGGAATTCTAAGCTGGTGGAGGTTATTTCCGTTCAGATTACTAAAGGTGCAAATGGTTCTAAGTAGAGGAATTAGTGGAATAATATTAGTGGAATTAAAATTAGAGGAGTAAGGTTAGTTACGCTGAAATTTTTCCTCTAAGAGTAGAGTAACAAATCTCAACAGAATCAAACAATTTTCTATTTAAAATGTCGGTCTTATCATATTCCACTAGAAAATAAAAAAATTGGCAAATAGATAGTTTTTGGAGTAATTTAACAGAATAGTCAATTCCACTAATTTTTTTTCCTCTAAGATGATAACCATTTCCACCGTAAGATAATAACCATTTGCATCCTTATTAACATTTATTTACATGGTCATTGTAAGATTCATTCACATAGACTATGTATGCAGCGAGTATTATAGCAAGCAATCTTGAATTTTATTTATGAAACAAAGAATTCGATACAGTTATTAATTAAGTTTGTTCTATAAACTATTACAACTGTTCGGTCTTATCTATTTCGAATACCACACCACTCATCATCCCCAATAACAAGTATCGTGCACCTACGCCAAATCCTTCCTACGGCCCCATGCTGATCCCTTTTATGACGCCTCGTTCCCGGAGAACCGGAATCGGCGTCGGGAGGCATCCACCAAACCAATCAATGGCTTACCGGGACATCCACCAGCAGCCTAAAGAGTTCGCACACTTCCTTCGATTCAAATTCGCCAACGTATACCAGCCGACCGATCATCTTGTATCCGGACCTGTGATGGGAAAAGAGAAGGAAAGAGGAAAAGGACTGAGTAATTGATTAAAACACAATTACCCAGCGAGGGCGGATTCATAGAACCTGCGATCTCGGCTTACGCCATAGAACTATTTGATCCAAGTACTAAGCTAATATCACCTTGCACACAACCGTCCGAAGCCCCCACACATTCATGGACTGGCGGGTACGCTCGGGAGGGCTCGTCATACCCTCCTCGGAAGATTAAGGACACGTACGGAAACACACCTTGCCCCCGTGTCCTGCAAACAACACCTACCGCAACTACACCACACATGTCCATCAACCACATTCAACGTTTTTGGATTAAGCGACGACCTAGCAGTTCTATGTTCTTTCAATCACATCAAGCGCTTTACTAAACCTGAACTACTTAGGAAAGACGATATTAACAAAGGACACGTGTCCCGTCATTGAGATAGAGAAAGTAGAGATCATGACCAGTCCTCACCTTAGCCAAAGAAGGGCAGAAGCGTAATTTAAGAAATCCAGATGAGCAAACGGACTTCAAATCTTGAAAGAGGACGAAAATTAGAGTGAGATAGGCCTTCGTTTCGCTCAAATCAGCCTAAAGACGGGCTAGTTATGATCACTTGAAATTGTTCTCTAAAAGTCAACGGTCCAAGTCAAAGTCAACCAGTCAAACCGGACAATCCAGACCCAAACCCAAGCCAAGTTTAAACCAGGCCCATTTTCATAACCAACCCAATTTTCTTAAACCAACCTAAACCAAACCAAACCTGAAAAATTGAATTTAACCAAGCTAGACCGATCAAATTGGAACCGAAAATTGGAAATTGAACCAAACCAAACCGGTAAATCGAACCGGACCGAGTTTACCCAGTCGCTGGCATCTCTAGCGACGTCAACGGTGGCTTTCCGGTGGCACATGTTGCGCGTGGATCCCATGCGCCCGCCCTTCTCCCAGCGCGTGCGGCAGCTGACGGAGTTACGGCTGACGACGTTGGCTTTTTCTCGTTGAGATGAATACGATTGTGGCCCCGGATTTGGGATTCCAAATAGATTGAAACATATGGGGATTTAAAGATTCAGGTTTTGGAAAAAATGCTTTAAAACCGAGTTTCTGGTGGTATCTTTTTGATAGGAAAGAGGAGGACGGCGGAATAAGCTCACTGGAGGCAAGAACGACACCGAAAACGGTCAGGGATTCTCCAGAATAGATTACAGTGAGTTTATCCTTTTGGGTCTTCTCCTATTTATAAGAGTGGAAGAGGGGGAAGCCCTAGATTCAAAAAGGGAATGGAATTGATGGCGTGATTCAAAAACGGAAACGCCATTGATGGCTTGATTCGAAAAGGAAACGCCATTGATGTCTTGACTGGAAAAGGAAACATCATTAAGGCTTGATCAGAAAAGGAAACATCATTAATGAATTGGGGTTTTGAATTCGGTCTTGGGCTTTCTCCCCTTTCTTTTGATTTTTTTTTTTGTAAAATTCCAAAGGCTAAAAATGAGCCATTACAATTCTCCCCCCTTATTAGGAATTTGTCCCGAATTTCAAGGCGTGCGGTTACTCGGATTGCCATAGAGCTCAAGGGTACCATTCCGCTAAGGGTACGGAAACTCGCACTAGGGAAAATCTTGCAAAACATGATGTCAAGGCACGACAAATAATCAAAGAATGAATCATATAAATATAATAGGAGTAGGACTACAATAGTTCAAGGGACATAGATAGAAAACCAATAATGTGGAATCCTCGGAAAACTAAAACGAAAATCCAGAACGATCAAAGATAGCAAAACTGTCCTACTCTTAAAAGAATGAAATCCCCAGATCTAGCAACTAGGAGATCCTGGAGCCCACGAACCAGAATCCACTTTGGTTTGATCACCGGCTGCATAGTCCGAGTCTTCCTCCAGATCTTCCTCTACCTCATAACTGGACCTATAGTTGGAGCTAAAAAAAGCTAGAGCTGTTGGAGAAGATGCATGATGTTGCTTTTGCTGTTGAACCTATTCTTGATTCTGTTGATCCCATTCATGTTGCTGCTGAGCGCAAACATGCTGCTGGTGGGCAAACTCCTTCTGGCAAAGCTCGACCAGCCGGGCGCATCGAGCCGCCATCACCATCAAACATAACTCATTAATTCCAGAACCATCTGCCACTTCCTGTCGAATCTCTGGTCAGAGCCCAATCAAAAACAATGCCAAACATTGAGCCGGTGTGCGGGTTGAGGAATGAGAAGCCGCACACATGAACTCATTTGCATAGTCATCTACACTAATCTCAACAAGTTGCACTGGACGGGGAAATTGTACTGGGGGCACCGAAGCCTACTGCGCTAGCCCCACCACCAGGGGAGCATGGTCCTGCTGGATCGGCTCAGGCCCGAACTTTGGAAGAGGAGGAATCTGAGGGGCTGGTGGAGGCTCAAACACCCGGGCAACATACGCCCCCTGTGCTTGCTCGGGAACAATCTCATCTACCACTAGCCCCTTCCTCGGTCTCCCATGCCTTTGTGGACCCTTCGAAGCTGAACATATGGATGGGATATCCACTGGTACCTTCCTGGGACGACCTCTCTTCCGCGGAGGCTGTAGAACTGGAAATGATGACAACAATGAAGACACAGGCGCGGCTGCGGGAACTAGCGACACAAACAAAATTGAAGTGCTCGTCGACAAGCAGCTCATCCTGCGGATGGATAACGGGCACCTCCGAGCGGTCGCACAGGTGTGGAAGGCACGGATAGGGCTAGAATCAGCATCAGAAGACATCCTGAAAAATACAAAGGGGGTAAGATCACAACATAATATAATCGATGATATGGTTGGTGTTTGAAAAATCATTTCGCAAAGTTACCTCATTTTTAAACTTTAACAAACACTTTTCAAAAACGGAAATACGGTTTTTAGGAAAACTGCGAGAGCTGATCTCTCAGATAGTACTGAGAGACCTTAACACAAGCTCTGATATCAACTGTGACACCTCGCTCCCGTCAAACTGGAAACAGCGTTGTGGGACATCCACCGAACCAAGAAATATCTAAACATGACATCCACCAGCGGCCTCAAGAGTCTGCACGCTCCCTTTGATTCAAATTCACAAACGTACACCCAGTCGACCGGTCATCCTGCATCCGGACCTGCGAGAGGAAAAGAGTGGGAACGAGGAAAAGGACTGAGTAATTGATTCAAACACAATTACCTAGCGAGGGCGGATTCAAGAACCCGCGATCTCGGCTTACGCAACACAACTACGAGATTCAAGTACTAAGCTAATATCACCTTGCACACAACCTATGGAAGGCACATCATGCAACCTACACACTAGCTACTTGTCCATAGGCGCGGCCTTAGGCCCAAGCCCCCACGCACCCATATGTACATGAAGGTATGCTCGGGCCTCACTGCCCCCGCAAACACGATGCACTCTCTACGGCATCCACAACTCTGGGAGGGCTCTGCATACCCTCCTCCGAAGATCAAGGACACATACGGAAACATACCTCGCCCCCGTGTCTTGCAAACAAAACCTACCAAAACTACACCACACATGTCCATCAACCACATTCAAGATTTCTGGATTATGCAAACCTAGCATTTCTACGTTTTTTCAATCACATCAAGCGCTTCACTAAACCTGAGCTACCTAGGAAAGACGGTATTAACAAAGAAATCATGTCCCGGCATTGAGATAAAGAAAGTAGATATCACGACCGGTCCTCACCTTGGCCAAAGAAGGGAAGAAGCGTAATTTAGGAACTCCATACGCCTAAACGGACTTCAAATATGGAAAGAGGACGGAAATTCGACTGAGATAGGCTTTCATTTCGCTCACTTGAAATTGTTGACTAAAAGTCAACAGTCCAATATCAACCAGTCAACCCGGTCAACCAAGACCAAAACCCAAGCCTAGATTAAACAAGGCCTATTTTCATAACCAACCCAGTTGCCTTAAACCAACCTAAACTAAACCAAACTAGAAAATTGAACTGAACCTAGCTAAACCGATCGAATTGGAATTAAACCAGAAATTGGAAATTGAACCGAACTAAACTTGTCAAACTGAACCAGACTGAGTTGACCCAGTCACCGACGAGTCGGCTTGGCGACGGACAGCAGCGCTTCGGCTATTCTCCGGCGGTGGCGGCGGCTGCAGATGGCGGTGCTCCGGCGACGGCGGCGCGTGGTGGTCGGCTCCGGCTGCGCGTGTCGTGTGTGGATCCCATGCGCCCACCCTTCTCCCGGTGCATGGGTGCGCGTGCGGTGGCCAGCGTTGGCTTCTTCTCGGGGATCTGAACACGATGGTGGCCTCGAATTTCTGGGATTCCAAACGTTTTGAAGGATATGGGGAAAAAAGATTCGGATTTTGGAAAACATGCTTTAAAATCGAGTTTTCGGTGGTCCCTTTTTGCTAGGAAGGAGGAGAACGGCGGAATGAGGTCACTGGAGGCAAGAATGGCACCGAAAATGGACAGGGCTTCGCCGGAATAGATTAGAGTGAGTTTTTTCTTTTGGGGCTTCTCCTATTTATAAGAGTGGGAGAGGGGGAAGTCCTAGATTCAAAAAAGGAAAGGAATTGATGGTGTGATTTGAAAACGGAAACGCCATTGATGGCTTGATGAGGAAAGAAACACCATTATTGGCTTGATCGGAAAAAGAAACATCATAAAGGCTTGATAAAAAAATGAAACATCATTAATAAATCTGGATTGGGCTTTCTCCCCTTTCTTTTGATTTTTTTTTGTAAAAGCCCAAAGGCTAAAAATGGGCCATTACACCTTTCTAGTCTTGAAATCAAAGAGGCGAAACAAACCTATGTTTACTTAATGATGTAAATAATCACCCCACTTGATGACGTAGATAATGCGACCATTGTTATGTTCCCGCAACCCATTATATCCATGTTTTTCTTAAGTGAATCATTCTATCTAAGTCTTAGAGAAGTCTCCATGGTTAGCATCAAGTCTTGGTAGATTTGAACTTATCCCCAAGCCATTTGGCTTACGGCGCCCATTTTGAATATAAAATAGCCAAGACATGCCAAATCTAACCTGACTTGTTCTACTGAGCCTAGCGGACTAGACTAAGTCATGAGATAAAATGAATGATCGACAACGATCAGTCCAAGGCTGGAGATGCATAAAAAATATTAACCAAGTAGAAAGAGTTGCAACCAATTAACCATCAAGTTGGTCCATGAAACCAGTTGGACGAACTAAAAGTCATGGGTGGTGGCTGAGTTATAGCCATTACACTCAAATTTGTTGTGCGCTCTGGTATACAAGCGTGTTTGTGTCAAGGGAATCACAAAGTATGTTTTAATGTTGGTTAGATCGTGATTTCCAGTTTAAATAGAAAGATTTACTTTGACGAGATGCGAGAATATAAGAACTTGTCAAAATTTGTGTGGAAAGTAGGCAGGGAGCCATATTTGTATTGATATAACCGAAAAGAGGTGAAATGTTTAGACTTTCGAACTGATTCCAAAGAGAGACCAGTTCGGTTTTCTAAACAAGCTATAAGAGAGAAGGTCAGAGCCAAAGAGTGATTACAAGTAGTTATTGTTGTGTGTAATAAATTATGTGTGTCCCTCATAAATGATCTCCAAAGATTATTTATAGAGGGAGTCGCGGTGTCAGATCGCCTCTAATTAGGGGCGATGTGTCATCTTCTGCGTCTTTCCGGGGTATGGTGTCTCGAGCCTTGCGTTCGAGCTTCTCTGCGGTGAGCTTCAGAGGTCTTCATTGCACGACGCTGGGATACTGTTCAACTAGGTCACTATTCGCCGATCCACTCCGCCAAGCGTCATCCTCTGGTCGAGACCAAGACTGTACATCGATGTCATAATGATGATAAGTCGGTGGGCCCGAACGAGTTGGATCTGTGTCGGATTTGGTTGATTTGCGGAAATGGGCCTTAGATTGTTCAAAATAGACCTAGCTAATTGGGAGTGCTATGCCCAGCTCCAACAATAAGCCCTTAGTTCAATAGATGAAGCCTTCAGCGAATATACCGAATTTATTCCAAGCTTCGTGATTAGCTTGACGCACCCTGGCCATGTTTGTAAGTCGAATAATCGACAATAATTAGGGTTGAGGAGTTCCCCGCGGTTGGTTCTCACACGTGGACATTAAAGCGTTGTTGTTATTGTATCTATATACGATTTCCCGCCTTTTATTTGCACGCGGGGAGACATCATTGACCGTTGTGCTTTTTACAATGCGTCGGTTCAACCTCTTCTGCTTCTCTCCCTCTTCTTATTTAAATTTCCACTCTATCTTCTTTCCTCATTTCTCGGCAGATATTGCAACATGTAACCTTCCTTTTCCCTCTGTCGTTTTGTCTTTTGATTTTCGTGTTTGCCCAGAATTTTCTTTCTCGGAATTATTCTGCCCTCGGTGGTCGTTCGCCGTTTGGTAGGCGATCTAACTTTTTTGACCGCTTGGGGAGTTGATCGTCATGTCCCGCCGAATTTATGTTGGTTGGTGATTTCTTGTATCGCTGCGACTAATCTTGTCTCTTGTTCTTCTAGTTTCATACTCTGGTGATATTGATTAAGAGGAACACAAAGTATTATTTTTGATATTTTTAGGTCGGCGAATTGGCATTCTCGGGAATCCTTTATATTGTGAAGGTTTAGTGGGGAATTTTGGCAGCAATGTCTGGTAAGTTCGTCTTTTTGAATTGTCACTATTTTTACTTGCCTTGCGGATCTGACCTGTATACTATTTCTTTTGCAGATATTAGAGGGAGGTTTAGGATGCTTAGTTACTCCTCTCATTTTTTGGAGCGCACCCGTCCTTCTCCTTCCGAGTCGGAAGGCCGAGGTGGAACAGCTCAGAAAAACCCTCAGCTTAACATTTATGTTCGTGTTGAGTGGATCTTAGTAGAGGGGTAGGTAGATGATGACACTGCACTGCCTTCAAAGGCTACAGAGACCAATCGGGGGGAGCCGAGCTTGGAGGTTTAGTATGTGGAGTAAACAGTGCCAAGGAGATGCTCCAACTGTTGGGTTGGATTGCCTACTTGACACTATTAGGTCGGTATACGTGGGGCATACCGATACCGATACCCGCGGTCCATCCGTAATGGATGGGGAGAGGGACCGCCCTGATGTAGATGAGGATACAAAGGATGCTTCTCCATGAAAGAGGTATGCTGCTGAAAAGGGAAAGGGAACTGCCGGGTGGCCATTAAACGGAGGAGGGTTGGTGGAGAGGAGGGTTCACATGAGGGATCAGATGCGGTGGACCGTGTAGTGGGGACGGCTGAGGATGAAGGCATTGAGATTTTGGGAGAGGATGTCGACCATAGCTTCGAGTTTAAGTTTTTGAAGGATGACGTTCCTCTGCTGAGTGACAGCAAGGCGTGCACCGATCTGAATGAAGCGCTTGAAGAGGAGAAGCATCGGTCTGCCGAGCTGAATGTAGTTCGACAAGAGTTGGGGCAGAAGTGAATTCGTGCTGCTGAAGCGAACATACTTCAGGCCGACATTGAGCTCGAGAGAGCCAACCTGGCAGTGTTTACGCCTCAACTCTCTTAGCTAAAGGATAATGTTGCTAGGTTGGAGGAGGGACTTAGGTTGGCTCATGGGGAGTCCATGGGTGCATGTGCGGAGCGAGATGCTCTTTGAAGTGAGAATTTTTGGATAAAGGCGTTGATTGAGAGGTGGAAGGCCACCTGGCTCAAGATAATATATAGATTTCCAAAAAGTGGTCGGTGTTGAAGTAGAAATGGGCGGCTAATTTCAAAACATCCGTTCTGACCTGGATGGTCAGAACAAACAGCATACCCTGATTATGACCCTTAGGCAGGTGCGGGGACTCGCGAGGCCCTTGAGGCTATGAAAATGGAAGACGGCCTGTTTATTATTGCCTATCAGATAGAGAAGCTTAAAGCAACCAAACTTATGTGGATGGCCGATATGAAGAAGATCGTCTATCACGAGCTTTCTACGCAATCTCGGCTGATCCTGCGCACTTAGTTCTCAGTTCGAGCCGAGGAGACCTTACCCCTTCCGTATTCTGCGAGTCTGTCTATTCCAATCTTTTGTCCGACTGCTTCAGTTAATCCTTCTTCGTCCTCCTTCCTAGGGAGTTCCAGTGCTCCTCGAGCTCCTAGCCAGTCCTTCCATGTCATGTCTGGTACAAACAAGCGGATGTTTACACCTGATGATGCGAGTAGTCTTCGAGATGACATGAACGAGTAGTTAGGCCGCATGTGGCCTTAGTTAAAACAGCTTGTAGTTTCTCCCTTTTTGTAACCTATGGGGTAACACCTCTGACTATTAATGCGAATTCATTTTCTTCTTTGATATGATGTCATGTCGCACATCTTTTTTTTTGTTGGTGAAGACCATTCCAATCGCAGGATTAAGCTTTAGCTTTATCTTTCGCGTAGTTTAATGCGGGCTAATGGCTTGACATAATTATCGAGAATGTTTGGTAGTGCGAGGTAGGGCTCGGCTTAGACACTTATCGCTTGTGTGTCGGGTTGCAAGAGCATGGCTTCAACTTTACGCACTAATTGCTTGTGTGCTTTGCAAGCCAGGACTCGGCTTTAAGCATTAAGAATGCTTTTGGGTGCGAGCGTGGGGCTTATAATTTTAATCATCGATCGGGTTGTGTGCTTTGTGAGACATGACTCGGCTTCGACACTTATTGGTTGTATGCTGTGGTGCGAGCTCGTAAGATTGGCTTTAACACTAATCGTTTTTGTATCCTTGGTTTCGGGCTCGGAAGACCAAAATAAACACTGAAAGTTGTGTGCTTTTGAGTTTGGGCTCATTTTTTTTAGCTTGGAAGCTGGCATGTAGAAAAATAAAATTTATTAAGATTGTGGATGTGCCCATGTTCAATTGGAGGGATCAAGGCGTCCGTAGTTCAATTGTTTACAATTGCAATGTCAAAAAGAGTGGAGGTCGGTGTAATAACCTAGCAATATCTAAGTACAAACAAAATTCAAACATCGAGGAAACGCGGGAGGAATGATGGTAAACGACCTTGGTAATAATAGGAATAATTTTGGTCGAGATAAAAATCAGAACGGACGTGCATTTTTGAAGACGGTTCACAATCACCTCCGAGAAGACCAATGTGGACGACCGAGGAATTTAAAATTCTTAAATGACCCAGGGCTAATGCAAGACTCAAGATAGAACTTATTATGGTATTTGGTCACAAGAAAATCCAGTTATAAAAAATAGACCAAAACGACCTTAAAACGGTCCGTACGGCCAACTTACAGGAATCGGTATGGATTGATATGCAGAATAATGCTCCAGCAGATTAGCCACGTGAATCTAAGCATCTTGGGAAGAGGACCAGCTTATTTTCTGACATGTCTGAACCATAAGGAATGTTCAGTTATTTTCCTACAAAGTCAATTATTTTACTACAATAACCAAGCAACTGAAGAAGTGTCTCGCTCTGATTGGACCAAAATTCTAATGATCTGATAAGCAGCTGAATGCCCACTTCTTATTGGCCAAACTTCTTAGATTAGGTGGATGAAAGATTAGCTCTCATTGGACCACAAACCACTTGGCCAGACCTTGGATGAAGCAGTCCATTTTCATTGGTTGAATTTGTTTATCGGTTTAAGTGAAGAAAAATGGTGCCTTCCTATTGGACCAAACAAACCACGAACTAAAGCTGGAGGAGTGTGTCTCAGTACCATTGGCTGAGCCTTCCAGACACCAAGGCCAATGAATAAATGTCTAACTGTCCTTGGTTAGAAGACAAAAGACAAATATCGGGTCAAGACAGAATTATCGACACAATTTGGTACACTCGGGATAAGACACCAGTAAGGAAACAAGCATGACAGATTTTATAAATGTAAGAACAAGCCAAGACTGGTCTAGCAAAAAGTCCTTGGCTAGTATTATTACCAGAATATAAGATTTGACGGTGCAACGACCAGAACGATACGGTTACCTGATTAACCAAATTGAAACTCTTCCTGTTGGCCACGGTGCTGCTGCCACAACCTTATTGGACACCTAATATAATAATAAGATAATCATGAAGAGTCAGTAGACTTCCAGATCTAAGGATAAGTTTCATCTTCATTACCCTTCATTCCGACGAATCTCGCACCGAACGAATAAGACTAGTCACCAAAAATGATCATGTCATTTTATCCACGACCTAAACTGAAGGCCTAGAGTCTAGAATTCAGAGGGTAATGTGAGGGTATAAGCTCCAGAAATTCCAAAATGGCACTGTGACATCTCGTGCTTACCCTATACGCTTAAACAGAGAAGATAACGACAAAACTTCTGGACAAATCAAACGAAGACACCATGACCTATGATCTAAAGGGATAATATAAGGCTTCTGACCACACCTAGGAAGCTGGGACGTAGGTATAAATTACTAGGCCTGGTGCACCTTTCACTCAGACGAATCAGATGGAAACATGCAGACGGATAACACAAGAGAGAGGCTGGCTGATTTTACCTATAAATAGCACGACCCTGGCCTCAATTTTACTCATCCACCACTCCTAGATTCACAGTAAATACTAAAAAAATAAAGAGTAAGAAAAATAAAGACGGGAAAGGAAGTATGTCGGTAAAAGGGACAAGCTCCTAGTAAGAAAGAAAAGTCTATAAGCCTAAGTTTTGTAGTTTCCTTAAAGGTTAATTTTATGTTATGGCCTAGACTAAACTAGGTTCTTTCCCTAGTATCTCAGTGCAGATCGTGCAGGAAGACACTAAGAAGTACCTAGCCCAAGTAGTGAAAAATTAGTTTCCGATAGCATAGGTGCTAATGGTTTACCTATAGGCTGTGGTCAAGGATTAAAATACTTGAAGCGTTTATCCTTGGATCACTCTTATTATCATGCATTCATATGATTGTGGTTGTGATAAGTACGATATTGGATCGAGATCCTCTCGGAAATGGTATGTGATAAGTACGAGGATCCCGTGGTGCTGTGTGATGTGCGAATGTTACGTAGGACCATAAATGGCCGCGTACGACCTGAAACGGATTCGTGTAAGACCTAATCAACGGCTACGAAAATTCCTTATTAAGTCTGCATATGATCTTGTTAAGGCTGCGTAGGACCTTATTAAGGCTGTGTAACTATCTTGTATTAACCGGTAAAAGTATAACACGGGTAAGTCCTCGGAAATGATTATTTGATAAGTACGGGATGGGATCAAAGGATTGTCCCAGAAATTTTTGTGTGTGTGATGACCGGTTGAGGTTAACCTAGAACGGTACCTCAACACCGGAGTGTGGTGTGATCCGGAAGGTGGGGGTGATCCGGAAGGTTTGTGGTCGCTGTTTGATGCTTCCTTTCGACTCCTCACACTAGCGAAAGACCGTCTAGGCGAAAAGACTCAGAGAGACGGGATTGCAATCTAGGGCCGAGTTGTATCCAACGGGATAGTATGGGTACCGTGCGATGGTACCCGCCAAGATATGACCGGCTGATGTGAGGGACGGGTCTCGGTTTTGGTGATGTTTTAGACTCATGTGCCTTTGTGGCTATGATTTAGGTTTTCACGAGGAAGGAAGATCGAATTTGCAAGGCGTGCGAGCCCTAGGGGCGTGCGAGGCCCATGTGTATATGTGGATATCATGATATAATATTTTTGAGAGTCGGAACTCGCACTGTCAAAACTTGTAGAGCAAACTTTTAGGGAACATAAATCTCAAAGATAAACACACCGAGGATATTTTATTGATAATCGATCGGAAAAGAGAGTACAAGGAACGAAAACGGCTAAGAAAATTGCTAAGTTCTTAAGTCTAGATGCTAGGGTTTTTTGCTATATCTAAATCGTAGGAATGCCATCTCCTTATATAGCTGTGGCGAGTCGGCTTCAAGGATCTTTGTCTGCAAGATATTCGGAAATCCTCCTGTTATCGTCTCCTTCATTTCTGTTAAGATTTACATTTTCAACTCGGATTTTCCTCTTCTGCTCGGAAAAATCTTCATCTTCACTTATTCGCGTTTATCTTCTTACTTTGACGACTATCTTTTTGCGGCTTAACCTATTTTGCCGAATGGGTCGAAAATGGATGGTCTGAGTCCGTTTTAGCATGGACTTCTTGATTCGGCCCAAAGTCTCGAAAATACGAGTTTTGTACATTGGGCCCGAATTCGTATTTCTTCTAACTTCATCAGGGGATTTTGGATTAACGGCTAATGACGTATAAGTCGATGTTTCCAAATATGGCTTGCTGCTAGTCGCGCATTCGAAGAAGGAGATATCGGCAAACGTTTGATCATACGTTCTAAGTGGAATATCTGTTCGTAAAGTCCGAGAAGTAAATTCAGTTCGAAAGCTCCCAAGGAATGCATTTAGCTTGGAACTTCCAAGATTATGGATCGTGCTCGAGAAAAGTGAAAGGAGACGTTTGGATCCGAGCTAGTTTAGCTCGGATCCGAGCTGGTTTAGCTTGGATCCGAGCAGATTCAGCTCGGAAGTCTCTTGTTTGTATGTTTTGTATATCTGTAGTTTCTATCGAGAGATGTGTTTGTCCGATCGGTCCGTTCGTATATTTTGGTGAATAGTTACGTCATTTTCGTATGAAATGTTGTCCGTTTGAATCTTTCTGTATAAAACGTTATTCATACGAAGTCATCGATACGAAGAGCTTCATATAAAGCATTGACTATACAAAGCTTCGTTCGTATGAAATATGATGAACGCCCCTGTCCAATCTTCCGATCAGGCTTTCGGCTATTGTTTTCGTCAAGGGGGATTTTGACCCCAACAGTTAGCCCCCCAGCTCGTCAGACTCGGGTACGATGGTGGTGAGGTTTTTTAGTATTCGAGGCAAAAATAATTGTCCAAAAGATTCCGTTCGGCCAATTTTTGTTTTGTCGCTTTTCCGTTTGCGATGACGGATTGTCCGAACCATTCGTCGTACTTCGACCGTAATCGATTTTCTTGTGTAAAACCAAGTCCATTTTGACACCATGCCTAATCATGATTGGCTTTATCATGATTTTTCTTAAGAATGCTTGTGCTCAAGTGCTTAAGTGTAATCATCCCAAAACTCCATGCCTTTGTAAAATCTATAAGTATTCACTTCTTCCCACTTCATTTTTCACTCCTTCACTTCGAAAGAAAATAACTCAAAGGTAACTTCTCTCTCTAACTCCCTCCTAGCTTTAGTGATTTTTGTCAAAGTTTCTTCTCAGTTCATGAGAAATTTGAAGCTTTGGATCTTTTCCAAGTTTAAACTTCTTTTATATGACGTTTTTTTGGTGAACGGCGGTGGCAGTATGACGAACTATGCATCGAATCGCGGCTATGTCAACTTTTCTTCCGAAGGGCAGTCTTCCGGGATTTGGCAGTCGACTAGGTCTCGCGCTAGTCGACCATGCTCCTCGGATGGAGCTGATGCTATACTTCCAGAAAGTGGCCGATGCTTCGATGCTACGATCAAGGAAGAGTTCGAGGATATCCGCGTTAGTCGGGAGAAAGATTTGCGTCACTGGGACCTTTCTCTGGAGAGACCGAATGTGGCTCCTCCGAGGAAAAAGAAAGAGACTCCAAATCCTCCAGGTTCGACTTTATGTACGGCAAATTCGATCAGGTAACTTTGGCGTGACTTCAGAATTCCCAAAATTGTGACGATTAAGGTTCCATCTTCCTGCGACCAAGTCGATTCTCCGCCGAATGGTTCTTTTTTGGTGTACGAGTACTTCTTTAGGTCGTGCTTCCTCTGGTTTTCGGTTCACGTGCTTATAATCCGATAACTTTGGCGTCATGGATTGGCGCTCACGCAGATCACTCCTCAAAGCCTGCGTCACTTGATTGGAACAGTAGTTCACAGTTTTGAATGTGATGTCGAGCTTCGAGTGTTACATCTTAGGAACATGTTGATTGTGGTTCCAATACACGGCGGTCCTGAATATTATCTTTGGCCTTTTCACGCATCAGACAGTTGTCTCGAATTTTGAAATACACGGCGACATCATTTTTTCTATGTTTTGATTGACGAGGCGTCCGTTGAAGGGGATTGTATTCCGTTAATGAAATCGAAATGGGGAAACTTGGTAGCATACTTGGTCGTTTGGTTTTGCATCGCTTACGCTCACTGTTTGTCTATCTTATGACATTTTTTTTCCTTACTCCTGTAGAAAGGGACCTTTGCCTAAGGTGTCCGCCGAACTTTGTCGAACTCATCGGGAGATTATAGAGCGGAAGTAAGAACTAGAAAAGGCATTTCTCCTTTGAGCGTGTTATCCGAGCGAGCTGAATGGACATGATCCGCCAAGCAATGAGGACTGAAGAAAGAGCGGATGATGACGAACGTCATGACGATGTGTTGCTTCAGGACGATGATTCGATTTCTGTGTGGGTTAACAGCGGAACGGGACTCCCTGAATTCGATTTCTACTATCCTGAAGACTGCGTTGGTCTAGATCCTACAATGGACGAGGATATTCCTATCGCCTGTACTGACGCATGCGATGGTGAAGAGATAAACATCTCCCAAGTACCGCTCTCTGAGTCGTCGGATCAGGTTGTTACGTCTGAACCCAGTCGAAGGCGAAAAAAGAGACACGGGAAGGACGTCGTGGTTTCGTAGCCTGATTCCGATCCCAACCGGCTTGATAATGATAATGGTAGTTTTGCGTACACGAGCACTGCCGAAGTTGATAGCTTTTGCGCGGGTTTACATCACCCCCGGGATTACCCAACAAAGTATGCCGATATGACTTGTGGCGATTCTCTCGTCAATGCGGGACATGACATGCTGAGGGTTAGTTTCTTCCTTTGTCGTCCGCGATATTTTTTTTTCTCGCAACTTATTTGGTCTGATCGTAAAAACTTTTGTTACAGGAATGGGCCTCGATCAATCGCCATGCCGCTGAGTCCGACGGGAAGTTTCGGAGAATTCAAGATCGAATCGCAAGACATTCTATTGATAATGTGAACTTGGTGGATTCTGTTGCCTCTTTAAGGGCTTTCATTGAGGATAAGAAGAATGAGTTCGAGGTGGCAAGGTCATCCCTTGATACCGAGAGGAACATAGCTTTTATCGAGGCTAAGGTCTTGAGAACTCAACTTGCGGAAAGAAGGCTTTATCGCGATGTGGCTCTTTAGAATCGGCCGAGAGAGGAAAGAGAGGAATGCTTATGAAGATTGCATCTCGCTTATCCAAATTCCACATGATCTTCTCGAAGCTGCAATCGGCCATCGAGAGGCAAAATCAATTTGTTGCGGCAAGAAGTAATCTCGACCGGATCGCCGATTTAAGGACAGAGGGACCTTCCGCATTCCAGTCCAAGGAAGCAGACCTCGGATCGAGAGCTCGTCTGGAAGAGGACGAAGCTTTGGATTGTATCGGCTGATTGCTGAAGCGAAAAGTTGCTTCGATCCGTCCTTGTTCTCGAGCGATGTTGCTAGTTCATCTCAAGGAGCTGTGTGGTTTTGAAACGAGGATTTGGTGTTTGTTGTGTGTGATAACTTCCTTTCTTAGGGCAGTTGGTCGCCCAAAAGTACGACTTAACTTATCTGGTGTGTTTAAACAAGTTTAATCGTTTTAAGCTTTCGAAGTTATCGTTGAACCTTCCTTTCCGGATTTTTCCGTTGAGTAAAACATTTTTAAATACATCGGATCATATATTTGAATGCGAGAATTCGCGATGTCTGTCTGATCCGTTTAGTCGTGCTTAAAATTTCCGAGAATGCTCGGAAATTACTCAAGGGGGGAAATGGCATCAATTCGGAAGATACGGTACGATTGACTTGGAGGATAGGAGCTGGTCAGATCGGAATTGCCGAGCTCCACCTCGAAATTCCCGAGCTCCACCTCGGAATTCTCGAGCTTGTTAGCTCAGTTTTTCCGAGCTGGTCAACTCGGTTTTTCCGAGCTTGTCAGCTTGGTATTTCCGAGCTGGTCTCGGAATTTTCAAGCTGATTAGCTTGAAACTTCCTACCCAGTTAGTTCGGGATTTCCAAGTTTTATTTCTGGGTTTCCGAGCTGATTAGGAAGCATAGCGAGATGTACTCCTCTTGCTATCTTGTAATGATTGGACCGGTGTGCTTGGAAATATTTTGATGGGTACTGAAATTGAGTCAGAGTAGCAGCAAGACGTACTCCCCTCGCGGACTTGTAATGATTAGACCAGTGTGCTCGAAAAGCGTCTTACTAGGTTTCGAAATTGAGTCCAAGGAATTGTAAGACCTATTCCTCTTACGGACTTGTAATGATTAGACCAGTGTGCTCGGAAGCGTCTTACTGGGTTTCGAAATTGAGTCCGAGGAATAACAAGACATATTCCTCTTGCAGATTTGTAATGATTAGACCAATGTGCTCGGAAGCGTTTTACTGGGTTTCAGAGTTTTACAGTTAACTTTAGTACTAGTGCGGGGGTTTCCCGTCTTATCTTCCTGTCGTCGGTCGTGTACTCAATAATGACGTTGCCGAGACCAGCGTGTCATGTTTTACTGGGTTTTAACTTTCGATTCTGTTTTTCCGTGAGACTTGCGCCTCACATCTTGAGTTATCGAAAGTGAGCGGATATCCGCATGACATACCTTTCAAAATATCAAACTAAGGTATACTTGGTTATAACGTCATTTTACCAGTGTGCTGAGTAGCGTCATACTGGATTTTTGTGGTCTACTATCGACTCCAGTACTGATGCGGCGGAATTTTAAGACTTACCGACTTCCTTATTTTATTTTACTATCGACTCTCGACTTATGTTCCTTTCACCGATAATAGACATACCTTGGTGGTATTTAAGATGTATAGAGCCTCAATCAGTATAGGACATGTTGGCTAATATCCGTAAAGGATGTGTGTGTTTGTCTGCTGCGGTCGTCAGCAGACAAGATAGACTATTCCTAACAATCATGGAAACATGCATACGACGTGATAGTAAACAAATTCTAAGTTACGAAGTTTATATCCTAATTTTGATCTAAGAGAAATAAATTAAATAATAGCGAGAATGAGTTTATTTTCGTTACCGGACAAATCCAAGCGTTTGGTTGGGGAGTCAAACTTTTGCGGATACGTTGGGCCTGTGGTTACGATCCCTTATCTTGAGTTTTTGTAATGGCGTTGAGCGACTTGTCTTGCGAACTGAACGTCGTGAAAATTGTCCGAGTACGTTCTGAGATTAGTCGGACAAGTTTTCTCTTTGGTTTTGAGGAGTGTCTTGCTCGGAAGTCCGAGCTGATTTGCCTCCAATTTTTGAGCTGATCTGCTCGAATTTCGGAGCTGACTTGCTTGGAAGTTCCTAGATGACTTACTCGGGTTGATCGGGAATTCCGAGCTGATCCGCTTGGATTTACGAAATGGCTTGTCCGGAAATTCCGAGCTGACTTGCTCGTGTTGATCGGGAATCCCGAGCTGATCCGCTTGGATCTCCAAACTTGCTTGTCCCGAAATTCCGAGCTGACTTGCTCGAGTTGATCGGGAATTCCGTTTTTCTGAGCTGTTATGCAAACAACTTTGTATGTCCAGATGTCTCAAGTAACTTTGTACGAAAAGCTTCTTTCGAGTCCGAAAATTTTCTTTTGAGTCCGAAAATTGTTTTGAAAATTCCTGGATTCCGATGTGGAAGTATAGATATATACGGACCCACTCCCCCCCCCTTTTGAGGGGGGGGGGGGACAACTGAACCGATCGGAAGATCGGCTGCCTATGTACCCCTTTTGGGGATCAAGCCATATCGTAGTTCAAAGCGTTTCAATTTATTTTTTCGTTTGGAAGTCTTTAGTAGTGCAATTTTCTCAGATGGCTGCCTCGGATAAGGATTGAAGGACGGTCTGGTACTCTGACGTTCTTGCCGTCCTTCTACGATCATATTCATCCTTTGATGATTACTCGCTTTAGGATCTTCGTCGTTTCCCCTCCTTCGCTTGTTAATGCCGATTTCGACTTGCCCTTCTCGGGGATTTTGCTCTTGATCCGCACGATTCGGCCTGCTGCTGTTGTTTGGCTTATTCGGCCGATTTTTGATTTCACCGTCATCGAAATCCTTCAAGCTTATCGTATCCCCAAGTTCTCAGGCTACAATTTTTGCCGTGAGTTTCACGCCTAATCTACGACAGTCGGCAGTGCAATGTCCGTATGATTGGTGGTGATCACAGAACACTTTCTAATCTTACGCTTTGGGGTTTCTTGTCCAGGTGTTCCACGACTTCTTCCTTCGTTCGGTCGGTACGTCTTCGTGTCCATTTGAGTTCATTTGATAATTATGCAATCCGCCTATCTTTTCAGGTCGCGAGCTGTTAATTGGTTTGGAGCTTCGCTTCTCGCCGCTCGTGCTAGTGGGCAGACGAGAATCCTTGCTTGATTGTTTTGCCGATTTATGCTTCTCGGATAGGACTTTCATTTCCTCTTCATCGACGATGAAGTCTATTGCTCTGTGCAAAGCGTCCGCCATTGTATGAGGTCGATTTAGTGAGATTTCCTTCCTGAAGTCTGATTCGTACCAAAGTGCCTTTTTCAACGCGTCGATGCCCACTTTGTCGCTCAAGCCTCCGATTCTCGTCGCGACCTTTTTGAACCGTTCAATAAAGTTCCTCAAGCTTTCTGTCTGGCCTTGACACATTGACCATAGATCAACGTCGGAAGTATCTCTGTCTATGAAGATCGAGTACTATTTCATGAATTCCTCGGATAACTGTTGGAAGTTTCCAATGGAATCTCGTTCTATTCTGGAGAACCTTTCGAGCGCCGCTCCTTTCAAATGCTCTACGAGCAACAGACAAAAACCGGTGTCTTTATGTCTTTGCCTGAAATTGGATCTTCCCATTGCGATACAGAAAGCCATAAGATGAGCTTTCGTATTAGTCGTCCTGTCGTAGGTTGGAATTTAGAGCTTGCCCGTATTAGATATTCGTGTCTCGGTGATTCGAGTTTTGAACGGTGTCTTCAGCATTTCCTCCAGAACGCGATCGATCTCCGGCGCAGCGCTCATTGCCAGGTGAACTTGCGATCGTACGGTTTTGATCTCCGCTGTCGTTTGAGCCAGCTCATCTCTGAGTTCATCGAGTTTGCTTCGTCTGTTGTTTCGTTGTCGTTCAGTTGACTCTTTCGATTGAGTCTGCTGAACATCTTCTTCTTCCGAAAGTTCATCATCGCTCATTACAAGGACATATGGAACTGCTTCAATCCTTTCATCATCGTCGTCAGAATGTGGTCTGGTCTGATTTCCAGGCGGAATCGGATTCTCGTTGTCGCAATCCTCAGTGTTTTCTGGCGCTACGAGTCTTTGACCTCGGATCAAAGGAGGAGGATCCGCAGTGTTGGGTCTAGTCGCTGGAGGAGTTAGTTTGCCCGTGGTTTGCAAACGGTGTTGTGACAGGTTCCTTACTGACTCACCGGACGTTGAGAAGTCTAGCCGCCTGCGTTCACTGGGGCGAAGTTCACCGTTCGAGTGGTCCGTGTTCGGTTTCCGATTTTTAGTCTCTCGATCTGCTCCCTATTCGCCTTTTCTTGTTCTTAGGTTCTCTGTCTCAGCGCAGCCACCATCTCTTTCAACTCGGATAGCGTCGCGTTGATTGTTGCATCTGGTGCGGTCGTGTTTGTAATGATGCCGCTTGCTGACGTGTTACCCGTAGTAACATTAGTTGTCGTGGTGTAATCGATCGGCAGTTGGTGATCTATTTCGTCTCTGTCTCCGTTGGTAACCATAATTTCGAATCGCTAGTTGATGGTTTTTAAGTGTCAGAAATTTCTCCTCCCTTCTGTCGGCGCCAAACTGTGAGAGTCGGAACTCGCACTGTTAAAACTTGTAGAGCAAACTTTTATGGAACAGAAATCTCAAAGATAAACACACCGAAATAGGAACCCGAAGGATATTTTATTGATAATCGATCGGAAAAGAGAGTACAAAGAACGAAAAACGGCTAAGAAAATTGCTAAGTTCTTAAATCTAGATGCTAGGGTTTTTTGCTATATCTAAATCGTAGGAATGCCATCTCCTTATATAGCTGCGGGAGTCATCATCAAGGATCTTTGCCGCAAGATATTCAGAAATCTTCCTGTTATCGTCTACTTCCATTTCTGTTAAGATTTACATTTTCATCTCGGATTTTCATCTTCTGCTCGGAAAAATCTTCATCTTCTCTTATTCGCGTTTATCTTCTTACTTTGACGACTATCTTTCGGCGGCTTAACCTATCTTTCCTAATGGGCCGAAAATAGATGGTCCGATTCCGTTTGAGTGTGGACTTCTTGATTCGGCCCAAGGTCTCGGAAATACGAGTTTTGTACGTTGGGCCCAAATTCGTATTTCTTCTAACTTTATCCGAGGATTTTGGATTAACGTCTAATGACTTATAAGTCGATGTTTCCGAAGATGGATTGCGGCTAGTCGCGCATCCGAAGAAGGAGATATCGGTAAACGTTTGATCATACGTTCTAAGCGGAATATCCGTTCAGAAAGTCCGAGAAGTAAATGCAGCTCAGAAGCTCCTAAGGAATGCATTTAGCTCGGAACTTCCAAGAGAATGGATCGTGCTCGGGAAAGGTGAAAGGAGACGTTTAGATCCAAGCTGGTTTAGCTCAGAAATCCGAGCTGGTTCAGCTCGGATCCGAGCTGATTCAGGTCGGGAATTCCAAGCTGGTTTAACTCAGATATCCGAGCTGGTTTAGCTCAGAGATTCCGAGCTGGTCCAGCTCAGAAATCCGAGCTGGCTTAGCTCGGACCCGAGCTGGTTCAGCTCAGAAATTCCGAGCTGGTTTAGCTTGGATCCGAGTTGATTCAGCGTGGAAGTCTCTTGTTCGGATGTTTCGTCTATCTGTAGTTTCTATCAAGAGATGTGTTTGTCTGATCGGTCCGTTCGGATGTTTTGGTGAATAGTTACGTTCGTTTCGTATGAAATGTTGTCCATTTGAATCTTTTCGTATAAAACAGTATTCATACGAAGTCATCGATAAGAAGCGCTTCGTATAAAGCATTGAATATACGAAGATTCATTCGTATGAAATATGATGAACGCCTGTGTCCGATCTTCCGATCATGCTTTCGGATATTGTTTTCGTCGAGGGGGATTTTGACCCCAACAATATTCTATTTCCTGCATTTTATATTTTCATTGCGTGATGGTTTTGCATTCATGCATTTTTATCTTTGGGGTTTTGGGTGGGGAAATAATCAATTGTATAGAGGGTTCCTGGACTCATTGTGTAATGCTAGATTACTCATTCTTTCCTTATTGTACAGGTAACCATAGTAAGAGTGAAGTAGGACGTGTTGGACGAGAAGTTCCAGAGTAGTTTGTTGTATGCTTTTTGTAAACGCTTTTGTAAAATCTTATGTATGTATGGTTTGACTCGTAACATAATTCACTTGTAATATTTCAGATAAACGACTTTGTAAAGTTTAACATATCTACAAAGGCTTTTATATTTGTAAAAGCCTTGTATCCCTCCCTGATATTAGCTAGTCCAAGCTAACATAACTCTCAAACCTACGTACGGGTTGAAAAGCCTTAGGCTTAGGTTGAGAGGTAAGGCACCTTGGGAGGTTAGATCAAAGTATGGTCTTGCCCATTGCTTGGATTAGATCACCCTCAGTTGTCGATTGTGGTACGTTTGGTTCTTAATCTTAAAGATCGAATCAGGAGTGTTACTTCTGGTTCTTAATCTTATAGATCGAATCAGATGTGTTACAAATGGTGGTATCAGAGCATGGTTCATTATCTTGCTAACATGACAAGGATTTTCTTTGGTTTTATCGAGTAAAAAGGAGTCGCAAAAGCATACTTAGGAATCTGGAATGTCCGTTGCATAGTCATGAGAGGGAATATGCATACCTATTGAGTGTGATTTGGTATAACAAGTGTGATATGATGCCGCAGACACGACCACTATCAGTCAATAACCAGCAGCCTGAGACAAGACAAGCCGCGATAGGGAGAAGAGTAGTTGATACTTGTAGGACTAGGTAGTTTAGAAACCACTAGCCGTAAATACAAGAATCGGCCAAAAGACTAAGGCACACATGGGTTCTAACTTATCTCTTTGCATACATGATGCATTGTTATTATGAGAATTAGGAAAGGAATTTTATAAAGGATTAAAGGAAGATAAATAGGAGAGTCGTCCTATACCCTATACATCACTAGGAAAGGATTTAGGATGAGCGATTTAAGATGAAACGTGGAAAGGGACTGGTAACGAAGGTATGACACTTTCAAGAGGAGTAAGACTCAACGATAAGGTTGCGGGACAATATTCTTAGAAGATGGGGAGAAACCAAAGATTGATTCGACGGTAGAATTAAGGGACGAATTCTTAGAAGATGGGAAGAATGTAATAACCCTACCAATAGCTAAGTACGACCAAAAAGTCAAACATCAAGGAAACGCGGGAGGAATGATGGTAAATGACTTGGGAATAATATGCATAATTTTGGTCGAGACAAAAATCAGAACTGACGTACATTTGTGAAGATCGTTCACAATCACCTCCAAGAAGACCGATGTGGACGACATAGGACGTTAAAAATTCCTTAACGACCCAGGGCTAATGCAAGACTCATGATAGACTTATTATGGTATTTGGTCATAAGAAAATTCAGTTGGTCCGAGAAGAATCGAAGATAGACGAAAACGGCCTTAAAAAGGTCAGTACAACCAATATTACGGGAATCAGTATGGATCGATGTGCGGAATAATGCTCCAGTAGATAAGGCATATTAATCTAAGCATCTTGAGAAGAGGACCAGCTCATTTTCTGACATGTCTGAACCTGGAGGAATGTTCAGTAATTTTTCCCTACAAAACCAGTTATTTTTCTACAAAAACCAAGTAGCTGAAGAAATGTCTCGCTCTGATTGGACCAAACATCTAATGATCTGACCAGCAGCTGAATGCCAACTTCTGATAGGCCAAACTTATAAGATTAGGTGAATAAATTATTAGCTCTCATTGGACTACGAACCACCTGGCCAGACCTTGGATGACGTACTCCATTTTCATTGGTTGAATTTGTTATCGGTTTAAGTGAAGCAAAATGGCGCCTTCCTATTGGACCAAGAAAACCACTAACCAAAGCTGGAGGAAAGTGTCTACTTACCATTGACTGAGCCTTCACCAAGGCTGATGAAGAAATTTCCAACTCCCATTGGTTAGAAGTAAAATGATGAATATCGGGTCAGAACGAAATTATCGACACAGTTTGGTATGGTCAGGATAAGACACCAGTAAGGCCACAAGAATGACGTATTTTCTAAATGCAAGCACAAGCCAATACTGGTCTAGCTTAACGTCCTTGGATAGGATTATTACCGGAACATAAGATTTGACAGTGGAACGGCCATAACGATACAATTACCCGATTAACCAAAATAAAAATCTTCCGGTTAGCAACAGTGCTGCTGCCACGAACCTTATTGGACACTTGAGATGATAAGAAGATAATCATGAAGACTCAGTATACTTCCAGACCTAAGGATAGGTTTCATCTTCACTACCCATCATTCCGATGAATCGCGGAACGACCTGCAGCGAACGGATAAGATCAATCAACCTAAAGTGATCAGGCCATTTGATCCATGACCTAAAATGCAGGCCTAAAGTAAATAATTCAGAGGAGAGAGGGGATAAGCTCCAGAAAAACCCAAATAAAGACAAAACTTCTTGACCAATAAAACGAAGACACAATGACCTATGATCTATAGGTATAAGATAAGGCTTCTGACCACTGATAGGTGTAGTTTTAACCCTATTCTAACTGCAAGTGCACAGTGATGTAGTTGTAGTACTTAGGGTATCGAATCCACTGGGACTCTGGTCAACGATAGATAAGATAGAAAAGATTAAACTAGGAGAAAGCAAATTGATTAGAAACTAAAAGGCGAAGCAGAAAAGTAAATCAGTAGCAGGCAAGTTTGTAATCAAGGAAGCGAAGCGTTAGGTTTCAGGAGTTCTCAGGAAATCAGGAACACAATCAATCAATAAATCTGGATCCAATCAGAAACTGTTCTAGAACTCAAACACAGATATAGAACTAACCAAATTCCTTTGCGATAATTCTCTAAGTCTAAGTGCAGCAAACCAAACTTTCGTTTGCGAGAACTAACAGATTAAACCAGCATTAATTCTAAGTTTGATATGTTCACAATTAACCTAAACCAAACTTTCGTTTGCGAGAAGTTTAATTGCTCATCTAGGTTCTTTCTAGCTAAATTAACCAACTTCCGCTGCATTAATCAGCCCAACATCATAATTCTGATTGGCTACTTCAGATTAAGCATTAAGAACAACCTAAACAAAGAACTAGCAGATATGAATCCCTACAGATTGATTTAAACTATAGTTCCATGAAATCCCTAATGAGAATCCTTCAACCTAACAGGTAAACTACTCAGACATGTTCATTGAGACAGAAAATATCATAAGTAGAAAACCAAATATCATTAAACAGAATAATCAACAGGGGTTCGAAATCAAGTCTCTTTCGAGAACAAGATCAGCCCTTAAGGCTCTCTGAAATAAAATAAAACTAAAGTAAAGCGTAGCCTAAACAAGTGGCTAAAAACCCTAATATATAGTCTAAAACACGTTTTGGGCTTCTGTGTAAATATCTGGGCTTTTCTGCAATATCAGCATTCTTCATTAATTCGTCGTCTTGGCCCATCTCGCATATGCAACGATCGACGCCACAAGTGTGTCGATCGTTGCAGCTCTGAAATATTGACAGTGAAGTCTATCTCTCGGCCAAATACTCCAAATAGCTCCAGAAAGTGCTATAATCACCAAATATGCTCCAAATGTGCTTGTACCTAATAAACACCTGAAAAGTCTCTAAAACATAGTAAAAGACTCGATAAATGACACATATACCATGGTTAAAAACCCTAAAATCCATGGTATATCAACTCCCCCACACTTAGCTCTTGCTTGCCCTCAAGCAAGTAAAGAACCAAAGCATAAGAAAAGAAGTTTGAAAACACAGAAACTCATTTCGTCTTAGGAACTTTCGCATTCACATTCAGTTAGTAATCCACTGAAAACTTTCCTACAGAACTCAAGACCATAATGTACTTCCCCCACACTTAGAAACTGTCCCAAGTAAACTCCACAATCACAATCAATCATTCAAATTCACCCTACTGACTTCTGCAAGTATTTAAGTGCAGTCTCACCTAAGGAGTATCGATCAAAGGGCACATGGATTCTTACCTTATCAGCTCTAGACCACCATACTATCTTTCTCTAGTCTCTTTCTTCTCTTTCCCTTCCTTAACAACTGATTTTTCCCACATTGGGTATCATTTTTTTTATTTTTTTTATCAGTGTTCTTCCCGTTATGGGGTGTACTTTGGACACATTCCATGGATCGCATAAGAGATAATAGGGGTCTCTACCACTCCCATGACCACTTCGGAGTTACTAACTCATCCTCAGTTTATTATCTTTTTTTTTTTTATGGAAGGGGAGAAGGGGACTAAATAGGATAGTTTGACAGGCTGTGTCAGAACTAACAAGGGAATCCGACACAAAGTATACCAAGCCCTTAGGTGAGAAATCTAAGTCAGTATTAAGTTTGAAGTCAGTAAAAGGATCCTCTGATACCTGAAGTGATGTGGGTGTTCCCAGTAGGTTGATCTGTGATGTGGTTTTCTAATAGTCAGAGAGGCTCTGCAAGTCTGTCCAATGGTCACTTAGTTCCTGTTCAAGCGAAAAGTTTCCTCGAAAAATCATAGTTTCATACAAATTTTGACTCAATAAAACAAATTTTGAAAAACTAAGAAAACAAAAGCGTGCGTCAGTAGCTTCCTCCCCCACACTTAAACTACACTGTCCCCAGTGTAATCAAAGCATGAGCTCGGTGAAAGAATAATCAAATTGAAGACCAAACCGAAAAGTTGCAGAACACTTACCTGTCGTCGCCCTGCGTCGATCGATGCCCAAGGGTGTCGATCGATGCAAGGCGATTATCGCTCGCGGTTATGTAGATAACCGATGTCTGAACCGCAATCAATTCGGCTAACCGTGAATCGCACTGTGTCGACCGATGCACTATGTGTGTCGATCGATGCAGTGCGCTTCTGTCTGTTTCTCTCGGCTTTGAACACACAAAACAGAAAAATTAAAAATACCAAATCAAAATGAAGAAATGAAAACAAAAACGAACCTAACAGTGGGTTGCCTCCCACTCAGCGCTTGTTTTTAGTCATTAGCTTGACTATTGGAAAGAGATTGGATTCATGGCGGTTTCAACAGAGACTTTGAATGTCTCTGTGAATATCTCTTCATCCAAGGAGGTGTATATGCTTTCAGATCATAAGGCTTTGATGCAGATCTGATGTTTGGGGCTTTCTTCTTATGAGCAGTTACAGGTACTGAAGATGTTAGAGCAGTTTCAAGAGGAACTGCCATCTTCTTCTTTCCACTATCAGATACTGTAGTTCCACCAATCTGAACTTCTTCTTTCAGATGACCATCAGTGGAGATCATCTTCTTTGCATGAACTCGCGAAGTTTCAACTGGTGGGGTTTCATTCACCTTCTTATCCATCACTTTCATGCAGTTAGCCACTTTTAGCTCTTGTTTGGAAGGTTTAGGAACCTTAGGATATGGCACAGGGGGCTTATACACTCGTTCTGGTACTGTTGCAAGTTTCTGGTCATGTCTGCGTTTTGTGTCGATCGTTGAATGATATGTGTCGATCGATGCAAGGCGATTCTGTTCGTCGCAAGATCTCGAAATTGCCG
Source organism: Orychophragmus violaceus (assembly GCA_030180135.1). Lineage (NCBI taxonomy): Eukaryota > Viridiplantae > Streptophyta > Magnoliopsida > Brassicales > Brassicaceae > Orychophragmus > Orychophragmus violaceus. The sequence continues at coordinate 60,987,762 of CM058234.1, read as the reverse complement.
TCAGAACGGCGTGTCGATCGATACTAAGGGGGTGTCGATCGATGCATGTATCAGACAGACAATATTCATCCAGAAAATCCGAGATTGTGCTCTCTTCTTCACCTAGCAACTCAATCTCATCCCCTAAGGTCACAGCTTTGATGTGCAGCTTCCGTTCAGCTCTCTTAGCTTCATTATGCCTTTGCATTGTTTCAGCTGTTTGAACTCGGACATCTAGCTTCTTCATATGTGTGCTCAAGTATTCAAACTTCTCATTCAGATCTTCATGCAATGCATCCATCCTTGAGTTGAAGGACACAGTGATCTGTTGTTCTCTCTCAAGAAACTGTTCCATCATAGCTTCTAATCTGCTCTTATGTGTAGGTGCAGGCGGTACTTGGTAAGAAGAAATACCATAGTTCCTCGAGAAGGTATTACCCTGTTGCTGGAAAGGTCCCTGAAAAGCTGATTCCTGACTGTAGAATTCATTCCCTCCAACGCAGTTGATAGCTTCTTGCGCATACTTTCCAAGTAGAAGGCTATGCAGATAGTCAACTTTACTCTTCAACCCAGCTATCTGTGAATTATCAATCCCTGGACTAAAGAAATCATACATCTTCCTACGATATGTGTCGATCGATGCAGTGGAAGCGTCGATCGATGCAAGCGCGATGATGTGAAGATCGACACACATGACCGTGTCGATCGATGCAGTGCGATTACAGGCGTACCTGAAACGCAAGAACAGAAAAGAAAAAAAATTTAGTAGCAAAAATTAAAAACGAAAATCCTAGTCTAAACCCTAAGTTCAAATCTATCGAGGACTCAAAAGAGTCCCCGGCAACGGCGCCAAAAACTTGATAGGTGTAGTTTTAACCCTATTCTAACTGCAAGTGCACAGTGATGTAGTTGTAGTACTTAGGGTATCGAATCCACAGGGACTCTGGTCAACGATAGATAAGAACAGAAAAGATTAAACTAGGAGAAAGCAAATTGATTAGAAACTAAAAGGCGAAGCAGAAAAGTAAATCAGTAGCAGGCAAGTTTGTAATCAAGGAAGCGAAGCGTTAGGTTTCAGGAGTTCTCAGGAAATCAGGAACACAAGCAATCAATAAATCTGGATCCAATCAGAAACTGTTCTAGAACTCAAACACAAATATAGAACTAACCAAATTCCTTTGCGATAATTCTCTAAGTCTAAGTGCAGCAAACCAAACTTTCGTTTGCGAGAACTAACAGATTAAACCAGCATTAATTCCAAGTTTGATATGTTCACAATTAACCTAAACCAAACTTTCGTTTGCGAGAAGTTTAATTGCTCATCTAGGTTCTTTCTAGCTAAATTAACCAACTTCCGCTGCATTAATCAGCCCAACATCATAATTCTGATTAGCTACTTCAGATTAAGCATTAAGAACAACCTAAACAAAGAACTAGCAGATATGAATCCCTACAGATTGATTTAAACTATAGTTCCATGAAATCCCTAATGAGAATCCTTCAACCTAACAGGTAAACTACTCAGACATGTTCATTGAGACAGAAAATATCATAAGTAGAAAACCAAATATCATTAAACAGAATAATCAACAGGGGTTCGAAATCAAGTCTCTTTCGAGAACAAGATCAGCCCTTAAGGCTCTCTGAAATAAAATAAAACAAAAGTAAAGCGTAGCCTAAACAAGTGGCTAAAAACCCTAATATATAGTCTAAAACACGTTTTGGGCTTCTGTGTAAATATCTGGGCTTTTCTGCAATATCAGCATTCTTCATTAATCCGTCGTCTTGGCCCATCTCGCATATGCAACGATCGACGCCACAAGTGTGTCGATCGTTGCAGCTCTGAAATATTGACAGTGAAGTCTATCTCTCGGCCAAATACTCCAAATAGCTCCAGAAAGTGCTATAATCACCAAATATGCTCCAAATGTGCTTGTACCTAATAAACACCTGAAAAGTCTCTAAAACATAGTAAACGACTCGATAAATGACACATATACCATGGTTAAAAACCCTAAAATCCATGGTATATCAACCACACCTAGGAAGCTACGATGTAGGTCTAGATTACTAGGCCTGGTGCACCTTTCACTCAGACGAATCATATGGAAATATGCAAGCGGATGACATAGGAAAAAGGCTGGTTGATTTTACCTCCAAATACGACGACCATGGCCTCATTTTTTACTCATCCACCACTCCTAGATTCACAATAGATACTAGGAAAAGAAAGAGTAAGAATTTTGGGGTCAAAATACCCTTCGACGAAATCAGTTGTCGAAAATGGATCGAGGAAACGGAAATAGCCGTTTACCGCATTGCAAATATTTCATATAAGGAATGTTTCGTATATATAGCATTTTATACGAAACATATGAGAGGACATTGCCGAACTTCCGAACAGTCAGATTGCTCGTATAAATCACATGGATATGTATATCACTCGACTGGATCTACGGACAAGCTCGAACATTCAAAAAAGCTTCGGGCATACTACTTCGGATTTTTTGAGCAGAACACACTTCCTTGAAAGTTCCCAGTAGAACACACTTTCTCGGAAGTTCCAAGCAGAATACACTACCTTGGAAGTTTCAAGCAGAACACTTTTCCTCGGAAGTCATGAGCACAATACATTCTCCGAAAGGACACTTTACTAAAACTAAATGCTCTGTCTTTTGCCCATGTCTCCCTCCAAATGGGCGACTATCCGTAACCCATCTTCATCACGATTACTTATACGTTTCTAGCCGATAATGGAATTGCCGAATAAGTTATACGAAATAAGAACTTGGGCTTAATCCACAAGACTCGTATTTCCTAGACTTTGGGCCTAATCAAGAACCTTACGCTCAGACGGACTCAGATCGTCCCTTTTCATCCCATTCGGCAAATCAAGTTAAACCGCGGGAGGGTAATTACATGAATTGAAAGATAAACTCGAAGAAGAAAACGAGAAGATAATTTTGAGCAGGAAGAGGAAAATCCTAGCAGAACCGTAAATCCCAACAGAAATAGAATATGCGATAACATGAAGATTTCCGAAAATCTTGTATGTGAATATCCACGAAGCCAACTCGCCGTGACTATATAGGACGAAAGACTTCCTACAATCAGAGATCTCACAAAACCTTAGCATCTAAACTTAGACTTTTCTTAAGATTTTTCTCTTTGTACTTTGTTTCCGATCAAAACTTTTCAATAAAATATCCCCTGGGTCTCTTGTCGTATTGTTTACTCTAGACCGTGCGAGTTTTGTGAGATCTGTTTGTGCGAGTTTCGACCGTGCGAGTTTCGACTCTCACAATTCGGCGTTTGTGGGGAATAGAAGTTTCTTACACTTAAAAACCACCGACTAGCAGATCCGAAGATATGTCCACCGAAGGAGATGGAAACGGAGACATCAAAGGACATCAACCAAGAACCGTAACCAACAACATAATCATTGGAGGATCGCAATACTGCCAAGACACATTATCTTTGCTCAAATCTTACCAGCAACGAGCGGTACAAGTGCTCACTGGTCCGCTCCTTCTCAGTTCCCAAATGACATAAAGGATCAACATAGAAGAGTGCGAGACAACAGGGATCGATCGACCGCACAACGACTCACTTGTCATAGAACTAATCATAAAGGTTCTGACGTAACAAGGATCCTGGTCGATACTGGGAGTTCTGTGGATTTAATATTCCGCGGCACCTTTAGAAGGATGAACACCGGCTTATCCGAAGTATCTCCATTCCCGAAACCCTTAATGGTATTCACCGGAGACACAAAAATGACTCTTTGAAAAATCAAGTTACCAGTACAAGCAGGAGGGTATTTAAAGTGGTCAAGTTCTCAGCAGCAGACGCCCCGGCAATCTACAACGTGATTATGGGGACTCCTTGGATAAATTCCAAGAGAGCCGTCCCATCAGCATACCTCTTCTTGAAATTCCCAACACCTGGCGGGGTCACGACGATATGGGGAGGTCAGGAACAATCCCGATATTGTTTCATGACCGAGCAAAAACTCAGAAAACAAACGGTCAAGGTCTCCCGGAAGGCAAAGCGACCACAAAAAGAAACGAATCAAGGGGTTCAAAACCAAAAATAGCCGACAAGGAGAAAGAAGAAGAAGAAGACAACGAGCGTTGCGAACCCGTAGTATTGATATGCATAGAATATGACCATCCATAAAGCTGCGTGGATGTAGGAGCAAACCTTGTCGACGCGATCAAAATGGACATAGACTTATGTCTCAGAGAGAATGTAAACAGCTTCGCCTGGTCCGCAGGGGATATGCCCAGGATCAGCATAGACATCACTTGTCACGAGCTGAACTTAAATCCAACGATCAAACCCGTAAGACAAAAAAGAAGGAAGTTAGGATCTGAACGAGCTAAAGCAGTCAACGACGAAGTCCAGCGATTACTCAAAGTCAGCTCAATCATCGAAGTTAAGTATCCAGATTGGCTCGCAAATCACGTGGTAGTAAAGAAGAAAAAACAGAAAGTTGAGAGTTTGCATCGACTTCACGAATCTAAACAAGTCGTTCCCCAAAGATAATTTCCCGCTGCCGCATATCGATTGACTAGTATAAGCAATGACGGGAAACAAACTACTTACAATCATGGATGGTTTTTCAGGTTACAATCAGATCATGATGAACCCAGATGATCCAGACAAAATCGCATTTGTCACTGACATATGGATTTATTTCTATAAGGTCATGCCCTTTGGCCTAAAGAACGCCAGAGCAACGTATCAACGTCTATTGAATAAGATGTTCGCTGAAAAACTTGGAAGAACTATGGAAGTATACATAGACGACATGTTGGTCAAGTCCCTCGAGGAAAAAGATCACATGGAACACCTACATGAATGTTTTGAACATCTAAACAAGCATAACATGAAGCTTAACCCAGCCAAGGGCAAATTCGGAGTAGTGTCCGGGGAGTTACTCGGATACCTCGCCACCCACCGAGGCATCAAAGAAAACCCGAAGAAAATCAACACTCTGATTCAAATGTCTTTGCCAACAACAAAACGCGAAGTCAACCGATTAACGGGACGTGTAGCAGCACTTAACAAGTTTATCTCGCGATCAACAGACAAATGCTTGCCATTCTACGACACTTTGAATATCAACAAAACGTTTGAGTGGTCAATGAAACATAAAGAAGCTTTCGAATAGCTGAAGAAGTATCTAGAAAATCCGCCAGTACTCGTAAATCGTAGAATATCAACAAAATTGGTGATGTACTCTTGGAAATTAAGGCCATACTTTCAATCTTACTAAATCGTAGTCCTGAAAACTTTCCAATTGCGGACGATCCTTCATAGACCAAGCCAATCTGGAAGATTAGCAAAGTGGGAAATAGAGCTCAGAGAATTCGATATCAAATACTCGCAGATTTCCTGGTCGAATTACCACAGGAAGGGGCGGAAGAGCTGGCAGAATATTCGGCATGGCTGCGCCCCGTTGACGGCTCGTCATAAAAACAAGGCTCCAGAGTGGGAATCCGCTTGACGTCACCAACTTGAGAATTTTGGAACAATCTTTCTGATTAGCTTTTCACGCCTCAAACAACAAAGCAGAATACGAGGCTCTAATCTTCGGGTTAAGGTTAGTACACGCCCTCAAAATTAAAAACATACATGCATTTTGTGATTCCCAGCTGGTCGCAAGCCAGTACAACGGAGAATACAAAACAAGAGACGAAAGGATGGAAACATACCTAAAGATTGTTTGGGACCTGGTAAATCCACTCATGAACTTTAAACTGATCCGGATCCCTTGAGGAGATAACTCACCAGCCGACGCGTTGGCAGATCTCGCCTTAACCTCCGAACATTGATTGAACGGATCATTCCGGTAGAATTCATCGAGCATTGAGCATTGAGAATTTTGGAATCATCAACCTGGCCTATCCGCCCGCAGAGGATGACAATAATGAAGAAAATCCTCCAACAGAAGAGAACGATGCGGAAGCAGACATATGGTTCGAAGGAGAATATGGCTGTGACAAAGAATGGATGGGAGAAATTCTCTTATACATCATGGTTGTCAAACTTTCCAAGGATGAATGGGAAGCTCGTAAAATCAAAGTACAGGCTGCTCGTTACGTTTTGATGGATGGGAATATTTACAAGTGGAGGCTATTCGGGCCTCTAATGTCATGCGTCGAAGTCAAAGAAGCGAGACGAATCATGGAAGAAGTTCACATCAGTTCATGCGGAAACCATTCCAGAGGCAAAGCTTTGGCAATCAAAATCAAGCGTCATGGATACTTTTGGACGACGATGGTCAGAGACTGCGAGAAGTTCTCTCGGAAATGAAAATTAATGCCAAAGACACGCTCCAACTATCCATCAACCAGCTGAGCTGCTATCGTCAATCTCATCACCATACCCCTTCATGCGTTGGTCGATGGATATAGTAGGCCACTATCATCGACTAACGGTAGACTTATTCAGAAATCCGAGCAAAACGGTTGCTTGGAAAATCCAAGCATGCCACACTCATCGACTAACTGCAAAACTTGTCCGCTCATCAATCCTACCAATTTCGAGACCTACTCGGACAGTCTCCTCTGTATATTGAACTTGCAAAGTATTTCACTCAATGCTCCTTCAAGAAATTATATACTCCAGATCCCGATCGCACAAGCTCGACGTCTCCGCAAAGAGTCAACTCCTCAATCATACGCTTGAAATTATCCGGTAAACGATGAATAACTTTCTTTTCATTTTCATTCAATTTACTCGCTTAGAACCAAATTTAGGCTTTAAACCTCAAAGTTTCACTATAAGAAAACAACGTTTTGGCGACTGGACCTTGCGACTATACTTGCAGTCGTAACATTTGGCCACCATTAGGGGACAATATAGCTACTATTTTGCGACAACGGATATATGGACTTGTATTAGTCGCTTATATACTACCAAAAATGATTGTCGCCAATGTAGTCGTCGATTTACGACTGATTAACGACCATTGTCGAGACCGGAAACAATAGTCGCAGGTTATTTAGTGACATGGGACTATTTTTGCGTCTGATGTTAAGAGTCGTAGAACAATCGCGAATTGGTCAGTACATGGGCGACTAATTTACTATTTCGGGTATAGTAGCAACCAAGTCGTTTATTTGTCGCTATTGAGACGACTAATATTCAACTCATTATTCATGTCGCAAAGTAGTTGGGTATAGGTCTTATCATATAGTAGTTTTGGATTTAGTAATAATAATATGAGATAGTTTGTTTATACGTGCTAATAGTCTTAACTGCTTATCAAAGGTTGTATATAGATATATTGTAATCATTATTAAATGAGAATGACCCATGTATGCTTTTATTTCATAACCTCTAACTGTTATGCGTTAAATTTACCATAAGAAACTGATGTTCATAATCCTCCCTGTTTAACGGAATACATTGATTTGTTCTTCAAGAGGGAACATGTTCTGATGAGAAAAGAAAAAAACAGAAGAAAAAAGTGTAGAGGCATGTTCTTCTAACTTCTAAGCATGAAGAACACGAATATATTTACTTCAGTAGTACTTCCTGCCTGCAATAACTTGTGTCTGGTCATCTGAATACGCATCACAGAAGATCGAAAACAACATCGAACTTTGAATAATTTTCTGGGCAAATATAATTGAATTCATTATTGCAGATTCATTTTTCGCCTTGGAGATGGGCCCCGTAGTTTTCATGGTTATCAGCTTCAGATTTGTATTCTTGAAAATGGAAATTAGATAAACTTAGAAAATCTTAAGCATCTACAAAGAATGTTAGAAACACAAAAAGGATATGTGCAATACCCTGGGAATATGCTCGATATCGAATGACTTGAATTATCTGGTAAACTTTTTTGCCTGATTATACAGCTCAGCCATTTTCAGGCTTGTGAGTTGCCATTCACCCCACATCTGTTTAATGATAGTTATCAGAAAGTCTAAAGATAAAGATTCAAGAGAGAAAACATGTATTAGCTGTAAAGCAACTGACCTATTTAACAACAAGCTTAGAGTCTCCATAGGCCCTCACGTGTGGGTAACCTTTTTCTAAAGCAGACTCCAAACCACAAATCAAACCTCTATATTCGGCAACGTTGTTTGTTGTAATGCCTAATCCTTCACGGTAGGAGGAGATGACAGTTCCATCTGAATCACGCAGAACAACTCCTGAACCAGCTCTTCCAGAGTTTCCTTTTGAAGCTCCATCAAACTCAATGGTACAATATTTCTGAAGACATACATATTGTAATTTAAATAAGATGTAAACATCAATATCAAAGTTCGAAATTAGAGTATATCATGCCTCATAATCGATGGCACGAGCAGATCAACGAAAGAAATTGATTCAATATATAAGAGAAGAATCAAAATCAGAAACGATGAATGGGATGAAGCCGCGAAGGGGTTCTTGCCTTTACCTTGTCCATTTATCTTTTCATCTCTCTTTTCTCTGCAATAGGAGAGCCAAAATTTCGAGGTTATGATGGTTAGGGTATTCGACGGCGGAAAGGGAGAGACTGTCTGAATTTTAGAGAGACTATATGATGGTTAGGGCATTTCGACCGGTTATTGATAATTTACTGTGACATTTGGTTTACGTACCGCGCCGATGCACGGAATTTCCAAAATATAAAAATTTATAATTCGCCAGGCATACAAATTTTAATGCTTAATATAGTATTTTTGGATTTAGTAAAAATAATATGAGAGTTTGGTTATATTTTACCTGTTTGTGGTAGGTGTACCCATTTCATGTGCATGCATTTATGACAATGCATGGGAGTGGCAAATTATGTCTTCATAGTCGAAATTCAGCTCTTTCTCCGTTTTCATCTGTAAAAAGACAAAGAATTTGGAAATCTAGTTACATGGCGGGAGGCTGCAATAATTATAGCAACCATCAGGAGTGGATGTCTAATAGGTTCGATGATGTCACAAACAATTTCTCAACAGCCTTCATAACGGGGGTGGCACAATTTATGGAACTTGCCAAAAACCAGCCTTTAGCTCTGAAAGTTTCTCTTCCCTCGTCGTTTCTGCAAAAACGAAAAACTGGAAACCACAGAACCAGCAATTTGGAGTCATCTGTTTAGTTACGGATTTATGCCTGATTATTGTGTTTGGTATAAGCATGGAGAAGAAATCGGTTTGGATATAGGAACGAGTTATGTTGATCCGAATGGTCAAAATAATGGACAAGATCGGTATATGGGTATGGTGAATGATGAATTTCGTGGTTACGCGAGTAATAGAGAGGTATATATATTGGCATGTCTTATCTTTTGGTTTAATATATTCGACTACACTATGATTTCTCATATAAGTTTTGGTTCAAATTAAAGTATGTTCGAAGAATATCTGTCCATAAAATATTCAGAAATCTCCGAAGAAGAGCTCTCCGCAAAAGACTCGAAGAATATCGAACCTGGGTGGAAACTTATGTATGTGTAAAATTCTTTCTTACCTATATATTTATTTGAATTTATCTTCGCCAAACTATATATTTGATATTTTCTTTCTATGTACTGCAGGTTACTTCTTGGAAAAACACACATAAATTTTCTGTTTGTGTGCTAGAGAGGTTATTAGATTAATATTACTCCAAATTTGTCATTTCCACAAGTTTCCACTATAAATTACAAAAATCAAAGACAATAAGTCTATCAAACAGAATGATAATAAAGGAATTGAGTGGAATATCTCAAATACTGATATTACAAGTCGAACTAAAAAAATTAATTAGAGCTAAACTATAAGTTTCTGACGGTTTATGTTTATAGCTTGGTGGATTGAATTCAGTGTTAGATATTTAGCAGCAGCGAGGAATCCCTTTTGTAACGTCCCTTTCCCGTTATCCGCTGACCGTCGAGCTGACCGGTCAACAATCAAACAATAGAAGTCGAACAGCTATCTCGACTGCCGATTGAGTTGTCTTCTCATAGCAAGGCCATCGATGAGATAGGAACTATTATGAAATCAACACTTGAACCAATGTTCTCCAAAAGATAAAGTAACCCAAATGAATCGATCTCAAACAATCATCTCGCCGCCTAGTATTTTATGGCGAAAGACCATTTGGTCGTTTGACCTTGCAAGACTCGTAGGTGACTTTATCTATAGGAGAATACTGGTTCCGTTGTTGTTCATGCAACTTAAGATAAAAGGTAGGATGAAGCGAGGCTTTGTTAGAACTTAGAAGTGAATGAGAGGAATGAAGTGAAGATGGGGAAGAATGATGAAAAGAGGGGCTATATATTTACTCAGGGGAAGAAAGATTGGTTATCAAACCAATCCTCATTTAAAGCGACACGGCCTTTTTCAGTCACGCCGAGCACATTCATTGGTGGAACAAGAGGCTTCTTAAATGTAACCGGAAAATTCTTAATAGACAAAGGCTGTTAATTTTTCCCTTTTTCAAAAATACAATCTACTATATATTATTTGCGAAGTCGAATTATTGAATCAACTGATGTGGATGATTCTTGACCAATCAAAACTATGATGTCATTGATGACATGGATTTAATGAAATATTTTGATTGGCCGAGAGCATTTTTGACATTAAAAATAATTCAAAATTCGTTTAGGAAAGTTTTTTATTTAAAAAAGCAAAATTCAACAATTAATCAAATTTAATCATTAAATGTGTTTTACTAAACTTTGAATTGTAATCTTAACTTCTTACCTAAATTTTAGACTACAATTAATATTTAGTAATTAATAGATTTTCTAATTTTTAAAATTCAAAATAACACCCACCTAAAGTTTAGCAACTAATAACTATCGATAATAATTATAAAATTTTAAATTATGGCAAATACGACGGATCATATATGGTATACTAAATAAAATATAATATTTCAAAATTTAAAATATCCTATAGAATATTCTAATCTTCCTATAGAAGATTTCGAAAACTTAGTTCAACCCTAAATAATTTGATCCTTATAAATAGAGACTCTCCAACCCTCATAGAAGATCCACATATCGAGACATTTTTGATATTCTATCGAAATTAACATGGTTCTAATTTTAATTTGTGATTTTGATGAATTTGCAGGTTTGTTTCATCCCAAACCAAACCAAAGGTATTTCTTTCTTACAATTTATCTATTATTTTTTGTTGGGGAACATAGTGATTTTATATATCCGTGGTTTCTTCTTTGGAAGAACATCTTTGATCAAGTTATCACCAAAGAAAACATGGGAGGGTTTCATTGGAGATTCTATTACCACGATGATTTATGCATTCATGGTAAGCTAATAAGTACATGTGTATAGAAGATGTTCCTTGTAATGGCCCAAAGCCAGGCCCAAAACCCTAATCCTAAAATTCTAGCTTCTCCCTATAAATACCAACCCTTTCACCTCCTTAAACCTATTTCTCTTTTCTGCTGCGAAGCCCTGTCGAAGTGTGGAGCTGTTCGAGTCTAGAAGTCACTATTCACATTCCCGAGCTTCCCCTTGATCCAGGTAACCCCCGAACCCGTAGATCTAGATTTTTCAAACCCAAAAAGCTTGTTTTTATTCGTTTTTCCAAAAATACACCGAATCCCGAGAAATCGAGCATACCATCGTGACCGCCTCGATGAGACGAAGCCGGAGCCGTCGACCAATCGCCGAACCGCCGCCGCACGCGCCCCCACGCGCCGCCGGAGTGCCGGGCGCGTGAGATCCACGCGCACCGGAGGAGCCCCACGCGCTGGAGCCACGCGCTGACCGCCGCCGTCACGCGGAGCCGCCGCTGCTGACCGGAGCCGCCGTCCGCCTCCGGAGACCGCCAGAGCGCCGCCGTCCGCCGCCGGAGCCGCCGTTGACCGCTGCCATTGACCGCCGGTCCGGTTCAGTTCGATTCCCGATTTTCAATTTGATTCCGGTTTATCCAAATTGATTTCGGTTTAATCCGGTTTTCTAAAATCAATTCGAATCCGGTTTTCTTTTGGTCCAATTCGATTTTGGTTCGGTTTAGCTGGTTTGCCCAAATCGATTTCAATTTCCGGTTTAGCCCCAAACCAATTCCCAATTCAATTTGATTCGGTTTATGATTTGAACTATAAACTTCCTTCGATCATATCTAGCCCGTCTTAAATCCGATTTGAGTGATTCAAAAGCCTAAGTCGATCTATTTTTTGCCCTCTTTCCAGATCTATCGTCCGTTCGGTCTCATGAAGTTCCTAAATTACGAAAACGCCCTGCTTTGGCCAAGGTGAGGATCGGTTCTTGACCCTTGCTTACTCTATTAAGTTCCGGACGATAGTCCCTTGTTAATACCGTATTTCCTAGGTAGTATAGGATAGTTATATGCCCATGATGTGATTGATTGTGGAACATAGAGTGCTAGGTTATCGCTTAAACTGAAAACATTGTGTGTGCTTGATGGACTTGAAGGGTTTAGAACTGTGGTAGGGCCCCCGAAAGGGTGTTTCGTGACGGCTTGCGTATAACGAGTTTTGGTACGTGATATACTTGTATTTTCATGCATTTAGGCTATTGTTAGGATCATGTTTTACTTCTTTTTAGTTTCCTTTAACTTCATTTCTTTGGTCATTGTTGTGTTTAGAGTATAGGATCATCTAGAGCTATGTTTAGGCATTCTAGGCTTGCATTTGGAGTGTTTCCTATGTTTTGTAGGTTCTTGGAGTTGCTAAGGAGGTTTGGAAGAGTTTGGAGGCCAAAGGAGTGATTGCAAGTGAAATGGTGATGTAGGACCAAACCGATGAGCTTGAAAGATTGAGTCATATGAAGATATTACATTGACTTTTAGCTCTGGGATTCTGAATAAAAATCATGGGAAATTGAGTTAGCTTTCTAATGGAGGTGGTTTGAAGTCATTCGGAGCTATATGGAAAGAGTTATGCCTGATTTACTGGATGCATCTCAACACAGAAAAATCCGAAAGTCCATATCGGCCAGCATATCGGGCTGGCTGGCCGATACGACCCTTCCCAGAAAAATCCGAGAGTCCGTGTCGGTCTGGCCGACCGATACGCCGACCGATACGCGTCCCAGAAATTGCCTTGGATGCGGGTCAACACCCGGTTTGTTCCGGGTTGACCCGGCTCGAACCCTAATGACTTTTTAAGCCAAAAACCTATCTTTTTACAGAATCTTAAGCTTTATTTTATGTTCTAAACACTTGGAAGAACAAGTTTGATTCTTGGATTAATCTAGTACTTCTTTTGTGATTCCTTCATCAAATACTTCAATCTATCTCTAGTTTTCTATGATCAACATTGTTTCTATGGATTTTGTTGTTCATATCATGATTAGTGAGTAGTTCTTCATAGGGCTTATGGGTTAGGTAGGATTAGGTTGATTTAGGGGTGATCAATGGATTCTAATGTTTAATTGTATGAGATCTCATCTGTCAAAGTGCGTGTAATGCCCAATTAGCCTTGATCAAGTTGATTAGGATACTTAAGATTTCTTGTTCACAACATGTTCGATGAAATTCCTGTTCATAGCTTTGATAGAACTTTCACATTCTAGCGCATGAGAATGTATGTTTAGAGTGATTGTTGGCGGTTTGGAACTTGTTTGATTGCTTGCTTGATTTTAATTCACAAATGAGAGTTTGTTCTTGAATTAGGATTAAGTAAAGAGATTAGTATTAAGAGATTAAGCTGATCAACTTGTTGTGTTCCTTGCTAGGAGGTTAGCTTCTATGAAGTCTGAATTAGGATCCTTGATCATCCCGAGTCACCTATCCGTTGACCTTGACCCTTAGGCCTTATCTTTATCATTGATTGAATCCACTTGTTTACTTGCTTTTTGTTTACTTCTATTTGAATTGTCTTTGTTAGGATTGTTAGAAATTAAAAACCAAAAACTTAATTGAGTGATTTGACTCTGAAGGTTTAGTGTGTACGTATTGGTTTTATCCATCCCAGAATAGGTTCGATACCTCAAAGCTACTTCGATAAGCTTGAGGAATTGGTACCTCAAAGGATCCTAAAATCCTAGCTATCAATTTGGCGCCGTTGCCATTTTGGGATTCTGGATATATCAATTTGTTTTCTATTCTTTTTTAGTTCAAGTTTTTGTTACTGATTGGCTACTTTCTCTCTTTTGATGTTAGGTGTATGAACTTGCGCAGCAAAGGGACTACAAACTTAGTTGCAAGAGTTGAGGACATCAAGGCACACGAGAGGAGATTAGCAAGGGAACGACGAGCACAAGAACGAGCTGTTAACGTTGAGAGACTTGGGTTGGAACCAACTGTTGAAGATATACAAGACTTTGAGAGTGTTGAGCAACAAGTTATGGATAATCATCAAGATCAACAACAGCAGCAGCAAGAGAGGCCATCTAGGGCCATTGGTGATGGAGACACACCGGATACAAATGCGAACCGGCATGGGATCATTCCACCACCGGTGAACAACAACAACTTTGAAATCCGGGCTATGGTGATGAACATGGTGCAGAACAATCAATTTCATGGGCTAGCATCTGAAGACCCGTTGCAACACTTGGACACTTTTGACAAGATATGCGCTACTACAAGGTTGAATGGTGTGACTGATGATGGTTTGAAGATGCGTCTCTTTGTCTTCTCTTTGGCAGATAGAGCTAAGGATTGGGAAAGCACCATCCCTCCGGGATCCATTACTACTTGGGGAGACCTCAAGAAGGCTTTCTTGAAGAAGTTTTTCTCACCTACTAGGACTGCCCGTTTTCGCAGCGAGCTATCCGGGTTTGTGCAGCGTAACAATGAGAGCTTCGCTGAAGCTTGGGAGAGGTTCAATAAGCTCACCACTCAGTGCCCCCACCATGGTTTCACCAAGGAAACATTACTCAGCAACCTCTACCGCGGAGTGCTTCCTAGAATGAGGGCAATGCTAGATTCATGTAGCAATGGACATTTCCTAGGCAAGGGAGTAGATGCAGCTATGGAGCTGATTGAAAATCTAGCACAAAGTGATGGCAACTACAATGAAGATTATGAGAGGACTAATAGAGGATCATCATCTTCAGATGAGAAGTATGAGAAAGAGATAAAGGCTTTGAATGAGAAGTTGGACAAGATGATCTCCATTGGCCAAAAGAACATCAGCTTTGTGGGACACTATGAGGATTCTAAGCCTCAGCTTTATGATGATGATGAGGATTTGACACAAGAGGAGATCAACTTCATTGCTGGACAAGGTGGTTTCAATAAGGGCTTCAACCAAAACTACAGAAACCACCCAAACTTTTCATACCGCAATCCCAATGTAGCCAATCCTCAAGACCAAGTCTATCCTCAAGCTCCATCTCAAGGACAAGCTCATCAACAAGGGCAGCAAGGCTTTCCTCAGCAGCAAAAGCCTTTTATCCCATACACCAACCAACAAGGGTTTGGAAATAAGCCTCAGTTTCAAAGCCAGCAAGGATATATTCCCAACCAGCAATTTCCTCCCGGTTTTGGACAGCAGCCACCACAAGCTTCTTCTTCCTCAGGAGTCGATAATGAGTTAAAGGTTATGATGCAGCAACTTCTTCAAGGACAAGCCTCAGGAGCTATGGAAGTCAGGGATCTCAAGAGTGAGCTTCAGAACTTAACTTCAAGGGTTACCAACATGGAGAACAAGAATGCCTCTACATCTCGCACTCAAGGTACCTTGCCTGGAAACCCGGAGAAGAACCCGGAAGACTACTGCAATGCAATCTTCTCTACTGTTGATCATGAGAAACCAGACCATGAAAGAGAGGTTGATGAAATCGAAGCACTTCTCTATGGGTATGAACTCCCTCCTGCTGCACATGCTCCTCCCAAGGAGATGAAGACAACAGTGGTTAAGCCTCCCTATGTTGCACCAGCTAAGGTGATGAGTGCTACTGCAATTTTTGCTGAAGATATTGTGCCTACTGTCCACACAACACCAAGGGTACTTCCCAAGCTTGGTAATCCAGGTAAATTTACAATCAGTTGTACTTTGGGAGACTTGAAGATTAACGACGCATTGTGTGACTCCGGCTCTACTGTGAGTGTGATATCTCTTGACATGGTTGAATCTCTTGGGATTAAGAGCATGGAAAGGTACCCATCTTCTATTACATTTGGAGACTCTTACTCAAAAACTCCAATGGGAATGATAAATAACTATCCACTGAAGATTGGTGAGTGCACTATCCCAACTGACTTTATAGTCATGAAGATGAACAAGAGTACCCAACTTCCTCTTTTACTTGGTACTTCTTTCCTCAACACCACTGGAGCTTGTCTGGACTTCAAAAAGAAATGTGCTGTGCTGAATAATGTTGACGCCAAGACTTACTACCCTCTGAGGAGCACATCTCTTCACACTTGTGGTGTCATCCTCTCTCCCAATGAAGATGATGTGTTAGAGGAGGCAAGGTTATTTGCCAATGTCGGCAAGGAAGTTTGGCCTAAACCCACCGCTTATGGATCATTGAGTGAGCACATGGGACATGCTCAAAAGAAGGGGGTGGATAGAGCTATTGGAAATCCTCTCATGACCACAAAGACTGAGTATGTTGGGTCCAAATCTTTGAAGAAGCTGAGCATTGATAAGGAAAAAGCTCCAAAAGAAAGTGTTGTGGATATGGTGACAAAGATGCCTCCGAAGGTTGTAAAGGCTTCGATCAGTCCAAGGTTCCATGGTGACTCGGTTAATCTTGGTGAGCTGACTTCTCAGGTCCTAGCCATCAATCTCAAAGGCAGGCCACACTCTTCAACCGCCTAAAAACCGGTTTGACCAGTCGAGCTTAACGACTTTAAACAAAAGCGCACTTGGGAGACATTCCCATGTTTATCCTTGTACATACATTTCTTGCTTGTTATTTTTGATGTTTTGCTTTGAGTTTTGTCAGGTTTTGGCTTAAGGATGAGGTTGTAGACCAGTTGGAGTTGAGCAAAGGCCGCGGAAATGAAGAAAAATGGTGCAGGAGCCGATATCGGGTTCCGTATCGGCTGGCCAGGCCGATACGGTTATGGTAAAAATAATCCGAGGCTCAGTATCGGGCACCGTATCGGTTGGCCAGGCCGATACGGGATGTAGGAAATAAATCCGAGAGTTGATATCGGCTAGCGTATCGGTTGGCCAGGCCGATACGCTCTCACTGCCCAGGTTCACTCGACCGATACGCCTTTCTTGGACCAGGTAACACTCCAACTTGTACATACTTGCATTTTAGCTTCTTTTATTTCTTTTTCTCCTTTTGTTGAGTCTCTCTCTCGAGCTTGCTTTCCCACCGAGACGGTGTGAAGTAAGTTTGGGGGAGAGGCTAGTTGCTAATCATGTTTTCTTTGTTCTTATTTTTGATTTTATCACTTGAGTCTCATGCATTCATCTAAGGCATAGAAAAATCCAAAAAAATTGAAAAATTTCAAAAAATTTCACAAAAAGAAAGCATGTAGTTGCACTTGCATCATAGGATCGAGTCTAGTTGCATCATATAGGACGCATGCATAGGGAGCAATGATTGAATGTCCTTGTAAGACTGATTGAGTGATGACTTGTTCTTTATGCTAGTTGTTTGAGCTAGTTGATTGTCCTAAGATTGCAATTCAAGAAAGGCTAGAAAGTTAAGACGAACCATGCTAGGATTGCTTGCTTTGAAACTTGAATTGAAACTGAAATAGGCTTTGAATTGACACTAGCTCTACCTAAGTGAGAACTTTAATGATGACATCTAATTATCTTACTCATGCTCTGTGTGCTAAACTCGTGGATACCCTAAAATATTTGAGCATTCTTATCCTTTCTACCCCTCTCTACTTGCTCAAATAGACTTCCAGACCTTTCACCACCCTTCTTTCAAGCCACAAACACTATCTTGAGTGGTAGGCCTATTTGGAATGAGCTAGGTAAAAAGTGTTGAGTATGAGGCGACTAGGAGAAATTTCCATATAGATGCAAGCTCAACATCTTTGGCTTTGCAATAGGCTAGGATCAAAGTTTGGGGGAAGAGTTGGGAAAGGAGAAAGAGAGTAAAGAAAAGAAAGAATAAAAAGGGATTTTGGTTGGGATCTTATGTTTGTTGGCAAAGTGTTTTAAAAGAAGAAAAGCTCTTATGTGTTTAAAGAAAAGAAAAGTGTCTTATATTTTGAAATGAAAAGAAGCCAAAGGCTCACCATAGAGAAAGAAAAGAGACCATTGCTAAAGAAAGATTTGAGCTAAGTTAAAAAGAAAAGATTTGCCACTGTTTTGAAAAGTCTTTATTGATCCTTGGGGAGTTTGATTGGAAAGTGTCTGATTGAGAAAAGGGGATGAGGCAAAAACAGCCTTGGTCAAGGGTAGTATCCATTTAGGTGGGCTAGATTAGGAGAAGAAGTAATTGGGGCATGGGTAGATGGAAATCAACCTAGTATGCACCAATTGCCTCTAACTCTTAGCATTTTACTATAGCTCATTCACTTCTTTATGAGAGAACCTTCATTCTTTTGGAATAAACCCCTCTTTTGATTGAGATCACTTTAATCTCAAAACCTTGTCCCTTTGCCAAATGAGTTTGATCACCTTGCATTGAGTAAGATCCACTTGAAAACCTAATGAATGTTAAAGAGCTAGTTGATAGGAATGCTTGTCTAGGTTGAGAATGAAGGATTATGTGTTTTTCCATGGTTAAATTCCCAGATTGCAACCTAACACATATTTAATCAAGGATCTAGGTTCTTGTAACTGAATCATAAACACAAACCTGGACATTACCTTTTGCAGCGGAGTGATTGGTGGTAATGACAAGATCAGATTAGAGCTGATGAGAATCGGCTCCTCCTCAAGTATCCACACTCTTACAAGCAAGGGATGGCTGCTAGACCAAAGAGATGGATGATCAGAGAGAGATTTTAGAGAGAGAGAAGTCACGCCAAAGAAGAAAAATCGCAGGAGAACTTATTTCCTTTAGGGCTTTCTAATTCTCTTATATCTCATTAATGGGCCCAAGTCATTAGACTAATGGCTCATTAATCTTTTGGACCCAAAACACAAATAAGACAAAAGCCTGTATTTGTCTGGCCCAAAACTCTGATCCAATACAGTAAGTGCCATTGCATCTTACCGTATTAATTCCATTTAACTTTCCCGTTAGCTATGGTGTGTGACCCTTAGGGATCATACAATGCTGGTAATAAGTCCTAAACTTATAGATCAAGAGCGGACTCTAGCAAGCCATCATGATCACCCAGTATTTATGACTTATGTCTGATCTCGACACTTATCATACTTTCTAGAGATAGTACGGTAGATTTCAGGACATTCCCAACAATCTCCCACTTGTACTGGAATTCTACAAAGGACATTCCCAACAATCTTCCGATTGTACTGGAATCCTACATTCCCTAATCCTTTTGTCTTAATATCTCGATCTGTCATAAGGCAAGATGTGTGTCATCCTTATATAGCCAGACCATGTTTATCGGACCAGATTTGATACTGACAATTCAAACGACTTGGGCAAGTCCGTTTGGGAATGGCCATTCTCTTACCAGCTATCAAATCTCCGATTGGCCTAGAGATATTACCTCCGTTAAACGGCAGGGACAAATCCCGTCTTGTTCCATCACTATGAACTACACACTTCATAATACACCCAACCAAGGTCCGTATAGCTCCCAGTTACGAAACAGCGTTAGACAATGATCAAAGCGCATTACTCCATGTGCAGCCACATGCATGTGAACTCAGGTCTAAGGACTATACTCTATAGTCGTATATGAGAACTTCTTATGACACAGATATTAATATCTTGCAGAGTTCTCATCTTGCGGGCCATGTCCGGTCATATGCTCCCCTACATATACCTATGTGTCGACTTTGATGCCGCGCATCTATGACCCCTCGAAACTTGGTCATAAGTCTCAACACAATCTAGTCTCAACAGGTTGTTGGTGTTCCAATTTCAACAACCTTCGACTATGGACACTATGATTTATGTCACTTCGTTAAATATGGGGTTTTAGGATCAAGTCTACTCATGTACTTCGATGGCCCATATATAGTGACATGAATCATTTTGGAACGATTATTTTATATCACAGTTAAAATAATCCAGAAATAAAAATTTCATTAACATTTTAAAATGTTTACATGAACCTTTCAAAACAACTAAGTAAAGCCCTTTACAAACTCCCACTGAAATTAAGACTACATCTTAATTTCACTCATCCTACAGCTACAGTCCGCGACTCGTGCTTAGGCATAAGGAGTGGCTTCGTTAATAGATTAGCAACGTTCTCATTCGATGAAACTTGCTTATCTACTTAACACCTCTGTCATTTATCTCAAGGAATAGGTTATACCTATCCTCAAGGTGTTTGGACCTCTGATGTGCAGCTAGCTTCATCTATGCTGTGAATCACATCAAGTTCAGTGATGAACTCTTCTATCCAAACAACCTCTTTCGCCGCTTCTCAAGCTGCGAAATGTTCAGCTTTAGTCATGGAGTCAGCAACAGTGCCTTGCACCGCCAGTTAGACACAAGATATAGCCGGACTATGACCAGGAATTATCTTTGTCTATTGGAAACTTGCCTCTCAGACTCTATCGACTTGTAGCACCTCACTTTCTCCGTAAACCAAGAACTTATCCTTAGTATTACTCAAATACTTTAGGATATTCTTTACGGCAATCCAGTGATTCTTTGCTGGATTTGACTGGTCTTTACTTGTCTTGCTTAACATTAAAGCAACATCAAAACAAGTATGTGTCATGGCATACATGATAGATCCAATTGCCGTCGCATATGGAATCCTATCCATGCATTCAAGCTCAGCAGATATCGTAGGACACTGTGTCTTGCTTAACGTAATGCCATGTGACATTGGCATAAAACCCTTCTTGGAATGCTGAAAACGTGTAGGACTTTGTCAATTTAAGAATCCTGACTTTGTCCTACCAGCTCTTTTGGATCTCTATCTTTAGATCCAAAATCCAAGAACTACGTGGCTTTACCCATGTCAATCATAAAACCAACTCCCAAGCCAGTCCTTTACCGACTGCAGCATTGGGACGTTATTTCCGAGAATCAGTATGTCATCGACATACAATATGAGAAATGCAACATTGCTCCCACTTATCTATTAGTAAACGCACAGTTCCATTTCGTTCCTGTTCAAGTCAAAACCTTTGACTACTTCAACAGAACGAAGATTCCAACTCCGATGTGTTTGCTTCCATCCATGAATGGATCAATGAAGCTAACTTACACATAGTGTAATTTTTGGAGTCCGGGCTCACTTTCGCTTCTTTGAATTTCGCAGATTCGTCGCTTTCAATGATCATCAGATCATGCGAACTTTCAATGATCATCAGGTTCAACTAATGATGAGAAATCACTCTCAGATTAGTGACTGATTCATTCATGTCTGCGAACTTCAGGCTATACAGGTGTAGATTCTACAGAAATCTGTAAATCCATCCGTTGCTCTCCCTCAACAGGTTGAGCAGCCTCCTGTAATTCTCGAATTTCTTCGAGTTATACTTTTACTCCCACTGTTCTTCTTGGAAAGTAACTTCCCTTCTTAGAAAACAGAATGGACGTAAAAGTAACAAGCCTTGGTTTCCCTAGGACAACCAGCAAAGTAGCACAACTACAAATACTCAGTAAAGACGAATTTGGATCGATTCCAATCCACATTTACGTGGTGTCTTTCTACTGATATTGGTGGAACTATTTCAGCGTAAACTTAGATATTTTTAGAGCGTTATTCTTAGAGAATATCATGGAAGATTCGTGTGACTCATCTTTAAGCATTTCTAATAAGATCTGATTCATTCTCACAGAAACACCTCTAGGTTTTCAGGAGAAGTGAGCTGTGAAACGACTTCACACTCATTCAGATGATCACACAATCAATGACTTAAGTATTCTCACTCGTGATCTAATCCAGAGTCTTAATACTTCTGTCATTCAGATTCTATACTTCATTCTGGAACTCTTTCGACCATGTCAAAGAATTCCGACTTGTGTCTCATCAAATGAACACAGTCACACTCACTGAAGTAATCAGTAGAGACAATGAAGTACAGGAAATTTTCTCTGGCATTACTGCTCATCGGACCACATACATGAGTATGTCCAATGTCCAATAAGCCTTTGGGCTTTTCTCTAGCTCGGCTAAGATGGGCCCTTTGTGTTTTGGTCCAGTAAGAAGAATTCAAGTCTCATAAGATATCCATTCAAATGAGCCCAAAAGTCCATAACTATGGGGTTTCTGAATCCGACTTACTCTATGTGACCAAAACATTTATGCCAAGAAAAATCAGGTTTAATTCATCAGATTTAAACCAATTCGGTATTTATGTTATATTTAGGCACTCTTCGGTTTAAGATATAAAACCCATTCCTTGAATAGGGTGCTACAATTAACATTTCATTAAGATCAAAAGAACAAAACTTGTCTTTATCAAAATGAAAAACATTCAAATTCTTTATAAGAAAATGAAAAACAACTCTGCTTAAAGCAGGTACATTGTAGCAATTACTTAATAAAACCAAGCCTCAAAGGCATCTACAAGTGAAAACCCTACGGCTGAGGCAGCATCCCAAGCTCCTTCCAGACACGCAGTTCCACTTGCCCTTCCTTCAATGTTCTACTGTTGCTCAGGCTCTGCATATTATAACAAATATCAGTGCCACAACCAGTATCCAATACCTATAAGGTATAACTTGAAGTAATAACATGAATACCTGAGGAAGTAGTCTCATACATCAACTTCAACTCCTCATAATCTTCCATGAATTTAATGCAATCTCTCTTCCAATGCCCAGTCTCTTTACAGTAGCAGCACTTACCAACGTAAGAGGTATCTGACTCGGGCTCAGAAGACACACGCTTGCCATGATTAAAAATCTGGACAACTTTGTCTTCACCCTTGTCAGCATTAGGTTTAGTAAACCTACCCTTCTCCTTCATGAGATTGTACAGGGTACTCTTCACGTTTGGCTCAACTGTCTTGAGCATATCATGCAGTTCAGTCAACGTCTTCGTTAAGCCTTTCTTGATATAGTCCCTTACGAACTTATCATAGCTTGACGGCAGTGACTGCAGAATGATATCAGTTGCCATTTCTTGGCTAACTGGATAATCCAGTTTCCTCAGGTTATCAACGTAACCCATCATTTTACTGACATGAGGACTTACTGGATGATCATTTGGTAGCTTGCAGCTAGTGAGAGATTTAACCAACTGGTATCTCTCCACTCTTACCTGCTCCTGAAATTTCAATTTCAGGCTGCTGATCATCTCTATTGGCGACTCCATGTTCTCATATTGCTTCCGCAAATCTGAGTCCATGGTAGCCAATATCAGACCACGCACATCTACCGCATCATTATAATGCTTATTCCAAGCATTATATACTGCATGACTGGCTTTGGATCCGATCCTCTCGGGGAGAGCTTTCTCAAGGACATAGTCCTTTCTCTCATGCCTGAGGACTAGCCTCAGGTTCCGTGACCAAGTCAAGAAATTTGATCCGTTCAGTTTGTCCATCTCAAGGACATACCGGATCGAGAAAGTGTTTTGATTGTTTGTGCTAGTCATAGCTGAAATTTAGAGATAAATAGAGTTTTAGTTATTTAGTTCATAAAAGAGTAATCTTAAAAACTTATAAGAAAACTCGCATTGCATTCAAAATTTCTTTGTTTAACCTCATAAGAATGCAATGATTCCGAGACCCATGTTCAGCTAAATCCAAAGTGGGCCACTGGCCGTCACCCAGAATTAGCTTTACTTGGTAAGCATACACACAGCTAGTTATAACCAATAACTCTCGGTTGTGAATTGGACCCGAGGCCCAAATTCACCAGATGTCTCAAGGCCCGGGACTCCCGATGGCCCAGTCAAGGAAACCAATCTCTTACAGCCAAATAATCACTAAAATCTGGGACTCCCAATGAAATTAGTGACTATATACTACTTTACTTACGCGAAAACAGACACCTCACACTGTAAGCCATATCTGTAATCAAATAAGCGTTAAGTAGCTGACAAGATTGGAAAGACATCCAAGCTTGATATTGGTTTTGAGGATTTTAGGTTTTTCTTTCCAAAAATAGAAGATTACTATTTTGGGAAACTTTCTTATTTTAGAAACTTTCTAAATTTAGTAACTTACTAAAATTAGAAATTTCTAATTTAAATATTTCATTAAATATTTTGGGTTGGGTCACAAATTATAGGCCCAATTCTTTGGCCCAAGACCATAGAATTCGAGCTGGCCTAATAATTTGACATAACCGATCCGGTTTATTAATTCTGGTCCAAGACCAAATTAACTATCAAAACCATCGGTTATTTACTAAACCAGACCAGCTCTAAATTATTTGGTCCAACCAAATCAAACTTAGACCAGCCTTCGGTTTAGGTTAAAATTCAATTTTGAATTTCAATCCGGTTTAACCAGAAATTAAATAATACCATGTATTAAATAATTTCCAGCAAACCGCGATTCTGGGTTAAGGCTTAAACCATAATTAATTAAATAATTAAATATTCAACAAACACAAAATCGTTTGTTAATATTCTAATTACACAATATACAAAATCCTCATTAAAACGATCTCAATATATTTTGTCAACACCACACGATTTTGTTGAACCAACAAAATCACACGATTTTGTTCTTTCATTAACTAAGTCAACATTAACCTCTTACAAATCGACAGCAAAGACAAAAACAATCCTTAATCCAAATCAATAATCGATCGTGATTATTAACAGAACAATCGTAACAAGCTTTTCACTAGAAGACAAAACATCAATTTCAATTAATCAAGCAAAGACAAGTCACCTTTGACTTAATCAAACAAACAAAGTCATGCTATTAAAGCCAACATTCGATCAAATCGATATTAAACAAAGTCAAATCGATATTAGACAAGTCACCTTTGGCTAAAGTCACCTTTGACTTAATCAAATAAAGCAAAACTAATCAAATCGATCCATTTGTTATCAAATAATCAACAACGACTTTCGATTATAAATGAGTTCAAACAATTCGCTTCAATCGATTATTCCATTCAATTATTTCAACAAGCGATTAGGGTTTATAGGATTCTAATCAATTTTAATTTTCTAATTGATTCTTTAATCCATTAAACACTTTTTTGATCCAAATTACAAGAATCTAATGAACCTGGCTCTGATACCACTGAAGGATTATGTGTTTTTCCATGGTTCAATTCCCAGATTGCAACCTAACACATATTTAATCAAGGATCTAGGTTCTTGTAACTGAATCATAAACACAAACCTGGACATTACCTTTTGCAGCGGAGTGATTGGTGGTAATGACAAGATCAGATTAGAGCTGATGAGAATCGGCTCCTCCTCAAGTATCCACACTCTTACAAGCAAGGGATGGCTGCTAGACCAAAGAGATGGATGATCAGAGAGAGATTTTAGAGAGAGAGAAGTCACGCCAAAGAAGAAAAATCGCAGGAGAACTTATTTCCTTTAGGGCTTTCTAATTCTCTTATATCTCATTAATGGGCCCAAGTCATTAGACTAATGGCTCATTAATCTTTTGGACCCAAAACACAAATAAGACAAAAGCCTGTATTTGTCTGGCCCAAAACTCTGATCCAATACAGTAAGTGCCATTGCATCTTACCGTATTAATTCCATTTAACTTTCCCGTTAGCTATGGTGTGTGACCCTTAGGGATCATACAATGCTGGTAATAAGTCCTAAACTTATAGATCAAGAGCGGACTCTAGCAAGCCATCATGATCACCCAGTATTTATGACTTATGTCTGATCTCGACACTTATCATACTTTCTAGAGATAGTACGGTAGATTTCAGGACATTCCCAACAGAGAATTGAGCTAGGAGTTTTGTCTTGATGAGCATGGCTAAATTTTTGGAGTAAGCCTAACTTGGTTGCATCTTGGTGACGTTGACTCGAATTGGAACTTGTTGATCTCAGTTTTGTCTTTGGATATGAGCTTCCGCCTTCAAACCTTTCTCCCAACTTGCTTTGATAGTCTTATGCTTGCTTGTGGACAAGCAAGGTTTAAGTTTGGGGGAATTGATATACTTGTATTTTCATGCATTTAGGCTATTGTTAGGATCATGTTTTACTTCTTTTTAGTTTCCTTTAACTTCATTTCTTTGGTCATTGATGTGTTTAGAGTATAGGATCATCTAGAGCTATGTTTAGGCATTCTAGGCTTGCATTTGGAGTGTTTCCTATGTTTTGTAGGTTCTTGGAGTTGCTAAGGAGGTTTGGAAGAGTTTGGAGGCCAAAGGAGTGATTGCAAGTGAAATGGTGATGTAGGACCAAACCGATGAGCTTGAAAGATTGAGTCATATGAAGATATTACATTGACTTTTAGCTCTGGGATTCTGAATAAAAATCATGGGAAATTGAGTTAGCTTTCTAATGGAGGTGGTTTGAAGTCATTCGGAGCTATATGGAAAGAGTTATGCCTGATTTACTGGATGCATCTCAACACAGAAAAATCTGAAAGTCCATATCGGCCAGCATATCGGGCTGGCTGGCCGATACGACCCTTCCCAGAAAAATCCGAGAGTCCGTATCGGTCTGGCCGACCGATACGCCGACCGATACGCGTCCCAAAAATTGCCTTGGATGCGGGTCAACACCCGGTTTGTTCCGGGTTGACCCGGCTCGAACCCTAATGACTTTTTAAGCCAAAAACCTATCTTTTTACAGAATCTTAAGCTTTATTTTATGTTCTAAACACTTGGAAGAACAAGTTTGATTCTTGGATTAATCTAGTACTTCTTTTGTGATTCCTTCATCAAATCCTTCAATCTATCTCTAGTTTTCTATGATCAACATTGTTTCTATGGATTTTGTTGTTCATATCATGATTAGTGAGTAGTTCTTCATAGGGCTTATGGGTTAGGTAGGATTAGGTTGATTTAGGGGTGATCAATGGATTCTAATGTTTAATTGTATGAGATATCATCTGTCAAAGTGCGTGTAATGCCCAATTAGCCTTGATCAAGTTGATTAGGATACTTAAGATTTCTTGTTCACAACATGTTCGATGAAATTCCTGTTCATAGCTTTGATAGAACTTTCACATTCTAGCGCATGAGAATGTATGTTTAGAGTGATTGTTGGCGGTTTGGAACTTGTTTGATTGCTTGCTTGATTTTAATTCACAAATGAGAGTTTGTTCTTGAATTAGGATTAAGTAAAGAGATTAGTATTAAGAGATTAAGCTGATCAACTTGTTGTGTTCCTTGCTAGGAGGTTAGCTTCTATGAAGTCTGAATTAGGATCCTTGATCATCCCGAGTCACCTATCCGTTGACCTTGACCCTTAGGCCTTATCTTTATCATTGATTGAATCCACTTGTTTACTTGCTTTTTGTTTACTTCTATTTGAATTGTCTTTGTTAGGATTGTTAGAAATTAAAAACCAAAAACTTAATTGAGTGATTTGACTCTGAAGGTTTAGTGTGTACGTATTGGTTTTATCCATCCCAGAATAGGTTCGATACCTCAAAGCTACTTCAATAAGCTTGAGGAATTGGTACCTCAAAGGATCCTAAAATCCTAGCTATCAATTTGGCGCCGTTGCCATTTTGGGATTCTGGATATATCAATTTGTTTTCTATTCTTTTTTAGTTCAAGTTTTTGTTACTGATTGGCTACTTTCTCTCTTTTGATGTTAGGTGTATGAACTTGCGCAGCAAAGGGACTACAAACTTAGTTGCAAGAGTTGAGGACATCAAGGCACACGAGAGGAGATTAGCAAGGGAACGACGAGCACAAGAACGAGCTGTTAACGTTGAGAGACTTGGGTTGGAACCAACTGTTGAAGATATACAAGACTTTGAGAGTGTTGAGCAACAAGTTATGGATAATCATCAAGATCAACAACAGCAGCAGCAAGAGAGGCCATCTAGGGCCATTGGTGATGGAGACACACCGGATACAAATGCGAACCGGCATGGGATCATTCCACCACCGGTGAACAACAACAACTTTGAAATCCGGGCTATGGTGATGAACATGGTGCAGAACAATCAATTTCATGGGCTAGCATCTGAAGACCCGTTGCAACACTTGGACACTTTTGACAAGATATGCGCTACTACAAGGTTGAATGGTGTGACTGATGATGGTTTGAAGATGCGTCTCTTTGTCTTCTCCTTGGCAGATAGAGCTAAGGATTGGGAAAGCACCATCCCTCCGGGATCCATTACTACTTGGGGAGACCTCAAGAAGGCTTTCTTGAAGAAGTTTTTCTCACCTACTAGGACTGCCCGTTTTCGCAGCGAGCTATCCGGGTTTGTGCAGCGTAACAATGAGAGCTTCGCTGAAGCTTGGGAGAGGTTCAATAAGCTCACCACTCAGTGCCCCCACCATGGTTTCACCAAGGAAACATTACTCAGCAACCTCTACCGCGGAGTGCTTCCTAGAATGAGGGCAATGCTAGATTCATGTAGCAATGGACATTTCCTAGGCAAGGGAGTAGATGCAGCTATGGAGCTGATTGAAAATCTAGCACAAAGTGATGGCAACTACAATGAAGATTATGAGAGGACTAATAGAGGATCATCATCTTCAGATGAGAAGTATGAGAAAGAGATAAAGGCTTTGAATGAGAAGTTGGACAAGATGATCTCCATTGGCCAAAAGAACATCAGCTTTGTGGGACACTATGAGGATTCTAAGCCTCAGCTTTATGATGATGATGAGGATTTGACACAAGAGGAGATCAACTTCATTGCTGGACAAGGTGGTTTCAATAAGGGCTTCAACCAAAACTACAGAAACCACCCAAACTTTTCATACCGCAATCCCAATGTAGCCAATCCTTAAGACCAAGTCTATCCTCAAGCTCCATCTCAAGGACAAGCTCATCAACAAGGGCAGCAAGGATTTCCTCAGCAGCAAAAGCCTTTTATCCCATACACCAACCAACAAGGGTTTGGAAATAAGCCTCAGTTTCAAAGCCAGCAAGGATATATTCCCAACCAGAAATTTCCTCCCGGTTTTGGACAGCAGCCACCACAAGCTTCTTCTTCCTCAGGAGTTGATAATGAGTTAAAGGTTATGATGCAGCAACTTCTTCAAGGACAAGCCTCAGGAGCTATGGAAGTCAGGGATCTCAAGAGTGAGCTTCAGAACTTAACTTCAAAGGTTACCAACATGGAGAACAAGAATGCCTCTACATCTCGCACTCAAGGTACCTTGCCTGGAAACCCGGAGAAGGAACCGAAAGACTACTGCAATGCAATCTTCTCTACTGTTGATCATGAGAAACCAGACCATGAAAGAGAGGTTGATGAAATAGAAGCACTTCTCTATGGGTATGAACTCCCTCCTGCTGCACATGCTCCTCCCAAGGAGATGAAGACAACAGTGGTTAAGCCTCCCTATGTTGCACCAGCTAAGGTGATGAGTGCTACTGCAATTTTTGCTGAAGATATTGTGCCTACTGTCCACACAACACCAAGGGTACTTCCCAAGCTTGGTAATCCAGGTAAATTTACAATCAGTTGTACTTTGGGAGACTTGAAGATT
This sequence comes from Orychophragmus violaceus, assembly GCA_030180135.1. NCBI lineage: Eukaryota > Viridiplantae > Streptophyta > Magnoliopsida > Brassicales > Brassicaceae > Orychophragmus > Orychophragmus violaceus. The sequence goes on along the minus strand of CM058234.1, from coordinate 60,958,319 downwards.
AACGACGCATTGTGTGACTCCGGCTCTACTGTGAGTGTGATATCTCTTGACATGGTTGAATCTCTTGGGATTAAGAGCATGGAAAGGTACCCATCTTCTATTACATTTGGAGACTCTTACTCAAAAACTCCAATGGGAATGATAAAGAACTATCCACTGAAGATTGGTGAGTGCACTATCCCAACTGACTTTATAGTCATGAAGATGAACAAGAGTACCCAACTTCCTCTTTTACTTGGTACTTCTTTCCTCAACACCACTGGAGCTTGTCTGGACTTCAAAAAGAAATGTGCTGTGCTGAATAATGTTGACGCCAAGGCTTACTACCCTCTGAGGAGCACATCTCTTCACACTTGTGGTGTCATCCTCTCTCCCAATGAAGATGATGTGTTAGAGGAGGCAAGGTTATTTGCCAATGTCGGCAAGGAAGTTTGGCCTAAACCCACCGCTTATGGATCATTGAGTGAGCACATGGGACATGCTCAAAAGAAGGGGGTGGATAGAGCTATTGGAAATCCTTTCATGACCACAAAGACTGAGTATGTTGGGTCCAAATATTTGAAGAAGCTGAGCATTGATAAGGAAAAAGCTCCAAAAGAAAGTGTTGTGGATATGGTGACAAAGATGCTGTAGGAAGTTTCGGTTGATCCTGATTCAATTCTCATATTGATATCAACCTAAACATGCATCAGATCTAGGTGTTCTTATTTAGAAACATTATGATCTCACCTTTTACCTGTTTGTTGCAGCGGAATTGATGAACAGGTCAGAGATCAGGGAGATACACCAAGGGATGAATCCTCCAAAGGCTCACACACGCAATCACAGGAAACTGGCTGCTAGACCACGAGGAGATGGGGCGCAGAAGAGAGAGAGAGAGGCGCGGCTGAGTGCTAGGGTTGGGAGGAAGAGAGTTGGCTTTTAGTCATTAAAAGCCTTCTCTTTCCCTTTTGGGCTTTTGGGCCCAATCTGATTAAATCCCATTTAATCAGACCCATTAATCTTTCTCTCTTAGTACGACAAATGCCTAGCACTTTTGTCGTACTTCTGTTAAGCCGTTCCTACTTTATTTCCTGCTAGCTTAAGCGTGTGACCCATATGGGATCATACAATAAAAGCAATAAGTCCGAGACTTATAGATCATGAGCGGACTCTAGCAAGCCATCATGACCCCCAGTATTGTATGACTTATGTCTGATCACTGACATACTCTTACTTTATAGAGACAGTACAGAGATTGCTGGACACAATTCCAACAATCTCCCACTTGAACTGGAATCTCTGTATTCATAATCCCTTTCGTCTCAATATCTCGATTAGTCATAAGGCAAGATTAGTGTCATCCTTATAAAGCCTAATCTTGTTCATCGGACTCTGATTTGATACTGTCAATCCAAACGACTCGGGAAAGTCCGTTTGAGCATGGCCATGCGTTTTCCAGTATTCAAATCTCCGATTGGCCTAGAGATATTCACTCCATTTATATTGGAGGGACAAATCCCATCTTGTTCCATCACTGTAAACTACTCATTTCATGATGTACCCAAACAAGGTCCTTATAGCTATCGCAGAACGATAGCGTTAGACAATGATCAAAGTGCATCAGTCCATATGCAGTCACATGCATGCGAACTCAGGTCTAAGGACTATACTCTATAGTCGTAGTAAGAATCTCTTATGACACAGATATAAATATCCTGAAGAGTTCTTATTAGCGGGTCTTGTCCGGTCGTATGTTCCCAACATACACCTATGTACTGACTTTGATGCCGTGCATCTATGACACACTGAGACTTTGTCATAAGTCACGTACCAATCCAGTCTCACATGGTTGTTGGTGTTCCAGTTTCAACAACCTTCGACTAGGGACATGATGACATAAAACATTTATCAAATATAGGATCTCATGATCAAGCTAAATGACTTCGATGACTCAAGATCAAATCATTTACTTCGATGACCTATAAAATGGTTCATATCATTTTGGAACGATTATTTCATCACAGTTAAAATAATCTTGAAATAATAATTTCATTAAAACATAAAATAATGTTTTACAAGAACATATCAAATAACTAAAATAAAGCTCACAAAACTCCCACTCAAATTTAGATTACATTTCAATGTTTCTAATGCCTACAGCTTCAGTCAGGAACTCGAGCTTAGGCCTTGGGAGTGGCTTTGTTAACGGATCAGCGACGTTATCATCTGTCGGAACTCGGCTGATCTTGACTTCCTTTCTATTAATGATGTCACGTATCAAGTGATATCTTCTTTGAACATGCTTGGATTTCTGGTGTGATCTTGGTTCCTTTGCCTGAGCTATAGCACCATTGTTGTCACAAAACAGTGCCAGAGGCTCAGCCGCATCTGGTATCACACCTAGTTCCATAATGAACTTTCGTATCCAAACAGCTTCCTTCGCTGCTTCTGAGGCGGCGATATATTCAGCTTCTGTAGTGGAATCAGCAACGGTGTCCTGCTTGGAGCTTCTCCAACTTACTGCACCGCCATTCAGACAAAAGACATAACCGGACTGTGACCGGAAATCATCAGTGTCTGTCTGGAAACTTGCGTCCGTGAATCCACTGACTTTAAGCACATCACTTCCACCGTACACCAAGAATTTATCCTTAGTATGTCTTAGATACTTCAAGATATTCTTTACGGCAATCCAATGGTTTTCACCTGGATTTGACTGGTATCTACTCGTCATGCTCAATGCGTAAGCAACATCAGGACGAGTACAGATCATGGCATACATGACAGATCCTATTGCAGATGCATAAGGAATATTCTTCATGCGCTCAAGCTCAGCAGCCGACGTAGGGCTCTGCTTCTTGCTTAGCGTTGTGCCATGTACCATTGGCGTGAAGCCCTTCTTGGAATCTTTCATGCTGAATCTTTGTAGGACTTTGTCAATGTATGAGTCTTGACACAAGCCTATCAGCCTCTTAGGTCTATCCCGATAGATCCTAATTCCAAGAACGTATGCGGCTTCACCCATGTCTTTCATGGAAAAACAACTTCCAAGCCAGTCCTTTACAGACTTCAGCATTGGAATGTCGTTTCCGAGAAGCAGTATGTCATCGACATACAGAATAAGAAATACAATTTTGCTCCCACTAGATTTCTTATACACGCATTGTTCTTCTTCGTTTCTGATGAAGTCAAATTGCTTGATCGCTTCATCAAAACGAAGATTCCAGCTCCTCGATGCTTGCTTCAATCCATAAATGGATTTATGAAGCTTGCATACTTTCCCAGCATTCTTTGGATCTATGTAACCGTCAGGTTGCGTCATATACACATCCTCTTCCAGAATACCATTCAGGAAGGCGGTTTTCACGTCCATCTGCCAAATTTCATAATCATGAAAAGCTGCAGTTGCTAGTAGAATCCGAATAGATTTCATCATAGCCACCGGTGAATAGGTTTCATCGTAGTCCACACCGTGAACTTGTCTGAAACCTTTTGCCACCAACCTGGCTTTATAAATCTGGACATTTCCATCCACGTCAATCTTCTTCTTGAAGATCCATTTGCACTCGATGGCTTTTACACCAGCAGGCAAATCAACCAACGAAAAGACTTGGTTGACCGACATGGAGTCCATTTCGGAATCAGTGGCCTTGCGCCACTTAGAGGAATCTGGGCCCATCATGGCTTGATTGAAGTTCGATGGTTCATCACCATCAATGATCAAAAGATCATGACAGTCAGTCACGAGGAATCCCTGATATCTCTCGGGTTCGTGACGGATCCTCCCGGATCTTCGAACTTCCGGTACTACAGGTTCAGGCTCTACAATTTCTTGTAGGTCCTCCTGCTGCTCTTCCTCATTAGGTTGAGCAGTTTCCTGTTCATCTTGAATTTCTTCAAGCAGTACCTTACTCCCACTGTCTTTCTTAGAGAGAAAATCTCTCTCAAGAAAGTTACAATCCCGGGCAACAAAGATCTTGTTCTCGGAACGTAGATAGAAGTAATAAGCCTTGGTTTCCCGTGGATAACCAATGAAGTAGCATTTATCAGATTTTGGTGTAAGCTTATCTGAGATTAATCTCTTTACATAGGCTTCACAACCCCAAATTCTTAGATAAGACAGCACTGGAGCCACTCCAGTCCATAATTCATATGGTGTCTTTGCTACTGCTTTTGATGGCGCTCTGTTTAGAGTGAACACTGCTGTTAGCAGAGCATATCCCCAAAGGGATATTGGAAGGTCTGTGTGACTCATCATAGATCGAACCATATCCAATAAGGTCCGATTTCTCCTCTCAGACACACCATTCCATTGAGGTGTTCCAGGAGGAGTGAGTTGGGATACGATCCCACACTCTCTCAGATGATCACTGAATTCTTGGCTTAAGTATTCTCCTCCTCGGTCGGACCGAAGAGCCTTAATGCTTTTGCCAAGTTGGTTCTGTACTTCATTTTGGAATTCTCTGAACTTCTCAAAAGATTCAGACTTATGTTTCATCAAATAAACATATCCATACCTACTGAAATCATCAGTAAAGGTAATGAAGTACTGATAGTTTCCTCTTGCATTAGTGGACATTGGGCCACACACATCAGTGTGTATCAGGCCCAATAAGTCACTGGCCCTCTCGTTAGGTTTATTAAAGGGGGCCCGTGTCATTTTGCCCATCATGCAGGATTCGCATTTCTCACATGACTCAAAGTCAAATGAGCCAAGAAGTCCATTCGAATGGAGCCTCTTGATGCGTTTCTCGCTGATGTGCCCTAAACGACAATGCCATAGAAACGTTCGGTTTTCCTCATTAGGTTTAAACCGTTTTGTATTAATGTTATAAATTGGCGCGGATTGATCGAGTATGTAAAGCCCATTCGTAAGAGGGGCAGAACCATAGAACAAATTGTTGCGATTGAAGGAACATAATTTATTCTTAACTGAAAAATCATAACCTTCCAAATCCAACAAAGAAATTGAAATAATATTTCTGCTTATAGCAGGTACAAAATAACAATTATTAAGTTCTAAAATCAATCCCGAAGGTAAAGACAACAAGTATGTTCCTACAGCTAGTGCTGAAACTTTCGCTCCATTCCCAACTCGTAGCTCTACTTGTCCTTGCTTCAGCCTTCTACTGTTGCTGAGTGCCTGCATATTAGTACAAATATGAGCCCCACAACCAGTATCCATGACCCATGAGGTATTATCAGAAGTAGTTGTATTAACTTCTATAACAAAAATACCTGATGAAGAAGTCTCGAAAGTCTTCTTCTTTAATTCCTTTAGACCTTCCTGGAATTTCTTACAATCTCTTCTCCAATGCCCCAGTTCTTTGCAGAACCTGCACATGTCAGTAGGCCCAGCCTTGGACTTGGGCTTGGGCTTTGGCGTGTCCTTGTCCACGACTTGGACACCCTTGGCCTTTCCCTTATCCTTAGCAGAAGACTTCTTAAACCCCTTGCCCTTTTGTACCATAAGTACATTGGGGTCCTTGGCGGTTTTCTTCAAGTTGGGCTCTGCAGTCTTGAGCATTCCGTGAAGCTCAGGCAGTGTCTTACTCAAGCCATGCATGTTAAAGTTCAGAATGAACTGATCATAGCTTGCAGGTAAAGACTGCAGAATGATGTCGCAGGCAAGTTCCTGGCTGATTGGGCAGTCGAGTTTGTGAAGATGATCGAGATAACCCATCATCTTCAACACATGAGGACTCACTGCCGCATTTGCAGCCAACTTACAGTCCAAGAGGTTCTTAACTGTCTGGAACCTCTCGGTCCTAGCCTGCTCCTGAAAAAGCGATTTCAGGCTTGCCATGATCTCGATTGGAGACAATACACTTTCGAACTGTTTTTGCAGCTCAGGAGTCATTGTCACCAACATCAGGCAATAAACATCATTTTCATCTGACGAATGCTTTTCCCAAGCATTGTGCAGAGTCCTGGCAGCATTGGCAAGAGGCCTCTCGGGGAGGGGATCTCGAAGGACATAATCCTTCTTCTCCTGCTTGAGGACCAGCCTCAAGTTCCTTGACCATGTCAGGAAGTTCGTTCCAGTCAGCTTCTCCTTCTCGAGAACAGACCGGATCGAGAATGTGTTTTGTGTGCTTGTAGTAGTCATATCTGAAATATATAAATAAAAAGGTTATTAGTTATTATGTTCAAAATGACTAATCTCGTATTAAAATTTAATATGATTAATCACGCATTATATTCAATAACCTAAGTTACCCTCAATAGAATATAATGATTCCAAGATCCACATATAACTAAGATCAAAGTGGGCCACTGGCCGTCACCCAACCTTAGCTTATATCGGTAAGCCCTATATCGGCTAATTATATCCGTGATATAACTCTTGGTTGTGAATCTGGGCCCGAGGCCCAATCCACTCTGATGTCTCAAGGCCCGGGACTCCCGATGGCCTAGTCAAGAAAACCGGACTATACAGTCATGTAATCATTAATGTCTGGGACTCCCAATGACATTTATGAATCACAAACCGTCTTACCCACGCAAAAGCAGACATCCTCACACTGTAAGGCCATGAATGCAATTGAATGGGCTTTGACAGCTGACATAGCCTGGACAAGACATCCAACGCTTGATATTACTTGAGGTTCGTAGGTTTATTAAAATCATTCCCAAAATAGAAGATTACTATTTCGGGAAACTTTCTATTTATGGAAACCTACTATTTTTGGAAACTTTCTAAAATTGGAAACTTTCTAAAACCGGAAACTTTCTAACTTTAGAAACTTCTTTAAAATCCAAAACCCGCAAATTCAGAAACTTCTATTTTAAGAAACTTTCTAATTTCAAAATTTCGGAAACTTTAATTTAAAAACGACTTTATAATTTTATAAAATAGATTTTAAATTAATCTGAAGAAAGACTCAATTAACTGGCCCAATTGTTTTAACTTCTTGGCCCGAGGCCCAAGAATTGGTCCATGTCCAAGACATGACCCAATTGTCCAATTAATTGACATAACCGGTCTGGTTCATTAAAACTGGTCTAACCAAGTTTTAATTACTACGATGACCACAATTGTCAACCGGTTATTTACTAAACCGGAATTTCTCAATTTATTTGGTCCAACCAAATCAAATTAGAAATTCCTGGTTTAGGCACTAAATCCAATATTTCTTTCGACATTGGATTTCTTATCCCGGTTTAACCAGATTTAATAAAATTATTAAAATCTGTTTATTAAACCAGAACGAAGATTTTAATCAAGTTTTGAACCGAACCAGCTAACCGAAATCGAACCGGCCCATCACACCCAAAACCCTAACCGGCCAGCCGTAAGCCACACGCAAAAAGCGATAGCCGCAGGCCAGCCGTCGGCTGCATGATCGGGACGTTCGCTCGGCAGCTCGGGACGGGATGATCGTGGGACGATGGCGGGACGATCGTGACGCGGGTGAGAGCTGGACAACGCACGGCTCTCGGTCATGTTCGGGACGGCATGAGGCAACGCGATCCATACGATCGATCCGCGATCGACGTATGCGATCGGCTCGTCATGCATACCGCGATCGTCTCGTCCAACTTATAGCCGAGATAATCAACCGGCCAAGCCGGTCGATCTCTTCCTTGGCCGATCGACAAAAACCCGAGTCATATAGCTCGGTTTTGTGATCCAATCAATTTGTTTAGAGTTCAATTCTGATTCTTAACTGTTTTATCTTATCAGTAATTGATTCAAAACAATTCTAAACAGATTAAACAACCTAAACAATGAATCTAAAACAAGAAACCTAAGAACCAATGGCTCTGATACCACTGTAGGAAGTTTCGGTTGATCCTGATTCAATTCTCATATTGATATCAACTTAAACATGCATCAGATCTAGGTGTTCTTATTTAGAAACATTATGATCTCACCTTTTACCTGTTTGTTGCAGCGGAATTGATGAACAGGTCAGAGATCAGGGAGATACACCAAGGGATGAATCCTCCAAAGGCTCACACACGCAATCACAGGAAACTGGCTGCTAGACCACGAGGAGATGGGGCGCAGAAGAGAGAGAGAGAGGCGCGGTTGAGTGCTAGGGTTGGGAGGAAGAGAGTTGGCTTTTAGTCATTAAAAGCCTTCTCTTTCCCTTTTGGGCTTTTGGGCCCAATCTGATTAAATCCCATTTAATCAGACCCATTAATCTTTCTCTCTTAGTACGACAAATGCCTAGCACTTTTGTCGTACTTCTGTTAAGCCGTTCCTACTTTATTTCCTGCTAGCTTAAGCGTGTGACCCATATGGGATCATACAATAAAAGCAATAAGTCCGAGACTTATAGATCATGAGCGGACTCTAGCAAGCCATCATGACCCCCAGTATTGTATGACTTATGTCTGATCACTGACATACTCTTACTTTATAGAGACAGTACAGAGATTGCTGGACACAATTCCAACAGATGCCTCCGAAGGTTGTAAAGGCTTCGATCAGTCCAAGGTTCCATGGTGACTCGGTTAATCTTGGTGAGCTGACTTCTCAGGTCCTAGCCATCAATCTCAAAGGCAGGCCACACTCTTCAACCGCCTAAAAACCGGTTTGACCAGTCGAGCTTAACGACTTTAAACAAAAGCGCACTTGGGAGACATTCCCATGTTTATCCTTGTACATACATTTCTTGCTTGTTATTTTTGATGTTTTGCTTTGAGTTTTGTCAGGTTTTGGCTTAAGGATGAGGTTGTAGACCAGTTGGAGTTGAGCAAAGGCCGCGGAAATGAAGAAAAATGGTGCAGGAGCCGATATCGGGTTCCGTATCGGCTGGCCAGGCCGATACGGTTATGGTAAAAATAATCCGAGGCTCAGTATCGGGCACCGTATCGGTTGGCCAGGCCGATACGGGATGCAGGAAATAAATCCGAGAGTTGATATCGGCTAGCGTATCGGTTGGCCAGGCCGATACGCTCTCACTGCCCAGGTTCACTCGACCGATACGCCTTTCTTGGACCAGGTAACACTCCAACTTGTACATACTTGCATTTTAGCTTCTTTTATTTCTTTTTCTCCTTTTGTTGAGTCTCTCTCTCGAGCTTGCTTTCCCACCGAGACGGTGTGAAGTAAGTTTGGGGGAGAGGCTAGTTGCTAATCATGTTTTCTTTGTTCTTATTTTTGATTTTATCACTTGAGTCTCATGCATTCATCTAAGGCATAGAAAAATCCAAAAAAATTGAAAAATTTCAAAAAATTTCACAAAAAGAAAGCATGTAGTTGCACTTGCATCATAGGATCGAGTCTAGTTGCATCATATAGGACGCATGCATAGGGAGCAATGATTGAATGTCCTTGTAAGACTGATTGAGTGATGACTTGTTCTTTATGCTAGTTGTTTGAGCTAGTTGATTGTCCTAAGATTGCAATTCAAGAAAGGCTAGAAAGTTAAGACGAACCATGCTAGGATTGCTTGCTTTGAAACTTGATTTGAAACTGAAATAGGCTTTGAATTGACACTAGCTCTACCTAAGTGAGAACTTTAATGATGACATCTAATTATCTTACTCATGCTCTGTGTGCTAAACTCGTGGATACCCTAAAATATTTGAGCATTCTTATCCTTTCTACCCCTCTCTACTTGCTCAAATAGACTTCCAGACCTTTCACCACCCTTCTTTCAAGCCACAAACACTATCTTGAGTGGTAGGCCTATTTGGAATGAGCTAGGTAAAAAGTGTTGAGTATGAGGCGACTAGGAGAAATTTCCATATAGATGCACGCTCAACATTTTTGGCTTTGCAATAGGCTAGGATCAAAGTTTGGGGGAAGAGTTGGGAAAGGAGAAAGAGAGTAAAGAAAAGAAAGAATAAAAAGGGATTTTGGTTGGGATCTTATGTTTGTTGGCAAAGTGTTTTAAAAGAAGAAAAGCTCTTATGTGTTTAAAGAAAAGAAAAGTGTCTTATATTTTGAAATGAAAAGAAGCCAAAGGCTCACCATAGAGAAAGAAAAGAGACCATTGCTAAAGAAAGATTTGAGCTAAGTTAAAAAGAAAAGATTTGCCACTGTTTTGAAAAGTCTTTATTGATCCTTTGGGAGTTTGATTGGAAAGTGTCTGATTGAGAAAAGGGGATGAGGCAAAAACAGCCTTGGTCAAGGGTAGTATCCATTTAGGTGGGCTAGATTAGGAGAAGAAGTAATTGGGGCATGGGTAGATGGAAATCAACCTAGTATGCACCAATTGCCTCTAACTCTTAGCATTTTACTATAGCTCATTCACTTCTTTATGAGAGAACCTTCATTCTTTTGGAAGAAACCCCTCTTTTGATTGAGATCACTTTAATCTCAAAACCTTGTCCCTTTGCCAAATGAGTTTGATCACCTTGCATTGAGTAAGATCCACTTGAAAACCTAATGAATGTTAAAGAGCTAGTTGATAGGAATGCTTGTCTAGGTTGAGAATTGAGCTAGGAGTTTTGTCTTGATGAGCATGGCTAAATTTTTGGAGTAAGCCTAACTTGGTTGCATCTTGGTGACGTTGACTCGAATTGGAACTTGTTGATCTCAGTTTTGTCTTTGGATATGAGCTTCCGCCTTCAAACCTTTCTCCCAACTTGCTTTGATAGTCTTATGCTTGCTTGTGGACAAGCAAGGTTTAAGTTTGGGGGAATTGATATACTTGTATTTTCATGCATTTAGGCTATTGTTAGGATCATGTTTTACTTCTTTTTAGTTTCCTTTAACTTCATTTCTTTGGTCATTGATGTGTTTAGAGTATAGGATCATCTAGAGCTATGTTTAGGCATTCTAGGCTTGCATTTGGAGTGTTTCCTATGTTTTGTAGGTTCTTGGAGTTGCTAAGGAGGTTTGGAAGAGTTTGGAGGCCAAAGGAGTGATTGCAAGTGAAATGGTGATGTAGGACCAAACCGATGAGCTTGAAAGATTGAGTCATATGAAGATATTACATTGACTTTTAGCTCTGGGATTCTGAATAAAAATCATGGGAAATTGAGTTAGCTTTCTAATGGAGGTGGTTTGAAGTCATTCGGAGCTATATGGAAAGAGTTATGCCTGATTTACTGGATGCATCTCAACACAGAAAAATCCGAAAGTCCATATCGGCCAGCATATCGGGCTGGCTGGCCGATACGACCCTTCCCAGAAAAATCCGAGAGTCCGTATCGGTCTGGCCGACCGATACGCCGACCGATACGCGTCCCAAAAATTGCCTTGGATGCGGGTCAACACCCGGTTTGTTCCGGGTTGACCCGGCTCGAACCCTAATGACTTTTTAAGCCAAAAACCTATCTTTTTACAGAATCTTAAGCTTTATTTTATGTTCTAAACACTTGGAAGAACAACTTTGATTCTTGGATTAATCTAGTACTTCTTTTGTGATTCCTTCATCAAATCCTTCAATCTATCTCTAGTTTTCTATGATCAACATTGTTTCTATGGATTTTGTTGTTCATATCATGATTAGTGAGTAGTTCTTCATAGGGCTTATGGGTTAGGTAGGATTAGGTTGATTTAGGGGTGATCAATGGATTCTAATGTTTAATTGTATGAGATCTCATCTGTCAAAGTGCGTGTAATGCCCAATTAGCCTTGATCAAGTTGATTAGGATACTTAAGATTTCTTGTTCACAACATGTTCGATGAAATTCCTGTTCATAGCTTTGATAGAACTTTCACATTCTAGCGCATGAGAATGTATGTTTAGAGTGATTGTTGGCGGTTTGGAACTTGTTTGATTGCTTGCTTGATTTTAATTCACAAATGAGAGTTTGTTCTTGAATTAGGATTAAGTAAAGAGATTAGTATTAAGAGATTAAGCTGATCAACTTGTTGTGTTCCTTGCTAGGAGGTTAGCTTCTATGAAGTCTGAATTAGGATCCTTGATCATCCCGAGTCACCTATCCGTTGACCTTGACCCTTAGGCCTTATCTTTATCATTGATTGAATCCACTTGTTTACTTGCTTTTTGTTTACTTCTATTTGAATTGTCTTTGTTAGGATTGTTAGAAATTATAAACCAAAAACTTAATTGAGTGATTTGACTCTGAAGGTTTAGTGTGTACGTATTGGTTTTATCCATCCCAGAATAGGTTCGATACCTCAAAGCTACTTCGATAAGCTTGAGGAATTGGTACCTCAAAGGATCCTAAAATCCTAGCTATCAGTACGCAACCCTTGAATCGTCGTAAGGGGGGTTTCGCGAGCTCCCCGATTGTGAGTTGGAGTTCAAGTTGGAGTTGGAGTTGGGCTCCGGGGCCAATGATGGGCTTCAGAGCCATTTATTTTAATGCACTTCTTTGGTAGATTTGTTTGCGCTTCATTTCGTAGAAGTCCATTGGGACATAGGTTGCGTGATTAAAGCCTTCAGGTGATGTTTGTAAGATGCTATTAGCTTAGGACTTGTGCTTCGTAGTTGTGTGGCGTAAGCCGGGATCGCGGGTTCCTTAAATCCGCCCCTCACTGGGTAATTGTGTTTGAAACAATTACTCAGACCTTCTTCCCCTTTTCTCTTGTCCATGTTTGCTTGCAGGTCCGGATGCAGGATTAATTCGGTCGTGTGACATAATTGGTGGATTTCAATACGAAGAGGGCGCCGGGTTTCTGGAACCAGTTGAGAAGACGTCCCGGTTATACCGAATTGGGTCCAACGGACATCCTAATGTCGCGTCTCCGGTTTAACCGGAAGGCGGGTGTTACATTCCTTATCTTAAAAGTACATGTTTATAGAAGATGTTCAAATATGATATGAATTCCACAAATGACATCTTGACTTTGTATTTTATTTCAGAAACCTTTTCTTGATGGTACTGAATATTTGACTGAGGATGTTGTCTTTGTTTTTCCTGCGGCTGATAGCCTTGAGCAATATTTACTGGAGCTAATGACCTCCGTCTGCGGAGAGGATACAAATGGACATTACTTCAGAACATTAGTTCCATATGAGGTTAGACTCGCATATGTTTTACTTTCAAATCTAAAGAATGACTTAACTCTTAAGCCGATCTTATAACCAGGGTTGATTACTCATGTTGGCTCTAATATTTCTCAAATTTATATCTGCTAGCTCGAATCTCTCTCTGGCACATTGGTTTTGAGATGGATCTGTTGAAGAATTTTTCTCTGTGATTACTTCATGTGCATTTCTGTTATTTGTGAGCCCTTTTAGAATATTTTTTTTGGAACCATAACACATCTTAACTTTTCTGTATAGCATTGGGACCCAATATCACCTCAACAGCGACATGGGAGCTCGATTGTCGAAGTTTTCAGGATCGTAGAAGAGGTATGGGTCCTATATCTATACTATTAAAACAGGAAGGTTTGCCATGGTACATAAATGTTGTTCCCGGAATTTGCCCTTGATATTATTAAGATTTGTAACCTTCATTAAGTTTAAGGGTAAAACTGTAAAACAATGTATATTAATGATTTAATTAAATTTCATTAAGAGTAATTAGAGAATATAACATTATCTCTACAATCCATGTTTCCAAACAAGACAATTATTAAACATGTAGCCAAACAACCAAATTCTAATGGGTCTCACTTTCCTAATTAATTAAAATCAAAACAAATTAATTGATAAATATAATTAATAATTTATACATCAACTATTATATATAAATTAAGATTCTATAATTTATGATTTAATTCAAAATATATTTATAATATATTTTAATATCTTTTTTCAAATATATATATATATATACATATTACGATTGATGTTTTTACGATTGTACTTTTTAGCAAGTTTTTCCATCAAATTGAAAAATATTTAATTAATTAAACGGGTTGAAAATTAATTAGCCAATCTCGATTATAAATTTTCTATAAAAATTCGCATATAGTAAATAATTTCAGTTGATATATTTTAAACATAATAAAAATAATAAAATGATTTCATACTTATATTATTCAAATATTTGAAGCGTCAAATTATGATTTATGTTTGAATGAAGTTTTTAACGGATAGTTCCATCAAATTTGCAAATTATATATACGACTACAACATGTATTTTATAAAATAATATTTTAGATAAATATAATAACAATTAAACATATACCACATAACTTTTACAATGGTTGTTTTCACATATATATATATATATATATATATATATATATATATATTTTCCAAACTATGATCTTACGATACAACACATATTAAAATATATAATGTGAAATCGTTATTTTAATCTCTTAATCCTTACGATATATCTCCTCCAAATAACACATAATTCATTTAAAAAAAAACTAAATTACTAACTCACTGTTTATAATGTTGATTAAACAATTATAATCAAAATTGGATTATATAATTAAAAATCTAAACTACTATTAACAAAATGAATAAAAAGTAAAATTTGTAAAGAAAATTAAACCCGCACTTTCTAAGTGCGGGTCAAAATCTAGTTCCTTTTTCTTTTTATCCTTTTCACAATAGCATATATATATATATATATATATGTGTGTGTGTGTGAGCATGTCTTAATTAAGGAGCTGAATTATTAGTAACATTTTCATTGCTCACGTGATTATTAATCTGTATAGTTATATTTCTTTTTGGTCCAATCGATTTGTATCGTCGATTTGACCATGGTTCAGTGTAGTTACCGCATGATTAAATGTTGGTTATTTAAATAGTCGATTTGTATATAAGTTATCTAATCATGTTTATTGTCTTCAAATAGGATCCAAGTTCCACAAGGCGAAATAAATAGCCGGGATCGGGAAACAAAAGCTCGGGATCAAGTGACAACCAAGAACCAGATTTGGAGTTGAGATTGTCACTTTGATCATTTGTAATAGTTTGGTATTCATGCAATGGAAAAGAAGTCGTGCATTGTAATTCTGATTTGAATGTTGAATGTTGAATGAAGTAAATGAAGTTTCAGTGATGAATAGAATTTCCTTCTATTTTTGGTGTATTTTTGTTTGTATGATAATTTGGTAGTGGCCTTTATGTTTGGGATGTTATTTTTTCTAAAATCTAGTAATTATAATTCGGTTGTGTTTAAAGAATATGCAAGTTTGTTACAAGCCTGTAAAATAATTAGTCTGAGCATATGATTTTGAAATCGTTAATATGGTGTGTGATATCAAGCCAAATAAATAGATCACCACGGATAATAACATTGGTTTGCTGATGTTGGTGGATCAATACTAATTTAAAAAATATATGATAGAGATAAAATTGATTAGTTTTGTATTTATGATTCTACTAGCATGATTTGCTCGCACATTGTAAATTGATTAGTTTCTAATAAATTCTTAAAAATATAAATTCAATTTAGCTTTAATAATATTATAAAAATATTTTTATATAGTAACTATACTTAAACTTACAAATATACATTATTATATTTAATCTTTTATCAAAATATTTATCGTATATATAAATTTTAAACTCATACCAACAAATAAATTATTATCTAAAATCATATTATAAACATCAATACATGTAAATTTTATAAAGTAAATTTAAATATATTTATAAAGTAAATTTACATACATATATATATATATATATATAAACATCAATACGTGTAAATTTTTTTATTAGAAGTACTTTTCATTTATATTTATCCAAATTTAAAACTTAAATAAATATATGAATTTACAACATAAAATTGTATTATCTACAACAATCATACTTATCAATATTTAAATTTCATATTTATAAAATATTTTCGTATTTATCACCTTACTTTTTAATTTTATTTTTATTTGAATTGTATTTACCAAAAAATAAAATAAATGTTTAAAACAAATTTATATAAAATCATCTTAGTACATATTATTATTATTTTTATATGAGATTATAATTATCTTTAAAATAAAATAAAATAAATAATATAAATTTAATATATAAATCTGTATTATCCACAATAGTCATAGTTATCAATATTAAATCTCATTATTCAAAATATTTTCATATTTATCGTATTATCTTTTTATTTTATTTTATTTCAGATAATGTATATCTATAAAATAAAATAAAAACCAACTTTTAAAACTAATATAATAAATAAAAAAATTATAAATATAATCTAAGGTTAATAGTGTAAAAAACCTAATTTCATTAATGACAAATTAGTAATCAACCATTTTAAGAGTGAATATATGGCCAAAAGTACTTCTCAATTAATATAAAGATACTAGTCAATTTATTTAATGATAAACTTAACAATTATATAAAAATAATTAGAAAATATATAAAATATGTTAATAAACACACAAAAACATCTCTAACACTTTATAGTCGGAAAAATAAACTATAAAACCAATAAATGATTTTGAATAAAAAATCGAAAAACAAAGAAGGACTAACAAAAAAATAAACATCAAATTAATATCTCGCACTGAGCGAGGATCAAAATCGAGTAAATTTTGAAAAAGAAAAACAGTACAAAACAAAACAAAACCTAGAAAATAAAGTAAATATGGCCCAGTCGAGATGGATGGTGTTTCTTCTTTAATAAAGAGAGGTTAATAGATTCTATGTTGGAGTGGAGACCTCTTCGTTCCAGACAACGAGATGCATGCGTGAGCAATGAACCGAAAGACCCATATTTTAAAACAAACATATATTTATCTAGGGCATCTCAAATAGAATATGTATATTTACATTTTATTTTTATATTACAAAGTATACCGACCTTGTCGTATTTTGTTTATGAATATGATAAAATTCATTAAACAAATTTGGTAGATAGTAAAATAAATTAATTAGAGTATGCTTTTAAACTAGGAATACACATATTAGGATTGAAATAAATATTCAGACTAGAAGATTTGAACCGAATCCGACCCAAGAAAATGACACTAACTTAAATTGGAAATACTTAAACGGATCCTAGACTCCTATCTCCAACTAAAATCGAACGGAGAACCGAATGAATATCTAACATATCTAAAATACAATTATATATCAAAAAAATAAACTATATTTAGATTTAAAATAACTTAAATATCCAAAATTATAATTATAAAACAATTGTAATGAACTCTATATGTTCTTTCATAAAAGGCATGAATGAAAACCCCGCATAAAGGTAAATCACGTTTATGTGATTTACCGTTTTATGCAGAAGAAATTGGAGAATTATATTACTTACGCCTTCTATTGGTTGTAATAAAGGGATCATGTGGCTATTTAAATCTAAGGACGATTAATGATGTTATTTATGACACATTTCAAAATGCATGGTTTGCCCTTGAAAATTGAAATTCTCTAATTTATGTTCACCTATTTGAATCAGCTATTTAGATGCTGATTTTCAATAATAATTGTGTTTTTTTTTCAATAAGATTCTATTTTAATGTTTCTCGATTCTTTTTTATTATTTTTAATTTCACTCATTTATAAAATCATGCTTCAATTTAAATTTATATAGTTTCTAATATTTATACATGTTTAACTCTTAACTAAGTGAAACTTACGAAATCATTCACCCCGCATAAGGTGCGGGAGAGTCATTTAGTATTTATTAAATGTCACCGAAAACTCTTGCCATATATTAATCACTTATTACTAAAATATGGCTATCCATTACCGTTATTAAATTGAAATATTAAACATGAAACCGTAATTAATATGGTTCGATAATAAGCATATTAAAACCCAAAGCATAATAAAATGTTAATGTTTTCAAGTAACAGACACTAAGTTATAATAAAAACTTAGTTTATAAAATAAAAATTTTAAATGAGTCTTTTATTTTTTTATTTGAAGATTACAAAATAAAAAATGTTGAAATCAGACTTTTTATAAGATATAAATTTATTTTAGGACTAAAACTAATAAAGTATATAATTACAAGGACTATAATGTAAAAGAAAAGATGAAACCTCAAATTTGAGGTTTCGTACAGTTTTGAAGGTTTCTTTTCGAGTGATAAAAACCTCATTATTGGGCGTCTCTTTCTTCCAGTTCTCTGTATTTTTCTCTCATATAAACCGATTTGACGTTTAGGTTTCCCGAACCTCCCTAAGACGCTACCCTAAAAATCCTTTCTTTAAATACTCGATGACCCCATAACCATCAAGCATAGAGAGAAGTTGAGATGAAAAACCGACGAAAACAGAGAGAATGTATTACCCTGTATCGAGAATTGGTCAACGGGCAGTTAAGAAGTCAACGAGGGGCATTTTCGTAATTTCTAAGAGTTAAGGGGCATTTTGGTAATTTTACCAAAATGTGAGCCGGAAGCTAAGACGGGCCAAATGTTATTCTTTTTAAAGAAAGAAAAAATTTAGAAGACCAAGAGTGGTGGAAACGGACCGTAGAATAGTTTTTCGGATTATCTAGAAAGGAAACCGATAAAACAGACAAAACTTGTAAAATTAATAACGGGAGCTACGGGTGTCCGTTTGAGGTGATTCAAATTTCTAAATTCATCTAAGATCATCTAGAATCTGAAAATGATTCTTGATGTATTTATAGAAGCAGCTAAAGAGTTATTAAAATATTAAACACAAAACTAGATAAACCGAAGCATCGGAAGGAAACGGGAATATGAGCTTCTAAGGAGTGATTGTAGCAATCTAATAGGTCATAAAACACTTATCAGTGACATGTGGTATTTCCATGATGGCGCCACCTATCTCTTATAGAAGGTTCATGAACTTGTGACTTGGAGAAGAAGTAACAAAGAGAAGAATTGGGCTTGGACTTACAACAAAAACATCAAAGAATCAACCAATAGGTTTTGGTCCAAATTGCATGAAAATACCTTCATCTAGAAGCCCATTCACGTGGTTACTAAGGAGGGAATAAGAAGAGTTCATGGGTTTTAATCTTGATGGGTTTTTAGCCCATTAAGTAAAGAAAAGGAAAAGAAAAAAAAAGAGAAGAAGAGTCTTGCTCACTGATATGATCAGGTTTTAATCCCTAGATCTACACTGCAAGTGCATAGACGTGAACCAGTAGTATATATGGTATCAAATCCACAGAGACTCTAGATTATCGAATCCACAGAGACTCTAGATTCTTGCGATAGATTGTAGAACTTAGAATTAAGCTAGGTAAAGCAGTATGAAAGCAGTAAATCAAGCAATAAAGTAAATATATCGGTTTGTAAATCAGAAGGCGAAGGCGTCAGGTAAAGGGAGTTCTCAGGAAATCAGGAACATAGGATAATCAATTAATCGGGATCTAATTAAGAACTGTTCTAGAACTAGAATCACAGAATTATAATAGACCAACTTTCGTTGCAAATATTATCTATGTCTAACAACCTAGTAAGCCAACTTTCGTTGTGAATCCTAGAGTTCTAAACAAGAATTAATCTCAAGTTCTTTCGTTCACAATTCTCCTAAGCCAAATTTCTTTGCGAATAGTCAAATTGCTCATCTAGGTTCTTTCTAGTTAATTAATCAATTGTCGTTGCAGAAATCAACCTAACATCATAAATCTGGGTAGCTAATTCAGATTAAGCATTAAGAACAACCCTAGATGAAGATCTAACAGATATGAATCCCTACAGATTGATCAACTTATAAATCCATGAAATCCCTAATGAGAATCCCTAAACCTACCAGGTAAACTACTCAGACATGACAATCATAACAAAAGACATGATGAATAGAATACTGAATATCATAAAACAGAATAAGAAATAGGGGTTCAAAATCTTCTCTCTGTCGAGTATCTGATCAGCCACTAAAACTCTTTGAATGTAAAATAAAGCGTAGCCTAAACAATGGCTTAAAAAACCTAATATAATGATCTAATCACGGCTGGGGTTCTTTGTAATTATAAGAAACTTCTGGGCCTTTGTGAAATTTCCACAAGTCTTCATTAAAGCACCGAGAATTGTCTGATCCGCGTCTGCATCAATCGACACCGAAGGTGCATCGATCGACACAAGTATCAAATATCGACAGTGAACTCATCTCTCGGGCAAATGCTCCAAAATGCTCCAGAATGAGCCATAATATCCAAATCCGCTCCAAGCGTACCTAGACCTGTAAACACACATAAAAGGACTCCAAAGGACTCTAATAGACTCGATAAGAAGACATACACCATGATTAAAAGCCCTAAAATCCATGGTATATCACTCACCAAGTATTGGCTGAATGGTGTGGCAGCAGTAGGAGAAGGGAGAGACAAGTGGAAGGGTGTGGCATCAGCTAGAGGAAGGAAGAGACATGTGTTCAAACTTGTGTCAAGAAGTCATGAATCTCATTTTTATATAAAAAGGAGGTTTCACCATCTCATTCTCACCACACCAACAAAAACACAACAAAGAAGAGAGAAAGAAGAGAAGGAGAGGAAGAAAGGCGTGGGAGAAGAATGAGGAGAAGAATCCGGAGGAGGAGAAGGAGGAGGAGAAGAACCCGGAGGAAGAGAGAGCCGGAGGAAGAGAAGAAAGAGAAGAAGAAGCCGGAGGAGGAAGAAGAAAGAGAAGAAGAGAGAGAGAGAGGCGTGAAGGAGAGAGAGAAGATAAAGATTGAAGAAGAAGAGAGTGAGAGATGGAAGAGAATATGAAGTGTGAGACAAGAAGAAGAGAGAGATGGAGGATAACCGGAAGAGAAAGAGAGATAACCGGAGGAAAGAGAGAGAGAACTGGAGGAGAGAGAAAATGAGGAGAGAGAAGATGGTCCGGAGGCTCGATCAGAATCATTCGGGCAACGTTACGGTCAAGTGCGGGTCAAGGTCGGGTCAAAGCAACGGAGGTTCGGGGAAGGTTCGGGATAGCGTCGGGTTCGTGCTGGGTCTCGTTGTTCCGCTAGTTTGTCAATCTGTCCGTCCATCGTCATAATAAGCACTGTGAGTCGGCTAATTGTGTGTTGCATTTAGTTAAGATCATATAGATCCGTAATTGATAAACCATAGATTTAGGTTGCATATCTCGATGATTGAATTGGTTAGAACGGCTAGGTTGATTAATAACTCGGTTAAATAAGTAAAGGGTTAGGTTAAGAGACGCATGCTAGTTAGCTTATATCGGTAGTTTATTGATAGTTCGTTGATTGCTTGATTGGGTGTTTCATTCATATAGAATGACATGCTAGGAACTATATACATATATATGTTAGTAAGTACGTATCTAAATGAATATATATGGGGAATTATGAGATGATTAAAATACGGCTAAAATACATAACACACTTAGAATATAATAACAGGGTAGGTTAATTGGTCAATAGTCGGGGTTATCGGGTTAAATGAATTGATTAAATAGTAATGTGAAGTCAGGAGATTAGTAAGTTTACTAATCTCAAGCTGACAGATCGAAGAGGTTGAGAATAAGAAGTAATAATTGAATTGGATTAAGCCGTCTACGGGATTAGTAATCCAATAATCCCAAGGTAGCGGATTGAATGAGTTAAGGTTAAGAAATAACCTAAATAATTAGTTGTGTGGTGTTGTGATTATTGTTTGTGTGATTGTGTATCTACTTCGGTGTTGGGCCGAGTAGACTATTGATTGCTTGATTGTTTATCTACTTCAGTGTAGGGCCGAGTAGACTCTACTGGTAGATACTTACTTTGGTGCAGGACCGAGTAAGTCCGAGTATGGATGTAGGATTCTCCTAAGATCTAGGGTTTGTTATATTGAATCACCAACCTCGTTCTTACCTTGTTACTGGCAGCGGAATGAATGGTGAACGAGATCAGTAGCGACACAGGTGCCTCGCCTCTACCACGTACACACGCACACAAGCTGGAAAACGGGATGCTAGTGCCGAATCTGTGGAATCTGTGAGTTTCTCGTGTTTATGCTTTTCTGTCAAAGAGAAGAGAAGACGGCTAGGGTTCAGGTCGACCATATAAGCCTATATATATTGACCTGGAAATGACATCATCAACCGTCGGACAAACCCGACTCGGTTACGTCATTAATCCGAAACATCAGTTTCGAAACCCGATATGCAACGATCGACACACTCAAAGTGTCGATCGTTACACCTCCACGAAAAGCTTGCATCGATCGACACACTCATGCATCGATCGACACACTCATGCATCGATCGACACATATCATAAAACTCTATGTCAATGTGTATCCAATACACATCAACATGATCATTACCATAATGATCATTTCCACATTCATGCTTCCAGTTTGCTTAGGTGTGTGACCCTATAGGATCATATAATACTGGCAGTAAGTCTACAACTTACAGACTGCAAGAGGCTTCTAGCAAAACATTGCAACCACCCAGTATTATACGAATGTCTGATCTCGACACACAACTATCATCAGGAGTGAGTACAAGTGTGATTTCAGGACACTTTCCCAACAATCTCCCACTTGTACTGGAATCATCAATTCCTATAATCCTTTTGTCTCTATATCTCGATTTGGCATAAGGCAAGATTGGTGTCATCCTTATTAAGCCAACATCGTGTTTATCGAACTCCTGATCTCATACTGAACGTTACAAACAACTGAACTACAGTTCGTTTGAGTGCGGCCACACATTTTCTCAGTATTAAATCTTCGATAGGCCCTGAGATATTTATCTCCCGTTATTCAGGAGGGACAAATTCCATCTTGTTCCATCCCTGTTTCAACGCACACTTCATGATATACCTGAAAAGTGCCGTTATAGCCGCCAGTCACGGGTCGACGTTTGACAAGGTCAAAGTGTACCAATTCATATGCAAGAAAACATGATGAACTCAGGTCTAAGGACTATACTCTATAGTCGTAATGAGAACCTCTTATGACACATATATAACTATCTTGTAGACTTCTCATTAGCGGGTCATGTCCGATCATATGTTCACCAACATATACCTATGTGACTGACTGCGATAATCATATCATTGGCTCCATGAAACTTAGCCAACAGTCACCTCACAATCTAGTTTCTCGCGGTTGTCAGCGTCCCACTTTGACAACCTCGACTAGGGACACATTATAATTTATGTCATTTATACTTATAGGGTTTCATGATCAAGTCCTCAACTTGATGACCTATAATATAACATAAACTTATTTTGGAACCATTATTTAGATCACAATAAATAATGCTGAAATCAAATTTCATTTAAACATATCCAAAAGAATGTTTACAAGAGTATCTAAAATAAAACTAAAAACTCCCACTAGAATCAAGATTACATCTTTAGATCTCTAATGCCTACAGCAGTCGTATGACTTTCATGCTTAGGCCTTGGGAGTGACTTAGTCAGAGGATCATCGACATTCTCATCTGTCGGAACTCTGCTGATCTTTACATCACCTCTATTGACGATATCACGAATCAGGTGATATCTCCTCTCAACGTGTTTGGACTTTCTGTGTGACCTGGGTTCTTTCGCCTGAGCAATGGCTCCATTGTTATCGCAAAACAAAGCCACTGGCTCCAAGATACTAGGAACCACACCAAGTTCAGTCATGAACTTCTTGATCCAAACAGCTTCCTTTGCCGCTTCTGCAGCAGCAATATATTCAGCTTCCGTCGTGGAATCAGCTACGGTATTCTGCTTAGAGCTCTTCCAGCTCACTGCACCGCCATTTAGATAGAAGACATATCCAGATTGCGATCGGAAATCGTCTCTGTCGGTCTGAAAACTCGCATCAGTGAATCCATTCACTACCAGTTCTTCACTTCCTCCATACACCAGGAATTTATCCTTAGTATGTCTCAAATACTTGAGAATATTCTTGGCGGCTGTCCAGTGATCTTCACCTGGATCAGATTGGTATCTACTCGTCATGCTTAACGCGTAAGCTACATCTGGACGAGTGCAGAGCATGGCATACATAATAGATCCTATTGCAGAAGCATAAGGAATCCTATTCATGCGCTCTCGCTCAGCATGTATCTTCGGACACTGCTTCTTGCTGAGACTAATGCCATGAGACATTGGTATGAAGCCCTTCTTGGAATCATGCATCTTGAATCTGTGTAACACCTTATCAATATAAGTGTCCTGGCACAGTCCAATCAGCTTGTTCATTCTATCTCTGTAGATTCTGATTCCAAGAATATATGCGGCTTCTCCCATGTCTTTCATGGAAAAACAACTTCCGAGCCAAGTCTTAACAGACTGAAGCAACGGAACGTCATTACCGAGGAGGAGTATGTCATCGACATACAGTACGAGAAACGCAATTTTGCTCCCACTAGTCTTCTTGTAAACACATGGTTCTTCTTCGTTCTTGATGAAACCAAATTGTTTTACTGTTTCATCAAAACGAAGATTCCAACTCCGTGATGCTTGCTTCAACCCATAAATGGATTTATGAAGCTTGCATACCTTCCCAGCGTCTTTAGGATCCACAAAACCTTCAGGCTGTGTCATATACACATCCTCTTCCAGAATACCATTCAGGAATGCGGTTTTGACATCCATTTGCCAAATCTCATAATCATAATGAGCATCAATTGCTAGAAGAATCCGAATGGATTTAAGCATAGCGACTGGGGAATAGGTTTCATCATAGTCAATACCATGAATTTGCTTGAAACCTTTAGCCACCAACCTCGCTTTGTAAATCTGTACATTGCCATCACGTCAATCTTCTTCTTGAAGATCCATTTACACTCAATGGCCTTTGCACCATTAGGTAAATTGACCAAGGACCATACTTGGTTTTCTGACATGGATTCCATTTCGGACTTAGAGGCTCCAAGCCACTTTTCGGAGTACGGGCTCATCATTGCTTCCGCGAAGGTCGCTGGTTTGTCACTTTCAATGATCATCAGATCATTGCAATTGGTCACGAGAAATCCATAGTATCTCTCGGGTTCGTGACGGATCCTTCCGGATCTGCGAACTTCAGGCTCCACAGGCGTCGGTTCCACAGAACTTTGTGGATCCAACTGATGCTCTTCCTCAATAGGTTGAACATTTTCCTGTGCATCTTGAATTTCTTCAAGATGTACTTTACTCCCACTGTTTTTCTTAGAGAGAAACTCCCTCTCAAGAAAAGAACAGTCCCGAGCAACAAATACTTTGTTCTCAGATTGGTTGTAAAAGTAGTATGCCTTGGTTTCCTTAGGATAACCAACGAAGTAGCATTTATCTGATTTGGGTGCAAGCTTGTCAGAGATTAAACGTTTGACATAAGCTTCGCAACCCCAAATCCTCAGGAAAGACAGACTAGGAACATTCCCAGTCCACATTTCATGTGGTGTCTTTTCCACTGATTTAGATGGTACCCTATTTAGTGTAAACACAGACGTTTCTAGAGCGTATCCCCTAAAGGATAATGGAAGATTAGAATGACTCATCATAGACCGAACCATATCCAAAAAGGTTCGATTCCTCCTCTCTGACACTCCATTCCATTGGGGTGTACCAGGAGGAGTGAGTTGTGAAATAATTCCACACTCGCTCAGATAGTCGCTGAATTCTTGACTCAAGTATTCTCCTCCGCGATCCGATCGCAGAACTTTGATACTTTTGCCAAGTTGATTCTGTACTTCATTCTTGAATTCCTTGAATCTCTCAAAGGATTCTGACTTGTATCTCATCAAATAGACATAGCTAATGAAGTACTTGTAATTTCCTCTGGCAACAGTGCTCATTGGCCCACATACATCAGTATGAATAAGGCCCAATAACTCACTTGCCCTTTCATTTGGTTTGTTGAAAGGGGCCCTAGCCATTTTGCCCATCAAGCAAGATTCACATTTCTCACATGATTCAAAATCAAATGAGCCCAGAAGCCCATTTCGATGGAGCCTTTGGATGCGTTTCTCATTGATACGGCCCAAACGAAATTGCCATAAGAAAGTCGGGTTTTCGTCATTGGACTTAAACCGCTTTGTATTTATGTTAAAGACAGGCATTTCTTGGTTTAAAACATATAACCCATTATCTAATGGGGCGCTACCATAAAATGTACCATCACGATTAAAAGAACAAACTTTATTCTTAACTGCAAAATCAAAACCTTCCAAATCCAAAACGGAAACTGAAATTATGTTTCTGCTAATTGCAGGTACAAAATAGCAATTATTCAAAGCTAAAACCATGCCCGAAGGTAAAGACAACTCATTGGTGCCTACGGCCAGTGCAGCAACCTTAGCTCCATTCCCGACCCGCAGCTCCACTTGTCCTTTCTTCAGCGTTCTATTGTTTCTTAGTGCCTGCATATTAGTACAAATATGAGCACCGCAGCCGGTATCCAATACCCAAGAAGTAGAACTAGAAGACATAACATTGAGTTCGATAACATAAATACCTGAGTCAGACGCATCATACGTCTTCTTCAGCTTCTTGTAATCTTCCTTGAACTTCTTGCAGTCTCTCTTCCAATGCCCCAACTGCTTGCAGTAGTTGCACTTATCCTCAGGAGAAGGCCCGGATTTGGGCTTGGGCTTGGGCTTGTCTTGAATCTCAGTCTCGACAACCTGGGCCTTTCCCTTATCCTTCTTAGGTTTTTTAAACCTTTTACCCCCTTGTACCATCAGGACACTGGGAGTAGCCTTCTTGAGATTCGGCTCTGCTGTCTTCAGCATACCATGCAACTCAGTCAATGTCTTAGTCATGTTTTGCATGTTGTAGTTCATGATGAACTGATCAAAACACGACGGCAAAGACTGCAGAATCATGTCAGTGGCTAGCTCCTGGCTAATGGCACAGTCCAGTTTCCCCAGGTTATCAATGTAACCCATCATTTTAAGGACATGAGGACTTACTGGACTGTCCTTAGCCAGCTTGCAATCCATGAGAGATTTAACCGTCTGGTATCTCTCTGTGCGAGCTTGCTTCTGAAACAAAGCTTTCAGGCTGTTAATCATCTCAATGGGTGACATCACGTTCTCATATTGCTTCTGCAGCTCAGAGTTCACAGTCACCAGCATTAGACAATTAACATCTTTGACATCAGCTGAATGCTTATCCCAAGCATTCTTTTCTGTCTGCGGGGCATTGGAACGTGGCCTCTCGGTTAGAACTCTTTCAAGGACATATTCCTTGTTCTCTTGCCTGAGAACTATTCTCAGGTTCCGATACCATTCCAAGAAATTAGATCCATTTAATTTGTCCTTCTCAAGGACGGATCTCAGTGAGAAAGTGTTGATGTGATTTGAGACAGACATAGCTGTAATTAAAAGAGATAGAGGTTTTAGTTATAATGCTCAAGGAAATGAGAAATCTTATCTAATAAGAAAACTCGCATTGTATTCAAAACTATGTTTCCTCAGATGAATACAATGAACCAAGATCCTCAGATCACCAAAATTCGAGTGGGCGACTCGCCATAACCCAAACTTTAGTCATCCAGGTAAGCAAATCATTGCTAATTGTACCCAGTACAACTCTTGGTCGCAGATAAGACAATCCATGTCTTATCCACTCTGATGTCTCTGGGCCCAGAACTTCTGATGGCCCAGTCAAGTAAACCAATCTTTTCCTGTCTTGCGATCATTGACAGTCGCACTGCAAGTCTATCAATGACCACCTGCCTTACTCATGTTGCTGTGGATACCAAGGACTCCAAGACTATCCAACGAACGACACGAGTCTTGACAGTAGACAAGATCGGGAAAGACATCAAGATCACTTGATACTTAGTTGAGGAAAGGAACTATTTAATCTTGATGCATATCCAATATACATCCAAGAAGTTATTAATTAAATTAAAACATTCAGTTTTATCAAGTTTAGGTTTTTATTTGATTTGGTAATCGCAACTAGAGGTCCAACCCCTGAGTCTGCGAGTTGTGTGACGATCGACGCATCCTTGCATCGATCGACACATCCTAACCACAATCAAAATTGGTTTCCGGTTCAATCCAATTCAACCGAAACCAACCAACTGAATCGATCGTTGCACCCAGTGCGTCGATAGATACAGTGCGAGTTTTCGCGGTGCATCGATCGATACAAGCTTAGTGTCGATCGACACTGTGCGACAAACCCTAAAATTATTTGCGAGTTTTCGCTCTGTGTCGATCGATTCACGCTTTGCACCGATCGACATGCTGCGACAAACCCTAAAAGATTTACGTGTTTTCGCTCTGCATCGATCGACACACGCTTTGTGTCGATCGACACACTGCGAAAAACACAGGTATCGATTTTCCAACAGAAGCTTTTAATCCGAGATTAACACTTGAAAATACGATTTCAGCAGGTAACAATCAATTCAACAAACCCATTTTCGAATTAATTGCATCAGATTCAATAGTCTAAACCCTAACAAGCTTTGATACCACTGTAGGATTCTCCTAGGATCTAGGGTTTGTTATATTGAATCACCAACCTCGTTCTTACCTTGTTACTGGCATCGGAATGAATGGTGAACGAGATCAGTAGCGACACAGGTGCCTCGCCTCTACCACGTACACACACACACAAGCTGGAAAACGGGATGCTAGTGCCGAATCTGTGGAATCTGTGAGTTTCTCGTGTTTCTGCTTTTCTGTCAAAGAGAGAAGAAGACGGCTAGGGTTCAGGTCGACCATATAAGCCTATATATATTGACCTGGAAATGACATCATCAACCGTCGGACAAACCCGACTCGGTTACGTCATTAATCCGAAACATCAGTTTCGAAACCCGATATGCAACGATCGACACACTCAAAGTGTCGATCGTTACACCTCCACGAAAAGCTTGCATCGATCGACACACTCATGCATCGATCGACACATATCATAAAACTCTATGTCAATGTGTATCCAATACACATCAACATGATCATTACCATAATGATCATTTCCACATTCATGCTTCCAGTTTGCTTAGGTGTGTGACCCTATAGGATCATATAATACTGGCAGTAAGTCTACAACTTACAGACTGCAAGAGGCTTCTAGCAAAACATTGCAACCACCCAGTATTATACGAATGTCTGATCTCGACACACAACTATCATCAGGAGTGAGTACAAGTGTGATTTCAGGATACTATCCCAACAATGGATACCTAATCCGGTACGAAACCGGATAAGGTCAGATGATGTGGATGTTGGTGATAGGACTTGCGGGACGAGATTGATTGGGGATTGTGATAGTAGTTCTAGTTGAACTTGTTGGTGTTGCGTGATAGAGTCCCATTGAGTCTGCTTGTTTACATTGTTGTTATAGGACTCTATAGGGCGCGTTAGATCCCGCAAGTCTAAAGATGGCGTTCTGGTACTTCCTGCCCGATTGGATCTTCGGGAGTTGAGAACCTGTTCAGTTCACGTACCTTCGGTAGTGGTTCTGAGTGACGTTTGTAGATGTGTTGTCCGGAGAATACGGGGTTGCGTCCTAGGGCTGGACTGCATGGAAACTCGGGTTGTCGGGGCTAACTTGAGTCATCGTGTATCGATGGACGGAGAACGGTGTCCTAGCCGCAGGACTTTGTGTTTTCGTCTAGGAGTCGTGGGAGGTTTTAGCTACCGTGGCGGCAGCTAAGTGTTCCCGTGGAAGTCACCGAGTTCGCAAAGTGGGCCCAGATGGTGTGGAGTTGTGTAGTGCCGCGATAGATAGATCGAGTCTAATCAATAACATGTGCTGCAGTGTTCTCGATTCCCTTCGTTGATGATTGTGCTGTTATTTGAATGCTTGTGTGTTGCGGAGCTCATCACGTCTTGGTAGCACGTGATCGGCTATTATACTTGATTGTTATTTTGGGTTTGGACGGGATTAATAGATTGTTAGCAGCCTTTAGTTGGGAGCCGTCTCACTGGGTAATCTTAGATTACTCATTAGATACTTTTGTGTTTTTCAGGTTTTGCATAGCTCGGCGGATGCGTAGGACACTCGGAGTAGTCTCGGGTTGGCATTGGGTATCGGTTATTACGCATTTTGACTGTACTTTCGGTTTCGGATTTTGTTGAAACGTTCCACTAAATGTTTTGTATTAGACCGTATATTGTTATGAATAAGATTTATATTTTTCAAGTAATAAAAATGGAATAATTCCCTGATATACGGTTTCGTCCAAACCGAACACAACTCGTGGAAGCGGTACAGGTTGCAAAGCCTCGTATCGTGGAAACGATTTAAACGGAGTCAAAGATAGTTTGGTTCGAGCCTTTGTCTCAAACCAGATTGTCTC
This sequence comes from Orychophragmus violaceus, assembly GCA_030180135.1. Taxonomy (NCBI): domain Eukaryota; kingdom Viridiplantae; phylum Streptophyta; class Magnoliopsida; order Brassicales; family Brassicaceae; genus Orychophragmus; species Orychophragmus violaceus. The sequence goes on along the minus strand of CM058234.1, from coordinate 60,928,422 downwards.
TGGCTTTCGTATTGTGACAAACTCTTCTCGTATGACTGCTCGGGTTCGATCGGTCATGTTCTTGTTTGATTGTTGGCCGGTCAGCTCGTCGGTCAGCGTAAAATGGGAAGGGGGCGTTACAAAAGGTTGTATCAGAGCATGGTTCGTCATGGGTTCGAAAATTACTGTTTTTCAAAGTTTTCAATGTTTTATCGATTCAAAATGGGCCGCGACGGCAACCATTAGGAATCCGATTCGCGTTTGTCAATCTGGAGAAATGGGTGTGTTAGAAAATTTATTTAGATTGTGCTAATCATTCGGTGTTTTGTTGCAATCACACAGCAGAATTGTCCTAGGAGGATTGGTGTGTGTGTGTGGGTGCGACGATAAGATGAGCGGCATCAGCATGGATGACCTTGGATCCATTGAATCTACTGCAGCTATTCCAGGTCCATACTTCCAGCTTGCGGAGTGTTCCCATCTTTCACAGCCTATTCCGGAGTATGTGGTTACCGGTGCCGAGCCCGATACCACTCCACCCATTCCATAGCCGCCTTATGATACAATTACATCCGGAGTACCACCGTCAGTAGCACGCACCGTCGTTATTCATCCCCGATGACATGGCGATCAAGTACATTCTCAGGATATGGGAGCTACCACCGCCTGCTATTCGACGGCCAGTCCGGCGCATTGGACCCTTCGTTCCTTGCATGCGGTGCCACGTGTCTTTCATTTCCATTCGGTGTCGGTTGTTTGGCCGAGCATATCAGTCACCGCCGCATTGACGCAGATTCCGACTTATCACATTTGCGGACGAGATGAATATTGTTCTCCTTTCCGTCGTGACCGAGACCGCGTCGCTCCGCCACCACTACCGCACTCAGTCCATCCTCCTGGCGCACCTGTCGGTTAGGATCCACATGAGTTGTACCGCTCATGTTGGAGATTAGGAAATATATTAGGCCAAGGTAAGTAAGGGCTCCAACTCGTTGTTTGATGTGTGTAGATCGGCTTGCGATCATCTCTGACGATTCGGTTGCGTGTAGTGGTGTTTCTTGTGGGACGGATTGGTAACCGCTAGTATGTAGACTCTGACAAACCTACGTATCTAAACCTCTATGTGGTGAATAGATGTTTTATTTACGTAGTGGATGTGGAGTATTGCGGTTGTCGTTTTGAGTAGCGGAGTTGTTATATTGCATACTCATGATGGTTGTGAATGCAATATAGTTACGATGTGAAAATAGATGATGGTCTGAACCGACGGTTTCCATCAGAACCCTAAGAGACAACTGCAATCGCCGATTTGCTTGATTGATTGTGTGTGATTGATTGCCTTGTTAGGTTGTTAGAATTGTGAATTGCTGTGATTGCTCGCTAGGTTGGTAGTTGTTGAATCAGTGCATTTTGTTTAATCTCAAGGTTGCTAGCATTGCGTTTGTTTGATCTCTAGGGTGTTAGTCTGATTGATGCATTGCATTATTCGCTAGGTTGATAGATTTTAATTGCAGCATTCATTTGATGGATAGAATGGTAGTATGGCATGATCGTCAGGTTGTTAGAATTTTCGTGTTGCATTGTGAATGAGTGCTAGGTTGGTAGAGATTCGTTGCATTAATCATCTCGTGCGGTTGTTAGTTGAATGTTGAGCATCTTTGCGCTGTTTGATTCACTAGGTTGCTAGAAAATGATTCTTGATTTTAATTAGCGAAATCGTTTGGTTTGCTCGGTTAAAATCGTTTTTGGTAAGAAAAGTTAGAGAACCTCTTAGATAGAAATAAGCTTGTAAGTGAGACAACGGTTTTTATAGGAAGCTTATTTGAGATTAAGCGGAATTATAGGATATTGTTATTTACCCTTGTGTGACCGTTGGGTACATGACTAAGTAACCATATTTATATAAGGAAGTAATATCGGGAAGTAAGTTAGAAGGTCTAACCGTTCCAGTGTTGTTAAGGTTGTTGATGTAGGACGTGATGGACGAGGACACGAGACCGAACTCGAACCCGAGAGACGAGATGTTATTTCAAAAGCAATTTGACCCGAGCCTGCAAGAAAGTCAGTGAAGATTCTGAAAAGAGTTTGGGTATCAGTAGCAGAAGAAATCAAGACAGACGAGTTTAATGAGTTATCGAAGAGATTCAGAAGCATCAAAGTCAGTGGAGGAGTCCGTTCGAGGATATCTGTGGGAAGAATAGTTTTGAAGATCGATGCTCGAGAAAGTTGAGATGTGTATGGCGATTTAGTTGGAAGGAGGAACATCAATCTTATGAGAATATCTATGGGGAACGATAAGCAGTAAAGGCGGAACAAGTATCGGGGATGGAGGACGAGTCTGTGTAACGTGATCGGGGAAGTCGAATCAAAGTGGGGAAGTCATAATATCGGTTGAGGAGATCGTCAGATGGCATAGATGGATTCAGGAGTAGACTGAAGCAGAAGTTCAATAAAGATATCAGACGGGGAACCAGAAATCGATCATGAATTAAGTTTCAGCATGAGGAGTTCAAGCATCAGTATGTTGGGATTTTGTACTAGACCATATTTTAAGAAGATTAAGGATTAGAGTTAGTGAAGCAATCAGATGAAGAACCAAAAAGTGATCGTGAGTTAAGTTCTCAGTGTAGGAAGTTCAAGACGTCGGTATTTTGGGTTTTGTGAGCAAGACGGTGTTTCAGAAGTCAGTAAGCATCGAGAGTATGGTCTAGTTGACCCAGCATTCAGGTGTTGGGGCGGTCAGATCAGTTTCAGGAGTAGCAACATACGGGGTTCAGTTCCGATTCGAAGTTTGTTAGTAACGGAGAATTCGAGGACCGAATTCCTGTAATTGGGGAAGAATGTAATACCCTGTATCGAGAATTGGTCAACGGGCAGTTAAGAAGTCAACGAGGGGTATTTTCGTAATTTCTAAGAGTTAAGGGGCATTTTGGTAATTTTACCAAAATATGAGCCGGAAGCTAAAACGGGCCAAATGTTATTCTTGTTAAAGAAAGAAAACATTTAGAAGACCAAGAGTGGTGGAAACGGACCGTAGATAGTTTTTCGGATTATCGGGAAAGAAAACCGATAAAACCGACAAAACCTGTAAAATTCATAACCGGAGCTACGAGTGTCCGTTTGAGGTGGTTCAAATTTCTAAATTCATCTAAGATCATCTAGAACATGAAAATGAGGTTTGGTGGATTTATAGAAGCAGATAAAGAGTTTTTAAAATAGTAAACACAAAACCGGATAAACCGAAGCATCGGAAGGAATCGTGAATATGAGCTTCTACGGAGTGATTGGAGCAATATAATTGGTCATAAAACACTTATTAGTGACATGTGGTATTTCCATGATGGCGCCACCTATCTCTTCTAGAATGTTCATGAACTTGTGACTTGGAGAAGAAGTAACAAAGAGAAGAATTGGGCTTGGACTTACAACAAAAACATCAAAGAATCAACCAATAGGTTTTGGTCAAAATTGCATGAAAATACCTTCATCTAGAAGCCCATTCACGTGGCTACTAAGGAGGGAATAAGAAGAGTTCATGGGTTTTAATCTTGATGGGTTTTTAGCCCATTAAGTAAAGAAAAGGGAAAGAAAAAAAAAAGAGAAGAAGAGACTTGCTCACCAAGTATTGGCTGAATGGTGTGGCAGCAGTAGGAGAAGGAAGAGACATGTGTCCAAACATGTGTCAAGAAGGCAAGAATCTCATTTTGCTATAAAAAGGAGGTTTCACCATCTCATTCTCACCACACCAACAAAAACACAACAAAGAAGAGAGAAAGAAGAGAAGGAGAGGAAGAGAAGAAGAAGAAGAGGAGAAGAAGCCGGAGGAGGAGAAGGAGGAGGAGAAGAAGCCGGAGGAGGAGAAGAAGGAGGAGGAAGAGAGAGCCGGAGGAAGAGAAGAAAGAGAAGAAGAAGCCGGAGGAGGAAGAAGAAAGAGAAGAAGAGAGAGAGAGGCGTGAAGGAGAGAGAGAAGATGAAGATTGAAGAAGAAGAGAGAGAGAGATGGAGGAGAAGATGAAGTGTGAGACAAGAAGAAGAGAGAGATGGAGGATAACCGGAAGAGAAAGAGAGAGAACCGGAGGAAAGAGAGAGAGAACTGGAGGAGAGAGAAGATGGTCCGGAGGCTCGATCAGAATCATTCGGGCAACGTTACGGTCAAGTGCGGGTCAAGGTCGGGTCAAAGCAATGGAGGTTCGGGATAGCATTCGGTTCGTGCCGGGTCTCGTTTTTCCGCTAGTCCGTCAATCCGTCCGTCCGTCGTCATAATAAGCACTGTGAGTCGGCTAATTGTGTGTTACATTTAGTTAAGATAATATAGATCCGTAATTGATAAACCATAGATTTAGGTTACATACCTCGATGATGGAATTGGTTAGAACGGCTAGGTTGATTAATAACTCAGTTAAATAAGTAAACGGTTAGGTTAAGAGAGGCATGCTAGTTAGCTTATATCGATAATTGATTGATAGTTCGTTGATTGCTTGATTGGGTGTTTCATTCATATATAATGACATGCTAGGACCTATATGCATATATATGTAAGTAAGTACGTATCTAAATGAATATATATGGGGAATTATGAGATGGTTAAAATACGGCTAAAATACATAACACACTTAGAATATAATAACATGGTGGGTTAATTGGTCAATAGTCGGGGTTATCGGGTTAAATGAATTGATTAAATAGTAATGTGAAGTCAAGAGATTAGTAAGTTTACTAATCTCAAGCTGACGGATCGAAGAGGTTAAGAATAAGAATTAATAATTGAATTGTATTAAGCCGTCTACGGGATTAGTAATCCACTAATCAAAATGTAGTGGATTGAATGAGTTAAGATTAAGAAATAACCTAAATAATTAGTTGTGTGGTGTTGTGATTAATGTTTGTGTGATTGTGTATCTACTTTGGTGTTGGGCCGAGTAGACTATTGATTGCTTGATTATTTATCTACTTCGGTTTTGGGCCGAGTAGACTGTACTGGTAGATACTTACTCTGGTGCGGGACCGAGTAAGTCCGAGTATGGATACCTAATCCGGTACGAAACCGGAGAAGGTCGGATGATGTGGAGGTTGGTGATAAGACTTGTGGGACGGGATTGATTGGGGATTGTGATAGTAGTTCTAGTTGAACTTGTTGGTGTTGCGTGATAGAGTCCTAGTGAGTCTACTTGTTTACATTGCTGTTATAGGACTCTATAGGGCGCGTTAGATCCCGCAAGTCTAAAGATGGCGTTCCGGTACTTCCTGCCCGATTGGATCCTCGAAAGTTGAGAACCTGGTCAGTTCACGTACCTTTGGTAGTGGTTCTGGCAGTTGTTAACCTATGAAGTGATGTCTGTAGGTGTGTGGTCAAGAGAATACGGGGTCGCGTCCTAGGGCCGGACAACATGGAAACTCGGATTGCCGGGGGTAACTTGAGTCACCACGTATCGATGGACGGAGAACGGTGTCCTAGCCACAGGACTTTGTGTTTTCGTCTAGGAGTCGTGGGAGGTTTTCGTACCGTGGCGGCATCTAAGTGTTCCTGTGGAAGTCACCGAGTTCGCAAAGTGGGCCCAGATTGTGTGGAGTTGTGTAGTGCCGCGATAGATAGATCGAGTCTAATCAAGAACATGTGCCGCAGTGTTCTCGATTCCCTTCGTTGATGATTGTGCTGTTATTTGAATGCTTGTGTGTTGTGGAGCTCATAACGTCTTGGTAGCACATGATCGGCTATTATACTTGATTGTTATTTTGGGTTTGGGCTGGATTAATAGATTATTAGCAGCCTTTAGTTGGGAGCCGTCTCACTGGGTAATCTTAGATTACTCATTAGACTCTTTTGTGTTTTCAGGTTTGGCGTAACTCGGCGGACGCGTAGGACACTCGGAGTAGTCTAGGGTTGGCATTGGGTATCGGTTATTACACATTTTGACTGTACTTTCGGTTTCGGATTTTGTTGGAACGTTCCGCTAAATGTTTTGTATTAGACCGTATATTGTTATGAAAAAGATGTATATTTTTCAAGTAATAAAAACGGAATAATTCCCTGATATATGGTTTCGTCCGAACCGAACACAACTCGTGGAAGCGGTACATGTTGCAAAGCCTCGTATCGTGGAAACGAGGTAAACGGAGTCAAAGATAGTTTGGTTCGAGCCTTTGTCTCAAACCAGATTGTCTCTGGCTTTCGTATTGTGACAAACTCTTCTCGTATGACTGCTCGGGTTCGATCGGTCATGTTCTTGTTTGATTGTTGGCCTGTCAGCTCGTCGGTCAGCGGAAAACGGGAAGGGGGCGTTACAGAGAAGAACCCATAACCATCAATCACAGAAAGTATGGCCAACAGGAGATCAATTGTCTCTCTGCAACAACTCCCGATTGAAGTCCTCACCAAGATCGTCCAGAAACTCGGCAAGGCTTCCTCCGCCGGTTACTGCAACCTTAGAGCAACCTGCAAAATAATGAAAGAAGCCTCCAACTGTCCTGAATCCCTCCATTCTCTCTGTCTCTCACCGCTGCTGAAAAGGCATCTCTGTGCGCTTAAGCACTCGGCGATTCTGGACAAATGCTTAGAGCATGAGAACTATGCCGCATTCTTCGTTCAAGGTTTTCTCTATTACTTCGAAGACAATGATGATGACAACGGAATGGCGTAGTTAAACCTTACCGCATTTGGAGAGAACAACGATTTGATTTTGGAAGCTGCTAACATGTATGGTGTTCTGCGCTTCCTCCACGGCAATCCTCTAATGGGACTCCTTGAGGAACTTGCCTTGAAGAACTGGCGGGAAGATGAGGAGGATTTGGTGGCCCGAGTTTGGAAGAACTTGAGGAAGACACTGCATGGAATCACTGTCCGGAAAAAGCAGGTTTATGTGAAATTGATGGAGAACAGAAAGCCAGAGAGATCATGCCATGTTCTCGATATGGAAATCGACTGCCCCCACTCTTTTTGTACAAACTGTGTTTGAAGTTCTTCTACATGAATTCGACTGTTTAATTTCTTTTCTCGTACTCTGTTTTGCTTTTAATTTATCGGCTATGTAGTACTCTTTTTTTGAAGATCATCTCAGAAGAACTCTTTTTATATATAAAAGATCGTCTTTTGCACCTCTGGGATTTTACGTGGCGTGTGTATCTACGTGACCCCAATAGAATCAATTAATCATGGTTAAATATCCTGGTCATATCATGGTTAAAAATTATACAAACCGTACAATGGTTTTGTCTTTTGTTCTGGTGTAGCCCCTGAGCCCTAGAACTGTCTACTGGTTTGTCGTTTGCTTTGGTGTAGCCTCAGAGACATAGAACCGTGCACTGGTTTTTGTCTTTTGTTCTCTAATCTTGTTTTGAATGTTTCTTTTGGTAGGCTTGTGCTTATTGATTACACATTAAACGAGAGACAATGATAATATTAAATGTTCCTCTCAACCGATATTTGTATATGATAAGTTCGTATATAATCCAAAAAATCACATATATCTAGAAAGATTCACAAAAATCATAATTTAATTTCTCGACCACTTCATCTTGCTATATATGTTTGATTAAGATAATTCGATGTAAAAGAAAAGACGAAACCTAAAATTTTAGGTTTTAGCATCTCAAAAGAAACCTCAAACCTCATTTTTGAGTTTTGGCTACCTCAAAAAAAAAAAAAAACTCAAAACCTCGAATTTGCGGTTTCATCTTTTTTTTTTTTTGCAATGTAGTGATGTGTAATTAAATAGTTCATTAGTTTTGACCACTAAACAATTTTTAACTTATATCCTATATATATTTTTATCAATCTTAAGATAAAAAAAATAAAAAGGCACATTTATCACTTCTAAATGTATAGATTGATCATATTCGAGAATATAACAAAAATATGTTTGTTTAATAATTTTAGTTATAATATTAAGTGTAATTTGTATGTTTTCCCAACTTCAAATTTGAGGTTTCACTATTCAAAACCTAATAATATGAGTTTTTGTGGGTGGGTTGGAGTTGCCCTACAATGAAAACTCATAATCAGGTTTTACGGTTCCTTTTTAGGGTATAGGGTTTTGTTCATTCCACAAGAAACCCTAAACAGTAACCCCTAAAAATCTATTGTTTCGTTTGTGCTTTAACATTCTAGTCCGAAAGCTATTTCTTAAATTTTGATGTGTACTATTTTTAATTTGAGTGTTACCAAAATTGCAAAAATATTTCAAACAATTTAAAACACAAATTTGCTTTCGTAAAACCTGTCTACAATAGTTATTTATATTGTGAGCAAACTTGTTCTGATTTTAATAAAGTAAATTAGATTAGTTAAATATATAAAACAGATTCAATAAAAAGGAATATATTACGACCATGTTACGCCTACAAGTTCGCAAAAATTCAAAATATTTGTCAAATTAATCCGGGAAACCTAATCCCAATTTTAACGCCCAAAACATTTCAATTACCCGCCTATACCCACGAATTTTCGACATAGTGCCGAAAAATCATCAAATACATCAAACCCTGATTTTCTTTTGAACTTCCCCTTTTCAGAAATCTCTTTCGAATCATCTCTCTTATCTCTCCACGAATCATCTCTCTAATCTCTACATGAATCCTCTTCTACGCCCACCCATCTCAAACTAATATCTCTTCTTCGGATCTCTTATTCGAAGCTCTCCATTTCATAGCAAACTTTGGCTGAAACCCTATCGACTCTCTCAAATTCTTTCTTAAATATCTCAATCACGAAACTTTCCGTGAATCGATGCCTACGGGTACATGTAGCTATATCATGGAGTTTCCTTCTGCTTTGCTTTGCTTTTGAAATGGTACCGGATTTGAACCTGATTATTTGTTTACAATTAATTTTGGTTCTATAGGTTGTAAACGACGCCTATATTCAAAAGTTTGGGTAAGTTGGTTGTTTTTTTAATGAGTGTTTGAGGATTTAGATTCTGATGGTTAGGATGTTAATCTTATAGTTATCACGCAATTGGGACACCATTCTCTGCTTAATTCATTATTGTGTAAACCTAAGTTCGAGTGTCTGAGCGCTTACAAGATAGTTTTTATATAATTTTTGGTGTTCCCAAACCTCACATAACTTTCTTTTGTAACATTTTTTTAGGAGATCTATCAACGACGTATGAAAGACATGGTTAGCATCACAAAGTACTGCAGAAGCACTGCAGCGAACTGTGACCTCGTGAGTTATCAACAGCTGAATATAACAACATATTTCTTCAGGTAAAGTCGTTGTTTTCACAATCCATGTTTATAAAGTCATCTGACGATCTTTATTTAATTGTTTTTCTCTTACTCTCTGTAATTGTCACAGGCCACTGAGAAGGCTGGATGAGTAAAAATCCTCACGGAGTCGAAAGCTTGGCATCTAATCTTTTAATGCTCAAGCACAAGCAGCCCATACACGATTAAAAATGCAGTCGCCCACCAAGATCAACTGAAGGAAGCTGACAACAACACCATATGATTCCTAGGTTACTTTATCACTGTCTCTTGCACTTGTCTATTTATTGGTATATGATCTGGCACCTCCTTAATGTTGGAGTTTACGTATGTAGGTCTTCTGTGTCTACATGTTACCAATGTTATTTTTGATGCAAGTGGTTGTTACGTTTGTTGTACCATTCAAATTACGGTATCACCGATCACCAAATCGGAAATGAAATTAATCCAAATTCTTAATTTTACGAAAAAGCCACTCAACGGCTGTCAATTATTTGCACTACACACACAAACTAGTCGCTAAATATTTACCATCAACGAATCTGGATTTTCCAAATAGTCGCTTAATAATCGTTATGATGTCATTAAACCGTCGCCAAGTAGCCACCATTTCTTACGACTATGTTGTGACTATATTAAACAACCATATAGTAGTCGGCCAAGCAGTACTATAATCGAATATGGATGTTTCGTTTAGACGCTGCATAGTCGTACAACAATCAATAATTAATAGTAAAATGTTTACCATCATGATATTTGGATTCTCCATTTAGTCATCTTATAATCGGTAAATTAGTCAATAAACAGTCGTTAAAACTTCACGATAGTCTACGACTGATTCGTGACTATACTAGTCAGTCCCATAACAGTCACCACATAGTGGCGAGATCATTACCATAATCGTATATGGTTGTTCAGATTAGTCGTGGAATAGTAGTTAAAATGGTCATGACCCAGTCGCTCCATAGTGGCTAATATTTATGACTACTTTCTGACTATACAATACAGTCGCGGATTAATCGCCCCGTGGTCACCTCATTTAACGACCATTTGATGACAACATTTTTCCGACCATATCTGGACACCCTCTATAGTCGCACAATTGTCGCTACCGTAGTCGTAGATTAGTCAATATCTCCCGACGATGCTACGTCTATTTTACGATTATCTATGTTGGTCCTATAAATAGTCGTACCTCGCCGACTAATAATACGGCTATGAGATTTAGCGATTATGGATTGTAGTGTTTAGAAAACTAGTCCAATTCATTAGATGTCATACCATCCCGAGTCAAATTTAGTACGTTCTCATAATTTCTCAACACTCTTTATCTTGTTGTTGGCCACATCAGACAAACAAATGCATCCTTCACGGATCTCAACCAACATATCATGTATGGATTAAGGTTCCATACATCCAATAAACGGATAAAAGCACTCTATACAAATTCTTAATACATTCTAGGTATGAGATGAGATATCTCGTAAGTACCGAATTCAAAGTAAACCCCAAAACCCAGTAAAAGGTTCTTAGCACACTGGTCAATGACGTCTGAACCAAGTATACTTTGGTCTGGTATCCATTAGGTATGTCCTACGCGATATCAATTTACTAGCAATGACGGTAATGTGAGTCAAAGTGTCTCGCAAAAGTACCGAGCTCAAAGTAAGCGTCTAAACCAGGTAAACGCTGCTAAGCACACTAGTCTAAATGATGTCCCGGCAAAGTACACCTTGGTCCGGTATCCACTTATATCAGTTTGCTATCGATGATAGGAACATTAGTCGAGATATCTCGCACGAGTACCAAATTTGAAGTAAACCCCAAAACCAGTAGTCGTTGCTTAGCAAACTGCTCCATGACGTCTCGACCGAGTATATCTTGGTCTGGCATCCACTGGGTATATCCAACGTGATATCAACTTACTCTCTACGACGGAAATTAAAGTCGAGGAGTCTCGCGAAAGTGCCAGAACAAAAGTAAGCATCTAAACCCAGTAAACGCTACTCGGCACACTGGTCTGAACGACTTCTCGGTAAAGTACACCTTGGTCTGGTATCCATTGATATCAGTTTACTATCGATGATAGAATATTAGTCGGGATACCCCGCACCAGTAACGAGATCGAAGTAAACACCGAAACCCAGTTAATCACTTCAAGAACACCGGTGTTAGTCATCACAGGTTCGTAAGTAGAGTAAATATCGCTAACCTTCGAATTTGACTCGAAATCCAGTAAAACATTTCCGAGCATACTGGTTTTAATCATCACACGTTTGTAAGAATAGTATATCTCGCTAACCTTCGAACTTAACTCGAAACCTAGTTAAACATTTCTGAGCACGCTGGTCTTAGTCATCACATGCCAAAAAGTCGAGTGTATCTCGCCAACATTCGAACTCAGAACTTGATTCGAAATGCGTCAGTAAGCTTATATGCACGCCAAATTTAAGCACTATCTCATTATCCCCCAAACTCGGAATGAAACCCATACGCGTCGAGTGCAATTCTCCAAAAGCACCAAGAATCAAACACTAAATCACACCCTCCTCTGAGAACTAAGCGAAGCTGTTCGAAAAGTCTTCAAGCTATATGAAATCAATTCAGGCAGTTTAAACAAATCCGAAAAAGAAAAATTTTCTTCCAATGAAATCTGCTCGACTGCTCCGCCGCTTAGAAGAACAGACCATCGTAGCAGGCTCGACCAACTAACACATGACCAAACATGCTCAAAAATTCCAGAGAGTCCTGCTCAGAAATTCCGAGAAAACATGCTCAAAAATCGGAAAGTCTTGGAAATCCCGAGAAAACGTATTGAACCGTTGGACGCTGCGACTTTTGGAAATTCATCATATTCGATGCACAATGCAACGCATTTTCTCGACTATTATGCTTGATCGAAGTTAGAAACAGTGACCAAGAACCGGCAAAAGATTTCAAAAACATCCAACAAAGAGTCTTGAAGTCACGAACATAAGCATTTTAATTAAAGAAAATAGATCATAAAACGGAACGACCAACCGTTCCGAAAAAGGTTCAACGATATTCAAAGCAATAACACAGACAAGTTCAACACTCAGAGATAGGATCCGTAGGCATAGGATACGCCGGCCGATGCAGCGTTATCCCGGAGCGATGTATCCCATTGCGACGGCCAGCCGGAATCTCCCGTAAAGGGAGAAGATCGAAGTAGTTTTCTGCAGCTTGTCTGTGAAGAAATGTATGGACCCCACGGATCTCCCTTCGGATTCAACGGCGTGTCTATTTTTCCAATGCCCATCCCTCCGATAAAAAGGGAGTCAATAAACGAACCAGCTAATTCGAAAAGGGAAGATACCTGTCGTTTGGTAGGAGATAGCATTAACCCCCAAAATGTCCTTGCCAACATGAGTAAGCGAACTACCACATGCCATATCCTCATATCGGACATGGACATCGCCCGCATGCCACACTCCCGAGCAAAACTTTGCCACTTAAGAAACATCGTCGTCTGTGGGACCGCCAACGCTCGGACCACTTTGGATCAGTTCAGTCTCCGACCAATGAACTTTGGCATCACGCGCTTTCTTGATCCATTTCCGCTTCGGCTTTGACACCGCACTCTTACCCTGCAGTCTTAGTACTTCTCCTAAAGGCACATGGGGAGCGACCAAAATCTGGCCGACCTCCATTCAACCCGCAGCAACGGGGACACCTTGGTAAAGCGCCGGATCCCGCACATTCTCCTGGTTGATCCCAATCATTTTTGCCACTTTCTCTTTACTTCTCCGTCTAAGTTCTTCTGCCTTTGCCTTCTTGCGGGCTTTTACAAGTTCGCATTCAGATAACGGAATAGACGTTCTCCTAACTTTCACCACCCTTATAAAAGATAAACGTCAAGAAACAATAGAAAACCTGGGGAAATCGAAAATTATAAATCTCGGAATGTTCAAAAATGGTCAAGAACATTTAAGAGAAAAATCAGAGAGAAGTTAGAGAGAAAAGCTACCTCAAAGTCTTGAGAGAAGGGAATGGGTGAAGAAATGAATGGAAAATAGGAATACCTATAAATTTACTTAAAGCATGGGCGTAGAACCACAATTTCACATGATTGTTTAAACAAGATCATGTTTCAGCCAAACATGCTTAACTAATCATTAAGTGAGTCAACTCGAAGACAAGCAATATTTTGAGGAACCAATCTTCCATGAGCCATACGATCCAAGACGACTATTGCGCACAAAAATCTCGCTCGACGAACAAACCGACAATGCATTGTAACGAGAACATTCGGAGGACCTTCCGTTATCACCAGAGGAAGTAATAGCCGAACTTTGGAAAAAAAAATTCGCCTCGACTACTTAAAACTCTCCATCATCGAACTCAAGTTTGAAGAGCTGGAGGGCTAACTGTTGAGGTCAAACTCCCCCTCGACGAAATCAATGGTCGAAAATAGATCGAGAATCAGAAATATCCGTTTTTGTATATTAAATATTTTGTATATGGAATGTTTCGTATAAATATCCATTTCATACTAAACATACGAGAAGACATAGCCAAACTTCCAAACAGTCAGATTGCTCGGATAAATCGCACAGACATGCATATCACTCGACATGATCTACAGACAAGCTCGAACATTCAAACAAGCTGCTTGGACAGTCCGCGCATATTCCTTCAGATTTTCGAGCAAAACACGCTTCCTCGGAAGGTTCAAGCAGAACACACTTCCTCGGAACTTCCAAACAGAACACACTTCCTCGGAAGTTTTTCGAGCATAACACACTTCCTCAGAATTTTCGAGAATAATACATTTCCTTGGAAATTCCGAGGAGAACACTTTTCCTCGGAAGACTCGAGCCCAACACATTCTCCGAAAGGATACTTTGCTAAAACTAACTGCTCGGACATTTTCCCATGTCTCCCTCCGAATGGGCGACTAGCCGTCACCCATCTTCATAATGATGACCTATAGGTTCCTAGTCGTTAATGAAATTGTCTAATAAGTTATACGAAATACGAACTTGGGCTTAACCCACAAGACTCGTATTTCCTAGACTTCGGGCCGAATCAAGAAACTTACACTGACTCTGATTGTCCCTTTTCGGCCCATTCCGCAGATGAATTAAACCGCGGGAGGATAATTACAAGAATGGAAAGATAAACTCGAAGAAGAAAAGGAGAAGATAATTACAAGCAGGAAGAGAAAAATCCGAGCAGAAAAGTAAATCACAATTGAAATGGAATATGCGATAACATGAAGATTTCCGAAAATCTCTTAGGCAAATATCCTCGAAGCCAACTCGCTGCGACTAAATAAGACTAAGGACTTCCTACGATCAGATGATCTAAAAAAACCCTAGCATCTTGACTTAGATTTTTCTTAAGCTTTTGCTCTTTGTATTTTTTCCGATCAAACTTATCAATAAAATTTCCTCCGGGTCTCTTGTCGTGTTATTTACTCCTGATTCTTCTGTTCCCTAAGAGTTTTTCCCTACAAAAATCGACAGTGCGAGTTTCAACTCTCAGAAAGAAAAAGAAAGAAGGGAAAGTAAGTAGGTCAATAAAAGAAGAAAGTACCCGATAAGCGAGAAAATTTGGTAAGCCTAAGTTTTGTAGTTTCCTTAAAGGTTAATTTATGTTATGATCTAGACTAAACTAAGTTTTGTCCTTAGTATCGCAGTGCATATCAAGCAGTAAAACACTAAGACGGACCTAACCCGAGTAGTGAAAAGTGAGTTCCTGATATCATAATTGCTAAGTACGAGATTGGATCGCGATCCTCTCGGAAATGGTATGTGATAAGTATGAGGATCCTGTGGTGTTGTGTGATGTATGAATGTTACGTAGGACCATAAACGGCCGCGTAGGACCTTAAACAGATTCTTGTAAGACCTTATTAAGGGCTACTAAAAGTCCTTATTAAGGATGTGTAGGACCTTATTATGGCTGTGTAACCATCTTGTACTAACCGGTAAAAGTATAACACTGGTAAGTCCTCAAAACGATTATGTGATAAGTACGGGATTGGATCAGGGGATTGTCCCGGAAATTGAGAAGTGTGTTATGACCGATTGAGGTTAGCCTAGAATGGTACATCTATACCGAAGTGTGGTGTGATCCGGAAGGTGGGGGTGATCCGGAAGGTATATGCTGGCAAATCGATGCTTCCTTTCGACTCATCACACTAGTGAAGGACTGTCTAGGTGGGAAGACTTGGAGAAACAGGATTGCAGCCTAGGGCCAAGTTTTATCTGACGGGATAGTAAGGATATCGTGTGATTGTACCTGCCGAGTTATGACCGGCTGATGTGAGGGATGGGTCTCGGTTCTGGTGATGTTCTAGGCTCATCTGACTTTGTGGCAATGACTTAGGTGTTCACGAGGAAGGAAGATCGAATGCGCTGGGTGTACGAGGCCTAGGGGCGTGTGAGGCCCCTGGTGAGAGGCCCAGGGGCGTCGGAGGCCCGTGTGTATGTGTGGATATCATGATATCATATTTTATTTCTTGCATGCTATATTTTCATTGATTGATGAGTGATGCATTCATGCATTTTTATCTTTGGGGTTTCTGGGTGGGGAAATAATCAATTGTACACAGGGTTCCTGGACTCACATAGTAATGCTAAATTACTCATTCTTTCCTTATTTAATGCGTAACCATAGTAAGAGTGAAGTAGGACGTGAGGGATGAGAAGTTCCAGAGTAGTTTGTGGTATACTTTTTGTAAATGCTTTTGTAAAGTCTTATGTATGTACGGTTTGACTCGTAACAAAATCCACTTGTAATATTTTATATAAACGACTTTGTAAAGTTTAACATGTATACAAAGGCTTTTATATTTGTAAAAACCCTTGTATATGTCTCTAATATTAGCTAGTCCAAGCTAACACAAATCTCAAACCTACGTATGGGGTGAAAATCATTAGGCTTAGGTTGAGAGGTAAGGAACCTTTGGAGACTAGATCATAGTATGGTATTGCCCATTTCTTGGATTAGTTCACCCTCGTTGTCAATTGTGGCACGTTTGGTTCTTAATCTTAAAGATCGAATCAGGGGTGTTAATTCTGGTTCTCAATCTTATAGATCGAATCGGGGGTGTTGCAGTCGGGGCCTCAATAGTAGTATCTTCTGAGGTTCATATCGTTCCAGGAGCGTAGGATCGCACTCCCCCCCCCCCCGTCGTTGTTAACTCATAGACCCCTAGCTTGAGTACTTCCGAGATGATGTAGGGGCCTTCCCAATTATAGCTGAGCTTTCATGCCTTCCATTCGGCCGTATTCTCATAAACCTTGTGCAGGACCAGGTCACCTTCGGTAAATAATATGCCCTTACCTTTTTATTGTAGTATTTTGAGGCCAGCTGTTGATAGTTCATGATTCAAAGAAGGGACTGATCGAGATGTTCTTTGAGGAAATTGTGTACGCCTAAGATAATGTTTTCGTTGAGTTTAGCTCCTTGCGTGTGCATAGTCGGGCGGAGTATTGGTATACCAACCTCAGAGGGGGCATAACTTCCATGACATGCTATTGGCTGAATGGTGTCGTACATATAGCTGGGTTGATGTCAGGCATGTCGTATATCGACCATGCGAAAGTAGAGATGTTATGTTTAAGGAATTGAACTAGCTCGGTTTTGATACTGCCCTTAAGATATGCACTGATACCAATGCAGCGATCGCAATTTCATGGATCGATATTGACCTGAACGACGAGCTCCCGCCCTGGGTTATCCCTGTGGGCGGGCTTGCATGGGATATGGAAGACGACGAGGAAGGTTGGGGATGATTTGCACAACTTGTGCTCGGATATGAAGCATGTGCGCGACATTTTATGATCTCCTTGGACTGTGTCAATTACATCCAGGTTGGGGAATTTTAAACACTGATGATACGATGAGGTAACCGCCTTCATCGAGTGGAACCAAGGCCTTCCTAAGATGATGTGGTAAATCGCAGGCTTGTCAATCACGACAAACTTGACTATCTTGGCCATACGACCTACGTAGATGGGAAGCTTGATAGTTTAGACTGATGTGGTGGTTTCGCCAACAAAGCCAGTAAGCGGAGTGGCAGATGGCTTGATCTCGCAACTGTTTAGATTCATCTTTTTCAAAGTCTCCTTAAAGAGGATATTTACCGAGCTGCTTATGTCGATCAAGACTCGATTGACGTTACGGTCGGCCATCCGAATCTGAATCACGAGGGGGTCGTTGTACGGTTGGTAAACACCCTCAGTGGCGGCTTCGGTGAAGGTTAGGCCTTCGTCACTCGTCCCTTGGAAGTCGTCGTCCTCTCTGACTTTCCATTTCTGCATGGTACCGGTCCTTCTTTTGTGCTACTTGATTGAACGCACTGAGTTGTTAAACGATAGGAGGCCTCCCATAATCATGTTAATGGTCACTTGTGGCAATTGAGGGGAATCATCCTCTTCGTTATGGAGCAGCTCTCTGGGAAGTCTATTTCCTCTTCTTCGTATTTGATGAAAGTTCGGCATGTTGCATCGAATCCGCCAAGGAGCCCGGCCGGTTGAACATCATATCCTCCTTCAAACTTGACCCAAACCAAAGTCTATATTTTAGCGTCGTAAGTGCGTCGTTGGTTGTTTATACCCGCAAAATAGGAGCTTCTTTTTTGTGCATTAGGGGCCGATACCAATGTCCGCTAGGTCATTGGTCGCATCGGTGAATTATCGGGCTTCTTTTTTGGCTTTGGTGACTTAGCAACAGACGCCAACGCAAGCGCGTTACACCCGTATTTAGGGCGCGCTTTTGAACTTTATGGATCTGAGGTTTGAGGTTGTCCTAGCGGTCGTGGAGGAATGCCCGACCTGCCCTAGATCTGGAAAACCATTTGATCCAGGTAGGTGTCATCTCGTCCTCCTTTCCCAGCAGATAAGTGAGAATGGAGGTCGGAGCGAGTGGTTTGTGGGCGTCTGGAACATGTCGGTAGATGGTCGTCTTACCGGATAGGACCCAAGGCCAGGCGATGACTGCTCGGAATTATGGGGCCAAATATGCTATGGCGCCTTAAGCAGACCGAAGTGCAGAGGTAGAGTTCATTCAGCCATTGTCATGTGAGTTCCTTTGGAGTTTTCCGCCATGGGTGATAGTATCGGTTCCGCGAAAGTCGTGGTGGTCTTAGCTGAGGCTGTCTGATCAGTGTTTTGAGTTGTAGGCATTGGTTGTCCCATCATTGTTGAATCTTTCTTTGCGTGTAGGAAATCTCTGAATCCCCCTCCTTCTAGCGCAAATTTTTGATCCAAGAAATCACTAAGTATGTTTTAATGTGGGCTAGGCCGAGATTTCCAGTTTAAATAGAAAGATTGACTTTAACGAGACAAGAGAATACAAGAACATGTCAGAATTTGTGTGGAGAGTAGACCGGAAGCCGTATTTGTATTTATATAGCCAAAAAGAGGTGAAATGTTAAGACTTTCGATTTGATTTCGAAGGGAGCGCAGTTCGGTTTTCTAAACAAGCTATGAGAGAGCAAGTCGGAGCCAAAGAGAGATTAAAAGTAGTAGTAGTTGTGTGTAATAAATTTTGTTTGTCCCTCATAAATGATCTCCGGAGAGTATTTTGTGTGTCACGGTGTCAGATCTCCTCCAATTCGGAGCTCAAGCCATCTTTTGCGTCTTTATGGGGTAAAGTGTCTCTAGCCTTGCGCCTGAGTTATTCAGCGGCACATTTCTAAGGTCATCATTGCATGACAACGGGCTACTGTTCAACTAGATCACTGTTTGTTGATCCACTCTGCCACACGTCGTACTATGGTCGAAACTAAAACTATAGATCGTCGTCGTAATGATGACAGTTGGTGGGCCCGCACAAGTTGGATATAGGCCAATTTTTGTTAATTTGCGGAAATGGATCTTAGATTGTTTAAGATGAGGCTAGTTAATTGGAGGTACTAAGCATACCTCCAGCGGTGTTTGTATTTGTCTTGTTCTATTGATGTGGCAGGTTTGATCCTTGACTTGGTCTTCTTGGTCAAGCCGATTTCCCAGATCGATATGTGTGATCCAATGATTCCCCCACTATTCGCATAAAAGTTATGAAAACGCTCTGAAAAATCCTTCTCATTATCCTTTTTCATTTTTCGATAGTTTTTTTCAGTCAAATGCTATTCCATCGGCTTTCTAGACCTCAAGACTACAGTCTACGTGCGCGCCCCGTTTCATCTGCAACTCTTTAAAGTGGCCAAATGAAGCATGTAGGGTGAGTGGATCGAACCATGAGTGTGGTACACCAAGTCTCGTCTCCTTACCACTACACCAATAACTAGGTCTGGGCATTCGGATTATCGGTTCTGTTTCGGTCGGTTATTTTTTGTTTCGGTTTTTTTGGTTGTAGAGGTTTAGTATCCATTTGATTATTTTCATATTTCGGCTCGGTTTTGGTTCGGTTATAATTTGGCTTCGGTTAGTTTGGTTATGAAATTTGAAAACCGTTGATAGACCAATTTATTTTCGGTTATGGTTTGGTTCAGTTATATTCAATCGAATTTATATAAAATAACCATATTTAACCGAACAAACTGAAATAACCGAAAATGATCATTATGTATTGTTTGCATGCTAATTTGGAGGAATAATCAAATTATATTTAGTATCTAGGGATTCTATAAAAACTATTTGGCTTTAAATATTTAAGTTATATAATATAATGTTTTAATTTACTATTTAACATTATTTTATATTGATATTGTTTAACGACTAACTTGCTATAAAGATAAATTATGAGTATTATTAATAATTTAAGTTTTATTTGGTCTCTCTTTCGGTTTTTGATTCGGTTTGGTTAGTAACTGGTAACCATGGTTTTCCAAAACAGTATCCAATCGGTTATTTACCTATAATCGGATGCCAACCAAAACCTTTTTTCAGATTATTTTGGGTTCGGTTAGTTTGGTTCGGATTATTTTCCCAGACCTACCAAGAACACTTGGGTTTTTTTTTAGTTTTTTTATAGTTTCTTTATCTTTCTCTGAGTTTTCCCTTATGTTTGTGTTGGCCATAAATTCGATCCAAGACCTCTTATTTATAGGATTCTTAGCCTAATACTTCAGCCATCCGAAACAATCTTAAGTCCCTTTTGTGTTGCTATGATGGAGGGAAATGATGATTTATTTATTTAAATAAATCATCAACTGAAGAAAAAATGTAATTGAAACATGTATATCCTTTGTTCCAAAATCCGCCAGGCACTATTAAGCATGTCAAGAGGGTTAAACCGCGACCCGTCTCACGACGGGATAAATTAATTTTAACTTCGCTCAGCTCGTCTTGCCAAATCCCTGAAATAAAAAAGTCTTCCCGCATCTGTTTTGCTTAAGTTTGTGGGTATCCGCGGGTAACCCGCAAATGTTTTAAATACTAAATAAAAAATAATTATATATAATTTTAATAAAAATAATACTTGTTAAATAAATTTTAATATTAGAAAAATGTAAGTTCATAATTTTATAAAAATAAACTAAAATATTTTGACAATTTTACATATTTTATTTTTTCAATTAAACTAGTAAAATAATAAAATAACAATAAACATTATTTTAAAAAATAAATTGCAGATATCTTTTAATCTGCGTTTAAAAATACTTCGACTCGCAACCGCCTTCCTAAAAAATACTCCAACCTGCCCCGCAAAATTGAGTAAAAAATATTTGACTCGAACCAGCTCTGTGGCGAGTCTGGCGGGGAAAAATCTACAGATAATGAACCAAATTGACAGGATTAGGCGTTATACGCACGGCAAGCATGGTTCTAGCGCCTAACACAAAAATTTGGGATTAATCGGGATTGCGCGGAGCGTAATTTTAAGGGTTTTTTAACATTCATATATAGTTATATATTATTATAGAGGATATATACAATAGCTGACGGTAGCCCAACTGTAAGGTCCATTGATTGTTGCCAACGATCTAAGTTCGAGCAGCGAAAAGTCTCTTTTGCTTTTTTCATTAATGAAACGTATTTGAAATTTTGTCGTCTTCTTCTTCGTGATGAACTTCTGAAAACCCTAGTTTTCGGCTATCGTCGACGTTTTCACACAATTTAGGTTGGTTTTTTGCATTTTATTTAAGTATTTCACACAAATTCTTCAAATCAAATGTCAATTAACTGATTGTATACTTCAAAACCCCAAAACACGTTTTTAACAGATCCAATTTATTGATCCGACCATCCCAAATTGCAGGGGCGGAGCCAAACTCACCTCCGGTGCGTAATCGACCGATTTTTCGAACAAGGGATATATCACATTTTTCTAAGTGCATTTGAATTTTATTAATTAAATTTTACTTAATCATATTTTCAGATTGATTGCTAGTTGCTTCTAATTATTTTAAATTATTTTGAAAATATACCAAATTAGAAGTTAGCAAAACTATGGTTATATTTCTAAGGATTTTTTTTGTTGATACAATTCTTTCAAATACTGTCCAAAACCATTTATCTTTTTTTTCGGCGTTACCATTTGATTAAACCATATATATCTAGTTGTCTTGGGTCAATTGAAGAAAAAGATCATCATTTAAAAACAAATAAATCACATTTTTACATATCTAGCTGTCTTGTGTCAACTGAAGAAAAAAATCATAATCCAAAAAAGTCCCAAAGTTCTATTCTTGATAACATATTAAGTGTCAACATATTAGTTTCCATTAAAGACTCTGTAGTATGATAGATTTAAATTATTGTATGGTTTAGCTATCTATCAAATTTAGGAATAAATATAAGCCACCTCATAATCACAAGAAAAATATAACCAGGTAAGGAAATATCCTCAAAACAAACTTGATGTTCTGTACTAGCTCAACATAACTAGTAAAAATGAACTCTCTTTTTATTATTTGTGATATTGATAAAAAAAAGGTGGCTGTTTATTAATGGCAAATGGTAGCCAAGATTTATGTCCAATTAGTTTCATCTTGAGGTTGTCTTTCTCAATATTGTGTCGTTTCAAAACCTCTCTTGTTTCTTTCTGTTATAACTTATTAAACTGCATAAACAGAAAGTAAAATACTTCTGGTTTTCTTAGGACTGTTAGTTCTTCGCATAAAACCAATAAAAAGTCATTAAAGGTAAGAGAGGTGTTGTGCCAAAACGTTTTAAACGAAGAACAGTTTTTTAAAGAAATGAGTTGTTTCTCTTCAACAAATTCAGAAAATGAAGGTTCTTCCATGCCTGCTCCCTATGGGCAACCAAGCTCACCTAGTAAGCCCTCGTTCATATCTTCGGAAATTTTTTGGCCGACTCTTTCCAGATTTTTTCGTATAAAACAAATTCTCCTATATCTTTTTCTTGTAGATACTCTCAGAGACTGAACAAGAGAAGTCATGGCCGATAATGCAGACGCGCCATCGAATAATATCAACTATCAAGGCACAGATTTTCACGTTCCGTGAGTTAGCTACTGCGACAATTAATTTCAGGCAAGAGAGCCTCATCGGTGAAGGCGGGTTTATAAAGGAAAGCTCGACAAGACAGGACAGGTGAAATCCTACTCAGTATTATATATAAAAAAAAAAATAGTGGTTCTATCTTACATAAAATGAGTAAAACTCATTTGCTTTTTTTTTTTGGGTTTGTGATCAGGCGGTGGCAGTGAAACAACTTGATAGGAATGGATTACAAGGACAAAGAGAGTTCTTGGTCGAGGTTTTAATGCTTAGTCTTCTTCATCATTCGAATTTTGTGAATCTAATCGGCTATTGCGCCAATGGAGACCAAAGACTTCTTGTTTACGAGTACATGCCTCTTGGATCCCTCGAAGACCATCTCCTCGTTAAATTGTCATCCACTAACTCAATTTTAATGGTTAACCATCGTGATGTACTACAAAATAGCCAGTAGATAACCAACCGGTTGATGACGTAATCAAAAACCGACCTTGAACCGGATCAGAAACCACTCGACTGGAACTCGCGTATTAAGATTGCTTTAGGGGCGGCAAAAGGAGTTGAGTATCTCCATGACAAAGCCAATCCTCCAATGATTTTATGGAGATATTAAATCGTCGAATTTATTGTTTAGCCAAGATTTCGATGCAAGACTGTCAGATTTCGGTTTAGCAAAGTTGGGTCCTATTGGAGACACACTACACGTGTCTTCGCGAGTTAAGGGAACTTACGGTTACTGTTCCCCCGAGTATCAGAGAACCGGTTATCTTACGGTTAAATCAGATGTTTATAGCTTCGGAGTTGTGCTGTTGGAAGTTCGAACTTGGAACTAATAACCGGAAGACGAGTTATCCACACAATGAGACCAAGTCATGAACAAAATCTAGTTATTTGGGTGAGTTTTTTATAAGCATATATATGATTTATTTGTTGGAATGAAAAATTTATAAGTATGGAGAAAGTGTTTAAGAACTTAAGAAGACAAAAGAGGTTTTGGATGAGGAAAGTTTTTATTTATGTTTAGAAAACAACTTGAAAACTTGATTACAAACGAGAGAGGATGAAAGTATTTATAGCCTCCATATTACAAAATATCTCTAATATTTTAATTATAATTCTAGATAATTCTTAGAGAATATCTAGATTATTTTACAACAATTATCTAGATTTTTTTTATGAAAAAATCTAGATTTTTATTCTTAAGGAGGTGGAAGATTTTTCTAGATGATTTAAGGAGGTGGATATGAAGATATTTTTCAAGGGAGTTCTCTAGAAGTTGGATCAAGGTTTTGGTTTTATGTTGGATCATAACCCAAATATTAAACTTGATCCAAAAATCAAGTTTAAAATTCAACACCCCCTCTTAAACTTGATTTTGCTACTCCAAGCAAACTTCTCATCTTGATAAAGTCTTCCCGCTTGAATGGCTTGGTGAAGATATCGGCTACTTGATCATTTGTCTTCACGTACTCCAATTGCACATCCATTTTGGTAACACATTCTCTAATGTAATGGTAACGAGTGTCGATGTGCTTACTCCGATCATGGAAGACTGGATTCTTCGCCAATGCTATTGCTGACTTTGTTGGGAATGTCCTGAAATCTATTGTACTTGCTCTTAAGTGAAAGTCGTATTGTCGAGATGAGACAATCATATGACACTAGGCAGCCATAATGCTTTGCTAGAAGCCACTTATGATCAATGAGTTTAGAACTCATTGCTAGTGTTATATGATCCTACAGGGTCACACACCTAAGCAAACTGGACGTAGTATACGAGGTTGATCATTAATGTAATGACCTGATGAATGCACATTTGATATGCATTCGATACCAATTTTCTGGGGCAGTGTCGATCGACACATCAAGTGTGTCGGTCGACACAACTCGCGAATTGCCAGATTAAAATCGGTGTAATCGCTGGTTAATTCGGTTGTGGTTTAAGTCGACATATATAATATATATGGTCGACCTAAACACTAATCTGACATAATTCACAGCCACCAGAACAGTAAGAGAAACCTCTCAAGAGATCTGATCTCTAAAGGCACTAGCATCCCTCCTGTTCAGTTTGTGTGCGTGTGGATACCAGTAGAGGCACATCGATTGAGGTGCTTCGTGATCTCGATTATCTGCAAAACCTTCCGCTGCTAATAACCAGGTAATCCTGAGATCCTAATGATTCGATTATATGAACCCTAAATCCTAGGCTTGGAATTCAGACTAGGGCTGCCTAATTGGATTAGGAACTGCTAGAAATTCCTTCAGTGGTATCAGAGCCTTAGGGTTCCATTGAATCTGTAGCATGTTGATTAGATTGGTTGAATCTAGATCTCTGTATAGTTGATACAAACATGCTAAAATTCGTTTTCATGAAAAATCTAGTTTTAGGTTTTTTGGCTTGAAAATCGATTAGGGTTTATCGCCCTGTGTCGATCGACACC
Organism: Orychophragmus violaceus; assembly: GCA_030180135.1. NCBI lineage: Eukaryota > Viridiplantae > Streptophyta > Magnoliopsida > Brassicales > Brassicaceae > Orychophragmus > Orychophragmus violaceus. The sequence goes on along the minus strand of CM058234.1, from coordinate 60,903,414 downwards.
AATCGGGTATCGGTTGACACAGAAGGATAACCGGATTAAAATTTGTTTCGCCTAGTGTCGATCGACACAAGGGTTGTGTCGGTCGACACAAACCTCGCGAGATTGATGAATCGGTTCAGTTGGATTGGACCGGTTATCGAGCTTGGTTAATAATGGTTGAACACTGTGAATGGTTTAATTGCGATTGATTTGATTAGGTTGGTATCGACCGATGCTAGTGTAGCATCGATCGACACTGATCGGTATTCAAAACCGGATCAATTGGATTGATCGGTTATCGCAAATTGGTTTTGGTTAACCTGCATCGATCGACACTAAAGTAGTGTCGGTCGACACAAGGTCCGATGGTTTAGGTTATTGAATCTGAAATCACAGAACCAAACCAATATGAACCATTTTAATCAGAAGAATTAAAACATAATAAAACTGAACGTTTTAAAGGTTCCGTTCCTCAGCCAAATATCAAGTCAACCTTGATGTCTTCCCGATCTTGTCAACTGTCAAGACTTGTTTCATTGTGCGGTAGACTTGCAGTGCAAGATGTCCACAATTACATGAGTAAGACAGGAGGTAATCGTGTTGATGTTTTTGCAGTGCAAGGCATCAACAATTACATGACTGAAGAGATTGGTTTACTTGACTGGGCCATCAAAATCGTTTTGGGCTCAGAGACATCAGGTGGATTAGGCATGAGATGTCGATCCACAACCAAGAGTTATATTGGATATAACTAGCAAGGTTGTTGCTTACCTAGATAGCTAAAATTTGGGTGCTAGCCAGTGGCTCACTCAAGTTTAGTGAAGTATGGGTCTTGGATCATTATATTCATTTGAGGAAACATTGTTTGAATATAATGCGAGTTTTCTTAATTGTTAAGACTTCTCATTTCTTGAACATAATAACTAAACCTCCCTTGTTTTTCCAGCTATGTCTAGCACAAACCATCGTAACAATTTCTCCTTGCGATCCGTCCTTGAGAAGGACAAGTTAAATGGATCAAACTTTCTTGAATGGTATCGTAACTTGAGAATTGTTCTCAAACAGGAGAAAAAGGACTATGTCCTTGAGAAAGTTCTCCCCAAGAAGTACCGAGCCAATGCCTGGCAGTCAGATAAGGATGCTTGGGATAAGCATTCTAATGATGTGGTGGATGTGAGTTGTCTCATGTTGGCTACCATGAACTCGGAATTGCAGAAGCAATATGAGTACGTGGAGTCGCCAATAGAGATAATCACTGGCCTGAAAAGTATGTTTCAGGAGCAGGCACGAACTCAGAGATACCAAACGGTAAGATCTCTGATTGAGTGCAAGCTACCAAAGGGCGAACCAGTTAGTCCTCATGTCATTAAGATGATGGGTTATATTGATAACCTAGGGAAATTGGATTGTCCCATTAGCCATGAGTTGGCTACTGACATCATTCTGCAGTCACTGCCGTCAAGCTATGATCAATTTGTTATGAATTACAACATGAATAACTTGACGAAGACGTTGACTGAATTGCATGGGATGCTTAAGACTGCTGAACCTAACATCAAGAAGGACACCCCAAATGTCCTTATGGTACAAAAGGGTAAAAAGTTTAAGAAACTTGGTAAGAACAAAGGTGATGGCAAGACGAGCTCGATTGTGAATCCAAGCGAGTCTGGCCATGTTCCTAAGGTTAAAACCAGTCCTTCTGAAGATGTTAAGTGCCGTTATTGTAATGGTTATGGGCATTTGAAAAGAAACTGCAATAAATTCTTGGAAGATTATGAGAAGCTAAAGAAGACGTACGAGACTTCTTCTTCAGGTATTATGTTATAGAAGTAAATGTTACTTCTTATAGTCCTACTTATTGGGTATTTGATACCAGCTGTGGTACTCATATTTTGTAAAAATGTGCAGGGCCTGAGCAAAAGTAGGACTATGGAGAAAGGACAAGTGGATCTATGCGTGGGAAATGGAGCAATAGTTGCTGCATTAGCCATAGGAGTATTTCATTTGTTTTCTTTTATGGCATGTTTTGAACTTAAAACTGCTACTATGTATCTGCTATGAGCAGAAAGATTATTTCTAATCCTTGTTTGGATATGGAAGGATATCAGTTTTCAAATTAAGAATAAGGGTTATTCATTTGATTACAATGATATATTTTATAGTAGCAATCCATTAGAGAATGGACTTTATGTTCTAAACCAAAATGTGCCTAACTATAACATTAGTACCAAGAGATTCAAGTCAAATGATACGAATCAAACTCTTTCTCTGGCATTGTCGTTTTGAGCCACATAAATAAGAAACAGATTCAGAAGCTCCATAGTGATGGGCTTTTGGGCTCATCTGATTATGAATCATAATGAGTAAAGTGGATCTTGTTTATGAAGGATTATGGTGTTTGTTCAAGGTTTAATTCCCAAATTACAACCTAACACATAATCTTAACAGATCTAGGTTCTTGCAAAACGAATCATAAAACAAACCTGGACATTACCTTTTGCAGCGGAATGATTGTAATGTCGAGATCAACGAACAGATGAATCACCTGCTCCTCCTTTGGTATTCACACTCTTACAAGCACGGGACGGCTGCTAGACCAAAGAGCTGGAAGAATCAGAGAGAGAGATGAAGAGAGAGATGTCACGCCAATTGAGAAAAGTCGCAGGAGAACTTATTTCCTTTAGGGCTTTCTAACTCTCTTATATCTCATTAATGGGCCCAAGTCATTAGACTAATGGCTCATTAATCTTTTGGGCCCAAAATACAAATCAGAAAAAGCCTGTATTTGTCTGGCCCAAAACTCTGATCCAATACAATAAATGCCATTGCATCTTACCGTATTAATTCCATTTAACTTTCCCGTTAGCTATGGTGTGTGACCCTTTGGGATCATACAATACTGGTAATAAGTCTTAAACTTATAGATCAAGAGCGGACTCTAGCAAGCCATCATGATCACCCAGTATTTATGACTTATGTCTGATCTCGACACTTATCATACTTTCTAGAGATAGTACGGTAGATTTCAGGACATTCCCAACAATCTCCCACTTGTACTGGAATCCTACAAAGGACATTCCCAACAATCTTCCGATTGTACTGGAATCCTACATTCCCTAATCCTTTTGTCTCAATATCTCGATCTGGCATAAGGCAAGATGCGTGTCATCCTTATATAGCCAGACCATGTTTATCGGACCAGATTTGATACTGACTATTCAAACGACTTGGGCAAGTCCGTTTGGGAATGGCCATTCTCTTACCAGCTATCAAATCTCCGATTGGCCTAGAGATATTACCTCCGTTAAACGGCAGGGACAAATCCCGTCTTGTTCCATCACTATGAACTACACAATTCATAATACACCCAACCAAGGTCCGTATAGCTCCCAGTTACGAAACAGCGTTAGACAATGATCAAAGCGCATTACTCCATGTGCAGCCACATGCATGCGAACTCAGGTCTAAGGACTATACTCTATAGTCGTATATGAGAACTTCTTATGACACAGATATTAATATCTTGCAGAGTTCTCATCAGCGGGCCATGTCCGGTCATATGCTCCCCTACATATACCTATGTGTCGACTTTGATGCCGCGCATCTATGACCCCTCGAAACTTGGTCATAAGTCTCAACACAATCTAGTCTCAACAGGTTGTTGGTGTTCCAATTTCAACAACCTTCGACTATGGACACTATGATTTATGTCACTTCGTTAAATATGGGGTTTCAGGATCAAGTCTACTCATGTACTTCGATGGCCCATATATAATGACATGAATCATTTTGGAACGATTATTTATATCACAGTTAAAATAATCCAGAAATCATAGATTTCATAAACATAAAATATTATGTTTACATGAACTTTTCAAAACAACTAAATAAAGCCCTTTACAAACTCCCACTGAAATTAAGACTACATCTTAATTTCACTCATCCTACAGCTACAGTCCGCGACTCGTGCTTAGGCCTAAGGAGTGGCTTCGTTAATAGATTAGCAACGTTCTCATTCGATGAAACTTGCTTATCTACTTAACACCTCTGTCATTTATCTCACGGAATAGGTTATACCTACCCTCAAGGTGTTTGGACCTCTGATGTGCAGCTAGTCTCATCTACGCTGGGAATCACATCAAGTTCAGTGATGAACTCTTCTGTCCAAACAACCTCTTTCGCCGCTTTACAGGCTGCGAAATGTTCAGCTTAATTCATGGAGTCAGCAACAGTGCCTTGCACCGCCAGACAGACATAAGATATAGCCGGACTGTGACCAGGAATTATCTTTGTCTATTGGAAACTTGCCTTTCAGACTCTATCGACTTGTAGCACCTCACTTTCTCCGTAAACCAAGAACTTATCCTTAGTATTCCTCAGATACTTTAGGATATTCTTTACGGCAATCCAGTGATTCTTTGCTGGATTTGACTGGTCTTTACTTGTCTTGCTTAACATTAAAGCAACATCAAAACAAGTACGTGTCATGTCATACATGATAGATCCAATTGCCGACGCATATGGAATCCTATCCATGCATTCAAGCTCAGCAGATATCGTAGGATACTGTTTCTTGCTTAACGTATTGCCATGTGACATTGGCATAAAACCCTTCTTGGATTGCTCAAAACGTGTAGGACTTTGTCAATGTAAGAATCCTGACTTTGTCCTACCAGCTCTTCTGGATCTCTATCTTTAGATCCAGAATCCAAGAACTTCGTGGCTTTACCCATGTCAATTACAAAACCAACTCCCAAGCCAGTCCTTTACCGACTGCAGTATTGGGACGTTATTTCCGAGATACAATATCGCTCCCACTAATCTATTAGTAAACGCACACTTCCGCTTCGTTCCTGTTCAAGTCAAAACCTTGACTACTTCAACAGAACGAAGATTCCAACTCCGATATGTTTGCTTCCATCCATGAATGGATCAATGAAGCTAACTTACACATAGTGTAATTTTCGGAGTCCGGGCTTACTATCGCTTCTTTGAATTTCGCAGGTTCGTCGCTTTCAATGATCATCAGATCATGCGAACTTTCAATGATCATCAGGTTCAACTAATGACGAGAAATCACTCTCGGATTAGTAACTGATTCATTCAGATCTGCGAACTTCAGGCTTTACAGGTGTAGATTCTACAGAAATCTGTAAATCCATCCGCTGCTCTCCCTCAACAGGTTGAGCAGCCTCCTGTATTTCTCGAATTTCTTCGAGTTATACTTTTACTCCCACTGTTCTTCTTGGAAAGTAACTTCCCTTCTTAGAAAACAGAATGGACGTAAAAGTAACAAGCCTTGGTTTCCCTAGTACAACCAGCGAAGTAGCACAAATACAAATACTCAGTAAAGACGAATTTGGATCGATTCCAATCCACATTTACGTGGTGTCTTTCAACTGATATTGGTGGAATTATTTCAGCGTAAACTTAGATATTTCTAGAGCGTTATTCTTAAAGAATATCATGGAAGATTCGTGTGACTCATCTTTAATCATTTCTAATAAGATCTGATTCATTCTCACAGAAACACCTCTAGGTTTTCAGGAGAAGTGAGCTGTGAAACGACTTCACACTCATTCAGATGATCACACTATCAATGACTTAAGTATTCTCACTCTTGATCTAATCCAGAGTCTCAATACTTCTGTCACTTTGATTCTATACCTCACTCTGGAACTCTTTTGACCATGTCAAAGAATTCCGACTTGTGTCTCATCAAATGAACACAGTCACACTCACTGAAGTAATCAGTAGAGACAATGAAGTACAGGAAATTTTCTCAGGCATTACTGCTCATCGGACCACATACATGAGTATATTAATCTCCAATAAGCCTTTGGGCCTTTCTCTAGCTCGGCTAAGATGGGCCCTTTGTCTTTTGGTCCAGGAAGCAGAATTCAAGTCTCATAAGATATCCATTCAAATGAGCCCAAAAGTCCATAACTATGGGGTTTCTGACTCCAATTTACTCTATTTGACCAAAACATTTATGCCAAGAAAAATCAGGTTTAATTCATCAGATTTAAACCAATTTGGTATTTATGTTACATTTAGGCACTCTTTGGTTTAAGATATAAAACCCATTCCTTGAATAGGGTGCTACAATTAACATTTCATTAAGATCAAAAAAACAAAACTTGTCTTTATCAAAATGAAAACCTTCAAATTCTTCACAAGAAAATGAAAAATAACTCTGCATGAAGCAGGTATATTGTAGCAATTACTTAATACAAAACCAAGCCTGAAAGGCATCTACAAGTGAAAACCCTACGGCTGAGGCAGCATCCCAAGCTCCTTCCAGACACGCAGTTCCACTTGCCCTTCCTTCAACGTTCTACTGTTGTTCAGGCTCTGCATATTATAACAAATATCAGTGCCACAATCAGTATCCAATACCTACAAGGTATAACTTGAAGTAATAACATGAATACCTGAGGAAGTAGTCTCATACATCAACTTTAACTCCTCATAATCTTCCATGAATTTAATGCAATCTCTTTTCCAATGCCTAGTCTCTTTACAGTAGCAGCACTTACCAACGTAAGAGGTATCTGACTCGGGCTCAGAAGACACACGCTTGCCATGATTCAAAATCTGGACAACTTTTTCTTCACCCTTGTCAGCGTTAGGTTTAGTAAACCTACCCTTCTCATTCATGAGATTGTACAGGGTACTCTTCACGTTTGGCTCAACTGTCTTGAGCATATCATGCAGTTCAGTCAACGTCTTCGTTAAGCCTTTCTTGATATAGTTCCTTACGAACTTATCATAGCTTGACGGCAGTGACTGCAGAATGATCTCCGTTGCCAATTCCTGGCTAACTGGATAATCTAGTTTCCTAAGGTTATCAATGTAACCCATCATTTTACTGACATGAGGACTTACTGGATGATCATTTGGTAGCTTGCAGCTAGTGAGAGATTTAACCAACTGGTATCTCTCCACTTTTACCTGCTCCTGAAATTTCAATTTCAGGCTGCTGATCATCTCTATTGGCGACTCCATGTTCTCATATTGCTTCCGCAAATCTGAGTCCATGGTAGCCAATATCAGACCACGCAAATCTACCGCATCATTATAATGCTTATTCCAAGCATTATATACTGCATGAGAGGCATTGGACCTGATCCTCACGGGGAGAGCTTTCTCAAGGACATAGTCCTTTCTCTCCTGCCTGAGGACTAGCCTCAGGTTCCGCGACCAAGTCAAGAAATTTGATCCGTTCAGTTTGTCCATCTCAAGGACAGACCGGATCGAGAAAGTGTTTTGATTGTTTGTGCTCGTCATAGCTGAAATTTAGAGATAAATAGAGTTTTAGTTATTTAGTTCATAAAAGAGTAATCTTAATAACTTATAAGAAAACTCGCATTGTATTCAAAATTTCTTTGTTCAACCTCATAAGAATACAATGATTCCGAGACCCATGCTCAGCTAAATCCAAAGTGGGCCACTGGCCGTCACCCGGAATTAGCTTTACTTGGTAAGCATACACACAGCTAGTTATAACCAATAACTCTCGGTTGTGAATTGGGCCCAAGGCCCAATACACCAGATGTCTCAAGGCCCGGGACTCCCGATGGCCCAGTCAAGGAAACCAATCTCTTACAGCCAAATAATCACTAAAATCTGGGACTCCCAATGAAATTAGTGACTATATACTACTTTACTTACGCGAAAACAGACACCTCACACTGTAAGCCATATCTGTAATCAAATAAGCGTTAAGTAGCTGACAAGATTGGAAAGACATCCAAGCTTGATATTGCTTTTTAGGATTTTTAAGTTTTATTTCCAAAAATAGAAGATTACTATTTTGGGAAACTTTCTTATTTTAGAAACTTTCTAAATTTAGTAACTTACTAAAAATAGAAATTTCTAATTTAAATATTTCATAAATATTTTGGGTTGGATCACAAATTATAGGCCCAATTCTTGGCCCAAGACCATAGAATTCCAGCTGGCCCAATAATTTGACATAACCGATCCGGTTTATTAATTCTGGTCCAAGACCAAATTAACTATCAAAACCATCGGTTATTTACTAAACCAGACCAGCTCTAAATTATTTGGTCCAACCAAATCAAACTTAGACCAGCCTTCGGTTTAGGTTAAAATTCAATTTTTGAATTTAAATCCGGTTTAACCAGAAATTAAATAATACCGTGTATTAAATAATTTTCAGCAAACCGCGATTTGGGTTAACCGCTTGAACCACCAATTAAATTGGATCGGTTCAGTTAAATTCAAAACCGGGAAGAAACACCTAGTGTTTTAGCCAATTTGATTTAACTTGCGGTTTTAGGCTTTAAACACACAATTAACCGCCATCTAAATGGACCGGTTTAATCGGTGTGGTTTTGGGCAACGAACCGCGAAGCTCGGTTTAACCGATTGACTATTCGCGGGACGTAAAATTTTAATGGGCCAAACGATCGGATCCATGATCGGGTTATGGACCACGATCCAACTAGGCCCATCACGATCGATCATCGATCGCCATGATCTCACGACCGTGATGATGTGGTGATGATCGCAAGCCTACACAACCCATTCGAAACCATGCGATCCTCTCATATTACATGTCCCATTAATTTATCACGATCGATACAGCATCAAATTAGCTACGGCTTATAAACGTTTATCAATTGCATCACATTAGCAACGTTATTGCAACGTCGGCCATTCAATAATTAAACGTTCGCAACACACGAATTGACCAAAATCAACGCAGCTTTGACCCATTAATTATCGATCTCATTCAATTATTATTATCAACACACGCATGGCACACGCTTTTGTGCATCGAATCAGCTACGGTTTCGCTTTCAATAATAGAATGGCCGCTTTCAATTATTAATAACATTATTCGCATGATCATAGAATAGCTTATTCCATTAATAAAACCTAATCGCTCACAAGCCGAAAAGCTCATTCAATTATTAATAGAATCATTCGCATGATTATCAAACAAGATACACGATCGATTATGGGTTTGATAATATAATGGAACATTCGATTGATCATTCGATATTAATAACATGGCCGAGACCAAATACAAGGTTTCCATTAATCAATTTTCAATCAAAATCAATTAATCAAATATCATATGATCCAATTTCACAAGAAACCTAAAACCTGGCTCTGATACCACTGAAGGATTATGGTGTTTGTTCAAGGTTTAATTCCCAAATTACAACCTAACACATAATCTTAACAGATCTAGGTTCTTGCAAAACGAATCATAAAACAAACCTGGACATTACCTTTTGCAGCGGAATGATTGTAATGTCGAGATCAACGAACAGATGAATCACCTGCTCCTCCTTTGGTATTCACACTCTTACAAGCACGGGACGGCTGCTAGACCAAAGAGCTGGAAGAATCAGAGAGAGAGATGAAGAGAGAGATGTCACGCCAATTGAGAAAAGTCGCAGGAGAACTTATTTCCTTTAGGGCTTTCTAACTCTCTTATATCTCATTAATGGGCCCAAGTCATTAGACTAATGGCTCATTAATCTTTTGGGCCCAAAATACAAATCAGAAAAAGCCTGTATTTGTCTGGCCCAAAACTCTGATCCAATACAATAAATGCCATTGCATCTTACCGTATTAATTCCATTTAACTTTCCCGTTAGCTATGGTGTGTGACCCTTTGGGATCATACAATACTGGTAATAAGTCTTAAACTTATAGATCAAGAGCGGACTCTAGCAAGCCATCATGATCACCCAGTATTTATGACTTATGTCTGATCTCGACACTTATCATACTTTCTAGAGATAGTACGGTAGATTTCAGGACATTCCCAACAGTTTATTGGGTAAAATGACGAAGACCCCTTTCAACAAAGGTAGTGTCGATCGACACAAACGGTGCGTCGGTCGACACAGGTTGCGAACGATCAAAATGAAAGGGCCAGAAGCTTATTGGGTTTTATACATACGGATATATATGGGCCAATGAGCACTAGTGCTAGAGGAAACTTTCAGTACTTCATTACCTTTACTGATGATTTCAGTAGGTAAGGTTATGTCTTATTAATGAGACATAAGTCAGAATTTTTGAAAAGTTCAAAAGTTCCAGAATGAAGTACAGAATCAATTTGGCAAAGGTATTAAAGCTCTACGATGAGCTCATGGAGGTGAATACTTAAGTCAAAAATTTAGTGATCATCTGAGAGATTGTGAAATTGTTTCACAATTCACTCCTCCTGAATCGGACTTTATTAGATATGTTTCGATCAATGACGAGTCACTTAGATCTTCCATTATCCTTCTAAGAATACGCTCTAGAAATGTCTGCGTTTACATTAAATAGGGTTCTATCAAAAATCAGTCACAGAGATACCACATGAGATGTGGAATGGAAATGTTTCTGATTTATCCATCACGGAGATTTGGAGTTGCGAGACTTATATAAAACGTTTAATCTCTGATAAGCTCACACCCAAATCCGAGAAGTGCTACTTCATTGGTTGTCCTAACGAAACCAAGGCATGTTACTTTTACAACCAGTCCGAGAACAAATTGGTTGTTGCTCGGAACTATGTTTTCTTGAGAAAGACTTTCTTTCCAAGAAGAACAGTGGGAGTAAAGTACAACTCGAAGAAATTCGAAAATCACAGGAGGCTGTTCAACCGTATAAGGAAGAGCAGCAGTTGGATCTACAAAAGTTGTAGAACCTGCACCTATGGTGCCTAAAGTTTGCAAAGGATCTGGTAAATGTATATTCGATGTACATTTAAAATGGCGAGTTTCTGAAGAAGTGTCGATCGACACAAAAGTTGCATCGATCGAAACAGATCGTGAACCAAAATGTTGATTTTGGTTTATGACTTAATTAACTACGTTTTAAATCTTGGTTAATTAGGTCATGGTAAAAGTCAACATATGAGATATGCGCGCGACTTTTACACAAAACTGAAGCTCGCAGATCCGAAAGGATCCGTCACGAACCCGAGAAATCTGGATTTCTCGTAACCAATTGCCGTGATCTATTGATCATGAAAGTGACTGGCCTGCGAATTTTGAAGAAGCAATGATGGGCCTTGACTCCAAAAATGTCTGAAAGCCGCTGAATCCGAAATGGGATCCATGTCACAGAACCAAGTGTGGACTTTGGTCGATTTACCCGATGGTGCAAAAGCCATTGAGTGTAAATAGATTTTCAAAAGGAAAATTGATGTGAATGGTGATATCCAAAGCTGGATTGGTGGAAAAGGTTTCAAGCAAATTCATGGTGTTGACTATGAAGAAACCTATTCCTCAGTCAACATGCTTAAAGTCCATTCGGATTCTCCTAGCAACCGCCACTCATAATGGTTATGAGATCTGGCAGATGGATGTGAAAACAGTTTTCCTTAATAGAATTCTGGAAAAGGATGTGTACATGACACAACCTGAAGTTTTCATTGATCCTAATGAAGCTAGGAAGATATGCAAGCTTCGCCGATCCATTTATGGATTGAAACAAGCATCTCGGAGTTGGAATCTTCGTTTTGATAAAGCAGTCAAAAGGTTTGACTTCGTCATGAATGAAGAGGAACCGTGTGTTTACAAGAGGACTAGTGGGAGCGCAGTTGCATTTCTAGTATTGTATGATACTACTTCTCAGAAATGAAGTTCCATCGTTTCAGTCTATTAAGACCTGACGCCAAGCTTCTTGTGGCGTCTTTCCCAAAACACTTCTTGTTGAAGATCGGTTTGATAGATAAACCGCACACGCAACTGCTTCTGCCCATAACTCCTTTGGTAGCTTCTTACTCTTGAGCATGCTTCTTGCCATCTCAAGGATCGTCCTATTCTTCCTTTCGGCTACTCCATTTTGTTGAGGGGATCTCGGCACCGTCAATTGTCTTCGAATACCATTATCTTCACAATACTTCAGAAATTCCTTGGATGTGAACTCTCCTCCACGATCGGATCTCATAGCTTTGATCACAAGGCCATTTTCCTTCTCAACATGGGCTTTGAACTTTTTGAAATTTTCAAACACCTCTGATTTTTCTTTCAAAAAGTAAACCCATGTCTTTCTTGAGAAATCATCAATAAAGAGAAGGAAGTAGTTACTCTTACCGAGTGAACTTGGCTTGATCGGGCCGCATACATCTGTATGTATGAGTTCTAACGGCTTCCGCGCTCTTGTCTCTGACTCCTTTGGAAAACTCATTTTGAATTGTTTTCCAAGTAGACATCCTTCACACACTTGATTTGGATGATTGATGCAAGGCAATCCTCTCACCATTTCTTTCTTGGAAAGTAGCTCTAAGCCTCCAAAATTGAGATGCCCGAACCGAAGATGCCAAAGCCAAGACTCCTCCTTGTAACACATCTTGAGACATTGTGCGATGTCATTTTGAATGTTTAGGACAAACATTCTATTCCTCGCCATCGGCACCTTGGTGATGAGATTGTTTTCGTGATCTCTTATAGAAAGGCTATTATCCTTTAATTGGATATCATAACCTTTCTCTAAGAGTTGTCCTAGGCTCAAGATGTTGGTCTTCATGCTTGGAATATAGTAAACATTGGAAATGAATTGATGATCTCCATTCTTTAGTCGGATGAGAATGTTACCTTTGCCTTTCACTTCCATCTTTGATTCATCTCCTAAAGCGACATCTCCATTCACCGATTCATCAAGCTCCACGAACAAGCTTCTTTTACCGCACATGTGATTGCTTGCACCGCTGTCGAGGTACCATTTGTGAACCTCATTTGGTTCTTCCTTCTTATAGGCCATCAATAACATATCCTCTTCTTTGCTCATTTCTTCAACATAATTGGACTTCTCTTCAACTCTATTGTTGTTTGGAGCCTTTCATTCGGAAGCATAATGTCCAAACTTTCCACAATTGTAGCACTTAATACTTGACTTATCGTACCTTGATTTTGGACTTTCTCTCCCACGACCTCTAGATGAGCTTTCTCCTCTTTGGTTGGTGTGATCTTCATATGGTATCCAACCACGTCCATGTACATATCCATGACCTCTTCCTCGGGCTTGGCCACCACCTAGTCTTGGATAGCTTCGACCGCTTTCTTCTTTGGTTTGAATCCGCATCTTGAGTACTTTCTCCGTGATGTCTTCCTTCTTCTTCTTCTTTTCTTCATAAGCTTGTAGTGATCCAAGAAGTTGCTCCATTTTCATAGTCTCCAAGTCTTTTGTCTCTTCAATCACAGTGACTATATGCTCGAATTTTGAATCCAGTGATCTAAGAACTTTCTCCATGATTCTCACCTCATCTAACTTCTCACCATTTCTCTTTAGGTTATTAGTAACCGTTAGAACTCTTGAGAAGTAATCAGAGATGAGTTCACCTTCCTTCATTTGCAATGCTTCAAATTCTCCTCTTAGAGTTTGAAGACGTACCTTCTTAACTTGCTCCGCTCCCTTGTAAGAAGTTCGAAGCTTCTCCCATGCTTCTTTGGCCGACTTTGCTCCGACGACCTTCTCGAACGTGTCTTCATCTAATCCTTGATAGATTAGACAGAGAGCCTTCTTGTCTCTCTTCCTTGAGTCTCTCAAACCATCCTTTTGGGTTGAGATAGACTAGCATCATTCTCCGGTTCGATGAAGCCTTTCTCGACTATCTCCCACACAACATGTGCTCCTAAGATATCCATTAACCTTAGACTCCAATTGTCATAGTTGCTCTTTGTGAGCATTGGAACTTGGAAGGGAACACCATTACTTGCCATCTTTAAGAGAATCTTATGGCTCTGATACCACTTTGTTGGAATGAAAAATTTATAAGTATGGAGTAAGTGTTTAAGAACTTAAGAAGACAAGAGGTTTTGGAAGAGGAAAGTTTTTATTTATGTTTAGAAAACAACTTGAAAACTTGATTACAAATGAGAGAGGATGAAGGTATTTATAGCCTCCATATTACAAAATATCTCTAATATTTTAATTATAATTCTAGATAATTTTTAGAGAATATCTAGATTATTTTACAACAATTATCTAGATTTTTTAATGAAAAAAACTATATTTTTATTCTTAAGGAGGTAGAAGATTTTTATAGATGATTTAAGGAGGTGGATATGAAGATATTTTTTAAGGGAGTTTTCTAGAAGTTGGATCAAGGTTTTGGTTTTATGTTGGATCATAACCCAAATATTAAACTTGATCCAAAAATCAAGTTTAAAATTCAACATTATTGATGGCTCATCAATGTAGACACTAATTAAACAATCTACAACTTTGGCTTAGGCATAACCAATTTTCAGAGACCCGAATAGATTTCGGGGAAATTGCTAAAAATGCACTCAAAATTGGTTTTAAATAAAAGTGTACCCCTGAATTTGAATCAAATGAAAAACTAGTTTTGCGGACTACGGAAATTACCGCGAAGCCCTTACGACCAATCAAAAAACCGGAAAACGCAATTACCATTATAACATTTGCCTTTGTCAGACGTCTATAGACGTCTGACACGTTAGACTCTAAGCGAAGTCTAAATGACGTTCTCAGACATCGCATTGAAGTCTGATACTGAATAAGTTTGAAAATTTTAATTTTAAAATTATAAAAAAATATTTTGTCAAAAATTTTATATACATAAATTAAATATATTCAATTAAGTAGTATATAAATTAAATTGGATAAATTTTAATCAGATTAAAAATATATAAAATGGTTTAGTAGTTTCTAACCCTTAGAACATGCTTTGTAATGGAACTGGTGGAACATTTACATATGACTAACATATAACTTTAGGGTTTAGATCCAAGGTTCACGAAATTTACATTTGAAAAAATTATATTTGCACATGTATGTTATAATGCGCATATATTAAACAATTTGATGTTTTCTATGTGTTTTGTTTAAATATTTTTCACTGTTTAGTGATTAATATTAGATTTAGGGTTTCTCAGACTTCTATGAGAAGTCTGAATTTTGGGGTTTCGTAGACTTCCGAGAGAAGTCTGAGAAGTATTTAACTAGCCCCGAAATTAAAAAAATATATATACTTTTAACCAAATATACCTTAAGTGGTTAGATTTGACTAAAGTATATGTACTTTTAATTTACAAATGTCCAAAAATCCCATGTTTAATTTATGGATCCAAAATTTCCCTAAAAATATTTACGAGAAGTCTGAGAGATATTAAATTTAGAAATTTAATTTATAAAATTATAAAAAAAATATTTTTAGGGAAATTTTGGATCCATAAATTAAACATGGGATTTTTGGACATTTGTAAATTAAAAGTACATATACTTTAGTCAAATCTAACCACTTAAGGTATATTTGGTTAAATACACCATGTAGCTTTATCTATGCATGACATATGAAGTTGGATGTCATATTTTCATATGTAGGGTTAGGCTGAGGGTTTGTGTATTTTCATCCATATTGTTACATTTGCATATACTGGCTAGGTTGTGACTATATTAAACGAGTTTGATGTTTTTTATAGGTTTTCTATATAATATGATTGTATTTTAGTAGTAATTATTATATTTAGGGTATCTCAGACTTCCATTTTAGTCTGATTCACGTATATGTTTTGTTAGACTTACCGAAGAAGTCGACCACCAATAAGTTACCCTACTTGGGATTGTACCCCATATATAAACGAAAGTTACCAAAATTAGTTTGTAAAAGTCATTATCAAATTTCTCTCTCTAAAACGGATACTCGCTCTCTCTCTCTAAACACTCTCTAAAAACTCTCCGATAATCCTCCTCGACACCGCTACCGCCACCGCCGTCTTCATCTTCTTCAAACGTGTAATTACCTCTCCTTTTTTGTCTCTCCTTACCAATCCCTACACCGCCGTCGTCATATTTCTAAACTCTTCTTTCTGCAAATTTTTGAGATCTGTACGTTTTTTAGTCCGAGTCATCCCCTTCTCCCTAAGTACTTTGTCTATGTACTTTCTCGTTTTAGATCCATACGGTTTTGTTTTTGAGTTAGCCCCTTCTCTGTATTTACTTTGTCTAGATCTGAACAAAAATATAGATTTTATATATTTTCCTTTTATATCCATACGGTTTTGAGTCCGAGTTAACGTCTTCTTCGTATCTACTTTGTCTAGATCTGAACAAAAATATAGGTTTCTCGTTTTAGATCCATACATTTTTTTTTTGAGTTAGCCCCTTCTCCAAATTTTCTTAGTCAAGATCTGAACAAAAATATATGTTTTATTTATTTTTCCTTTTAAATCCATACGGTTTTGAGTCCGAGTTAACCTCTTATCCGTATCTACTTTGTCTAGATCTGAACAAAAATTATAAAATTCTCGTTTTAGATCCATACGGTTCTCCGTATTTTCTTAGTCTAGATCTGAACAAAAATATAGGTTTCTCGTTTTAGATCCATACGGTCTTGTTTTTGAGTTAGACTCTATGAAGTCTGAAGCTTAGATTTATTTTGAATTAGACTCTATTAGAAGTCTGAAATTGGATTTGTTTTATAATTAGACTCTATTAGAAGTCTGAAACTAGCCTCTGTTTTCAATTATTTTATGGTACACAGGATGGGACGATTCAGTCAGGTTCCAACGTCGAGTAGTAGTTCATACGCAACTTCCACATTTCGACAACGATCCGGATCATGCAATGGATTCCCCAAGAAATGTTTCTGCGGTCTGGAGCCTGTCATGCGAACCTCCACTACTGCCGATAATCCGGGAAGAAGATTCTTTGGATGTCGTAACTGGGATGTAATTACCTTTCTCTGTTATGTAGCCAGTTTTATTTTATCTTTACTCATTGGAAATCCGAAGATGATTGTAAATTTAAAATGTGACTGTATAGGATGGTGGCTACCATATTATGAAGTGGTGGAATGAGGCTATGATGGAGGAGTTTCACGCCTTCACGCCGAGAGTGGACCAACATGGTGAACAAATTGATTACATCTTCCTTTGTTATGCTGAAATGGCCTGTGTTACCCACTTGGACGACGAGCTCAAAAAATTGCAGGCAGAGATAGCTCAATTAAAGGAGCTGTTGGCTGAGAAATCATCTACTCCGACAAATGGCGTCAAGTATGAGTATATGATGTTTGCTGGTGCTATTATTATCGTCCCGATCATCTTGAGGGCATTTTTTTTCTTGTAATATGTGTGAGATCCGGGATTCACACTAAGAATTTGTATTCGTGGATTTGGACTTTAGGATATAGAAATGGTATAGTTTCTTATGAATCAAAGACTTTATTGAGATTGATCGTCGAGATAGAACAAACACAGTCGAGAAGAGAGTACAAAGTATAAGATCGAGCTATCTAATCGAAGTGTTCTTAGCCTAGGTTGGAATATCTTTAATGAGTCGCCACTTCTCTTCTTAAATAGTCTCGACTTTGATCTCTTCGTCCCTATATTTCGGCCTCGTCGTCGTAACGATCTCCGAGATTTATGCGGATCAGTTGAACTGGCGAAGACCGAGTCGCTCTATCTCCACGTCATCATCTGCCGAGCTCGAGCTCGATTGTCTCCGGCTTCGGCATCGTCTGGGCCTTGCCGGGGCGTTTGTTTCGCTTGGGCCCATCGAAGGAGTTGGCTCTTTTGTCTGTCTTTGATTCTGGAATGGGCTCGTAATTACGGGCCTCTGTCTTGTCTGTTAATGGGCCGGATTTCTCAGAGGGAAATCCAGTACCAACAATAGCCCCCCAGCCCATTGAATTCGAGAAGTCGAGGTTAATGGGCGGTGGACATTCTCGGGAAGAGGTGCGTGCCTCGGATGTGACAAATCTAATGATTATTTTCCCCTACCCGTTGATCTTGTTCCGATCCAATGGTGCGGAGCGAGCGCGTGAGACGGGCTGAACTGCTTATCAGCGCGCCTGCAGTTGTTGCGTGTATAGGTTTTGAGAATCTCGCCTTTCACCGTAGATCTGGTCGATCGTCAACGGCTCAGATTCGAAGATCGCGAAGAGTCTTCTCGGGCTCATTCTTTTTGGTGAAGTGACCTAATTACTGCGCATTTGTAGCCGTTGATCTTAGATCAACGGCTGGTGAGAGGGAAGCGAGGAGTCCGAGTCATCTCGATTTTCTCAGTAATTAATGCGAGTTGGGAGTCGTACGGACTATACTGCGCACAATCTTTGATATAAATAATCATTTGTATTGTTGAAGGAAATCCTTCGCTTCCGTACTTTTATTCTGTCTTTTCCTTGTTTGAACTTTTTCTCCATACTTCCTTTGCCGTCAGAGAAAAAGTTTATTTTCAAGAACTTTCTGTTTTTTTTCATGGCTTTTAGGGATCCTGCGGGAGCGAGTACGAGTGCGGCGGCGGGATCGTTTGGACCGCACCCGCCGTCTTCGTTAACCGTGGATCGTATCCAGCAATTGAGGGCGCTTTGCCGGATTCCAATGGAAGCTGAGATCGTCATCCCTTCTTCGGCGGTATCCCCCGAAACGGTCGTAGAGGGTTACTGCTGCGCCTCCTACACGTATTTCGAAAAATGTGGGCTCTTTTTTCCCATTCCCCGCCTCGTCTTCTTGGTGCTGGCCCAACTCCAGATGGCTTTCTATCAGATGACGCCGAACTTCGTTCGGTACGTTATCGGACTCAGAGTCAGGGCTGCGGAGGAAGGGATTGAGTTCGGTCCCGAGGACTTAATGCGGGTTTGCTCGGTGAGCAAGATTCCCGCTTTCCGGGGTCGTATCGTCTTTCCCCCCAGTTTGGGAGGATCCTGGACGGTCTCCCGCCGAGGGAAGGATGGAGGGACCAATATTTTTTCTTTAGGATGACCCACCACTCGGTTGGGGAGTTCGACTGCTCGGTCGTTCCCTCGCGGTGGGCTTCCGATGTTGGTAGGACTTTTGTCTATCCTTTTTACTGCTATTTTTATTATTATTTTTTTTTGCGTCAGTTCGATTCCTGACCGGTTTTGTTCCGTACTGCAGAGTTCCCTGAATCGCTCGACCTTAACCCTGTCACGGAGGCCCTAATAACCCGTCTGAGGAGAGGTTCCGTTAACTGGGACAGTTTCACGGTCGAGCGCATACAAGCTGCCCTGAGGGTCGATCCAAGAGGGGTTCTGCAGGGTCGATCCCGGGTCTTTCGGGAACAGCCCTTTCCTCCTGTACCTCCTCGGACCTCTCCGAGTCGAACTGTGCGACCTCCGCTTCGTATATCCGAGCGGGCAAGAGAGGGTGAGTCTCTTGTTCGCGATGTTTTGCTCGTCATTATTTTGGAAAAGTCTAAAAACTCTTCTCCCCCTCTTTTTTTTTATTCTACAGGTCATCCTTCTTCGGGTGTGGGTTCGAATACTAGCACTCCATCTCACGAGAAGTTATCTCGTAGATCGAGAAGTCGCCGAAATGGAAAGGACCCCATAGATCTGGCAAAAAGGGTGGAGGACGGGAGTCTGAGCTCCGGGGCCCGTGATGCGGCCGCGGAGACAGGGGGGATCCTCTTTTCTCCGGTTGTTCGGAGGGCGGACTCGGTCCCGTCCAGGGAGCCGGCTTTACGCGGCCCTCGTCTGAATGATCAGAGTGTGGGTGGGGACCCTTCCCCCGTACCGAAGCGTCGAAGGATCGATACGGAGGCGAGCTCGAGCAGTTCGAGCGAGAGTGTTGGGACGCCCGGGGGCGCGGCCCGTTCGTCAAGGCGTGTCGGACCCGCAGGGGCTCGGCTTCCAGTTGCCGGGGACACGGCCTTTGGCGATTTGTATGCCAAGATGGCTGAAGCTACTGGAAAGGTATCGACCGTAGTTCTTGTCTTTGTCTTTCTTTTGTAAGAAAGATTTTTGAGATTCGTGTGTTTATGTAGTTTCTGGAGACTGCGAACGGACTTATGGCCCAGTCCGAACGCGAGCTTCGTGAGAGATCGCGGGTAGATGAGCTCGAGGCCGCTAGGAGGTCGGCTCGTATTTTGACCGCAGAGCTGCAGGATTCCTTTGCTCGAGAGGAGGAGCTTGAAAGGAAACTGGCTAGGTACGAGGGGATAGAAGCCCGGCTATTGGCTCTCGAGAATCGTGAGGAGGACCTTTCTCAGAGGCTCCGGGCGGCCGAAGGTCGGGCGTTGGCTGCCGAAGAAACGAGTCGAGTTGCCACAATGCGAGCTGCCCAAGATCGAACCGACCTGGAGAGAGTTCTCGCGGGGAGGGACTTTGACATAAAGGTTGCGTCTCACGAGGCGAGTAAGAAGATGAGTGGGGAATACTTGGAGATCCTTAAAGGGGTCAAGGAGAAGAGCGAGAAGCGGAAGCTTGAAACCAACGCTGAGATTCGCCTCCAGGAAACCCTGGCCAATATCGAACTCATCGCGGAGTTTGCTTCCGGCGAGCTTGACCTGACTCGGGAAGTTCTGAGGTTGGCCGACCAGAAGAGGGCGGCCATGGAAGAGATGAGCGCCGCAGTGGTCTCTGATTTTAGTGTTGGCAAGTTGAACTTGCCGGCCGTGTCGAGTGACTCGGTTATTTTGGCGCATGCTCCGCCACCGGTTGCTCCCCGCCCTGATCAATTTGGATCGAGTCACCCGACTGCATCTACCGGCGATCAGGCGGAGGGTGGAGATGAGGCTTCTTCGCGCTCGCGGCAATTTTTATTGTTCTAATGCTGCCCTAAGGGGCTTTTTGATATGTCTTTTTTTTTAGAAAAAACATTTGTTTGCCCGAGGGGGCTTTGTTTTTGTGTCGGGACTCGAGGACACTGTGTCCTCCTTTTAATGAATCTCTTTTTGAGTCTTACATGCCTTAGCATAGACTTTACTGCTTTAGTACCTTCACGACTCGGTCGTTCGTACTTGAGTTCGGGTTCTTTTGTAATGTGCAGTACGAGTGTAATATTTAACGGGAAAGATAAATTGGGGTAAACTTACAAAGGTTCGTAGTGCGCGGAGGTCTTTTCGTGTGGTCGGTTGCCTCGACTTCGACGTTTTCGTTTAACGGGAGAGGGTGGCCCTCTAGTTCTTCCGAGCTGTATAAGGTCGGGAGAATTTTATATCTTTTGACTTTGGGAGAGGCCATTTCAGGTCGCTCGGAAGGGATACTTTCATATCGCCTTGATTTTGGGAGAGATAATTTCATATCACTTTAGCTTTTAGAGAGGTCATTTCAGGTCGCTTGGAAGCGATACTTTCATATCGCTTTGATTTAGAAGAGATAATTTCATATCTTTCGTTTCGGAAGAGATAATTTCATATCTTTCGTTTTGGGAATGTTATGACAAGGTATTTCGCCATGATTCTAACTTTTACAACAGAAAGAAGCATTGGATTAAGGGGGCTTATTTTGATTTCACAAAGATAAGTCGGTTGAACTTCGTCAGAAGCTGTTGAGCTCGGCGTGAGCTTTGTTTTTGGGGGGCGGCTGCGCTCGAAGTCGAGCTGCCTACGTACCCTTTTTAAGGGGATCAAGCCATTTCGTAGTTCGATTATGTTGATGTACTCCTAGTGGAAATACTTTTTGAGGTTGATGATGTTCCAAGGTCGTAGTTCGGGCTTCTGGGTTTCTACCGACTTGAGTCGGTAGACCCCATCCTTCACGACGTCGGTGACCTGGTAAGGACCTTCCCACTTCGCTCCTAATTTTCCAGCGTGTTCTTCCTTTTTATGGTCGAACACTTTCCGTAAGATGAGCTCTCCTACTTGAAACCTTCGAGTTTTGATTCGGGAATCATAGTAGCGAGCTGCGGCTTGTTGGTAATTTTGGAGTCGAGCTAATGCGAGGTTCCTTCTTTCGTCGACGAGGTCGAGCTCGTCAGTTATCATCTTGTTATTAAGTTCCTCTTGTCGTGGGCATTCTTCCTTGCGAATGCTCGTCAGTTATCATCTTGTTATTAAGTTCCTCTTGTCGTGGCCTCGATTCTGTAAGCCAGCGAGAAGGGAGTCTCGCCAGTGGATTTGCGGGGGGTAGTCCGGTAGGCCCAGAGTACGGCTGGGAGTTCGTCACTCCAGGTTGTTTTGCACTCGTTGAGCCTTTTCTTGAGACCATTCATAATCGCTTTGTTAGCTGCTTCTGCTAGCCCGTTCCCTTGGGGGTAGCGTGGCGTTGAGTAAGTCAGCTTTATGTTCCAAGTTCTGCAGAACTCTTTGAACGTGTTTGATATGAACTGAGATCCGTTATAGGTGACGATCTCGTGGGGTAGTCCATGTTGGCAAACGATGTTTCGCCAGACGAACTCCTTAACGTGAACGTCCTTAATTTTCTGGTATGACTCTGCTTCAATCCACTTGGTGATGTAGTCCGTCATTACCAGCAGGTGTGTGGCTTTCTTTTTGCCAGATGCGACCAGCGGTCCCACGATGTCCATTCCCCATCACATGAATGGGTATGGTGATGAGATAGAGGAGAGTTTCTCCGACGCTTGGTGGATAATTGGGGCATGCTTTTGGCATTTATCGCACTTGTTGGAGAAAGATTCGCATTCGGTGGCCATTGTCGGCCAATAGTAGCCTTGCCTTTTGATTCGAACGGCCAATACTCGTCCTCCGGAATGGCTTCCGCAGGACCCGTCATGTGTTTGTGTAATCACGGCTAGGGCTTGCTTTTTGTCAAGGCATTTAAGGTAAGGTCCGGAGAGGCTCCTTTTAAAGAGCTCTCCTTGTGTGACACAGTACCTTGCACTCTGTGTTTTAAGTTTCCGCGCCTCCCATTTGTCATCGGGAACTTCGCCGTTTGTGATGTATCGAATGATCGGAGTTCTCCAGTCTTCGTCGTTGTTAGGCTCAGGTCCCTGACTAGTGGATGCGGTTTGAATCGGTCCGTCGGGGACATTTGCGACGTATACGGTGTTTCTAGGATCGAGATCAGCACAAATCTCGATGATGTCGCTACTAGTGTCTCCGGGACACTCTTTGTGTTTGACATCGTCCTTCACAGCGGGCACATCCTCTTTCAAGGATAGAGCTTTGAGGGCTATTTCGATGCTTGGTTTTTCTATCCCTTCGACTGGTATGATCCTTTTGAGGTTAGGATCTGATGTCGATGCTAATGCGGCTAGCGCATCGGCTGCGGTGTTTTCACCTCGTGGGATTCGTGTTAGATCGAAGAATTCGATCTGTTCGGCCAATGTATGGACTACCCGTAGGTATGCTTCCATTCGTTCGTCTTTGGCCTCGTAGTCGCCATGATATTGGCTCGTGACTAGTTGGGAATCGCTGAAGGCGTTTACTTCCCGGGCTCCTATGGCTATCGCGAGTCTGAGCCCGGCTATTAACGCTTCATATTCTGCCTCGTTATTCGATGCATCGAAGCCTAATCTAAACGATTGTTCTAGTACTTCACCCGTTGGGGAGACTAATTTCACTCCGACTCCGGACCCTTGTCTTGAGGAAGCTCCATCGACGTAGAGTTTCCATCTTTGGGCCGAAGTCGGGTCGAGTTCTATAGTCGGAGGGAGTTCGATTATGAAATCTGCCAGTACTTGTGCTTTTAGGCATGTTCGAGCTTTGTATCCAATGTCGTACTCGCTAAGTTCGATAGCCCATTTGACCAATCGACCTGATTGGCTTGGACTGTGAAGGATGGTTCTCAGTGGCTGAGAGGTCATCACTATGATCGAGTGCGATTGAAAATACGGTCGGAGTTTCCGAGCCGATGTTACTAGCGCTAAGGCGAGTTTCTCCATGGCGGGGTATCTGGTTTCAGCAACGACCAAGGTCTTACTGACGTAATACACCGGCCGTTGTTCATTTTGTTCCTCGCGAACCAGGACTCCGCTCACCGCTGCTGTCGAGACAGCTAAGTAGAGGTAGAGGGGTTCCCCTTCTACTGGTTTTGCCAGTATGGGTGGTTCGCTTAAGTAGGCTTTGAGCTGAGTGAATGCCTCTTCGCACTTTTCGTCCCAGAGGAACTTTTTGTTTGCTTTTAACAAGTGATAGAAGGGTAGACATTTATCAGTCGACCTTGAGATGAAGCGATTCAGAGCAGCTATTTTGCCGGTTAGGCGCTGGACTTCTCGCGTTGTTCTGGGAGATTTCATCTCTATGAACGTTGCGATCTGTTTGGGGTTCGCTTCGATCCCTCTTTAGGTCACCAAGTAACCGAGGAACTCTCCTGAAGGGACCCCGAAGGTACATTTAGCTGGGTTGAGTTTCATCCCGTACTTATTGAGAATGGTGAAGCATTCTTTTAGTTGGGGGGATGTGATCCTCGTACCTAGAAGATTTTACCAGCATATCGTCGATGTAGACTTCCATGGTTTTGCCTAGTAGTCCTGAAAACATCTTGTTGACGAGGCGCTGGTAAGTTGCTCCTGCGTTTTTCAGTCCGAAGGGCATGACTTTGTAGCAGTACGTGCCTCGATCCGTTATGAACGAAGTCTTTTCTTGGTCTTTAGGGTTCATCAATATTTGATTGTACCCTGAGAACGCGTCCATAAAGGATAGCAGCTGATGTCCGGCGGTAGCTTCGACCAATCGGTCGATGTGCGGGAGTGGGAAGCTGTCCTTTGGACATGCTTTGTTGAGATCCGTGAAGTCTACACAGACCCTCCACTTTCCGTTCTTTTTCTTAACCACCACGGGGTTCGCGAGCCAGTCGGGGTGCTTGACCTCTCTGATAGATCCGATTTTTAATAACCGATCGACTTCGTCGTTGACGGCTTTGGCCCGCTCAGGACCTAGTTTTCGACGTTTCTGTCTTACCGGTTTGTAGGTTGGGTCGACATTCAGCTCGTGGCTGGTTACGTCGATGTTTATCCCTTTCATGTCTGCTGAAGACCAGGCGAAGGAATCGACGTTCTGTTTGAGAAAAGAGACCAGTTCATTCTTAACCGGCTCTGATAGGTCGATTCCGATGCCAACGAGTCTTTCGGGATGAGCATCGTCTATGCAGACCTGAGTCGTGAGGTCCTTTGGGGGTCCTATTTGACTGGGGTCGTTCGACCTTTTGGTCTGCATGGTGGCGAGCTCCTTCGCTTTCTGTAATTGCTACGCAGGGGATTTATCGATCTGCTTGTATCCGTTCATGTAGCAATGACGGGAAATCTTTTGACTTCCGTAAATGGTTTTGATCCCTTTGGGAGTCGGGAACTTTACGCATTGGTGGTAGGTCGATGGTACTGCTTTCATGTCGTATATCCATGGTCGACCTAGGATTGCGTTATAGGGAGCTTGCCGATCTACTATGACGAACTCCGTCATTCTCCGAACTCCTCCAGCAATTACTGGGGTGAAGACAGAGCCCATCGAGTATGTCGTTTCGCCAGCGAAACCTACTAGTGGTGTCTTTTCTTCCACGATATCGGAGTCGTTGAAGTCCATCTTTTTGAAAGCGTCGTAAAAGAGGACATCTACCGAACTTCCTGTGTCAATCATTATCCTTGAGAGTTAGACATCTCCCACTACTAGACAAACGAGGAGGGCGTCGTCGTGTGGTTTGTCGAGATTACTTGTCTCGCTTTCGTAGAAAATGATTTCGTGGTCTGGACCCAACATTGGGGTTTTCCTCCCTCTGTCGGTCTAGACTCTTCTATGAAGAGCTTTGATTGAATTGACCGAGTCGCGGAAAAGCTTGGAGCCACCGAAGATGAAGTTGATTCGTTTAGGGGGTATATCCCGTACACCCCCCCCCCCCCCCCCCCCCCCCCCCCCGCAGAGACGAGGGAGATTGATTCTTGAGCGTAAACTTTTGGCAGGAGCCGGAGGCGGGGATAGCGCCGAACCTCCCGGAGTGCCGCTCAGGTTAAGCTCGCCGAGGATGAACTCGACTCGCTTCCGCGACCCTTGAGGGAGTGTTTCGGGAGATTCGGCTCTTTTGACCTTCCCGTTTGTTCTGAGAGTGCTTTTTGGAGTTCGACTCCTTGGTCTGTTTGTTTTCCTTTTTGTCGGACAGAGTTTCCTCCTCGACTTCGGAGTCTTTTTTGCTTTTGGACTCTTGTTTTTGAGCCTCTGCTTTAGCTCGAGTATAGCAATCTTCGGTCGAGTGTCCTCTTTTATTGTGGAAATCACAGAATTTTTCCTTGTCGAACTCGAATTTTTTCGAGTTCTTTGGGCTCTCGACCGCGTTGACGTTCCCTGATTTACGGGAATCCTTTTTCGAGTTTGAATTCTGCGAGCCCGACGGGTTCCTTTCTTTCCGGTGTTTTTCCCTGAGGGCCGTGGTTTCGTCCTCGAGGCGAGCAAAGGCCGATGCGCGATGGAGGGCGTCATCGAGCGTTTGAGGTTCGCGGACTGTTATTTCCTCGCGGAATCTGGTTGAGAACCATAGTCCTCGTCTCAATGCTTCTATAGCTACCTCGTCTCGTGGGTTCGCGATTTTGGATTTTATTTCCTTAAATCGGTCGATGTACGAGCGAAGTGTTTCGTCGGGTTTTTGGGAGACGCCAAATAGGGCTGCCTCAGTAGTCTTTTCCTCGATGAAAACGGAGTATTGCTTGAGGAAAGCCGTTATGAACTGGGTGAAGTTGTCAATGGACCTTTCTTCCAGTCCGGCAAACCATTCTAGGCCAGAGCCCGATAGGTTTTCTGCGAAGAGCCTGCAGAAGGCTGGCTCCCTCTCCTCATCGGTACGGTACACCCTTGCCATCGCTAGTCGGAATGCCCTGATGTGGGCTTTCGGGTCTGATTTCCCAGAGAATTCTGGAAACTTAGTTTTCTTGATCTCTCGGATCCTTGCAAACGCAATCCGATCAGTGAACGGCGTTTGTTGTGTTTCTTTGATCACTCGATCGATGTCAGGAGCCGCTCTCGTCGCCATGTGAACTTTCGAGCTCAGACTGTTGAACTGGGCTTTAGCCTGCTCAATGTATTGTCAAAGCATATCGTGTTCATCGCCCTCTGCGGGTGCGAACTGGACTTGTGCCTGACCTGACGTTTGTTCCGGAAAAATAGGGTCGAGGAGATCGATCGTTGGGATAGACCTCGTCTGATCGACCTGGGGCATTCGGAACTGAACTGAGTTTGATCCGTTAAGGAGTCCCGAGCTCGAGGCGAAGGCAGAACCTCCTAGTTGCTTTGGTCGGATGTTAGAGTTACTCGGGAAAGGTGGTGGCCCGGGTAATGGTCGGTTTCTTGATCCGGTTGGATCTGTGACCATTGAACTCGAACCAAATGGGGTCGGTATCGCGATAGGGGTCATTGTAGGGCGGAAGCCGCTATTTGACGTATTACCGAAATTTCCCGATGTTCCCGGAGGAGTTACTACCTGGGAGAAGTCCAAGGGGGTACACGGTGGAGGACTTATGGGAGTTCGCGTTGGTCTGCCCCCTTGGCTTTGACTGGCGAGCTCTTCAAGACGGGCGTTCAGGCGCCGCTCTTGTTCCTCGAGCTGCGCTGCCAGAGAACGGTTCGCGATCTCTTGGGCCCTTGCGCTTGCCTCGTTGTTTCTCGTTCGATCTACCAACAGGCTTAACATCGAACGGATCTCGGCAAGATCGCTTGGCCCTTGTCTCTGTGGAGCAGAAGGTAGTGGCGAATTGGGTCTGGTTACTCCAGATCCCCCTCCTGGGGTGGGTATTGAGTCATTTCTCATCCACACCAAGTTTCTGCTCGGATCATTAGTTCCTGACAAAACATTTGCCGGAGTCTGGCTCGTCGCGATTGTTTGAGCGACGGAGCCGGCTGGTGCCGATGTCGTGGAGACTGAGGCAGAGCTCGTCAACACGCCGTCGGTCTGACCCATGTTTCTTACCCCGGTAGTGTTCTGAGGAACATTGTCGACCGTTTGAGGGCGGTCAACTGGTGGTGTGGCGCTGGGAGAGCCAGTTTGGTCGGGATTCATCTCGATCTATCGGATCTAGGATCTGATTCTTAAGATAGGAAAGGCTATAGAATGTCCCCACAGTCGGCGCCAAATGTGAGATCCGGGATTCACACTAAGAATTTGTATTCGTGGATTTGGACTTTAGGATATAGAAATGGTATAGTTTCCTATGAATCAAAGACTTTATTGAGATTGATCGTCGAGATAGAACAAACACAATCGAGAAGAGAGTACAAAGTATAAGATCGAGCTATCTAATCGAAGTGTTCTTAGCCTAGGTTGGAATATCTTTAATGAGTCGCCACTTCTCTTCTTAAATAGTCTCGACTTTGATCTCTTCGTCCCGATATTTCGGCCTCGTCGTCGTAACGATCTCTGAGATTTATGCGGATCAGTTGAACTGGCGAAGACCGAGTCGCTCTATCTCCACATCATCTTCTGCCGAGCTCGAGCTCGATTGTCTCCGACTTCGGCATCGTCTGGGCCTTGCCGGGGCGTTTGTTTCACTTGGGCCCATCGAAGGAGTTGGCTCTTTTGTCTGTCTTTGATTCTGGAATGGGCTCGTAATTACGGGCCTCTGTCTTGTCTGTTAATGGGCCGGATTTCTCAGAGGGAAATCCAGTACCAACAATATGTTAGTCCTGTGAATCCAGCTACAATTTCATGTAATATTAGACGAATTTCAGTCATCTTTTGAATTTCCCCATTTTATTATGCAAATTGTCCTCTTTTGAAGCTACTTACCTAAAAAACAAGAGTAATATGTTTTCGGACTTCAAATAATAAAAAATAGTGTGCCAGACATCATATGAAGTCTAACAATATTTTGTCAGACTTCAACTAATAAAAACTATAGTGTCAGACATCATATTAGTTTAACAAAATTTTGTCATACTACATATGATGTCTGGCAATATTAAAATGCGTGGGAGTTCAATTTTTTTGTAATTTAGGCCCCAAAAATGCCCGAGAGTTATGTAAAAATGTGCGGCAGTTAAGTATGTGGTAAAACCGTCGTATCGTGGTAAAACCGTATCTTTTACCCTTTTTTTACAGTTTCTAAGGAAAAATAAAAAAAACCCATTCTCTCTCAAAGCCACTGAACCGACATCTTTTTCTGGGTATCGTTTCTAGATCTGGTTTCTCTCTGCTCCGCCGCTAATCCGCGACGGTAAGAATCATCGAATCCCTCCTTGCATGAATAAACGTAGCATAACTATTAGTCCCCACACTGCAAATCCAGTCTGGCGATAGTCGGCAGACTGCAAGTGGTGTCTGATTATAGTTGTCAGACTGCGAATAGAGTCTGAAATTTTTCTCATACCTTCTCTGAGCTTTTGTTTTTTGTTTTTAAATTCCAGATCTTGTTTCTATCTCCTCCGGTGACCTACGACGGTAAGATTACATATTTACATAACTAATACTTGCCAGATGGCAAAAGATATGTCTGACTGTGTTTGTCTGACTGCAAATGGCGTCTGGCTAGTAGTACTCAGACTGTTCATGAATTTTTTCCCCCTTGTTGTTTCAGATTTTCTTATGGCAGATGTTGAATTCCCACTAAGGATGTTCACTGTCGGGTATGAACCAAATCCGGACAAAAGCATCCATTATTTTAGTGGACGGAGAGATCTCATTAATGATGTTAGAATAGCGCTGTTACCGGCAGAATGGCAAGAACTCCAAGAATCAGAATTTGGGGTTTTTTTGAAATTCCATGACCTCCAATTCAGATGGTGCTCAAGGATGGTCCATTACATGCTATGCTTGCAGTTAGTCTGCAAGAAGAAGTATGAGATATGGTCCATTATTGGCATTCAGCCTGCTAGGTTTTCCTTGAATGAATTTAAAGCCATAACCGGACTCAACTGTGACTATATCGAGAACCTGGAGTACCCTGAAGTTGAACACACCGATGAGATGAGATCAATGTGGGAGCTTCTTGGGGTGGATTTCGAATTGGGCCCAAATTATTCGCAATTATTAGCAGCTTGTAAAAACTGTGCTGGTTGGGAACCGCAACAGAGGAAATGGCTGGGCTATCTAGCCATCTATGCAACCTTCATTGAGGCTCAACACTGGACAACATCCACAAGGGCTGACATGGCTAAGAATCTGCTGGTTCCAGGAACGTTAAAATCATATCCATGGGGAAGATTCGCCTTTAAGGTTCTGATAGACTCTGTTAAGGAAGCAAACAAAAAGCTCGTGGAAGGAAAAACTTATCAGATCGGAGGTTTTGCCGAGGTCCTGAACATCTGGGTATATTGGGCATGCCCCAATATGGCGACAACTTATGGAGAGCCCTTCCAGAATGCCCCAACCACACCAATGCTGGCGTACCACGGATCACGAAGTCGCAAGAAAGTCGACGAAACCTTACGCCTACAGGTATTTCTTAGGCTGTTCTGAAGTCTGAAATATTTTATTCCCATAAGAAGTCACATTCTGTGTCAGACCTCATATGAAGTTTGGCATCCTGTGTCAGACTTCATGTGAAGTCTGACACAGAATGCCAATATGAAGTCTGACACAGGATGCCAGACTTCATATGAGTTCTGACATTTGTTTCAGTCTGACATTTTGTTCCAAGTATCGTATGATGTATGTCGTTGTGAAATTTTAAATTCTTATAGTCATTTGGCTCCCTATTCATTTTGCTATGTGACTTCTAATTTGCAGACCCGCGTCAACAACCTTGTACTCACGGAATCTCATGATGACATGTTCCCCACGTGGGACAACGATGTCGAGGAGGACAAAAAAGTTGATAACCATGTGAGGGCAATGCTTGGACAGCTTGGGACTGTGGCTTGGAAGTGGGGTACTAAACACTGGAAAAGCGAAGGTGTGTTCAGGACTCAAGTTGGCGGTACTGTCAAGCTTGAGATTAAGTCTGAGGATGTTTCTGAGGTTGGTGAGAAAAAGCGAAAGGTTGTGGGAGTCAAGAGGAAGTTGGTACAGGATGTTTTTGATGATGAGGATGAGGAAGAAGAGGTGCAGGAGAAGTCTGGAAAGAGACCTAGAAGAGGAAAGGCTGGTCCCACTCTTGGGGATGTTGTTCAAAAGATTGAGGATCTGAAAAAATCCTTTGAATCTCGGAATGATGTATTGGTAGATATTTTCAACGAGGGTTTGAGACTGATGGGTGACAGAGTTGATGATCTTGCCAAGAATGTCAAGAATTTGAAAGAGGAACGTGCTGGAGTTGGACAGAAGGAGAAGGAGAAATATACTGTTGGACAGAAGGTGAACGAGAAGAAGAAAGCTGGTACTGGTGGGAACGGTGGTGAGCTGAGGAAAGATACAAGTGTTGCGGCTGCTGAGATGGATAAGGCGGCCGGAGTTGGTGAGGATGAAGAAGATCAACCTGAAGATCTTCAGGATCAAACTAAAGTAACTGCTGCTGCAGGAGAAAGAAAGAAAAAGGAAAGGGATGCCAGGAACCCGAAGAAATTGGTAGTGAAGGTAAAGAATCTTGTTGCTGCTATCGTCAAACCTGCCAAGAGAGCGAAAACGAAGTCTGCGAAAGCAGTGGTTACAGACAAAGATGACAACCCGGCTAAGCTTACCAATCAGACTGCGTTTGATGATGGGGTTAGTCTCCAAAACCTTCAAACTCTGAATACAAATAAGGAAAAGAAAGTTGAGCCTAAGAGGAGTACTAGACTTCAGGAGAAATCTCTCAAGGGGAAGTAGCCTTCTTAGCAGTATGAGTAATCTTGATTGTAAAAACATGAGCATGACCGAGTTTGTTTTATTTCCCCCTTGTTATTGTATCTGCTCTGAACTTGGATCACTGGCATTAGACTTATATCAATATTTTGTTTGGTGTGATTTTAGGTCGGGATTCTATTTTAATAATGTATTTTGGTTACCAGACTTCTATGGCAGTCTGGTTTGGATTTTCTTAACACGGGTTGCTAAATTATATATGCAGAGTATACTCGAGAGCACAGATCCAAGTGTGTCGGTCGTTACACAGTCGGCCACGGGCATAGACTTCAATGCTACGCAGAGGTTTAAGCAGGATACTAAGCAGGCAGCAGCTGAAACTTATATGCAAGCGAAGGCTAAAGAGGTTAAGCAGAAGGAGAAGGTGAAGACTCCAATTAAACCTGTTGTCCAAGCACAGGTTACACCGGGATATAACCCTTGTGCTGCTATCACCAAGATGCAAGTGAAGGCACTTAATGATTACAACAAAAGACAGCCGTATGTCTTAACACTCTTAACTAGACGAGTAAGTTGTATGCCTAATCT
Organism: Orychophragmus violaceus; assembly: GCA_030180135.1. Taxonomy (NCBI): domain Eukaryota; kingdom Viridiplantae; phylum Streptophyta; class Magnoliopsida; order Brassicales; family Brassicaceae; genus Orychophragmus; species Orychophragmus violaceus. Next base: position 60,871,562 of record CM058234.1, on the reverse strand, counting down.
CTACACTAATTGTCTAACAAGCGTATTGTTCTTTGTAGGGGTTATCCGACTAGGAAAGTGAACACTTCACTCCAATGGTATTATGATCTTCGCACTCCAAAGGAATGGCTGCATGACACGGTCAGTATGACTTCAATGGTTGTGAATTAAGAATTCAATTCCAATAAATTTGGTTGTATATTCAGACTTCCGAAGAAGTCTGGTTGTATAATTAGACTTCCCAATAAATCTGGTTGTATATTCAGACTTCCTAAGAAGTCTGGTGGTATATTCAGACTTCCCAATAAATCTGGTTGTATATTCAGACTCCTCAGAATTCCTAATCTAATGTGGTTGTGTATCCAGACTTCCTAAGGAGTCTGGTTGTGTTTTGTTCTTTTATATTAACACATTTCTTGTCTTGATGCAGCATATTGATGCCGGGATTGATCTGTTAAGGCTTCGTCAACAGAGCCATCCAGAATGGTTCAGGAGCGTTAGGATATGCTTCATTGACACACTCCTTCAGGCACTGTGGCGTCAACACTATCCAGAATTTATTAAGAGCGGTGAGGAAGAGAATGGATCAGCCACAACTAGAATGCTTCCTCCTGGTTGTTTTGATTACTTCACTGGTGATCTTCCCGTGTTTTGCAAATCAAAGAATCCTTGGGGGCTGGAAATTGATGAGATCTACACCGCACTCCACATGGGCGGAAATCATTGGGTAGCAATTATGATTTCTATTACGGAAAGGCACGTAACAGTCTGGGACAGCATCCTTTCTGGGAAGACTGATGAGTCGGTCGGAGCGGCAGTGGTACCAATCTGTGAGATGTTTCCTTATGCGATGCACGTCTTGGCCCCAGCTGCAGATGGATGGCCTTATCCCTTGGATCGTTACACCTTCTCGATTGACAGGAGCGAAGAACTTCCCCAAAATCAGCAAACGGGTGACTGTGGAGTGTACTGCTTGAAGTACATCGAGTTCCATTCACTAGGAATGTCGTGGCCAAAGTATCTCTGTGATAGGAACTTCAAGCAGATCAGAGACAGGCTAGCTTTTAACATCATGTCTGAACTCGGGAGAACGTACGGAGTATGCATTGCTGGACATCTATGGAAAGTAATAGACTTCCGATATCTTCTCCATATCTTTTGGACTCTCAAACACTGGATTATTGCATATATTTTCCCTATTTTCTTTTGCTGGTGTAAGGAACACAAATCCATCTTTTGGTGTGCTTGTTTATTTTTGTAACACACTTAAGCACTAATCCTAGTTATGTTTATTACTACGCTTGGTGAAACGGAACCCATACAATTGAGACAAGTTTGAAAATCAGACTTCTGAAATACCATCATTACTACGTAAGACTTCGGAACCCAAACAATGAACCCTTAAAAATATCAGACTTCACTGAACCCTAAAATATATCAGACTTCACTGAACCCTAAAATATATCAGACTTCAATAAACCACAAATATATCACACTTCATTACACCCTAAAACTTATCAGGCTTCACTGATACCACATTTAAGACTTCAAGCATTTCTAGTCAGCCCCAGGGTGTGGAAAATCCCAAACAATGAACCCTTAAAAATATCAGACTTCACTGAACCCTAAAATATATCAGACTTCAATGAACCACAAATATATCACACTTCATTACACCCTAAAACTTAGCAGGCTTCACTGATACCACATTTCAGACTTCAAGCATTTCTAGTCAGACTCAGGGTGTCAAAAATCCCAAACAGTGAACCCTTAAAAATATCAGACCTCATTGAACCCTAAAATATGTCAGACTTCAATGAACCACAAATATATCACACTTCATTACACCCTAAAACTTATCAGGCTTCACTGATACCACATTTAAGACTTCAAGCATTTCTAGTCAGCCTCAGTGTGTGGACAATTAGGTTCTTTGTGGCCTGGTTGTCTAAAATTCGAACAGCAATATTGCTTGTGCAGTTTCCGCGGTTTACTTCCCTTCTTCTTGGCGATTTCTAGCATAGATTGCCACCTCGACTTCTTTTGTCTTCCAGGCTTACGCCTCTCTTCCGGCGGAAGGACACGCATGTTGTCATGACCAGCTGTGCCTTTTAAATCCTTTGGTAAGATGTTGCGAGAGTATGCAGCGTACAAGTAGTCCGTTCTGTAAGATGGACATACAAGGGTAGAAATATGTAGCTCAAGTTCCGGTGCAGCGCATATGGCATGTGAGCAAGGTATCTTTTCGTAATTCCAAACACCACATTCACACGTATGATGTTCCAAATCGACAACAAAATCCCTATGTCCTCCCTTAACAACAAACTGATACGTATCCACGCGTTCTGCCGTCATCATATCTGCATAATATTCACGAATAGCCAGCAAATATTCAACTCCTCTGCTAAATGTTGTTGAGAGACTCATTGCATCTAGCCGCCTTTTACAAAACCACGTCCCTAGTTTCTCTTGTATAAACTCTAAAAGGAAAGATATGGGATATCCTTTTGCCTTCTTAACTGCGGAGTTTATAGATTCAGCAATGTTGCTCGTCTTTATGTTGTACCTGTCTCCAACAATTCAAAAGAGGTTTACACAAGTAAGAACTAGAAAGTATTAATAAAAACCATACGATTTCAGACTTCTTCTGTCGTCTGGTATATACTCAGACAGCAGGAGAAGTCTGATAATAATATCAGAAATCAATAGAAGTCGAAGACGAAAATATTAAGTCTGACACTTATTGTCATACCGCACAAGTACCTGTCTCCGCCGAAATGCACGCGTGACCATAGCCTCACATCCGCCTCCTCCAGGTAATCAGCAAGTTCAGGATTTACCGCTCGTATGGAAGCCATGTTTCGGTCAAAATCGTAAATCGTATATGCGTAAGCCGCGTTTTTCACTAAGTACAGAAGATGTTTTCCCCTGAACTTGGTAACTATGTTATTTTGTAGATGGTAATAGTGAAGGATTATGTGAGTTCATGGTGTAATTGTCATGTTACAACCTAGCACATAATCAACTAGGATCTAGGTGATTTGCAGTTGAATCATAAACAGATCAGATTCATTACCTTATGATTGCAGCGGATTGATCAAAGGAATGAAGAGATCACAGAGAGCTGATGATAACCGGCTCCTCCTAGGTATCCACACTCTTACAAGCTACTGGATCAGGCTGCTAGACCAAGCTGGAAAATCACAGAGAGAGAGGAAGACAGCTGGTGAGAAAATCGCAGACAACTGAAGCCTTAGGGCTTCCTGCGCCTCCTCCTTCCTTTATATGGGCCCAAGTAATTAAACTAATGGCTCATTAGGCTTTTGGGCCCAAGGCCCAAATCAGACAAAAGACTGTCTTTTGTCTGGCCCAATTCTCTGTACAAATACAGTAAATGCCTTGCATCTTACTGTATTAATTCCATTTTAACTTTCCCGTTAGCTATGGTGTGTGACCCTTTGGGATCATACAATACTGGTAATAAGTCCTAAACTTATAGATCATGAGCGGGATCTAGCAAGTCATCATGATCACCCAGTATTTATGACTTATGTCTGATCTCGACACTTATCATACTTTCTAGAGATAGTACGGTAGATTTCAGGACATTCCCAACAATCTCCCACTTGTACTGGAATCCTACATTCCCTAATCCTTTTGTCTCAATATCTCGATCTGGCATAAGGCAAGATGCGTGTCATCCTTATATAGCCAGACCATGTTCATCGGACCAGATTTGATACTGACAATGCAAACGACTTGGGCAAGTCCGTTTGGGAGTGGCCACTCTCTTACCAGCTATCAAGTCTCCGATTGGCCTAGAGATATTACCTCCGTTAAACGGCAGGGACAAATCCCATCTTGTTCCATCACTATGAACTACACACTTTATAATACACCCAACCAAGGTCCTTATAGCTCCCAGTTACGAAACAGCGTTAGACAATGATCAAAGCGCATCACTCCATGTGCAGCCACATGCATGCGAACTCAGGTCTAAGGACTATACTCTATAGTCGTATATGAGAACCTCTTATGACACAGATATTAATATCTTGTAGAGTTCTCATCAGCGGGCCATGTCCGGTCATATGCTCCCCTACATATACCTATGTGTCGACTTTGATGCCGCGCATCTATGACCCCTCGAAACTTGGTCATAAGTCTCAACACAATCTAGTCTCAAGTGGTTGTTGGTGTTCCAATTTCAACAACCTTCGACTATGGACACTATGATTTATGTCATTTCGTTAAATATGGGGTTTCAGGATCAAGTCTACTCATGTACTTCGATGGCCCATATATAATGACATGAATCATTTTTGGAACGATTATTTATATCACAGTTAAAATAATCCAGAAATCATAAATTTCATAAACATAAAATGTTATGTTTACATGAACCTTTCAAAACAACTAAATAAAGCCCTTTACAAACTCCCACTGAAATTAAGACTACATCTTAATTTCACATATCCTACAGCTACAGTCCGCGACTCGTGCTGAGGCCTAAGGAGTGGCTTCGTTAATAGATTAGCAACGTTCTCATTCGTTGAAACTTGCTGATCTACTTAACACCTCTGTCATTTATCTCACGGAATAGGTTATACCTACCCTCAAGGTGTTTGGACCTCTGATGTGCAGCTAGCCTCATCTATGTTGGGAATCACATCAAGTTCAGTGATGAACTCTTCTTTCCAACCTCTTTCGCCGCTTCCCAAGCTGCGAAATGTTCAGCTTAAGTCATGGAGTCAGCAACAGTGCCTTGCACCGCCAGACAGACACAAGATATAACCGGACTGTGACCGGAAATCATCTTTGTCTGTTGGAAACTTGCCTTTCAGACTCTACCGACTTTTAGCACCTCACTTTCTCCGTAAATCAAGAACTTATCCTAAGTATTTTCCAAATACTTAAGGATATTAATTACGTCTATCCAGTGATTCTTTGCTGGATTTGACTGGTCTTTACTTGTCTTGCTTAACTTTAAAGCAACATCAAAACAAGTACGTGTCATGGCATACATGATAGATCCAATTGCCGACGCACATGGAATCTCATCCATGCATTCAAGCTCAGCAGTTATCGTAGGACACTGTTTCTTGCTTAACGTAATGCCATGTGACATTGGCATAAAACCCTTCTTGGAATGCTGAAAATGTGTAGGACTTTGTCAATATAAGAATCCTGACTTTGTCCTATCAGCTATTTTGGATCTCTATCTTTAGATCCAAAATCCAAGAACATACGTGGCTTTACCCATGTCAATCATAAAACCAACTCCCAAGCCAGTCCTTTACCGACTGCAGCATTGGAACGTTATTTTCGAGAATCAGTATGTCATCGACATACACTATGAGAAACGCAACATCGCTCCCACTTATCTATTAGTAAATGCACAGTTCCATTTCATTCCTGTTCAAGTCAAAACCTTGACTACTTCAACAGAACGAAGATTCCAACTCCGATATGTTTGCTTCCATCCATGAATGGATCGATGAAGCTAACTTACACACAGTGTAATTTTTCGGAGTCCGGGCTCACTTTCGCTTCTGTGAATTTCGCAGGTTCGTCACTTTCAATGATCATCAGATCATGGCAACTAATCACGAGAAATCACTCTCTGATTAGTGACGGATTCAATCAGATCTGCGAACTTCAGGCTCTACAGGTGTAGATTCTACAGAAATCTGTAAATCCATCCGCTGCTCTCCCTCAACAGGTTGAGCAGCCTCCTGTATTTCTCGAATTTCTTCGAGTTATACTTTTACTCCCACTGTTCTTCTTAGAAAGCAACTTCCCTCTTAGAAAACAGAATTCCGAACAACCTAACTTCATTTTCGGAATGGACGTAAAAGTAACAAGCCTTGGTTTCCCTAGGACAACCAGCGAAGTAGCTCAACTACAAATACTCAGTAAAGACGAATTTGGATCATTTCCAGTCCACATTTAAGTGGTGTCTTTCAACTGATATTGGTAGAACTATTTCAGCGTAAACTTAGATATTTCTAGAGCGTTATTCTTAAAGAATATCATGGAAGATTCGTGTGACTCATCTTTAATCATTTCTAATAAGATCTGATTCATTCTCACAGAAACACCTCTAGGTTTTCAGGAGAAATGAGCTGTGAAACGACTTCACACTCATTCAGATGATCACACCATCAATGACTTAAGTATTCTCACTCGTGATCTAATCCAGAGTCTCAATACTTCTGTCACTCAGGTTCTATACCTCATTCTGGAACTCCTTCGACCATTTCAAAGAATTCTGACTCGTGTCTCATCAAATGAACACAGTCATACTCACTGAAGTAATCAGTAAATATAATGAAGTACAGGAAATTTTCTCTGGCATTACTGCTCATCGGGCCACATACATGAGTATGTTCAAGGTCCAATAAGCCTTTGGGCCTTTCTCTAGCTCGGCTAAGATGGGCCCTTTGTCTTTTGGTCCAGTAAGCAGAATTCAAGTCTCATAAGATATCCAATCAAATGAGCCCAAAAGTCCATAACTATGGGATTTCTGAATCCGACTTACTCTATGTGACCAAAACATTTACGCCAAGAAAAATCAGGTTTAATTCATCAGATTTAAACCAATTCGGTATTTATGTTACATTTAGGCACTCTTTGGTTTAAGATATAAAACTCATTCCTTGAATAGGGTGCTACAATTAATATTTCATTAAGATCAAAAGAACAAAACTAGTCTTTTATCAAAATGAAAAACATTCAAATTCTTACAAGAAAATGAAAGACAATTCTGCTTAAAGCAGGTACATTGTAGCAATTACTCAATAAAACCAAGCCTCAAAGGCATCTACAAGTGAAAACCCTACGGCTGAGGCAGCATCCATAGCTCCTTCCAGACATGCAGTTCCACTTGTCCTTCCTTCAACGTTCTACTGTTGCTTAGGCTCTGCATATTGTAACAAATATCAGTGCCACAACCAGTATCCAATACCTATAAGGTAGAACTTGAAGTAATAACATGAATACCTGAGGAAGTAGTCTCATACATCAACTTCAACTCCTCATAATCTTCCATGAATTTAATGCAATCTCTCTTCCAATGCCCAGTCTCTTTACAGTAGCAGCACTTACCAACGTAAGATGTATCTGACTCGGGCTCAGAAGACACACGCTTGCCATGATTCATAATATGGACAACTTTGTCTTCACCCTTGTCAGCACTAGGTTTAGTAAACCTACCCTTCTCCATTATGAGATTATACAGGGTACTCTTCACGTTTGGCTCAACTGTCTTGAGCATATCATGCAGTTCAGTCAGCGTCTTCGTTAAGCCTTTCTTGATATAGTTCCTTTTGAACTTATCATAGCTTGACGGCAGTGACTGCAAAATGATCTCAGTTGCCAATTCTTGGCTAACTGGATAATCCAGTTTCCTCAGGTTATCAATGTAACCCATCATTTTACTGACATGAGGACTCACTGGATGATCATTTGGTAGCTTGCAGCTAGTGAAAGACTTAACCAACTGGTATCTCTCCACTCTTACCTGCCCCTGAAATTTCAATTTCAGGCTGCTGATCATCTCTATTGGCGACTCCATGTTCTCATATTGCTTCAGCAAATCTGAGTTCATGGTAGCCAATATCAGACCACGCACATCTACCGCATCATTATAATGCTTATTCCAAGCATTATATACTGCATGAGAGGCATTGGACCCGATCCTCACGGGGAGAGCTCTTTCAAGGACATAGTCCTTTCTCTCCTGCCTAAGGACTAGCCTCAGGTTCCGCGACCAAGTCAAGAAATTTGATCCGTTCAGTTTGTCCTTCTCAAGGACAGACCGGATCGAGAAAGTGTTTTGATTGTTTGTGCTAGTCATAACTGAAATTTAGAGATAAATAGAGTTTTAGTTATTTAGTTCATAAAAGAGTAATCTTAATAACTTATAAGAAAACTCGCATTGCATTCAAAATTTCTTTGTTTAACCTCATAAGAATGCAATGATTCCGAGACCCATGTTCAGCTAAATCCAAAGTGGGCCACTGGCCGTCACCCAGAAGTAGCTTTACTTGGTAAGCATACACACAGCTAGTTATATCCAATAACTCTCGGTTGTGAATTGGGCCCAAGGCCCAATACACCAGATGTCTCAAGGCCCGGGACTCCCGATGGCCCAGTCAAGGAAACCAATCTCTTACAGCCAAATAATCACTAAAGTCTGGGACTCCCAATGAAATTAGTGACTATATACTACTTTACTTACGCAAAAACAGACACCTCACACTGTAAGCCATATCTGTAATTGAATAAGCGTTAAGTAGCTGACAAGATTGGGCAAGACATCCAAGCTTGATATTGTTTTTGAGGATTTTAGGTTTTCTTTCCAAAAATAGAAGATTACTATTTTGGGAAACTTACTTATTTTAGAAACTTTCTAAATTTAGAAACATGCTAAAAATAGAAATTTCTAATTTAATATTTTATTAAAGTTTTCGGTTGGGTCACAAATTATAGGCCCAATTCTTGGCCCAAGACCACAGAATTCCAATTGGCCCAATAATTTGACATAACCGAGTCGGTTCATTAATTCTGGTCCGAGACCAAATTAACTACTAAATCCAACTGGTTATTTACTAAACCAGACCAGCTCTAAATTATTTGGTCCAACCAAATCAAATTTAGACCAGCCTTCGGTTTAGGTTAAATTCAATTTTGAATTTAAATCCGGTTTAACCAGAAATTAAATAATACCAATTGTATTAAATAATTTCCAGCAAACCGCGATTTTTGGGTTAACCACTTAAACCATAATTAATTAATTCATACATTAATTAAATAATTGCTTACAAAAAAATGATCATGTGATTAACAAAATCAACATCCGATTGTTATAATCACTAAAGGACAAAATCATGATCCTTAAACAAATCGTATCATAACAAACACAATTTTGTCCTTTTCCAAACCTTATGAATTCGATCGTGACTTTCACTTAATCAACAAAACGATTCCAATGATTATCAAACAAAGCAAAGCCAACATAATCGATCGCTTTCAAGCAAACACAAGAAGACAAAACGATTTTGTCATCTATCAAACCCTAACAAATCGTTTTCCTTATGATTATTAATGATCAAAGTCAACAAGCGATTTACAAGCAATCACAATTACCAAGCAAAGTCATTAACACGATTAAAAATATCAACATACGATTGATACCAGGAATCTTATACATTAACAAAGTCAAAATCGATTGTCACCACATGCGATTGTTATGATCGCTTATACATAAACAAATCGATTCTTACAATTCTAGGTTTTCAAAGTTTCAATCAATTTTATTCATTAAAATCGATTCATCAAACTAATAAACAACCTAGTATGATCCAAAAAGCAAAAACCTAACGACCTAGGCTCTGATACCACTGAAGGATTATGTGAGTTCATGGTGTAATTGTCATGTTACAACCTAGCACATAATCAACTAGGATCTAGGTGATTTGCAGTTGAATCATAAACAGATCAGATTCATTACCTTATGATTGCAGCGGATTGATCAAAGGAATGAAGAGATCACAGAGAGCTGATGATAACCGGCTCCTCCTAGGTATCCACACTCTTACAAGCTACTGGATCAGGCTGCTAGACCAAGCTGGAAAATCACAGAGAGAGAGGAAGACAGCTGGTGTGAAAATCGCAGACAACTGAAGCCTTAGGGCTTCCTGCGCCTCCTCCTTCCTTTATATGGGCCCAAGTAATTAAACTAATGGCTCATTAGGCTTTTGGGCCCAAGGCCCAAATCAGACAAAAGACTGTCTTTTGTCTGGCCCAATTCTCTGTACAAATACAGTAAATGCCTTGCATCTTACCGTATTAATTCCATTTTAACTTTCCCGTTAGCTATGGTGTGTGACCCTTTGGGATCATACAATACTGGTAATAAGTCCTAAACTTATAGATCATGAGCGGGCTCTAGCAAGTCATCATGATCACCCAGTATTTATGACTTATGTCTGATCTCGACACTTATCATACTTTCTAGAGATAGTACGGTAGATTTCAGGACATTCCCAACAAATAGCATATCCCTCGTTGTGCCCAAGGGAAAAGTGCTTCACACGCATTCTTGATAGACTCGCATCTATCCGAGACTATGACCAAAGGATATTGGTCTGAGATGCATTCTTTCAGCTTTGTGAAAAACCATTCCCACGAGTCATCATTCTCAGAGTCTACAATTCCGATGGCCAACGGAAATATTTGAAAATTTCCGTCTTGTGCGGCCGCCACTAGCATAACACCCCCATACTTTCCATTAAGATGAGTACCATCCACCACAATGACTCTTCTAAGAAACGTAAACCCATATATGGAAGCTCCAAATGCTATAAATAGATATTTAAATATATTCTTCTCATCTAGTTCAAGAGCAGTTACTGTTCCCGGGTTGGTTTGCCTGATTCTATGCAAAAAAGAAGGAAGTCTCTCGTGCCCATCCTCCGATGTTCCTCTCACAATCTTTTGAGCATGTAACAATACTCTGTATGCGGTTTTGTAGCTCATCCTAATCCCAAACTGCTTCTTCATTGATACTTTAACATGCTTTGGTGTTATACCCTCAATTATACCAAAAGATTCTGTAAACAACAAACCAATATAAACTGGAGTATAATGTTTGCGCGTAGACATCCGGTCCACCATCGAACATGTATGGGTTTTTGAATAGCTCATCACCCAATACTTGTTTGGTTCGCTCTTCACACACGCTCGAACCATCCACTTGCATCCTTCCACACGACATTTAGCCACAAAACGTGTCTTGTCAGACTTCTCAGTCATGAATGCGAATTTCTTCAATATCGCCGTCAAACGTAGCTCTGATATTAGGTCATTTTTGCTATCAAAACACTTATGGAGAAAGATACCCTCAGACAAGTCCCTTTTGCCACCACACCGTTTACTGGTATCCTCCAACTCATATTTCTTATAATCTTCATCTTCTTCCACATCTACATCTTCATGTTTCACTTTCTCATATAGGCTATAATCATCATCGTCATGGTAAGCCTCAGCGTGTTTCCTGAAAACATTTTTAGGCACATCCAAATTTCCAACACCATCGTTACCACCACCACCACAAACAGAATCATCCGAGACTGAGTCCACATCTTCCTCATCCTTGACTTCATCATCTACGTCATCTTCGTCCACATCTTCAACTTCAACTTCATATTTTTCATCACAATTCACCGCATCATCAACTTCCATACCGGATCGGCTCGAGGCACAAAGACGGATTAAATGCGTATTAGCTAACTCGACCATGCTCCTTACTTCTCTATCATTTGTGACATAAACCGGAGGGCTATCCGGATCCATTAGTTTCAAGAGTGCTTCCGGCGATTGATATGATAACACCACCAACTCGGTTTTCCTGTCCAGCATATAATCATCTTGTACCATCTCAACAAGTTCTTGATGTGTAGAACCATGGCGCAAAGTGATAAACCGCCCTCCTTTCACCTTATCAACCACAAAATGCCAAATCTGGTCTCTCACAACCCATTCACCAAAGTTAACAGGTAACTGAACCATTATCTGTATAAACAAACACGTATAAACCATATTAGAGATCTTTTGGTTAAAGCCAGACTTCTTGGAGAAGTCTGATGCTATTCGCTATCTTGCCAATATTATTCAAAAATTGATTTAAAAATAATTACCATATATAACAATGTAAAACTAACGCAGGAGGAACATATAAAACTAACACACATTTATAAAATTTAAAATCAGCGAAATTAATCACAAATATAAAATAAAATGCATTTTTTAAGTTTTTAACATTTCAGACGGCTATAGATGTCTGATCAAAGTGAAACCAGACCTTTATGGCTGTCTGAAAAAGGGTATTTTTGCAATTGAAATCGAAATGTCAGACAGCGGATGCAGTCTGCTTTGGAAATTTTGTCAGACATCTTATGAAGTCTGAGAAAAAAGGTAGTTTTGCAATTGAATTTGAAATGTCAGACTTCTCTAAGAAGTCTGAAACCTTTCAGACTTCTCGGGGAAGTCTGACAAGAAGTCGAGGGTAGTTTTGCAATTGATTTTGAAATGTCAGACTTCAACAAGAAGTCTGAAAACTTTCAGACAGCTTGAGCTGTCTGACAAGACTTTCAGACAGCTATGGAAGTCTGACAAAAAACATCGCATTTACGGTTTTTATCCATCGTTGACCAAAATTCGAATTTTCAGATGTCTATAGCCGTCTGGCAAAAGTTTAGAATTTCAGATGTCTATAGCCGTCTGATATTTTTTTTGCTTATTTTCAGACTGCTTTAGATGTCTGACAATTTTTTCGCTAATCCTCGTCAACATCTGAAAATTTGGGTCAATTGCAGTTTCTACCCATCCTTTTTGTCAGACATCGGATTCCGTCTGACAAAAAGTCAACAATCGGTCAATTTTGTAGAAGTCTGACCAAAAAATCAAATTACAATCAATTGCAAAACTACCCTCTTCTTATTTAGATTTCTTAGTGAAGTCTGATTTTTTTTTTTTTTTTGCAAAGGATTTTGACAGACTTCTATAGAGGTCTGGCAATTGAAAGTCAATTGCAAAACTACCCTCACGTTGACCATATTGAAGTTTACGAAAAAAGATAAGACATAAACGGCAGACTGAAAGTACAATTCAGATCTGAAAATCGACGATATGAAAAAAAATTCTTACCAATGTCCGTTTTTAGTTTGTTCTTAGCCTCGACGATTTCCCAGAACGTCTAATATCACCGGAAACACGAATCCGAGACGTGTTTAGCTGTTTTTATAAGATGATACACGATTTCGCAACTTTTGAATCGAAAAAATCAAAGGGGGAAAGGGAGAAATCGGTCGGGATAACGTCCAAGCTCTATTCTTGAGCTTTAATTGAGCTTTAATGGTGGCAAAACGAGCTGGATTACACATTAACTCGTCGGCGATGGTGGGTGTCGTGGTTGTTGAGCATTGATGGTGATGGCATTTTCGTGAATATCCAAAAAAAATTTGGGCCCTTTTGTCTTTTACCTAAAATGTAAGACTTCATATGAAGTCTGACGATGGCATTCTCGTGAATAACCAAGATAACTAAGGGGATAAATTAGTGCGCGAGAGAAAGGAGAGGGCCGAGGGTAGAATCAGGGTTGACTTCAATTTTAGGGGCATTTTTGCAATCAGCCCATAGATTTCCACAGCTAGCTGATCCATTGCTTCGAGGTGAATATCCGGAAAAAAAGTTTGAACCAAGTTGTCGCTGTAGCGGAGATGTGCCTACATGAAGAACCTACGGTCCGACCACTAATCAGCGACGTTGTTACATCCCTCAGCTTCCTTGTTACATCTTCCGATTTCTCCAGTGCCGGCACCTAGCCATGTGCGACAAGATCGGTCTGAGACATAGATGCAGTCAGAGGGATTCAAGTCCTAGATAAAGTTATTTACTCATGTAGAGATTTTTAGGCGATATGAACCCAACAATTCACAACATATTTTATGTTTATTCCATTTGAATTATTCATTTAATTTATATTTCATTACGTATTGTCTACGTCACTTTTCTAAGCTGCAAAACACCAAAAAAAAGAAAGATAACTCAAGTTAAGCGAATAGCTACGAGATAAATATACGTACAAGTGATAGATATCATCTAACATAACTGACGTGGTAAGTGTGAAAGCTGATTTGGAAAAAGGAAGAGAGCAAAGTAAAGACTCGGGTTGGTTTAGAGGCTTGACAGTTATGAGGTCTTGAAGCAGCTCGTGGGAACAAGAAATATAAAAGGAGAGAAGCTACTATTTATAAGATTATGCTTTGTTGTCGTTGCTAGAGACACCATGAGTTTGAGCTACTCGATCGACATGAGATCGAGGATTGGATCCACCATCGTCATGAGATAGTGGTGATAATCGACCTTCAAAATTTTTTTTCACTCTGTTCACACTACAACAAATATGTATATTGTTAACACGAAAATTATGTTATCGTATGTCATACATAGCGTTTTCATAAATGCTATGTCATCCGCAGCTATAGTAAGTGCCACCCATAAGCTAACGTTTTAACAGGCTATCATGTTTAATATTTTTTTATAACACATGTTTAGTGCTATTTTATTTAATGTTGTAGCATATTTTTATCGCTATATAAATATATTTAATTAAAATATATATTATTCACATAAATATTATTTTTTATTTGAATTTTGTTTTGCAAAATATTTATAATTTGATTTACATAATTTTTATCTCATAAATCATCAACATACATAACAATAATATTACATTAATCAAAAACAAGTCTTACATAGTTACATATACTAACATCATAAAATGCCGTTCAATCTTAAACAATGTAAAACTAACATTTCACAAACAAAACCAAAAGGCTAATGAGCTCCCGAGGATTCTATCTAGCTCTAAGCTGTGAATCTAGCTCTTCCTCTGTTATTATCTTTGAGCCAACAATGTCCGCCATTAAACACACATTCCTTACTTGATCTCATCCATCGTTGTGTGGTGATGGTATCTAACAAACAAAAGCCAAAAGAAATTCACACCTTGCAAATGCAATCTTCGATGAATCAGCTTTAAAAGATTTAACGTACGAGAATAGAAGTTTTGCCTAAAGCCATGATCTCTAAACAAGTTCCTCTACAATCTGAAACATCAAGATGGGTGTCGTTAGTCAACTACACATAACAAACATGAGAACCTACAACATATAATGTTGATTGAAAGATGCCATATAATACCTCAATGGTGGTTCTAGCATTCTATGCAGGAGGAAGCCTAGAATTTCCAGGATTCTCTGGAACATATGCTCCGATTTCTAAGGACGTGAGATATAATGATGGTTATTATGCATAAACTTATGACTTACCTGTGACAAGAGCGTATAATGGTAACTTGCTGTAATTACAAAGCACTTGGACTAACAAAGAGTCAATTTACATCAGACAAAAATATGAAATCTTTGAAGGTCACTTGATTCATTTAAACTTAAAAGAGTAACGTATTATTACCCCATGACGAGCTGTGGAATAAGGAAGGATAGTCTTTCCATGATACACGAATGTATTCCATATGTGAACTGGTGATACAGTGGAGAGAAATCATAAATAAGATTGCGACTGTTTCAAACAAACATAGATGTGAGAGTGAAGTACCAAAATCCAGAAGAAGAAAGCAACCTAAAATGAATTCTGAAAGAGAATGAAGTGGATGGCTTGGAGAACAATCTCTGGCGTATGGAACCACAAGAGTTCATCAGAAGGAATGGTTCAAAAGAGAAAAATCTTCTAAACGGTTTCTCTTCTCACTAACATCTACATCTAAGCTGCTCATTATATACTCCAATTTGTCCTACCTTAACACCAGCACTGCCCAAAAAGCGAGCCAGATCCAAAGACAGCTTTGCAACCGAAGCTGCGTATTTCAAGCAACATTTCACAACCTCCTAAATGTAGATAGAGCACACTCAGGTTCATGGATCTTTCATGACCAATATTAGCTATCAAAGTGACATTTTATGCATGCAAACAACTGACCTTTTTCAGATCAATGATTCCTGCAGCCATTAAATCATCATACTTGCCGGTTGCAGCATTGTAACCGTATTTAGCGTTCTCGTTGGAAATCACCTGCCAATGAATAATAGGCAGCTCTTCAAGCATCTGATTTAAATCAAGAGCACAAAATAATGTGTGGAGGTTTTTATTAAACTACCTTCTCGCTAACTACGCTTATATTGACTCCGTCATTCTTAGCAATCAGTTTCAGAGGGTAACTAAGTGCGTTTTTCATGGTATCCGCTCCAACCTGAAGTAAGGGAACCGGATAATTTATATGTCCTGAAGGTTTAGGACTTAGAAACTGAAAGCTTGATCAATTTATACCTTTTCTTCATCATTCTCAAGGGCAGCTTTAATGGCATCAACCTTTGAGGCAAGGCGAAGCAGTGTACAACCACCACCAACGACAATACCTTCCTCAAGAGCAGCCTGAAGAATATAAATCCTAGTCAGTATACTTCACTGTGTATGCAAATAGATCGCTTTTAAAACATCACAAATAAAAGATCACCTTTGTAGCATTAAGAGCATCTTCAACTCTCAGTTTCTTCTTTTTGAATTCTGTCTCCGTTTGTGTTCCAACCTTTAACCAATACATAAGAGCTTTTACATAATATCTCTCGAACATATTCATTTGTTGTAATAAAGAATACCAATGGGGTTGATTGTATAAACCTGAATCACAGAAACTCCACCAGAGAGCTTTGCGATTCTGTCATTCAGTTTTTCCTGCTCATAATCTTGATCCGCTTGTTGCACAAACCAAATACCATATTATTGTAAGTACGCTATCAACAAAAAAGTAGTAAAGATCCTATACTTGTTCTACTATTCTACGACAAGTTAAATACGTCAATAAGATTCTTAGTCTGTGTAACACGCTTTTGCACTGCGTCCTGTGTGCTCCCATCACCCACAATGGTCGACGTCTCCTTCGTGAGGATGACCTTTGCGACATTACCAAAAACCTCTTTTCCAGCTTTTTCAAGTAAAGACCAACTTCCTCACGAATCACAGTTGCTGCAAGCACAGATAGAAAAATAGGATAAGATTACCACAAAGATTATGCACCGATGCAACTGCGAAAACTCACCAACCACTAAGTCGTTAAAAAATAAGAACATCAAATAAAGCTCTGTCACAAACCCTAATTTTCAATCACAGCATATATGCCGACACAGAGAAACCCCCGAATGTTCAGATCCGACTTTACAAATCTCAAATCAGAGAAACCCCCGAATGTTTAGGAATTTTGGAGCATTTAGGGGAGAATCATTTACATCGAGTGAGTGAGAGACCCAAATCAGAAGGGGAGGAGGACGAAAACGGTGGATGATTGGAAGCAAAATGGAGTAGGAATAGAGGAGGACGAGATAAAATTAGAGAGGCTGAATCGTGGAATAAGAGCTGGTTTTACTTAGGGTTTTACGAAAAGAGGGGTAAATGAGAGAGAGAGAGGGAAAATGAGAGAAAAGTTTAATGAAATCTAATATTTTTTACTAAATGTTTGGGGGAAAAGCTAATTTTAGTTTCCTTTTAGTGAAACTTTATCCTAACGTTTATCTAATGTTATTATATAATACGAAAATTTTAAATGCATCTACGATAGCAGTTCAGTAAAACGTACTATAACAATCTGCTATCAATGTTGACTTTTTCGTAGTGTCAATAGTTGTATTATCCATATTTGCAGTAGAGTGTTTACAGACTTTGAGATAGCTAAACTCTATTATTTGTTGTGAAACGGTTTTGGATCAAACGCGATGATGGTGATGATGAATTGGGATGAATCGGTGTCGCAAAGTGAGAGAATGAATGGATTCATTGTTGGTGGTAGAATGTTTCACGGAGGTTCGATCGCCATTTATTTTCTCGTGGTCGACCGATACGCCTTCATCCGAAACAATGTGTCTGAGGAACCCAATCCTCCTTTACCAAAAACTGCATTTGCTCAACTTGGCGTAGAGTTTTTGTTCCCGTAACTTTTCCATTATCATCCTTAGATGTTCATGGTGTGTCTCCCTGTCTTTTGAGTAAACAAGGATGTCATCAATGAAGATGATCACGAACTGTCATAAAAAAAAAACCCAGGTTGGCCAGCATACTCACGCCTCCTATAGAGACGGGTATGTCCCATACCAAACCCATCATAGGAATGGTTTGCCCTCCGTCCACATTCACAATGCCAAAGCCATCCACTTGTTCCTTATGGAACAAGCCTTTTCCAATCGTTCTCGGGCTCACAAAACTATGTGTTGTCCCAGAGTCAAACAATATGTGCGTTTCAACACCACCAATGGTTACGGTCTCTACACATTCACAATGCTTAAGCAACCTAACCCTTTCCCCAATGTAATGACATGAAAAATCAATTGAAGAAGTAAGGGGTTTAGTGACATACCAATAATCGCATCATAGGAGCCGGCCACACCAGAGTCCTTAAACAATTCGTAAACTCGTGGTGTCCCGGTCTGTCCCTTAGCCATTTCCGTGTGACTTTCATTCCCACGGTTCACTTCTAGTCCCTTCTGCTTTTCTTCTAGCAGCTTCGGCGATTCACACATGTAATTCCCAATCTTTCGACAATGGAAGCATGTCATGGGTCCATTATTTGCCACTCTTTCTTTCCCCTTGTCTTGCGAACATCTTCGGATTCCTTGGTCCCTACTGTTACACAAAATCTCCATGCTTTCCAAAAATCCCCCCAAGTGATACTTTCCACAAGTAGTACATTTGGTGCAGTTTTTTGAGGTTTGGCGATCAGCCTCCACTTGATCCCATTTCTTCTTTAGGTCCTTCCCGGATCAGCTAGCCATCTTGTCATGTGACCTAGCTCTCACCTGGTTCTCCTCGGCAATGTTTGCCTCCACTGTGGCACCCTTTTCGACCAACTCGGAAACGGAGCCAAAGGTACAAACTGAGCAGTGGGTACGAATTTCAACCCGTATGCCACAAAGAAAATGATGTACCTATGATGGCTCGTCCTAAACCTCTCGTCCCACATAACGTCTGAGTCGATCAAACTTTGCCTCGTCCTCATGGACCGTCTTACAAACCTGAACCAAGTCCAAGTACTGCCCTTCCATGTGATCCCATGACTCATCTGGAAAGTACTTCTGGTTGAACTCGGTCTCAAAGTGTGCAAACATCTCAATGAGCCCTTTGGTGCGCCTGTCCACGGCCATCCACCAGTTGTGCGCGTCTCCCTCCGGGAAGTGGACCGTAATATCTTTATTGTAGTCCTCTGGACAACGGGTAGAAAAGAAGTTCCAGACCAACTGGCTCTTCCACTCATCAGCCTCAAGTGGATCTGCATTCCCCTTGAAGTGCTTCATACCGAGCTTGGTGATGTGTCATAAGATGTTAAGATAGTCCACCTTACGGCTTGCCCTAAGGGCCGGTGGTTCTATCTCAACAAACTCGTCTTAGTCACCCTCTTGATCGTTGGCCACCGGAATGGTGACTCTGATCCTGGTCTCATCACTTGCCAGTTTATGTACTAGAGTGATGTTCTGGTTCAGAACCGTTAGCTGGTCCATGACCGTCTTCAGCATGGTTCATGTGATTAATCTATAATCGGTAATTAAAATCGCCGCTCCGGTTCAGTCGGTATTAATCGGTTAAAATCGGCCAACTCGGTTCAAATCGGTAGAAATCGGTTAAAATCGGCCAACTCGGTTCAAATCGTCCAAGTCGGTGTTATTAAAATGCTGTCGTTTTAATAATAGAAAAACAAAATTAAAAGAAAAAGAGGAAAATAATTGGAGTACATTTGAAGGGGTTGATATTTCTTTTCCTTAACTTTTATTTTAGATTTTTTGGAATATAAATATTTTTACTGATTTTGAGAATTTGTTTATGCTTCTTTGTTGCAGATTCATTCAAAGAAAATGAATAGACTAGAACTTGAACGATTTAATAGTCTAGTATATGTCCAGTTCAATGCCAAGTTGTTGAACAAGAGAAAAAGGATCAACGACAAAAATATTGATGTCATTGTAGATGACAAAGATGACAACAATGTAAGAGAATTGTTAACGAAGCGGTCAAGTGAGAGGGAAGAAGGGCTTGATGATGAAGACATAGGTGTTGTGGATCTTGAGTCTGATGAAGAGCATGACATTACTAGGGATATTGAATTTGAAGATGATAGTGAGCACGTGGTGAACATGGATTAGCTTGGGGAAGAAGAAATTGTTGCTTCTTAAGATTGTTGAATTTTTAGAATATGGTTTACCTTTTGCTTTTAACTTTGATTTGGAATTGGATTTTGAATTGGATTGTTTGGATTTTAGAATTATCTTATTCATTGTTTGACATTTTTTTTTTAAATTATGTTTTATGAAATTATTACAAATGTTTTAACATATAATTATATATATATATATATATAATCATTAAAAATTCATTAACGCCTAGGCCCCGACTAGGCCCCGCCTAGGCGCTCTACGCACTAGGCCCGTCCCAACGCCTAAGTACCGCCTAGCAATTTTTTGAACACTGGATTTTCCTCTTCTTGCTCAAATTTATCTTTCACTTTTTTCTTCGAGTTTATCTTTCCGTTTTTGTAATTATCCTTCCGCGATTTAACTTTATCTTCTGAATGAGCGAAGAAGTGACGATCCGAGTCCGTTTGAGTATAAGTCTTATTAATCTGGCCCTAAATGTACGGGATACGAGTCTTGTGGGTTAAGCCCAAGTTCGTGCATTCAGAAGAAGATGTTAGAAAATATCCGAGCAAAGTGTCCGTTTGGAAGATTCAGGAAATATGTTATGCGCGGAACTTCCGAGGAAGTGTGTTCTGCTTTGAACTTCCGAAGAAGTGTGTTCTGCTCGCAATTTCTGAGGGATTGCGTTCTGCTCGGACTCCGAGGGAGTGTGTTCTACTCAGAACTTCCGAGGAAATGTGATCTGCTTGGAAAATCCAAGGGAATGTGCTCTGGTTTCCCGAGCTGCTTTGCCTGCTCAGAATTCCCGAGCAGCTTTGTCTTCTCGGATTTTCTAAGCAGCTTGATCTGCTCGAATTTCTGAGCAGCTTGGCCTTCTTGGATCTTCCGAGCAGCTTGTTTGAGCGTTTGAGCTTGCCCATACATTCAGTCGAGTGATATGCATGTTTGCGTGACCTATCCGAGCAGTCTGATTGTTCGGAAGGTTAGCTAAGTGACTTCATATGCTTTACACGAAATGTTAATCATACGTAACATCGTCCATACGAATTGCCGCTTATGCGGAAAACAATTAAGTCTGATTGCTCAATCCGTTTTCGACTATTGATTTCGTCGAGAGGGATTTTGACCCCAATAGTTAGCCCCCAACTCGTTAGATTCGAATGTGATGATGGCTAGCTTTAAGTAGTTGAGGCAAAAAAAATTGTTCGAAAGTTTTGGTCTAGCCGTTCTTCTCTTCAATGACTGTTTAGTCGCAACAGAAGCTTGTCTGAATATCTTCGTTGTAGATCATGGAAGGTCAGCACCCCGAGCAAGATTGGTGGCGGAAGTGATGAGCAAGATGTATTGACAGGAGATGAAAATGTTCCAAGCTGGTTTCGTCATGATATCCAATCAGGAGGAATCAAGCTGGTTACCACGCATGTAGAAGCTTTCTTGTTGAGCAAAAAATGTGTCGGTCAACCAAACAGAACATACACGCCGAGCGGGGCGTATGCCACAAATATCAGTTCTATGGATGATTGTGCACTCTGCTCAGATTTTATATCCGATCGGATGGATTAGTGTCGAACTGGTTTATAAGCATTCTCGACAAGCTAACATGTTGATGCTTGCCGTGCATATTGTTAGATTGTCCGAACGATTAAAATTAGATTTTTATGTTTTGTATGAAATTCTAATTGCCTAGCTTTGACGGAATGATCGTCTTTGCATTGAGTTTGTTTTCCTGAGAGGAAATCTCCCATGGAAAATTTTTGAGCTTTTCTTCCGATGTCAGCATATCGTTTTAGCCGTGAAAGGCTGTTTTGGCATTTTTGATGAAGTTCTAGTTCTGTCAAGCTGTAAGAAGCTGTTTAGGTGAGAGTATCGTTGTCGTAGAGCCGTTTAGCTTTGAGAAGTTGTTTAGGCAATTTTATTGACAAGTTGATGAGTGTGAGATGAATACTTTGATGCAGAGGTGCATAGAGATTTATGACTGAGTTTTCAGAAATCGTGTGAGGTGTGGTGCTCGGGTTTTTTTACGACAGAAAAAGAATGGTTGTGAGGCTTATATAAGCTCGTCTTATCTTTCGTAAGTTACTGAATTGCTTTGGATTAGGTTTTCTTAGACGAGATTTTAAGCTTTTTATCTCTCGGAGAGTGGCCAAGCTAGTTTCTCCTTGTCAAAGGCGTTCTTGTTTTCGAGATGTTCATACAAAAAAAAAATTCGAGAGGTTTTCGTCGGTAGTTGTCGAAATATTTTGTGTTGCTCTGTGGAGACTGATTGAACGCCGAGTGTGTTTAATCGGAGAATAAACCGAGCAGACCATCCGACCAGTATGTCTGAGTGGTTTGTCTGAGCCGATCAGCATGCGGACGTCGAGTAGGATGATCACGCGGTTTTCCGAACAGATTTTGCCAAGCCAAAAAGGAAGTTTTTCGAATTAGACCATCACTTCATAGCGCCGGGCTATATGGACTGATTAAAAATGCCGAGCAGCATGAACTAATCGGAAATTCCGAGCAGGACGTTTCTGACAAGAATGTTTCCGAACAAACCAGTTCATCGAGCAAGGTGTACGCGGAAGTGACGAGCGGTTTAGCTTGGACCGTCCGAGCATCCAAGCAGTCGGGCAAATTGGATCGTCCGAGAAGAGCTCACACGTGGAGTTGCCGAGGGGTGGTTTTCCGAGCAATTTCAGATGTTGTTGAACTTCTCTTTGAAACGGTTGGTCATTCCACCGTATGACCTGGATGCTTTATAACTTCAAATGAAATGTTTTTGTTATATGTTTTAAACTCGTCTTAGGATTTTTGGAAATCCATTGTTGGTCTTTCATCGCTGCTTCCGAATTTTGATCGAGCAAAACAGTTGAGAAAGTTTGTTGAATCTTGAATCGGTCTTGTTTACGAATGTGTTGAGTTTGAGAAAGACATCGCGTCGGGCTGCCCAGAAATTCTCCTTGGAATTTCCGAAAATGTTTGTTCAGATTTCTGGCATTTCTGCTCGGAATTTCCGAGCAAGTCGGCTCATAATTTTGGAGCATGTTTGCTCGGGTTTCTGAACATTTCTGCTCAGAAACCTGCTCGGATTTACAAGCAGGATTTGGTTCCGGGTTAGTAGGTCAAGCCTGCTATGAAGGTCTGTACTTCCGAGCGGCCGTGCAGTTTTGTTGACGTTATGTCGATTAATGCGGAGAAGTTGAGCACATTTTGTCCGAAGAAAATCTCCCTTATCGGCTTCTTGCAAACTGTTTGAGTTGGTTTCGTATTGCTCAAAAATTTTCCAAATTGCTTCATATAGTTCCCGGAGGGGAGTATGATTTCGTCTTTGCGTTCAATTCTTGGGCTTCGGGAGCGCTGTGCTTGGAAGCGAATTGGGTTGTATCCTGAGTTTGGAGATTAGTGAGATATATTCGTCTTACGGACCTATTTTGATAAAGACCAGTGTGCTTGGAAGCATCTAACTTGGTTTCGAGTTAAGTTCAAAGGTTAGAGAGATATATTAGACTTACAAACCTACGGTGATTATGACTAGTGTGTTCGGAAGCGTCTAACTGGGTTTCGAGTTAAGTTCGAAGGTTAGCGAGATATACTCGACTTATGGACCTATGATGATTAAGACCAGTTTGCTCGAAAGCGTCTAACTAGGTTTCGAGTTATGTTCAAAGGTTAGCGGGATATACTCGATTTACAAATCTACGATAATTAAGACCAGTGTGCTCGGTAGCGTCTAACTGGGTTTCAAGTTAAGTTCGATGGTTAGCGAGATATACTCGACTTACGGACCTATGAAGATTAAGACCAGTGTGCTCGGAAGCGTCTAACTAGGTTTCGAGTTAAGTTCGAAGTTTAGCAAGATATACTAGACTTATGAACATATGATGATTAAGACCAGTGTGCTCGGAAGCGTCTAACTGGATTTTGAGGTTTACATCGGGTTTGGTACTGGTGCGAGGCATCTCGACTTATATTATTGTCATCGATAGTAAATTGATATTAGCGGATACCAGACCAAGGTGTACTTGGCCGAGACGTCGTTTAGACCAGTGTGCTAAGCAGCGTTTACTGGGCTTACATGTTTACTTCGATTTCGGTACTTTTGTGAGGCACCTCGACTTACATTTTCGTTATCTATAGTAAGTTTATATCATGTAGGATATACCTAGCAGATACTAGACCAAGGTATACTTGGTTGAGACGTCATAGACCCGTGTGCTAAGCAGCGTTTACTGGGTTGTGAGGTTTACTTTGAATTTGGTACTGGGGTGAGACATCTCGAGTTATATTCTCATCATCGATAGCAACTATACCTAGCATGCATTAGGAATTTTTATAGCGCCCTTTTATACATTTTTTGGATGTATATAACCTCTACTCATATAGGATATGTTGGTTAATATCCATAAAGGATGCGTTTGTTCGTCTGTTGTGGCCAGCAACAAACGAGATAGGGATTGCTGAGAAATTGTGGAAATGTACTAGACTTGACTCGGGATGATACGACAGTTAATGAATTGAATTGGTTTACAAAACTATGAAGTTCGAATCCTAAATTTGATTTTAAGACAAGTAAATCGAATAAAAATGAAAAGAAAGTTATTTATCGTTTCTCGGATAATTTCGAGCATATGATTGAGGAGTTGAGCCTTTGAGGAGGCGTCGAGCTGTGTGTTCGCGATCTGGTGTGTCTAGTCTCTTGAGGGAGTATTGAGTGAAATGCTTCGTGATATGAATACACAGAGTAGACTGACCGAGTAGGTCTTAAATTGGTTAAATGAGAAAGCGGACAAGTTTTGCCGCTAGTCGAGGAGTGGGCATGCTCGGATATCCGAGCATGTCTGCTCGTACTTCCGATCAGCTTTGTGTGGATAGTCCTGTGTTCCTTAGAAGTTCCAAGCAGCTTTGCGAGTTCGTATTTTCCGAGCAGCTTTGCGAGTTTGGATTTTCCGAGCAGCTTTGCGAGTTCGGATTTTCCGAGCAGCTTTGGGTGCTCGCATTTTCTGAACAACTTTGGGTGCTTAGATTTTCAGAGCAGTCCTGCGTGCTCGGATTTTCTGAGTAGTCTTGCATGCTTAGATTTTCTGAACAATCTTGCATGCTCGGATTTTCCGAGCAGTCTTAGGTGCTCTGATTTTCCGTGCAGTCTCGCGTGCTCTGATTTTCTTAGCAGTCTTGTGTGCTCGGATTTCCGAGCAGTCTCGTGTGCTCGGATTTTTATGATCAGCCTCGCTTGCTTAGAGTTTTTGAGCAGTCTCCCGTGCTCGGAAATTTCGAACAGCTTTGTTGCTGATAGCCACGCAGCTTTGTCAGAGCAGAGATCTTCGTTCCTAGAGTCGAGTTTTCGGACCAAGATCGCCATGCATAGATGGGGCTGAGCTTGTCGATCAGTGCATCAGTCTGAATGCGTCCGAGTATGTATTTTCAGCATAGGACAAGATTGATTTTCGTTGTGAGATATCAAGTGGGAATCTCCGAGAAAGTTGCATTGGAGTCCGAAAATTGTTTCGAAAATTTTCGATTTTCCGATGTGGAAATATAGGTATATGCATACCCACTTCCCCCTCCCCCCCCCTCCCTCCCCCCCAGCTTTTTATTTTCAGAAAAGGGTTAGTTGAACCATCTAAAATGGGTTGCGAAGTATCTATATATAAATAAATATTTTGGACAGTGAATGGTAGAAACACTACAAGAAAAATCTCTATTCTTAGCACACGAAAAACGCCATGATATGTATATGATGGCGTTTTTGAAAATGCTATGTCTGCCCCAGCTATAATAGGTCGGCCATATGTGATAGCACTTTATCCGTGCTATAATATCTTGCATCTACGATAGCGATAATTTCTCTTGCTATTGTTAGATCCGAGCCGAGCCAAGCCGAGCCAAGCCGTATTAAAATATTATTATTATTATTATTATTATTATTATTATTATTATTATTATCATTATAATATATTTTTGTATCAATTGGATATATATATATAAAAAAATATTTGAAACCATTTTATTAATAAACCAAAAAAGTTTACACAAAGTATGATATGGAATCTACACTTGTTACAAAAATATTTACACACAAAAGATCCTTCGATTTCATCACTCACTCTTTCCTTCATGTGAGCTCCATGAAGTCCACATTGACCTGAGATCAAAACAAGACACGGAGTCACTGTTTTTGTTTCATTTCTGTTGGGATTAGAAGTCATAGGAAACCCATTAATATCCACAAAGTATAAACTTTTGATTTCACAAGCCCAATTATATGCAAGATTTCAGAAACAATAAGGATTATACACTCAGAAAACACAGATATTAAGTTAGCAAAAATCAAAAATAAAAAGGATCAATGGAACTTACAATCGTTGCAGATTTGGAGGAAGCTGATATGGCAAATTACCTTCAAGGTTATTGCTGCTTAGATCACTGCATATGATGTTTTCCTTTTCATTGCTCCAACCCTGAACACATTTTCTGTGAGCATACTAGTAAAAACATAAAGCTTTTCGTCAGTCTGAGAAACAGCTTCATTTGCCCAAGTATCTCGATTTAGCTTCGAGGAAGAAACACAAATAATTGGATGAGAGTGATTAAGTTTGCTGTTAGATGATAAATCATCTCATCAAAGGCGTGTATGATCTGTTCAAGAAGCCATCTCAGAAGTCTGCATTTAAAGGATTTGTCAAGCTTTTGAGCAAGAATTCAAATCGAAAATAGATAGCAGAGACAAAGGGATGAGACACTTATCTGAGCAACTGAATGTCACGGCGGATTTCTCTGTCTTTTCCAGTCACAACAACATATCTTAGTCATGTTTTCTTGTCAAAATGAGATAAGAAGATGTTTGACCTGGTTTTTAGCTTTTCTCATGTCTTCCATGTTCAAAGGTCTCAAAATAATCTCTCTCTCCTCAGAAGCTTCTTCTTCTTCTTCTTCTTTTGGTTCGTCTGTGCTTTTGCCTGCTTCTTCTCTCTTCTTCCTCTCCTAAAACCACCAAGAAATTTCAGAGAATTCGATTGGCAAGAGAGGGTCTTTTACTCTTTATACCTGATCTTTCAATCTTTCTTGCTGAATTAGTTCTCGAACCGGTCTATACGCAGCTGTAATGCATAAGCTCTGTTGCACAAATTTTTAACAAAACAATCACTTTCCAAATTTCAATAATTTGACACAAGAGTTTTGAGAGATGATAATAACCTTGAGATCACTTCCACTGTAGCCTTCTGTCATCTGTCCAAGCTCATGGAAGTCAAGATTATCTGTATTCTCTTTCGACAACAAAGTTCTCAAGATCTTCTCTCTGCTCTCAATGGAAGGAAGTCCCACCATTATTCTGTTATTTCCAACACAAAAACAAAAATCAGTCACAATTGTATAGTCTATTAAGAATCATTTAGAGATTTTACAAAAGTTGCTATGTTACCTCTACAAAACAATTTATGAAACTCATCATCAGTCAAATGACTAGTGATGGAGAAGATCTAAACAAGTAAATATACACTTATTGTGTACCGAAAATCTGTTGAAGGGTCTGTTCCTTGCCAGCCCATCTCCTTCCAGAGTTCGGATTTAAGAGGTGGTAGTTCTCTTTGTGGATACGCTAACCTCCATAGTTGTCTAAGTGCATCCTGTAAATCATGTGATTACATAATCTTGACAAAACTTTGGAGATGCGGAATTAAGCAAACAAAGAGGCCATGAAAACACTTACTTGATGCTCCATTCGAGATCCATCAAAAGGTATTTCGATTCTTAGCTTAATGTTTCTCAGTCTTTCTTCCTAGTAAGAGGTAATCAAATACAGAATATAAAACGTGATCTTTAAAGAGATATGATATAGATAAGATAGATGCTTTGAATATACCTGCAACATACTAAGAGGCGGTTGTCTAAGTGCCTCCATAGTTGTCTAAGTGCATCCTGTAAATATCCTCCAGAGTACGCTCCAAAGAAGACACATCACAGAAGAGATCGAACAACCCAGAACTCATCATCAGTGGACAAGATCTTCAAAGAGGAAGATAGATCGATTTAAAATAGTTGAAGGAACAAGGAAGGCAGACCCTTACCTCTCTATCTCGGGTATGTAAAGAGGTTAGGTAAAATCGATCATAACTTGAAATCGATCTACAAGAAGAAGAAGTGTTAGAATTTGAAATCGGTTGGCTAGGTCTTTAAAATGAAGATGAATCGGTTTATCAAAAGCTGAAAGAACAAGGAGCTAGACACTTACTTTGTCAAGATCGAGTGTTGTATTAGAAGCTGAGAGGCTTCACGGCCACACGCAGAAGAAATCCGAAATGAAACAAAAAGGGGTTAGCAAAAGAGAAATGAAAATCGACCCATACATGACTGAGAAACCTAAAGGAAGAGGAGAATGAAGCTTTACCTGAGTTGTCTCAGCTCGCGGTATGAAGGGGATGAGCTCAAGATCGATTTTCCAAAAATCGCCATGGCTGTCGCCGAAAGAGAGTGAGAGAGCAGCTTAACTGAGAGGAAGGCTATGGAAGAGAGGAAATTAGGGTTTGTGTGAAGAGGAGGAAGGCTCTGGAAGAGAGGAAGAAGGCGAGAGTTGAGAAACTGAGAGGAAGAGAGGAGGAAGAATAATTGATCTGTTCAAAAAAAAAAAAAAGTTTATCATGTGGATAAGGAAGAGTGGAAAAACAGTTTTGGCAAAAATCCAAAAAAAAGGCAGATAAATTTTAAGTGTTACCGCCCATAGTAGAAATTAGGCTCGAAACTCATTTTTTGTTTCCCGCTTATTGAAATTTCGGGTTAGCATTGATAAAATGCTATAATAAAGTATCACAATCCAGCAAACACTCTGTAATAGCACTTAGAGAAACCGTGCTATTGTAATGTGCTATTAATATCCAATTTTTTTGTAGTGAAAAAGAAAATATGTACTTATCTGGCTCAATACACATATGTGGAGCATATGTATTTTCGTTTTTATTTGTGCTCGGAAGGATAATTTGTACTTGTCTTGTTCCGAAAAAAGAAAAGATGAGCCTGCTTGGCATAAATCATGTCCGAGGTTAATCTTTGCTTGTCTTAATTAATTAAGCATGGACTTGGGTGCTCTAAAAAGTTGATCTTTTTTCCGAGCAGAATGTTGACGTATGTAGAATTTATTTTTCTCTTCCGAGCAAACTACTCACATTTGTCCGAGCATTTTTGCGGCTTTGCTCGTTCGGGTCCACAAACCGAACATATCTCGCCAAACAGGTTTTGTCCGAGCATGCCTAGTCGACCAGGTTTTTTTTGAAGCAGATTTAATGTTGCCGAGCATGACATGCTTGTACTGTCCGCTTGGACTGTCGGGCATGTTGCGAGTTGCCAAGCATGCTAGAAATTGTCGAGCATGCTGCGAGTTGTCGAGCATGGTGCGAGTTGCCGATCACGCTGCGAGTCGTTGAGCACGCTGTGAGTGGCCCCGAGCATGCTGCTAGTGGCCGAGTATGCTGCGAGTTACTGAGCATGTCGCGAGTTGCTGAGCATGCTGCAAGTTTCCGAGCATTCTACACGTTTCTGAGTATGCTGCGAGTTTCCGAGCATGTCGCGAGTTGCTGAGTATGCTGTGAGTTGCCGAGCATGCTGCGATCTTCGAGCATGCTGCGAGTTTTCGAGAATGATGCGAGTTGCTGACTATGTTGCGAGTTGCGGACTATGCTGCGAGTTTCCGAGCATGCTGCAAATTTCCGAGCATGCTGCGAGTTTTTGGGCGTGCTGCAAATTTTCGAGCATGTCGCGAGATGCAGAGTACGCTGTGAGTTTGCGATAGGCTGCGAGTTTCCGAGGTACGCCGCGAGTTTCCGAGCATGCGGCGCGTTGCCGAGCGAGCAGCGAGATGCCGAGCGAGCCACGCGTTGCCGAGCGAGCAGCTAGTTGCCGAGCGAGCAGCTAGTTTCCAAGTGAGCAGCGAGTTGCAGAGCGAGCAGCGAGTTGTAGAGCGAGCTGCGAGTTGGCGTTAATTTACCTACTAAAATATCACCCGTTTCAACCCACGATCAGAGGAATCTGCGAGTTGTCGAGCACGATGCGAGTTGTCGAGCACGATGCGAGTTGTCGAGCATGATGCGAGTTGTCGAGCACGATGCGAGTTGTCGAGCACGATTCCAGTTGTCGAGAACGATGCGAGTTGTCGAGCACGATGCGAGTGGTCGAGCACGATGCAAGTTTCCCCACACGCTGCGAGTTGTCGAGCACGCTGCGAGTTGTCGAGCACATTGCGAGTGGACCATCATGCTGCAAGTTGTCGAGCATGATATGAGTTGCTCAGAATGCTGCGAGTTTTCGATCATGTTGTGAGTTGCCGAGAATTGTGCGAGTACTTGCATGCTCAAATTTTCCGAGCAGTCTTGTGTGCTTGGATTTTCTGAGCAATCTTGCGTGCTAGGATTTTTTGAGCAGTCTTGCGTGCTCGGATTTTCCGAGCAGTCTTGCGTGATTTTCAGAGCAGTTTCATTTTCTTGGATTTTCCGAGCTGTCTTGGGTGCTCGGATTTTCTGAGCAGTCCTGCGTGCTCGGTTTTTCCAAGCTGTCTTGGGTGCTCGGATTTTCTGAGTAGTCTTGTGTGTTCGGATTTTCTGAACAGTCTTGTGTGCTTGGATTTTTCGAGCAACCTTGGGTGCTCGGGTTTTTCGAGCAGTCTTGCGTGCTCTGATTTTTGAGTAGTCTTGCGTGCTCTGATTTTCCGAGCAGTTTGCGTGCTCGGATTTTTGTGCAGTCTTTTGTGCTCGCATTTTCCGAGCTGTCTTGCATACTCGAATTTTCCTAGAAGTTTTGCTTGCTCGGATTTTTCAAACAGTCTTGCGTGTACAGATAAACACGAACGCCGAGCAGAATTCGTGGTGAGCTTGCAAGTCGTTGGAGCTGATGTTACACTGAACATGTGTGTCTTCCGATCAAGCAGGTTCATTTTTTGGGCAGTCTTGTCATGGTACGTCCGAACAGGTTTAGTCATGGATTGTCCGTGCAGGATGTTCCGATTGGAGATGCTGAACAGCTTGCCGCGAAGATGCATTTTGTCGTGTGATGATTTTATTCGCGGGTGAAAGTCATGCTTAGCAGGTTGTTCGCCATGCGGGAGGTCTCGTGGCCCGATCAGGACATAAATGGGAGCTAGGTAGTCGGAACTGAATTATCGAGATTTTTAGTCAGGAATTGATCGCAACCCGAACTAACCACAAAAATGTTGAGCCGAGAATAAAATTTTGTCGTCCGAGCAGGACATATACGAATATGCGGTTTGGCGAGCAGTGCTTCTTGGAAGTTTTGATCACTCGATCCACTACCATTGATGATTTATCGATGATCGCTTCTCGACTTGGTTTTACGTAATTGCTCGTCGAATCTACTGTATGCAGATAGATATTGGATTTTGTACGTGGATGGTTGAGAAGCTTGGTGTAAGGATGGCTTGGAATAGTGGCTGGTGTGACCGCTGGGCATCAACGATGATTGGTTAGGGACATTTTGACTCGGCTGCGGTGTGAATGTGTAGCAATGTATTGAAGCAAATTTACTAAGCTGTTCGACCCCAGTACGGGGTTGTTTGGCCAATTGGCGTCGCGGCTAGATCTGCAAACGAAGCAAAGTCAGAGATAGGATTTGACGATCTATTTACGACTTTGATAAACAATTAATCATATTAATTTCCACGTAAGTTAGAGATATTAGTTATTCTTGTAAACATAATTGTTTCTTATTATCGTAAAGCATTGAAAGCGGCAAACTTGTGACGAAGATAAAATTGATTAAGTCACAAAGAAGCTGAATAGATCGAGGTAATTTGTAAAACAATTGATGATCAGAAGGCAAATAAGAATTTAGGTACTTATCTCAATAATCGGAGAGATCGCAAAATGGGTTCTGACGAAGACGATCTTTGAACACTACAAAGTGTTCTTTTCAGTTTCAGTGAATTCCAATCCGATCTTGGTATCCTTGTTACGACTTTTTTTGGGGGGTTGCGTTCATGAAATATTCTCCGTTGAAGTCGATAGTTGTAATGCGGAGTAATGGTGGTGGATCTATCGTGTTGGATCAGTTGAGGTGGCGTCCGTTGCAGTGTTGTCCATCATGGTGTCGTTTATTGCGGCTGCATTTGTTGCAGCTTTGATCGCCAGTAAGTGACTTGTTCTGTCTCTGTTTCCATCTCCGTCAGTGGCCATATCCTCAGATCTGGTAGTCGGTGGGTTTTAAGTGTAAGAAACTTCTATGTCCCCACAGACGGCGCTAAACTGTGAGAGTCAAAACTCGCTTTGTCGATTTTTGTAGAGCAAACTTTTTAGGGAATAGAAGAATCTAAAGTAAACGACATGAGAAATGACCCAAAGGATATTTTTATTGATTTGTTTGACATAAAACAAATTAGAAAGCGTTAGAGATCAAGAAATGTTTAAGTCTAGTTGCTAGGTTTTTTCGAGATGGTTTGATCGTAAGAAGTCCTTTGTCTTATATAGTCGCGGCGAGTTGGTTTCAAAGATATTCGCCTGCAAGATTTCGGAAATCATGTTATCGCATATTCCATTTCCGTTGGGATTTGCCTTCTGCTCGGATTTTCCTCTTCTTTCTCGGATTTATTTTTCTCTTTTCTTCTTAGAGTTTATCTTTTTGTAATTATCCTTCCGCGGTTCAACTTTATCTTTTGGATGGGCCGAAAAGGGACAATCCGAGTCTGTTTGAGTATAAGTCTTCTTAATCCAGCACTAAGTCTACGGGATACGAGTCTTGTGGGTTCGGCCCAAGTTTTTATTTCATATAACTTATTCGACGATTATGCTAACTGCTAGTAACGTACAAGTTATCGTTATGAAGATGGGTTGTGGCTAGTCGCGCATTAGGAGGAAGATGTTAGCAAATATTTGAGCAGCACTTCTAACCAAAGTGTCCGTTTGGAAGATTCGGGAAATATGTTATGCCGGAACTTTCGAGGAAGTGTGTTCTGCTTGGAACTTCCGAGGGAGTCTATTCTGCTCAGAACTTCCGAGGGAATTTTTCTGCTTGGAACTTCCGAGGGAGTGTGTTCTGCTCAAAATTTCTGAGGGAGTGTATTCTGCTCGAAATTTCTGAGGGAGTGTGTTCTGCTCGTAACTTCTGAGGGAGTGTGTTCTGCTCGAAACTTCCGAGGAAATGTGTTCTTCTCGGAAAATCCAAGGGAATGTGCTCAGATTTCTTGAGCAGCTTGTTTGAGCGTTTGAGCTTGCCCATAGATTTCGTTGGGTGATATGCATGTTTACGCGATTTATCCGAGCAGTCTGATTGTTCGAAAGTTTGGCTAAGTGACTTTGTATGATTTACATGAAATGTTAATCATACGTAACATCATTCGTACGAAGTGTCGCTTATGCGAAAAATAGCTAAGTCTAATTGCTCAATCCGTTTTCGACTATTGATTTCGCCGAAGGGGATTTTGACCCCAACAGTCCACATCTCTCCGATGTTTGGAACCTCAGTTGGGTGGTCACCGCCACTCGTAGCACCGTATCCCACATTTCTTGTCTCAGTGTGAGCCGCATGTGAAGACTCTCCGATTTCCTTCTGTTTCTCCCTATGATGGAAACTCGGGTCCACGACCCCAGTCTCATTAGGTGTAGGGAGGACCGTAGGCCATGTGCTCTTCTGGAAAACCACAGGTCCCGTTAAGCCATGTGTGATCGGTGTGGTCTGGTCCTTTGCACCTTGCCCGGTACCAGCCACTTCCTTCTCCTTTCTACTCCTTCCCGCTTTGCTTTTTCTAACCTGAATATTCAACAAGTTAGTTCCTTCTAACAGTTTATCTTCTAGCCTAAGCAAAACTACCTAGCGCAACTAACCATGGACGAGTGGTGTAGCCCTAACCCAAAATTTTCCTAGAAAAAACTCTGCTCGGATACCAACTTGAAACACCTCATCCCGACTTCTAAGCCCCGAGAAGGTTGTTCCCTAAGTTTCCAGCAGTTCTTTAAGTTCTATTCTAATTCATACATTCCATTCACCTAAGTCTATAACAATATAATAGTAAAGGCAATAAACTGATATTTCCATTAATAAACTCAAGGTACTCATACAATAGAGAGTTTACACAATAGGCTAGTTTATTGTTCAGTCCTAACTAATCAGTCTATCCCACCACTCGTCCAATAGGTCTTGTGTCCCGCACGGCTAAGCCTGGTCATCCTTGTGATCAGCCTCAGGTCCGGTATATATGAACACATCAAAAGTATAATAAGACTTAATCATACCAACCAACAACCTATCAAACCATTCTATATGCACAATCATTCCCACTTGACCGCACAAGTAACCTATTTCGTTCTAAGGTTCTCTAAGCTAATCTAGGTTCCTCTTTGAATGGTCGGAAACCTTGTTTTGATTACATACCCGGATCGTGCCTTGATATGTGTCCATTTTCTTAACCGTTCAAAGTAGTACCGCGTATTATTGCGCCCTCGGTCCGACCACGATCGGTTTGATCGCTCCATTCTGCCCCGCAGGCAAGCCAGCCCGAGGTCGCCATCTGTCGACAACCGATACAGTCCCATAGACTCATCGGCTGGTTTTTACGCGACCCGCCCCGAACTCATACACACTTCACACACAGATCGATCGCTTGTCTACCACGGTACACGTTACTCGCCCATGATAGGTCTTTTGGCTGATCATGAGAATTATGGAACCCGACCTAGATTTCTTATCATCCGATCATTCCAATTAAACAGCATAATTTCTATTAGATAGAAGAGAAAAATTACAACCAAACTTAACCGATCAGGCCGCCAACCAGACGGTCATGCCATGGTTGCGGTTCGGGTAACGTTCGGTACTAACCTTTGGGGTCCCGGCTGATTTTCCCTGGTCTTTAGCCGCGCTTGAAGCCATTTTGATCCTTCCTGCGACTTTGATTTCTCATACTTAAACCACACTCAGAAACCCTTAAATCCGTCGGCGATTTCCTTGAGGATATCCGGCCAATCCTCTCTCTTTTTAATGGATGATCTCGCCTTTTTGCCTTAGATGTTTTCTAGGAATTTTCCCTCTAGGTGTGTGATAAGTAGATTTTTGCTATGGAGTTATCAATTGCCCCTTATCTATGAAGTTGTAGTATAAGGGGTTATCAATCCATAATTGGGATGGAATTATACCAACTAGAATGCACTAAACCAAACAAGTCAAGCAACAAGATTCAATTGTGATCCTAATAATTCTAAGTGCAATTAGTATCAATTAAGCAAGTAATAGAAGTTAAGAGAATCAAGCAAACAGTTATCAAGAAATAGAAATCAAGATTAAAGACAAGGCCAATGGGCAAGGTCAATGACTTGGACTATCTAGAACTATCAAGGACAATAATGCAATCATCAAAGATGCTAATCTCAAGCAAGGAACACTAAACAGTTGACTAGTCCAATGTCTTGGTACTAATTACTTTCCATAATCATAAATCAAGATCAAATTCTCATTTGTGAAATAAGACAAGACAAGCATTAATCTCAAGTTCCATTAAGCTAATAAACAATCTAGACATTCATTCTCATTAGCTAGAATATGTAAATTCTCATAAAGATCCTATCTAGCATTTCATCAAACACTTGGTGTGCAATAAAAACCAAAGCATCTAGATTAACTTGATCATGGTCAACCTAGCATTAAGAACATCTAAATGGGTGAGATCAGTCATAAATAAGTCCTAAGCATCCTTGATTCACTCTAAATAGCCCTAATCTACGTAACCCATTTAACCTTAAGGAGACTACTCACAAATCATGTTTAGCCCAACAAAATCCATAAGAAAGATGTTAAGCATGATGATTTGTGAAAGATTAAGAGAAGGAGTAGAATAAATCACAAAGAAACACTTACATTAATACAAGATTCAAACTTTCTTACTAAAACATTCAAGAGGGTTTTTGAAACAAAAGAAAGCTTAAGAGACAACAAAATCAGGTTTTTGGGTTTATATAGTGAATAGGGGCGGACCGGGTCAACCCGGGACAAATCGGGTATTGACCCGGTTCAAATGGATCAAAACTGGCTCACTGGGGAATCTATCGGGTGAAACATCCCGATACCATAAGGTCGATAGAGCACAGAGGAATGTATCGGTTGCAACAAGCCAATATGGCAACCCGATACATTCCCTGTCGAAATGTGGCTTCAGAGGCGTGGAAATGTATCGGTTGCAACAAGCCGATATGGCAAACCGATAGATTTCTTTGTAGCTGCAGGCTGGAATCTATCGGTTGAAACATGCCGATGGGCTCAACCGATACATTCCCTGGTCGTTTTTTCATTCTCGAGCAAGTTTCCTCATCGGCTGCGTTTTGTCGATGCTGGTGGCCGATAGATTTCTCCTCACACCATCGGGTGCATTAAACCGATGCTTCAAGTCGATAAATTTCATGTGATAACTCGTGGCTCCTCTTCAGCTTCCATCGGCTGCAACATCCCGATACCATAAGCCGATGGATTTGTCATGTCTCCTCTTTTTGCACTCTTTAGCTCCATTCTTGCTCCAATCTCACACCTAAACTCCTTTGCACCTACAAAACTCCAAGAACACTCCAAAAACAACCTAAAATGCTAAATTCTAACTCTAAATGCTCCTAGACTCTAAATGAAACAAGGAACAAGAAGAGAACATGAATGAATGCAAAAAGGATCAAAAACATGAACTAAAGATTATCCTAAATGCATCAAAATGCAACAATATCAATTCCCCCCAAACTTAAACCTTGCTTGACTACAAGCATCATCAAACATTCCGATGCAAGCTTGGGAGAAGAGTTTGAAAATGGGGACTCAAAACCACAAGGCTCACAAACAAGATTCAAAGTCTTTCAAACAAGTTGCTCCAATCATATTGTCTAATCATGTACTTCCACATTACCATCTTTCTCAATCCCTACTCTAACTCCTGATATCCTATAGAATGCAAGCAATCAAACAACTCAATCCTTTACATTCATTAAGAGATGAAGTGCATTCTCACAAAGGGGCAATCAATCAATCTCAATTGGTTAGGTTCAAGAAGGGCTATTTGAGGTGGCTTAGTAGAGTTTTTAAGGTGGTTAACTCTCAAAACAAGGAGCAATTGACATTACACAAAATCTATCTTAGAAAGGAAACAATTGATGCATACAAAGTTCAATCCGCATCGTTCTACCCTATTCCTAGATAATTTTCTTCTACCTTTTTCCATTTTGAAAGTCTTTCACTCACCAACCCCCCAACTCATAATCTTTTCTTTTCAAAACTCACACTCACCCAAATAGCTTTTGATTCTCTTTTCTTTTCTTCTTGCAAACTAGGGAACATTTAACTGACTTTTACACTTGAGCACACTTTTCACTTCTTTGACCCCTTCTTACTTGATTTTCTTCTTTTGACAAACACTTTTAGGGGACTTACTTATTCTTTTACACCCATTGCATACTTTTCTTTGATTCCCTAGTGACTTTCTTTTCTTTTTGAACTCTTTTCTTTCTCTTTTTTATGATCTTTTGGTCCCAAAACATCTTTCATCACTTCTCCATACTTATTTCCCATCCTAATGCTAGACTCTTGTGGTACTAGAGCTAGCTAAAATGAGAAATGACCTTTGTCGTTTCTAATACTCTCAAGATTTTGCACATGTCAAAGCTATCAAGAAAAGACCTCACTCATCAAATCATTAAGACTTTAAGGAAAGGTTTGGGTCAATGGGTAAGGGAAACATGATCAAGAGATCAATGGCTGCCCGGGTTAACAAAAGAGTGACAAAAGGATAAGATAACCCGGGCGAAGACCATGAGACTGCATTTCAAGCTCCTAAGTGAGATAATTAAGTCAAGATTAAGTCCAATATCACAGAATTGAGCTAAAATCATGCAAGCTTCACAAAGATAGGGAGTTTTAGAATTTCAAGATCAAGTAATGGGTTTTCCTTTGTTTGAAAATTAAC
Source organism: Orychophragmus violaceus (assembly GCA_030180135.1). NCBI lineage: Eukaryota > Viridiplantae > Streptophyta > Magnoliopsida > Brassicales > Brassicaceae > Orychophragmus > Orychophragmus violaceus. The sequence continues at coordinate 60,833,921 of CM058234.1, read as the reverse complement.
TAAAGCAACAAGCAACTAATTCATTGAACCTCTACAAGGAAAAGTCATCATTGTCCCCTATGCATGCAACCTATATGACAATCTAGACTCAATCCTATTATGCTATGCAACTACATGCTCTTTTTTTGAAAATTTTTAAAGTTTTTCGACTTTTTGTGTTTTAAATGCACATATATGAATGCATGAGACTCAATGAATGCAAAAAGGAAAATAAGATCAAATAAAACATGATTAGCAACTGGTCCTTCCCCCAAACTTAAATCACACAGTCCCTTGTGTGATCAAAGGAAGGAAGAAAGACTGGAAAAACAAACAAATGCAAGAAAAGAAAAGAAGGAAAATATTTACAAGGGTTGGATTGTTACTTGATTAGTTGTGTTGGGATGGGGAAGACGAGTCTTGGATGATGAGCAGGAAGGTGTCTTCATGGCTCTCCGCTTGCGCCTCTTCACCTCATGGCATGAGTGACGGTGAGGCTCGTAGTAGGACTCCTCAGCCATGTTCGGGAGTAATCCTAGCTCATGACCAGCCATGGAGTAGCGTGTTGCTTCCACCAACTCATTGGCCTCTTCAATGACCTCTTATGTAGCAGCCCGAACTTCCTGATCCACTTCATCTTCTTCTGTATGAGTTGCTCGCTCTGCTTGAGCTTGACCCTAAGTACTGCCCTTATCCTTCTTACTCGTCAGAAACTTCAATACCTTGGTGACCTTCTTCAAACAGCCAGCTAGCTTCTTGATGTTCTTGCCATGCCATTTGTTCATCTTGAGGAGGTCCCGTTTTTGATCACCAAGGGCCCGGACAGCCTTGTTTGCAATGGGATCAGTAAAAGGCTCTCTAGGAGAAGGTACTCTCTTGCTTATTGGTCCAACGGAATTCTGCTTTATCATGAAAGTTCTCGGCCGAGGAATTCCATTTCGGTAGCAGGCTTCTAAATACGCTGCTTGCCCGAACCAAGGACCTTCACATTCTAATCAAAGGGAAGATGCTAAGGGTACCGATAACTTCTGATTATGGATTCTATCCAAGGATCGGGTTCTATCTATGATTCGTGCGACGAATGCGATGACTCTTGGTTAAGGCAAGGCGGTGCAGTCCATACACCTTCTCCCCAGCAGGAGCTTCTGCCTCTTCGTATGCAGCTGCACCCTCACTCCCTGGCACATCAGGAACTGCTTCACCCCTCCTCGATCTCCTCTTGGAGGGCATTGGATTGAGATAAGAATCCGAAGTGGGGTTATAATGATGCTTCTCCTCGGGCTGGAAACGAATGTTCGCTTTGTTTTCAAATGAAGTGATGGCATGGTTAGGAAGCAGATACATCTGCTCATACCACGTATCTGAGCACATCCTGTAAGCAAATTTCCCTGGTACCCCACCGCCCAAGTAATGGCTCTTTTGCAATTGCGTCAAATCTATCCAATCAATCTCGGTGGATTGTCCAAGAGTGTGAGCATCAAGAGATCCCTCCAGTTTAATATTGTGGGCTATGAGGATCGGAGTAACCAGCCCGCTCATGCAGTACCGAGGCTCGGAATCCTTATGGGTTATTACCCAATCCTTCTGATCCCTCAGCTCCTGCACAAGTATCGCAGCCATGCTAGGCCTAAGCCGAGTCGAGGGCATCTCTGTTCCGTCACATAATCTGAGCAGGATAGGCTGTAGACCAAGATAAAGCATCCTCCACTCCAGCTTAGTGACATGAGATGTCTCCTTCTGCGCGAAGATCGTGTGTGCAAGTGCCTTGTGCACATAGCGGATAGCAGGACGGCGGATTCTAGTTGACTTCATGCTGCCTAGCTGGTAAGAACCGGATGCGAGAGTGTACCAAAAACTCTTGAGGTCATCTGATATATCATGGTTTTTCTAGGTTTTCAACCATGATATAGTAGTGTATATTTAGTCTTTAACCTGGTTTTTCGAGTCTATTGAGTCTTCTACAGGTAGGCTTGCGTTTGGAGCAAAGAGTGGGATTATAGGACATTTTTGGTGATTGGTGCAAAGAGCTGAAGTTGGTGTCTCGACCACGACTGAATGTCGACCGACACTAGCCTTGGTGTCGGTCGACACTGAGCGCGACAGAGCCTTATACGCGAGTTGAAGACAAGTTTTAAAGAATTGCAGAATTGCCCAGAAGTTACCCCTAATTCTAATCTAGCCCCAAAACGATTTTAGGAGTTTTAATTAGGTTTTCAGGCTCATTATCACATATGTTGTTCTTACTTTTGTTCTTGCTTGGAGATTTAGAGATTTGTGCCAATGGGCTGTTTTTGCTACTTGTAACCTTTGATAGAAGGATTTTGAACTCCTTTACTTATCTATTCAGTCTTTTGGTTTTTTATTCAATGATGTGTTGTTATTCTGATAATATGTATGAGTAGTAACCTAGTTAGATTTAGGAATTCTCATAAGGTTTTATGCATGTTTAGATAACTGACTGATTAGAATTCTAAATCTATTCGTTCATCGCCTAAGTTGCACTTAATACTGAATTCTGGATTGATCACGTAGGATTTAGATCTGAGATAATTAACTTAGCATGAGAGTGTGAGTTATAATCTGAATAAACTTAGTGTGAGCAATTTGACTAGATACAAAGAGATTTGGTTTAGGAGAATTAAGAACCGAAGAACCTGTTCTTAATGCTTGTTTAGAACTCTAGGATCACAAAGAGATTTGGATCGCTAGGTTCCTAGATATAGAAATAATCTCAGCGAGAGTTGTATTGTTTAGTATTGTGTTTCTAGTTCTTGAACTCGAGCTTAATCTGAATCCGGTTAGTTAAGTGTCTAGCACTGTATGATTCCCGAGAACTTCCAAAGTCTGACGCCTTTCTCCTATTGAAAACACATCTTTGTTTACTTGCTTTCGTTTATTGCTTTCACTGAATTGGTTTAGCTTAACTTGAGAACATATAGTCTATCGTGTGAAACGTGAGTCCTTGTGGATATGATACCCCTGAATACTACTATAGCATAATTGTGCACTTGCAGTAGAATAGGGATTAAATCTTGCTCTATCAAGTTTTTGGCGCCGTTGCCGGGGACTCAACTGAGTTCGCCAATAGATTTTGTTTTAAAGTTTAGTCTAAGTCATTTTTATTTCTTTGTTACTGATTTTTCTCGGTTTGGCTTGTTTTGTTGCTGCAGGAATCGATATCAGCATTCAGTGTCGATCGACACTTCTCTAGTGTCGCCCGACATCGAGCTCGAGACCAGTATTTTGAGTTCAGTGTATGCCTAATCGACACACTCGAAGCAACCAGAGCGAAGAACTTTTGAACCTCAGGCTTGAGGAGCTTGCTAAACTTGAGAAAACGAACAGAAAGGGTCAGAGAATTTCAAAGATGATGAACACTCGTTTGATTTCGAGACCAGATGCTGAGGGAGTTCTGAGAGACCAACAGAATAACCCATACAATGATCAGGGGCAAAGGATTGATGCCCAAGGACAGGTGATCCCTGAACCTGAGCAGCCTCAAGGTGAGAGGCAGATGGTCAATGCTGGAGGTAATGGACATCAACCTAATCCTCCTGCTGCTGAGAGGACTCTTGATGACTACAACCGACCCGAATGAGTTTTATGCTAACCGGTCAGCAATTGTACCTCCTCCTTTTGAAAGGAATGAGTTTGAGCTCAAGACTGCCTACTATGCACTGCTGAGGCAGCATCCTTTTCATGGTCTTCCACATGAACAACCCATGGACCACATTGAGGATTTTGAAGCCTTCATCACTGGAATGAAGCACAATGGAGTGGGTTATGATTTCTTATACCTTAAGATTTTCTCATATTCTCTTGCTGGAGAGGCTGCAGCTTGGCTTAAGCAACTTCCACCTGGGAAGTTAACTACTTGGGATGCAATGAAGAGAGAGTTCCTGCGACACTTCTACGATGATGCTCGCTCCGATCAGCACATACAAGACCTTCTTACATTCACTCAGGGACAAGTCTGCTTGGGTAAGGTTCAAGATGTACCAACGAGATTGTCCTCATCATGGATTCTCTGAAGTTCGGCTGCTGGGCATTTTCTTAAGAGGTGTGGATCTCTGGTACCAGTCCGCGTTGGATGCTGCCAGAAATGGTAACTTCAACACAAAGACTCCTGAACAAGCTAGAGTGTTGATTGAGAACTTGGTGAGTAGCAATAGTACCAAGACTGCAGACCAGAGAAGGAAGGAGTCTGGTGGAAAGGTTGATCATCTGCAGATAGCTGAGATGAAGAACAAGTTGGATACTGTTCACAGCTTGTTGACTAGGAAGAAGCATGTCTATTTTGCTCAAGATGTTGAAGAGTTTGGACCTGAAGAAGGCTGCACAGAAGAAGATGTGAACTACATTAGTGGTTATGGATTTCAAGGAAACAGGTTTGGAAATCAGCAAAGCAACAAGTTCTTCAATGGTGGACAGAAGAGTGTTTTCACAAGCAATCAAAACTCTTCTGGATATGGTCCGAGTGCTGGTTACCGGAAGCCTTTTCAGCAGAACAACATTTATCAGAGAACTTATGGATCATCTTCCTATCAGACACCTCCTGCTACTAATGCTCATGAGAGTAAGCTGAAAGCCATGATGGAGCAGTTGCTGAAATGTCAGATAAGGACTGTTGTGGACTTCAACAAGAAGTTGGCTGCGGTCTACAATGAGCTGAATGGAAAGTTTGAGTCCTTGAGCACACATATAAAGCAATTGGACTCTCAAGTTGCTCAAACTGCTGGAGCTATTAAGAGGCAAGCCGGATTCCTTCCTGGAAGCACGGATACCAACCCCAAGCATCACTGCAATGCAATATCACTGAGGAGTGGGAAGGAGCTGCACACCATCCCTATTAGGCAGATCAGTGATAAGGAGATCGAAGAGATAGAAGAATTTGAAGAAGAGTACGAAGCCGCGAAACGAGCGTCGACCGACACTTCTTCTGCACGTCGAGCGACACCCACTTCTTCGAGTTCTCCTGACAAACGAAAATCGACCGAGATCGATTGTGAGGTCGATGACAGATCGAGATCAAGAAATGTCGACCGACACCAAGCTGATGTCGGTCGACACCAGCAGCGTACAGACTCTGATGCTACAAAGAACGCTCCTATAGCTGGTGGGAAGGTGTATAAACCCAAGGTACCTTTCCCGAGAAACCCGAAGCAGTCTAAGTGTGAACAGTTCAAGGCTAAATACATGGCTATGATGAGAAAGCTAACACTCCCAAAGCCATTGATGGATGCTATCAACAACAACCCAGTGTTGAAAAGGTGTTTGAAACAGATGTTGACTTCTGACATGGGAGATGAAGAGTGTGTGATGGTGATCACTGAAGTCTGTAGTGCCGTCATTTTAAACAGAGTTCCTGAGAAGCAAAAGGACCCAGAGATCTTTGTCTTGGACTGTACAATCTTCAGCAACAGATTTGAGAGGTCACTGTGTGATTTGGGTTCAAGTGTCAATCTAATTCCATATTCAGTTGCTAAGCAGATGGGAATGACAGACTTCACACCTTCTAGGTTTTCCTTGATTCTAGCTGATCGCTCCATGAGAATTCCTGAAGGTCTCTTGGAAGATGTACCGGTGAAGATTGGTGAATGTGTTATCCCGACTGACTTCATATTCCTGCAGTACAATGATGAGCCTAAGGACCCTCTTATCTTGGGCAGACCATTCCTGGCTACAGCTGGTGCCATCATTGATGTGAAAAGAGGAAAGATTGGACTAAATGTGGGTGATCTGGTGATGAATTTTGACATGGATAAGTTGATGAGACACCCCACCATTGACGGACAGACCTTCTATGTTGATACGATTGAGAATCTGGCTGCAGAATTCTTCAATCAGATGCATCATGTCGAGCCTTAATGAGTTCTGAGCATGAGTTGGAGCTGGAGGATGAAGCTGCTACTGGATATTTGAGGCTGATGGACGCTACTGAGCAAGTGATGAACTTGGAAGTGGCCGATGACATTCAGTGTCGACCGATACCACAAGCAAATCGGTCGACACCAGCTGCGAGAGATTAAAGCGAGGAGAAAGTTCCAAAGATCGAGTTGAAGCAGCTACCTGCAGGCCTCAAATATGCGTTCTTAGGTAAAAAATTCCACTTATCCTGTCATTGTAAATGCTGATTTGAATAACGCAGAACTCACTTTACTGCTAAGCAAGCTGCACAAGCATCGCATAGCTCTTGGCTATTCTCTTAATGATATTTCAGGTATCTCTCTGGACTTGTGCATGCATAGGATACACCTTGAGGCTGAGAGCATGTCGTCAATTGAGAACCAGAGGCGTTTTAATCCTAACCTGAAAGAGGTTGTAAAGAAGGAGATCATGACGCTGTTGCAAGCTGGGATTATCTATCCTATCTCAGACAGTGATTGGTTCAGCCCAGTTCATGTGTTTCCTAAGAAGGAAGGAGTTGCAGTCGTGAAGAATGAAAAGAATGAGTTGATTCCTACGAGGACAATCACTGGTCACCGGAGGTGCATAGACTACAAGAAGTTGAATGCAGCCACCAGAAAATACCACTTTCCACTCCCTTTTATTGATCAGATGTTGGAAAGGTTGGCGAATCATCCTTACTACTGCTTCTTGGATGGTTAGTCTGGTGTCTTTCAGATCCCTATCAACCCAGAGGAACAGGAGAAGACTACATTTACCTGTCCCTATGGCACCTTTGCATACCGTAGAATGCCTTTCGGACTGTGTAATGCTCATGCGACGTTTCAGAGATGCATGATGTCTATCTTCACAGACATGATAGAGGATTTTATGGAGGTCTTCATGGATGATTTCTCTGTCTACAGACCATCTTACCATGCTTGTCTGGATAATTTATGCAAGGTGCTAGCTCGTTGTGAGGAAAAGCACCTGGTTTTGAGCTGGGAGAAATGTCATTTTATGGTCAGGAATGGTATTGTACTTGGGCATAGAGTTTCTGAGGCAAGAATTGAGGTGGACAGAGCTAAGATTGAGGTGATGACAGGACTACAGGCACCGGATTCAGTTAAAGGAATTAGGAGTTTTCTTGGGCATGCTGGTTTTTACAGGATATTTATTAAAGACTTCAGCAAGATAGCTAGACCACTTACTGCACTTCTCTGCAAGGATGTGAAGTTTGAGTTCACAGATGAGTGTCATGTTGCATTCAAGGAGCTGAAACAGGCCTTAATCTTGGCTCCAATTGTGCAACCACCAGATTGGAATCTGCCTTTTGAGGTGATGTGTGATGCCAGCGATTATGCGGTGGGAGCGGTGCTTGGGCAGAAGAAGGACAGGAAGCTCCATGCTATCTATTATGCCAATAGAACTCTCGATGATGCTCAAAGGAATTATGCAACCACTGAGAAGGAGTTGTTGGCAGTCGTGTTTGCATTCGAGAAGTTCCGACCATATCTGATTGGCTCCAAGGAAGTTGTGCATACTGACCATTATGCGCTTAAGTATCTGATGCAGAAGAAAGATGCTAAGCCAAGGTTGATGAGATGGATTTTGTTGCTCCAAGAGTTTGACATAGAGGTGAGAGACAAGAAAGGAGTAGAGAATGGTGTTGCTGATCATTTATCACGGATTAGGATCGATGAGGACGCTCATATAGATGATTTTCTACCAGAGGAGAACATCTACAAGGTTGAGACAAGATTTCAGGCAGTTTCTGCGAGTTCAATGCCTTCTATATGGGTTGCAGAGCAGGTGTCGGTTGACACTCAGTTCATGTCGGTCGACACCCGACTCGAAAAAGCGGACGATAATCGATCAACCTCGACACCGTTTGGCCGATTAGGTACGATGTCGGTCGACATCAACACTGATGTCGGTCGACATCCGTTGCGGTTGCGGGCTGCTATTATCGATGTGAAGCTGACATGTTCATAGCTGCAGTCGCCCAAGGTTCTCTCTCTACGAGACTTTGGTACGCCGACATAGCCAACTACCTTGCTGCATCCTGAAGTATTTAAAGGCTATGCTAAGAAGAAGTTCCTTAGGGAAGTCAGGCGCTATTATTGGGATGAACCCTACTTGTACAATCACTGCTCTGATGGCATCTACAGACGTTGCATTGCCGAGTGTGAAGTTGATAATGTGTTGCACCACTGCCATGGTTCTGAGTATGCTGGACACTTTGCTACATTCAAGACAGTGTCTAAGGTTCTTCAAGCAGGCTTCTGGTGGCCTACAATGTTCAAAGATGCTCAGCTATTTATCTCTCAGTGTGATGTGTGTCAGAGGAGAGGGAAGATAAGTAAGAGACATGAGATGCCACAAAAATTCTTCCTCGAGGTTGAAGTCTTTGACTGTTGGGGTGTCGACTTCATGGGTCCGTTTCCATCTTCTTATGGGAACAGGTACATTCTGGTTGCTGTGGACTACGTCTCTAAGTGGGTTGAAGCGCTTGCTAGTCCGACCAATGACTCTTCGTTAGCTCTTAAGCTGTTTAAGACTATCATCTTCCCCAAATTTGGAGTACCTAGGATTGTGATAAGTGATGGTGGCTCTCACTTCATCAACAAGGTTTTCGAGAAGTTGCTTAAGAAGCATGGTGTTAATCATCGTGTGGCTACTCCTTACCACCCTCAGACTAGTGGACAGGTTGAGGTTTCAAACCGACAGATCAAGGAGATTCTGGAGAAGACAGTGGGAAAGACTAGAAAGGACTGGTCTGCTAAGCTGGATGATGCGTTGTGGGCCTACAGGACTGCGTTTAAGACGCTACTGGGGACTACACCATTCCATCTCCTCTATGGGAAATCCTGTCACCTTCCAGTTGAGCTTGAGCACAAGGCTAGATGGGCTGTCAAACAAATGAACTATGACCTAAAGCTTGCAGTTGAGAGACGTCTGATACAGCTCAATGAGTTAGATGAGATTCGCCACCATGCCTATGAGAACTCAAAGCTGTACAAGGAGCGTACAAAGGCATATCATGATAAGAAGATCATCTCACGCAACTTCGAACCCAATGATCATATACTTCTCTACAATTCTCGTCTAACATTGTTTTCTGGGAAGTTACGTTCTCGTGGGTCAGGTCCATTCACCGTTAAGGAAGCAAGACCGCACGGAGCTGTTATCTTGATGAATTCCAAAGGCGAGGAGTTCACAGTCAATGGGCAAAGGGTGAAACATTACTGGGCGAAAGTTGAGATTCCAGAAGGCAACATTGTCCATCTGGATAATCCACCCAACGCATGATCGCATTACGGTCAAGCTATTGACGTTAAACGAGCATTGAGTGGGAGGCAACCCACTGTAGGTTAGTTTTCGTTTCTTTTGAGTCTTTTTCCTTGAGTCTTTTGATTTTTTCTGGTTCTTGTATGTTAGGCCCGTGTAGGACAGGTCTGCAGATATCAGTGTTGGTCGACATTACCACAGTGTCGGTCGACGCCAAACTCGAGAACACGGATGGAAATCGATCATGCTCGGTTAGGAGAAAATCGATGTCGACTACAGCGCAATGTCGCCCGACACTGTCTGAGCGTCGACCGACATCGACTGCGACCACAGGTAAGATTTTTGTTTTCTCAAGTTCTCGGTTACTTATACCTTGTTCTCCCGAACCCAAGCTACGATTGCCACTGGGGTTAGTGCAGTCTAAGTGTGGGGGAGGTGGTTACTGACATTGTGTTTTGTTTTCTTAGAGTCAATCCCTTGTCTTTCACTTGTTTTCAAAATGTTTTTTCTATTGAGTCAAAATGTGTATGAAATTATGATTTTTCTAGGAAATTTTTCGCCGGAACAGGAACTAAGTGACCATTGGACAGACTTGCAGTAGTTCTATGACTATTAGAAAACCCCAAACGGATCAACTTACCAAGGACACTCATATCTAACCAGGTATTCAGAGGATCCATCACTAACTTCACCTCTAATCCTGACTTTATTTTCTTACTTAGGGTCTTGAGATCTCTGGATCGGATTCCTCTGATGTACTTGACACAGCCTGTGATCATGTTTGAGTATGGTTTCTGATTTTCCCTTCCCTTGAAAGTAAAAAAAAAAGATTAAAACCGAGGATAAGCTAGTAGCTTCGAAGTGGCCACGGGAGTGGTAGAGACCCCTATTACCTCCTGTGTATCCATGGAAATATCCAAAGTTACACCCCGAATAAAAAGGGAAAAGCACTGATAAAAAAAAATGATACCCAGTGGGGAAAAATTAGTTGCTAAGGGAGAAAGGGAAAAGAAAGGAACCAGAAACCGACAGTTTGG